>OY998165.1:39886781-41136781 GCA_963921995.1 Oxystoma pomonae
ATTTTTAGATTGGTTGGGAATATTCCTTGCAAAAAAGCCTGGTTTATTAAAAAAGCTAGAGGTTCCGCCAGGTGCTCTGCAAGTGATTTTAATATTTTTTTGGGTATACAGTCCATACCAACAGAATTTGTGTTTTTTAGTTCTTGTATCACATTTAAGATTTCAATTGAAGATACTGTTGTAAAAACGAAAGAGTTGCAATTAAACTTAGCTGTTGTGCACCCTAGGTTGTTCTTATTTACCTGATTGGCATAACTTGATTCTAGTATAGTTTTTGGTATATTTTTAAAGTAGTTTAAGAACTCGGAACAAATTTTTCTGGGATCTTCTATGAAATGATCATTGAGTTTTAAAATCAAATTATTACTCTCGCTCTTTGTTTTCTTCCTATTAACAATTTGCCATATTTCCCGATTTTTATTTTTTGCATTTTTAATTTTTTCAGAATAATAAAACTTTTTTGTTTGTTTTATAAGAATTGTGTGTTTCTTTTTGCTTTCACTGTACAAATTAGCATAATTTGTATTGGTTTTTGTTTTCTGAAATAAGTTTTTAAGGTTTTGGCTAGATTTAATAATTTCCTTATTAACCCATTCCGGTCTGTTACCTTTTTCTTTTTTGTTAATTTTTTTTAAAGGACAGAAAAAATCCAAAGCATTTGTTAATGTGAAAATGAATCTATCATAAAACACGTCTACATGCATTGTTACATCATAAGTATCTTTAAATTTACCAGAAATATTAAATTTAAGTTGTTCAATGTTAAAAGTAGATTTTGTTTTGCTTATATTGTTTGAAGTAACGTTTATTTGGACATCACACTCCAGAGCATAGTGGTCTCCGTAAGAAAAGTCTCTCATAGCAGTATTACAGCAGTTTAGTGAAATATTAGTCAGGCAATAGTCTAACTTTGATCTTGATGTTACACCAAGACAATTTGTATAGACTCTTGTATATTCGAAATTAGTCATTCTTAACATGAAGGAACCTAAGAAGTTTATAATTATTTTCTGTTCGTGTGGTTTATAAAAATCTAAATTGAGGTCTTCACATAAGATTAAATTTTTATTAAGTTTTAGACATTTTTCTACCGCAAAGTACAAACTATTTAAAAAGATCTCAAGTCCCATAGAACCTGATCTATACACACACAGAATATTTGTTTTGACATTGTTTATTTCTGTCTCAACTCCACAACATTCGAAACACATTTCAACACATAATTTTTCTGGAAAAGAAAGGGTTTTATATGTAGTATTTTTTTTTATATAAATAGCAGTTCTCCCATGTATGTGGCTTTTTCTAGAAAAATGGCATGCTAAGCTATAGTTATTACTTACATCTAAATTTATGATATCGTCATTAAGTAGCCAATGTTCAGCTACACAAAAAATATTTGGTCTTTTTTCTTGGAGCATAATTTCTAGGGGATTAAGTTTATTAGTGAGTGACTGCATATTTATATATATGCTCTTAAAAGTGTTGTTTAGGCCATTATTTATTATTAAAGTATTACATTTTTTGCTGCACTCTGCTGTCCTAAAAAATTAACATTTACCTGTTGTGCCTGAACATAATTTTGGTTTTGAACATAAGACTTTTTTGGAATATTTGACAGAGCAAAAACATTTGTATTTAAAAGATTATTTTGGGCAGTATCACGAATATTTACGCTGTGTCGGCGAAGCTATGGTCCGTAATCATTCCCTCATTCAGTGGGCTGTCCTCTATTTGTCCGTCATCAAGCTGGTCTTCCTCTAATATGCTAATTTTGTGTATTTCATCACACTGCGGAGTTTTATTCACCATTTTTTTAAGGTTAGATCTCTGATTTCCAGTGGTTTTTACTGTATTGCGCATTTCTACTGATTTTAATGGGAGTATGGTACATCTTTTTGTTTCGGTGTACAGTTTAAATAGTTTTGCAATTTCTGCCTTGGAGATCCTAAACATTCGGTTGTTATCGTTCGAATTCGTTATTAACCTTAAAGATACCGCATTATAAGTACTATTATAGTAGCTTATATACTGCAGAAATTTTCTATAGGTGGTGTGCGATCCTTTAGATACCGGTGTGTAGCCGATGTATATTGTAAGGTTTGTAAACATACTGACAAAGTATTTCTATCAGTGTGTTACTTCCTAGGGGTTGGAACCGGCTGAGGTCTATCATAAAGAAGATATAGTCATTATTGGAGAGATCTTTTGTAATCGAAAATATATGTTTTGATAAATCTTGCAAAGTGCTGTCCGGCTTTGAAATGCAGCATAAATCAAATTTTTTAGTATTAATACATTTTCTTAGAAGGGCTGACATATTTTTTACTGAATTATCGCCATACAAGATTATTTTGTTTTTATGCGTGTCTTTTGGTTGAGTGTTTTTTATTCGCACTTCTTGGTTGGGATTTTGATGAATTTCAGCTTGCGTAACCACCTTAATGCAAACGTCATCTGGACCATGAATAGAATCTGTGCTTGTATTTGGTCGTTCGGCAACCTCGGCAAACAAATTTTCGTGAACGATAATTAGTTCTTTCTTGAATTTGCATAGCTCTTGTAGATAAGAATCTTTTTCACTTATCAAGTTTTCATTTAATTCTTCCATTTTCGTTCCTCTTTTTTGAGTCTTTCAATCTCTTCTTCATCTAGTTTTGCTTTCTTTTTGAGTTTTTTCAGTTTTTTTTTATTTTGTCCTACTTTTTTCTTGATATTTATGCTAAAAGAACTTTCGTTTGCATCCTGACTCGCATTTTTCAATTTTTCTGACGGTTTTTCTTTACACTCTATTTCTGTCTCTCTGATTTTTGGTTTGGATTGCAATAGGTATTTTTCGACTAAATTTTGGACATCTTTAATCACAGTATTCTTAAATATAATTTCGTCCTCAAATTTTAAAATAACCTTCGTCAGCTGTTTGTTTTTTAATTCCAAATCTTCTGCATATTGGGTTTTATCTGCCAGCTTGCATCTCAGATCTGTTACAATGTTTGTATAGGTGTCCATATTTTTTGAGTTGTCTGCTTCGTTTGTATCTGTCTTATCATAGACTATACTAATGTAGCTCGTATTTAGTGATTTTCGTGTCGTTTGAAGTGGTGATTTGGGTTTTCTAGCCAGGGCTAATTTCTGTAGGACTACTTGCCTCCCCGTCATTGTGTCACTGTTCTTAATCATTTTTAAACAGCGGAAAGGTTTTTTTGTCCTTCTAATTAATTAAGTATGTGTACCGGTACTCTTCAATATTTGGTAGTCATTTTTACTACGCTGAGCGAGGCTCGTATGTAACACACAGAATCCTGATACCAGCGATACACTCATGAAAAACTCGTCGACCTAGCGCGAGTTGAGGTGGAAAGTCGTGCGCTACTTACATTAGCAGTTCTACGAGCAATCAAAGGTCTCGCAAAAAGAAATTAACTTTTTTGTTTGTTTATATTTAGTTAAACTGTAAGTTTTATTTTAATGTTTAAGCAAAAAAGTTTAGATTCACATATAACACCACTATACGAATGTTTTTTTGTTTTTTTTTTATCTATTATTTTGCACTTTAAACTAGGAGTTTCGGCGAAAATTTCGCTACGCTTTTTAAACACGACTTAACCGCGGCTAGTTCATTCCAAAAAAAAAAAGTTATTGGAACTACATTACTGTACCAAATTTTATTAAAATAGGTTCACGGGAAGTGTGTCAAAAATGAATCGCAAGATCTAATAGACATTCAGGCTTTGTGAAGATAAAAAAAACCTGTATTTTGGTACCTGTATTTGACCAATCACATTGCCCGTATGTTATATGCTTTTAGGTTAACTTGGGGTTGCCGGTAACGAATATGGTAACATCTTGCCGGTTGTTTACACTGTTTTCGCAATAGAATGCGTAAAATTATCTGGCAGCAAATGACGTCGTTTCTCAGGCAAAAGTTTGACGTTGTCAAACCTACCTTGATTTTTTTTTTAATACAAAGCCGCCGCATGCCGCCATATTAAACATATCTTAAGAGTTTTAACTTTTTGGACGCAAATGCATGTGTAAAAACCACTTTTCGGCACTTAAGTAGGAAAAACACTTTTTTTAATTTTTTTTCTTTAAGAAAAATGGTAATAGTAACCGGAAAAATGTTATCAAATTCGTTACCGGTGACCCCAAGTTAGCCTAAAAGCATATAACGCACGAGCAATTTGATTGGTCAAATACAGTTACCAATCGATACTTATTAGTACCAACATATTGGTATTAAGCTTTTGGATTATGTTTGTCCATAAAAAGTTTTTATAACCTATCTATAATATATTTAAAATCGCTTTTCGTATTTCTCCAATATCAAAAATATTAAAAAACATTAAAGGTGCCTACTATTTTTGAAAATTATGGTACCACTCAAGCTAAAATTTTTTTCTTTAGCCAAGTGGCATTATTTTTAATAACATATAAAAAATTTTTAAAATCTGGCCGTTCGTTTTAAAGAAAATTAGAATTGTCATTTTTTAAAAAAATGGTCGTTTTCTTTCTTTTCCAAAAATTACAAATCAGTGACTTGAGTGAGTACCAAAGAAACCATATAAAACATTTTTATATGGGTGGAAGGGGTGTTTCGGTCCAGGCAAATAGAGATTCGAATCATTTTATTTCGGCGGTAATTAACAAAGTTGTGGAAGAAAACTTGGGCCATGTCCAAAAATAGAGCCTAAAAACACGTCAACTTTAAAGCTCCATATCTCGGTTTTTTATTTTTGTGCTTTGTTGATCGAGTATTACAACATATAAAAAAATTATGACATTTAGCCGAAAGCCATTTCCAATGTAATTTGTGCAGGGTTCTTTGAACGGCTGTTATACAAAGTTATTATTATACCTCGTTTGGTTGTAGCAGAATGATTTGAACCTTGTTCTGTGTGAGGGGGTTCATGATAAACTGTTGTTCTGATATCGCTTTCTTCCTCGCGATTTCCTCTGTCTTGCTTATGTTAGAGGTATGCTTCATAGGTTTGTCAATAATGGTGCTTATTTGATGTCTGAACTCGTCGGCGTCTTGTCGTGGAAGAGGATGGATTTATGGGTGTTAATGTCTTCTTTGACGCATTAGTGATGGTTCTTACAGTGTCGGTGGTCGATTGGCTTTCTGGCTGTTGATGGGCGAATTTCCTTGAACTTGCCTTTATTGGGCAGAATCATGGTATTTTTCAGTAAATCAAGTGTTGAAATTCCAAATATTTGGAACCCCCTCCTTGGGCGGAGCCAACTTCTTAAACTTCACGATTGAGTGATTTCCCATAGTATATAAGTACGTAGCCTTAGGAATTAATTGTAGTTTGCACCTGAAGACGATTAGAGATTGTACTGATCGAAACGTCGTGTATGAATTAAAATTTCGTACTGCTTCTACCTCTAAATACCCAAAATTTATCTTCAGGTTTTAACACAGAATTTAAATCTGGTGTAACTATTAAATATTCAAACGTATCGGTAACCCGTTTAAAACAAAGCCAAAAGACACTACATTTTAAAAATGTTTAGGTCATTTTGAACAAGAATGGGGTTATGGTGGATGGACAGCAATGTTATTTCCATTCGTACTTACGCATCGACTGGAGTCAGCTTTTCTGTCATGTATATAATTTTAAATATTGACTTTAGGTGTGTATTTGAAACTGCGCAGGAGTGACTGGAAAACCAACTGTTAAAGTATTACTATAGTGTAGTACTTTTGTAATCTTATAACAGTGACTAAAATAATCTTTTATATAAATGTGTAAAGCAAAATATATCCATTTTTGTAGCACGTATAAACCTTTATATTCCTTATTAGTTAAACTTGTTAGATGTCAACTTTTTTTTATAGGGTGTTGGAAGATGAAGAAGACAAAGAAGTAGAGCAGTATGATATTATCTGTGGTGTCGTGAGGCACGGAAAGTTTGTCAAAATTGACACTGATGAGATGTTCAAAGCTGAAAATCCTAAATGTTTTTCTTTGCTTGGGTTTACTGATCAAGTAAATATTCCGGAGGTAAAATATTATTTATATTACTAGTCAATAATGCTATTAAAACGTTGAAATATATTTTTCCCCGTTGGTAAAGTTATGTATAAAACGGACTCTCCGGTGAGACCCTTAGTCCAGTGATTCCCAAAGTGTGCGCCACGGCGCCCCGGGGCGCTGCGAGAAGAAACCAGCGAGCCCGAGAGAGCAGAGTAAGTTTCTAGAATTTCCGAGAGCGCTCTTTGATAGTATTTAAGTCGCCGTTGTCAGCTATGCCGTAAGAGGAATTGTAAGCGGTTGAACTGTTAGGATAAATAGAAGTAGTAATAGAGAGTTTTAGTAGTGATGGAAAGTATTGTGATTTACGAACTCAGGACACATAAACATTCCAATATCGGATCGGTTGCGTCGTTTGTTCGTAAAATGTTAGACACAAGATGGAAAGATTTTTATTAAATAAGGAAATTGATAGATCGAGACAGAGTGATCAAGCATCGACTAGTGACGGAGGAGTAAAAAGAAGGAAACATCGCAAATACGATGATAGCTATTTAAACTTTGGTTTTACTTCAGTAGAAGTAAATCATGAGGAAAGACCGCAGTGTGTGCTCTGTTTGAAAATTCTAGCGGTCGAAAATATGCTCCCAAGTAAGCTAAAACGACTTCTCGAAACCATTCATCCTACAATGGTTGGAAAGTCACGCGAATTTTTCACAAAAAAGTTGGAGAATATACAAAAACAAAAGGACGAGTTTAATCAACAAACTTCACTACCTAGCAACACACTGCTGTCCTCTTCCAAAGTGGCATACAGGGTGGCGAAGAAAGCAAGAAACCTCACACAACTTGATGAGGCTACTGACAGTAATAAAGATTTACACCTTATTTGTTACGTACGCTTCCTGGATGATAATATTATTGTTGAAGACCTTATTTTCTGCAAAAGTATCGATAAAAATGGAAAAGTTCAAGACTTGTTTCAAATTTTTGACAAGTTCATAACAGAGAATAATTTAGATTGGGAGAAATGTATTGGAGTTGGTACTGATGGCGCTCGATCAATGTCTGGCCGTTATGGTGGATTGCAAGCACTTATTCGCAGTAAAGCACCGTATGCCACGTGGACCCATTGCATCATTCATAGCGAAGCACTTGCATCGAAGTCGTTGGGTTGTGAATTGAATTTGGTTATGGAACGTATCATAGACATAGTTAACTACATAAAAACTCGGCCGCTAAAAACCAGACTATTCAAAATTCTTTGTATGGGCATGGGAGCTGAACGCACTGCGCTGCTATATTATTCCAGTGCACGATGGCTTTCACGTAGAAACGTCTTATCCCGTAAATTTGAGCTACATCAAGAAATCCACATATTCTTGGAATAGGAAGGTTATGCAAGCTCCAGATACTTTAAGGATCTCGACTTTTTGCTAAAACTGGCATATTTGTGCGACATATTTGACAAATTGAATGCCTTAAATCTGTCTCCAAGGCAATAACATGCATATCTTGAAAATATCAGAAAAAATTGCAGTATTTAGGAAAAAACTGCAGTTGTGGATAAGAAAAATTAATGAAGATGGCGGTCAAGATTGTTTTCCAGAATTGCATAAATTCTCAGCCTCTAATGAGCTCGTTATCTCTCAAGACTTGCTGTCCCTTTTCACCGAACACCTTTCGAAACTCTCGGAATACTTTACAGAAGAAAATGTCGAAAAATTTGCATGGATTCAAGATCCTTTCCATGCACAATCTCCACCAGAATTCACTTCACTAGAAGAAGAGAGTCTTATTGAACTCTCTTGCGACAACAGCCTAAAATAAAAATTCGCTTCTTCTGATTTGGTGGAGTTTTGGGTATCCGTCAAAAATTAATGTCCGGCTCTAAGTTTAAAAGCTTTGAGGATTCTAATCCCCTTTGCAACATCCTATTTATGCGAAGCTGAATTTTCAGCTGTAGCTGTGATAAAGAGCAAATATCGTTCAAAGATCAACGTGGAGCAAGAAATGAGAGTGGCAGTGTCAAGCCTTATTCCCCGCTTTGAAAAAATGTGTGCTGATCACCAAGCTCACCCATCACACTGATTTTTTTTTTCTTCAGTAATAATGTATTCTTTTGTGTTAGTTTAATAATAAACCTATATGAGCATTAGATTGGAGTTGTTTTCATTCGTGTGTTTTGTAACTAGTGCCAATATATTTACAATGGTGTTAAATAAAGTGTTGTACAACGCTTGCGCTTTGTTACTATACAGTAGGCAAGTTGCAGCAAAACACATATTTTATACATTATACATATACAACACTTTGTTGGACCCAACTATATATGCATATTGCGAGTAGGGGCGCCCTGACAAAATACTAAACCTGTAAGTGCGCCGCAAACTGAAAAAGTTTGGGAACCACTGCCTTAATTAGTCACATCTCACTTCCATGAAAAATGAACTAGTTTTTTGCTTTCTCTCTAAAAATGTAAGCATTGTTTGATATATAAACACTGATTTAATTAGAGTATTTTAAAGCTGGTTAGAAATTGTTGATTTGGATCTGGAAGTATTTTTTAGCCATCCATACTAAGTAGTATGGAGGCTATTGGAATCGTAAAAAAAAGGTTTTTTTATTTCCACTAAAAATAAGTTATTTGGGTCAAAAAAGACCTAAATACAAAATTTTGTCATGGTGTCTGTCTCTCTGTCTGTAACACGATACACGATTATTCAAAAACCGTTTAACCGATTTTTATCAAATTTGGCACAAAAATTATCTGGCACCAGGCGGTGAGCTGGTTAGTTTTTGATGGGGGTGGGGGGTTAGGAGACCTGTATTTCTCACTGGGATCATACTTGGCAAGAGGTTACGAGAGGAGGGATTAAACTTTAAAATTGTAGCTCACGAACCGTAGTAGCTATCGACCCGCGGTTTTCACATTAAGGTAATAGCATTTTTCCCAAAAAAAAACATTTATTTTTTTTCCGATTTTATGGTCATTTTTTTAAATTTTGGATCATTGTGTGAAAGCAGATTTTTTACACCTCCAGTCAAAAGGGCCCATATTTTAGGTCTTGCCAGGTCCTGTCATCTACATAGACATCTTTTTCAGTTGGCACCTGACAACCTATAATTTGGGTCCTGCCTAGTCCTAAAACATAGGTCTTGGCAAGAATTTTATACGTCTCCTGTTGGATTGGTTCCCCCCTCGCAGATTTTAAACAGTTAACAAAAAATTTAGATAGCAACACCTGTGTAATTTTTTGTCTTATCATTGCTTTCTATGCTACCTTATTAATTACAATTAAAATTATAATTTATTTTCAGTACTATTTCCAATGTGAAGCGTCCTATATGGTTGTACCCGACCTAACCCAACCCGAAGAACATACGGAATTATTTTCTATTCTAGTGGATGAACTGGCAAAGGCAAAATTGTATGGTTTAGCTCGAAAAGTCTATAGCACTAACAACGAGCCGAAAATTCTCGCCTTGATACCTAGACCTGACATGAAGGTAACGCTGATCATTTTTTTAGGTTTTTTGTTCGGATTGTGAAATTATTTCTATTTAAACAGGGTGCCCATCACTCATGATAAATAACATTAACATGAAAAAAAAAATGAGATTCTGACCAATCAGGTTCGTTTTTCTAAGAGAAATGCTCCCTGCGAGCACTTCTTTCTCTCACTTTCAAGAATAAGCTACCGGGTGCTGTCCCGTTCCTCTTTCAACCCGCAGGCTGCTTCCGTAGGTAGTTTCTCTGTGGTTTAGACTACCATCCAAATAAAAGGATCAGTAACTTCACTCTTTACTACAATTTTGCATAAGGCAAAAAATCTTTGGGTTTTTTTTAGTACCCCCTGATGATGGTAGTCTAAACTACCAAAACATGTCGGGTTTTTAACAAATAAGAAATTAAATCCAATGGAGAAAGACCATAATTATTTGATTTAAAGGATTATTTAAAATGACCATTATATCTACTGGCTCGCAAAAAAAAAATAATTACGATTTATTTACTTTAAAATCCTGGTAGCCATTGTAGCCTGGTTAAATAAGCAAAATGCGCGCACCTGCAATAATTTTGTAGCTCTGAAACTGCCAAGCAGGAAGCGTTTTTTAAGAATCCATAATTTTAGGTCAAATGCTTTCTGCTTTTCGAACTGCCATACGCAGACGACGTTGCCTACAGTTACGAAGAAAGCGATTTTAAATCAGCACCAAAAGTGGTCAAAGACGAAGATGTATACAATTTTTTGGACAGTATTAATATTAGCGGCACCAAATCTGTAATTTCTCCAGGTATTGGGCCTCGTTTAATGTTTGACCCAAGTTGTATTGAGATAATTAAAAAGGTGGAGGAAAAAATGTTTGGAAGTAAGTTTTTTATTGTGTATTTTTTATGTTCTAACTTTAGAAGCTGCAAGGTGAAAACACCCTGTCTCTTATCAGAACAGCTGACCGGGTAAAAAACATGCTCGAGTAAGTAACTTTCTCTTAAATTAAAATTTTGACGGCCAATTTAAAACTGATCATAAACATCATCAGGTACAAATATTAGGGATTTTATTGGGTCCGTTTAGGTAGAAAAAATCTTGTAAGGAAGGACAAAAAAATCCCTTATATTTATACCTTCAATTATAATAAATTTGATGTTTCCTTTCCGAAGAACCGTCGGAAAAGGAAAACAAACAGTAATACAAAAATTTGAAAGATCGTTTTTGACTTTCCAATTAAATTCAACTATTTTAGTCCCCTGGCTGGCAGGCCCGGCTGTAGCCCCTAACCTCAAAACGTTTAAATTACATTACATTACAAAAAAGCAACCCCGCCATATATACCGCGCGTATCTGTTATTGACATTGATCCTTAGTAGAGTCAATCGATTAAAATTTGGTTTTGTTTTATTAGGACAATCCGATTTCGTCAAAAAAGAACTTATTCCATCTAAAAACGAAGAAAAACTTTTTGAGAAGTACTTAGATTGTTGGCCTCAACGAGAGATTGTCAAAGTTATGGGCCATGTTAACGCAAATCCCTTTGATGACAACTTGGATGATTTTACTTTTGATGATTAGTATCATAAGCTGGTTAGTTTAAATTTGTTATTGTTTAACGAGAGAGCCAAAAACCCATAAAAATAAGTCAGTTTAGTTAAGTAACATTATTCCGTTTTTGTGTGAAGCTATTTCGCCTAACTAATTTAGTAGTTTATTTATGTGTAAATTATGTGGCCGTGAGTTTTAAGTGAGAGTTTTTGTGAAATGTTTTTTCATTCCAGCTTAATAAATTGCAACACGCCAACCCTTAAATACCATAAACAAAACTAGTTAAACAAAAATGTTAGCCCCTATTATTGTTTTACCACAATATAATGTTGACACGATTTTTATAACTTATGTTAGTAATTTGTCTAATTTTGTTATCCGGGCACTTATTTTATATAAAGCGAAAACCAGGATTGCGCTAAAATTTTATATTATAAAGTATTAAGTTTTTTATTCCTAATATAAAGGAGCTATTTTTGATAACTTATTTTTATTTGTTAATTTGCTAATTTGGTGTGAGTCCGGTGTATTTTTTGAATATGTTAATATCCAAGCTAATCCTCTTTTTAAAATTTTGCATGCAGTTCTGTAGGAAAAATTATTTTTAACCGATTCTAATAAAAAACAAAATCAATGAATAGCGAGCTTTCCCTCAAAAAAGGTAATGATAACCGTAGATCCGGATTTCGCACTTGTGGTGCTCATCAGTACTGACATTGCAGCTTTTTAGCTTATTGTATCTCTTGCTGGTGCCTTCCTAATCTAAGAGGTTTGATGACCTCGCGAGGAGCAGCAGCCCCTTTATTAGGCTTCTGTGGAAGGGTCGTCCTCCAGGAGGTTTTCTATTCTGCAGAAGGTTAGTGCTGGGCACTCAAATATTATGTGAGCGTGAGGAGTTTCGTTAGTGCTTTTCTAGTTTTCTAGATATATTTAAATCAAAAATGTCGAATATGTGCAAAAACTGAGAAGCGATGAAATTCCACATATCGGCTGCTAACTTCACGGACTAACCTTGGGTAAAAACGTTGAATATCTGGAAAACTAGAAAAGCACTAACAAAACTGCTTAGACAACTAAGAAGCACTAACGAACCACTACCAATTGTGAATTTTTGGTGATAAACTTCGACATACTGGCTGCCAACTTCACGCGCCAGTGCGGGGTTGACCTTGACTTTTAAAAATGCGATAACTTAATAAAATAAAAGTAAAGTCGACGCTTTTTGAAGCACTAAAGAGCACTAAAGTGCCGCTGATGACCTTGAAACTAAATTTTGAAATATCTTGAAGACCATAAGAGCACTAACGAAACTACTTAGAGCAGATTAGTATACGATTTTTGACAGTTATTGTTTTACCAGAGGTAAGCAACTGAAACAAGAAAAGTGGAAAGAAAAGCTGGAAAATTAATAAAAATATCCGAATTTGCGAGGTATGTGAGCTATAAGCATTAGGTTTTATTGTAAGAAAAAGAGTAACAAAAATTATATTTTACCTATTATTTACATTTCTAATATTCCCGCATGTATATTCACTGTTTGTTTTTGTTTTTTTTTTGTGAAAATTTGACATATTTTACTAACCAAAAAAAAAATCAATCTTTCAGAAACTGTCTGGAGAAATTATAAAAAGAGACAACCAAACATCATCAATCAAATTGGTTTTACATGCAAATATGAAAAAAACTAGAAGGAGAGGGCAATATGAGTTGCCCACCTCTGGTAAAACAATAACTGTCAAATGTATAGAGGGCCTCTAGAGCAGATGAAAGCACTAACAAAATACAGACCACTGACTTGTGTTTAAACCTTTTATCTTAATGATCGGCTGTTGACCTTGAAAAAAAAGAAAGTCAAATATCTCAAAAAGTAACGTCATTTATTAAAGCACTAACGATTGGCTGCTAACTTCACTGCGCGCGGCTTTTCACTTCTCTAGAAAAGTCCAATAGAAGCTAGCTTTGCTGCTAGGTTCTCTGTAGCCTGCAGCAGCAATATGCCTGTCGCGTGCGTCGAGAGATTATTGAACCTGCTGAATGCATAGAGCATCGAGTCTATCGAGTTTAAACGGACTCGAACATGCAAATACCGTCAACTTCAGCTGACGGGAATAATGCTAAGAATGTCGGACAGTTAAGTAAGAAAAGGGTCATTTCAAATCAAATCAACCAGGTTTGGCAGGCCCCGATTTCGATAATTTTTGGTACATTTACTCTACCCATAAAAGGAATGAAAAATTCCAAATTTATTTTTTTTGAGCATTAGTTTTTTTTAAAATAATTTTTGAAAATCAAAACAAACTACCATTGTGCTTAAACATGTACCTAAAGAAATAAAAATATGTCGATAACTACCTAAACTAGGACAGTGGTTTAAAGCTCGTTTTAAAGGTATTTTAAATACCTTTCGAATGATGTGTCCCATTATGTACTTTTTGTTTTTAAAAAAATTGAAATTAAAAAAAAACTTTTTTAATAAACAGTACCGTAAAGAGGGGCTGGGATATTTTGGACTTACGGCGTAATTCTGGACAAGTCGTGTTTTTCCGAAATGCAAAAAAAAGCACGGGAACCAGTGGTCGGGCAAACTGGAGACGCGGCGTGGTTTTCAGTTGGACGTCAGCAAGGATCGGTGTAAGAGCTGGGCGCTGTTCACTCTCAAGTCCCCCTTCTACAAAAATATTAGAAATTATACAGGTAAAAACTCGTTTTTTTTATCGTCCTACTTTCTTTGGTACAACCTTCAATTGCAGAAAGTTCCTTTAAATACATTCTAGAATCCCTCCATAATATTTTGGGACAGTTTGAGCTTCGATCCGTCAGACCAAGAATATACAAACGCATGACGAACTTCGGACATAAAAAAGTATTTTTGACCTGAACATATTCATACCAAGTTTAACATGAAGCCAAAACCAAGGCAAAATTAACTAAAGTGGTTTCTAAATACTATAAACTGTTTTATTGATCCCAAACACAAATTCTTGAACTTTTATTGGGAGAAGTCAGTATTTGGAAACAATATTGGTCAAAAGTAGGCAAAAGCTTCAATCAAAACATACCTGATAACGTCAAAACATACCTGATAACGTTTTCGAGGCAATGAACAAGTGTGGCAATATTTTTCCGTTGATTAGAACATTCTTGGATGTTTGCCAGTAAGTAATGCCTCGACAGAAAAAAGCTTCTTATGCCTCAAAAGATTGAAAACATAAGTACTTAAAAACAATATGACCGAAATTCGTCTGAGGCGTTTAGCGTTGCTGCATATCAACAGACATACTGAAATTGACATTGAGCGAGTCATTGACCGGTTTGCCCAAAAAATTGGAAATTATTTTTTTTTGAGATGGGCATCTTATGTTTGAGATATGCGATATAAAAGGTAATGTTTCAACAAAAAGTTTTTTAGACCTCAAAAAAAGTAGTAGTAGTAGTAGTAGTAGTAACTAGGGGGCGGCCCAAGACCTGGCAAGTAGGCCCAATCGGTCCCTTTTTACCTTACCCCAGCCCAGCCCCCTAATCCACCACCTGTACCGCTTGTACGGTAGTGGGCTCTCCGGGCCTTCCTGTTCTCTTCACGAAGTCCAGTACTCTGGCCCACTTGAGAGCTCGCAGGTCCTCTGCATCCAGGTTCGGTTGTCAGAGTTCCTGATACCTCATCCTTAGGTATGCATCGCACTCCGCAACGAAGTGCTGGGATGTCTCCTCCGCCCTCCCGCAGGCACGGCAGATTGAGTCATTCCCGACTCCGATGCGAGTCAGATGCTTGCTGAGTCGGTTGTGGCCGGTCAGTATCCCTGTCAGTAGTCCAATATCTTTTCATGTCCTTCCCAAGAACCATTTGAGTCTGGCCGCGTCCGGTCTGTCGACGAATTCTTTGGACTGTCTGCATCCTAGTTCGTTCTCCCAGGAGTCCGCCAGTGCATCGTTAGCCCACTTAATGAGTCGACTTCGCAGCTGTCTCCTTGTTTATACCTAAGAGTGGTTCCGGCCCCACGTATTGAGTGCTGGCCCCGATCCGAGCGAGTTCATCCGCCTTTTCGTTGCCCGACTCTCCCGTGTGTTCCGGTACCCACATCACTGTAACTCTTTTGTCTTGACTCAAGGCTTCCAGTGCTTCTACGCACTCTTCCACCAGAGTATTGACAATTTTTGGCGCACTGAGTGCCTTTAGAGCCGCTTGGCTGTCGGAGCATATGTACACATGCTCTTTTGGACCATTGCGAACATCTTCTAGTGTTGCCGCCATTATGATGGCGTATACCTTGGCTTGGAAGACCGTAGCTTGCTCGCTGAGCGGGTAGCTAATCCGAACTTCTTCTTGGTCTTGCACGTAAACCCCCGCCCCTAATTGCTTTCTCTGCCTTGTGCACTACTGCGTGTAAGGCTGTGTCGGTCGACCTGACCTCTACGTAGACGTGCTGGTTCTTATGGAAAGGATTGTTGGCAAGGACTCCCCCTAGGAGGTGCCTTTTCACCATATTTTCCATTTCCTTCATCATAAACGATGTTAAACTTATGGGTCTGAAGGATTTCGTTGCAGTGTAGTCTTTCTTTCCCGCCTTTGGGATAAAGACCATGGCAGCCTTCCTCCATGCTGTCGGCAAGTATCCTAGCGCGATACTGGATCTGAAGACTCCTCATGTACGGAAGGAGTATCTCCTGGCCTTTCTGCATCAGCGCCGGGAATATACCGTCTGGCCCAGGTTACTTATAGGGTCTAAACTCATTGATCGCCCAGATGATGGTGGCGTCCGCTATCACGCGATCTGCTAGTCCCCAATCAGGTTGTCCGTGGTCCAGCTGGATGTTGCGTCCGACGATCGCCTCCCTCTCCGGGAAGGTGAACCTCAATGAGGTGCTGCAACGACTCCTCGCTTGAGGCGGTCCAGCTTCCATCTGACTTCTTTAACGACGTTAACGTTTGCCTTGAGTCGCTGCTTAGGATCTTAAGGAGCCTGGAAGTCTCTGGGAGAGAATTTATCTCTCCACAGTAGGTCATCCAGCTCTCCCTTTTGCGGCGTCTTACCTCTCTTTTGACCTCAAAAAAAAGTATTAAACCTAATAGGTTTTGTTTGTGGTTTGTTTGTTATCTATGTTTTTTATAACTGAAAAAATTTTACGTAGTTACTCAAGCGCGGATTTCAGGAGGATAGGGGGTAGTTAACCCCTCTACCCTGGCTTTAAATTTTTTATGAAAACAGTTAGAAAATCAAAAGTATGGCATAAATTGCGGCGCTATAACACCTTTGATATTTACGTTATTAGATTAATTTTGTGTTAAAAATGGCATTTGTAGTGTCATTTTCTTAAAAATTTTCGCCTGCTGCGCTTTGAAACCATTGATATATTTACAATTTTAGTTTAATTTCATATCAAATAACGCATTTTTTAGAGCAATTTTCTTAAAAATTTTCGCCTGAGGCGCTATAATACCGTTGATATTTGCGATTTTAGTTTATTTCGACAAAAAAATGTTCTTAAACATTTTTTAAAATAAAAGATGTATGAAATAAACGACCTTAAATCTGAGTACCCCCTCCCTAGATTTGAGACCAAATCCTCGCTTGTAGTTACTAAGTTTTGTTTGCATATATTGATATGTTCCTCATAAAAGCTACGCTTTTATTCTATTTTTCTTTCGTATCAAAACCGCCCCCCCCTTTTGAAATGGCTGGGCCGCCACTGGTATATTCTGGATACCAGTGTCCAGGGTAGCCCCAAAGGTCAGAATAACCCCTGCTTGGAAAACTAATTAAAAATAAATAAAGTAAATATCTGTTTTTAGGCCTATGGGTCGAGTCTATAAAAAAACTTTGTCCCACAATAGGCACGGCAAAAATTATATTCCTTATAAGAGCTATTCCAAAGATACATTGCAGAGAGCTTTACGTGACCTAGAAAATGGAAGGATCTTTAACAAAAATCTCAGAAGTATAAAATAAAATTCCAAAATCTACATTACATTTAAGACAGACAGGTGCAAATTAATTTGAAAATCCAGGAAGAACTTTGGTTGTATCTTCTGAGGAGGAAACTATAAAAGTTAAACATCTTAATTCAGATGCATCCTGTAGGTTTCCGTTCGACACTTTAGATCTTAGAATATTGATTAAGCAATATCTAGACAGAAAAGGTGTAAACGAAAGGCGGTTAAAAAAAAAATTTGTTAAAAGTCTATCCGCTAATATATCATGTGAAAAACTTTTCAACAATTCAATAGATATGCTATCTTTAACAGACCCATCCTTAATATTAAATTATGATGAGACAAGCCTCACTGATAATCCAGGAGCCAAGAAATATATTTTTTAAAGAGTCGTTAATTCAACAAAGTCCTCAATTAGTCTTATATACGCAGGAACAGCCAATGGAATCTTATTACCTGTTTATGTGGTCTACAAAGCGGAAAAGTTATGGAACGCTTCGACTCAAGGAGGACCTGCTAGCACTAGATATAATAGATCACGAAGTGGTTGGTTTGATACCACTTGTTTTGAAGTTTTTTCTCAGGTTATTAAAAGAACTTGAACTAAAGCTAATGGAAAATGACAGGGAAAAGCAAAATGTTATATCTGGATTTAGAAAAACCGGCGTGTATCCATTTGATCCCACTCAGCCAAAATCTACCTCATGAAGAAATGGAAGAAACGGGATCAGGGATTGTATCAAATGTTGTTGTTGACATGCTGACGGAGCTGCGGGGTACTCAATCAGCTACTACCAAACCAAGACGCAAGAAGATAAATATCGCTCCAGGCAAGAGTGTCACCAGTAGCGACTTGTTGGCAAGACCGACGTCGACTCCCTCAGTTTCAACTAAAAATAACGAAACTTCTTGTAACAAAGAAAATAAGAAGCCCAAAAACCTTACAAAAAAAAAGGAAAGATCAAAGAAAATCTCACAGCTCTTCGTCAAGCGAAAGATTCATCATCTGACTTAAATTTAAGTGAGTCAGATAGTGAAGACGATTTGCCACTTAGCATTTTCTCAAAAAAATATGAGTACGCCACATACGGAACAAAAAAAATCGAACTAGCACCAACCAAAGGCAGCTGGGTTGTGGTAGGACTGTAGGAGACGGAGATCTCGATGAACCTACACTTTTTCATATTGATTTCCTAAAACAATAAAAAAAAGACAATTTTATTCTTCGTTCAAAAGAAGAAGCAGATGAGGATTTTGTCAGCATTGAGAGTATTGTGAAAACTCCTATCATCCAGGGATCAGGAAAGCGCATATTTTACAAATTTAAAGAAAATTTATCAGAATTTACTATGAATTAGATAGTTTTAAGCATGATATTTTAGTTTACAAATATTGAGGTACATTTGTTCCTAATAGACAGTTAGGTAGTTATTAGTTTAGAGTTAAAAAGTTTTTGTTTTAAAAGTTTGTAGATTTTCTACTCCTTTTGGCACGGTTCCGTTAGGTATACCGTACGTCAGCATGTTGTTTTAATTAAAAATTTAATATTTTTAGTGACTAATATAACCTTTTGTAATAAAAAAATAAAAAAAAAACTTTTAGAATGTTACTACAAAGAAAAAAGTAAAAAAAATACATTTTTAACTTTTTTTTTTAAATCTTATAAGCGTCCAGAATAGCCTCTGCAGCAGGGATACTGCGATTAGTGTCTATAAGCAGTGTGTCCATAATATACCGAATCGCGGGGCTGCGGGGCTATTCTGGACACCAATAAAAACTAAAAAAGAGGCACCCCTTAGCAGATGGAATTAAATTTTTTTATGCAAGATTAAGGGTCTAATTGGTTTCATCAAATGCAGTTCGTTTTGTATTTGTAACTTACACCGTGTGTTAGATAATAAGAGAAAACTATCAAGTTTGTCAAAAATAACCCCGTTCTAAGGAATTTTTTGTTTTTTTTTTTATATTTTGTTTCTGGATATTTCGCCAAACTATTTACGAAATTTCAAGATGGAGACTTAATGGGTTCATCAAAAAAAAATTATTTTAAAAATTTTGAAAACAATTTTTGAAAAAAATTAGGTTATGTGATATCTATCTATTTTATCAAAATGGACTTTAAAATACCTATAAAACAAGGTATTACTTGCTTTTGTACGGTATACAGTTCTCAAGATACTCTTTCTGTGTACCTGCACATTTGGTTAAAATTGACTGTCTTGAGAACTATACAAACTACAAAAGCAAGTGATAGCTTGTTTTAAAGGTATATTAAAGGCAATTAATGAAAATTTCAAAATT
Organism: Oxystoma pomonae; assembly: GCA_963921995.1. Classification (NCBI taxonomy): domain Eukaryota; kingdom Metazoa; phylum Arthropoda; class Insecta; order Coleoptera; family Brentidae; genus Oxystoma; species Oxystoma pomonae. The sequence goes on from OY998165.1 coordinate 39,906,035, forward strand.
TTAAAAATAATTTTTTTTTATGAACTCATCAAGTCTTCATCTTGAAATTTTGTAAATAGTTTGGCGAAATACCCAGAAACAAAATATATATTTTTTTAAACAAAACGTATATCATGTGATACATCATTCGAAAGGTATTTAAAATACCTTTAAAACGAGCTGTAAACCACCGTCCAAGTTTAAGTAGTTATCGAGATATTTCAATTTCTTTAACCATCTTTAACCCAATAAGGACTGAATTATTAAATTTTGAAAACGCGAATCAGTTGATACATTTTTTGTATTATTAGTTAGTAAAATATAATTTCTGTGCAGTTTTTGCAACGATTTATTTAACTCAATTGGAAAATTACAATAAATTTAATTTCGAGTGTGGGAATTCGCAAAGCATCCAATACACAAACCTACGTTGCATTTGCGGCATTGAGTTCGTACAGCACTTGCTTGAGTGTGATTGCCAGCACATCTTCTTCGCTTGTTATTGGACACATATTCTACAAAATGATCAGTATGATCATATCTTATGTCGGGTGCAGTTCTGGTATCCAGAGAGTGTGTCATGGGCCTTCCAGAACATCGTGGTGAATTTTGATATTTCTTTAAGTAGACTTAAGCAATTTGACGCCGAAAATCCAACTGAGAGATGGATGGGTTGTGTTTTCTGTAAGTAATCCAAGCATTTTGTACGCAAGTATCGATAAACCATGTAAATATTGACCACCACCACTTTTTACCTTGTATGCTAATTCTTTAAACATTCAAATTTGAGTCCATCTGATGGACACATAACACAGTGTGGTCTAGGGATACCAATTTTCTTTTTTTCAGTGGATGAATATCTATTCGCAGTCGAAATTGGATGGACACCATGCACAGTCGATTTCACCGTTACCACCGAATTATCCATCCATCGTGTGACTACTATATTCTGATCTACAGCTAGGGCAAAGTCATATGTAGCCCGCTTGGTCTTCTTCATAGCTTTGACAGAGCGGAGAGGACAATTCTTCGGCGGTCGGTTCTCCCTGATGGTATCAGTTGCGTCATACCCTTTTCCTTTCAGATGTTGCAGCACTCCAACTGATGTGAACAGGTTTTCAAAGTAAAAACGGAGAGGCATGGATTGAATTTCTTGTGGCATCTCTTCAATATAATCAATGTAATAGAGGATCAGCCGCCTTGCCAAATTTCCTCTTCCACTTTTAGCGTTCAAACACCAAACTTTGTATCTGAAACGGATTGGCTTTCCTCGAATGTACTGTTTGCAACGATGCCTACCGAAGTATTCTATCATGCTTTCATCATATGCATATGCCATTTCTTGTTTAAAAATAAAATTTTCCATAAAGTTGAATTTCAATTTAGTTATCACAGGCCTGAGTTTTGTCATTTTATCTTGAGGATCCGATCCAGCTTGGTGTTTTCTGCGCAGTGAATGAACCTCTTTATCGGTATTATGGACAGCCATATTTCGTAAATCTTCTCCAGAATCCCATCAGTAAATCTTTTTAGACGGTTTGTTATCATACCCAGATACAATAAGAATAGCTAGAAAACATTTAATTTCCTCGATGCTTATTTTTGGATCCGGGCAATTTATGAAGAGAGTATAATAGTAATGGAAGAACATCATTTGTTAAGAACAACTCCAATATTTCCACAGGTGACATATTTTGATGGAAAAATTGGAAGCATATTTATTTCAGGTAGATCAGTACCTTTTGACCAATCAACAACACTATTTTCCTTTTTTTTCTTCACGAAGGTACGAAGGGGCATATCATCATCATCAGACCAGCCACCTTACCTTCTATGTTAAGTTCTTGATTTCTTTCTTCTTCGGAGAACTGTTCAGTGCCAATACGTTGTCCGCTAGTCAGAACTACTTCTGCAGGAGCCTGAAGCTGCCTACCTGTAAGATTGTCCAAAAAGCCACCAAATTCATCACCTGAGTCTTCATTGGAGTCTTGTTTGTTTGCAGGAGGTTCTATATAAACGCGGTCAACTTCATCATTATCGAAGTCCCGCCAAAATTCTTCTGTCACGAGGATATCGGCAATTTCTTGCACCGTCACAATAAAACAAATAATATATTTTAACTTTTTGTTTCTGCAAATTTTTTAGTAGTTTACAGGACTAGCGTGCCAAAAAAAATTGGCAATATATTACCTCAGAAATGTTAAATATATACAACAGACAAGGAAAAGTTAACTAGTTGACATATTTTTCTAATCAATAGTTCGAAAATTACCTTACCTTTTCTAAGAATCCATTTTTATTCACAGCTAAATACAGCAAAAATTTGTAAGCTTGAAAACCAAACTACTACTGTCCACGGTCCGGCCGCCGTTGTGCTTTTCAGTAAACCTATATACTACTCGATCTGAAACCATTCATGCGCTTTATGGATTTGAGATCAGATAATATTTATTGGCGTTTTATGAAAAGAATAAATAGCGTACCATATAAATAAATAACGCATACATGCAGTCACAAAATTGACCTTTCTAAAAGTGTATAATATATACGGACTACCAGCTAAAATGCCTAAAAACTTCAAAAGCATGACAATTTGTCATATTGTTTAAAAAAGGTCTCTAAAACTGAAAATATTTTTTTACTTAAATTAAACGCAACCTTATTTTTATATTAAATGTTTTAGTAAAGTCTTTATTGAACAATATCAAATTATCACTCCACTAACGGACGGATAAAGAGGGCGGTCACCCATTTTGGAATTGATAAAATAACAATAATACGATGGAAACAGTGCTGGATTGAAAACAATTCGACGAATAGAGAACTTGGATTAGGACAAAAACGATGGTAAACTTAATACTAATTATTTTAACTTAAAAAAGAACTAAAATATATAATTTAGTATTTAATAGGATCACCATTTTTCTCTATTACAAGCTGCAAACGTCTGGGCATTGAAAAGGTTAAATTTTGAAAATACTGATGGTCTTCTGAGAGCTGATCCAATGTGCGATAAATAGCATCGCTTAACTTTTAGGCATTTCGTGGTCTCCAATTCCTTTGGTATATTATTTTAACGATTCGACCCCATATATTTTCCATTGGGTTAAGGTCAGGGCTATTGGCTGGCCAAGGAAGTGTTTCTACATTATTATTCTGAAACCATTGGCGAACAACATTAGCCGTGTGTACTGGACAGTTGTTCTGCTGATAAACGAAGTCATTATTTTCATGTAAAGCCTGTACAAATGGCAGCATAACGTTTTCAAGGATTTCAATATATCGTTCACTATTGAATCTACCTTCGATTCTCCAAAAAAAAAAACAAACCTCTAGCACTAAACCAGCCCCACATGTTTACAGAAAAATGTCCAGCTTTTTTAATTTGGTCGTATATTCGGGTTCAAATCTAGAATTTGATTAAATTCAATTCAATTCTTTTATTTTGCCAAAAAAATACAGTATAACAAAAATACATTTTACAGAAAATTAATACGTATGAAGGGCAAAAAAGGATTTTTTTCCGACTATTAAACCGATAACACTTGAACCATCACTATGGAAGGTCAATGCGAAAAAAACCCTGTAATTTATTTTTTTTTTGATTACACTAATTTAATAAAAATAAAAATTTAATTTGGTGGACGATAAACTAAAATTCTCCTGCTCCTTGAAGATGATTGAAAAATGTTTTCGTCAGTGAAAACCACGCTCTCCCAGAAGTCATTATCACGAAGAACGTTGTTCAGTGCAAAAATCACTCTGGCCTGTTTTTGTTCTTCTGTTAGAAAAGGCTTTGCTTTGCAGCAACTCGACAAGAGACTTCTGATTTCGTTACTCTTCTATTTACTGTTGCTAAAGGACCCGGAAATAATGATTGCTTCAACCGACGTTGAAAAAGGATTTTGTCTGAGATGGTCAATAAGTCTCTCATCTTGCACTTCAGAACTTACTTTTGTTCGTCCTGATCCATCTTTCCTATCCGCGCTTTTTTCATAGCATTATCGTCATTTTATCAACTCCAAAATGAGTGGCCGCTCGTCTTATAGACCAGCCGTCTTCTATAACTCGAGTGATAATTTGAACTTTTGTAAATGTTGATATCTGTGGCATTTTTAAGAATGTCACACTGAATTTTAAGCTGTCAGGCATACTAAGCTGGTGGTGCCTTATAATAGTATAGACTAATGGAAAGCTAAATTTTGTGGCATAGGAAAAAATGCAGTACGAGTTTTTTTTTAAATCAAGTGTACATGTTTGAGCAAAGTTGGTACTTTTTGTGATGTTCAAGAATTAATTTAAAAAAATTAGTGGTCAAAAAAATTGAAAATTTGGGATTTTTTATCCCCTTTATGGTTAGAACAAATGTACCAAAAATTATCGAAATCGGGGAGATGGTTTGCCAAAACTCCCTTTTTTAGGTTGATTTCATATGAATTTAAATGACCCAACATTGTTTGAATGTGTGGTGTATGTCTTAATAATAAAGTGGTTTTCAACGCTTAAACCTATAATTAATTTCGTGAGAAATTCAACAGTCTCTCCTGACGACTTTCGCAAATATCCCTTTTGTCCATTGAGAATAAACTTCTCCAAAGCTTGTCAGAGCATCCACGTTTTTATGATGAGGTCATTGACGAATTTGCAAACAGTGATCGAAAAATCGAATTACTTACTTAAAATTTCACCGCACGCAGCTAATCAAGATTTATTTTTACATTACCTATATCTCGTTCAGAAACACCCTGTTGTGTTAGTTTAATACGCGGCGTATACGTTTGACTTATAGCGTTTTCGATTATTGCTCGAAACTTGATTTAGAGCGCTCCCGGATCAATCGGCAAAAGATTTGCGTGTTCGATTAGGCAACTGTCATTGCTCTTTGCCAGATTTGCGTGTTCGATTATTGATCGCTGCTCCAAGCGGGATGGCTGGAACTTGATTTAAGAAATTCTAGAGAAAATTGACATAACCTAATTCAAATTGTGTTGTGTTTCGGTTTTGTTGTTTTGCTGGAAAATAGGTAAAAAAACCAAAAATATTGAAGTAGAATCACTATACGATTATATACACATTATATATACATTATATGGGTCGTTCTTGAAAAAAGGTAACACGGCATGTAATTGGTTTGTAAATTTAAAACCACTTATCCTTTTGAAAATAAAGTAGGAGCATAGTTAGTGTACCCAAAGGCTAACATTATCCAGCAGTAATGAACTCTCTAAGAAATGTCTCCATGGAAGAAAAGTTGTTCACACCATGTGACATGTTACGTTAATAGATTCCGATCAGATCAGAACAAAAAAACACTTTAGGATCATAAAATTTATTTAGATAATGATTTAGATAGATAAAATCTCAAAAACTTAAATCCTAAAAAAATACCTTGATATAAGTTTCTTGTCTTCATCAAAAAACAAACAAAAACACGTGTAATTGATTTTGGTGTCACTTGTGTGATCACATGCAGTCACAGTTTTTTTTTAAAATCTGGCATCACTGCATACAACACCCAACTCATTTACCTGAAAATGAAGAAGCACGGAAGACACAGTTTAGGAGTGTAATTACTGTTCTACCTACTCGTAATTGTCAGTGCGGTGAATTTGGTGATATCAATCATATGTTGTTTGATTGTGCTTTACATTGGAGAAATTCTCATATCTTATATGAATCATTCATTAATTCTAAATTTCCTGCCCCTACAAGATTAGCTTTGTCTGCTAAACTCATTGGTAAATTTTTTGATGCTTGTACTCTAAAGGTATAAAATTACTGTGATTCTTTTTTCATCGTTTATTCTCTTTTGTTTTATGTTTTCTCTGGGTTGGATGATGGTTTCAACCAGACCCTCTTCGTCGAGGCATCCTTCCTGGGTTCAGCTGTTAGTCACCATCCACCGAGAAGCTGGCCGAATTGCCTTAGCTGCAGTGGACATAAAACAGTATATAAAAAAAAACTGAAATGTGTTACATAATTCAGTTTTTGTGAGATTTTGGGGTTTTTAAAACAGTATTAACGTTTTGGTCGAGATAAATGTCACACGTATTTCTATTTACAGCGTGGATTCTTTAAAGGGAACGATGCTTCTAGCGGGTTCGAATTTGGTTGAATAAAAAAATCTCAAAACACGTCATCTGAGATGTTTAATTTCCTTGGATTTTTTTATGTCATTTTGCTTACGAGGTATGGCAAAAAAGGACAGCCTGTATATTTTGCAATTTTTGAAATCTGCTAAAAATTCTCTCTTCAGCAATACTACACAGTAGGATCTATCTTTTACAATAATCAAGATATTTTTATCTAAATCTGTATGGAAAACTTCGATATTCCACAATTCCATGCAAGTTTAAATGCCTCTATATTGGAAACCATAAGAGATAGAGTAGTGTGTCGTATTGTCAAAAAGATAATTTTTTTTTAGAATTAAAGAATGTCAAACTATACAGGGTATCCTATTTTAAAAAATATATTTTTTTGCCATACCTCTTGAACAAAATGACATAAAAAAAATCCAAGATAGCACGATTAAAGAAAATTAAAAATCTCAGTTGACGTGTTTTTGGATTTTTTTATAAAACCAAATTCTAACCTGCTAGAAGCACCGTTCCGTTTAAAGAATCCACCCTGTATATAAGGAGTAAATGGTAAGATATTTACTTTCAAAAATGTGATTTAAGTATGAAAAGTAGGAATTTTACTAACATTAAAATACAAAAGTAGTAACTTTTTTATTTTTTTTGTTATTTAGACATTTTGCTACATATGTCACTAGTGTGAACGTTACTGGTGTGATCTTTAAGAATATTTTATTGATAACACCCGTAAAATTTTTCGCTTGTAATTAAAAAAAACTAAATAATTTTTAGGAAAAAAAATTGCAAAAAGTAGAGAGTCCGGCAAAAGCACCAGAAACGAAAAAGGAAATAGACAAAAGAAGAATTCAAGTAAGGGCATATTATATATATACAAACATATTATATTTACTTAAAAAGTGGTAAATCAATTTTTGTTTTTTTTTTAAACTATTACACATTATGTTACCATTTTTCAAAAACAACCGAGCTATTAAGATTTTTGATTTTGCTAAAATAGGTGTAACTGGTGTTAGCTGGCTATCACCTGTTTTATCAGTTGAATTCACCAACTCAAAAATAACTCAAGAACTAGTGAATTGCCATCTTGGTCATATAGCACATTTTAGTCCAACCAACTACAGCAACATTTAATAATTACCAAAATTCAAAGAATACTAATTTGTTTTTTTTTTTAAATTACCACTTGAAATGTTAACTTTTTTTAAGAACGAGCCATATACGATTTAGACAAGAATATTGTTGTTCTTGTCAATGCACGGATTGTCCAGCTCATCAAAAATTTGTATTATAGTTCCTGTGTTCCGTTTCCACTCATTTTCTTTCAGAAATATGCTTGAAAAAAAAATCTTTCTAAACAATTCTAACCTTAAAAATGGACCAGGGAACAAATCGAACGTACATTTGAACTAATTGTTGACCGTGCGCTTGTGACAGCTCGTGATCGGCTTTGGAGCGCCCTAAAACTGATCTGTGACGTCATTGCTTTGATCCCGGGCAATCTCCGAGCGAGGAGGATAATCGAAATCGCTAATAAAAAAAAAACAAAACAATAATTTAAATAAACATTTCCGTTTTCTAGTGGATACTAAGTATACGTCGAAAGCATAAAAGTTCTATTGGCAAATTTTACAAGTTAAAAGCCAAATTCAGATATTTTACAATAAGGATTTCAGATTACATGGAACTTAAAATTCTATTATATTTTGGAAGTTTGTAAAACCTATATTATATTTACAACATGTTTATCTATAAAAACTAAAAAAAAATACCGTAAGAGTATAGAGATTTTTTTTTTCTGTTAGCTCAGGACATGTCGAAGTGACGTTAAAAACGGGTCATGTGATATCCTTACATTTTGGAGTCAAATAAACATCATAGAGAGGCGGTGGCAGTAAAAAATTAATCATTTCATCCCATTTGAGGTTTATATATAGTTTTGATAGACACAACAAAGATAACAAAAACATATTTTCAGACGTCTAGGTAGGGGCTTTTTCTACAGGGAGGCCCAGAAACATGCAAGACATAATAGCTATATGAACTCATTTCGTCCCATCTGTAATTTATATTAAAACCATCTGCTTGCCTCAGGACTTTAAAAAAAATCAAACGGTACCCGCTTATGGCGGGGCGTTTACAAGTAGTTAATATTTTTCCAAATATTTATGATACATTAAAAAGTTAGTAATTTCATCCATTTTATAATTAGTGCTATTATGTTAAGGTCCTCACCGAGATAACAAAAAAAAATATGGCACGCCTCGAGGTGGGGGCTTTTTTACAGGGAGGTCCCAAAACTTGCAAAATATAATTGCTATATGAATTCATTTCATCTCTTTTCTGATTTGTGCTATTATGTTAAGGGCCACACCAAGATAACAAAAAAAATTACACACCTCTGGATGGGGGCGTTTTTTACAGGAAGGCGTCCTAACTGTATAAAATAATAGTTTTGGGGCTTCTCTGTAAAAAATCCCCCCCCCCAAGAGGTGTCCAATATTTTTTTTGTTATCTTGGTGTGGCCCTTAACATAAAAGCACCAATCAGAAAAGAAATGGGTTCATATAGCAATTATTTTTTGCAACTTTTGGGGTCTCCCTGTAAAAAAAGCCCCCACTCAGAGGTGTGTAATAATTTTTTTTGTTATCTTGGTGTGGCCCTTAACATAATAGCACTAATCAGAAAAGAGATGAAATGAGTTCATCTAGCAATAATTTTTTGCAAGTTTTGAGGCCTCCCTGTACGAAAAGCCCCCACCTAGGGGTGTGCAATATATTTTTTTGGTATATTGGTGTGGCCCTTAACATAATAGCACTAATCAGAGAAGAGATGAAATGACTTTATAGAGCTATTATTGTTTGCAAGTTTTAGGACCCCCCTGTAAAAAAAGCCCCACCACCACAGTTTTATATGACACTTATATTACATGACCTGTTTTGAACGTCAATTCGACATTTCCTGAGATAAAGTCACTGACAAAAAAAGAATCTCTACTCTTAATTAGTTGAACGATTTTTTTGACCTCCAATCTAGAAACTCATCGAAATCAGTATCGTCTGCTTCATTGTCATCTTCATTTATTTCATTTTTCACTTCATTTGCTATGGCAACTACTTCTTCTTTCTTCTTTTCCAAATCCAATACCCTAAACAAAAATAGGGCACTATAAAATTTTTAATATCTACCATGTATCTACCTTTTTTTTTTGTCAAAGCTGACATATTTTACGAAGCAAAAAAAAATCAATCTTTCAAAAATTGTCTGGGAAAATTAAAAAAGAGAAAACAAAACATCAGTCCATGTCATTTCGGTTTGTCATGCAAATATGAAAAAATCTAGAAAGAGAGGACAATATGAGACGCCCACCTCTGGTAAAACAACAATTGTCAAAGGGGGCTTCTAGCAGGAAGGTTGGGTATTGGCGTCCCGACGCGACGTCCGGAAACCAGCCTACTCAATTCAGTGTCTTGTGGCGGAGGTGTGGTGGTTTATCAAAACAGGATTTTATCAGACCGTATTTAATAAAAAAATTCCTCCTAAGAACGATTCACCATAGAAACTGCAATTCGTCAAACCAATTTTTTATCCGAACCTTATTTCATCAAACCCATTCAATAACAAATTCGAACTTTAACAGACCCGTTTTTAATCGAACCATTGTTCATCAAACTCATTCAGTATCAAACCCGGAATTCATAAAACCCGTAATTTATCAGAAACTGTTTGCTAAATTGATTGCGCATTCGCCAATAACAAATGAATGCAAGACGGATGAATGCAAGTGACATATACAGACCGCTTCAAGCTACTGCGAACATAGGGGGAATCAAGTCCAATTTACTCTCCGTGCCGTACGACCGAGGTGGATTCGAAGCACGCTGCAGTGTTATCTTTTGGAAATTCATTTTGTTTTTATTATTTTGTTTTATTTCTGCCTTGCTCGAGAAACAGATGGGTAAGTTCTTAATTGAAATAATACATTTTTAAAACTAAAAATGGATGTCTACGAAGTTGCCGAAAAAGTTCAGATGGTCAAATGGTCAAATCGTCATAACCCAACACACGTTCGATATTGGTCGAGGGAAAATTTGCATTTTTATTTTGACGTAAGAACACAGTATCCCCAAAAACTAAATGTTTGGGGGGGGGGTATTGTAGGGGAACACGTAATTGGGCCATTTTTTATCAACGGCAATTGCAATTTGAATGGTCCTAGATACTTGGATCTACTGCAGCAGCACATTATTCCAACTGCTAGGCAGTTGTTAGGTGTAAGATTTGGTGAAACATGGTTTCAACAAGATGGTTGTTCCGCTCACAATGTTGGCCTTGTTAGGGAATATCTTGATAATGTATTTCCTAATCGGGTTATAAGTACACGGGGAACTATTTTATGGCCAGCTCGATCTCCCGATCTTGCTCCTAATGACTTCTATCTGTTTTTGAAGAAGCTTTTCAAATTATCACCCCTAACATGCTTGGAAACGTTGGAAGGGGTTTTTATAGTAAGCTCGGATATTGTCTAGCCGAGTAAGGAGGACTTTTCGAACATTTGCTTTAATTTTTTTTTGACTGGGAGAATCTTTTTGGTTTTTAGAATGTATTATTTTATTTTGAGAACTTGCTTTTATTTTGTTTCTCCTTATTATTTTCATTGTAACACGTCGTCACTGATAAATCTGAGCAGTTGACAATAAAACGCTCTTATTTATCAGTGAAAAAAAATAAAAAAATTACGTTATAAAAATTTGCGTATTTATTGACCAAATTCCGGTTTCATTGACTACGCTCCACACAGCACCGTGGTTAGAGGCGTACTAAATACAAGGCGAACGGCGGCGAATGGCAGCGAATGGCGATCGGAAGTCTGAGTGTTGGTTGCTTCACTGATAGGCGTGCGGTGTCTCTGCATGTACGTACACTGGCAAATTAAACTTCTTTCGCCCTATGTTCGCAGTAGCTTGAAGCGGTCTGTATACACAAACTATTGAACGCAACCTTTAAGTATGCCCGCATAACAGCGACAAATGCATGAAAACGCCACGCCGCGCCGCTGCGCCACCTGCGTGTACGGCTCCGGTTCATGTGATATTGGCGAATGCGCAATTAATTTGGCAAAAATTTTCTCAAAAATTACGGGTCTTGCGAATTTTGGGTTTGATATTGAATGAGTTTGATGAACTATGGTTTGATTAGAAACGGGTCTTATAAATTTCGAATTTGTTATTGAATGGGTTTGAAGAAATAAGGTTCGGATAAAAAATTGGTTTAACGAATTGCTGTTCCTATAGTGATTATTTTATAATTGAAATCTCTTTTATTTAACGGGTTTGATTTTGCACATTCTGATAAACCGTGGGCGTCCGTGGCGGGCTATATTTTGGTGGGAATGTGAACTACGCCTATCAAAACCTAGAGCGAAGGTGAAGGACTATCCCTTAACCCTAGCAAGACCATATTAGTTCTGTTTGCAAAAAGGTTAAAGCTACGACTGAGTGCACCCACCCTAAACGGAACACAATTATCACTCTCCAATGAGGTGAAATATCAAGGGGTCACACCTGACCGCAAACTCACCTGGAACAGCCACTTAGATAAAACTATCTCTCGAGCCACAACGGCTATCTGGACATGCCGCAAACTTGTTGGCAAGACATGGCGGCTAAAACCAAAAATGGTATACTGGATTTACCAAACAATTATAAAGCCTATGGTCACCTATGCCTCGTTGGTAAGGTGGCCAAAAACCGAACAGATCACCGCTCAGACCAAACTTAATAAGGTAGAAAGGCTGATATATCTGGGAATAACCGGGGCATTTCCAACCTGCGGCACCGCATCCTTGAAAACACTGCTATACAAGCCTCCACTTTATCTTAGCGTAAAAAAAGAGGCAATTAGTAGTGCTCATAGGATATTCCCGATAGGTAGTTTCAAGCCTGGAGGGGGTCACCTCCGTATCCTCAAAGAAAGAAAACTGAAAATGGACTTAAAGATTCTATTAGAAGTGGTTATAAACGACCGCCAATAAACAAACTACCACAAGACGAGAACGCTTCGCTCTGGTACGGCTCCAAACTTGAGAATGGAGACGGATTGGGCATTTCCGCCCTAACTTTAAGCTATCCCAGTCGTTGGGAAAATATCCCACCATATTCCAAGCTGATCGGCTTGCAATCAACATGTGTGCAGAACTGTCTCAACCAGAGCCTAAAAAAAAAACACATCTTTATACTGCCAGACAGTTAAGCTGCTTTAAAAGCTCTAAACACATATAAATGTGCGTCAAAACTAGTCTGGGAATGCAAACAAACCCTAATAGCGCTTGCAACCCACAGCCAGGTAACCTTGAGGTGGGTGATGTGGGTATCAGGACACCAAGGCACAGCGGGCAACGAGGAACCAGATACCCTCGCAAAACAAGGTGCTGAAACGCCATATTATGGCCCAGAGCCCTACTATGGACTCATGAAAAGCCACGTTCTAAAAGAAATCAGCAATTGGGAAAAGGACCAATTGTCAAAACACTGGAGACACACTCTAGGACTAAGACAGGCAAAAGGGTTCATCACATCAAACTCTGGAAGAGTCTTGAGCACCTCGAGGGGGTACTACCCAAGAAGTGGCCTAACTATCCCCCAAGAAAATAGCTTCCTCTGGAAGAAGCCTAAATTCCTGAACACGAACTAAGATGTAGAGTCATGCACAAAATTTTTTCAAAGGAAGCAGTGCCGTGCGGCTAAAAGAGCTGAAACGACTCCCCCTGCAATCTACAATCTACGCCAGTAGAAGTTATTATGTTTTATTGTTTTATTAGATTCCTCGTGTGGTAAGTTATGACGAAAATTCCGGTATACTTAGTGTCCGAAAAGTAATGATTCTCCTAATTACCTTAAAGACCAAAAGAGCCTACTTAGTTTGTATAAAAAAAAGCTTCTCCTTGGATGCTGGTCGTTTCGTCAGTTACTACGTTTATACGTGCCTAAAACAGGTTTTATTTAAGGACGGTTTTAAATAAAATCGCTTTCTGCGAGGGCTTATACGTCCTTCATTAAATGTCAGCTTAGTAAAAACAAAGCAACAGATTTTTTCGGTAAACCCAGGGTGAAGTATTTCTTTAGGTTGGAAGAAATGCGCTAAATAAGCGTTTTTAAAGTGTTTATACCGACTTTAAAATCGCTTTTAAAGCGATGAACCGCTATCTTAAATCGCTTTAAAATAAAATAGATTTAGTCTTTAAGCGCGCTTCAAGGTGGATTTTAGCGTAATGTAATTTAACCTAAGGAAAATTTAAGGTGCTCATACAGCTTCCTTAAGTAGCTGCCAATTTTTGCTGTTTTTCTTTCAAAAATTTTGTTAGCTGGCCAATCAAATTCTTACTGTTCTTGTATTTGTTTACAAGTTGTGAAAAATCGGCATTCATGTTTGTTGGGGCATGCGCAATTTTGATTTTACTTAAGGAAATTTAAGAAAAGATAAACGTTGGTCATCTCTAAAGTTAAATTGCGCTAAATTACGTTAAATTACGCCTGTATGAACCCGATCATTAAATCGCATAAGAGCAACTCTTACGCTAAATTAAGTTACTCTAAATTAAATTACGCTAAGTGCTGTTAGAATCCACCTTTAAGGGGCTCCACAGTTGGTCTAGAGAGGGGTTTTAAGAAAAAAAATATACCATCTTTGCAATATAGATTTTTGTTTTCGATACATCGCCAACTACCATTTATCGTAAAAAGTAAGATTCCCTATGTAGCCCTTTTCTGGGAGGCTATTTTTGGAAAATATTCTGAAAACTTTAAAGAGCAACTCCCTATTTTGACTTCATATTTGAATTCTCGCTGAAATTCTCATTCCAATGGTACCCCATATCATAAGTTTTAATTTACTAGTTTTCGAGATATTGGCTTCCAAAATGTCAAAAATGCAATTTTCAAAAGCCCATATCTTAGAAACTAAAGAAAATATCTCTATTGTGTTTGATATCGATTTTAAGTGTTTTTTAAGAGGAATTAAAAAATGACAATAAATGACAATAAATTGACGATTTGTCCTTGTACATACTTTTTATTTATTGAATAATAACGTTAAAATCAGTGAAAATCAATAAACTGTAAATATTAATGTGCCATCGCCAAACTGCTGTCATTTTTTAATTCCTCTTAAAAAATCCTTAAAATAGATATCAAACACAATAGAGATATTTTCTTTAGTTTCTAAGATATACGCTTTTGAAAATTGCATTTTTGACATTTTGAAAGCCAATATCTCGAAAAATAGTAAAGTAAACCTAATGATATGGGGTACCATTGGAATGAGAATTTTAGCGAGAATTCAAATATGATGTCAAAATAGGAAGTTGCTATTTAAAGTTTTTTATTTTCCAAAAATAGCCTCCCAGAAAAGGGCTACATAGTGGATTTTACTTTTTACGCTAAATGGTGGTTGGCGATGTATCGAAAACAAAAATCTATATTTTAAAGATGGTATATCTATTTTCTTAAAATCCGTCTCTAGACCAACTAACGTAAAAAGAAAGCGATTTTAATAGGACTCTTTTCTGATTCCAAAAATACCCAATATCTAACCTTTGCCCCAACGGTTTTTATAAAATTGCAACCATTTTTCAATAAGAGCAAAATTGAGTTAAACAAAGAATATCATTTTTCTTATTTAACTCGTGATGAACATTTAGATTTCGTTTCGGAGATATTTAGGGCTATCGTTACTTTTCGAACACTGTATATTCCTCGGTATATTCAAAATGGACGACATGATCTTTATCCTCAAAACTATAACGCTCCGTTCTCAGATCTTCGACGTGTCGCGAACCATAATCCCCTCCACTGTCACGGTGGAATCCATCCATGACATCAACTGAGTCTAAAAAAAACAATTTGGAACAAAGGACTGTCATGGTGACCAAAGCTTTTTGTCATTTTTTTTTAGGGTTTTTAGGACAAAAACCAAAAAATTTTAGGATACTTTGGAAAAATTTTAAGACATATTCTTTCCCTTACCAAACTCTTCCTGCAAGGCAACCAGTCCATATTCTTTTATAAAATCAATCAATAATAATATAATAATATGTTCGAAACTGCAATGGCCCATAAGTACAGATCCAATATAGACTACTGGTATCATTACGTCATTTACAGAAACCCAAAACTGAATATACATATCCAACTGTTTTTTGACCTGTGAAGTTGTGGTTTTGTCAAATAATAAAGAGTAAAGAATATAATTTGTTTTTGTATGACCCAGTGACATATTTCGTGCTATTTCACTATCTGGAAACATATTCTTAAATAAGTCGCAGATGCCTTCATAACTAACTAGAAACGAGTAATTTTTTTAATGGTATATAAAGCCCATAGGGCCTCTGCTTTCGTAGATTTGTCATTAATGGAAAAATTTTCTTGGTTCCTATTCATGAGATTTTTCTAAGTTTTGGTGCTTTTGGGACCTACCATGACTTTCTACCTGCTACTCCAACTATGCATATTTTACAATATACAGAATATTTATCCTTTATTTTTTTTTGGCCAAGGAAAAGTATTTTCCCATGACTGAATACATTTTGTTAGTCTATTTGGCATTTTGTCCTTCAAAATACAAAGTATATAATCACTCTAAATACAACATATTTGCTTAGAGGTAATAACTTACCGACTAGGTAATAAATACATAGATATATTAAAATTTATTTATGTTCTTTCTGCTCAAGGAGTTTTAAAATCAATAACTGACATAAATAAATTAGAATTCAATCTAGGCTATGTTCACTTAAAAATGGATGAAATTGAGAAATAATAATAATAGCAAGCATCTTTGTTGCCATCCGGCCTGTAATCGGAACAGAGGTTCAGTGAGCCCTACCATAGACATGGACAAAAAAGATAGAATAAACTCGAAAAAAAATTCAGAAAAAAAATATCTTTATTATTTTAGTTAAAATTTAAGGACATTATAAAGGAATTTTAGGACAAAATGTTAATTTGTGAAAATTTTATGATTTTTGGTCATTTTTACCTCAAATTTTAGGACGCAGTAAAAATTTTAGAATTTTTTAGGATTTTAGGACATTTGGTCATCATCATCCTGGACTGTGCAAATTACTGAAAATGTCCAAAAATCTAAAAAACCCGAAAAAATTTGGAAAAAAAAACAGAAAAAATATGACGACTGTCGCGGCTACAGGAGAAAAAGTTGAAATAAATTTAACTCTGCCAGCGGCAGCCAGCGAAAGACGAGTGGAGAAAATAGGGGAAAGCTGCAATTGTGATCCAAAAAGAACTGCTTTTTTCAGTTATTTTTTAGATATCCAATGGCCCAGGTAAAAAACCGCATAGGTTCTTATGAAACTTGGTGCGTTTTTTTTTTTTGATAGAGTTTTATAAGAAAATCTCGTAAAACTTTTCTAAGAGATTTGACGCGGTTTTTTTTGGCAGGGGGATAACGACTTTTCTTGGTTCATTGGACCAGAATATACTATATCCGGCGGACGTCCATTTCGTGTCGAGCAGAAGTAATGTACTTTTTAGTTATTTGATAGATATCCATTGGATATGTCTTTTCCTTAGTCTATTGGATGTCAAATAACCTGTGCCTACCGGACTTTATTTAGTTTTTAGGTTTTCTAAGTCCACTGGAAATTCTTTTTTTTACTCCACTGGACACCAAAGAATCATTGTCCTTGGGACGAAGTTTTAATAACCTCCGGTTTAAGTGGATGACAAAAAAATAGAAAGTAACTGTTTGTTTTTTAGTAATATTTTTATATCCAATGGGCATTTTTACTTATTTTACCTTTCACTTCATAGTGCTTTCAAAATCAATACCTATTTGTTAAAGAAAGTTTGTTAACGAATTATTTTTCCTGTCCCATTAGACTCAACATAAACTATATCCTGTGGATATCCATGTATTTCTGGTAAAACTGATGTAATTTTTCAGATTATTTAAGGATATTGAATACGTCTATTTTTTACTCCTTTGGAACTATTTTTTTGGTCCAACGGAACGCCATTGAATAATTTTTGTTAATCCATCAAACCATAAAAAGAAAAATTTTCGATTTCCCATCGATATCTGTTGAACAAACTGGATAGCAATTGGATTAATTATAGTGGCTCAAAGGTATAATAAATTAAAATTATTGACGCTTTTGGACCTTTTTGGGATGTCCATGAAGGGTCCAACGTTTTGACATTTGTATTATCCAACGGATCTGTCGTGGATAAAATTTCTTTCGGATTTGGTTGTCCAATGGCTAGCTACATTGTCCAGAAACTTCGCTCCACTGGACATCCATTGGACTAAGATGTGCTGTCTGGGAACTCTTTAGAATTCTCCTTTTTTTCGGAATGATCTATATCCTCAAAATTGTTGATTTACCTGTTTAAATTCTTCATTTGTTCATCAATTTCCTCAATCTGTCGTTCGGTGGTGGCCTCTTCTTGGTCTTCCGCGATGATTTGTGCACTTTGGTCGTCAACGTGTTTGATTTCCTTCATGAATTTCTCCCATTCTTCTTCCACCGGGTCTTTGTATTCTTGATGCCTCGCCTAATTTAGAAATTTGTATCAATAAAATGGGCTTTCCAATATAATATTAAGGGGTAGAAAATTTTCTCTATACCTAAATGTGTGGTATAACTCGAAAACGAAAGTTTTCGTAAACTTTTTGCGCATATATGCGTTTATTCAGATTCTTTATTGATGTTAATGTGCCATAGCACTTACACAAGTCAAACCAGTAAAAATTAGAAAACAAAATAAACACCATAACATCAAAATTCACGAAATAACCTTTTTTAAAAAAAATAATTCATCAATTAAAAACAACAAAGTTTAGTCTTATTGTAATATAACTAGTAGGTTAGGTTTGTTATGAGTGGTGCTATTTACAGCACCCTCCACTGCGACCTGAGATCTATTGCGGCTCATTCCCCCCCTACCCCACTCACCAGACCGGTCTCAGTTTTTTTCTTTTCCTAGAGGGATTTAGACCTAAACCCCTTTGTCGGGGCTAGGGATCTTTAACGTGCTCCACTATCAATATATGGATCACACGGGACCGTCCACTTAACGTCCTCTCCGAGGGACGGTATGGAATCGAATTAGCCTGCCTTCTAGCTAACTCGGCCTACTCCGCTTCATACTGCGTTTTATCTTAATCTTACAAAATTCTGTAATTTTATAAGAAAAAGTCCAAGTAGACTACCTGCAAGACCCGGGGCTTGAACCCGGCATCTCCTGCTTGAATGTCGCGGCGTTAACCCCGACACCAAGCAGGCAGGTAAGTAGTACCTTTACATTATAACGAAGGATTAAAAAAAAAACAACAAAAAACACAAAAATAAATTTCACATATTGAAAAAGTCAGTAGTTAAGTATTGGCGCAAGGAATAAAAGGCGTGTTCAATTAAAAATTGTTTGGATTCTAGTTCATTAATTTTCTTCGGTAAAACATTGTAAAATTTGATACAAAAGTAAGCAGTACCATTTCTGCTTTTTGTCAGACGCAGATCTGGCAAAACAAAATTTTCTCTTCCTCTGGTATTAACTGTATGAATATCCCTATGTGTCATAAATTGTGAAGGGTTATTTTTTAAGTACATTAAACATAAAAGAATATACTGGGAAGTAATGGTTAATATATTTAGTGACTTAAAAGCTTCCACACAATCAGCAATATAAGATAGACCAGCAAACATGCGAACAGCCCTACGTTGCAATCTAAAAGCCAATTCAGCATGTGTGCATGCATATGAAAGGAGCAAGTGTATTACCCCACAACATGTTTGTGTTTTTGTGCAGACAATTGTTTAGTGCTGTTAGCTAATTGGTTTATGTGGTTTTTCCAAACCAGTTTAGAGTCTAGTTGCACTCCTAAAAACTGAACATATTTTTCAGGGTTGATATCACTAGATTTATCAATATTTTTAAGTGTAAAAATTATTATTTTCGTTCAAACTTAATTTATTACAAACGAACCACTCTTTGCTAGTGATCCCGATAAAATTTTGTCAAGTTCACTGCAGCATAGATCAGAGTGAATTGCTGTGGTATCATCACAGTATTGCACGAATTCATTTGAAAGACATGCTGGTTGAGATCGTTAACATAAATAATAAAAAAAAGGCCTAAAACCGATCCTTGAGATACTCTATACTGAACAGGCATTTGCATTTTTTTAGTCAGGCCCCCAAAAAAAGATATGTACTGCTCCCTTTTTCACCAATTTTGAGCTCAGTTCATCAAAGCCATAATGAAACAGCTTTATTAACAAAATGTCGTGAGACACACAATCTATCAAAGATTTTGTTAAATCAAAAAATTGAGCAGAAATGTATTCAGAGTTCTCAAAACCTTTATTTATCGAGTCAAGTAGTTTATCAATAGCCGATTCTGTTGACTTTTTTTTGTCTAAAACCAAATTGACTAGCACAAAATAAGTTGTTTACTTCAAAATAATCACATATTTGAGTCTTAAGAGCCTTTTCATCCGCATAGCCTAAAAATTACTGAACCAAACAATTTTTGGTATGAGATAATAAAGGAAATCAGCGTTCTGACGTTTTATTTTTGTTGGCCATATGTGGCACTTTTTGTAAACCGTTGGCCAATTTCTCACCTTCTACTTGAGTTCTAAGCACCACTTATCTTTGGTTTTTAAAAAGAGATATCGTCAAGACAACACCTTACAACTTATATAGGACTTAAATTGAAGGTGAGAAAGTGGCCCCATATCGTGTCTGTCATCAGTTTTACTCAATATAAATAAAAAATTAATGATTAGTGACTGGGCGTGGATAAAATATATTATATACAACTTTTATGTTATGGGTAATTACACAAGCTTAGCATCCTCTCGTGTAATGAACTTCATTACATGTTTTTTGTGTAATGCATATACTATTATACCTTTGCTTTAGTTACAGTTAAATCTTCATAATTTCCTATGATTTTTCCTGTCTTATTTGTACCTCGCCTACCATATAATTCTATACTTACTTTTGCATCCAACTTTGGATCATCAAAAAATCCTTCAGGCAAAACCTCTACCTCATCCCCCTCTTTGTTATTCGCTTCCATTTTTTCTTGTTCCTCAGATGTTAATCGGTTTCCTAGTTTTAGAGTGGGTTTTATTTCCGTTTTTCCATTACTTATTATACTAGATGTAATGCTGGATTTGTTATCGAAAAAATCTGTGGGTAATGCTTCACCTAAAAAATAAATAGCTTAGTTTAATCACTGATGTTTTTTAAAGTGAGGCAATGCATATTCTTTAATCAATTTAATTGCCTCTTAATACCTTTTCTTACCTTTTTTCTGATTAGTATCCTCACTTTTTAAACTAGTGCTACTGCTACTTTGACTCGGGTTAGGAACAGCATTTTTTAAAATTCCTTTGGGTTTCTTTTCAGGAATATCAGACAACGGAGGTGTTAAAGGCCTTTTTAGTGGAGTAGTAAAATTATTTGTTCTTTCTTTCAATTTTTTCGCTTGGTCTACATTTTGTTTGTGTTGTTTCGCATTTATGTGAACTGTCCAAACTGCTTCTGATCTGACCACCGACCGACATAAGATGCAGGTTAATTGACCTTGGTCATTATATGTGCTAAAGGAGTTAAGGAAATATTCGAGGAAATATTGCAAAAAAATTACTGTA
This sequence comes from Oxystoma pomonae, assembly GCA_963921995.1. Lineage (NCBI taxonomy): Eukaryota > Metazoa > Arthropoda > Insecta > Coleoptera > Brentidae > Oxystoma > Oxystoma pomonae. Next base: position 39,926,791 of record OY998165.1, read on the forward strand.
ATAAAAAAAGCTACAATGAAACAAATTTTTGTTTGGGTTAACAGCTATGATTTTAATATCAAATATAATAGTTATCATACAAAATCGGATGGAGATCAAATTTTTTAATTGAATTTGTTTCCATAATACAAAATTACATGTTAAGCAAAACAAATGTAAATTATAGTAATATAACAGGGTAATATACTTCTAAATAGCAACTTTAATAGAAATAACGGCTGTTCTGCTGAAGTCCCAAGGGACTTGTGCGCAGAATTTTATTGATATTCTATTTAAGTATATAGTTGTATCCAAATAGGTACCTATAATAACACAAAATTTATAAATAGAAAATGAACTTAATAGATTAATTTTGTTTTAAATTTATTTACATATGGGTAATTTGAAGCCTCATGAATATTATTTTAGTTTTTTGTTCATCAGATCATTAAACAAATTTCGAGGAATTTCAAAAATCCTTTTTTTGTAGTCTTTTTAAATAATTTTAGGTTAGTATTATCTTCAATAAATTCTAGTAAGGATCTGTAGATGTTAGGACCGAGAAAATAAATTGTTCTTTGAGTAATTGTCGTTTTGGTTTTTATAGTTGCAATTCTCATTTTAAAGTATTGTGTGGGTGATTAATTATATTCAGTGTAATTATGCTTATATCTAAATTGATATATTCGTAATTTATACGTGTATAATTGATTGATGTCCATTAACTTACTTTCTTTATAGGTTTTATTTTTTTTTACACAACGCTATTCTTCTAAACAAAATTGTATTCTTTCCAATTTTTCAATATGCACTCTATATGCCCCACCCCAGCCTACAATTCCATACTGAATTATGGACTGAACAAGTGCAAAATATATAACTTAAGTTGTGAAGAGCAAATAACTTTTTTAATTTGTTTAAATTTAAAAAGTATAATACGAAATTTTTTAATTAGATTTTAATGTGTATGTTCCATTTTAAATATCTACCTATTTCTGTTCCTAAGTATTTTATATGATCTGTTTCTTTTACAATTACTGGTGAGTTATTTTCTTATGTTAAGGTTATTTCTGTAAAATTTGGAACTTTAGCTTCACTACAACTGTTGTATTAACAGCGTACTACAACTAAAAGGTACAATTTGATTTTTCAAAATTAATTGTCGAAGACATCTCATCAAACTAAGCCTTTATCTTAGCTAAATCTTTTTCAGCTTTTAGTTTTGTTTCCCTCCATGTTCTTCCACTATATACAGTAACAGTATCATCAACAAAGGATGCGATCAGGCCAAGATAGCACATAATACTTCACAAAGAATTTTATATCTTAACTCTGACCTCTTTCGTTTTTTTTTTATGATTTGCACATAAAATGCGCGCGACCTGATCTTTAACTGCTTTTGTATGATTTACGATTGTGAAGTCGTCATTCATAGGTGATTGCTTTTCCTTTGGTGTACCCTGGGTAAGGCTACATTTTAGTTGGTTTTTATCATTGATTACCACACCTAAATGTTTCATGTTTCATAATAAGTAAGGTTCTGGTATAATTGATCGCGGGACAAATGAGCGCGGTACAAATAAGGATGACCAATTGAGCACAGGACAATCAAGCGATGGGATAATTAAGTGCTGGGACCTTGAGACTGAGCACTGGGACAATTGAGTTCAAACCAAACCCAACCCAATCCAACTCCATAATTTATTTTATTACTAGTATGTTGATTCAAATGAGCTTCAGCCTGTTAGTACTTTACCTGGTATAGAAAAAATTTGAATTGGTAGTTTATACAGAATTAGTGGAATATCTAGAAAGTAACAACATTTTACTTGTTAATCAGTCAGGCTTTTGTTTTGTGATTGATCACGATTTTTAATCCTATCTCCCCTCAACCAAAGAATAAAGTGTACTAAACGGGATGGGTCCTCTATCTTTATTTAAACTATTTCTGGATTTAATGATTTCCATACTTTCATATGCATTCAAAAGTCTTTTGTTTGCTACACTTGTAGGTTATCTAATGTGAATCTATGATTGTTTTCAAAAGCATGCTCGGCCACACTTGACTTTTCTGTTCTTCTGTATTTTAGTGTGCTAAGTGTTCTTTAAAACGTGTTTGAATAGAGCGTCTCGTTTGGCCAACATATTTTTTGTCACAATCCATGCAACTAATTTCGTAAATTCCACTTTTTTCTAGAACTGTAGTTTTATTAAATACTTTTTGTAATCCTTTCGTATAATTAGGATTATATTTTTCTAGAACTGTAGTTTTATCCTTGGGATTTCCTAGTAAGCTTCTTATTGTGTTACCGGATTGATATACTAATTTAAGATCGGTGTTATTAAATACTTTTTGTAATCCTTTCGTATAATTAGGATTATAAGAAATTGATACAAATTTTGAGTCGCAGGTATCTTTTTGTCTGAAAAAAGTGGAATTTCGAAATGTCTTTTGAAAAGAATGTCTATTTATCAGCCTATTTATTAAGCCTTCGTCGTAACCGTTTTCGCCAACTATATTCCTAATCCTATTCTTTTCTGCTTCAAATCTTTCTTTGTTTAAGGGGAAATTTACTAATCTATATGTTTAACAATCGTCATAAAAAAAATTTTTAGCTCAAATTACAGTACAATTGGTTCATTTAAATAACTTAACTGTAAAGTTAAAAACTTTGATTTTACAGATAAGTACATAAACTGTTTAAAAGCCACAATCAAATACATTATTACAAATTTATTATGTCAACACAAGAATCACAAGATTTTGACAAAAAACAGTTAAAATTCCAAATCCGTAATTTGATACTGTAGAAATTCCTCTGCTGAATAAAAATCTTTGTTTAGTAAGAATTGTTTTATTTTATTTTCAAATTGTTTGAATGACATATTTCTTGTTTTAAGCGGCAATCTATTGAAAAATGTAGGTGAGACATGTCGAGCTGTATTCCAGGAGATTTTTAATCTCAGAAAGTCTATTTGTACATCAAAACGGTGACATGTTATAGCTGTGAGTTTCTTCTACTAGGGTGTAGGATGAAGAATTTTTATAAATGTACAATAAGGTTTCTAGGGTGTTCTGACATGGCACTGTTAATTTTTTTGAGCTTATAAGGAATGGCCTGACATTGTCTCTATATTTGACACCAGCTACAATTCTGACTGCCCTCCGCTGCAGACTGAAGACACATGCCCTCATGCAACGAGTCCATAGGTGCTTACTGAGTGAAATATGCCATAATAGGCCATTTTTGTTGTTTCTTTGTCCACAATTTTTGATATGTTACGAACGCCATAGGTAGCAGAGCATAGTTTTTCTGATATTATGTTGACATGCTGTTCAAAGTTAATTTCGCGTCAAAAGTAACTTTGGGTTGAATTCTCGGTTGAATTATCAGGGATTGACGTTTTTTTAAGAGAAAAAATCATGTTCTCGGTTTTGCTTTGGTTGACATTTAATAAATTAGAATCAAACCAGTCATATTTAATTTCAATATGTCTTGTCGTTTCCATTTTGGCATCTTCTGGTGATTTGGATTTAATGGAGAAGCTGTTGTCTGCATAAATGACTACATAGCATTCCAACAGGGAAGAATAGAGGTCTTCAAAGATATTCTAGAATTACTTATTTATACAATTCTATTATATACAACCACATTTTGATTACGGTACCAGGGTTGTTTTCTTTTCATAAAAATAATAAATTGGATCTGCTTCAAAAGTTGCAGAACATAAACTATTTTATGAGTTAATACTCAAGTTGATAGGTATCCCATAATTGAATTTATGCTGGATGCACTCAAATGGTTATCAGTTAGGGCAGGTTTTTAAAATCATCTGAAATTCATGTAAACTTTGGCACCGAATTGATTGAACATCTGATTCCGACAGTCATCACTGATGATAATTCTATCCATCAATAGCCATCAGCCCTTGGAGTCGATTGCAATTGTTGGCATCAAGTAGGTTGAATCGGAAATCTAAAAGAATGCATTTGATGGCATTGGAATGTTTCAAGAACTTATTTGATGCATCAATTACTCAATCGATGAGATTATAAACTCGTCCTTACTCAAAGGCTATACAAAATACCTATCAATTACTTTTATATGTAAAATTCTAAACAATTTCCAACCAAAATTCCTTCATGAGTTTATCATTTTTAAATCTGAGATTCACAATTCTGTAACTAGAGCAACTTCAAATAATGAGTTTGTTTTATATACACTTAAATGTTCTTGATTTATGGGGGTTTAAATGAATATAATAAATTATCATTACAAATAAAAGAATCTCCTCGAGAATCTCCCTCATTGAACTGTTTCAAAAGAAGATTAAACCAATGGCAGATAGTGATTGTACTTTAATTAATGTTAATTTGGGTGTTTTCTTATTTCTTTTATATATGGATATATTTGGGATTTCCTGAGGGATTTCCGACTAAAAGAAATAAATACACATCATTATTAAACGGAGTATTAAACCCCACCCTCTAAATACAAAAAATGAAGCAAATCCTTAGCAACCTGGCAATGTTTAACCTTATTCAAAATTTTTGCTTTGCTGAGCATCAGGTTGTTAAGAGTTTGCATAATTTTTCTTTGACTAGTGGATGAGGTTATATAAAATAAATGATGGGGTTCAGTAGTCACATGCTCAATCATCAGAACCCGCAATTGTCCCAGCGCTCAAATGTCCTGGGCTCATTTGTCCCAGCATTCAAAGGTCCTAGGTCAATTGGTCACACTTATTTGTTCTGTGCGTCATATTTTCTTTCACGTTCTAACTGAAAAAGGCCTACATTTTAGGCAAAGTCAGTCCCTAGCAAAACCTGACACAGGACCTAAAATATACACTCTTTTGTCCAGGAGATGCACAAAATTTGAGGGTTGGTTTACCCTTCCAACTTAACATTATAGGTAGATAAAAAAGAGAATATTACCAAAAAAAAAAGCTAATGCTCAATGCCTCATTTTGTCTTCTCTCTCCACTTTTTGAAGGGAAATATGCAGGAAAAAATTATGCATTATGAATTAAAACCTAAGTAAATGGCGGGCCCTATAATGACATTCCACTAGAAATTGGAAAAAAAGGATATTTGGCCAAAGGAGACTCAATCTTCTTCATATCTTGCACACCCTTTTGATGATTTCTCATCAATTTTCGCAATTCCGCTTGCGACACTTTCTTTTTCGCATTTTTAAAAGCTGCAGACATTTTTCATAGAAAAATTCTAATAATTTTTTTAAAACGTAGCCTGAAAAAACTAAATCAAAACAAAAACACGCAAAAGAAAATATAACCTAAAAGGTCCTTTGCAAAAAATTTGTTAGATGAATAATAATGCTGTGCCATCTCTTGTTTGAGACGGAACTTGCCAGGACAGGTGAGTTGGGGTTGGTTTGGTTTGGACAGTTCTTTTTATCCATGGTTCTCCTAACCAAAAAACTTGACTACTGTGCATTTTTTAACCTCACTTCTAGGGCCGGTTTGTTTTGTGTGTTGGTTCGAGTTTTTGAGTAATTTTGAGGCTTTGTAAACAGAGAAATGGTAAGATCGGGTGTTAGGAATATTTTTTCTGCTTTATTTTTTTGTTTCTAGCCAAATTAACAAAAAAATAAGGTTTTTGGGTAATTATGCAGTATACGGTTTTCTGCCATTTTTGATTTTTTTGGAAAAATTCTTTATGGGGGCACCTTCTAGGGTCCCTAGGACCCCAAATCCGTTTGCGCCGGTTGGTTTTTTTTTTAATTTTTTTTGATTTTTTTAAATTTTTTTTCACGAAAACAAACCAAACCAACACAGTCCAACCCAACCTAATCCAAACCAATCCAAAACAATTAAAAAAACACTTTACAACCCCCCCCTGGGCACCCTTTTTTCTCGTTAAAAAAAAAAAAAAATCGGGCGCAGGCGGATTTCGGGTCCTAGGGACCCTAGAAGGTGCCCCCATAAAGAATTTTTCAAAAAAAATCAAAAATGGCAGAAAACAGTATACTGCATAATTACCGGTTTTTGTTTGCTCAGAGCTGTTCTTTACCACAGGACATGATCGTTCTTTCTTTAAGGGAGCCTTGAGGTTTGCTTGCCCAAGGCTTTCTTCGGTAATTATGCAGTATACGGTTTTCTGCCATTTTTGATTTTTTTTGAAAAATTCTTTATGGGGGCACCTTCCAGGGTCCCTAGGACCCCAAATTCGTCTGCGCCGGTTGGTTTTTTTTTACCGGTGTGAAGATAGCACCCATTTTCAGCACCCAAAAATGTGAAGTTAGCACCTGATCCAATTTTACAGAACCCAAAAATGTGAAGTTAGCACCCGATCCAATTTTACAGAACCCAAAAATGTGAAGTTAGCACCTATTTACAGCACCCCAAAAATGGAATAATTTTATATTTACACTTTAAAATAACGTAATCAAATCGTAGAATGAGTTTTTTGTTGAAATTTTCAGGAATAATAGATAAGGGTATTCTTCATCCTTACGAGCCGTCGAACACCCTCAAAAACAACCCCAAAGATGGTATTTGAAATACACGTTTTATTATACCTATAGCGCTCTTTTTTTTAAATTTCACTAACTCATAGATCGAGTTTCACGTTGAAATTTTTGGGAATGATAGACAAGGACACTCTTTATTCCCCAAAAAATACCGCAACCCCTTACGAGCCGTCTAACACCCTCAAAAACTACCCCAAAGATGGCATTTGAAATACACCTTTTATTATACCTATAGCGCTTTTTTTTAAATTTCACTAACTCATAGATCGAGTTTCACGTTAAAATGTTTAGGAAAGATAAATAAGGGTACTCTTCATCCCCCAAAAAATACCCCAACCCCTTACGAGCCGTCTAACACCCTCAAAAACAACCCCAGAGATGGCATTTGAAATACACGTTTTATTATACCTATAGCGCTTTTTTTTTTTAATTTCACTAACTCATAGATCGAGTTTCACGTTGAAATTTTTGGGAATGATAGACAAGGACACTCTCCATTCCCCAAAAAATACCGCAACCCCTTACGAGCCGTCTAACACCCTCAAAAACAATCCCAAAGATGATATCTGAAATACACGGGTTATTATACCTATAGCGCTTTTTTTTTTAAATTTCACTAACTCATAGATCGAGTTTCACGTTAAAATTTTTAGGAAAGATAAATAAGGGTACTCTTCATCCCCCAAAAAATACCGCAACCCCTTACGAGCCGTCTAACACCCTCAAAAACAACCCCAAAGATGATATCTGAAATACACGTGTTATTATACCTATAGCGCTTTTTTTTTAAATTTCACTAACTCATAGATCGAGTTTCACGTCGAAATTTTTAGGAAAGATAAATAAGGGTTCTTTTCATCCCCAAAAAAATACCGCAACCCCTTACGAGTCGTCTAACACCCTCAAAAACAATCCCAAATATGATATCTGAAATACACGTGTTATTATACCTATAGCGCTTTTTTTTAAATTTCACTAACTCATAGATCGAGTTTCACGTCGAAATTTGTAGGAAAGATAAATAAGGGTACTTTTCATCCCCCAAAAAATACCGCAACCGCTTACGAGCCGTCTAACACCCTCAAAAACTACCCCAAAGATGGTATTTGAAATAAGCGTTTTATTATACCTATAGCGCTTTTTTTTTAAATTTCACTAACTCATAGATCGAGTTTCACGTTAAAATTTTTAGGAAAGATGAATAAGGGTACTCTTCATCCCCCAAAAAATACCACAACCCCTTACGAGCCGTCTAACACCCTCAAAAACAACCCCAAAGATGATATGTGAAATACACGTGTTATTATACCTTTAGCGATTTTTTTTTAAATTTCACTAACTCATAGATCGAGTTTCACGTTAAAATTTTTAGGAAAGATGAACAAGGGTACTCTTCATCCCCCAAAAAATACCGCAACCCCTTACGAGCCGTCTAACACCCTCAAAAACTACCCCCAAAATGGTATTTGAAATACACGTTTTATTATACCTATAGCGCTTTTTTTTTAAATTTCACTAACTCATAGATCGAGTTTCACGTTAAAATTTTTAGGAAAGATAAATAAGGGTACTTTTCATCCTCCAAAAAATACCGCAACCCCTTACAAGCCGTCGAACACCCTCTAAAACAACCCCAAATATGGTATTTGAAATACCCGTTTTATTATACCTATAGCGTATTTTTTCAAATTTCACTAACTCATAGATCGAGTTTCACGTTGAAATTTTTAGAAATGATAGGGAAGGGCACTCTTTATCCCCCAAAAAATACCGCAACCCCTTACGAGCCGTCTAACACCCTCAAAAACAATCCCAAAGATGATATCTGAAATACACGGGTTATTATACCTATAGCGCTTTTTTTTTAAATTTCACTAACTCATAGATCGAGTTTCACGTTAAAATTTTTAGGAAGGATAAATAAGGGTACTCTTCATCCCCCAAAAATACCGCATCCCCTTACGAGCCGTCGAACACCCTCTAAAACAATCCCAAAGATGATATCTGAAATACACGTGTTATTATACCTATAGCGATTTTTTTTTAAATTTCACTAACTCATAGATCGAGTTTCACGTTGAATTTTTTAGGAAAGATAATTAAGGGTACTTTTCATCCCCCAAAAATACCGCAACCCCTTACGAGCCGTCTAACACCCTCAAAAACAATCCCAAAGATGATATCTGAAATACACGTTTTATTATACCTATAGCGATTTTTTTTTAAATTTCACTAACTCATAGATCGAGTTTCACGTTAAAATTTTTAGGAAAGATAAATAAGGGTACTTTTCATCCCCCAAAAATACCGCAACCCCTTACGAGCCGTCTAACACCCTCAAAAACAATCCCAAAGATGATATCTGAAATACACGTGTTATTATACCTATAGCGATTTTTTTTTTAATTTCACTAACTCATAGATCGAGTTTCACGTTGAAATTTTTAGGAAAGATAAATAAGAGTACTCTTCATCCCCCAAAAGATACTGTAACCCCTTACAAGCCGTCTAACACCCTCTAAAACAATCCCAAAGATGATATCTGAAATACACGTGTTATTATACCTATAGCGATTTTTTTTTAAATTTCACTAACTCATAGATCGAGTTTCACGTTGAATTTTTTAGGAAAGATAAATAAGGGTACTCTTCATCCCACAAAAAATACCGCAACCCCTTACGAGCCGTCGAACACCCTCTAAAACAATCCCAAAGATGATATCTGAAATACACGTTTTATTATACCTATAGCGATTTTTTTTTAAATTTCACTAACTCATAGATCGAGTTTCACGTTAAAATTTTTAGGAAAGATAAATAAGGGTACTTTTCATCCCTCAAAAATACCGCAACCCCTTACGAGCCGTCTAACACCCTCAAAAACAATCCCAAAGATGATATCTGAAATACACGTGTTATTATACCTATAGCGATTTTTTTTTTAATTTCACTAACTCATAGATCGAGTTTCACGTTGAAATTTTTAGGAAAGATAAATAAGAGTACTCTTCATCCCCCAAAAGATACTGTAACCCCTTACAAGCCGTCGAACACCCTCTAAAACAATCCCAAAAATGATATCTGAAATACACGTGTTATTATACCTATAGCGATTTTTTTTTAAATTTCACTAACTCATAGATCGAGTTTCACGTTGAAATTTTTAGGAAAGATAAATAAGAGTACTCTTCATCCCCCAAAAGATACTGTAACCCCTTACGAGCCGTCGAACACCCTCTAAAACAATCCCAAAGATGATATCTGAAATACACGTGTTATTATACCTATAGCGCTTTTCTTTTAAATTTCACAAACTCATAGATCGAGTTTCACGTTGAAATTTTTAGGAAAGATAAATAAGAGTACTCTTCATCCCCCAAAAAATACCGCAACCCCTTACGAGCCGTCTAACACCCTCAAAAACAACCCCAAAGATGGTATTTGAAATACACTTTATTATACCTATAGCGATTTTTTTTTAAATTTCACTAACTCATAGATCGAGTTTCACGTTAAAATTTTTAGGAAAGATAAATAAGGGTACTCTTCATCCCCCAAAAAATACCGCAACCCCTTACGAGCCGTCTAACACCCTCAAAAACTACCCCAAAGATGGTATCTGAAATACACGTGTTATTATACCTATAGCGATTTTTTTTTAAATTTCACTAACTCATAGATCGAGTTTCACGTCGAAATTTTTAGGAAAGATAAATAAGGGTACTCTTCATCCCCCAAAAAATACCGCAACCCTTTACGAGCCGTCTAACACCCTCAAAAACTACTCCCAAAATGGTATTTGAAATACACGTTTTATTATACCTATAGCGCTTTTTTTTTAAATTTCACTAACTCATAGATCGAGTTTCACGTTAAAATTTTTAGAAAAGATAAATAAGGGTACTTTTCATCCTCCAAAAAATACCGCAACCCCTTACGAGCCGTCGAACACCCTCAAAAACAATCCCAAAGATGATATCTGAAATACACGGGTTATTATACCTATAGCGCTTTTTTTTTAAATTTCACTAACTCATAGATCGAGTTTCACGTTAAAATTTTTAGGAAGGATAAATAAGGGTACTCTTCATCCCCCAAAAAATACCGCAACCCCTTACGAGCCGTCGAACACCCTCTAAAACAATCCCAAAGATGATATCTGAAATACACGTGTTATTATACCTATAGCGATTTTTTTTTAAATTTCACTAACTCATAGATCGAGTTTCACGTCGAAATTTTTAGGAAAGATAAATAAGAGTACTCTTCATCCCCCAAAAGATACTGTAACCCCTTACGAGCCGTCGAACAACCTCTAAAACAATCCCAAAGATGATATCTGAAATACACGTGTTATTATACCTAAAGCGATTTTTTTTTAAATTTCACTAACTCATAGATCGAGTTTCACGTTAAAATTTTTAGGAAAGATAAATAAGGGTACTCTTCATCCCCCAAAAAATACCGCAACCCCTTACGAGCCGTCGAACACCCTCAAAAACAATCCCAAAGATGATATCTGAAATACATGTGTTATTATACCTATAGCGCTTTTTTTTAAATTTCACTAACTCATAGATCGAGTTTCACGTCGAAATTTTTAGGAAAGATAAATAAGGGTACCTTTCATCCCCCAAAAAATACCGCAACCCCTTACGAGCCGTCTAACACCCTCAAAAACTACCCCAAAGATGGTATTTGAAATAAACGTTTTATTATACCTATAGCGCTTTTTTTTAAATTTCACTAACTCATAGATCGAGTTTCACGTCGAAATTTTTAGGAAAGATAAATAAGGGTACTCTTCATCCCCCAAAAAATACCGCAACCCTTTACGAGCCGTCTAACACCCTCAAAAACTGCTCCCAAAATGGTATTTGAAATACACGTTTTATTATACCTATAGCGCTTTTTTTTTAAATTTCACTAACTCATAGATCGAGTTTCACGTTAAAATTTTTAGAAAAGATAAATAAGGGTTCTTTTCATCCTCCAAAAAATACCGCAACCCCTTACGAGCCGTCTAACACCCTCAAAAACAATCCCAAAGATGATATCTGAAATACACGGGTTATTATACCTATAGCGCTTTTTTTTTAAATTTCACTAACTCATAGATCGAGTTTCACGTTAAAATTTTTAGGAAAGATAAATAAGGGTACTCTTCATCCCCCAAAAAATACCGCAACCCCTTACGAGCCGTCTAACACCCTCAAAAACAACCCCAAAGATGATATCTGAAATACACGTGTTATTATACCTATAGCGCTTTTTTTTTAAATTTCACTAACTCATAGATCGAGTTTCACGTCGAAATTTTTAGGAAAGATAAATAAGGGTACTTTTCATCCCCAAAAAAATACCGCAACCCCTTACGAGTCGTCTAACACCCTCAAAAACAATCCCAAATATGATATCTGAAATACACGTGTTATTATACCTATAGCGCTTTTTTTTAAATTTCACTAACTCATAGATCGAGTTTCACGTCGAAATTTGTAGGAAAGATAAATAAGGGTACTTTTCATCCCCCAAAAAATACCGCAACCGCTTACGAGCCGTCTAACACCCTCAAAAACTACCCCAAAGATGGTATTTGAAATAAGCGTTTTATTATACCTATAGCGCTTTTTTTTTAAATTTCACTAACTCATAGATCGAGTTTCACGTTAAAATTTTTAGGAAAGATGAATAAGGGTACTCTTCATCCCCCAAAAAATACCACAACCCCTTACGAGCCGTCTAACACCCTCAAAAACAACCCCAAAGATGATATGTGAAATACACGTGTTATTATACCTTTAGCGATTTTTTTTTTAATTTCACTAACTCATAGATCGAGTTTCACGTTAAAATTTTTAGGAAAGATGAACAAGGGTACTCTTCATCCCCCAAAAAATACCGCAACCCCTTACGAGCCGTCTAACACCCTCAAAAACTACCCCCAAAATGGTATTTGAAATACACGTTTTATTATACCTATAGCGCTTTTTTTTTAAATTTCACTAACTCATAGATCGAGTTTCACGTTAAAATTTTTAGGAAAGATAAATAAGGGTACTTTTCATCCTCCAAAAAATACCGCAACCCCTTACAAGCCGTCGAACACCCTCTAAAACAACCCCAAATATGGTATTTGAAATACACGTTTTATTATACCTATAGCGCTTTTTTTTTAAATTTCACTAACTCATAGATCGAGTTTCACGTCGAAATTTGTAGGAAAGATAAATAAGGGTACTTTTCATCCCCCAAAAAATACCGCAACCGCTTACGAGCCGTCTAACACCCTCAAAAACTACCCCAAAGATGGTATTTGAAATAAGCGTTTTATTATACCTATAGCGCTTTTTTTTTAAATTTCACTAACTCATAGATCGAGTTTCACGTTAAAATTTTTAGGAAAGATGAATAAGGGTACTCTTCATCCCCCAAAAAATACCACAACCCCTTACGAGCCGTCTAACACCCTCAAAAACAACCCCAAAGATGATATGTGAAATACACGTGTTATTATACCTTTAGCGATTTTTTTTTTAATTTCACTAACTCATAGATCGAGTTTCACGTTAAAATTTTTAGGAAAGATGAATAAGGGTACTCTTCATCCCCCAAAAAATACCGCAACCCCTTACGAGCCGTCTAACACCCTCAAAAACTACCCCCAAAATGGTATTTGAAATACACGTTTTATTATACCTATAGCGCTTTTTTTTTAAATTTCACTAACTCATAGATCGAGTTTCACGTTAAAATTTTTAGGAAAGATAAATAAGGGTACTTTTCATCCTCCAAAAAATACCGCAACCCCTTACAAGCCGTCGAACACCCTCTAAAACAACCCCAAATATGGTATTTGAAATACCCGTTTTATTATACCTATAGCGTATTTTTTCAAATTTCACTAACTCATAGATCGAGTTTCACGTTGAAATTTTTAGAAATGATAGGGAAGGGCACTCTTTATCCCCCAAAAAATACCGCAACCCCTTACGAGCCGTCTAACACCCTCAAAAACAATCCCAAAGATGATATCTGAAATACACGGGTTATTATACCTATAGCGCTTTTTTTTTAAATTTCACTAACTCATAGATCGAGTTTCACGTTAAAATTTTTAGGAAGGATAAATAAGGGTACTCTTCATCCCCCAAAAATACCGCATCCCCTTACGAGCCGTCGAACACCCTCTAAAACAATCCCAAAGATGATATCTGAAATACACGTGTTATTATACCTATAGCGATTTTTTTTTAAATTTCACTAACTCATAGATCGAGTTTCACGTTGAATTTTTTAGGAAAGATAATTAAGGGTACTTTTCATCCCCCAAAAATACCGCAACCCCTTACGAGCCGTCTAACACCCTCAAAAACAATCCCAAAGATGATATCTGAAATACACGTTTTATTATACCTATAGCGATTTTTTTTTTAAATTTCACTAACTCATAGATCGAGTTTCACGTTAAAATTTTTAGGAAAGATAAATAAGGGTACTTTTCATCCCCCAAAAATACCGCAACCCCTTACGAGCCGTCTAACACCCTCAAAAACAATCCCAAAGATGATATCTGAAATACACGTGTTATTATACCTATAGCGATTTTTTTTTTAATTTCACTAACTCATAGATCGAGTTTCACGTTGAAATTTTTAGGAAAGATAAATAAGAGTACTCTTCATCCCCCAAAAGATACTGTAACCCCTTACAAGCCGTCTAACACCCTCTAAAACAATCCCAAAGATGATATCTGAAATACACGTGTTATTATACCTATAGCGATTTTTTTTTAAATTTCACTAACTCATAGATCGAGTTTCACGTTGAATTTTTTAGGAAAGATAAATAAGGGTACTCTTCATCCCACAAAAAATACCGCAACCCCTTACGAGCCGTCGAACACCCTCTAAAACAATCCCAAAGATGATATCTGAAATACACGTTTTATTATACCTATAGCGATTTTTTTTTAAATTTCACTAACTCATAGATCGAGTTTCACGTTAAAATTTTTAGGAAAGATAAATAAGGGTACTTTTCATCCCTCAAAAATACCGCAACCCCTTACGAGCCGTCTAACACCCTCAAAAACAATCCCAAAGATGATATCTGAAATACACGTGTTATTATACCTATAGCGATTTTTTTTTTAATTTCACTAACTCATAGATCGAGTTTCACGTTGAAATTTTTAGGAAAGATAAATAAGAGTACTCTTCATCCCCCAAAAGATACTGTAACCCCTTACAAGCCGTCGAACACCCTCTAAAACAATCCCAAAAATGATATCTGAAATACACGTGTTATTATACCTATAGCGATTTTTTTTTAAATTTCACTAACTCATAGATCGAGTTTCACGTTGAAATTTTTAGGAAAGATAAATAAGAGTACTCTTCATCCCCCAAAAGATACTGTAACCCCTTACGAGCCGTCGAACACCCTCTAAAACAATCCCAAAGATGATATCTGAAATACACGTGTTATTATACCTATAGCGCTTTTCTTTTAAATTTCACAAACTCATAGATCGAGTTTCACGTTGAAATTTTTAGGAAAGATAAATAAGAGTACTCTTCATCCCCCAAAAAATACCGCAACCCCTTACGAGCCGTCTAACACCCTCAAAAACAACCCCAAAGATGGTATTTGAAATACACTTTATTATACCTATAGCGATTTTTTTTTAAATTTCACTAACTCATAGATCGAGTTTCACGTTAAAATTTTTAGGAAAGATAAATAAGGGTACTCTTCATCCCCCAAAAAATACCGCAACCCCTTACGAGCCGTCTAACACCCTCAAAAACTACCCCAAAGATGATATCTGAAATACACGTGTTATTATACCTATAGCGATTTTTTTTTAAATTTCACTAACTCATAGATCGAGTTTCACGTCGAAATTTTTAGGAAAGATAAATAAGGGTACTCTTCATCCCCCAAAAAATACCGCAACCCTTTACGAGCCGTCTAACACCCTCAAAAACTACTCCCAAAATGGTATTTGAAATACACGTTTTATTATACCTATAGCGCTTTTTTTTTAAATTTCACTAACTCATAGATCGAGTTTCACGTTAAAATTTTTAGAAAAGATAAATAAGGGTACTTTTCATCCTCCAAAAAATACCGCAACCCCTTACGAGCCGTCGAACACCCTCAAAAACAATCCCAAAGATGATATCTGAAATACACGGGTTATTATACCTATAGCGCTTTTTTTTTAAATTTCACTAACTCATAGATCGAGTTTCACGTTAAAATTTTTAGGAAGGATAAATAAGGGTACTCTTCATCCCCCAAAAAATACCGCAACCCCTTACGAGCCGTCGAACACCCTCTAAAACAATCCCAAAGATGATATCTGAAATACACGTGTTATTATACCTATAGCGATTTTTTTTTAAATTTCACTAACTCATAGATCGAGTTTCACGTCGAAATTTTTAGGAAAGATAAATAAGAGTACTCTTCATCCCCCAAAAGATACTGTAACCCCTTACGAGCCGTCGAACAACCTCTAAAACAATCCCAAAGATGATATCTGAAATACACGTGTTATTATACCTAAAGCGATTTTTTTTTAAATTTCACTAACTCATAGATCGAGTTTCACGTTAAAATTTTTAGGAAAGATAAATAAGGGTACTCTTCATCCCCCAAAAAATACCGCAACCCCTTACGAGCCGTCGAACACCCTCAAAAACAATCCCAAAGATGATATCTGAAATACATGTGTTATTATACCTATAGCGCTTTTTTTTAAATTTCACTAACTCATAGATCGAGTTTCACGTCGAAATTTTTAGGAAAGATAAATAAGGGTACCTTTCATCCCCCAAAAAATACCGCAACCCCTTACGAGCCGTCTAACACCCTCAAAAACTACCCCAAAGATGGTATTTGAAATAAACGTTTTATTATACCTATAGCGCTTTTTTTTAAATTTCACTAACTCATAGATCGAGTTTCACTTTAAAATTTTTAGGAAAGATGAATAAGGGTACTCTTCATCCCCCAAAAAATACCACAACCTCTTACGAGCCGTCTAACACCCTCAAAAACAACCCCAAAGATGATATCTGAAATACACGTGTTATTATACCTATAGCGATTTTTTTTTAAATTTCACTAACTCATAGATCGAGTTTCACGTTAAAATTTTTAGGAAAGATGAATAAGGGTACTCTTCATCCCCCAAAAAATACCGCAACGCCTTACGAGCGGTCTAACACCCTCAAAAACTACCCCCAAAATGGTATTTGAAATACACGTTTTATTATACCTATAGCGCTTTTTTTTAAATTTCACTAACTCATAGATCGAGTTTCACGTTAAAATTTTTAGGAAAGATAAATAAGGGTACTCTTCATCCCCCAAAAAATACCACAACCTCTTACGAGCCGTCTAACACCCTCAAAAACAACCCCAAAGATGATATCTGAAATACACGTGTTATTATACCTATAGCGATTTTTTTTTAAATTTCACTAACTCATAGATCGAGTTTCACGTTAAAATTTTTAGGAAAGATGAATAAGGGTACTCTTCATCCCCCAAAAAATACCGCAACGCCTTACGAGCGGTCTAACACCCTCAAAAACTACCCCCAAAATGGTATTTGAAATACACGTTTTATTATACCTATAGCGCTTTTTTTTAAATTTCACTAACTCATAGATCGAGTTTCACGTTAAAATTTTTAGGAAAGATAAATAAGGGTACTCTTCATCCCCCAAAAAATACAGCAACCCCTTACGAGTCGTCTAACACCTTCAAAAACAATCCCAAAATGGTATCTGAAATACACGTGTTATTATACCTATAGCGCTTTTTTTTAAATTTCACTAACTCATAGATCGAGTTTCACGTCGAAATTTTTAGGAAAGATAAATAAGGGTACCTTTCATCCCCCAAAAAATACCGCAACCCCTTACGAGCCGTCTAACACCCTCAAAAACTACCCCAAAGATGGTATTTGAAATAAACGTTTTATTATACCTATAGCGCTTTTTTTTAAATTTCACTAACTCATAGATCGAGTTTCACTTTAAAATTTTTAGGAAAGATGAATAAGGGTACTCTTCATCCCCCAAAAAATACCACAACCTCTTACGAGCCGTCTAACACCCTCAAAAACAACCCCAAAGATGATATCTGAAATACACGTGTTATTATACCTATAGCGATTTTTTTTTAAATTTCACTAACTCATAGATCGAGTTTCACGTTAAAATTTTTAGGAAAGATGAATAAGGGTACTCTTCATCCCCCAAAAAATACCGCAACGCCTTACGAGCGGTCTAACACCCTCAAAAACTACCCCCAAAATGGTATTTGAAATACACGTTTTATTATACCTATAGCGCTTTTTTTTAAATTTCACTAACTCATAGATCGAGTTTCACGTTAAAATTTTTAGGAAAGATAAATAAGGGTACTCTTCATCCCCCAAAAAATACCACAACCTCTTACGAGCCGTCTAACACCCTCAAAAACAACCCCAAAGATGATATCTGAAATACACGTGTTATTATACCTATAGCGATTTTTTTTTAAATTTCACTAACTCATAGATCGAGTTTCACGTTAAAATTTTTAGGAAAGATGAATAAGGGTACTCTTCATCCCCCAAAAAATACCGCAACGCCTTACGAGCGGTCTAACACCCTCAAAAACTACCCCCAAAATGGTATTTGAAATACACGTTTTATTATACCTATAGCGCTTTTTTTTAAATTTCACTAACTCATAGATCGAGTTTCACGTTAAAATTTTTAGGAAAGATAAATAAGGGTACTCTTCATCCCCCAAAAAATACAGCAACCCCTTACGAGTCGTCTAACACCTTCAAAAACAATCCCAAAATGGTATCTGAAATACACGTGTTATTATACCTATAGCGCTTTTTTTTAAATTTCACTAACTCATAGATCGAGTTTCACGTCGAAATTTGTAGGAAAGATAAATAAGGGTACTTTTCATCCCCCAAAAAATACCACAACCCCTTACGAGCCGTCTAACACCCTCAAAAACTACCCCCAAAATGGTATTTGAAATACACGTTTTATTATACCTATAGCGTATTTTTTCAAATTTCACTAACTCATAGATCGAGTTTCACGTTGAAATTTTTAGAAATGATAGGGAAGGGCACTCTTTATCCCCCAAAAAATACCGCAACCCCTTACGAGCCGTCTAACACCCTCAAAAACAATCCCAAAGATGATATCTGAAATACACGGGTTATTATACCTATAGCGCTTTTTTTTTAAATTTCACTAACTCATAGATCGAGTTTCACGTTAAAATTTTTAGGAAGGATAAATAAGGGTACTCTTCATCCCCCAAAAATACCGCATCCCCTTACGAGCCGTCGAACACCCTCTAAAACAATCTCAAATATGATATCTGAAATACACGTTTTATTATACCTATAGCGCTTTTTTTTAAATTTCACTAACTCATAGATCGAGTTTCACTTTAAAATTTTTAGGAAAGATGAATAAGGGTACTCTTCATCCCCCAAAAAATACCACAACCTCTTACGAGCCGTCTAACACCCTCAAAAACAACCCCAAAGATGATATCTGAAATACACGTGTTATTATACCTATAGCGATTTTTTTTTAAATTTCACTAACTCATAGATCGAGTTTCACGTTAAAATTTTTAGGAAAGATGAATAAGGGTACTCTTCATCCCCCAAAAAATACCGCAACGCCTTACGAGCGGTCTAACACCCTCAAAAACTACCCCCAAAATGGTATTTGAAATACACGTTTTATTATACCTATAGCGCTTTTTTAAATTTCACTAACTCATAGATCGAGTTTCACGTTAAAATTTTTAGGAAAGATAAATAAGGGTACTCTTCATCCCCCAAAAAATACCACAACCTCTTACGAGCCGTCTAACACCCTCAAAAACAACCCCAAAGATGATATCTGAAATACACGTGTTATTATACCTATAGCGATTTTTTTTTAAATTTCACTAACTCATAGATCGAGTTTCACGTTAAAATTTTTAGGAAGGATAAATAAGATTACTCTTCATCCCCCAAAAAGTACCGCAACCCCTTACGAGCCGTCGAACACCCTCTAAAACAATCCCAAAGATGATATCTGAAATACACGTGTTATTATACCTATAGCGATTTTTTTTTAAATTTCACTAACTCATAGATCGAGTTTCTCGTCGAAATTTTTAGGAAAGATAAATAAGAGTACTCTTCATCCCCCAAAAGATACTGTAACCCCTTACGAGCCGTCGAACAACCTCTAAAACAATCCCAAAGATGATATCTGAAATACACGTGTTATTATACCTATAGCGATTTTTTTTTAAATTTCACTAACTCATAGATCGAGTTTCACGTTGAAATTTGTAGGAAAGATAAATAAGAGTACTCTTTATCCCCCAAAAGATACTGTAACCCCTTACGAGCCGTCGAACAACCTCTAAAACAATCCCAAAGATGATATCTGAAATACACGTGTTATTATACCTATAGCGATTTTTTTTTTAATTTCACTAACTCATAGATCGAGTTTCACGTTGAATTTTTTAGGAAAGATAAGTAGGGGTACTCTTCATCCCTCAAAAAATACCGCAACCCCTTACGAGCCGTCTAACACCCTCAAAAACAACCCCAAAGATGATATCTGAAATACACGTCTTATTATACCTATAGCGCTTTTTTTTTAAATTTCACTAACTCATAGATCGAGTTTCACGTTAAAATTTTTAGGAAAGATAAATAAGGGTACTCTTCATCTCAGAAAAAATACTGCAACCCTTTACGAGCCATCTAACACCCTCAAAAACAACCCCAAATATGATATCTGAAATACACGTGTTATTATACCTATAGCGCTTTTTTTTTTAATTTCACTAACTCATAGATCGAGTTTCACGTTGAAATTTTTAGGAAAGATAAATAAAAGTACTCTTCATCCCCCAAAAGATACTGTAACCTTTTACGAGCCGTCTAACACCCTCAAAAACAACCCCAAAAATGATATCTGAAATACACGTGTTATTATACCTATAGCGCTTTTTTTTCAAATTTCACTAACTCATAGATCGAGTTTCACGTTGAAATTTTTAGAGAAGATAAATAAGGGTACTCTTCATCCCCCAAAAAATACCGCAACTCACTATGAGCCGTCTAACACCCTCAAAAACTATCCCAAAGGTAGTATTTGAAATACACGTTTTATTATACCTATAGCGCTTTTTTTTAAATTTCACTAATTCATAGATCGAGTTTCACGTTGAAATTTTTGGGAATGATAGACAAGGGCACTCTCCATCCCAAAAAAAATACCACAACCCCTTACGAGCCGTCGAGCACCTTCAAAAACAACCCCCAAGATGGTATTTGAAATACACTTGTTATTCTACCCATAGCGCTTTTTTTTTTAAATTTCACTAACTCATAGATCGAGTTTTACGTCGAAATTTTCAGAAATGATAGACAAGGGAAGTTTTCATCCCCCGAAAAATACCGCAATCCCTTACGAGCCGTCGAACACCCTCAAAAACAACCCAAATTATGGTATTTGATATACACGTGTTATTATACCTATAGCGCTTTTTTTTTAATTTCACTAACTCATAGATCGAGTTTCATGTTGAAATTTTTGGGCATGATAGACAAGGGTACTTTTCATCCCCCAAAAAATCCGCAACCCCTTACGAGCCGTCTAACACCAACAAAAAAAAATATAAAAGTTTAAAAGAAAATGTCAAACCTATTTAAGTGTCAAATATAATAGTATAGTTATTTCGCACTGATTATCTTGGTCGAGCCGTCTGAAGTTATAAAATAATATTTTACAGATGATTTTGGCAACGCTTCTGTCAAATTTAATTGTCCTGAGAGTGCCTGTGCCTGTAGAAAGTTTTAAGCGTTTTTTAACAACTTTAGAAATAAAGGCACCAGAAATGAAAATTCGGTTTTTTGGGAACTACTTGGATTTTTCAAATTTTCTTTTTAAACTGGCTAGATATGAATTTATTAACAATTAACGCAGGTACACCCAAATCGAAATTCCTATAGCATGCAGAGATACAACCATAATAATTTCAGTGGCGGATCCAGAAATTTCACCAGGGGGGGGGGGCGCAAGCAATAAAACTTATGTAGGCCGCGTCGAGCGACTACGAACATAGGGCAAAAATGTCCTTATTTATGGTCACCATTGTTTTTGGGGATTTGATTAGATTGGTATGTTGGTTAGTGACCCTCGCCACTAACCAAACAGTTTCGACCTACATATCTTCATACTTGCTTGAGCCGTTGGTGGTGACTAACAGATACTACCTGATACAACTAATTTATTTTGGCAATTTAAAGTTATTTGTTATACAAATCCTTAACTATAAATATTTTATTATATTTTATTATATTTTAGTTATATAATGAAATTAAGTTTTCTTTTTTGCTTTGTAAACCTATCGATAGATTCTAAACCCAGGTTCATTGAATGATATACTTATATACAAAAGCGCCAAGCCATTGAGTTTCTCTTCTCCTATACCGTGGATCGAAGATAAGTTTTCACAAGTCTTAAAGTGGAAAAAGTTCTTTCGGCGGTAGCAACCGAAACAGGAAGAGAAGAACTAATTTTGATAGCTGAGATCTGAGAAACTAGCACTAGTTATACAACATATTCAAAATTAGTTGATATCGACCGAGATATGTTTTATAGGAATGTCCAGTTCGCGCGCCCCCCGAGCCCCCCCCCCCCCCCCGCCCTTCCTGGATCCGCCACTGATAATTTATAACACAAATAATACTAGGAAATAAAAGCAACACCACCCCGTAAACGTAACGTAGCTTTGAAATCTAGCGCTCTGATCAGGCGACGTAACGTAACGATAAAAGTGTAATGGTGTACTATGGGTTGGTACAGTTTATTTTGAACCTGGGGCGAGGCTTACGATAACACAATTCATCCCCTCGAAGTAACACAAAAAAGGACACCATGAAAATAATATCCAATGTACCTTCCAATGTACCTTTAAGGATGTTAGACGGCTCGTAAGGGGTTGAGGTATTTTTGGGGGATGAAGAGTACCCTTGTCTATCATACTTAAAAAATTTCAACGTGAAACTCGATCTTTGAGTTAGTGAAATTTAAAAAATAACACTATAAGTATACTAACACGTGTATTTCAAATAATATTTCTGTTTTTTTTTAAGGGTGTTAGACGGTTCGTAAGGAGTTGCGGTATTCTTTAGGGGATGAAGAGTACACTTGTCTATCATTCGTAAAAATTAGGTATAATAACACGTATATTTAAAATACCATTTTTTGGGGCTGTTTTTGAGGGTGTTAGACGGCTCGTAAAAGGATGCGGTATTTTTGGAAGTTAAAGAGTACCCTTTTCAATCATACGTAAAAATTTCAACGTGAAACTCGATCTATGAGTTAGTGAAATTAAAAAAAAAGCGCTATAAGTATAATACACCAAATAACATCTTTGGGGTAGTTTTTGAGGGTGTTAGACGGCTCGTAAGGGGTTGCGGTATTTTTTGGGCAATGAAGAGTGCCCTTTTCTATCATTCATAAAAATTTCAACGTGAAACTCGATCTATGAGTTAGTGAAATTTGAAAAAAAATCGCTATAGGTATAATAACACGTGTATTTCAAATACCATCTTTGGGCTTATTTTTGAAGGTGTTCGACGGCTCGTAAGGGGTTGCGGTATTTTTTGGGGGATGAAGAGTACCCTTGTTTATCTTTCCTAAAAATTTCAACGTGAAACTCAATCTATGAGTTAGTGAAATTTAAAAAAAAAGCGCTATAGGTATAATAACACGTGTATTTTAGATACCATTTTTGGGGTTGTTTTTGAGGATGTTCGACGGCTCGTAAGGGGTTGCTGTATTTTTTGGGGAATGAAGAGTTCTCTTTTCTATCATTCATAAAAATTTCAACGTGAAACTCGATCTATGAGTTAGTGAAATTTGAAAAAAAATCGCTATAGGTATAATAACACGTGTATTTCAAATACCATCTTTAGGCTTATTTTTGAGGGTGTTCGACGGCTTTTAAGGGGTTGAGGTATTTTTTGGGTGATGGAAAGTGCCCTTGTCTATCATTCCCAAAAATTTTAACGTGAAACTCGATCTATGAGTTAGTGCAATTTAAAAAAAAAGCGCTATAGGTATAATAAAACGTTTATTTCAAATACCATTTTTGGGGTAGTTTTTGAGGGTGTTAGACGGCTCGTAAGGAGTTGCGGTATTTTTTGGGGGATGAAAAGTACCCTTATTTATCTTTCCTAAAAATTTTAACGTGAAACTCGATCTATGAGTTAGTGAAATTTAAAAAAAAATCGCTATAGGTATAATAACACGTGTATTTCAGATATCATCTTTGAGGTTGTTTTTGAGGGTGTTAGACGGCTCGTAAGGGGTTGCGGTATTTTTTGGGGGATGAAGAGTAGCCTTATTTATCTTTCCTAAAAATTTTAACGTGAAACTCGATCTATGAGTTAGTGAAATTTAAAAAAAAATCGCTATAGGTATAATAACACGTGTATTTCAGATATCATTTTTGGGGTTGTTTTTGAGGGTGTTAGACGGCTCGTAAGGGGTTGCGGTATTTTTTGAGGGATGAAGAGTACCCTTATTTATCTGTCCTAAAAATTTCGACGTGAAACTCGATCTATGAGTTAGTGAAATTTAAAAAAAAGCGCTATAGGTATAATAACACGTGTATTTCAGATATCATCTTTGGGATTGTTTTTGAGGGTGTTAGACGGCTCGTAAGGGGTTGCGGTATTTTTTGTGGGATGAAGAGTACCTTTATTTATCTTTCCTAAAAATTTTAACGTGAAACTCGATCTATGAGTTAGTGAAATTTAAAAAAAAAGCGCTATAGGTATAATAAAACGTGTATTTCAAATACCATTTTGGGGGTAGTTTTTGAGGGTGTTAGACGGCTCGTAAGGGGTTGCGGTATTTTTTGGGGGATGAAGGGTACCCTTATTCATCTTTCCTAAAAATTTTAACGTGAACCTCGATCTATGAGTTAGTGAAATTTTAAAAAAAATCGCTATAGGTATAATAACACGTGTATTTCAGATATCATTTTTGGGGTTGTTTTTGAGGGTGTTAGACGGCTCGTAAGGGGTTGCGGTATTTTTTGGGGGATGAAGAGTACCCTTATTTATCTTTCCTAAAAATTTTAACGTAAAACTCGATCTATAAGTTAGTGAAATTTAAAAAAAAAATCGCTATAGGTATAATAACACGTGTATTTCAGATATCATTTTTGGGGTTGTTTTTGAGGGTGTTAGACGGCTCGTAAGGGGTTGCGGTATTTTTTGGGGGATGAAGAGTACCCTTATTCATCTTTCCTAAAAATTTTAACGTGAAACTCGATCTATGAGTTAGTGAAATTTAAAAAAAAAGCGCTATAGGTATAATAAAACGTTTATTTCAAATACCATCTTTGGGGTAGTTTTTGAGGGTGTTAGACGTCTCGTAAGGGGTTGCGGTATTTTTTGGGGGATGAAGAGTACCCTTATTTATCTTTCCTAAAAATTTTAACGTGAAACTCGATCTATGAGTTAGTGAAATTTAAAAAAAAGCGCTATAGGTATAATAAAACGTGTATTTCAAATACCATTTTGGGGGTAGTTTTTGAGGGTGTTAGACCGCTCGTAAGGCGTTGCGGTATTTTTTGGGGGATGAAGAGTACCCTTATTCATCTTTCCTAAAAATTTTAACGTGAAACTCGATCTATGAGTTAGTGAAATTTAAAAAAAAATCGCTATAGGTATAATAACACGTGTATTTCAGATATCATCTTTGGGGTTGTTTTTGAGGGTGTTAGACGGCTCGTAAGAGGTTGTGGTATTTTTTGGGGGATGAAGAGTACCCTTATTCATCTTTCCTAAAAATTTTAAAGTGAAACTCGATCTATGAGTTAGTGAAATTTAAAAAAAAGCGCTATAGGTATAATAAAACGTGTATTTCAGATATCATATTTGAGATTGTTTTAGAGGGTGTTCGACGGCTCGTAAGGGGATGCGGTATTTTTGGGGGATGAAGAGTACCCTTATTTATCCTTCCTAAAAATTTTAACGTGAAACTCGATCTATGAGTTAGTGAAATTTAAAAAAAAAGCGCTATAGGTATAATAACCCGTGTATTTCAGATATCATCTTTGGGATTGTTTTTGAGGGTGTTAGACGGCTCGTAAGGGGTTGCGGTATTTTTTGGGGGATGAAGAGTACCCTTATTCATCTTTCCTAAAAATTTTAACGTGAAACTCGATCTATGAGTTAGTGAAATTTAAAAAAAAAGCGCTATAGGTATAATAAAACGTTTATTTCAAATACCATCTTTGGGGTAGTTTTTGAGGGTGTTAGACGTCTCGTAAGGGGTTGCGGTATTTTTTGGGGGATGAAGAGTACCCTTATTTATCTTTCCTAAAAATTTTAACGTGAAACTCGATCTATGAGTTAGTGAAATTAAAAAAAAAATCGCTATAGGTATAATAAAACGTTTATTTCAAATACCATCTTTGGGGTAGTTTTTGAGGGTGTTAGACGGCTCGTAAGGGGTTGCGGTATTTTTTGGGGGATGAAGAGTACCCCTATTTATCTTTCCTAAAAATTTTAACGTGAAACTCGATCTATGAGTTAGTGAAATTTAAAAAAAAATCGCTATAGGTATAATAACACGTGTATTTCAGATATCATCTTTGGGGTAGTTTTTGAGGGTGTTAGACGGCTCATAAGGGGTTGCGGTATTTTTTGGGGGATGAAGAGTACCCTTATTTATCTTTCCTAAAAATTTTAACGTGAAACTCGATCTATGAGTTAGTGAAATTTAAAAAAAAATCGCTATAGGTATAATAACACGTGTATTTCAGATATCATCTTTGAGGTAGTTTTTGAGGGTGTTAGACGGCTCGTAAGGGGTTGCGGTATTTTTTGGGAGATGAAGAGTGCCCTTATTTATCTTTCCTAAAAATTTTAACGTGAAACTCGATCTATGAGTTAGTGAAATTTAAAAAAAAATCGCTATAGGTATAATAAAACGTGTATTTCAAATACCATCTTTGGGGTTGTTTTTGAGGGTGGTAGACGGCTCGTAAGGGGTTGCGGTATTTTTTGGGGGATAAAGAGTGCCCTTCTCTATCATTTCTAAAAATTTCAACGTGAAACTCGATCTATGAGTTAGTGAAATTTGAAAAAATACGCTATAGGTATAATAAAACGGGTATTTCAAATACCATATTTGGGGTTGTTTTAGAGGGT
Organism: Oxystoma pomonae; assembly: GCA_963921995.1. Classification (NCBI taxonomy): domain Eukaryota; kingdom Metazoa; phylum Arthropoda; class Insecta; order Coleoptera; family Brentidae; genus Oxystoma; species Oxystoma pomonae. The sequence goes on from OY998165.1 coordinate 39,953,563, forward strand.
GTTAGACGGCTCGTAAGGGGTTGCGGTATTTTTTGGGGGATAAAGAGTGCCCTTATTCATCTTTCCTAAAAATTTTAACGTGAAACTCGATCTATGAGTTAGTGAAATTTAAAAAAAAATCGCTATAGGTATAATAAAACGTGTATTTCAAATACCATATTTGGGGTAGTTTTTGAGGGTGTTAGACGGCTCGTAAGGGGTTGCGGTATTTTTTGGGGGATAAAGAGTGCCCTTCTCTATCATTTCTAAAAATTTCAACGTGAAACTCGATCTATGAGTTAGTGAAATTTGAAAAAATACGCTATAGGTATAATAAAACGGGTATTTCAAATACAATATTTGGGGTTGTTTTAGAGGGTGTTAGACGGCTCGTAAGGGGTTGCGGTATTTTTTGTGGGATAAAGAGTGCCCTTATTCATCTTTCCTAAAAATTTTAACGTGAAACTCGATCTATGAGTTAGTGAAATTTAAAAAAAAATCGCTATAGGTATAATAACACGTGTATTTCAGATATCATCTTTGGGGTAGTTTTTGAGGGTGTTAGACGGCTCGTAAGGGGTTGCGGTATTTTTTGGGGGATGAAGAGTACCCTTATTTATCTTTCCTAAAAATTTTAACGTGAAACTCGATCTATGAGTTAGTGAAATTTAAAAAAAAATCGCTATAGGTATAATAAAACGTGTATTTCAAATACCATCTTTGGGGTTGTTTTTGAGGGTGTTAGACGGCTCGTAAGGGGTTGCGGTATTTTTTGGGGGATAAAGAGTGCCCTTCTCTATCATTTCTAAAAATTTCAACATGAAACTCGATCTATGAGTTAGTGAAATTTGAAAAAATACGCTATAGGTATAATAAAACAGGTATTTCAAATACCATATTTGGGGTAGTTTTTGAGGGTGTTAGACGGCTCGTAAGGGGTTGCGGTATTTTTTGGGGGATGAAGAGTACCCTTATTCATCTTTCCTAAAAATTTTAACGTGAAACTCGATCTATGAGTTAGTGAAATTTAAAAAAAAATCGCTATAGGTATAATAACACGTGTATTTCAGATATCATCTTTGGGGTTGTTTTTGAGGGTGTTAGACGGCTCGTAAGGGGTTGCGGTATCTTTTGGGGGATGAAGAGTACCCTTATTGATCTTTCCTAAAAATTTTAACGTGAAACTCGATCTATGAGTTAGTGAAATTTAAAAAAAAATCGCTATAGGTATAATAAAACGTGTATTTCAAATACCATTTTGGGGGTAGTTTTTGAGGGTGTTAGAAGGCTCGTAAGGGGTTGCGGTATTTTTTGGGGGATGAAGAGTACCCTTATTCATCTTTCCTAAAAATTTTAACGTGAAACTCGATCTATGAGTTAGTGAAATTTAAAAAAAAAGCGCTATAGGTATAATAAAACGTTTATTTCAAATACCATCTTTGGGGTAGTTTTTGAGAGTGTTAGACGGCTCGTAAGGGGTTGCGGTATTTTTTGGGGGATGAAAAGTACCCTTATTTATCTTTCCTAAACATTTCGACGTGAAACTCGATCTATGAGTTAGTGAAATTTAAAAAAAAATCGCTATAGGTATAATAACACGTGTATTTCAGATATCATCTTTGGGGTTGTTTTTGAGGGTGTTAGACGGCTCGTAAGGGGTTGCGGTATTTTTTGGGGGATGAAGAGTACCCTTGTTTATCTTTCCTAAAAATTTAAACGTGAAACTCGATCTATGAGTTAGTGAAATTTAAAAAAAAAGCGCTATAGGTATAATAACACGTGTATTTCAGATATCATCTTTGGGGTTGTTTTTGAGAGCGTTAGACGGCTCGTAAGGGGTTGCGGTATTTTTTGGGGGATAAGGAGTACCCTTATTTATCTTTCCTAAAAATTTTAACGTGAAACTCGATCTATGAGTTAGTGAAATTTAAAAAAAATCGCTATAGGTATAATAAAACGTGTATTTCAAATACCATTTTGGGGGTAGTTTTTGAGGGTGTTAGACGGCTCGTAAGGGGTTGCGGTATTTTTTGGGGGATGAAGGGTACCCTTATTCATCTTTCCTAAAAATTTTAACGTGAAACTCGATCTATGAGTTAGTGAAATTAAAAAAAAAATCGCTATAGGTATAATAACACGTGTATTTCAGATATCATCTTTGGGGTTGTTTTTGAGGGTGTTAGACGGCTCGTAAGGGGTTGCGGTATTTTTTGGGGGATGAAGAGTACCCTTATTTATCTTTCCTAAAAATTTTAACGTAAAACTCGATCTATGAGTTAGTGAAATTTAAAAAAAAAGCGCTATAGGTATAATAAAACGTGTATTTCAAATACCATTTTGGGGGTAGTTTTTGAGGGTGTTAGACGGCTCGTAAGGGGTTGCGGTATTTTTTGGGGGATGAAGGGTACCCTTATTCATCTTTCCTAAAAATTTTAACGTGAAACTCGATCTATGAGTTAGTGAAATTAAAAAAAAAATCGCTATAGGTATAATAACACGTGTATTTCAGATATCATCTTTGGGGTTGTTTTTGAGGGTGTTAGACGGCTCGTAAGGGGTTGCGGTATTTTTTGGGGGATGAAGAGTACCCTTATTTATCTTTCCTAAAAATTTTAACGTAAAACTCTATCTATAAGTTAGTGAAATTTAAAAAAAAGCGCTATAGGTATAATAAAACGTGTATTTCAAATACCATCTTTGGGGTAGTTTTTGAGGGTGTTAGACGGCTCGTAAGGGGTTGCGGTATTGTTTGGGGGATGAAGGGTACCCTTATTCATCTTTCCTAAAAATTTTAACGTGAAACTCGATCTATGAGTTAGTGAAATTTAAAAAAAAAATCGCTATAGGTATAATAACACGTGTATTTCAGATATCATTTTTGGGGTTGTTTTTGAGGGTGTTAGACGGCTCGTAAGGGGTTGCGGTATTTTTTGGGGGATGAAGAGTACCCTTATTCATCTTTCCTAAAAATTTTAACGTGAAACTCGATCTATGAGTTAGTGAAATTTAAAAAAAAAGCGCTATAGGTATAATAAAACGTTTATTTCAAATACCATCTTTGGGGTAGTTTTTGAGGGTGTTAGACGTCTCGTAAGGGGTTGCGGTATTTTTTGGGGGATGAAGAGTACCCTTATTTATCTTTCCTAAAAATTTTAACGTGAAACTCGATCTATGAGTTAGTGAAATTAAAAAAAAAATCGCTATAGGTATAATAAAACGTTTATTTCAAATACCATCTTTGGGGTAGTTTTTGAGGGTGTTAGACGGCTCGTAAGGGGTTGCGGTATTTTTTGGGGGATGAAGAGTACCCCTATTTATCTTTCCTAAAAATTTTAACGTGAAACTCGATCTATGAGTTAGTGAAATTTAAAAAAAAATCGCTATAGGTATAATAACACGTGTATTTCAGATATCATCTTTGGGGTAGTTTTTGAGGGTGTTAGACGGCTCGTAAGGGGTTGCGGTATTTTTTGGGGGATGAAGAGTACTCTTATTTATCTTTCCTAAAAATTTTAACGTGAAACTCGATCTATGAGTTAGTGAAATTTAAAAAAAAATCGCTATAGGTATAATAACACGTGTATTTCAGATATCATCTTTGAGGTAGTTTTTGAGGGTGTTAGACGGCTCGTAAGGGGTTGCGGTATTTTTTGGGGGATGAAGAGTGCCCTTATTTATCTTTCCTAAAAATTTTAACGTGAAACTCGATCTATGAGTTAGTGAAATTTAAAAAAAAATCGCTATAGGTATAATAAAACGTGTATTTCAAATACCATCTTTGGGGTTGTTTTTGAGGGTGGTAGACGGCTCGTAAGGGGTTGCGGTATTTTTTGGGGGATAAAGAGTGCCCTTCTCTATCATTTCTAAAAATTTCAACGTGAAACTCGATCTATGAGTTAGTGAAATTTGAAAAAATACGCTATAGGTATAATAAAACGGGTATTTCAAATACCATATTTGGGGTTGTTTTAGAGGGTGTTAGACGGCTCGTAAGGGGTTGCGGTATTTTTTGGGGGATAAAGAGTGCCCTTATTCATCTTTCCTAAAAATTTTAACGTGAAACTCGATCTATGAGTTAGTGAAATTTGAAAAAATACGCTATAGGTATAATAAAACGGGTATTTCAAATACCATATTTGGGGTAGTTTTTGAGGGTGTTAGACGGCTCGTAAGGGGTTGCGGTATTTTTTGGGGGATGAAGAGTACCCTTATTTATCTTTCCTAAAAATTTTAACGTGAAACTCGATCTATGAGTTAGTGAAATTTAAAAAAAAATCGCTATAGGTATAATAAAACGTGTATTTCAAATACCATCTTTGGGGTTGTTTTTGAGGGTGTTAGAAAGCTCGTAAGGGGTTGTGGTATTTTTTGGGGGATAAAGAGTGCCCTTCTCTATCATTTCTAAAAATTTCAACGTGAAACTCGATCTATGAGTTAGTGAAATTTGAAAAAATACGCTATAGGTATAATAAAACGGGTATTTCAAATACCATATTTGGGGTTGTTTTAGAGGGTGTTAGACGGCTCGTAAGGGGTTGCGGTATTTTTTGTGGGATAAAGAGTGCCCTTATTCATCTTTCCTAAAAATTTTAACGTGAAACTCGATCTATGAGTTAGTGAAATTTAAAAAAAAATCGCTATAGGTATAATAACACGTGTATTTCAGATATCATCTTTGGGGTAGTTTTTGAGGGTGTTAGACGGCTCGTAAGGGGTTGCGGTATTTTTTGGGGGATGAAGAGTACCCTTATTTATCTTTCCTAAAAATTTTAACGTGAAACTCGATCTATGAGTTAGTGAAATTTAAAAAAAAATCGCTATAGGTATAATAAAACGTGTATTTCAAATACTTTGGGGTTGTTTTTGAGGGTGTTAGACGGCTCGTAAGGGGTTGCGGTATTTTTTGGGGGATAAAGAGTGCCCTTCTCTATCATTTCTAAAAATTTCAACATGAAACTCGATCTATGAGTTAGTGAAATTTGAAAAAATACGCTATAGGTATAATAAAACGGGTATTTCAAATACCATATTTGGGGTAGTTTTTGAGGGTGTTAGACGGCTCGTAAGGGGTTGCGGTATATTTTGGGGGATGAAGAGTACCCTTATTCATCTTTCCTAAAAATTTTAACGTGAAACTCGATCTATGAGTTAGTGAAATTTAAAAAAAAATCGCTATAGGTATAATAACACGTGTATTTCAGATATCATCTTTGGCGTTGTTTTTGAGGGTGTTAGACGGCTCGTAAGGGGTTGCGGTATCTTTTGGGGGATGAAGAGTACCCTTATTGATCTTTCCTAAAAATTTTAACGTGAAACTCGATCTATGAGTTAGTGAAATTTAAAAAAAAATCGCTATAGGTATAATAAAACGTGTATTTCAAATACCATTTTGGGGGTAGTTTTTGAGGGTGTTAGAAGGCTCGTAAGGGGTTGCGGTATTTTTTGGGGGATGAAGAGTACCCTTATTCATCTTTCCTAAAAATTTTAACGTGAAACTCGATCTATGAGTTAGTGAAATTAAAAAAAAAAGCGCTATAGGTATAATAAAACGTTTATTTCAAATACCATTTTTGGGGTAGTTTTTGAGAATGTTAGACGGCTCGTAAGGGGTTGCGGTATTTTTTGGGGGATGAAAAGTACCCTTATTTATCTTTCCTAAACATTTCGACGTGAAACTCGATCTATGAGTTAGTGAAATTTAAAAAAAAATCGCTATAGGTATAATAACACGTGTATTTCAGATATCATCTTTGGGGTTGTTTTTGAGGGTGTTAGACGGCTCGTAAGGGGTTGCGGTATTTTTTGGGGGATGAAGAGTACCCTTGTTTATCTTTCCTAAAAATTTAAACGTGAAACTCGATCTATGAGTTAGTGAAATTTAAAAAAAAAGCGCTATAGGTATAATAACACGTGTATTTCAGATATCATCTTTGGGGTTGTTTTTGAGAGCGTTAGACGGCTCGTAAGGGGTTGCGGTATTTTTTGGGGGATGAAGAGTACCCTTATTTATCTTTCCTAAAAATTTTAACGTGAAACTCGATCTATGAGTTAGTGAAATTAAAAAAAAAATCGCTATAGGATAATAACACGTGTATTTCAGATATCATTTTTGGGGTAGTTTTTGAGGGTGTTAGACGGCTCGTAAGGGGTTGCGGTATTTTTTGGGGGATGAAGAGTACCCTTATTTATCTTTCCTAAAAATTTTAACGTGAAACTCGATCTATGAGTTAGTGAAATTTTAAAAAATATCGCTATAGGTATAATAAAACGTGTATTTCAAATACCATCTTTGGGGTAGTTTTTGAGGGTGTTAGACGGCTCGTAAGGGGTTGCGGTATTTTTTGGGGGATAAAGAGTGCCCTTCTCTATCATTTCTAAAAATTTTAACGTGAAACTCGATCTATGAGTTAGTGAAATTTGAAAAAATACGCTATAGGTATAATAAAACGGGTATTTCAAATACAATATTTGGGGTTGTTTTAGAGGGTGTTAGACGGCTCGTAAGGGGTTGCGGTATTTTTTGTGGGATAAAGAGTGCCCTTATTCATCTTTCCTAAAAATTTTAACGTGAAACTCGATCTATGAGTTAGTGAAATTTAAAAAAAAATCGCTATAGGTATAATAACACGTGTATTTCAGATATCATCTTTGGGGTAGTTTTTGAGGGTGTTAGACGGCTCGTAAGGGGTTGCGGTATTTTTTGGGGGATGAAGAGTACCCTTATTTATCTTTCCTAAAAATTTTAACGTGAAACTCGATCTATGAGTTAGTGAAATTTAAAAAAAAATCGCTATAGGTATAATAAAACGTGTATTTCAAATACCATCTTTGGGGTTGTTTTTGAGGGTGTTAGACGGCTCGTAAGGGGTTGCGGTATTTTTTGGGGGATAAAGAGTGCCCTTCTCTATCATTTCTAAAAATTTCAACATGAAACTCGATCTATGAGTTAGTGAAATTTGAAAAAATACGCTATAGGTATAATAAAACAGGTATTTCAAATACCATATTTGGGGTAGTTTTTGAGGGTGTTAGACGGCTCGTAAGGGGTTGCGGTATTTTTTGGGGGATGAAGAGTACCCTTATTCATCTTTCCTAAAAATTTTAACGTGAAACTCGATCTATGAGTTAGTGAAATTTAAAAAAAAATCGCTATAGGTATAATAACACGTGTATTTCAGATATCATCTTTGGGGTTGTTTTTGAGGGTGTTAGACGGCTCGTAAGGGGTTGCGGTATCTTTTGGGGGATGAAGAGTACCCTTATTGATCTTTCCTAAAAATTTTAACGTGAAACTCGATCTATGAGTTAGTGAAATTTAAAAAAAAATCGCTATAGGTATAATAAAACGTGTATTTCAAATACCATTTTGGGGGTAGTTTTTGAGGGTGTTAGAAGGCTCGTAAGGGGTTGCGGTATTTTTTGGGGGATGAAGAGTACCCTTATTCATCTTTCCTAAAAATTTTAACGTGAAACTCGATCTATGAGTTAGTGAAATTTAAAAAAAAAGCGCTATAGGTATAATAAAACGTTTATTTCAAATACCATCTTTGGGGTAGTTTTTGAGAGTGTTAGACGGCTCGTAAGGGGTTGCGGTATTTTTTGGGGGATGAAAAGTACCCTTATTTATCTTTCCTAAACATTTCGACGTGAAACTCGATCTATGAGTTAGTGAAATTTAAAAAAAAATCGCTATAGGTATAATAACACGTGTATTTCAGATATCATCTTTGGGGTTGTTTTTGAGGGTGTTAGACGGCTCGTAAGGGGTTGCGGTATTTTTTGGGGGATGAAGAGTACCCTTGTTTATCTTTCCTAAAAATTTAAACGTGAAACTCGATCTATGAGTTAGTGAAATTTAAAAAAAAAGCGCTATAGGTATAATAACACGTGTATTTCAGATATCATCTTTGGGGTTGTTTTTGAGAGCGTTAGACGGCTCGTAAGGGGTTGCGGTATTTTTTGGGGGATAAGGAGTACCCTTATTTATCTTTCCTAAAAATTTTAACGTGAAACTCGATCTATGAGTTAGTGAAATTTAAAAAAAAAGCGCTATAGGTATAATAAAACGTGTATTTCAAATACCATTTTGGGGGTAGTTTTTGAGGGTGTTAGACGGCTCGTAAGGGGTTGCGGTATTTTTTGGGGGATGAAGGGTACCCTTATTCATCTTTCCTAAAAATTTTAACGTGAAACTCGATCTATGAGTTAGTGAAATTAAAAAAAAAATCGCTATAGGTATAATAACACGTGTATTTCAGATATCATCTTTGGGGTTGTTTTTGAGGGTGTTAGACGGCTCGTAAGGGGTTGCGGTATTTTTTGGGGGATGAAGAGTACCCTTATTTATCTTTCCTAAAAATTTTAACGTAAAACTCGATCTATGAGTTAGTGAAATTTAAAAAAAAAGCGCTATAGGTATAATAAAACGTGTATTTCAAATACCATTTTGGGGGTAGTTTTTGAGGGTGTTAGACGGCTCGTAAGGGGTTGCGGTATTTTTTGGGGGATGAAGGGTACCCTTATTCATCTTTCCTAAAAATTTTAACGTGAAACTCGATCTATGAGTTAGTGAAATTAAAAAAAAAATCGCTATAGGTATAATAACACGTGTATTTCAGATATCATCTTTGGGGTTGTTTTTGAGGGTGTTAGACGGCTCGTAAGGGGTTGCGGTATTTTTTGGGGGATGAAGAGTACCCTTATTTATCTTTCCTAAAAATTTTAACGTAAAACTCGATCTATAAGTTAGTGAAATTTAAAAAAAAAGCGCTATAGGTATAATAAAACGTGTATTTCAAATACCATCTTTGGGGTAGTTTTTGAGGGTGTTAGACGGCTCGTAAGGGGTTGCGGTATTGTTTGGGGGATGAAGGGTACCCTTATTCATCTTTCCTAAAAATTTTAACGTGAAACTCGATCTATGAGTTAGTGAAATTTAAAAAAAAAATCGCTATAGGTATAATAACACGTGTATTTCAGATATCATTTTTGGGGTTGTTTTTGAGGGTGTTAGACGGCTCGTAAGGGGTTGCGGTATTTTTTGGGGGATGAAGAGTACCCTTATTCATCTTTCCTAAAAATTTTAACGTGAAACTCGATCTATGAGTTAGTGAAATTTAAAAAAAAAGCGCTATAGGTATAATAAAACGTTTATTTCAAATACCATCTTTGGGGTAGTTTTTGAGGGTGTTAGACGGCTCGTAAGGGGTTGCGGTATTTTTTGGGGGATGAAGAGTACTCTTATTTATCTTTCCTAAAAATTTTAACGTGAAACTCGATCTATGAGTTAGTGAAATTTAAAAAAAAATCGCTATAGGTATAATAACACGTGTATTTCAGATATCATCTTTGAGGTAGTTTTTGAGGGTGTTAGACGGCTCGTAAGGGGTTGCGGTATTTTTTGGGGGATGAAGAGTGCCCTTATTTATCTTTCCTAAAAATTTTAACGTGAAACTCGATCTATGAGTTAGTGAAATTTAAAAAAAAATCGCTATAGGTATAATAAAACGTGTATTTCAAATACCATCTTTGGGGTTGTTTTTGAGGGTGGTAGACGGCTCGTAAGGGGTTGCGGTATTTTTTGGGGGATAAAGAGTGCCCTTCTCTATCATTTCTAAAAATTTCAACGTGAAACTCGATCTATGAGTTAGTGAAATTTGAAAAAATACGCTATAGGTATAATAAAACGGGTATTTCAAATACCATATTTGGGGTTGTTTTAGAGGGTGTTAGACGGCTCGTAAGGGGTTGCGGTATTTTTTGGGGGATAAAGAGTGCCCTTATTCATCTTTCCTAAAAATTTTAACGTGAAACTCGATCTATGAGTTAGTGAAATTTGAAAAAATACGCTATAGGTATAATAAAACGGGTATTTCAAATACCATATTTGGGGTAGTTTTTGAGGGTGTTAGACGGCTCGTAAGGGGTTGCGGTATTTTTTGGGGGATGAAGAGTACCCTTATTTATCTTTCCTAAAAATTTTAACGTGAAACTCGATCTATGAGTTAGTGAAATTTAAAAAAAAATCGCTATAGGTATAATAAAACGTGTATTTCAAATACCATCTTTGGGGTTGTTTTTGAGGGTGTTAGACGGCTCGTAAGGGGTTGTGGTATTTTTTGGGTGATAAAGAGTGCCCTTCTCTATCATTTCTAAAAATTTCAACGTGAAACTCGATCTATGAGTTAGTGAAATTTGAAAAAATACGCTATAGGTATAATAAAACGGGTATTTCAAATACCATATTTGGGGTTGTTTTAGAGGGTGTTAGACGGCTCGTAAGGGGTTGCGGTATTTTTTGTGGGATAAAGAGTGCCCTTATTCATCTTTCCTAAAAATTTTAACGTGAAACTCGATCTATGAGTTAGTGAAATTTAAAAAAAAATCGCTATAGGTATAATAACACGTGTATTTCAGATATCATCTTTGGGGTAGTTTTTGAGGGTGTTAGACGGCTCGTAAGGGGTTGCGGTATTTTTTGGGGGATGAAGAGTACCCTTATTTATCTTTCCTAAAAATTTTAACGTGAAACTCGATCTATGAGTTAGTGAAATTTAAAAAAAAATCGCTATAGGTATAATAAAACGTGTATTTCAAATACCATCTTTGGGGTTGTTTTTGAGGGTGTTAGACGGCTCGTAAGGGGTTGCGGTATTTTTTGGGGGATAAAGAGTGCCCTTCTCTATCATTTCTAAAAATTTCAATATGAAACTCGATCTATGAGTTAGTGAAATTTGAAAAAATACGCTATAGGTATAATAAAACGGGTATTTCAAATACCATATTTGGGGTAGTTTTTGAGGGTGTTAGACGGCTCGTAAGGGGTTGCGGTATTTTTTGGGGGATGAAGAGTACCCTTGTTCATCTTTCCTAAAAATTTTAACGTGAAACTCGATCTATGAGTTAGTGAAATTTAAAAAAAAATCGCTATAGGTATAATAACACGTGTATTTCAGATATCATCTTTGGGGTTGTTTTTGAGGGTGTTAGACGGCTCGTAAGGGGTTGCGGTATCTTTTGGGGGATGAAGAGTACCCTTATTGATCTTTCCTAAAAATTTTAACGTGAAACTCGATCTATGAGTTAGTGAAATTTAAAAAAAAATCGCTATAGGTATAATAAAACGTGTATTTCAAATACCATTTTGGGGGTAGTTTTTGAGGGTGTTAGAAGGCTCGTAAGGGGTTGCGGTATTTTTTGGGGGATGAAGAGTACCCTTATTCATCTTTCCTAAAAATTTTAACGTGAAACTCGATCTATGAGTTAGTGAAATTTAAAAAAAAAGCGCTATAGGTATAATAAAACGTTTATTTCAAATACCATCTTTGGGGTAGTTTTTGAGAATGTTAGACGGCTCGTAAGGGGTTGCGGTATTTTTTGGGGGATGAAAAGTACCCTTATTTATCTTTCCTAAACATTTCGACGTGAAACTCGATCTATGAGTTAGTGAAATTTAAAAAAAAATCGCTATAGGTATAATAACACGTGTATTTCAGATATCATCTTTGGGGTTGTTTTTGAGGGTGTTAGACGGCTCGTAAGGGGTTGCGGTATTTTTTGGGGGATGAAGAGTACCCTTGTTTATCTTTCCTAAAAATTTAAACGTGAAACTCGATCTATGAGTTAGTGAAATTTAAAAAAAAAGCGCTATAGGTATAATAACACGTGTATTTCAGATATCATCTTTGGGGTTGTTTTTGAGAGCGTTAGACGGCTCGTAAGGGGTTGCGGTATTTTTTGGGGGATGAAGAGTACCCTTATTTATCTTTCCTAAAAATTTTAACGTGAAACTCGATCTATGAGTTAGTGAAATTAAAAAAAAAATCGCTATAGGATAATAACACGTGTATTTCAGATATCATTTTTGGGGTAGTTTTTGAGGGTGTTAGACGGCTCGTAAGGGGTTGCGGTATTTTTTGGGGGATGAAGAGTACCCTTATTTATCTTTCCTAAAAATTTTAACGTGAAACTCGATCTATGAGTTAGTGAAATTTTAAAAAATATCGCTATAGGTATAATAAAACGTGTATTTCAAATACCATCTTTGGGGTAGTTTTTGAGGGTGTTAGACGGCTCGTAAGGGGTTGCAGTATTTTTTGGGGGATGAAGAGTACCCTTATTTATCTTTCCTAAAAATTTTAACGTGAAACTCGATCTATGAGTTAGTGAAATTTAAAAAAAAATCGCTATAGGTATAATAACACGTGTATTTCAAATACCATCTTTGGGGTAGTTTTTGAGGGTGTTAGACGGCTCGTAAGGGGTTGCGGTATATTTTGGGGGATGAAGAGTACCCTTATTTATCTTTCCTAAAAATTTTAACGCGAAACTCGATCTATGAGTTAGTGAAATTTAAAAAAAAATCGCTATAGGTATAATAAAACGTGTATTTCAAATACCATTTTGGGGGTAGTTTTTGAGGGTGTTAGAAGGCTCGTAAGGGGTTGCGGTATTTTTTGGGGGATGAAGAGTACCCTTATTCATCTTTCCTAAAAATTTTAACGTGAAACTCGATCTATGAGTTAGTGAAATTTAAAAAAAAAGCGCTATAGGTATAATAAAACGTTTATTTCAAATACCATCTTTGGGGTAGTTTTTGAGAATGTTAGACGGCTCGTAAGGGGTTGCGGTATTTTTTGGGGGATGAAAAGTACCCTTATTTATCTTTCCTAAACATTTCGACGTGAAACTCGATCTATGAGTTAGTGAAATTTAAAAAAAAATCGCTATAGGTATAATAACACGTGTATTTCAGATATCATCTTTGGGGTTGTTTTTGAGGGTGTTAGACGGCTCGTAAGGGGTTGCGGTATTTTTTGGGGGATGAAGAGTACCCTTGTTTATCTTTCCTAAAAATTTAAACGTGAAACTCGATCTATGAGTTAGTGAAATTTAAAAAAAAAGCGCTATAGGTATAATAACACGTGTATTTCAGATATCATCTTTGGGGTTGTTTTTGAGAGCGTTAGACGGCTCGTAAGGGGTTGCGGTATTTTTTGGGGGATGAAGAGTACCCTTATTTATCTTTCCTAAAAATTTTAACGTGAAACTCGATCTATGAGTTAGTGAAATTAAAAAAAAAATCGCTATAGGATAATAACACGTGTATTTCAGATATCATTTTTGGGGTAGTTTTTGAGGGTGTTAGACGGCTCGTAAGGGGTTGCGGTATTTTTTGGGGGATGAAGAGTACCCTTATTTATCTTTCCTAAAAATTTTAACGTGAAACTCGATCTATGAGTTAGTGAAATTTTAAAAAATATCGCTATAGGTATAATAAAACGTGTATTTCAAATACCATCTTTGGGGTAGTTTTTGAGGGTGTTAGACGGCTCGTAAGGGGTTGCAGTATTTTTTGGGGGATGAAGAGTACCCTTATTTATCTTTCCTAAAAATTTTAACGTGAAACTCGATCTATGAGTTAGTGAAATTTAAAAAAAAATCGCTATAGGTATAATAACACGTGTATTTCAAATACCATCTTTGGGGTAGTTTTTGAGGGTGTTAGACGGCTCGTAAGGGGTTGCGGTATATTTTGGGGGATGAAGAGTACCCTTATTTATCTTTCCTAAAAATTTTAACGCGAAACTCGATCTATGAGTTAGTGAAATTTAAAAAAAAACGCTATAGGTATAATAAAACGTGTATTTCAAATACCATTTTGGGGGTAGTTTTTGAGGGTGTTAGACGGCTCGTAAGGGGTTGCGGTATTTTTTGGGGGATGAAGAGTACCCTTATTTATCTTTCCTAAAAATTTTAACGTGAAACTCGATCTATGAGTTAGTGAAATTTAAAAAAAAATCGCTATAGGTATAATAACACGTGTATTTCAGATATCATCTTTGGGGTTGTTTTTGAAGGTGTTAGACGGCTCGTAAGGGGTTGCGGTATTTTTTGGGGAATGGAGAGTGTCCTTGTCTATCATTCCCAAAAATTTCAACGTGAGACTCGATCTATGAGTTAGTGAAATTTAAAAAAAAAGCGCTATAGGTATAATAAAACGTGTATTTCAAATGCCATCTTTGGGGTTGTTTTTGAGGGTGTTAGACGGCTCGTAAGGGGTTGAGGTATTTTTTGGGGGATGAAGAGTACCCTTATTTATCTTTCCTAAAAATTTTAACGTGAAACTCGATCTATGAGTTAGTGAAATTTAAAAAAAAAGCGCTATAGGTATAATAAAACGTGTATTTCAAATGCCATCTTTGGGGTAGTTTTTGAGGGTGTTAGACGGCTCGTAAGGGGTTGCGGTATTTTCTGGGGAATGGAGAGTGTCCTTGTCTATCATTCCCAAAACTTTTAACGTGAAACTCGATCTATGAGTTAGTGAAATTTAAAAAAAAAGCGCTATAGGTATAATAAAACGTGTATTTCAAATACCATCTTTGGGGTTGTTTTTGAGGGTGTTCGACGGCTCGTAAGGATGAAGAATACCCTTATCTATCATTCCTGAAAATTTCAAGAAAAAACTCATTCTACGATTTGATTACGTTATTTTAAAGTGTAAATATAAAATTATTCCATTTTCGGGGTGCTGTAAATAGGTGCTAACTTCACATTTTTGGGTTCTGTAAAATTGGATCAGGTGCTAACTTCACATTTTTGGGTGCTGAAAATGGGTGCTATCTTCACACCGGTTTTTTTTTTTTGATTTTTTTTGGTTTTTTTAAATTTTTTTTTACTAAAACAACTCAAACCAACACAGTCCGACCCAACCTAATTCAAACCAACCCAAAACAATCAAAAAAACACATTACAACCCCCCCTGGGCACCCTTTTTTCTCGTAAAAAAAAACAAAAAAAAAAATCGGGCGCAGGCGGATTTGGGGTCCTAGGGACCCTAGAAGGTGCCCCCATAAAGAATTTTTCAAAAAAAATCAAAAATGGCAGAAAACCGTATACTGCATAATTACCCTTTCTTCGATTTTATATCCTTTAACACCTTTGTGTGGTCCTATAGTCATAGCTTCCACAAGATTTATTGAGTAACCCCTAAATGCACAGCACTTAATCGCGATTGATTATCTAATCCATTCTTTTTCTGTCTTGATCCTACATAAATGAACAAAGAGGAAGCATGGATTAGCTAAAGTAATCTGAATATTTTTACGGTGCATCTGGGGGTAAGTGATACAACATTAGGTAGAAAACTCTATTATTGATGGGCTTCACTGGGTGTAAATTTCTACAGATCTATTCATATTCGAAGTGGTGCGGCAATTTTTGTTCCTCAAAAATATTTTTCTTACTTTAGACCAATTGACACAATAAATAAACTTTCTGTAGAAATGCAAGCTGAGTTTTCTGCAATTGAGACAGAACGATACCTCCGACATGGATGCCAGTCAACACCTTCCGTTTTAGTACCCTTTTACATGTATGCCGCCGCCATTTTTGACACTGTTGACAGTTATTACATTAGTAATTTTGAAATTTTCATAAACTTATTCTATCAAGTCTTAAATATCCTACATAAAAACAAAGAAAAAGTGGTTATAACCAGTGAGTACTTTCATATATACACTTTGATACCAGCAAATCTAGGGAAATTCTCTTAAATATGCTGTGCGCCTCTTTTTGTTTTCAGGTTTTAAATAAAGTGAAAACAAAGCTAAATAACTGTTAAAATATATATACATTTCAAGCCTGCATACCTTGACTGCCAGGTTATTATTCCAAATGTTTCTGATCATGATGGTCTTTTACTAAAACTAAACCACTACAAAGACAACTCACACAAAAGAGCAATATACAGGCCAATCACAGAGATTCAAGATGGGTCTCTTTTTCTTTAATGAAGCAGTTGGCTCCATTGATTTTAGTTTTATATAATTGGATACATTTGTTTTGTTAACTTTATTCTCAAGGCATTTGAAAATTCTTTTCTGGAAAAATCAAGGCTTGTTTCCTCCAACAAAGAAGTTATAAAGGTACAGTGGTACAACAATGAATTAAGCTCGGAATTAATTAACCAAAGAGACAAACTAAGTTGTCTTTACGACGTGTTCAGGAAACATCAAAGCACTAACTTAAAATCTTTAATAAAGGAAAAAACGAATTTACAAAAAAAACATAATAACAACAAAATGTAATGCTTATGAAAAATACATAAAAGAATCTGGACACTCGCAAAAAGCTGTGTGGAGCATTATTAATAAAAACAGAAATAAGAATAAAAATTGTCTTCCTTACTCTCATCAAATGATTTTAACAATTATTTTGTAAATACTGTGCATGACAAAGGACTTCAGATCTTTCTTAGAGTAAATTCCCGAGGGAAATTCCCAATAAGACTTCAAATATTGGTTTCAGTTTTAATCGAATTAGTTACATAGAAGTGCGAAATATCATAAATAGTCTTAAGAACAGTAGCATTAAAGACGGTTTTGAAATGGAAATTTTAAACTCAATAAAGGATCACATTATAATCTTTTTTGTAGTTTCCAGTTTGGTTTCGGAAATAAATTATCAACCAAAAACGCCATAAATAACTGAGTAAATAATCTTATCAACCTAATTAATCAGGGATTTGAAAGGTCCGAATATGTCACTGCTCACTTTCTCGATCTGACTAAGGTGTTCGACTGCGTGTCACATGAAATCCTAACTTGTAAACTCAAATACTATGCATTTACAGAGACAAAAGACTTGAACTTAAGTACAGAGTACTTCAAGGTTCGGTATTGGGTCCTCTTCTTTTTCTTATTTATGTGAATGATATTGACAAATCGGGTACTAACAGTTCTTAAATTCTATATGTTGATACATCAGTTGATTTTAGTCACTCTGAAAAAGACATTTTGGATAAAGCCAAAAGCACCTTATCTTGCTTAAAAAACTGGTTTGAGAGTAACAAATTAAGTCTAAATGAGTCAAAGACTAAGCACTTGATATTTTCACTTAAAAATAAACCTGATATAAAACTGTCACTAGGTTCTTGGGTGTAAAATTACACACGAAAATGACATGGGTGCAACATGCCATCTTCCTAACAGGTGCCTTGTCCAGAAACACCTACCTTTTAAGATCATAATCAAAAATTGTTAGCCGCCATATTCTAAGGACTTGTTATTTTGGGCTTATACACTTCTTGTTATCCTATACAGTGTTATCATGGGGGCATTCCAGCCATGCATCACTAATCTTTGGAATACAGAGAAGAGCAGTGAGAATTTTGGCAAACTTATGCTATCAGGAGGACTGTAGTACCTTATTTAAAGAGTTAGAAATACTTACCATCTCATCCCAATATATTTTACTCTGTCTGATTCATGTTCAATCAGTATTCCTTTTCAAAAAAAAAAAAAATGTTTCACAACTGTAGAAAGCATTACAAAGTAAAAATAAAAAAGTCTTTAATTCTAGCTGGTAAACCATTGTAAAATTTTATGCTCTCAAGAAAATCAGAAATAACTTGAAATAATTACACCTATTATCTAGTAGTGTAAGAAATCAGAATTACCCCTTTTACAAAATCTTTGTTTTTAGTATTTTCACAAACACAAACAATCAATCATGAAAATGCACAAAAAGTGTAATTACACACCAGTTGGTAACACTGCTTTGGATTTTATTTATGAAATAAATTTTGATTCAGTTTATAGATATAATTCAAAACACCTGTATTGAGTTAACCAGAAGGCAAGTTAACATGAAATAATAGGGTTCGAAAGGGATGTTATCTGAGTCCTGGATGATCTATATATTGACAGTGGAGCACTGTAAAGATCCCTAACCTCGCTACAGAGATGTTTAGGACAAATTAAATCCTTAGAAAAACAAAATTGCTAGAGGGTGTCAATTGGACTGATCCGAGGACTGGTCCATTTGGAGGGGTCAACATTAAATATCTGTATAAAGTATTCTGATTTGTCAGATAAATATGAAAGTATTGCCTCCTGGCAAATTCTGGCTAAATGGTCCCAGTAGCTTAGACCAATAAAAGTAAATTTTCACTATTTATATATATATATTTCAAGTTCTTTGGCAGAAGTTGACCTTAAGCTTTCTCAAGGCGACCTTGCATGACTATAAATACCGTTTTGGTCCAAGAACATCTTAAGGCATATTAGCATAAAATCTGACTTATCCTATGTTTTTTTAAATAAAATAAATGACTAATGCTACTACCGAACAATAAAAAGCGCTAACCAATATATATATATATATATATATGGCGAACTGTTGAATGGTATAATTGTCATAACCTTAGCCACAGCCAAGTAGGGTTAATACTTTATATTATAAAGAAAGTTAGAAAACCACCATTTCTCATTGAACTGTTTACTGTTCATAAATTCGGTTTTTGCTTTGTCTTTTGATCAGTACTATGTTATTAGCCTTGGTTCTAACCTTTAGTTTTTATTAGGATAAAACATGAGACAAAACATAGGTAATGCCAAGCACATGCACATGTTCAAAATCAAAATTTTGAATTTGGCATGAATAATCATGTGTTTTTTATTTTAGTTAAGACAAAAACTAGGACTAGAATAAACAGTGGATTTTTCTTACAACAACTTATAGTTACTACCCTCGGTATTGCCTAATAAAAAAAAACACTAATCAAGTCACTTTAAGACAATACCTCAAACAATACTTAAAATAAAGGGGTTTTTTGTAGTATTCGGCCCTCTATCAAAAAGAAGCTGCCCATGAAGAGGCGATTTGGAGTTGTGCCTGGGGCAGGTACAATCCTGAAAAGAAGAAAAAAGGAGAGGAGGATGAGGTTCAGAATGGTGAAGATGAAAAATCCAGGTGAAACTTGGGATAAGTTCTTAAATATATTTTCATGATTTATTTGCAAGACTGATGATGATAATAAATAAATTGAAATAAATATTGACCATCCCAGGCAACCAAAAGACATAAATTATACGTCGAGTAGATGTCAAAATTTATACCCATGACGTCTATTTTGTCCCTTGTTTTTAACGTGAAAATCACGTGGGTTTGTCTCGAAAATTGAAGTCATTTTAACGACGTGAATTTGATGTCACATTTTATGACGTCAATAAAACGTATTAAAACAGACGTTTTTTTAACGTCTCAATATAACGAATTAAAAACGTCTTAAGAAGCACCAATTTTTTTTTCTACGTAACTATAAAAAAGTTTTTTTGCTATAAAGATTAAAAAATGTTTAGTGTTATTTAAAAAATATGTTTAATAAGTGATTCATTATATTTGGGCCCTCAGTTAGCATAGTTAATAATTTTTAAAAAAAAGTTTAAATAATACAAAAGTTGTTTAGTTTTACCTACATTTTGTAATACTTATGACAAGAACTGTTAACTGTCATTTGATATATAAAATTGAAAACAACTTTTCTAATGTTCTATTAAATTTCGAGAGCATTTCGTCCTGATTTCAAAAATATAATAGCCTTTATTCTGTCTTTAGCGATATGTTTATCTCTCCCTCTGACATTTGCCAATTTAAAAGAATGAAAAATATCGCTATGGAATTCTACAGAACACAGAATATGGGGCAATTATCATACCCGGGGCAATTATCATACCCGGCACAAAAAGATTTTTTTAGGGCGTAAGCAGAGGTGCTTTCAAACTGGTGCACTTTTCGGACAAGAGCACTACTTTCTCAAATAAAACTTTGAAAAATAATTGGGCCGACGATAATAAAATATCGGATATTTTCACAACCAAGTTGTATTTACATTACACGACATATTTTAGTTTTCAATATTATGCCAAATATACGAGAGTTATGTTTTTAGTCAAGTTGCTGCCCAAAATTTCACGCTATTTTGACGTAGTATTGATCACGTCAAATCTTTGTCTTAAATTAGACGTCAAATACACGTGTGGTGACACATCTGGTTGCCTGTGATATGAACACACTCATTCTGAGTATGTTATCTTTGCCAGCTTTATTAAAGGCATGTTCGAAAAGATTTTGGATAATTTGTTTAACAATGGCTCACTAATTTACAAACAAAAATATATCAAAAATTATTAAAAGAATAATATAATTTTATGATCTTTGACATTGTATTTTTTGTTCATTAACTTACTTATGGAAGCCACACATCAGGTAACAATATTATGTCATCTAAAAAAAAACACTGAAAAGTTTCTTCAGTTCTTTGTTTCTGTTTTATTTGAGGTTTTATTTTTTAAATAAGAGCGATCAAACCAAAATACGGGAAAAGTTGGCAGCATGTGTTTATTTAGGGACTCCATAATGTCAGAAGAATCTCCCACAGACTACATTGTCACAGGGGCCTTAGATGACTTGGTAAAAGTGTGGGAACTTCAGGAAAACAAGTTACAGCTTAAACAGAATTTGGAAGGACATTCATTGGGTGTAGTCTCAGTTGCAGTGAGCAATAGTGGAAAATGTAAGTAGTATCTATATAATTTACATATTTACTGTGTTATACAGTGTGGTTCAATAAGACTGGCCACCAGATTTATCTGGGATACAATAAGCTCTAGAAATTTTTTTCTTACATAAAGTGCCTGTATTTTTATGCAGATCAACCTTTTCAAAGCCTAGTTATAAGAGCTTAATTATTTTAAGTAGTTTCGGCTAATCTTATTGGATGTTAGGTACTATATCAGTACTTTATACCCTTATGACCCTTCCCTGCCAAAAAAAAAACTTCGTTAAATTTTTTAGAAAAATTTTATGGGATGGTATAATAAAACATTAGGTTTTATACAGGGTTCCTAAGCAAATCCTTAGGGGGCCAAGCAGCCGTGTATAAGACGCAGACAAACGGAAAAGCACATTAGGCAGAAAAGGATGGGCATGTGGCGATGTTGTCACTACATCTTACACGTAGTAAATCCATTCCAGGTTGTTGTTTTCTAATGTTTTCCATTTTCATACCTTTAGGACTGGAATAAAAATTGTTTTTGCTCGACTTTAATACCAAACTGATGAAAGATATCGTAAGAAAAATATTTTTCGGCTTTTCATTTTGTAACCATTGTCCTTACGCACTGTTTACAGGCTGGGGACTGAGATACATGCAAATGCCTAACCTAAAGCGTTCATACACGGCCGGAGAAATCGACTGAGATATTTCCGTAGAAACTTTATCAAGCAAATAGGACGGGTTGACGCCTTCGAACGTCCAACCCGGGTTTTGCACTTTGATTCGAAATCAAAAAGGAGGAACAGTCAGATGTGGGGCCGTGCACAAATTACGTAACGGTGATTTTACCAATTTTTGACCCCCTCCCTATGTAATGTTTTGTAACGGTTTGGCACGCCACTCCCCTAATATTACGTAACGATTTCAAGACCACTACCCCCCCCCCCAAAAAAAAAAACTTTTCACTTATTTTCATTCCAAATTTTCTTAGTTTCACACAAATGCAAACGCTGTCGAAAACCCCCCTCCCCCCTACGTAACGTTTTGTAACCCCCCTCCCCCCATGACCATTACGTAATTTGTGCACGGCCCCTGTAGTCCCAGTGGAGGAGGGCGAGAAAATTGATATTTTTTTCTTAAAAATTATACTCTTTATACCTATTTCTTTGCGTTCCCGAAATTACGTAATTTTTGAAAAAAAATTGTAAGCGGCGCCATTTTTATTTCGTGCTTTGTTTTTCTAAGATTTTTGCGTTCGGCTAATTTAATTGAAAAATTTTTGACTGCGGCGCCCTTTATCTTCTCACTCGAAACCAAGATCCCCCGTTTTAGGAAAACTGATCCCGTCTCTGTTTCTAAATTTTTTCGAATAAAAGTAGAGTATAACCATGGGGGAAATAATTTTTTTCTACGGTATGACGAAAATTTCGAGAAAGTTGAAGAAAAAAATAAAAAAAGTGGCAGAGCTCAAGTTTTTCGTAAAAAAAACGTGTTTTGTAAAGAAACATAGCAAAATAAATCTTTTCACCCCTTTTTGGGTGTTACAAATATTGGCAGCCCCTTATTTTTCGCTTTTACCCTCCCGCTAATTTTGAAGAATTGGTTCGCTACATGTTTCGAGATCATGTCATAAAACACCTCGAAAATATCAAATGTAGTGTAGGGCGAGCTTTATTTAAAATCAATAATATCGCAAGCAAAAAGCTCTGCAGGAAAAACAGCGCCGTTTACTGATTTCTTTGGCTGCTAGTACTAGCTGCATGGTTTGGCCGTTTTCGGATAGATGTCACTAGTAGAACAGAATGGAAAGAAATTTAATTAAAAGCGAAGATATTTCTTTCTAATGTTAACAACCTCACGAGTTTATCGCTCAGTATCGTAAATAATGGACCCTGCCGCCTCCTTTAAGCAAGAAAAAGCTGTGGTTTAGACCTGAAAACATCTAATTTTTAAATAGATTAGATGTGTGGCCGCCATCTAGCGGAATTTGCAGACATCTTGTCAACGGTTATTATTGCAACTATGATTTATGCTCACAATGAAAGAGTGGCGACAATTTTTTCTCATGAAAGCAGTCCGGAGATAATAACAAACTGGCACCATTGCTCAATATACCTGTTTCTTTTGTGCGCGCAGAACTTTCTATGTCATTTCTGTTTGATTTATTGAAATCCTATCCCTAAGGAAAATCTTAGGAACCCTGTATGTTTTCTATGCAGTATGTAAACTTGTAAAAACCAAGACAAAACTCATAAAGTACAGATTATTTCTATCAATTTTTACAAGGAAGACATAAAATTTTATAAAACCTATAAAATAGCAGAAAAACCTATATGGAAACCTGGGTTCCCTCAAAAACCTGTATTATGTTACATAGTGCTATATTCCTATGGGCCACCTGTGTTTCTATTAATTTACCATATTATCAAAAGTAAAATCTTCGATTTTTTTATTAAATGAATCTTTAGAAAATCAGCTTACAAATTTTAATTTATGTCGGATTCACACTGCAAGAGCAAACGATTTAAAATAGATGCTTTGCCATGGGTACAAAAAATACTTTGATATCTCCGAAAGTCGCAATCGACGCTAAGAGTGGAAGCTCCCATTTTCTAGCTCATTTTGCAAAAAAATGAAGTAGGTTTTTTAAACGATTTCTACAGTTTTATTCTAAAGAAAAAAATGCTCATTTTGATACATTTTTAAAAAGTACTGAAACATGAACTATTACTATTTCTTTATTATTCATGTATTAAGGAACACATACCACGAGATATCTAGAGGACGACAGAACATTTAATTTTTGTCCATATACCCATTTACATAACGTTAGAAAAATAAACCACTTGTCTCATTTGGCTTTCTTTAACTATGTTAATATCAGAGTTACGCCGGAGATACCATTTATAATAAAATTTTAATATTTTTTTATATTTTTGTCCTTTCCTTTTGTTTGTTTCACCCATTATGCGGCATCCCGGCCAAGAATCAGCAAAAAGTGACCTTATACCTACATATCTATAATGGCTTTTCATATTCAGATTTTTGCGAGGATTTTTGCCTTTTTATGTGATAAAATAAAAAAAAATTCTTAATTGGATAAGGTAAACTTAAAATTAATGATATTTTTTTTATTTTAAATTCAACTGGTCTTTAGTTACAAGCACTGTTATCAAGGGTTTCTTTTTTTAGTGTGCGCCTCAAGTTCCCTGGACTCCTCGATGAGAATCTGGGACCTGGAAAAGGGAGAAAAAATCGCCAACGCCGATGTGGGTCCAGTTGACTTATGGACGGTCGCCTTTAGTCCCGACGATAAACACATAATATCGGGCTCGCAAACTGGAAAAATCACCTTGTATAGCGTGGAAACGGCCAACGCCGAACAAAGTTTTGAAACTAGGGGAAAATTTACGCTCAGTATAGCTTATGTAAGTAAATTTTGGAGAGTTTTGCTATCAAAAACAGACTTTGGAAAATATTATTACTTAAATAGTTATTCTATCGTCGTAGTGAGTTTCATGGCTTTTGCAGGGTGTCCAAAAACTCACAAAAATATTTCTTGACGAATTTCAAGGAAAATGGGACCTTAATAGTTGACGAATTTCAAGGAAAATGGGACCTTAATAGTTCTTGATAACATTAATGTAATATAAATCTTGTAAACGAGATAGTTAACTGTCAAAATGCTCGCCACACACACCAAAAATTCTTTTAAAATTTTAATTCTTAATATCTCGAGAACTACTGAGGTTTTTTTTTAACTAGGGGAAAATTTACGCTCAGTATATCTTATGTAGGTAAATTTTGGAGAGTTTTGCTATCAAAAACAGACTTTGGAAAATATTATTACTTAAATAGTTATTTTATCGTCGTAGTGAGTTTCATGGCTTTTACAGGGTGTCCAAAAACTCACAAAAAATATTTCTTGACGAAATTTCAAGGAAAATGGGACCTTAATAGTTCTTGATAACATTAATTTAATATAAATCTTGTAAACTAGATAGTTAACTGCCACACACACCAAAAATTCTTTTAAAATTTTAATTCTTAATATCTCGAGAACTACTGAGGTTTTTTTTTTAACTAGGGGAAAATTTACGCTCAGTATAGCTTATGTAGGTAAATTTTGGAGAGTTTTGCTATCAAAAACAGACTTCGGAAAATATTATTACTTAAATAGTTATTTTATCGTCGTAGTGAGTTTCATGGCTTTTACAGGGTGTCCAAAAACTCAGACAAAATATTTCTTGATTTCTCGAGAACCACTGAGGTTTTTTTTAACTATTTGGGATAGAATAATGATCCTCATGTCAAAGAGATCTGCAGCCAATACATTTTAGTCTATGTAATCCATTACTGTTATTATTATGTACTGGAGAACAAAAAAAATGCAACACCAGAAAGGTAATTTATTTATGTATTAATTCATTAGGATGCTCTTAGTAATTGATTACATTTCCAAGAAGATTCCTCCATGATAATCATCAAAAAATTAATAATAAGTGGCTCCTCCATGGTTATTTATGCACTAGTTTGTTCTATTGGGCATTGACAAAATAAGATGGTCTATATCATATTGAGGAACACTCAGCCAAATCCTCCTTACGGCATGCCAGAGTTTATCTAAGTTTCCAGGGGGACGTGGTAATTGACTAAGATTGCGCCCTATCATATCCCATACGTGTTCGATAGGAAACAAGTCAGGCAATCTGGCTGGTCATTCCAAAGTCTCTATGCCAAGTTCATGTAAGAAGTCCATTGTTTCACGTTGTTGAAGGATCGCATTTGGGATAGTTTTTAGGTAGGGATGTAAAACTGGCTGCAGAACTTCATATATCGCCGAGCAGATTAGAGGTGATCTGTTTCCTAAACATATAGCACCCCATACTATGATACTTTGCTGTCTTGCTGTATCCGGTGGCCGCCTAGAACTAGAACATCTCTTAATTGGCGTATACTGTCCCGTCGATTTCTGAGAGGGGTCAAACCATATCAAGTCAACCAGGCAATAGTTTTGACCATCTCCGATTTTGATGATTTTTGGTACACTTATTCGTCTTATCAAAAAACTCAAAAATCCAAAAAATCAAATTTTTTGGATAAGCGGTTTTTGTTTTATTGGTTTTTGAAAATCAAGAAATTGACCAATATGTCCTTGACAGACACTTACAAAAATAGTAATATCTCAAAAACTATTGATCCTATAGAAGCGAGCGATAGCTCATTTTGAAGGGTTTTTAAAGACCTTTTTAAAGATGTGTGACACAATATAGTTTGTTTAATTTTTTTTTTCTTAATTAATTTAAAAAAAAAAAATTCTTAATTAAAAAAAAAAAAAAATTTAAAATCTCAAAAACACATTTTTAAATTTTTTTCAAAAATATATTTCTTTTTTTTCAATGTTTTTTTAACATTTTTGAAAAATTTTAGGATGGAGAAATAATGGAGTCATACTTTAAAAAAATAATAAGATATTTAATACAGGGCTAATTTACCTAATATGGGTATAGCAAAAAAATGAAAGGTAAGAATAATAGAAAATTTACAATAAAAAATATTTAGGTTGCTAATTTTTTTTGTAAAATATTTGAGGAATCTGTCATTTCTTCTGCAGTTAGCGTATATGTCCTACCAGTGTCAGTATTTGGGTTGACCCGTCTTAAAAGAGAATTTTGATCTATGACTAATATATCAGCTTTTGGCTTTGGAAAGTAAAAAGACGGAGAGGGACCATGAGGATGTAAAAAACTAACTTTTAATTCCCCGCTTTCTATATTTTTGCCAATGATACATCCCATCCACCAAAGACAGTCATAGTTTATGGTTACAAAACCGGAGTCGAAGTTTTTCTGTGTTTGACAAACCACAGGTTGGAAAAAGACATTGAATATTTTCCTCTTTACTTAGTGAAAATGGTTTTGTAATAATTTTTTCATTACTGAGGGGGATAATCGAGTGCAATTTTTGAGTCCCAGGTATCGATTGTGCTTCCAGGTATCTTTTTTCCAAAAACTTTTCATGTTGCTGGTAGTCATTTAATGAACAATATATAAATGTTATACCAGGAATGTTTTCTATTGCAAATTTAAAAAGATCTTCGGGGGTCATAATCTGTTCATTATATGGTCTCTGCAGACTTGCTTTAGCAGCCAACCTTTTTACGGTGCCTCCCAGTCCATCGCATGCACTCTTCCCGTGGGAGGTGGCAAAAAAATTCCATTCTGCTTTAATTTTGAATTCCTCGAGATGTTACGCAATATTAACAAATTTTTTTTTATTTTTATACTGTGCGGCACAGCCGTCTGAAAAATAGATAATTTTGTCTAAATTATATCCATTTGCCTCTTTAGTTCAGGCATAAGGTGGGTTAAAAAAAGATGAAATGCCACAGTGTTGTGTACCAAACAGTCTGAAATAAATATATAATTTAAATGACCCAGTTTTCCCTCATGAGTTTTGTAATATATTACAAAAGGATGTAGGGTTGCCTGGCTATTTGTCCAGTGATAGGACTGCACTTCATCCTGCAAAATAAATGAATAATTTTCAGCGAAGTCGCATGTGATTAGTGCTTCCCCCTTTTTTAAATTGTCTTTTACCTCATTGTAGTATTCTTTTTGCATGTGAGTGTAAAAAGAATGAGATTTTAATTTAATCAAGTCGTTTGAAAATTCTTCAATGAAGTCCTCTGCTGGTTTAATTAATGTCTCCATATTGCGTCTATCTACAGATATCCACTTCTTAAAAGTCACATTGTCAATCATTGCTTCTTCGAACTTTTCATTCAAAAAGTTTTTTAAATTCTCAGTTCCTGGGCATATCTCACATTTGTCCAAAAAGCAGTGAACTCCTGGTGGGTTACACATCATTTTTGTGAGGCAAGCATGGTAGTCTGGTAAATCAGGATTACCCTTATCATTTAAGATAAACACTCTATCATTAACTTCATATTTTGATGTATTGTGCACACACACACTGTATGTGTACCGCTCTTTCCTGCTAAAATGTATGGTTTTTTCCTGCAAGGTTTTTTATATTAATTTTTTAAAAATAGAACCAATAACTCTCCATCCTGAAATTTTTCAAAAATATTAAAAAAATACTGAAAAAAAATAGTATTTGTTTGAAAAAAATTCAAAATGGTGTTTTCAAGATTTTTGAAAAAAAAATATTAAAAAAATTGAAAAAAAAATTAAAACAAAAAATTACATGGTGATACACATCGTTAAAAAGGTCTTTAAAAAACCTTCAAAATAAGCTATAACTCGCTTCTATAGGACCAATAGTTTTTGAGATATTGCTATTTTTGTAAGTGCCTATCAAGGGCATATTGGTCAATTTCTTTATTTTCAAAAATCAATAAAACAAAAACCGCTTATCCAAAAAAATTAATTTTTTGGAGTTTTCGGATCAGAAGAATAAGTGTACCAAAAATCATCAAAATCGGAGATGGTCAAAACGAAAAGTGCCTTTTTTTTTGGTTGATTTGATATGGTTTGATCCAGAGCAAGAAGTATGAGATGCCGTAAATCACGAGCTTGTAATAATCTAGGGCGTCTAGAACCCGCACGATGTCTCGTCATTGGACCAAACTCTTAACACTGCTGATGAATTGGCATGAACCCTTCTTGCAATTTCCCGTAAACCAAAACCAGCCTCTTTCATGCCCACGATGTATCCTTTCTCGAATTCGTTTAAATGACGAAATTGTTGGCGACCGCGAACTCTTGGCATTTTTATTTTTTTAGTAAACTAAATAATCCAAAAAGATCAAAAACTACGAGAAAAATAATTTAAAATTTTCAGAAAAAGTCTTTTATGTGTTGGTTTGAATTTGAATAGAAAAAATCTGTGAACAAAAAATGATTAGAAGACAAAAAATTTATCAAATATTTCTTTTGAGATGAGGTATACAAACAAATAATTTTCATTCAAATGATTATCCATATACATGGTGCATTTTTTTTTGTTCTCCAGTGCATTATTTAAGGAATCAGAAATTCCTTTTGCCAAAAACGCAAATGGTTAAAGGATTCAAAGGAATGCAACATATTTGTAAAAAAATAATAAATGGCTCCATTTAGAAAAAAAACTAATGTCAAAAAAATACTTTTAGTGAACATGTTGGGATCTCCGCTATTTTTTGACATCATATTTATTATTCTACCTTAAATAGTTATCGAGATATAGAGGTCTAAAGAAGGTCAAACTATAAACGATCTACCAGTAAAATATACAGTGTTATGGCACTCGTGTCTATTTTAATTAAAAACCAAAGAAAAATGTCATATACATGGAGGTCAAAAGTCGTTTGTTTCCGAGATCACAGTTATCAAAAACTATATTTGAAGAAAAAATTATATATAAACTTTAAAAGATATATTTTTGAGGTAGTCCTACCCCTATCTTTAATTAAATACAAAAATTAGAATCTTTGACGTAGCTATGTTTTTGGGCTGGAGGACAATTTTAGGGGCAAATCGAAATTTTTTATAAGAATCCTTCTATTCTGATACTAAATTTTAAATCTTTATAAAATTTGCTTTTAAAAAATACCCCATATCATATATAGTTTTTGATATCTGCAATCAAAGTTTGAAAAGTTCATTTTTTGAAATTGATCATCTATCAAGGGTTTATTTTATATTATATT
Organism: Oxystoma pomonae; assembly: GCA_963921995.1. NCBI lineage: Eukaryota > Metazoa > Arthropoda > Insecta > Coleoptera > Brentidae > Oxystoma > Oxystoma pomonae. Next base: position 39,982,533 of record OY998165.1, read on the forward strand.
TTATTTAAAGCGGGGTTCTCACTTGTCAGTTTCACTGAAGCAGTTTGACTGATTCAGTGATACTGACTGATACAGTGATACTGAACAAATAATGAACGTGAGAACACATTTTCATTTAAATGAAACCTCCCTTAAGATACTTATATGATGATGAGTATCATTTTAAAGGATGGTTCGATTACACATTGCATATTTTATGCTATTTTTATTCATATGTGGTCATTTTGACGTCATATATTAAAAAGCAAAAAATTTAATTTACACTAAATGTATTTTTTTACCCATTGCAGAGGTTTTTTCACAGCCTGACTGGTTTTTTAAAAACCTGAATTGACCATTTTTGGATCTTAATAAATGATAAGTCATTTGGCGCTATCAACTTTATCAATTTTTGAAAAGCCCTTTTCTGCCACCCCTCAAATTAAAAAAAAAAATATCTGGATACCAAGGACTTAGAGATGTAAATATACGAAGTTTTCATTTAAATGTAAGACAGGATCTCCATGATATTTTATTATTGTTGATGAGCCCCAACTAATCATAATGCAACATTTGTTTTCTATCAACAACTGTTTTTATTTTAGAGTCCAGATGGTAAATACATCGCAAGTGGTGCTATAGATGGTATTATAAACATATTCGACGTAGCTACAAATAAACTATGGCACACTTTGGAGGGACACGCTATGCCTATAAGGTCCCTGTGTTTTTCTCCTGACTCACAGTTATTGCTGACTGCCTCTGATGACGGACATATGAAGTTGTATGATGTGTAAGTTAAGACAATATCACTTAAAACTCGAATATATATGCAGACGGGGAAAAAGTATTTATGATAAAAATGATCCGAAATTCCAAAACATGTTGGAAAGTCGGTTTCTCCTTATTTTGGATATTTTTTTGGGTTTTTCTGTATTTCGTAGTAAATTACCGAGATATTTTGATTAAAAAAAGTTAAAAGGGGCATGGTTTCAATCAAATTCAGTTTTTAAAAGGATTTGCCGCCATTCTTTTAACACAACGTGTTTTCATTCCACTGTTAATGAATGAAAACCTATAAAACGTTACCAATAAAGTTGTTAAGGGAATTCATACATTTCTATTAAAGCCTCTTGGATATAAGTTAAGTTATATAAATTACAAAACAAAGAAGACACAAAATTATTCATTTAGTTTTTAATTTTTTCTCATTCAATACTTTCTAAGAATAATATAATAATATTTCATTTCATTAGGTATTCACCGAAAATCTTTTTATTTGCCATCATCTTGCAGAGATAAAATGAAACTAACTATAATTTTGTAACTTTTTTGTCTTGTTACATAGTCTGGACCCGGCTTAAAGATTTACAAACATTTTAATTTAAAACATATATATAGGGTGATTAAAAATTCCGTAGAAAGACTTTAACTGTAGGTAGAATTTGTTGTTCTGCAATAGAATTAGTAAAATATATTTTTGTAAACTCTTTCGTTTCAGAGATATTTGCATTTAAAAATTGCTAATATTTTATGAGAAACACCCTTTACTTCGTGGTAGAAACGTCAATTTTTGAAAAAAAAACTTTGACAACTTCAAAATGCTTGACAAAAACCCTAAAACATCTCAATTACTACGTTTTTACGCACCTAAAAGCGTCAGTTTAAAGAAAAAACAAATAAAACAACTTAGTTAACAATAAATTTTTCGGAAAACCAGGGTTGAGTATTTCTTTAGATTGGAAGAAATGCGTTAAAGCGTTTTTAAAGTGTTGGTAACGACCCTAAAATGTGTTTTTAAGCGTTAAACCTCTTTAAAAGAAAATCGATTTAGTGTTTAAATCAGTTTTAGTGGTGTTTATACGACAACATTTTCAAACCGCCCTTATATAAAAGCGCTTTAAGAAGTCGGCATAATTAAAGTAATTGTCAGCACACGTAGACTTGCTTGGTAAATTATTTTAAAGGCAATTTCGAAAAAAATTACGAAAAAAATTGAAATTTAAGCAAAATAATCCCGTAACTTTTCATAGATTAATGATACCTTCGTGTATTTTGAATCACCCTGTATATGTAAAAAAACGATACAATAGAGTTCCAATCAAAAATAACCTGCCAGAAAACCTAAAAATTCAAACCTTTATGGTAGGGGTGGTAATAACAGTGATTTGAGAGGCAGACACTTGATCATTTTGTTTAAATTTTAGTCAACACACTGACGTCATTGGAACAATGTCCGGGCATGCTTCGTGGGTCTTGAGCGTTGCATTTTCTCCAGATGGTAAAAATTTCGTTTCCGGCAGTTCAGATCAAACCGTAAAAGTTTGGGAAGTGGGGCCCAGGCAGTGCATTCACACTTTTACCGACCATACGGAAAAGGTAAGGATACATACTAACCTGAAATATTTTTTTCAAAAAACAAAATAAAAGTCATAATTGTCTTTCTCTTAAATGAAAAAGAAATAATACTTTGAGAGATACCTAAAAGTTAGTCTCAGGATCAAGTTGAAAAAGTGCCTAGTGATCATGGTGGTGTTTTTTTTAATATAAAGCATCACTTTTTTTTGTTTATTTGCTATTTGCTATTCATTTTAAATGTTTGTGGTTGTATAGTTTTGTATATAGTCATTCAAAAATTTTTATAATAAATTTTACCTACTATCTAAATTTTCACCATTTTGCAAGCCATTTTGATATGAGAACAGAGAATTTTATTACTTATTTGAATTATAAGTTTTCGGAAACATAAATAATACCGTGCTTTTACTATGAGGTACCTCAAACTATATTATAATGATATTTTAATTGAGGAACTAAGTATGCGATGAGTTTTTATGGAAACAATATCAGAACATAATTTAATTTGAAAGGAACTTTATTTTTATTCAAAATGTTTTTTTAAGCAAACACGAAACTTCTTAAAAGTTCTTAGTTTATGTGAAAAGCTTTAAAATACTGCAAGCTCTTTTGCTAACTGAGTAAGAAGAAAATAAAAAAAATAAATTCATGCCATTTATGGTCCCTCAGGAACAAAATGGCAAATTTCGAAAATTGACCTTTATCAGATAAATATCAAGACATTTTTTTCTCAATAAAAATTTTGGCTTTTTCCAAAACTACTTGATTTTTTTGTTTAAAGGATATCGTCCTTTTTAAATGGAAATTTGTAGACGGTAGAATTGCCTGATTTTTTTATATGTTGAACTACTCGTCTTAAGAAGATTTTTGTTTCATTGCACCAACTCTCTACCCCTCCCAGAAATATCCGAAAAGTGACGTCAAAGTCGTCGATTTCGCACTTTCGACCAATTTTTCTATTATTGTACTGACCTTATTTGCAAAACGACCAAAATCTAATTTTCTTTTCTTGAATTTGCCTTAACTGCCTTTTTAAAAATTAAATTTTAAACGTCAAAATTGCACTGCCATCTTAAGTCCGCCATATTAAACTTTTTTATTTCTTACCTGATTTAAACGAAACTTTCTCTAAATTGTAAAACGTTTCCAAGACACTGTGACAGAAAACTGACAGATGTCAGTCTCCATCTTGCGTCGGCCATATTCAACTTCGTTATTTTTTGTCCGATTTAAACAAAACTTGTTGCACATAAAGCGTTTTTAACAATATCCAATTTTGTATCCAAAATTGACATATTTTAGTAGCCATCTCCCAAGTAGCATTTGGACGTCAAGTTATTTTATTAAAAAGGGCACTTTACTGAGTAATCTAGAGCGAAATATTTCTGCGAGGGCCACTTTAGTGACAAAGTTGTTCAAGATGGGGCGAAAAATAACTCCCCCCCTCTTCCAAATTACCACAAAATAGCAAAAAGAAAAAAATATATTTTTTTAAAGCACTATTTCGTTTTTTTTTTCAATAAAGACAAGAAAAAAGTTGTTGTCAATAATGGCTGCCCAAGCTAGCAACTCCAAAATGGCCGAATTTGGGCTGGTATAGTACTTTTACCAATTTATCACCAATTTGGACAAGGACACCGATTTGCAGCCCTACTTTTATCCAAATCTAACCAGCCAACGTTAAACTACGTAATATGTGCTAACGTTCGGAATCTGCCTCCATTCTTCGTTGGCCATGTAACCAAAACTGACTTCAGTTGAACATAACCTAGAAAAATATTTTCCGTTTATGGATTATTTTAAAATTGTATTTATTAAAGCACTGAATGAGCTCGAACCTGTCCCGTAGATTTGGGAGGAGGATAACAATTGTTGGTTCCCTATGAAAAAAAGCGACAATAAACAATATCAGTGTGACCCCACTAATGCTCCAGATAAAGTGGACTGGAAGAAATATAAGTGCGAGCTGAAGGTTCATCAGATTTTTGGTTGGCAACAAGCCAACAAATTGTGCAATTTGATGTCCCATATGCAAAATTGTAGGTTAAGTATCCTTCTTTTTCTTCGTTCCTGTTTTGGTAGGTATCCAAATAAGGGCCGTTAAATGCGACGTCGATTAAGGTAACAAGGCCAACGATGTTTTGTGGTCGATTTAGGTATAGGCGTTAAAACAGTCGGCTTTGAAACGTAAACTGACGTGAATCCGTCTGGGCAAATATTTGTACAAATAACGTTGCCTATTTTGACGTCGTTAGTGGTTCGCATATGCGTACCTGACTACGTAAACGTCGGATTTTATTACAAGACTCTTGTCGTTTCACTTACTAGTCGCTAATACGACGTCGCTTTATGACAGATTAGGTTGGAAGACGGATAAATGCTACTTGGACTTACAAGGGCCATATTAAATTTCGTTATATTTTGCCCAATTTAAACATAACTTTTTATATATTTTAAGGTTTTCTAACATTACTTAAATAGGACGCAAAATTGACATATGTCAGTAGTATAAATAGTCAGTAGTCGCTTTGGATGCAAAAAAGTTTTGTTCAAACCGGACAAAAACCAACGAAGTTCAATATGGCTGACGCAAGATGGCTACTGACAAGTCAATTTTGCGTTCTATTTAAGTAATGTTAGAAAACCTTAAAATGTATAAAAAGTTATGTTTAAATCGGGGAAAATATAACGAAGTTCAATATGGCCCTTGTAAGATGGCTACTTTGTTGAAAACGCTTTATGTGCAACAAAAGTTTTGTTTAAATCAGACAAAAAATAACGAAGTTCAATATGGCCGACGCAAGATGGAGTTTGACATCTGTCAGTTTTCTGTCATAGTTAGGTGTCTTGGAAACGTTTTATAATTTAGAGAAAGTTTCATTTAAATCAGATAAGAAATAAAAAAGTTTAATATTTCCGATACAAGCAGTGCAGTTTTGACGTTTAAAATTTTATTTTTAAAAAGGCGCAGTTATGGCAAATTCAAAAAAGAATATTAGATTTTGGTCGGTTAGCAAATAAGGTCAGTACACTAAGTACTTCAAAATATAAAAAAATCAAACAATTCTAGCGAATACAAATTTCCATTTAAAAAGGGTGATATCCTTTTATTTTTAGCTTCGAAAAAAGTGTCAAGTCGGCGTGTTTGTTAAGATATCGAATTTGTAACACCCTGTATATACAATATTTTAATTTTTATGTTAATTAATGTAGGTACTATCTTTTCTAAAAATTCCGGGTTTAAAGAGGATGTATTTTATTTTTTGAAAAGGTATTTTAGCTGTTATAAGGATTTTAATAAGGATCAAAAGATTTTTTACCTCTACCGAAATACATTAAATAAATGTTTTTATTCATATTGCTATTTTTCCTTGTTTTTAGGTTTGGGGTGTCAAATATAACCCAGATAGTAACAAAATAATGTCAGTTTCGGAAGATAAGAGTATAATTGTGTACAGTTGTCCCAAGTGATAGGTACGTTTTTTTTGCTATTTTTTTTATTGTAAAGGTTAATACATTTTTAAAACATTAAAAAGAACTAACCTCTCAAACCAAAAAGTGCAGTTGTCAAATAATTTTAAATTTAGTATTTTTCCTAAATAATTAACTGCCAAAAAATTAATTACTTTTTTAAACAATATATGTATCCAAAACCTGTAATTTTTTAGCTCAAACTAGAAGTGCAAAACAAAGCATTACATTGAAACACTTTACTTGCTTTCTTCTTGAGCTTTCTTAGGACTCCTGATGATGATAGTCTAAACTGCCGAAACATTTTTAATTTAGCATAAAACGTTTAGTGAAGAAATACCATTTTGTTTTGATTAAAAAAAAAACAATCTTGCAGCAGGACTAAATGTTTTTATTTTATTTAATAAAGATTTCAAAATACAAAGAGATACGTATAAACAAATATCTTACATTAAAATTTTACAAGTATGATTCCTTATGATTTTGGTGATGCTTTGTAAGTTAGCAGAGACAAGAGTCAATTTTAATTACAAATTTTAAAATTTAGTAAGTTTTTCTGTCAAATTTTATTATTGATTGATTTTTTGATCACCAGTCACCCTTCACTTCATTGTCTTTTAATTTTGGTTTGGTGTACTGAGAGAATAATAACTCAAAGCAGAAAAAATTGGCCCTTGAACGGAATTTGTTTAAATTTAAACATAATTTAATGATAAAAACGTCTTTATCTGCGCGTCAATTGGTTTTTATGCCTCCATTATATCTCGATCATATTTAAATTTAAGGAAACTTCCAACAAGGGCTATTTTCTTTTGCTTTGTTCTTTTACGTTGAAGATCTCTCTTTAAACTCAATTATTCAGTGACACTTAAATTTTGGGTCCTGTATATTATTTTACATTATTAATTATAATACAAAATGAAATTAAATATCACAGGTCAAGGACATTAAAGTACTACATGTCGTTTACTACTTACCTACATACATGAGATTGCAAACATTATTCTTTCAAAAAAATTAAAGATTTTGAAATAAATAACACTCCAAACCTTCTTCAGAACGAAACTTATGCATTTCTAAAAATATTAATGTTAAATAGATAAAAAGGTTGCGCATTTTTGTTGTTTGTCCAATTTAAACTTTTTTATACTGCATCGTCAATTTTAGGTGAGACAAGATTGCAACCTTTTTTTATACTGCGTGGTTTATTTATTTTATTTATTTATTTTTATTTTATTTCAAAAGGCTACCCATACAGACAAACAAATGCCCTATTTAAGGGTGGCACAGCTTAACAAAGATAATATTCTTAATTCTACGCAGAATAGGTGAATACAGAAACTAAATACTATGAAGAAGAATATAAAAAAATAACCATAAAAAGAACAAAAAAAATTAAATAAGTGTATTGTAACTATACTACTTAGTTACAATAAATCATACCTACGGGAACAAAAAAAAAACTAAGAATGTATTCTCAATGCTCGCAAAACATTGTTTTTAAATTTATTAAAAGATACGCTAAAAAATTTTGTAAAAAGTGATAGGTGTTTATACATCTTATGAAGGAAGAGTTTAAAAAGTAGTTAAGGTAATTATTTGCTGAATAAACGTATTTCTTGGACAGAATCAAAATGTTTTCGTCTGTTTTCCAAAGAATCCAATTTATAAAATTCTAAATTTTGTGCGTTTGAGAAAAAATGCCTTTGCCTATTGAATCTGTAATTTATAGAGTTAATAAATTTTCTCTGAACTTTTTCAATGCGATCTATGTATTTAAAATATTTTGAGTTCCAAATTGTAGAACAAAACTCTAAAATCGGCCTAACAAGTGTTTTAAACATAGCTAAAAGTGATTTAAAGTTTTTAAAGCCCTGAGTTATTCTCAACAGAAAGCCAAGCATTTTATTGGCGCGTTGGACAATGTTCTCAATGTGTATATAAAAAGACAGATTTGTGTCTAAGGTGATACCCAGATCCCTGACACTATTGACACATTTAATATCCATACCATTTAGTTTTAATTGAAATGTGGTTGAATTTTGTCTCTTGGAAAAGATAATATAAGAACATTTTTCAAAATTTAAACTCAGTTTATTATTGTTGCAATACATGTTTAGTCTATCCAAGTCAGCTTGAAAATCTTGGATACTTGTGGTGTCAACAGTGCCATAGACCTTTATATCATCAGCATAGGCCGCATACTGTGTGTTCAAAAAGCACGTGCCAATATCAAAGATAAATATACTAAAGAGTAGAGGACCTAGGTGTGATCCCTGAGGGAAGCCCGACGTCACACTGCATATTTCCGATTCCCTGTTCTGAGTTCTACCAAACAGATAATTATTAATTAGTCTAAGTAAGTGCGGAAAATACTTTCCGCACGCGTAAGGTACAACATTTTTCCTACGAGCGTGCGGAATATCAAAATATTTTGTCATTATTTTAGTTAAACCTAGCAGACTAAAAATGAAAAAAATAGTCGAAATTACGAATTTTATGTTTTTTTTAGAACTAAACTTTAACAAGCTTTTTTTTATGGTAATAATTAATCACGGTAACATTGACAGTATCACTGAGCAACAGCGTGCTCAACAACAAGCGTGCTCAACAGCGTGCGTAAAAATTTTTTTTTGCTCAACAGCGTGCGTGAAAATTTTTTTTCGCGCATGGCGTTCGGAATTTTTTTTTCAGGCACGGCGTTCTGAAAAGTGGCACTTTCCACACGGAAATGAGTGCGAGAAAAGCGTTTTTTCCGCACGCTCGTAGGAATTTTTTTTAAAATCAAAAACATGATTTTAGTAACTGTCTGCAGATAACTAAAGCATGTCTTTTTAGGTTACTGATGCAAAAAAAAAACGTTTTTTTTTGATCACGGGTGCAAAAAAAGATTTCAGTCCGTTTTTTACCCAAAATTAAACAGAAATAGCGAAATATAGTAATATTGAAAAAATCTAATTATTCTTGCCTAAAAATTAAGCCATTTCTGCCAGTTTTGACCAAGTATTTACGAAAAAATCATTTAAGAAAATCGGCAAAATATCAGACTTTCAAAGGTTAAAATGTCGCAACAATGAACCTGATTGAGTAAAAAGGCACATTGCTATGGAAACCATTGTTATTTTATTTACCAGCCGCCTTGATTTATAGTGTAAAGATGGTGTGTTAAGAGAAGTGCTCTTCGTTAGAGATTTTTAAAAGCATTTTTCTGTTTTTCTTGGATTTTTTGATAAAAGTATCAAAAAAATAGTGTTCACAACTCGCGGCTAAACTGTGCTTTTTTTACACGCGTTTTTTAATACCTCGCTGAGCTCGTTATTTAAACCAACGCTTGTAAAAAAAGCACTATTTTAGCCACTAGTTGTGAAAACTACTATTATGGGGGAATGAAAATGCTGAAAAAAAATTAAATATGTACTTAAGAATAACCTTATACTTTAAAAAATATAGTTTGCTTATTCTTAAATTTCAAGAATAAGTCTTTTTAAATTAATAGTTTATTCATATCTTTTAGTCACAGAAAAAAAATTGGGTTCGGTCTGTCTGGCAGACCAGAATGTTATCTGCTGTACTGTGCTACGGAACTAATTATGACCTTGGCGCCCGACATAAAAATAGTTCAGTGAAACACAAATAGATGGATCACCACACATGATAACCATAAAAATTAATACTACAAAAGAATATTGATTTTTAAATAAAAAATCAATATTACTTTACAAATGTAATATTGATTTTTCTTGGCATAGCAAAAAGGACCACAATTGCTATGTTTTCATGGGTATTGAGTTCGTTTTCAAAACTCCTTCTATCTTTTTCTTTTATATAGCGTGTTCTTGGTCTTTATCAAGACATAGCAAATATGCCCAAAAAACAAAAAAAGTGTAAAAGATAAATCAAAAGTTGATGTTTTTGTGAATTTTTTAAACTTTTTTTGTCTTTGGGTGCACTGAACTTAAAAGACGAATGTGTACTTTTGACCCAAATGAAATGTTATGAAAAAAACATTTTGCCTTTTAATTTCATGGGTGAGGTCCTTTTACAAAACCCTTTATTGTAGTTTTATTGAGAATTTAACTTATAAAAGGTTGGGTAAAAAGATAAAGACAGATGATAAATAAGTATGTGTAATTTAAAAAAAAATTGAAGTACATTTCCCAAATACAGGTTTAAAAACAAAACAAGGGTTCATTATATTTTTCACTGCCTTAACTCATTATTGGAGTGTTGAATACAAGAATTCCTTTATTTTTTTTTACAAAGTTAAACATTTATTATCCCTCCAATGCTAAGGGAGTAAACAGGAGGTGAGAAATATAATATAATGAATCATCTGGTAAAATAAGTAAAAACATAAAATATTACCTTATAGTAAAAATAGAGGTAAAAATTATTTAAAAAGAAGATAAATGACCTAGAAATAGTTATTGTTAAAATTATTCCACATATAATTGTCATAGTCATAATTTAGTACACAAAATTCAATATAAAGCCTCAAGAAAGGAAACATAATTTTTTCCAAATCATTTTTGTTTGACTTCATGAAATGCTGATTTTTTTTATTTATCGCAATAATCTCCTCTTTTTAGACTATTAGAAAATCTTACAAATCTTATTAACTTGCTTACACCACCAGAACAAACCCCTAATAATTAACTTTATTATTGTGGTTAGTTTAGGGATTAAGAAATATAATAAAGTTTGTGTCTTGCCAAATAAAAAATTAAAGTATGTTCCTGGTTTGGTCAACTTACTGTTTTTATACTGCAAGGCATCAATAAGTTCATTGACAACATCATTATCATGACTTATAATTAAGTTTACTCCTGCAAACTTCACAAACAGTTTTTTACTTTTCTACTTGGCAAAGCGAAAATCTTAGACAAAAGCCTGTACGTCTTACCAATTGATTTAAAAATACTGAGGGAGAGAATCTTTTCTTCTAAAGTAAGTCTTCTGGCTTTAGGTTTCTGCTGCTGTACTCTAATTTGGCATATAATAAGCCTTTTCTGCGAGTGCTAATTTTCTCTAGAATGATTGCACATAACTGGTCATTTTATGCAATCGCTTACTACTATCAATAACTTTCCTATAGAAATGTCATGCTTTTGGTGTGAGATTAGCTTGTCTGGGCACATTGACTTCATTAGGAATTAAAGAGCGCCTTCTTTTAACTGTAAAAAGAAATAAAACAAACATTAGCTTATTAGTTAAAATTATAACATTTATAAATACATTAGATTTGTAAAAATGCAACTAAATCAAACAAATTGATCATTCTCAGGGTAACCACCAGTTGGGGTGTAATTTTTTTTTTATAAATTAGTGACCAAATTTTCAAAATTTTATGATTTTATGACTGGTGGTCACTGTGCTTTCTCCACTGAATTTTAAACCCGACATGTTTTGGAAGCTCAGGCTGCCATCATCAGGAGTCCCTACCAAAGTTTTATTAAGGGAGACTAGGCCAAATTAATGGACCAGTCTTCCATATTGGAAAAAGAAAGAGAGGCTAAAACCCATTGTGAGAAAAACTTTAAAATTTAAAAAACAAATTAAACATATAAATATGCAATACATTATAGTTATTTAATTATGCCATGGATAGACTTTGTGGGGTACTAAGAATACTAAGCCTGACTTCTGTTTAAGCCTCAGTTTAAGGTAGGTACTGTAAACACTTCTAAGTACTGGGATAGTCACGTTTTTTTTAGGGAGTGTCTAAAGAGCCTGCAATTCAGCTGAATAGCCGTGAGGCTAAAGAGCCAGCAATAATTATTTATTATGTGTTTTTCATATTTTCTTTTTTTTTAATTTTTTTTAAATTAAATTAACCCAACCTAACCTAAACAGACTTAAACCAACTTATTAAAAGACAAAACAACACAAAAAAACACACTTTAAACTAAATTAACCCAACCTTAACCTAATTAAACAAGCCAAAAAAAGATGTAGGGGTTGTAGTGTGTTTTTTTTTGGGTTGTTTTGGCTTTGAATAAGTTGGTTTGAGTCTGTTTGGGTTAGGTTGGGTTAATTTAGTTGGTTTGAGTCTGTTTAGGTTAGGTTGGGTTAATTTACTTTAAAGTGTTTTTTTGGGTTGTTTTGGCTTTTAATAAGTTGGTTTGAGTCTGTTTTGGTTAGGTTGGGTTAATTTAGTTTAAAAAATTAAAAAAAAACGAAAATATGAAAAACACATAATAAATAATTATTGCCGGCTCTTTAGCCTCACGTCTATTCAGCCGAATTGCCGGCTCTTTAGAAACTTCCTTTTTTTAAATTTTATAAGATAAAATATGCTCACTTTATGATCAGCTTGTCATACATACAATGCTTTAATGTATAGGCAGGAGCACTAAAGACACAGAAGATTAGTCCCTCTTTACAGAGTAAAAAAAAATTCTCAATACTTTTTGACCAGGGCTTTAATATTTTTGTGAACAGTTTTGGTATCTACTAAAATTAAAAAAAAACTTACCTGCCTTTCTTTCTGGGTTGCCCCATCATGGTGTCGTCTCTAATATTTTATAAAACATATCTTAAATTTGATATACGATTGTACTACACCTCATACTACACTTTATTTTACTCATCGTACACTATAAAAGCCTGTAGCTTGTAATAATTCCTTTCTTTTCAAAAAACCAAAAATAACCTCAACAAACGCCATTGTCGTTGTTGGCTAAAAATCAATAAATCCGCCTCTACGCGCTGGCGTCAGCTAAGGGAGAGATATGACAAATTTAGAATTTTTGTACTACTATCGTCATCTATTAAAAAAAAAAATTACCAGACCCCGAAATAATTATACCTAGGTTTTCCATAAGAGAAAAAGGTCTACAAACTACAAGTAGTTTGTCTATGCTTTTAGTGCAGTGAATTGCTCGCGATAAAGCGATTACAAGATAAAAAAACGCTGATAATTAGGCAGCGAACAGGAAGATATTGTTTTTTTTTATTGACGAGTCGGCGGTTGAGATTCATTCTTTTACTTGTTCAGATGTTTTCTAATAAATATTATAGAGGATTATAATTTTGCTTTGCCTATTAATAAATAATTATATTTGCAAAAGTTGTTGAAAAAAATTGAAGGAAATTATTAACAATTTTATTGCTGAAAAATTAATTGTTGCAAAAGCCATTATTTGTTTTTTTTTTGCATGTTTTTTAACTGTAACTATAATTTTTTATTATCCCACCAAAAAGTATATGTCAAAACAAAAAAAAGAGCAATGTCAAAAAATACTACGAGAATTTTCCTGAGTAGAATTTTTGATCGAAAAAAAAGTGATTTGGAGTGAAAAAAATTAATATGTCAAAAAATTTTTAACCTTTTTATCTAAAAAAAATTGTATTCATTAAGGACACAGAGAGGTATATTTTCACCAAGTTTCATGACAATGCAATTATTTTCCCTCTTATCCTCTTGCCAACTCCCCACCCCCATCAAAAACTAATCAGTTCTGCGTGTGGTGGCAAAGAATTTTTGTGACGAATTTGATAAAAATCGGTTTAGTGGTTTTTGAGTTATTGTATTACAGACAGACCGACGATCCCAATAGCCTCCATACTATGTATGGATGGCTAAAAGAAATGGACTACGAATCAAGAATTTTTATTGATTTACTTTGGTATTCGATACCACAAATATTAGAGTTGTCCTATTCTTAGCCATCCATACATAGTATGGAAACTATTGGGATCGTCAAAAAACAAGTTTTTTTATTTCCACGAAAAATAAGTTATTTAGGTAAAAAAAGACCTATATACAAAATTTTGTCATGGTATCTGTCTGTAACATGATTACTCAAAAATCGCTTGATCAATTTTTATTGAATTTGGCACAAACATTCTTTGTCACCAGACGCAGAGCTGATTAGTTTTTGATGGGGGTGGGGGGTTGGAGGGGAGATTAAACTATAAAAAAATTGTAACTCACGAACCGTAGCAGCTAGCGACACGCGGTTTTCACATTAAGATAAATAATTGCATTTTCAACCAAGAAAAAAAATTTAAAAAAAAATAAAAAAAAAAAAGATTTTTTGGATCGCTATAACGTGCCTGCTGGCGCCATTATTTTTTAGAACCGGTTGTACATTCTAAACAATTAAAATTGATATTTTCAACGCAAAAAAATCGCGCCCGCAGGCACATATAGTCCATAAAATCTTTAAAAAAAAAAAAAAATTCTTCAGAAAATTTTTTTTTTTTTTTGGTTGAAAATACAATTATCTATCTTAATGTGAAAACCGCGTGACGCTAGCTGCTACGGTTCGTGAGTTACAATTTTTTTAAAAGTTTAATCCCCCTCCTACCCTCTTGTTAACTCCTCACCCCCATCAAAAACTAATCAGCTCTGCGCTTGGTGCCAGATAATTTTTGTGCCAAATTTGATAAAAATCGGTTAAGTGGTTTTTAAGTAATCGTGTTACAGACAGACAGACACCATAACAAAATTTTGTATTTAGGTCTATTTTGACACAAATAAAATAAACCCTTTAAGGGGTACAGTGGGCCCGAAGAATCGGCTCTAGTATCCAAATTGAAAGCAGCATGCAACTTCGACTTGACTATTCAAAACATGCATATAACGCCGAAGTAATGACTTCTAGTTTGAAAGTAAATTTCAAGTTTAGTCGTGAAAGTGGTGGGGAAGTACCTTTTTTAATAAAAAAAGGCCAACCTGAAACTCTCCTGAATCTAATATAAAAAGAATTATGAAAATCAATTGAAAAGTTATGATAGAAATAAAACTCTTTATGTGCTGCAATGGGCCCGGAGAAGCGACACAGGCATGGGCGTAGGGAGGGGGGCCATAGCCACCCTGGGATTTGTAAAAGAAATACTTTTAAACAAATTAATATCTCACCGATAGAAAAGAGGTACAGAATTTGAAAAATGTCTCCATTTAAAATAGCAATATTATAGTTAAAAGTGACGATTCCTTATATACGTTTCAGTTATCATAATGATATTTCAAATATTGAACTGTGAAAGTGCAGGGAACCACACTAAAGGTCTCCTAAATCGATAAAAGAAAATAATTATTAAAAAATAAAAAAATACGGTCAAACTTATAACCAGTGTACAGATATTTGACGTTTGTGCGTTCCCATACTAATTTTGTTTAATATTCTTAAAATCAATTACAACATCTATTTGTACGAAAAAAATAAAAAGGAGACGGTATTTAATTTACTACGTTTATACGCGCCTAAAACAGGTTTTATATAAGAACGGTTTTAAATAAAGTAGCTTTCTCCTTCATTAAAATCGTTTTCTAACAGCTGATCGATATACTGTCAATCCTCTTAACTTACAGTTTCTCACAAATTAATATATATATTGTTATATTAAAAAATCCTTATATTACATTTTAATTAAAACGCGAATAAAACAACTAAGTTAAAACAAAAATTCCGGTTTAAAATAAAATGGATTTAGTATTCAACATTTTTCTTATGGTATGTTTAGGACAAGCATTTTCAAACCTTCCTTGGTTTAAAAGCGCTTTAAGAGTACTGTGTAAACAAAGTAATTGTTTGAACTAAAACTTTATTTTTGTGAAGTATTGTTATTAATATCTTATTTCGATTAATAAAGTGTAATACATAAAAAAAATTGTTTGTCGTAGAATCGATTGGTGCATATAAATTTCTTGTTTATATGAATGTAATTTTTATGAAAAATAATGAATCCGATTTTTGCTTTCAAAAATAGTATATTTTTCTAAATTTTTACAATGTATATTATATTACCTGGTCACGAAAAATCGTAAGGTAATCTATTAGAGCTTATTAAGCCGGAATTGCAAAAGCGTCGGTTTCAATATTTACTTATTTTTAATTTCCAACAAGAAGCTAAAATTTTGAGCTATTTCCGTACAACAATTATTTCGATAGAAATAAAAAAATACGCCTCTCATATTATCCTGATTTAAACAGAGTTTACAAAAAAGGGTAATAAAACAGTTTTTTTTAAGGAAAGCAGTTTAGATAAAAAAATACATATCTACTAAAATGATCAAAAAAAGTGCATTCTAAGCTTATATCAATACTACACATAAATAACGTTTTTGAATTTTTTCCGTACAACTGAATGACTAATCGATTATTGATTTTTGTGAAATAAATTAAAAACACTTACTGAAAAAGGAAATGTTGGTAATTCCATTATTTGTTTTCTTCATTTCTGAGCATGTTTTTTAATTGTAACTATATTTTTTTATTATGACACCAAAAAGTATATGTCACAGCAAAAAAAATGAGCAGCTTCAAAAAATACTACGAGAATTTTCCTGAGTAGAATTTTTGATTGAATAAAAAGTGATTTGGACCGAAGAAAATTAATATCTCAAAAAATTTTTAACCTTTTTATCTAAAAAAAAATTGTAGGCATTAAGGACACAGAGAGGTATATTTTGACCAAGTTTCGTGACAATGCAATTATTTTTAAAGAAATGAAAAATAAAAAAACGAAAAAAAAATATTACGATTTTCTGCATTGTTTTCGAAAATTTTGAAGTTATTATTATTATTATATTTAATTACAAATTTTTAGACCTTTGCTCCGTGTACAACTTTTATATCGAAATTTTTACTTTATGACGTTCAGTTTTGCCGGAAATTGCAATAATACCATTTTTCTCCCCCTTTCCCCCACCAAATCCACCCCCACCCAAAAGCCCCACTCACGCATTTTTTTTAAACGTTTTATCAGCAGCCCCTTTCCCATTTCCACTCATTTTTTTTATTTTTTTTTCTCGCTAAATGAGTTTTCGGATCGGTCTAAATGTCCAAGTAAAAATGTTTTAAAAATCTTATTAATAAACAATATGTTTTAAAGGTAATCCCCGTTTATATACCGTTTCAACCCCTTCTGTAATAAAAATTATTATTTTTCCTTTGGAAAATTGTGAAAAATTTATAGGTATTTTGTTTTTTTTTGTTTTTCGTGAGTTTTTTATAGATTTTTTTTTAGATATCTCAAAAACTATGAATCTGACAGACATTAGCATTGTTATAGTTTTTGTTGAAAATGTACTTATACGTCTAAATATATTAAAACCGTGTGTCCCTAGCTGCTAGAGTTCGTGGGTTACGATTTCGATCAGTATATTTTTGTTTTGATCTGGCAGACTTTATCATAAATATAGTTTTTATAGAAAATATAAATATCCATCTTAGCGTGAAAACCGCGTGTTGCTAACTGCTATACGGTTCGTGAGTTACGAATTTAAAAAAGTTTAACCACCATTTCTACCGTAGATAAAAAATACTTAAGATATGTAACTGATAAGTGGAAGTGAGAATAGTCCGTTGCACTTCCACTCGTTATAAACCCTGATCAGGCAAGTGGTGCCCCCCATTTACCTTGCGGAAAGTATGGAAACCAAAAATTTTGTTTTGCCGAGTAACTGTTAGAGGGCGCTAGCGGAGACCGCAATAAATAGGTAGTGCTGACAAGGAGGATACATGCTAATATCCGACCCAAGCCGACGGTATCCGAACAGCCAGCCAAGCCATGAAAGGGGAATTACCGCAAGTTTTTGATTCTTTGCTGAATACCGGTTTATCAGTGGCGTAAATGAATGAACTTGTTGCTAAGGGGATGGGAGCTGGTAGAGAGATCATAATATAAATTCATGAATATGCTGAATGAAGCAAGACAGTTTTTATTCAATAAATCAATTTTTCAAATCAATATCAAAAAATCAAATTTTGCGATTCGTTTTTGACACACTTCCCGTAAACCGATTTTAATAAAATTTAGCACAGTAGTGTAGTTCGGATGATAATACAATATTATGAAAAAAAATTGGTGGGTAGGGGGTGGTTAAGGTTTAAAAATAAGGGGCTAAATTCATTGACACACTTCCCGTGAACCGATTTTAGTGAAATTTGGCACAGCAAAGTAGATCCGATGACAATACAATATTATGAAAAAAGGGGGGGTAGTGAGTGATTGGGGGGTGTAAAGGGGGTAAAGTGGTCTAAAGGGAGCAAATACAGAACTTTGAAATGAAAACCGATACGAACATGTGGTTTTCAGATTTATTATTGAATCTGGTGACAATACAATTTTATAAATCAAAATCGGGGGTAGGGGGGGTAGTTAAGGGGTGTAAAAAGGATAAATTCAGAGCTTTGTAATGAAAACAAATACAAAAGTGCGGTTTTCAGATTTATGATTTGATCTGGTGACAATATATATATTTTATGAAAAAAAACCGAGGTAGAGGGTGGGTGAGGAGTGTAAAGGGGGTAAATTCAGAAATTTGTAATGAAAACAGATACAAACATGCGGTTTTAGTGACAATACAATTTTATGAAAAAAAATCGGAAGTGGGGGGTGTGAGTGTGAGGGGTGTAAAGGAGGTAAATTCAGAACTTCTTTTATACTGGGACTTTTATGCAGAGTTAATTGGGAGAGAACTTGTACAAAATTGACAGGAAAGAAACCTTGTAATAATAAGGCATTGCTAGAAATAGAAAGGTTGCGAAAAAATTATATAGTGTAAAAAACAACTGCACTTTTTAAAATGATATATAACTAAGCAGGAAATTGTCCGATTTTAAAATACTAAATATAAATAAAACTTTTTAGAAATCTAAGGTTTCAAAATTTACAAGACGAATGTCAAACTTGACATTTCCTAAAAATCGAAGATGGTGGACCTATTTAAAAAATAGGCATTTTTAACCCCCCTAGATATTTTTTTGTGTGCGACACTGTAATAAATCTGAAACATCGGTTACGAAGTCATATTATTTTAAAGCTAAAGCGAAGAAGAATATATATATATCATTTTAAAAATTCGGACAAGAAATAAGGAAGTTTGCAATTTTTAAATAGACCGGAGTACCTACAAAATCATGCTTATTAAGAAAAAATCTACTTGTTTAAATAGCAATAACTTTTTCAAAAACTGATCGATTTTAATAAGTTTAAACTTTTTAAAAGGCACAAGCTTCAAAATTTATAGAACTAATGAAAAAAACTGACATTTAGTAAAAATCCAAGATGGCGGGCCTATTTAAAAAGTAGCCAAATTTTTAAAATGTTTCATCGATGTGCTTCGAAAGAATGTGGCTTCGTAACCGATGTTTCAGATTTATTACAGTTTCCCACACAAAAAAATATCTACGGGTGGTTAAAAATACCTATTTTTCAAATTGGTTCGCCGTCTTGGATTTTTAGGAAATGTCGAGTTTGAAATTGGTCCTATAAATTTTGAAGCTTTGGCTTTTTAAAAAGCTTAATATTATTAAAATCGGACCGGTTTTTTTTTCTGGTACATCCTATACATTTTGCATTTTCTTTCTTTTTGATTAGGAATATGTGAAAAATAAAACAAATATTTTTTTTAACTTGAACGATTTTATTAAAAAATTGCATTAAAGTAAAAAATATTTTGGCAAATCTCTGTTTACTACAGCCGTAAATGGCACATTATATATTTTTAAGTTCGACATAAAATCATGGTGCATATACACTATTTTATAAGTATCTTTAATAATGTTTAACCATTGTATAATACTTCTTTATACAATGGTTTAACATAATATTTTGTTAAACTTTAAAATTATATCCTCTGCTACCATTCAGAATAATTTCCACACATAAAATAGGCATGCCGGTCCGCGTAATGTTTTCGACCTTCTCTTACAAAATTTAAAATTTTACTAGCTGCATGATTACTAAGTTGGCAGTACAAAAATCCCAAAAAATTACCATTATTTTGTTATTGAAAGTGGGCAACAAAAAATAAACAACATGTGAGCATGGTTGCCCAGAATATTGTCGATTGATCAGTTTTCAACTAATTATTTTATTTCGCATTTTGAGTTGGGTTGCCTGGATAGAAATACAGCGTGTTAAAAATGGATAAAATTTAAAAAATATTATAGTTTTTAAATCGTGTTTTTTGCAAGCTTGGTTTTAAAGAACAAGCGCGAAGCGCCTTGATTTATAGTGTAAAGGTGGCGTGTTGCGAGAAGTGCTCTTCGTTCGAGATTTTTAAAAGTATTTTCCTGTTTTTCTTTGATTTGTTTACCTTTCATTTAAATTTTTTTAACTAAGGAAAAAATTTTTAAAAATTGCATAAAACTATTTAAAAAATTGTAAAAAATATTGCATCAAGCAAAATAATGTACCTTTAAAAGTTTTAAGGAAACATGGTTCACTACTTTGATTTTTTTTTTTTGAAAAGTAGTGCTTATTTTTTTAAAAGTGGTGAAAATAAAAAATGGGTCAAAATTTTTGGAAAAATAATGAGAATTAATTTTTTTTTTAAAATAAATCGTTTTAAAATAATTTTGTTAAAAAAATATAGGCAGGGAAAGCATCAAAAGTAATGCGAAGCGCAGTTTTGACGTTTGCCGTAAAAATATCGTTCCTGTAGAGAAAAAAGGGGCCAAGTGCCAAAATTCGCTATTGAAGATCTTCCGCCCGACGACATTTTAAGAGTTCCCCTAAAAATGCAATTGTAATTTTAGTCGAACGTAGAACCGCCAAGGGTTAAACAGAAATGAGGGGTGAGGGAATCTTAATCAGTTCGAAGCCAACTGACAACCATTGTTTCGAATGTATACTTGCCAGAATTTTTGACCCACTGCTTACATATGGGACTTTCGACTGGAAACTTAAATTGTTTCATTTCGGGATCTGTGCGCTTTGACCTTTTACAGTTAATGTACGCACATTGATTTCCGGACATATTGACGTCTAAAACATAATAAATAATATATTTTATATTTTACATTAAACTGTTAAAAAAAATATAGTTGTTTTGTACAAATAAGTATAAAAATGTCCGTTATCTTAAGTTTTTGACAATTTACGTTTTGACGATTTATTTACGTTTCTAGAAGTAATATAAACTTCAAATCCGATAACAAATAAGAACGTTCTTGGGAAACAAAAAGAGACATAATTTTTTGGTGGTTAGAATATGAGAAATTTTATTACTTAACCGAATTTGATGAGAGATACCTCGTTAGACATGAAAAGGCATAAGGTTTCCTACTTTGACAATAAAAAATGACAGGGAGGTAAAAAAAAGTTTCAGCGCTTTTTTGAAAAAGTAATTTTTGACTATGTGCGCCATCTAAGGCATTCGACATTTGACATTTTAAATAAAATTTCAATAAACTTGGTTTATGTAACTTTCCAGAAAAGATACACTTGTCAAAAACCGATGAGAAATAAAAATGTTCTTGGTAAAAAAGGAGACATAATTTGTTGGTGGTAGTGTTATCGTAGATATTTCTTCTATCTACGGTGTTATGCGAAATGTTAAGCCAATGCATCTTTTGTACTACTTAAGCGACTTTTATGAATGATACCTTGTTAGACGTGAAAAGGCATAAGGTGTTCTGTTTTGGCAATAATTATTATAAATTACAGGGAGGTTAAAAAAAAATTCAGCTTTTTTCCAGAATAAATTTTTGTCTATGTCCGCCATCTTGGATTTGTGACATTTTTACATTTTTTGTGCAAAAATCCCGGCAAAAATAGTAAAGCTTGTTCCTTTACCTTTTCAAAATGCTAAACCTTATAAAAATTAGCCAAGGAACAATAAATTAAATCAGTCCCAGATTTTTAGTCCCATTGCACCCTATAGAGTATTTTCTTTCTCCGTTATTCGATTATTATGCATGCTACAAAAAAGTTTTTTAAATCAAAAGTTGTGCAACCTTTGGCGACCTTTCAGAATATGTTCATGCCAAAGTAATCACTCTGCATTTTATTGCATTTTTGAATTCCTGTTTTTTTTTTCTAATTCCAAAAATATCTTTTGAAATATAGTGCATTGAAATTTTACCGCTAGGGTGGATATGATATCATATATCTATGATCACATCAACCATAATTGTAATGGCATTTAACAACCTTGATATACTGCAAAAAGTTATAAAATAAAAAACTTTTATAAAAAATGCAATAAACACAGGGCATTTAAAATAAGAAAGTTGCATCAAAATTTCACATTTGACAACTTCGGCATACATACTCTGAAAAGTTGAAAAAAGTTATACAACTTTTGTATTTAAAAGTTTTTCGTAGCATGCATAATATTATAAATTGTATGCTATGATTTTGCTCACATTTTAAAAATTTTCTTCCAAACTTTCGATTTCTAGAATAAAACCTCGATAAAACACTCAAATTTTTCAAGCCTTCACCGGTTTTTTAGCGTTCAAAAAAGTACTGCAAAAACATCTTTCCTCTGCTAAAATGAAAAATATTTAATTAGAGAGGGCAGAATTTTAGAGGTAGATGGAGAGATAATTTAGTAAAGTGCAAAAATATTAAGGCAATTGTGTACTAAAAATTTTAGTTGTCATCTGTCATCTTTAGTGGTGTCGTGCATATGATTTTTATTTTGCCATTTTATTATAAATTCTCCTCCCTATGACAGTAGCTATTTGGATTAAAAGTTCCTTTTTTTCCAAAAATTTAGTTTTGGGATACAAGAGTGTCGCATTTAAGCATTGCAAAAATATTTCGGAAAAAATTATTTTATTATATATTATATTAGTTGATGAGCATAAATATAATAAATGCTATAATCTTATTTCTATTATAGGTATTTATTGTATTTAATTTTTTTAAATATGCTTTTTTATTTTAACTTAACAACAATTTGTTTTCAAATTTAAATATTTAGCGGCCACATTACAAAATAGAATCATCTACCATGATGAACCTGGAAATAATTTAGTTAAATACCTGTTCAATTATTTTAAGATGTGCTAAAATACACTTATATACACGTTTTTTTGTAATTTTAAACACTATAAAGAACTTTGATTGAAAGAAATTAATACCACCTTATGACTTACACGATAAACAATTACAATTTTTGTCGTTTTTTGGATAAAAAAAAACACTCAAGATGACAGACAGATGACTAAACAGAAATTTTTAGTAAACAATTGCCTTAAATTATTTCCATCTTTCTCTAAAATACTTTTTAATAGCCTGCTGTCTCTCTTCAACAACCTTAAATATTTTTCATTTTAACAGAGAAAAATGGTTTTATTGCAGTACTTTTTTGATGCTAAAAAAAAGTGAAAACTTGAGAAAACTGAGTGTTTTATTCTAAAAATCGAAAGTTTGGAAAGAAGGCTATACAATGGGAACAAAATCTTGGCATAAAAATTTCTTAAACAAAAACGTTACCCCTTTAATTATGCTAAAATATCTTAAGCCAAATTTATTTATATTTAATATTTTGTTTATAACTGAAATTTTCTAGGAAATTCCCGAACTGCCCGATGTTTTTTTTTTAAATAGTTCCTACCTACTTAATTATTAATGCGAAAAAACGGTAATTATGCAGTATACGGTTTTCTGCCATTTTTGATTTTTTATGAAAAATTCTTTATGGTGGCACCTACTAGAGTCCCTAGGACCCCAAATCCGCCTGCGCCGGTTGTTTTTTTTTTATTTTTTTTTTCACTAAAACCACCCAATCCAACACAGTCCAACCCAACCCAAAACAATCAGAAAAACATTACAACCCCCCCCCCGGGCACCCTTTTTTCTCTTAAAAAAAAATCGGGCGCAGGCGGATTTGGGGTCCTAGGGACCCTAGTATAGGTGCCCCCATAAAGAATTTTTCATAAAAAATCAAAAATGGCAGAAAACCGTATACTGCATAATTACCGAGAAAACATTTACCAACAGTTTTTTGTTACTATAAAACAAAAACATGCAAAATAAGGAACACTTACCTGTAAGCGTTAATAAATCACAAGAATAAAACTGTTTTTGTTTCAAAAATCACAAAATCAACAAGATAATCTTTTTTTTTTCTAACACTAAAAAAGTACTGATAAGAACAAGAAGAATATTCTCTATGTCGTCATAAAAAGTTAAATTCAAAGATATACGGTTCGATTTCCACCAAATCTAAACAATGGCAGTGATATTTCTATTTTCTACACTATCTAGCGCAGGAGGAATGTTAATGCTAAGTTAATAGCGCCACCTATACGAAGTCAAGTGAAACATTGGAGAGTTATTACAGATTGCAAAGGAAAATTGATTATGTCTTCTATGCTTACAGATTTCGCTGCGGCGAAATGCACTGGGTTGATGACAGTCGAGTTGTCCAAAAGCGACTATGCGCGCTCTGGGGAGTTATCCACGAACGAAATTTTTGCTAACATTTTAGCCCGTAAGGTTACCTATCTTCAGTATTTCCTCTATCTACGATTTCTACCGCCTGGTGCCAGAGAATTTTTGTGTCAAATTTGAAAAAATCGTTTGCGCGGTTTTTATCACACTGAGACAAGCTATGACAAAATTTTGTATTTAAGTAATTTTTCTACCCAAATAACTTATTTTTAATGGAAATAACTTTTTTTTTTGACGATCCCAATAGCCTCTATATTAGTATTCATGTCTAAAAAAAACGTTGACTAGGTAGGTATGTATCCATTTGTGACACAGGCCCTAATTTTTTGAAAATCTAAATTGTCTCACACTACCACACACACGCACCACGTTTCGACTTCCCACAATTAAACAATATACACATAGTTTATTTCCGGAAGATTTCGTCTGCATTTCTTATCGTCTTAAAAAAATAAAACTCGTCTACAGTTTAAAATGCAAGGAATTCATCAAGGTCGTAGCGCATCGGACGAAGGTTGCGATTAGCGTGGCGCGCGCCTTATTATGAACATGTGAGCGGGAATAGGGGGGCTAATCTGTACGAGGAACGAAGAACGTGAGAAACCGTCGGGTCGGGACGGCAACAGTGCACGGAGGATTTGCAGGAAAATATAATATAATAATATACTAAATATAATTATGCAGGCAGCGCTCGGAAGGCGCCCGCTGAAAGAACTACCGAAGCTTAACATAGGATTGTCTTTCTGTTCCGTAGGTAATTATTCTGTGGTTTTAGCATTAAAACTCGTAAAGTAACATCTCTCCCACAGACTGGCTACAAGTAAGTACTTATACGAGAACAATTTTCTATACGATATGTAAAACTTGTGTGAGTTCAAGGTGTTATTATATTGGTGGTTAGGTCATCGTAGTTTAATTTAGGTCGCGTAGTCATAGTTTAGGTTAGGTTATAGTTTAGTTTGATTGGTCGAGAATTAGGGCCCAGGACGAACCCGTTTCAGGTGACTTAGATAAGTGCCAGTGCGGAACGATGCCTATTTGTGAGTGATTCAAATTGGGAAATCAAAGTGTATGATGGTGTTGAATGATGTTTGGAGAGGGTGACCAGTGGAACCACTGATGAGACTACGCTAGTTGCACAAGGCGAAACATCATTTTCTTTTTGCTTTGGTCCTTTGTATGATCCTTGTGGGATACTTATCCAAGTTTGAATGTTTCAAAAAAATTGGTGCTAGAAAGCACGGATGGTCCACCATAAAATAAATAATTTTATGTTGCAAGGAAATGAAAATATCTCGGAAACTGTGGCTTTGAACGAACGCCCACGGTTTAACAGAATGTGCAAAATCGAACCCGTTAAATAAAAGAAAGTTCAATCATAAAATCATTCACTATAGAACCTGCAATTCGTCAAACCAATTTTTTATCCGAACCTTATTTTATCAAACCCATTCAATAACAAATTCGAAATTGTTCATCAAACTCATTCAATATCAAACACCATTATTTACCAAAACCGGATTTCGGCAAACTCGTTGTTTATCAGAAAATATTTGCTAAATTGATAGCGCATTCGCCAATAATACTTACATGAACCGGAGGCGTACACGCAGGTGGCGACATCTATACACAAACTATGGAACACTACCTGTGAATACTTTTATAGAACGACAAATGCATCGAAACGCCGTGACGCCGTGCGACCCTCGTGTACGTCTCCAGTTCATGTAAGTATTATTGGCGAATGCGCTATCAATTTAGTAAATATTTTCTGATAAACAACAAGTTTGACGAAATTCGGTTTTGATAAATAATGGTTTGACAAATTCCGGGTTTTATTAAAAATGGGTTTTACAAATTACGAGTTTGATATTAAATGAGTTTAATGAACTATGCTTCGATTAAGAACGGGTCTGTATAATTTAGAATTTGTTATTGAATGGGTTTGATGAAATAAGGTTCGGATAAACAATTGGTTTGACGAAAAGCAGTTTCTATAGTGAATCGTTCTTATGATGAATTTTTTTATTAAATACGGTCTGATAAATTCCTGGTTTGGTAAAAATAATATTTACGAAAACCAAAATCTGAAAAAAAATGCATATCAATTATAATAGCTGCTTTACTACGAAAGTTATGATTTTTTTCATATATTTTAACGTTTTTTCAAATAACTCGGAAACGAAAGCTCCGAGCGAATTTGGACTTTATAACAAAATTTGTAGTCCATATTCATGGAAACTTAAATCTGAAAACCGTATATTGCTACTTGCTTTTGTTTCAAAGTTACAATTTTTGGTCCACCATACTAATGTGGTATGGGTGACTACTAAAATCGTAAAATTTTGACTTTTGTTAATTTTATCAAAAATGAGTTACTAAGGTCCCAAAACACCTTAATCGACGAAAAAAAAAGTTGTCGGTCGGTCTGTTGTCTGTCTGTATACACGATAACTCAAGAACGCCTTAATCGATTTTATCTAAATATGGTACAAAAATCCTCTATCGGCTGACCATGAACTGATTAACTTTTGGGTAGGATGGATGGGGGGTTGAAGGGGGGAAAAGGGGTTGATGAAATATTTTAAAAAATTGTAAAAGTCCAAATTTGTGGGAACTTTAGTTTCCCAGTTATTTGAAAAAACCGTTAAATTATAAAAAAGTCATAACTTTAGAAGTAAGCAGCTATTGATATGCGCTTTTCAGATTTTGGTTTTTGTATTACCCAAAAATTTTGTTATAAGGTTCAAATCTTTCAAAGCTACATTTTTCGAGATATTTTCATTTCCTTTCGACATAAAATAATTGATTGTATGGTTGACTATCCGTGCTTTCTAGCACCAATTTTTTAGTCCACCATGCCAATATGGTATGGGGGACTATTAAAATCAATTATCAATTATGAGTTACTAAGGTTCCAAAACACCTTAATCGACGAAAAAAAAGTTGTCTGTATACACGATAACTCAAGAACGCCTTAATCGATTTTTATAAAATTTGGTACAAAAAACCTCTATCGGCTGACTATGAACTGATTAACTTTTGGGTAGGGTGGTGGGGAGTTGAAGGGTAATAAAATATTTTAAAAAATTGTAACTTTGAAACAAAAGCAAATAGCGATATACGGTTCTCAGATTTAACTTTCCATGAATATGGACTACAATTTTTTTTATAAAGTCCAAATTCGTGGGACGTTTAGTTTCAGAGTTATTTGAAAAAAACATTAAAATATATAAAAAAAATCATAACTTTAGAGGTAAAGCAGTTATTGATATGCGGTTTTCAGATTTTGGTTTTCGTAAATATTACCCAAAAATTTTGTTATAAGGTTCAAATCTTTCAAAACTACAGTTTTCGAGATATTTTCATTTCCTTTCAACATAAAATAATTGATTGTATGGTGGACTATCTGTACTTTCTAGAACCAATTTTGGTAAATATTTTTTCCTCCTGCGCAATTTTTATAATTTAATGTTTCTTCAAGCTAAGCTGTTTTAAAAAACACAATATTAAGAGATCTAAGGTGGAAATAACGAAAATTCAAACTTGGATGAGTATCCCACAAGGTACAAACAAAAGACCAAAGCGAAAAGAGAAATGATTAAACGATGTTTCCCTCCCTCTACCATGCATTATTAAACACTATTATACACTTTGATTTCCAACTTTGAATCACTCACAAATAGGCATCGTTCCGCACTGGCACTTATCCAAGTTACCTGATACGGATTCGTCCTGGCGTGTTAATATTTCCAGTAGGATTATGCTCCTAAGGCAATTAACGGTTGAAGTAACTGATTTGGAGGTTTTTTAATTTCTTTTTTTTGTTTTAATTGCCGTAGGAGCATAATCCTACTGGAAATATTAACACGCCAGGACGAATCCGTATCAGGTAACTTGGATAAGTGCCAGTGCGGAACGATGCCTATTTGTGAGTGATTCAAAGTTGGAAATCAAAGTGTATAATAGTGTTTAATGATGTATGGTAGAGGGTGACCAGTGAAACCACTGATGAGCCTACGCTGATTACCCAGGGCGAAACATCGTTTAATCATTTCTCCTTTCGCTTTGGTCTTTTGTGTGTTCCTTGTGGGATGCTCATCCAAGTTTGAATTTATTTCCATCCAAGATCTCTTGATTTTTTGTTTTTTAGTTTCTTTTCGGTTGAAGTAACTGATTTGGAGGTTTTTGTTTGTTTTCTAAGCTGTTTTGTTGCATAAGATACCTATATTATTATATTACACTATCCATTATAGAGTAAATTATAAAACTTTGTGTTTTACCTGCACGCAAAAAAGCCAGCAAAAAAGTTATGATAATAGATTTATCACAAAGATGTCAAAGAAACACGCAATAGGTCTGTTAATATGGGGTTTTGTCATAAATTTCATAATGAAAAAACAGTGCATGACGGAAAATTTTTTTTATAGTCTAATTTTTCAAAATGTCTTAATAAAGATAAAAGGAAATTATAGGTACTTACTTGTAGTTATTTACATCTCAGGTAGGGATAATTACATAGACACAAATACCTATTGTTTATGATGCTTACTTAGATTAATCTGTTAAAACTTAATAAAAAATAATAGTCAAAATACTAAAGAACCTTGACATTTTCTTATGGGGGATGTGTTTCGGTTAATTTTTTTTTATACTTTAATATGTTATAGAGGGGTTCTCAATGAGCAATTTTCGCCATTGGTATTTTTCTCAATATGCACAGGGTGAGTTAGAAATTAGGCTTCATATTACAAAAATGGCCGTTTTTTACTAAATTTAACCTTCGTTTACGAACAAACTAAAGATAAGATACTAATGGTTTCTGCAGATCTGATTCAACACATAATAACCTACATTTTTGATATTAGTACTAATGTTCGTATGTGCACAGGGTATGCCGAAAAATACGCCCGAAATTGCTCAAAATCCCTTTTTTTACATGCACATTTGACGCTTGTAGGATAAGCGAAAAAAAAATGGTTTTTGATACCCTAATGAGCGATAAATTTTAAAATATATACAGAATGCGTCAAAACATACGAAATACGCTTTTTTAACCTTTTCATATTGTCCTTACAAAGAAACTATCAATCAGGCAGCCCCTTTTTATTGGTTATGTTATTCTATGGACCACAACTAAAATTTTTTACCTTAATTTCAGGTTTCACAGTGAAAAATATTTGCTGTGGTTCTAGAATTATATAAGGAATAAAAATTACCTGTTCCTTAAGGCAGGTTTACCCAAGTTT
Source organism: Oxystoma pomonae (assembly GCA_963921995.1). Classification (NCBI taxonomy): domain Eukaryota; kingdom Metazoa; phylum Arthropoda; class Insecta; order Coleoptera; family Brentidae; genus Oxystoma; species Oxystoma pomonae. Next base: position 40,011,734 of record OY998165.1, read on the forward strand.
TCATATTGATAATTCATAACTTTAATTTATAGTGTATAAGCACAATTTTAGTGTTAATACATAATTTAACAGCACCTGTTTATCCAACAGTTTATAAGCATAGTGCATTAGGATAAATTTTGAAAATTGACATACCAAATTGACAAAAAAGAACAAAAAGAAGGTTTTTCTTTACCTAACCTCAACAGGTTTGGTATTGTTCCTTCTTGCTAAATTTCTGTTTTCTAGTATCAGCTAAAATCAATCACTCCTATTTTGATATCAGCCAACCAAAATGTTTTCTTTGCTTTTTTCATGTTGATAGTGCATAAAATTAAGCAACTTTTAAATTATGCACTGTGCTTATGAATTGTAAATTATAACTATGAAAACTTTGGTAAACACTTCTATTAAGAATGATGTATTTAACATTATGACTATGAATAAAATTGTGCTTAGGTTATAAATTATCAATATGAAAAGTTGGGTAAACCCGCCTTTAGTTATCCGCTTATTTAAACGTTAAATCGAGTTTAAAACTAAGGGATTTGGAGCAATTTAAAAAATATTTCTTGACTCACCATGTAAATTTACGATATCCGGAATTATGATAAAATGTGTTTGTTGTGGTCTGTAGACTAACATTACAAAAACTAATGAATAAAATAAGTGTTGCCTGGTTGGTAAAATATGCATAAACACTGAATGTATTTTTTTGGCCATTTGGGCTGCCAGAACTCAACAACTAGGTCGGGTGACTCATGATCTGGGCTGGGAGAATCCTACCTTTGTGCTACCAGAACTCAGCACCTGGGTTGTGGTAACTCATGATCTGGGCTGGGAGAACCCTGCCTTTGGGCTACCAGAACTCAGCATCTGGGTTGTGGTAACTCATGATCTGGGTTAGGAGAACCCTGCTGTCGGCTCCCAAAACCCAGCGCCTGGGTTGTGGTAATTCAAGGTCTGGACTGGGTGAACCCTACCTTGGGCCTACCCGAACTCAGTATCCGAGTTATATAGACTAACATTACAAAAACTAATGAATAATATAACTGTTGCCTGGTTGGTATTTTCTTTGCAAGGACAATTTGAAAAGGTTAAAAAAGCGTATTTCGTATGTTTTTGGCGTACTCTGTACATATTTAAAAGTTTATCGCTCATTTTGTGTGCATCCTTTTAAGGGTATCAAAAACGATTTTTTCGCTACTCCTATATGTACCTCATTCTAAATTCTCAGGACCAATTTCAATATGGCGGCTGACAATTAAACACAAAAGGTAAATGGAACTGTTATTGTCAGTGTCAAAAACTGGTCCACAGCAATTTGGAATATGGTGTACAAGCGTGAAATGTGCTTCTAAAATAAGAGATTTTGAGCAATTTTAGGCGTATTTTTTGGCTTATCCTGTACATATACGGACATTAGTACTAATATTAAAAATGTGTTGAATCAGATCTGCAGAAACCATTATTATCCTATCTTTAGTTTTGTCGTAAAGGACAAAAACGGCTTATTGGGACCCCCTCAATAACATATCGCGGTCGCAGCTTTCCCGAAAGGGGCGCGACGTCAAAATTTTGAAAATGCAAAGAAAAAGTTTTATGTAAAAATTGACTCTCGACCCAATAGAGCGCCGCAGGCAAAATTTTTTGAAAAACTATCAAAAATTTTACTGTTTTTATGACAAACTGGCGATTTTTTAAATAAATTCTCGAAATAAGGGGGGGGGGAGGCGATCGCCTTCATCGCCTCCCCCCTTGCGACCTTCTTCTTCTTCAAGTGCCATGATCTCTTCGAACGTTGGTTACCATCAACGCGATCTGCACCCTATCCACTGCTTTTCTGAGAAGTGTCGTGGTACTAACGCCATACCATTGTCTAAGATTTTTAAGCCATGATATACATCTGCGACCCGGACCTCTTCTGCCCTCAATTTTTCCTTCTATTATTAATTTTAAGAGTTCATATTTGTCATTTCTCAAAATATGGCCAAAATATTCAAGTTTACGTCTTTTGATGGTAAATAAAACTTCAAGATTCCTATTCAATCTAAGAAGAACATCCACGTTACGTACTTTGTCCACACAAGATATCCTGAGCATTCTACGATAGCAATACATCTCGAATGCCTCCAATTTTTTGCACATGGCATCAGTTAGTGTCCATGCCTCTACGCCGTAATACAAAATGCTAAACACATAACAACGAAGCCCGCGAATGCGGAGAGTAGTATTAAGATCGCGACTACACAACACTGATTTCATTTTGACAAAGGATGATCTAGCCTGTTCAATTCTTGCACGGACTTCTTGCATGTTGTCCCAGTTTTCATTGAGCTGACAGGCCAGGTATTTATACGATTCTACGTGTTCGACTTGTTGGCCATTTACTTTCAGTATGTCTCTTATGTTTTTTGCTTGGCTATAACCATCCATTTTGTTTTTCCAACATTCAAGTTAAGCCCAAATTGCGAACTTTCGGCTGCGACTCGATTCATCAGCTTTTGCAGGCCTTCCAACGTATCCGCAATTATGACGGTGTCGTCAGCATATCTCAAATTGTTAAATTTTATGCCGTTTATATTTAGACCCTCCTGGCAGTTGTGAAGTACATTCTCGACGATTTTATTACTATAGATATTAAATAGCAGCGGAGACAATATGCAGCCACGGCGAACACCCCTTTTTATTCGGACTTCTCCGGACAGTTGACCATCAACTTTTATTTGAGCTGTCGGGCTCCAGTATAGGTTGGCAATTATTTTTAGATCTCGATCATCTAGACCAACTTCTTTAAGAGATTCCATAAGCTTTTCGTGCTGGACTCGGTCGAAAGCCTTCTCATAATCTATAAAACAGCCATATACTGGCACTGACACATCTCTAGACCGTTGAACCAAGACTTGAATTCCAAATAACTCCTCTCTTGTCCCGAAGCCTCCACGAAATCCGAACTGCGTATCGCCCATAAAGAATTCGCATTTTTTATAAATTCTCTTATGAATAATCTTTAAAAATATTTTTAGCATATGTCTCATTAGGCTAATTAGACGGTAATCACTACACTTCTTTGCTGAATGTTTTTTAGGCAATGTAACAAATGTTGATTTTAGCTAATCAGCTGGGATTTTACCACTGCGATAAATCAGATTAAAAAGTTTGACAAGAATATTCAGCGACTCTTCGTTTTTGATAAGTTTTAAAACTTCCGTGTATACTTCGTCTTGCCCTACTACTTTTCTGTTTTTAGCTAAAGATATTGCATGCTGTACTTCTTCCGGTGTTATATCTAAGCCTTGACTTGAGAATTCTTTTGGATGTTCGGACCGATCATCGCTAAAGAGATTTTCTATGTAGTTACACCATTCTTTTAGCTTTTCTTTGGTATCAGGTAAGATTTTTCCTTCACTGTCAACAAGGATTCCTGGTTGTCTCTTATTAACTAAACCGGCCGCTTCCTTTATACGTTTGTGTAAATTAAAAGTGTCATGTTTAGCATCCAGATCTTCTATTTCTTGACATTGTTGTGTTAGCCATTCTTGTTTTGCTGAATTGATTTTGTTTTTTATTTCTCTGTGAATTTCTTTGTACTTAGCGGTGCCTTTTTTATTGCGCCTTTTATCCATTAGGTCCAGGATTTCATCGGTGATACAAACTTTCTTTTTTTCCTTGGTTCACCCTTGCATAGGCGTGCTGTGCTTTTAACTGCGGCGTTTTTGACATCTGTCCAGACCATTTCTGCATCTTGTTTGGTAGATGTATCAATATCTCTAAGTTTTTTGTTGCTTGCGACCGCCACTGAAATATAAAAAAATTAACCCTTCGTTCCAATTGCTATGCAGTTTTTTCCCACCACTTTTTCCCACTTAAAAAAAAAGTCAATTGCATAAATGCTCCCAAGACATCCAAAAAATGGAGTGCAGATACAAAAATTATTATTAGCTCGCGTGGGTGGAAGTCTAACTAGGTTAGGGTTAAACTGGAGTCCCAACAACTTACTACCTACTTTAGCAAATTTTTGGTAAATTCTCTTCAACTTTTGTAAACATGAGTATAGTACAATTTTTTCTGCTATTTACAGACCGACGACTTACTTTTTTTTTCTTTTCTAGTATTGGCTTATACAAGATTCACAATACTTAAAAAGATTACAAAAAGAATCACCAAAACACCGAATTTCGTTGTGTCCCCCTCTGAACTGAGGGCACTAGCTTGGCAACTTATGTCCACTGGGGGAAGTCTAACTAAGGGGACGTGCTTTTCCAAATTAGAGTCCCAGCAAGTGGCTTCTTTAGACATTGCTTCTACTTTTAGCGATAGTTCTGCTGAGACAGAGTGTGCTTCTAGGCTCTCTCGGGTCCATCTTCGTAGCCAGTGGCCTAACCAGGCCAGATGACATCCACAGCGAAAACGGTTGCCTGCTAGGTTTAGGCCTCCTGGAAAACAAATGACAATATATTTCAGTTAAGGAAAATAGGTTGCAAATGTTATAAATTGCATGAAAATTGGCTCTGACACCATTATTGCCGATTCTTATATAAAACGAGACGTTAGGTGTACTGAAACATGTAGCAAGGCGATAGACTTTTTTTAGGGAGGGGTTTGCTCAAATAATTTTTTTTACTTGTTTTTCACATTTCAGGTTTGCGCTTAAAAGTTGTTGCTCTACTCACAGGCCTGCAATCAGGTTTCACTAAATAATGCTGCTTTTGTGAATGGGACAGACGAGCCGGAAACAAACATTACATCATTTTACAAAGTTTTATTCCCGGTCCGAAAAATGTTGCCCATGACTCTTTGGTTTCGAAATAAAATATTTACTTGCCGCCTTTGCACATCAAACTCGGATTGATCAAACAGTTTGGGAAAGCAATGGAAAAGATAGGTGATGAATGTCAATTTTTAAAACTAAATTTTCTCGTTTTAAGTGAGGCTTAAATCAAGGAAGGAGTTTTTGCGGGTCTCCTGACTAGACAACTTTTCCAAGGTTCGATGGTTATTGAACACCTGAATCTAAAAGAAAAACGAGCTTGATTTGCATTCAAAATCATGTGTAAGAACTTTTTGGGTAACCACAAAAGTGATAAGTGGGATATAACATGTCACTTAAAGTGCACTTTCTTCACTCGCTCCTGGACTTGCTCCTGCAAGCATGTGGGCGGAGTACTACTGGTATTTGGGACGAGGGAGTTGTAGTTCATGCTATAAAAGACAAGCAAGCACCAAATAAAGGTAAATATCTTTTTATTTATTATTGTTTACTGTTAATATAATTCTTTTCACCCCCTTCAAATTAAATTTATGTCCATAAAATTATTAGACACTTACAGTGAGATTTACTAAGATCTAAAATAGTACCCCCCACAGGTCTAATTATTTACACCTGTGGGGTGTACTAAATTTTAAAATTTTTTTTCAAAAAACACTTACCCATACAGAAAAGACACAAAGTTATTGATTATTTTGTATTGTTATTGCAAAATACCACTGAAAGACTGCCTTTTTTCTCAAAATTCACCATATTTTAGAAGAAAATGTCCTAAAACTATTTTTTTTGACAGGTTTCAAAATGGCAAATGGCGAATACGCCAAAAATTTGGCACATAATAGCTTCATTATTTGTGTTTTATAAAGTTGGTGATTTTTTAGACCACCTCAGGGGGGTGGTTTAAATTTATAGCCCCCAGAAAGGATTGTTTTGTGGCATTTGGTAATAAGTTCGTTTATAATTTCCCTAAGTAACCGTTTTTACAAGGATTAATTTACCTTATTTAATATCCCAAATCGTTCATTAACCAATAAAACACCTCCAATTTTATCCAGAAAAGCGCCATATTTTCAATCCGTTTTCAGCACAAAAAATATATTTATGAGGGCACTACGAGGCAAAACAAAAATAATTGAAGGTCACTGATTATGCACGAAAAATATACCAAACAAAAAAACCCAAAACAACTATACAACTATAAAGTAAAACATTGAGGTTATCTCAGTCAAAAAATCTTTCCTTACTCAAAGCCCACTCATTTTAAAGCTGTACCTTTCATTAGTAGAGGTTGGTGCAAGCCAAGGTGCAAGCAGAGGTAAAAAATCCGAACTCGCTGTTTGTGATTGAACGTAGCGCTAATATTTTTAAACTAACATTTCGACAGTGACAGAAATGTAAAAAAAAAACTTGTATTTAAGTTTTTTTAATACATTTCATAAATAAAAATACCTTTTAAATAAATACAAAATTAATCTACTCCTTATTTTATTATTACTCATCTAAATCGTTGTGTGACATCAAGTACTATTTGGAAAAATTAACGAATAAGGTTAAGTTTTAATCAGAGTGACATATATATTATATATATTTCTTCTAAATTGAAACTGTCTTCTTAAATCCAACAAAAAATTGTGTTAAAATGATTATTCAATAAACACACTTATTAAAATTCTTCTTATAATTCAAACTATGTCCAAAACTCAAGGTAGGTTGGTTTAAAATGCTTAAAATCAAAAATTTTACTTAAACTTAGAACTGTTCTAAAATAGACTAAACCCTTTTAGTAAATCCTACCTTTAAAGTTGCACAAATAGAGAGTGCTTAATCGTAATTTTATCTCAGTGCACATGCCCAGAATGGATACGTCGTACAACAGCGACTACGTCTCACCTATTTCTACGACTAACCTTGCAGTATTCGTTTCACCTCTTCTATTGCCATCTCACTTTTTTCGACAAGGAAGGAAATAGAAGTGACCCAAGTAGCATTTATCCGTCTTCCAACCTAATCTGTCATAAAGCGACGTCGTATTAGTTACAAAATAAAGTTGTCTACTGGTAAGTCAAATGACAAACGTCTTTTGTAATAAAATGCGCCGTTTACGTAGTCAGGTCGTATATGCGAACCTTAAACGACGTCAAAATAGGCAACGTAATTTTTACAAATATTTGCCCAGACGGATTCACGTCAGTTTACTTTTCAAAGCCGACTGTTTTAACGCCTATGCCTAAATCGACCACGAAACATCGTCGGCCTTGTTACCTTAATCGACGTCGCATTCCGTTGCTCTTATTTGGATACCTACCAAAAAAGGAACGAAGAAAAAGAAGGATGCTTAACCTACAATTTTGCATCTGGGACATCAAATTGCACAATTTGTTGGCTTGCTGCCAAACGAAAATCTGATGGACCTTCAGCTCGCACTTATATTTCTTCCAGTCCACTTTATTTGGAGCATTAGTGGGGTCACACTGATATTGTTTAATGTCGCTTTTTTTGATAGAGAACCAACAATTGTTATCCTCCTTCCACATCTGCGGTATAGGTTCGAGCTCATGCATTGCTTCAACAAATACAATTTTAAAATAATCAATGTTTTTAAGGAAAAAACAAGGAAAAACGGAAAATATTTTTCTAGGTTATGTTCAGCTGAACTGTCATTCTTCTTTTAAGTCAGTTTTGGTTGCATAACCAACGAAGAATTGAGGCGGATTCCGAACGTTTGCACATATTACGTAGTTTAACGTGGGCTGGTTAGATTTGGATAAAATTAGTGCTGCAAATGGGTCTCCTTGTCCAAATTGGTGATAAATTGGTAAAGGTACTATACCAGCCCAAAATAGAGCTTTAAAAAAATATATTCTTTTAAAATATTTTTTTCTTTTTGCTATTTTGTGCTAATTTGGAAGGGGGGAGTTATTTTTCGGCCCATCTTGATCAACTTTGTCAGTAAAGTGACCCTCGCAGAAATATTTCGCTCTAGATTACTCGGTTTGCCTTTATTGTTAATGAAATAAAAAGGTGGCCATTTATTTTAACCTACCTAAATAAAAGCCAAGAAGACCCCGATTTTGCCAGAGAAGTTACAGACAGATGAGGCAACGATTTCTAGTGCTGGAATATTCACCAGATATAACTGCTATTACTGGAAACAGCAAAATCCCATAACAAGCGAATCAGGGAAGGTTCAGTTTTAAGGTATGGGTAGGCATCTACAGAAGACAAATTATTGGGCCATATATTTTTGATGGAAATTTAAATGCCGAAAGATACCAACAAATTTTAGAAGAGCAGGTGATTCCGTTTATCGACAATTTGCCACTTCAGCAAAATATAATGAGCTATACTTTCAACATGACGGTGCACCTCCTCGCAATGCACGAGACATTACTAATTTGCTAATTATTGTGTTTGCCGAAAACTGGATCGGAAATAAAGGTCCTATATATTGGCCCCCCAGGTCTCCAGACCTGTCCCCTTGCGACTTCTTTTTGTGGGGGAGAGTCAAAGACCTTGTATTTCGAAATCGCCCAACTACTAGAAGGGAACTGGAAGAGGCACTTCGTACTGCATTCAGGCAGCTTCGTGCGGTAGAACTTCTTAATGCAGAAAATGGCGTCAAGAGAAAATGTAGGATATGTTTACAAGAAAACGGCCGTCAATTTGAGCATTTACATGTTACATAGTTTAATTAATAAAAATTTTAAATAAAAATTTTTATTTTTCTTTATTATTTTAGGGTTGGTAATTATAGTAAACTAGAAGTTAAAGTTCGAGGTTGCTGTGTCCCCTCGTGTCGTAGCCAACTTGATTTTGTATGAAAAGAACCAATAAAATTTTATATTCACATTTAGAGCGCGTACAGCGCCTACTATGGTAAATATCAAAATATGCAAATAGCTTTTAAACTATTTAATAAAAATAGGTGTGTGGCACATCGTCCGACAGGAAATTTTATTAGAAAACTGATTTTTTAGAAAAATTGGGGGTATCCCATTTAAAGAAATATAACTTTGAGTGATATCTCGGAAACTAAAGGCTTTAAGAGAAAATCGGTGAAACAGGTAGATTTAGTAGAATGTTCAAAAAATGTTTTTAATGAAAATTTCTATCTTTACAAATAAAAAAGTTGTAGAAGGCCTTTAAAATCGCACATTTTTGAGATTCACCCTGTAGCTCAGAAACGCTTTGACATATCGCAATGCGGTTTTTAGTTTTCGACTTCTCTTGAAAATCGAGCCCGTAACATGTATATTAGTTTTGGGCTAACTATGCTGCAAAAGCCCAAAGCTATAGAGGCCCCTCGAATTAGGACCACCTTGTACCTTGACTCCACATTGAATATTTATCAAAAAATCTATGTCAATTGGGCTTGGCCTAGTTGGCACATTAATAAATATAGTCATTTATCCGAACTGTTTTGGATATCCAATGGATCATGTTTTTTCTTATTCATCACCCACAAAACATTTCTCTCATATCTAGCCGAATCATTTAAGTAAGTATTTTTCGTTATTTTGGATTAATTGGTATTTTAGTATTTTAATATCCATTGTTTGCTAGGAACTCTATCCGCAAGGATCGACAATCAGACTTATGGAGTGGTTCAAATACATAGGTACCTATATACTTATATATTGAAAACATCGCCGCTTTTGACAAAACTGTCCACTGGATATCGATTGGAACAAATAAGTATATCCTGTGTACTAAGAAAATTAGACCAACGGATATACATTGTAATTATTAATTTTTTTCCAACAATGAACCATTAAGATACTTTTTGGATAGCCAATGGATAACTTTTGAACAGAATTTCGTTCCACTGTATAACCAATGGATTTAGTAGTAGAAAATATTGAAACTTTTGGACTTTTTTGGGATGTTCAGGATCCGTCCAACGTTTTGACAATTGTATTATCCGATGGATATGCCTTGGACAAAATTTCCTACAGATTTTGTTGTCCAATGGACTGCTGCATTGTCCAGAAAACTCTCTCCACTGGATATCCTTGGGACAGAGTTGTGCTGTCTGGGTTATCTCGTTGAGAAGAATAATTAACGTCTTACTAATTTACTAATAGAGGTAGTTAATTAAAACTTGAAGCTGGGTTCAAAAACTGCCTTAACATTAGTGCTTTTTAGTTGATTATGACGTGCATCATAAACTGAGTTAAAGAAATTATCACATGCACAACACTTATTTTTGCCGTCTAATTTGATTTTAATTTAAAATATATTTGCCAATTATTTAAAGGCGATTTTCAGGCTGGAATAAGTCTTAAATTTTATTTACCAATACATTTCCGCGATTTCGGTTTTAACCAAAGTTGGGGAAATTGTGACGTGAATCAGCTGATTTGCTTTTGGGGCATTTACCATTTATAACCAGACGTTGTCGAAATGTCGCTTATGAATTAAACGTATACAAAAATAACAAGGTGTCCTTATTCCCTTAGATTAAAAAGAGACAAGATATCTGGTCCAACGAAAACTCCTTGGCAAATAATAACCACTGTTTATTTACAAATAAAATCACAACAAAACAAAGAAATATCGATTATTTTTCTATCCTTTTAAATGACGTTAGAACGATAGGGACAGATAATTCTCAATCACTTTAGGTCGTGATTGGCTTGTGGGTGGGGAAAGTCGGCAGAGCGCAGAGGGTCGGATGATATTTTTATTGACATAAATTTTTTCGTGCTATTTATTTTAAAATTTCAGGATGTTTTAAGCAGTTTATAAGTCGTTTTAAAAACACATTTTGTCAAAAAACGTTTATAGTTGTTTTTTTTTTACCAGTAGGAGAATATTTCAGTGCATTTAAAGAGACATTTTGGAACAAATCGTCCAATGTTTTGAAAACAAAAGGAGAGCAAGTGAAATCAGTCAGTGACGGTACATGCCGGTAGGATCACAGAAAATAAAATAAAAGTTTATGAAATATACTTAAATTAGCAGATCCCTAGATTAAAATATCAACAAATACGTTTTTTTTTTATGAAGTAGTTAATTCCCAATGCGTCAAATGAGATATTTTTGAACGTTAAATAAAAAATTAAAATAAAGCATACTTATGATGAAGTAGTTAATGCGCAAATAAGATATTTTCGAAGATTTTTTTTTATAAAGGCAATAAAATAAAGGCAGGTAAAGTCCTTAAACCAACTTGCAAACAACAATAGAAGTTAATTCACATGTGTTCACGTTTGTAAGAATATTGAATTCCTACCTCTTATCAGAATATTAAGGTTGATTTATACTGCCACCGTTGCCATCTGCGCTCGCCCCTCGAATTGATATTTAAATCTTTTTGTCTGTCCTAGATGTCTCTATATACCCTAAGCATTATTGACTTTATTGTGTACTAAAGTAGTCAGTATAAGTAAATTTCTGCTAATGACCAGAAAAAATAACAAAATTAACAAACACAATAACATAATTTTTAGCTAGTAGGTAATATTAATTTTTTTTTGTTGATGTTCCAGGTGCTATGAACTGTGTTTCTTTGTTTTATTGTTTGGCATAATTTCAATGTGTTGAAAATTGAAATTGAAATTGCTATAAATCATATACAAACTTTACTTCCAAAGCTCAAATTGGTAGAATTATTTTTTGCATGTTTTTTAAATCATTTTCCAGATTTCATATGATAGTAAAATTTTAATAATATAATCCATGTGTAAATTTATATTTAAGTAGGTGCGCCACTGTTATGTTTACTGTAAACAACAGAAAGGTAAACATTGTTCCATATAATAATATAACCAAAGTCTCCGTAAGTGTCAGGTATCTTGTCTCTTTTTAATCTAAGCTTATTCCCAATAATAGACAGTAGACACTTAAAGTAAATATTGCAACGCATCGGTATCGGTATACGTAACGCGTTCGAAACAAAGTCAAAATACACTACATTTTTTACTTGTTCATGCCATGTTTCGAACGATGCCTGCTTCTTTGACGAGTGTGATGACAGAATCTCGTTGCGTACGGAAGGATGTACGTATCGTTACGGACCCACGAGCATACGCAAAGGTTTCAATCAGCAGTTCTGTTATCGCAACCTTCAAGAAAGCGGACATCGTTCAAAACACCGTATAAAAAAGTTAAAACTGTAGTGTATTTTGACTTTGTTTCGAACGCGTTACGTATACCGATACCGATGCGTTGAAATATTTACTTTAAGTGTCTATTAAAGTAAATACTTCAACGCATCGGTATCGGTATACCTAACGCATTCAAAACAAAGTCAAAAGACATTACATTTTTAACTTGTTTACGGCATGTTTCGAACGAGGCCTGCTTTTATGGTGAATGCGATGGGAGAACAGCCGACTCTACTCGTTGGGTACGGAGGGATGTACGTATCGTTACGGACCTATCAACGTACGCAATGGTTGCAATCAGCTGTTCAGGCCTCGCGTCCACTATAACAGCGGGTCTCGTTCAAAACATGGCATCGACAAGTAAGAAATGAAGTGTCTTTTGGCTGCGTTTTGAATGCGTTATGTATAGAGATACCGATGCGTTGAAATGTTTACTTTAAGTAGACACTTAAAGTAAATGTTTCAGCGCATCGGTTGCGGTATACGTAACGCGTTCGAAACAAAGTCAAAATACACTACATTTTTGACTTGCTCATGCCATGTTTCGAACGATTTCTGCTTCTTTGACGGGTGTGATGACAGAATCTCGTTGCTTACGGATGGATGTACATATTGTTACGGACCCACGAACGTAGGCAACTATTTCAATCAGCAGTTCTGTCATCGCCCCCTTCAAAAAAGCGGGCATCGTTCGAAACATCGCATAAACAAGTCAAAAATTGTGTATTTTGGCTTTATTTCGAACGCGTTAGGGATACCGATGCGATGAAAAATTTACTTTAAGTGTCTAGTAAAGACATAAAGCTATTTGTAACTCATTGCGGTATACGTATCCGCATCTAGCGAGAACCAAGCACATTAGTTGGTCAGAAACTTGTACCACTTTCGAAAAGAGCAGATATATGCTAATCTAAGGTGTTCTTGAACACGATAGGTGTTGAGATGCGTTAGGTATCACGTATCGTTACGGCACACGTATCGTATCTCAGAATTTCGAACGTGCTACAATTTTCTGATCAATCAATGTGCTTGGTTCTCGCTAGATGCGGATACGTATACCGCGACGAGTTACAAATAGCTTTATGTCTCTAATGTGTACTCTCTACACAACGTAACTTAGCTCTGAAATCTAGCGCTCTCATTGGTGAAAACCGGAAGAGGTGGGCGTTTCCACCTCGACAACAGCTACCGGGTCAGGCGACGCGACGTAAAGATACACCATCGCGCGCTGGCGACCGTATCTCATGAAAATCATTAAGGACTTATTGGGCGTACATTTTCGCGTTCCCTTATTAAGGAAAATTGACATTTGACATCTGAGCATGCGCGTGAACTGCGTTTTTATTAAGGGAAGCGTAATAAAATACGGTGTTCCCTTAATTCGGTACAGTTACCGTACGTATCTTTAAACATAACCTCAATTAGCACGGATAATAGTGATGGTTGGTTTGTTTTTCGACACGACTTTTTAATATTCTTTGCATTTTTAGTTTTTTGTTTATAAACAAAAACAGTCTTGTGGATTTTTAAAATTTATGTGTAAAAATTAATAAATTGGAGAAACCTACAAGCTACACTGACGATATAATTCTTTTGCGAGAATTTATCAGGGAAAATCCCTACAAAGTTGGAAATTTTAGGTTAGGAATAAGGAAAACCCACATAGCAAAAAAATATTGCATGTATATCCAGCGTATATACGAAAACGGAGAAGGATATTGCCCTGGATATCATCCAGATATTCACCTGACGTGCATAGGAGCTCCAAAAAAGATCCAATTTAGATCCAGAGGTACCCATTAGGTAACATCCACTGAATATACGTTATAAGTATTTTTGTTGTTGTAAATTTGTTGTTCTGTGGAATATCCATTATGGTATATATTTATATATTATATCCTGTCGATATCCGTCACGATATACAAAATGTATATTTGTCCAAATTTTAGTTTATATATAACAATGGTATATCCATAAAAGTATATTCTTTTCGTATCCATAATATTTTAATTAGGCTATATATAAGATTTATATTACTGCAATATACTAATCCTTATAACACTGATGTATTCAATGAAGAATGTCCATTACAAATCTATGATCATATATATAAGGTATATACGTTTTGTATATACCCTGAATATATTGTCATTTGTATTACAACAATATACCCACTTAGCACAATAACAATAATAGGTCGCATCCTAAATTTAGAAAAATTAACGTGAGTAAAATTAACATCAGAAACACATGCCCTAACATAAATAAGCATTTTTTAGATGTACTTTAAAATGGTAGAAAATATCGTTTTTTATGTTGTTTATATATCCAAAAAATATACGGTATCACGTAAAAAAGTGCTGCTTGTTAGTAAAAAAACCTAAATTGTCTAAGTTTAAATTTTTTAAAAATAAAAACGCCTTGGACAGCTAAAAATTTTTAACAACAATAGTTTCAAATTTTTAAAGGTTTTTTAATAATACACAAACAATTCTTCCTCATTTTTTAATTTAAGCAGTTAATTGAATTACATTTTTTTTATTATCCATTAAAAAATTTAGTGTAAGTCAAAGAGAGTATATTAAGACTCGCAGGCACCATATTGCATTATTACCAGTACATATCCTCATGTTTAGCTCTATTCTTTTTGATGGTTGATATCTGTCTCTATCTGCACCATCAATAATCAGTTTTCTATGACAATATGAAGCTTTGTATTCGTGGTGGTGCGTAAAGAAAGGGAATTTCTTCTTGCTGCAACTACATCTGGAAATATAATATTTTTATAAACAGATAATACGTGGCATATTCATTTTTTATGCGCAATTTTACAACTCACAGTTAAACGTCAAACCTCAGTTTAAACCACAGATGTCGACTTTTTTACATTTTATAGGTGCAGTTTACCAACAAACTTCCGTTAACCGTTACCAGCGGTCTGGGTGTTTGTTAAACTTCAGTTTAATAGTTACCGAAAGATTCTAACCTCAAAAAACTTATTAAAAATTTGTTTTTGGTAAAAAGACTGTAAGTATTTAGTGAAATCGCTATGATCAATGAATTAAAATTTATTTTTGATCAACTGGATAAAGAATGACGAAATTATTGACATTGTCGAAGCACGAAGACCAAATATTATTTGTCCTAGAACAAATCCTTTGGAGGAGTCCGACGATATGTAGATTTTAAAAAGAGGTTTGAATTATCTAAAGAGATATGCGAAATTGTGCACAAGGAAATGCGACAAGAGTTGGAACATCCCACAGAATAGCAGGTTTTATTCTCACATCGAGCTCACACGTATATATATATATATATATATATATATACTCTATATCTTTTTGACAAATCTGAACATTTTTGTCATCTGGCTGTATGTCTGTCTGTAACCAACGCTGATATCTCAAAAATTACTTGATTGAATTTTATCAAGTTTGGCTCTAGTTGGTGCCATTTTGGTTAAAATAATAAACCCTATATATGTAAAGAAAATGTAGTCTTTCTTCATGGCGGTGGTTTAACTCCGACTTATAAAATTGAGCAACTTGTTTACCGATGGATTAATCCAAAGATTAAACTGAAGTTTAAACTATGGTTTAATCTGGAGTTTTACCTTTGGTTGTAAAATTAGCTCTTAATCAGTTTTTATAAGTTTTTGTTCAGTTTGCTGGTGGTACAAAGCAACATTTTATAATAAAAAAAAACTATAAAAATGCAATGGGTAAAAATTTTCTAAAAAATTTGTTATTTTAATCTTTTAAATACAATGCTGTAAAACAAAAATTTTAAAAAAATTAAGTTTATAAAAAAATATAAAATCAAAACTTTTGAAAAAGTAATGTTTAACTTTAGTAACAAATATAAGTAAAGAAAAAAATTATACAAGTTCTCTAGACTCAACAAAAAATGATTATGCCAATTTCTGGCAAATTTATGTGTGAATATCCTGAGCACTTTTATATGGGACATTTTGGACATCATCGTTTTAGTTTTTAACAAAAGTAATATATAAAAACTAAAAAGAACAGTCTATAAAAAGACACACACACACACAAAAAATCTTTTGTAGCGTCTCAATTTTGCTTTAAACTGAATTTAAAAAAAAGTTCTCGACAGTTTATACTACTTACCCTGCAAAGTCTAGCAATATGCAGCCCAAATAGTCAATCCTTCTACTTTGTTTTGGTGCTCAAATGTAGTCTAGGTTATGTGGAAGGGAAGGAATAATGATGAACCAAGAATTTCCCAGTTTTTATGCGGGTTTTCCGAGTTTTCCTTTTGTACTTTTCACTATTGTTTGTAGCAGATTTTCTTACACTCAGACACAGAAAAGATACCAGGAAATATCATACTAGGTTGGGCCTTTATTGTACATTAAGTTACAGTTACCATGGTCTTTGGTTTTCCTGTGAAAACTCCGATTTTCCCGCACCTAAGTTTCCACCTTTATTTCTTCCAAAAATAATGATTTTTTCCATAAATAAAGGTACCAAGACTGATAAACTGGATTGCCTACTTTCACACACATATGGATTTTCCCAATTTCGTAGAGGGGAGCTGTCAATTTAATCACACTTTATTCTTGTGTTGTCACCGCAACTATATAAGAATGTCAAATTTGAAGCCGATCGGATATCGGGAAGTTGGTCAAAATTAAGTTGCAAGATTCCACCCGAACAAACATACATATTTACATAGATAGATACATTGCAAGTTAAATGAAAGATTTTAAAAACGAAAACTGCTTGCTTTTTGAAAAGTAAACACTACCTACTGTCAACGTGAAACGTGACATGCACATGCCATCGGCCATCGCAGTGAAGGACATCGCGCATGCGTAAAACGGATGAAATTTCAACAATTTTCATGGCCTCCTGGATTTAGATGATTAATCTTGCTTACTAAAATTTTTACGGGGATGCGTTGCCATGCCGTGTGTATTAAGTTTATAAGTATATGATCGCGACCATAACGGTAAATATATTTGTTGACCCAAAATGTTCCTATTATGGCTAGAAAGACAGCCCTTTCATCAGAGAAATTAGCAAATACACGTAGCATGGTATAGAGGCGGAGAAGTGTAATTTCTCAAAGGGTAATTATCCTTCGGTTCGGGTTAGTGTGTTGTATGCATATCACACGGTTCAGGAGCGGATTTGGGACACGATGGTTTTTAGATAGAAAATAATATACAGGGTGGCCAGGCAATAAATTGTCAGTTTAATTTTTAATAATTTAAATTCTCAAGTGACTTAGGCAACAACACATGAGTGGCATACAATGTGTTATCCAACAAGTGGAAAAAATCGTTTTTTTTTTATGAGATAATAATTAATAAGCTTTGTGATCAAATCAAAGCTACTTGCGTCTCAGTACCCTATAAATGTGAGAATGACTTGACAGTGACTTGTTTACATTTTGGTCAAAGTAGGTTGTTTGTTTGCCACGGGCATGATATTTGTTAGCAAATGTTTAAATAAATTTTGACACTTGCCAGTATTCCCTGCAGAAAAGAGAAGCTTTTTTGAAGAATTAAACGTATAGAAAATGGAGGAAACCGATGAAAATTGCGTTCCCAAGGATATCCTTACGGAAGCGGAAGAAGCAGCGATGCAGATGCGGAAGATAAAAGGTATCGATGAAAATGTTCTATTGGCTTATTTTTTACATTTGCAAAAAAATTAGCCTCATCGTCGCTATGGACCAAATACTCTATACGTCGCTCGACTATTCACCTTTATAAAAAAATCGACCTTTTAAAACATAGCAAACTAACGAGCTGTTTGAAAATCAACATAGGGATACCAACCAAAGAAGTTCAAGATATTAGAACGACCTGAAATAGAGAAGGTTTTGAACGAAGCTCCCGACGACGAGTACCTGTTGATGAAAGTGGCTTTGATAATGGGGATTAGCGGTGCTTGTAGATGATGAATTGAAGACAAAGGGAAATATTTTCACGTAGTCTTGCAAGATACCAAAACCAAGAAATCGAGAAGTTTTACCATACTTGAAGAAGGATTTTTAGTCAACTCGATCAATTTGTGTAAAAAATACATGTCTTTGAGGCCAAAGAATACTAGTTCTAGTCGCTTTTTACAAAAATGAGAGGTGTACACTAACTTGCACATAAAATGCGTACACAGGCAGTAAAATGTTAGTTTTTTTAAACAGTGTAACTAGCTGTTATGTATTGAGGCCTCTGATCTCGAAACGCGCGTTTCGAGATCAGCGAGGCTTTAATATAGAATTCAGCTCACTGTTCCGAGATCAGTGGCCTTAATACAAAAATCAGCGCACTGTTGCTCTTGTAACAAGTTAGAATTTTTATCAAGTGAAAATATACATTTATTGAGTAAACTAAAAAAAATAATATTAAAATCCGGTGGCAGCACCGGGGATTTTAGTCGACTTGAATATTGTTGGGGCAATGTTTTTTAGATGTGGCTCTAGGGAACATTTTTTCTCCCTGACCTAACAATATTAAAATCGACTAAAAGCCCCTGGGCGAACATTTTTTCTCATTGACCCGAATTTGGTATGGGCTTACTTTATTCTGACCAATTTTGAGAAGCGAATTCTCAAATTCCGATAAAATTCGCAACATTAGATTGAGCATTTTTGTTTATATAAATAAACAAAAGTTATATTACTTTAGTGTTGGTGATAATTTTATAACTCTAATATATCTCTTAAAGTACATAGTAATGGATAGAAAAACAACATAGTTTTTATAAAACTTCCTTATATGAGCCCTCAAGTCTAGAGATTAGTATAAAAAGGTTTTGCAACTGTTGTAACAACACTGCATAACAAATTAAAGGTTTTTATTGATTTAGAAATATAAATTTTTCATATTTCTCCCCTTTGCTCGTTATGTATTATTCTTTTTCTTTTTACATTAAAAAATGTATAAAATGGTGTTTAGCAGATTTCTAAAACAAATAAACATGTGAGTGAGATAAGTTGAAGCATGAATATGAATATTTGCAGGATACTATAGTAAAATAAAAGATGTTTTTCCAGTCATCTTACTCTGAATATAAGCTGCGGTCCCGTGTGAACTGTCGTGTGTACTTTTCGAATATACTCACAAAAAATTACTTGAGAAAACTTTTTTTCATTTCTCGGAGGAATATCAAATTTTGTTGTTAACCCTAAACACATGTTGAAACCCCATAATTAAGGTTTTGGTTTTGGTCAAAAATCAATTTTTTGAATCCAAAATGTCGAAAATTTACGACAATTCTATAAAAAAAAAACAATACAACGGTTTACCTAGCTGGTTTAACCGAGGGTTCAATGCTATTTTATGACCGTTTTAAAACATGATGTTGGGTACCATCAATTTAGATCTCTTAATAAAACAAATATATAAATATATATAATATATAAATAAAAGTTAATAAAATGTATACTTCATCAAATATTTTGTGTATTCAAATCCACAAGTATGCCTTTCTTGAAAGTTCATGGATGATTATTTTGTTTTTTTTTAATTTTCTTCCAAAAAATGGCGTGCGTTTCAACAAATAAATTCAACATAGCTGATTCCCATCTACCTTCTTTAACAAAAAAGCGTTTTGATTTGAATTTGGTTATTTTTAGTTCCAAAAACCCCTTTTAAATGTATTTAGCTGTTTACGAGTTGTGTTTTGGCATAAAAAGACATCTAATTGTTCCAAAATTTAATTATAGCGTATGGTTTTAGTTACGCTTTTTTGTTAGTTAGCCACAATTATAGTAATTTAGATATAGCATAGGCTATTTTTTTAGATTTAATTTAACTTTTTTGCCAGACCAATAAAGAATTTGTTTTTTAAAGATATTATATTATAACATAAGGCTGGGATATTAAAATATTATGAAGAGTAAAACTAAAACAAAAAGAATGCTAGCTATTTTACCACAAAAACGTGGTTACAAAAATATTTTTGCAACTAAATTTTTACTACAAATCATGGGTAAACTGTGCTGCTAGAGGTGTAACTGACACAAAATTTTTCAAAATTGAATTGCCAGAAATTCTTCAAAGATTACGTTCTTTGTTACGTTTTTTGTGAAATATTTGAAGAAATATTGGTTGGGCGACTGCCCCCTCCCCCTGGAACCGCCACTGGGCTAAATTCTTTTTGTTGAAAGCTTGATTTAATCGGTTAAAGGTAATCTTAAGTCATATAATGGAAAGTAAATAGATGTTAAATTCGTTTATACGCGCCCAAAACCGGTTTAATATAACGACGGGTTTAAATAAAATCCCATTCCCCAAGAGTTTCTACGTCCTTCATCAAAAATGAAAAAAAAATATATATTTTAATATTAAAAAAATCTTATATTTTATTATTTAAAAAAAGCAAATAAATCAACTAAGTTAACAACAGATTTTCCGTATAGGTATATAAGGTTGAACATTTCTTTAGGTTGGCAGAAATGTTTTTGAAGTGTTTTTACAGACCCTAAAATCGGTTTTAAATCGGATAAACAGCTTTTTTAAATCGCTTTAAACTAAAATCGATTTACTGCTTTAAACGCTGTGTTTACATAACAAAATTTTCAATCCGTCCTTACATAAAAGCGCTTTAAGAGACCCGTATAAACAAAGTAAATTAATTCATTCGGTGTCCGGTAGCAATGTTTTCTTTAGACCTTCCCTATATATTTACCACGACCGTCATTTCCAGTTCGGCACAGGAGGAGCATTACGAGTCTCGTTATTTAAATTACTCTAGTTGACGTGTTGTCGCTAGTTTAACTATAGTCAAAACCAGTAGCGTATTTAGCACCAATTTTGGATGAAAACTTTCTGGGGGCGAATTTTTCAAATTTTTTTTTTATCAATTCAAAGTGGTATTTTTTAATATTTTGACCAGAGAATTGTAACCCAACCCGACCTCGTAATGATCTTTTAGATTATAGTGTACAGGGGCATATATCGATAATTTCTATCCCTGATTGATAGCTCTTTAATTCCACAATCAGTTACCGGGTGTTTTGCCCACATTCGTGTAGAAGGGGTTGATATGACGTCATATTTCAAGATATACGACCTTAAATGACCTTGAAAATCGCAAAAAACAAGATTTTTGCCATTTTCTCTTGAAAAAATCTTAATAATTCGACGTTTTCTCAGACCAACTTCAAATGTGCCTCAAACTATTAGGCATGTATGCCAAATTCGACCCTTAGAGTTTGATGCAGAACTATTAAAGCGAAGAGGACCAAATTTGGTAAGAACGACAAGAAGGTCAAGTACAACAATACTGTTAAAAAAAATTGATTAAGCTATGACGCTCTACAATATGGATGCTTAAATACAATTTTTGCAAAGATCACGTTCAACGTCATTCGACCTCAACTGACCTTGAAAATCGCAAAAAATACTATTTTTGTTTTTTTCTCTTTTAAAAAAATGGAATGGAATGTAATCCTCGTCCTCGAATTATATGGAACTCCCTTACCAAATTTGGTACTCTTCACTTAAATCGTTGTTAAATAGCAACCTTTGCTGTAAAAATATGTCAAATAGGATTACGCTCCCAAGGCGATTAAAACGCTGATGAGCCTATGCTGGTTGTCCAGGGTGAAACATCATTTGATCATTTGTCTTTTCGCTTTGGTCTTTTGCGTGTTTCTTGTGGGACACTAATCCAAGTTTGAATTTTCGTTTTTTCCACCCAAGACCTTTTGATTTTTTCTTTTTAGATTCTTTTCGGTTGAAGTAACTGATTCAGAGGTTTTTTAACTTCTTTTTGTTTTAATCGCCTCAGGATCGTAATCCTATTGGAAAGATTAACACGCCAGGACGAACCCGTATTAGGTGACTTAGATAAGTGCCAGTGCGGAACGCCTATTTGTGAGTGATTTAAAGTTGAAAATAAAAGTGAATGACAGTGTTGAATGATGTGAAAACTGGTTGCTGGTTGCCCAGGGCGAAACATCATTTGATCATTTCTCTTTTCGCTTTGGTCTTTTGTGTGTTCCTTGTGGGACAGAGACAACGCAATAACTTACGGAGACTAACAGAAAGATAGGGCCGTGCAGGAACCTATGTTCCTGTAGCGCATAGCGCATTGCGGCGGAGAGTGAAAGTAATGCTTGTATTAAGTAAACACCTACCTTGCCCCGTCCATCTCTTTCTATATTATTATAAAAGAAAGACAGAACATTTTTCAATGTCGAAATATATTTCAAACAATTTTAATTTTGTACCTGCCTGTTTTTTCCACCGCTTGTCAAAGTTTGTCAAGCCTGGCAAGCGGTTTTTTTAGATTTTCAAAAGTGAGTTATTTGGTTGGAAATCACGCTAGTTTATGGGATTAGCTATATAGTGCATTAACAACTTATTGTAAAGTCTAAAATGCCATTCAAATTAGGCTGGAGCACTACCATTAAAGCTAGAGAGCATGGGACTATTTGAAAAGTGCCGAAAATTGGGGTACAGATTTTTTCGAACCAAATCCCTGAAGAAAATATTTTGATGATTTATACAGAGTTAAGCAAGAAGATAATAGGTTAAAATACAACCAATGAAAAGACATATAGGTTAAAACATTATAAAATCTGTAAGACTTTTACACTGGGATGTTTTCCCAATTAATAAAAGAAAATAACATAATAAAATGTTGTTATCTTTAATATCTGATAATATTCCTCAACATAGTTATAACCCCCTCCTTTTGTTTTAGATTTGTAAAGGGAAAAAACTTTTTATAAGCTAGAGACAGTTTTTTAGCTGCATGGAACAGTACAAAGTTGGTTAAGGTTTGTATAGAGCTAAAACCCTTCGCGAATGCTTTTTATTATTAAATAAGTAAGTTTCTTTATAATTTTTTTTTGGAAAGGGTGTCGGGGGGGTTGTGGCTCTGACATGTCTCAAATTCGGCTCGTCCGACGCATCGCGGTAAACAATGTATTTAGTGCCTCCTCCTTTGTATTTTATGCATTTGTTTTTTTTCTTTTTTTAATTAATTTTTAGCTATACCTAGTTTATAGGTTATTTTATGTATTATTTTTATTTGTTAATTTATATGATTTTATCTATTCATTTATTTTCTCATTATCAACTGTATTTATAAATTGACGAACCTATCCTCAGGGTATTAAAATCTTGCCACCATTTTTTTTTAGTTATGTACATTTTTTGACGATTTCCATATTGTAACCTGTACAATCATTTAGGAAATAAATAATTTCTGATTCTGATTCTGAAATTAACCAAAACAATATATGTATTTTATTATGCCTCTGTCTGTAAAAGTAGTTCCTTCCTGTAGGCACCGGCTGCGCTCGTGTCGTCAAACAATGTTCCCCAAGTATAACACAGTATCGGTCACTCTCGCATAGTTATTACTTTCTCTATGTTGTGGGATACTCATCCAAGTTTGAATTTTTGTTTTTTCCACCCAAGATCTTTTGATCTTTTGGTTTTAGATTCTTTTCAATTGAAATTCTTTTTATTATAACAGTAAGTTGGTAACTCTTAAGAGTAGCTATTACTTTCTCTACGGGTGGAACCTAGAACGACGTCGTTTCGTTCTTATTAGGGACTCATCAGCTAGGTGTACCACAATGACAGAGAATTTCGATGGCGCTCATGTGTCAAAGATTACGGCTCAAACGGAAGAAATCCTGTCAATGGCGCCCTATCTGTGAACAATCGAAACCAAGAAAATACCTACTGTAGTTAGTAGTAGGTTGAGGTACCATATTGCCCTCTCTTTCTAGTTTTTTCCATATTTGCATGTAAAACTGATTTTATGAAATGGACTGATGTTTTGTTGTCTCTTTTTATAATTTCCCCAGACAGTTTTTGAAAGATTTATTTTTTTTTTGGTTAGTAAAATATGTCAAGCTTTGACCAGAAAAAATAAAAACAAACAGTGAATACACACGGTAGATATTAAAAATGTAAATAATAGGTAAAATATAAAGACTTCTATGATCTATATTTTTGTTACTCTTTTTTCTTACAATAAAATATGGAAACATAATGTGTTATTTATTTACGAAGTACACATGCATTTTTTCCTATGCCACAAAATTTATCTTTCCATTAGTGTATACTATTATAAGACACCACCAGCTTAGTATGCATGACAGCTTAAAATTCAGTGTGACATCCTTAAAAATGCCACAGATATCAACATTCACAAAAGTTCAAATTATCACTCGAGTTATAGAAGATGGCTGGTCTATAAGAAGAGCGGCCACCCATTTTGGAGTTGATAAAATGACGATAATGCGATGGAAAAAGCGCTGGATTGAAAATAATTCTACAGATAGGAAAGATGGATCAGGACGACCAAAAGTAAGTTCTGAAGTGCAAGATGAGAGACTTACTGACCATCTCAGACAAAATCCTTTTTCAACGTCGGTTCTTTAGCAACAGTAAATAGAAGAGTAACGAAATCAGAAGTCTCTTGTCGAGTTGCTGCAAAGAAGCCTTTTCTAACAGAAGAACAAAAACAGGCCAGAGTGATTTTTGCACTGAACAACGTTCTTCGTGATAATGACTTCTGACAGAGGGTGGTTTTCACTGATGAAAAAATTTTTTAATCATCTTCAAGCAACAGGAGAATTTTAGTTTATCGTCCACCAAATTCTAGATTTGAACCCGAATATACAAACCAAATTAAAAAAGCTGGACATTTTTCTGTAAACATGTGGGGCTGGTGTGGTGATAGAGGTATAGTTTTTTTTTGGAGAATCGAAGGAAGATTCAATAGTGAACGATATATTGAAATCCTTGAAAACGTTATACTGCCTTGTATACAGGCTAAAAAATAATGACTTCGTTTATCAGCAGGACAACTGTTTAGTACACACATCTTCAAGCAGCAGGAGAATTTTAGTTTATCGTCCACCAACTTCTAGATTTGAACCCGAATATACAAACCAAATTAAAAAAGCTGGATATTTTTCTGTAAACATGTGGGGCTGGTTTGGTGCTAGAGGTATGGGTTTTTTTTTGGAGAATCGAAGGAAGATTCAATAGATATATATATCAAAAGATATATTGAAATCCTTGAAAACGTTATGCTGCCATCTATACAGGCTAAAAAATAATGACTTCGTTTATCAGCAGGACAACTGTCCAGTACACACGGCTAATGTTGTTCGCCAATGGTTTCAGAATAATAATATAGAAACACTTCCTTGGCCAGCCAACAGCCCTGACCTTAACCCAATGGAAAATATATGGGGTCTAATCGTTAAAATAATATACCAAAGGTATTGGAGACCACGAAATGCTGAAGAGTTAAGCGATGCTATTTATAGCGCATTGGATCAGCTCTCAAAAGACCATAAGTATTTTCAAAATTTAACGTTTTCAATGCCCAGTTGTTTGCAGCTTGTAATAGAGAAAAATGGTGATCCTATTAAATACTAAATTATTTATTTTAGTTCTTTTTTAGTTAAAATAATTAGTATTAAGTTTACCATCGTTTTTGTCCTAATCCAAGTTTCCTATTCGTCGAATTGTTTTCAATCCAGCGCTGTTTCCATCGTATTATTTTTATATTATCAACTCCAAAATGGGTTACCGCCCTCTTTATAGAACAGCCTTCGTCCGTTACTCGAGTGATAATTTGATATTGTTCAATAAAGACTTTACTAAAACATTATTTTTGCTGATTTTTTAGTATTATGCAAAATTTAATATAAAGATAAGGTTGCCTTTAATTTAAGTAAAAAAATATTTTCAGTTTTAGAAACCTTTTTTAAACAATAGGACAAATTTTTGTACTTTTGAAGTTTTTAGGCATTTTAGCTGGTAGTCCGTATATATTATACACTTTTAGAAAGGTCAATTTTGTGACTGCAAGTATGCGTTTTTTTTTAAATCAACTGTACATGCTAAATGCGTAAATTCGGCTATTTTGATTAATTTTCCTGCTTGGTAAATGCGTGTTTACTTTTCACTTTTCCTGAGTTTCTTTCCCCGTTGGACAAAGGAACAAAACAAATTCGTCGAGGCACGTATTTTTACAGTTTTTGATACAGCAAAATTCCGTTTTTAAACCTGACGTTTCTTAATAAAAAATCTGACAGTGACAAAGTTATTTATTGTCATTGCCAACACACAATTTCAAACATTTCTCTAACAACTGTCAAATCCAGTTGCTCACCTCTGGTAAAACAATAACTGTCAAAAATCGTATACAGGGCCTCTAGGTTGAGGTAGAGGCCCTCTATACATTTGACAGTTATTGTTTTACCAGAGGTGGGCAACTTATATTGCTTTCTCTTTCTGGTTTTTTTCATATTTGCATGTTAAAGCGATTTTATGAAATGGACTGACGTTTTCTTGTCTCTTTTTGTAATTTCCCCACACAGTTTTTAAAAGAGTGATTTTTTTTTGGTTAGTAAAATGTGTCAAGTTTTGACAAAAAAAAACAGAAAATTTCGATCGCGCTTATGTGGCAAAGATTACGGCTCAAGCGGAATAAATGTCAATGGCGCCCTCTCTGTGAACAACCGAAACCACGAAAATACCTACTGTAGCTAGCAGTAGGTTGAGGTACCATACTGCTCTCTCTTTTTAGTTTTTTTCATATTTGCATGTAAAACTGATTTTATGAAATGGACTGATGTTTTGTTGTTTCTTTTTATAATTTCCCCAGACAGTTTTTGAAAGATTGATTTTTTTTGGTTAGTAAAATATGTCAAGCTTTGACAAAAAAAACAAAAACCAAAAACAAACACTGAATACACACGGTAGATATTAAAAATGTAAATAATAGGTAAAATATAAAGACTCCTATTGATCTATATTTTTGTTACTCTTTTTTTACACTAAAACAAGGGAAACATAATGTGTTATTTATTAACAAAGTACATGCTAAATGCGCATCTTTTTACCTACTGCTTGTAGCTCACTTACCTCGCAAATTCGGCTATTTTTATTAATTTTCCAGCTTGGTTAATGCATGTTTTCTTTCCACTTTTGTTGAGTTTCTTTCTCCGTAAAAATCGTATGCAGGGCCTCTAGGCAACACCGTTCTCAACTAAAAAGTCAGTTAACTCATTTTCGTTTTAGTATCCTTTAGCCTATGATCGGCGCCATATTGACACCAAATTGATAGAAAATCCATGTTTTACTTGTCAATTTGGTTATAAAAATGGCAGCCACAATAGGATAAAGGACACTGAAGCGGTAGGAGTTAACAGGCTTTTTAGTTGAGTACGGTGTTGCTCTAGGTTGAGGTAGCATCGATTCTGCGAGAGACATATAATTATGCCATCTGCAAGGAACTTCATTTTGCACTGAAGTACCAAAAACTCTTTTTTTTTTTTGGTTAGATTTACAGTGCCACAGCCATTTTCCGTTGGTTCGTTAATTAAGCTTTTTTGTTTTTTTTTTAATGTATGATTTACCAAAAAATTTGTTCTGTTTTTTATGTTTATTTGAGTTGTTTTGGCATCAATGCAGTAGTTTTTTTTTCGTTCATATTTTTTTTTAGATTAGGTATGCCCCCCAAGAGAAATGTGGCCTCTGTTTAATAAGGTGTGTGTGAAGCTCACATATTTCCTCTTGATATTTTATGAAATCGGGTAGGCGGATTTAGATTGCTACATTGGTCGCGATTCTTCAGAAACGAGAGAAAATCTCACCCGTCAGAATTCTAGAAAGTGGCGATTTTTACTTATCGCCTCATTTACAATAAAAACACAGCAACCTTCATATTTATCCTAATGCTGTAAGAGAAACTGCGTCATTTTTTTATTAACATTTTGTAAATTTAATATTTTAGAGATATTCTGCAGGACTAGTTTATGACGGAGCTAAATTGTTACTACGCGTACGAATAAACGTCGAAAATTCTCACTATGTAAAAGCAAAGACAGAATTTGTGTGACTTCTCTGAACAGTGACAGCGAAATATTCCATGGCTATCTATGGTTTTGTATGTTAAAAGTTTTAAGGATTTGTTTACAAATAAAAATATTTAAGGAATATTAGCAAATAGTCCTGACAAAAAAGCATTAAGTGTAAACTTGTGTTTCAGAATCGTCAGATTTTTTGTAAGGGCGAGATTTTCTGACGGTTTTTGAAGAATCGCGACCACTATGCTAAATTGAAATCTCAATCTAAAAGCAAAAAAATTGACTTCCAGGGCAAAGTAGTCTTATTTTTTCCTCCTCCTCTTCACAGAATCTAGGTGATGATCCGAAAACCGGTTGAGAAACATTAAAAATTTGTGGAGAACAATGTTATCCACACATTTTTAGTGGCTTTATGCCATGCCTGACAAGTAGTAGTAGTAGATCGACTGTCGACGAATACGGGTCGTGCCGCTGTTCACTGATAAAAAGTAACACGACTACCTTGCAAAGTAATATCGCTATTTTATTTTAATAACAAATGCATTATAATATAAATTAAAAAAAATAAAATTACAAATGGGTTCAAAAGCCATAAATCACTCAGAGGTAGTAATAGCCTTTTTGAAGATTGAGGATTTCGAGACAATCGTCAACAAAACAAATGAGTGATATTAATAAAAAAGTGACATCTTTGGAAAACGAAATAAAAATTCTGAAGCAAAACAATGCTGACCTATTGAAAATGCTTAAAAAAGATAATGATAGTACTCGAAAATTAAAGGTTAATAATACCAATCAACAAGTATTGTCCCAGTCAAATGTAATCCAAACCAGAGGCCGTAGTAAATCGACATCCAGTGCAAAAAATGATGTTGTGCCTAAAGTAACAATTGCACAGAACGAGAATCAAAGTCTAGCGCCTGTAGTAAAGAAGATAATGAACAACATGCCATATTCGGCGACGACCAATGTGAGTTTCCAAAACGTAAATCCAGGCGTAGTGGAAATGTGATTTTTGGTCGTTCAGTCAATAGTGTTTTTTTCTGGAGTAATGTGATACATTGTCTATCATGTTTTTCGCTGTCCTCTTAATATTACTAGTAACGAACTTACGAATTATTTAAAATCAAAAAATATTGAAAATATACGCTGTGAAAAAATGGACTCAAAATATCCGGATCTGTATAATTCGTTTAAAATCTCAGTGCAAGCGAATCTTATAAAAGAGTTTACTAACCCTGAAATCTGGCCGGAATACGTGGGTGTTAACAGATTTAATAATCGTTTTTTAAAGAAAACGTCCGACGGGGATGTGGAAGATTAAATAATAATAACGTTAAATATTACTGTGGCGACAAAAATAAAAATAAAGATAAATGCGAAGTTATAAGTTCAAACTGTGGAAGTTTACCAGCTCATGTGGATGAAATTTGTAAGCTAGTGCAAGATTCAAATGTTCCTGTACTATGTTTATCTGAAACTAGAGTAAATGATGAAATATTCAATAGCGAAATCGATATACATGGTTATAACATGGTAAGATGCAACTCGCGAGGTAGGCACACCGGATGAGTTGTTGTATATATAAGGAAAAATCTCAGGTATGATATTATAAGTATTATTTCACAGGACCCTAATTACTGGTTCATATTGCTAAAAGTGTGCGTATATCATTCCCGTAACGCTAGCCATGTAGAATTTTGTGACTTTTTTGAATCAATACTTAATAACATTAATGTAGAATATAAATATGTGTTTGTAGGAGACTTTAATATTAGGTGGGATATACCTAGTAATACAAAAAGACTTAAAAATATGTGCTGTTAATATGGTCTAAAACAATACGTAAACTTTTTCACACGAATTACGAAAGACTCTAGAACAAAAATAGATCTAGTTTTTTCCAATATATTTGATATAAATGCTGGATCCATTCAATCAAAAATAACGAAACCATATCAATTAACTTAAATTGCCTTTGTATTGATAATAATAAGACGTATAAAATATCAAAGCGTAGTATTGATTACCATAAGTTAGAATTAGAATTTTTAACTAAATGTTGGTTAATACAGCTCTGTTAATACTAATCAACTGTTTCAAAACTTCCTTGAAAATATAACAAATACTCTTAATCAAGTTTGTCCGATTAGAATGTTAAAAATAAATAACAAAAACCAATGGTTTAACGAAGATGCAAAAAACGCGAATCTTGAAAGAGAGCGTGCGTACAACAAATTTAAAATAACTAATAATCCTGTAGATTGGCACACATATACCCAGAAAAGAAATGAAACTCTGAAAAAGAACTAAAAAAATCTTTTTATGAAGAAAAAATTGATCAAGTTAGAAATAATTTCAAATTAATGTGGAAAACCTTGAAGTCTCTATTAAATATAAAAAGTAACGAAAATATTTCTTCCATAACTTATAATAACACTGTCTTATAGGACAACCTTGAAAATGTATTTAATAACTTTTTATCGAGAGCGTACATAATATAGTAGAAATTTGGGTACTGTAGATTTATGAATAAACGATAGAGCTTTATTCTCAAATATTGCTTGTTTTCCCAATGAACCGCTAAATACTTTCAATCAAATGAATATTTCTCAACTTAGGAAACTTATTTTTAACCAACAGAATAGTAAAAATAGTAAAGTACATTTGATACTATTGGTTATCCTTTATTGCATTGCATTAATACATCATTTAAAAATGGTAGTTTTCCAGATTGTTTAAAAACATCATTAGTTATCCCTATTCAGAAAAAAGCTGGTTTTAAATTAATAGAGGAATATAGACCTGTTAACACACTGCCTTGTGTGGAAAAAATAATGGAACTTTGCATACATAATCAATTTATTGAATATTTAAATAAGCAAAAATTGCTGCATCAAAATTAATCTGGATTTCGCACCGGATATTCTTGTGAAACTGCTTTACAAAAAGTAGTATATGACTTTAAGGGTTCCATAGATCAAGGCGACGCAATTGTGGCTGTATTCCTTGATCTGAAACGGGCCTTTGACGTAGTTGATAGAAAGATTTTGTTAAAAAAGCTAAACTTATATTTTGGCATGTCCGAGAAAGCATATAGTCTCCTTCAAGATTATTTAAGTCATCGATATCAATGTACAAAGTTAAATAACAAAAAATCAGATAAAAAACTAGTTACCCACGGAGTTCCTCAAGGGAGCGTGCTTGGCGCAGTACTCTTTATATGCTTTGTCAACGATATTCTAAATATTGAACTTATCGATATAATTATTCATCTATTTGCCGATGACGGTATCTTTTATGTTAAAGGTGACAATATAGATCTTCTTATTAGCAAAATAAATAACGCTCTTTTAAAAATACAGCATTGGTTTGAACTAAATAAACTTGCTATTAATATCAACAAATCAAAATATATGATAATTCATGGAAAAAAACATGCAAAAGCTATAATTACCAACAATGTTAAGTTCAATAATGAAAATCTTGAAATAGTGTATAGTATTAAGTATTTAGGTATCGTCCTAGATAGTAAACTAAATTTAGGCAAACATATTGACTACATATCAAAAAAAATTTCTAAAAACATAGGGTTTGTATATAGAATTAGCAAACATCTTACAGTAAATACTAAGAAACTTATATATAACACTATAATCAGACCACATTTCGAGTATTTTTCAACTATTTTATTTATATGTAATGACACAGATATGGCAAAATTGCAGATTCTTCAAAATAAATGTATGCGCCTTGTCCTTAAATGCGACAAATATACAAGTATTTTAACAATGCAACAGCAACTTAATTGGTTATCTGTCAAAACTAACATAAGATATAGAACCATTTTGTTTATATATAAACTTTTAAATAATTTGTTACCAAAATACCTCTCCGATAATATTAAATTTAGACATAATATTCATTCATACAATACAAGGCAAAAAGACCATATTAACATATCTCAAACTAGATTAACATCAACTAAAAAAAACCAAAAAAGTGGTATGATTTTATGTAATAGTCTATCCCCTAGTATTAAGCAGTGTAACACATTAAGTGTTTTTAAATGTCGATTACGCTCGCACATAAGTTCCGTACCTGATTTTTAATTTTTAATTGAAGTTTTATCAATAATAATAAAAAAAAACATTTATAATTGAAAATATTTATGAATGTTAATCTTTGTGAAATTCTTTACATGTTGTGTCATCTTACCGATAGACAGTGATTTGCTACTATACTACTAAATGTGACTCTTTTTTTTTTGTTTTTATAATGTTGATGTAATTGTTTTTCTTTTTGTAATTTTTTATACTAGCTCTGCTAATAAATGGATTTTGAATTGAATTGAAACAAGTTTATAGTTTTAGTTGATACAATTTTTTTTATCGCAGGTCTGTGTATTTTTTTGACCTTACAATTACTAAGATAAGATTGGCATGTAAGCCTGTACTTGAAGAGTTAACTGGTTCAGATAATGTCCCAGCTACCCCAGGTTAAAAATACAATCTTAGCTCATGAATAAAAGTGTCTATGTGAAATCACTTTATCACTTACTACTTTTGAACCACTTATTATTTATTTATTCTTACTATTATTCTCTTATTCGAAAGAAACCTTCAAGAGGCTCATGCCTTTTGAAAAACTGATAATGACGAGTGGCAAGTATTTCATAACATCTTATTATGTCTGAGCAAATATCCCTTTCATGAATAAAGTCTGGATACGCGCCTGGTTTGACAACACTCTTAACCCGTTCTCCAATTCCGGAAGAGTATAGTGGAGATCGCCTCGACAGGTGACATGAAATGACGTCATTATAACTTTGTAAATGGCATTTCCTTTGAGCCATCTATTATACGTGTGATTCAGAACTTTAAACAAAAATCGTGGACCCTAGTCAAACACAGAAAATTGTTCTTTAAGCCACGAACACAGATATACAATATTCGGAAATTAGCGAATTTTCTGAGAATATCAAAACTTTAGGTTTTTTGAAAAGAACCTCAAATTTGATTTATTAATTCATCTAATGTTGAAATGAATATGTTGACAAAATCCAAGATGGTGAAATTTTTTAAAGAATATAGGTAAAAGAGAGCATCTTACACAAAATGGTGTATCATTTCTTAAATTCGGTCAATGAATAAAAAGCTTAAGTATAAAACTATTGCCGTTTTTTAGTAAAAGTTCTTCTTATCTCAAAATTTTAAAGGATTTAAAAAATTTTAGGTTGACGGAATCCGTTGTAAAACATGTTTTTTTATCTTCCCTTGAATTTTGAATTTTTATGTACGTCACTGCAATAATGCCAGTTTTCTACGTACACCAGTGTATCAATTATTTATCAAGTTGGAAATATTACAAAAATCTTATTACTCTTTATATAACAGTGGCGTAGCCAGGGGGGAAGGGTTTGAAGGTCCAGGAGGTCCAACCCAATCTACAATAAATTAATCATGATCAAGGGTCCCAGGGAGAGCTACAGCTGACCCTTTACTCCGATTTGTAACGAGTGTTTAATGTGATTTCTTATATTTTAAAAATTTTGCCTGCCGTGCTATGACGTCAATAATTGTTATAATTTTATTTTAATTCTAACGAATTTTTGTGTGTGTAATAAATGGCATTCTTAAAATACATTTTCCTTTCTTTTTCATCTGCGGCGCATTTGTTTTAGCAAAAAATCTATATATACCACCGCAACCCACACCCCTTCTTCGCATCTAACCCAATCTACTTTTTCAAAAATATTTTACAAAAAACCTAAGAGATCAGAAGTTTTAAAGAATTTTTGTTTTTTTTTTGTCAAAATTGACATTTGAAACGCGTAAAAAATAGCATTTTAGTGTAATTTTTTCAAAATTTTTGGCTGCGGTGCATTTAAGGATTAATTTTGAAAAAATCTTAATGAGACTTGATTTTAAAAATTAGTATTTTTGTTTCGTATACACTAACTCAACACCTATTAAACCGCCCCTCTCCCGTTTCTTCCGTTCAAGAGCTCAAGCAACAGGCACCTACCTAATTTTTAAAAATTTGCCATAGATATTTAGTTGATTTTTATTAAATAATAAAACCCCTCTCCAGAGTCGATTTCTGGCTACGCCACTGTATATAATAATCAGATTTTAAGAATTATTTTATAGAGCAGCTTATGAAGAGCTTAATTTCTTAAATATAAAAAAATTTTGATTTAAACTGAACTGGTGCAAAAAGCCTAAATTTTAGAAAATAAAAAAGGCTACTTTATTTCAATTAAAATTCTCATGATTTAGGTAACTTAGTATATAGAAACATTTTTTTAAATATCTCTTGTCCAACACCGTTCTCAACTAAAAAGCCAGTTAACTCATGTTCGTTTTAGTATCCTTTGGCCTATGATCGGTGCCATATTGACACCAAACTGACAGAAAATCCATGTTTTACTTGTCAATTTGGTTATAAAAATGGCCGATACAATAGGCTAAAGGGCACTGAGGCAGTAGGAGTTACCTGGCTTTTTATTTGAGAACGGTGTTGTCTTGTCATGCCAATGGAATTGAAGTTAATTTTTCATAACCTAAAAAGTTTATCGAAACTTATAGCGTTTTCCTTTTGATGCACTGGTGCGCGTGTATCTCTATCCTCCCTCTATAGAATAGAAAACTATTCTGTATCAAAATAAAGGATAGTGATACACGCAGTGCGCACTGTAGGTTGACGGAACCCGTTGTAAAACACTACCAACAATTTTAAAAATCTTGCCGCGACTCTTTTTTTCAGTAGTAAAATACCTAGTTCATGTCAGATTTCTAGGAAATTTTTGGAAACTTTGTTTGAAGCCAAAAAAAATCCCTCACCATACGGATTCGGGATTTTTTCAGATCCCATGCAAGAAAGCTTTTGTTCAAGATTTTGTGTCTTTAGTACACACTTTTTCTTTATTTTGAAAATTTTTGGGAGGAAAGCTAAGGGAAAGTGCAGTGATTTTATATCAGACATTTTATGCACTTTTTCTGAAAAACAATACACACAATAAAAGAAATAAATAAAAAAATAAAAGAAATAAAACAA
This sequence comes from Oxystoma pomonae, assembly GCA_963921995.1. Taxonomy (NCBI): domain Eukaryota; kingdom Metazoa; phylum Arthropoda; class Insecta; order Coleoptera; family Brentidae; genus Oxystoma; species Oxystoma pomonae. Next base: position 40,046,477 of record OY998165.1, read on the forward strand.
GAAAATGTAAACAGCTGATCATAGGCGTAACTAGCTCTCTGACCTGAGAGGGGCCTAGGGGCGGCCTAGCTGACACTGCTTGGTAGTGATGTTTTTCTCAAAACTGTTTAATATTATCTCGAATATTATGCATTATTACTTTAACTAAAATTAACCGTATCCTTATTCGACTCATCCCAGGTGTTTAATATAAATTAACTGCAACTTCCTTGTCTTATGTGGACATATTTCCAGAACGTGGTCTGCTGTAATCTCTTCTTTAATTAAATCATTCTGGATGTTATTAATTGACAATTGGAAAATCGGGTTTGTCCCATTGTAGTTCTGGTTCAATTTTTTATTCTACGCATCGCAGAGAAGCTTCGTTAACAACTTAATAGAAAAAAAAGAGCAATCTGAAATAATTTCTAGAGGTTAGGACAAAAGTCTTGTCTAATAGAATCTATTTATTTCAAAATTTTTACAAATAATCATATTTTTTTTACCAAGATATCAACTTCAAGCATAGATACACCTGCAATCGTGCAGTAATTTTCAATAAAATTTTGACTTTCTTCGATGTTTTACTTAAATAAACCATTTACCGATGTAGCCAATAGCAAGTTTGAAAATCTCTCCATGAATTAGCTGCTAAATTATCCATTATTAGGTAGTGCATGTTTATTTTCCAGTTCTAAGCAACTTACATCTGATGGCAACTCTACCGCGCTGTCCAAGAGCGATTTTCACTACATAATCCTTAGTTTGTGCAGCAATTTGCCGTTTCCGTTTTGATACTCTGATAGGTTCTGAAGAAATATCATGTTATCAACGAAGTCTTGGATTTCAGAATAAATATTTTAAAAACTGTTTCTAGTTTCTTCTAGAGATTGTAGCGTACCATCTATTATTAAATTTGCTTTGCCGAGAGTAGCATCTTTACCCTGAAAGTACTGACTCAAAACGTTGATACGTAATAACACAAAGTATGGAATGTGCAGGCAAATGCAAAACTCGGCTTTTTGAATAGATGCTAATAGTCCAACAACTTTAAGGTCATGTCTATCCTGGTTATCAGTTACTTCACTTTTTAATGCCATTTTACTCGCCCCACTTAAAGGTTAATAAATCTGCTTTACAATTTTCAAATCGACATGCCCAGCGATTAGTAGAAAATTTAGATACTTCCAAAAATTTAATACCGAAGCTCTCTGCAACCTTTTTAAGTTTTTCATGATTTCTTGGTTGCGAAAAATGCACATATAATTCCTCTAATGTATTAAAGAGAGAAGCTGCGGGTGCAACTTTTGTACATGCGCCAACAACAACTAACTTAAGTCTATGTGCCAAACAATGAATGTATATTGCCGAAGGATGTTCTTCTTTTATTAAACCTTTTAAGCCCCTACGTTGCCCAGAAATTATACTAGCCCTATCATATGACTGACAAATACTAGGCTATAGTTTTCTGGAGGGGCCTGAAAGGATCTGGGGGGCGGCCCCCCAGGCCCCCCTAGTTACGCCAGTGCAGCTGATGCTGCCAGGGACATGGCAATAAAACTTCAATATGTTTGTAATATTTTCGATTGAAAAGTTGAAAACCTTGGAAATGTAAGTTTACTGATTTGCTGTTTAAGGGTTTGGACTCAAAAACAAGATCCGCATTTATCAAGAAGTTTCCAGTATTTTTAAATCGTGTTATTATCTTTCATTGATATGGATCTAAGAAAAACTCTGTTAGGTTTGCTAGCGGGTGAGCTTTTGTTTGGTCTCAATTTGGCAGAGAAAGTTAAGACCTTGGTTAAGGCTGTACATTTATCCAATTGTTTGGTTGAATGGAGACAATTAGCTAGGAATCCTGATATTTTAGACATTATTAGGGGTTACTCTATTATTCTCACTGAGCTTTTTAAGCCCAATTTCTCACAAGGCATTAATTGATGTAGTTTTTTTTCTAGACTACTGGACATTGGATCTACATCCAAATGTTAAAAATTTAAAAAACATTTTTTTTATATCTACTATTTATTTAGTTCTAAAAGATACTGAATGGAGACAAGTAGCTAGAGATTCACATTGAATCTACATCCAAATGTTAAAAATTTTAAAACAAATTTTTTTATATCTACTATTTATTTAGTTCTAAAGGCTACTGAATGGAGACAAGTAGCTAGAGATCCTGATATTTTAGATATACGTAACTTGCATAAATGAACCAAATTTTATGACTGATACTTCGTTAAACGTCGAATGGTAAAGGCTTTCTAATTTTTATTAAAAAAGTTAATAGGGTGCCACAAAAAACTTGCAGATCTGTTTTTGAAAATTTAAAAGTTATAAAAAAGCATTTTTTTGGTGTTTAGAATAGGTTTCGCATTTAGAGGAAATTTGAGCAAACTTAACTTTTGTATAAGTAAACGAATTTTATGAGTGGTACTTTGTTAAACGTGAAATAGCATGTACTTTCTTACTTTTCTAAAAAAAATACAGGGTGATAAAAAAAGTTGCAGCTCTTTTTTAAAAATATGATTTTGAATTTTTTTCGCCATCTTGAACTTTGATTAATTACTTTTTCAAAAAGCTAACATTTATAAAAATCGATTGAGAAACAAAAAAGTTATTAGAAAATCAAAACAGCCCAAAATTTTAAAGCCCACCTTATGTATCGAGTTACTTGAGCAATAACGAACCTTTTGTTAAAAGAACGCTCCCCAAATTCTTTTGTCTATATTATTTGAAAAATAGATACTAGGTAATTCCGTATTTTGCGTTTTCAGCAACAATATTTCTCTAGGAACGAACCCAACGCGAATTACCTACCTATTGTTTCGAAAAAGGCTTAAAAACGCAATACAAAACCTTTAATGGGGGAACGCTGTTTGAAGCAGTGCAATATACCAATGTGGTTTTCCAAGAAATTGGCAAGAATCTTAGAGCAGAGAATCTTGCCGCGGATCAAAGCAAGATGGCACCAAATGAATGGCGGCCAACCGATTTTTTCCAAATTGAATTGCCTGTAATTTTCGAACCAATACTCCGATTTGTCTAAAAAGAATATATTTTATATTTTTCGCAATAAGTGTCAAAAATGACGTTTTGTAAATATTTAAGATGGTGGACAATTTTAAAAAGTTTCAATTTTTCACTCTCCCCAATTTTTTTTTAAGCTTCATTCAATATGAACATAAAAATGTGTGTCACTAATAAAAAGTATCGGTGATGAAATAAAAACGTTAAAGATAGTTAAATTAGGTCTAAATTACAATCAATGTAAAGATTCATTTTACCTAGTTCAAACAATACCTAAGAACCTAGTAACAAAGATCCCTTACATTGCTAATTATTATTTACCGATTTTCGCAAGTGATACATTTTTTCAGAGAAAAAAATTATTTTGGTTGGTGTTAAAGTTGTAAGTGTTATTTTTTTGCCATATATTATTATCTGTGAAGAATATGGAAAAAGTTGGGATTCTGGCTAAGATGTGTAATGTGCTGCATATGGGTCCACTCAAGGCTTATACTAGTGGGGGCTACAAAAAAAATTTTGTATGGCGATGTTTGTCAAAATAAACGACCCCACCCCCGATGTGTATGGGTTAATGCCGGCCACCTAAAGGTCCTACCTTTTATTTAAAACTTTAGGTGTGACCTTTTACCGAAAATAATCTTCGAAATATTTTTCCTTAAGGAGAGGTATTTCCCCAGTCTCCCCTGATACCAAACGAAGGCAAGTGTGAAATTAGGTGATAGGTAACAAAAGTAAGTCCAGTATGCTTGGGAAGCTCTTGGTTAAAAAGTTTCTAACCCAATGAAGTTGTTCCCTTTAAAACTACGAATCATTTTTATTTTTAATGTCTATAGAAAAGTGGTACGGTAGCAAAGCCAAAAAATATATCAATCCTCTATCACACCCACAGCCGCCCCCCACTAATATATTTTTTTTTCGCAGGCGGGCGACTTTTGGCGTATATATCTGTATTTAAAAAACAACAAAGTGAATCTCGTGTCCGCAAATAAAAATTAAAGTAACACTTGTGGCATATCGGACAAAGTGTTTTTTGTTTCTCACTTCATTACGACCAGACCGCCAATGTCTAATGGAGAATCCAGACACCTGATGATTCCTATTAAGGATGAAACAAGTCTGTAGGTATCTGGATTCTCGATTAGACATGTCGTAATGAAGTGAGAAACAAAAACGCTTTGATCGATATGCCACGAGAGTTACTTTAATATATCTATATATGAACATCAAGAAAGCGAGTAATAAAACAATTTTTACTCTAAAAATTGATTATAAAATATGGAAACAAAAATTTGGGTGCATCTTTTTCCAATAGAAATTAACACCATACCTTCAATACCTTTTCTAAATTTTGAAAGCGTTACCTTAAAATATAAAGCAGCTTAAAATTTTCCCAAAGGAAACACAATTTTACATCAATATAAACTGCCGCGAGACGGGCAGACATTTTAGAATTTAGTTTTTACCAAGCTTTTAAAGGTATATTTTTTGTGTCGATTGAATATAAAACTACATTTATCTAGCCTAATAGGAAATTATGTTTTAGCTACAGTAAGACGGATTTTAACAATATTTATGATAGGGATTAAAAAATGAGCTTCAGGCATCGAGAAAATGGATTTGCTTCCTTGTATTAGCTTTCTCGTAACAATTTTTTTTCATTTATTGGTATTAAAAAATTCCAGAACCCCATTAAAAAACTGTCATATTCTTACCTATTATCACAGAAGTTCCGACAGTGTCCCACGTCGTGGAGTTGCCATAAAAGGTATCTGGATTAACCATGCTAAGCATATTATGGCTCAGATCTATGGCTAAATAGGGTATTTTTCCCATATGAGAAAACAGCCCAGTTGGCAGCTCGTTGATTAAGGTCCCAGATATTTTTATACTTAAACTCGGATTTGTAGCTAAATTAGCAAAAGCATTGCGTTCTATGATCCTTAAGTTCCTGCCCGATATTTCTAAATTGGTTAATTTTTTGTGTGACAAACATGTCAGCTGCTCATTTAGCTCGTGCTCTTGAAAGGTTATTTTCAGAACTTTTAACTGCGTTAAATGTGTCAAGATATAGCAAAATTCTTTGTAAAATTCTTTTAAACTGGGCAAAGTTTGCACGTAGAGTTTCGAAAGTATTCTTAACTGTGTGAAACTTTTACCCTCGAACTTTTGGAGTCTTCTCAGTTGATATATGTTTAAAATCTTTAAACTTTTTAACCCGTGGAAACTATCCACTGTAATTTCTTTTATTGGATTGTACGATATATCTAGCTCTTTTAAGTTTGGCACACTTGTCCAAACATGATTGGGCACGTGAGCCAAATTACAATTGCTTAAATCGAGAACTTTTAATCTATCTAAATCTTGGAACGTATTCTTGTTGATAACTTCTAAATTGTTTGATGAGATATTTAAATGTATTAAATTTGGCAAAGGTAGTTGCGGAGTGCTCACTATTCCCACATCTGCTAAATTTAGCTTTTTTAAATTTCGAGCATAGTGGAATAATTCCTTAAAATTGGCTCTTAACGGATTTGAGCTTAGATCTAAATTCTGTAGCAAATTTAAGCTTGTAAATACATTATCGGGCAAAATTGTTAATTTATTTTTACTTAAGTCTAAATGATGTAAGTTTGGAAAGTCTGGGAAAGTAGTTATGTCTAAATGCTCCAAATTATTTTGACTTATTGATAAATGTCTCAAACTTAGCTTAACATCAGACAGGCTTGCGCTAGGCACATAGTTTAGAGAATTTAGATTTAAGTCTATCATTTCTAATGCAGTGTTGACAAACACATCTTTCGGAAGGTGGCTTAGATTATTATCACTTAAATTTAAAATGCGTAAATTCGGACTATCAAAAAATTGAGCTGTATGTAAATAAGTTATGAAATTCTGAGATAAATCCAAAATTTGGAGACTTTTCATTCCATGGAACCCTGTTGAGTCAATCTCAAGGATCCCATTTTGACTTAGTGTCAATATTTCTACAAAATGCAGGTGTTCAAAGGCGTTATGATTAACTGCTGTAATTCTGTTGTGGTCCACAAATAGTTTTCTTAAATTTTTGGCGTTGTTTAGGCATCTTGGTATGGTTGAAAAGCTGTTGTGACTTATATCCAAAACAACAATATGTGGGAAGTCGCTTCCCAAAATGCAATTTGATATTAAATTATGGCTTACGTTTAGATATAATTTATCCCCTACAGTGTTAAATGTATTAAAAGATATTTCTTTTAACTGATTATGATCCATATCAATTTTATTTAGCGATGTCGTATTTCTAAATGCTTTCTCTTCTATAATGTTAATCATATTATAGGACAAAGCAACTTGTTTTAATTGGTGCATATTTGTAAAACTATTTGTTTTAACAATTTTGATTTTATTATCTACCAAAAATATTCTTTCCAATTTAGATAGAGTATCAAATGTTTTACTTGATATTAAACTTATTTCATTATTGGATAATATAATATCTCTTAGATTTTTATGAATTAGAGGTTTCAATAAATTTTTGTGTATCATTTGTATTTTGTTACTGTTTAAATTTAGCACACTTAGTTGCGTCAGAGAGTCAAACGAATTTTCATAAATATGGTAAAAATTATTGTGATCTAAAAGAAGAATGCGCAAGTTTTTTAAATCTTTTAAAACTTCATGAGGTACCTCGTTTCGGTCTATGCTAAATGTCAACTCCAGGCTTTCTAAATTATCCAATCCGGAAAATGCATTATTCTCAATAACTGCAAAGTTATTGTAACATAAGCTAAGTTCTTTTAACTGTGTCAGACTAGTAAATGTGTAGTCTCTTAAAAAAGATATTCGATTGTTGTTCAGAACTAAGGTTTGTAGTGTTGATCCCCATTTTTCAAAATCCGTGGAGTCAATCTCATGAATTTCGTTGAACGCTATATTAAGATACGAAATTTTGGTACAGTTTTCTAAAGCATGCTTCGGTATCTCTAGAAAATTATTGAAGCTAATACTTAACGCTCTTAGGGTGTTTTGAATATTGTATAACGTATCTGCCGGTAAGCTTCGTAATTGATTGGCTGAGAGATACAAATATTTAAGATTCCTTAAAATCTTTAAAGCATTTGGTATTTTTTTCAAGTTGTTCTGATCTAAATCTAGATACTCTATAGTGGCTTCTACACCTCTAAATGCGTTGGGTTCTAAAGACTGTAAGGAATTATATGTGAGAATGATCCTTCTGGTTTGCAACCCGAAAAAAGCATCGTTGGTTAAAATTTTAAAATTATTTGAAGCCAAGTTTATATCTCTTATTATTATCGAATGATTAAAAAGCATTCTTGGGAGTTCTTTTAAGTTGTTTTCGCCAAGATCGATCTTTTCCAAATAAAGTTGTTTGGCAAAAGTATATTCGGGTATTGTTTTAATGTTGTTTCCTCTTAAATATAGCCATTGTAAATGCGGCATATTTGGAACAATATCCAACGGAAAGTTTTCAATTAAATTATAAGATACACTTAGCGTTTTCAAATTGGGCGGTAAGAAATGTTTGTGAATCTTATGTATCCTATTTCCATCTAAATTGAGCCAAATTAATGATTTTAATTGACGGAGCGACGTAAACTGAGACGAAGAGGAGTACGGTATTTCACCTGACAGTTCTGTAATGTCGTTTTCTCCAAGGAAAAGTGTAGTTAGGGTTGATTTCATGTGAGACCAATCGCCGATAAGAGATGATATTTGGTTTCTGAAAATCAAAGGAAAGTATCAAGTTTGTGTCTTTTCTCCATGCCTTGAGAAGAAAGTTAAGAGGGAATTGATTTTTAAAAAGTCGAAAATTGATTCAATTTCACTTTAAAATTCTAAAATAGGTTGGTATTTTTCAGAGTCAAAGTCAAAATATACCATAAATCAGTTACTTTGTTTATACGGGCCTCCTAAAGCGCTTTTATGTAAGAAAGGTTTGAAAATTTTGTCTTATAAACAAGTCACTACTAAAACTGTTTTAAGAAAAGTGGTTTATCACTTCAAAACCACTTCCAAGGTCGGTATAAGCACTTTTAAAACGCTTTAGCGCTTAGAGAAAGCGATTTTATTTAAAACTATCCTTATATAAAACCGGTTTTAGGTGCGTATAAACGTTATAAAATTCAATTATTTCAGGTAAGTATTTTTATAGGTAAATACAAACGGCAATGTGGTGGATACGAGCTTTAAAGTCTTATTAGCAGTGGCGTAGCCAGTGGGGTATTTTTGGGGTTAAAGCCCCCAGGAGGTGCAACCCAATCTACAATAAACTGATCATGATCAAGGGCCCAGAGCTTGTTTATGTGTGTGATGTGATGTCTTAAATTTGCAAAATTTTGCCTGCGGTGCTATTACATCATTAATTGTTACAATTTTCGTTTGATTCTAAGGAATTTTTCTCACCAGAATTCAAAACGTGTAATAAATTGCATTATTAGTATAATTTTTCCTAAAATTTTCACCTGCGGCGCATTTATCATTTGGCAAAAAATCTATGTATACCACCGCAACCCACCTCTTCTTGGCATCTAATCCAATCTCCTCTTTCAAAATTATTTGTAGAAATACCTAAGAGATTTTAATTTTTAAAGGATTTCTTGCTTTCTATTTGGATAGTTTCGCCTGCGGCGCTATACCAATATTAAATATTGTTCCAATTTTGTTTAATTTTAAGCAATTTAGTAGTAAAAATTCTTTTTTAAAAAACCTGCAAATGAGACTAGATGAGCCTTGCTTTTAAAAATAAGTATTTTTTTTTGTATACACTAACTCAACATCTATTAAACCACCTCTCTGCCGTAGGTAAGTAGATGATTTTTATTAAATGATTGTATATGTAATATTAGGAAAATGACTTAAAAGGGGTGCTTTTTAGGTGAAAATTTTTGTTTTTAATTAAGTTTTTAGGTTCAAAAAAATTTTGCAATTTTCAGTATGGAGACAAAATATAAGTAGGTACCTAATTTATCTTTTTCCAGCGGGCAATATTTTGCAATAAAAATTGTAAAAAAATGGTGTCAGCAAAAGCATATTCAAGTTTAAAAAAAGTCAAGTTTAAAAAAAAATTAACGCCATTATTAATATTAGATAAGTATTTACCGTGCTAAATTTAAATATTTAAATTAAATGTTATTTATATTATTTAGGGGTTTATTTATTTACATATATTTAGTATAAGTTTATTATCAAATATTAAATACTTAATATAAAGATACTAATGTCCATATCCACCAACGTGAAAATTCTCCGATTAAGCTTTAATCAAAATTAACACCAACGTGAAAATTCTCTGAATAAGCTTCAGTCATGATTAACACTAATCGAAGTTTGGAATGTGTCTTGCCAATCAAAGTTTTAATGTAAAACACCACATTCTAAACACCGATTAATAACTAATCACAATTAAAGCCTAATCGGGAAATTTTTGCATTGGTAGATACGAGCATAATAGAAATTACCTATTTTGAATTACCTAGTTCAACACGCTAAGATGTGAAAAAAATCCCCTTTATTCCTATATTCTAAACACGTGATATTTTTTAGCTTCTATTTAATTTTTTTTGCCCCTGCCACTGAGACAAATTTAATTTTTTCTAGGGAATTAGGCCATCAAAACAAATAGGGGGTTTTGATGTAACCGATTTTCGACTCTTTAAAAATTCATCAATGTCAAATTGCATCAGGAACCGCCTCTATCAGAGAAAAAAAGGAATACTTTTAAATAGAGATACTACCTAGAAAAATGCTTGCAAATCGAAATAACTAAAGTGAGTGGCGTAGCCAGGGGGGGGGTTGGGGGTTAAACCCACCCCAGGGGGTTCAACCCAATCTACAATAAATTAATCAGGATCAAGGGACACAGAGAGAGCTATAGTTCCCCTATTTTTTTGACCCTTTACGTCATTAATTGTTTCCATTTTAGTTTAATTCTAAGGAATTTTTATCACCAGTATTCAAAACGTGTAATAACTGCCATTCTTAGTATGTTTTTATCTGCGGCGCATTCATGATTTGGGAACAAATCTATATATACCACCGCAACGCACTTTTTCGTGGGATCTAACCAAATCTACTTATTCAAAAATTTTTGACAAAAATCCTACACTGAACCAAAAAAGGCACCGTTTCCTAAAACAAAATTTTGTATATGATTTTTGCTCCGATGTAAAGTTTTATCAATATCACAATCAAGTTTACTTAAATTTTATAGCCAAAACGAGTTATTGATTTTACTGCTGCAAGACACAGTTTCAAAGAAAAGTTGTAACAATATAGTCTTTAAGAATGATTTTTGTGAAGGGTGTTATGTATTTTGTATGCCCGGTTCATAATTTTCATAAACTTGTACATACATTCCATAACAACTTTTAAACGACAGTCAATGATCGCCATTTATTAAATTTATTTAAGGCATTGATTAAAACGTTTTATTTATTTTATATGTTCTTTTACCTGTACATACTATTATTAACAACTCTCTATAAAATGTCCAGAAACATTTTTCATTGATTTCGTAACTTCCGTTTATTAATTTCATTACTTTATATGACAATATTTATAACTTTTCTCCGATTTTTGTAACAGTTACGTGTTATTGATGTACAATAATTATCTATAAAAAATTAATAAACGCCGGTTATTAATACTATGTACGATATTTTTTTCAGTGTAAGAGATCAAGATTTTAAAAGAATTTTTTGTTTTTTTTTGTTAAAATTTTCGCCTGCAGAGCTTTATCAATGTTAAATATTGTTACAATTATGTTTCGTTTTAAGCATTTTTTTTGGAAACAACATTTGAAACGCCTAAAAAATAGAATTTTAGTGTAATTTTGATAAAAATTTTGATTGCGGCGCATTTAAGCGTTAATTTTGAAAAAAATCTGCAAATGAGACTAGACGAGACGAGCTTTTAAAAATAAGTAGTTTTCTTCCGTATACACTAACTCAACACCTATTAAACCGCCCTTTTCCCCTTCTTTCAGTTCAAGAGCTCAAGCAATAGTCACCTATCTAATTTTTAAAAATTTGCAAATTGATTTTTATTAAATGATAAAACCTTTCCAGAGTCGATTTCTGGCTACGCCACTGCTAAGGTAACAAGAGAAAAAGCGCGTACGGGCCAAATGCATTTCCTATTTAGGTTTATCTTGAAATAGAGAAGACCAAAAGAAGGAGTTAGTGATTTTATTATAAATACGTACGATAGGACTTAAAGGAAATAATCATATAACTATAAGATACTACAACGGCCCTGCCCTTGCATTTTCCGAAAAAAATTTGTTGCGAAATGCAGAGCTAAAAACGTTATTGGCCTTGCCCAGGGTCAACCCTGATATTTACACAATTTTTTGTTTGGTTTTCAAAATTATTAGACACTTAAAGTAAATATTTCAATGCATCGGTATCGGTATACGTAACGCATTCGAAACAAAGCCAAAATACACTACATTTTTGACTTCTTCATGCCATGTTTCGAACGATGCCTAGTTCTTTGACGGGTGTGATGACACAATCTCGTTGCGTACGGAAGGATGTACGTATCGTTACGGACCCACGAACATACGCAACGATTTCAATCAGCAGTTCTGTCATCGCAACCTTCAAGAAAGCGGGCATCGTTCGAAACAAGTGTATTTTGACTTTGTTTCTAACGCGTTACCTATATAATATTTACTTTAAGTGTCTATTATTCTTGCTCATTTTGCGTCACTTGGGCCATTAGAGTATCTTAAAGTTATACGAGAATAATGCATTTACAAAGTACTTCGTTGTTAGTGCCAACAAATTTATCTAACTCCTTCTATTTGTTGAGGAATCACCAATTTCCCATGTTAGTTATTACGAAAAGCAATTTTGTTAATGATAATTCGCTTAACGTTTTTCACATTTAGAATTAGTCTGAGGAACTTTTAGACACCTTTCGTCAGCCGTTTAAATTAAGTTTATGTTGAGTAATGTATTATTTTAGTGAAATTTATCCTGCTAATCTTCTATATTCTGAGTTGAGTATACTCTTACCCATGCAAGTTAATCCATTGGACATTTCTAAGATCCCTTAAGGATTGAAAGGGCAAACTGTTCAGCTGATTGTAGCTTAGATCCAATGATGTCAGGCTTTTGGAGGATAAACTGAAAATAGAAATATACTATGCGATGCTTGAGTTACTTAAACGGTCTATTCCGTGTTTTTAAATTACTTTTGGTGGGTTTTAAGAAAAATTGCAAAGTTTATTTTGCGTTCTAAGTTATTACAATTTGTTTTATACTAAAATTACCTTATTAACCAGTTTATGCACATAAAAAATACCTGTGTATTTTTTTTTATTGAGTTGTGTAACTAAAAGTTATTTACACGTTTTACACAATTGGGTATAAAATATACACAATTGTGTAAAATATACAACAAAATGTAATTTTGTTACACAATTTTGTGACCAGTTCACATCCAGTTAGCAATAGTAGTAGTATAGGAGTGGCCCGTGGGCCTGGCAATTAGGCCTCTTTATGGGCCATTTCTGCCATACCCCTTTTCTTACCCCTATGCCCCTACTTCCGCTGCAACTCTCTTTCCGGGCCTCCCTGTCTTTACGAAGTTCAGAATGTCGGCCCATTTGAGCGAGTGCAGCTCTTCTTCCTCCATCGTGGGAAATCATCACTTCAGCTGCCTTGATCTGGCATATGCATCGCACTTAAGTGCTATTAAGTGCTGCGCCGACTCCTCTTGGAGGCCGCAAGCAGGACACACGGGATATTCTGCTACTCTCATTTGCGTCAGGTGTTTGTTCAGCCGATTGTTCCCAGTCAGCATCCCTGTCAGCAGTCCAATGTCCTTTCGGGTCTTGCCTAAAAGCGATTTAGTTCTGGCTACATTCGGACTATCCACGAATAGCTTGGACTATCTACACTCTGACTCTTGCATCCAGGACGTCTTCAGTTCAATGTTCGCCCATTTGTTGAGTGCACTCTGTACCTGTTTCCAGCGACGGCTCGCGGCCTTAAAAAATGGTGAAGAGCTAGTGCATGGGTACTCAAACGAACTCAAATTGCAAACACACAATAAACACTACTAGATTAACTGAAAAATAAAAAAAAGCTTTTGAATCACACAGTAAACAACGTAAAAACGATATCTACAACCGTTAAGTTTCGGGAAGCAATGCCAAAACAACAGTGCATACGACTAATCTATTTTTTAATTGCCCTTCATCCCAGCGTGACTGACGTCACGTAACCATAGCAACGGTGAATATCAAAGCCACTTGACTGTATGTTGGCTCTTCACTTGCTGCTTTGCTTTTTGCTTTCGATAATTCTATTTGATTCTTTTAGTAGCGATGTGCGTTACCACGGGCGGTCGGCTGGAGCGCGCCAAAGTGCAACCAGCGTTTATACAGCCTGTATACAATAAGCTTCAAGGCAGTGCGAACATAGGGGGAATCAAGTCCAATTTACTCTCCGTGCCGTACGACCAAGGTGGGGTGGAAGTACGCTGCAATGTTATCTTTTTGAAATTTATTTTATTTTATTTTTTATTATTTTGTTTTATTTCTGCCTTGCTCGAGAAACAGATTGGTAAGTTCTTAAGTGAATTAATACATTTTTAAAACTAAAAATGGATGTCTACGAAGTTGCCGAAAAAGTGCAGATGCTTGAGACTTATTCAAGAACTTTTTTTTAGTTTATCAATGATTCATTGGTTTGTGCAGAATTTTGAAAACTTTGGTTGTGTAGCGCCAGGAGACCATAAAAAACCCACTGCTTTGAATGACGAGCAGGAGGTACAAGATGTGATGATTTGCGCTGCAGTGGAGGAAATTGCCGAAGCAGTTGATACGTTTTCAGCTACTGTAAGACAGTGGCTGAAGACGTATCTCAAAAAGAATGGCTATCATTCTTAAAAAGCGTCAAAAACGCATCAAATTTTTCCGGAGGACAACTATCGTCGTATGGAATTTGCGAAACAATGATGGAAAGGTCTAATCATGATGAAAACTTTCTGATATCTATTCTTTTCACAGATGAAAGCACCTTTCCATTATTGAATCGACATAACCCAACACACGTAACAACACAGTATCCCCAAAAACTAAATGTTTGGGGGGGGGGGTATTATAGGGGAACACGTAATTGGCAGCAGCATATTATTCCAACTGCTTGTCCCGCTCACAATGCTGGCCTTGTTAGGGAATATCTTGATAATGTATTTCCTAATCGGGTTCTAAGTACAGGGGAAACTATTTTATGGCCAGCTCGATCACCCGATCTTGCTCCTAATGACTTCTATCTGTGGAGTTATATCAAAAATAAAGGTTACGGGCATGAAATGGTTAATAATTTGGAAAAACTTCAGATTAAAATTGAAGAAGCTTTTCAAACTGTAGTCCAATTTTTCGATGAGCGTAGTGACGTCATTTTTTTGGATTTCTATTTGATACATTGTTTTAGACAGCGACAATAAATATGTAAAAAAAGTGAAGTCGTTGATTGTCTAAACCGTTACTTCAAATTGATAACAACAAATTATTTGACATGCGAACTGTTGACAACAAAGAAATACGTTTTCAAAGGCAATAATGACGTCAGTCCGCTCATCAAAAAATTGGACTATATCACCCCTAACATGCTTGGAAACGTTAAAAGGGGTTTTCATAATAGGCTCGGATATTGTCTAGCCGAGCAAGCAAGGACTTTTCGAACATTTGCTCTAATTTTTTTTTTTGACTGGGAGAATCTTTTTGGTTTTTAGAATATATTATTTTATTTTCAGAACTTGCTTTTACTTTGTTTCTCCTTATTATTTTCATTATAACACGTTGTTAGTGATAAATCTGAGCAGTTGAAAATAAAACGCCCTAATTTATCAGTGACAAAAAACAAGAAAATTACGTTATAAAAATTTGCGTATATCCAAATAGCACCGTGGTTAAAGGCATACTAAACGAAAGCCGCGAACGGTGATCGCAAGCCTAAGTGTTGGTTGCTCCACTGATAGTTGTGCGGTGTCGCTGCGTGTACGTATACTGGCAAAATGGACTTCTTCTGGCCTATGTTCGCAGTAGCCTGAAGCGCTCTGTGTTGTCCATCGGAGTCGTGGCACTATTATGCATAGCTACACTTGGATTAAATTAAATTTTTATCAAACATAAATATTTTTTAAGTGCTAAAATGGCAGATGTATTGGTAAAATTTCTTCTTTCCTTTTTTAGTGAAGAGCCCTTTCACCTAGTTTACCTGACGAGCCGCCGCTGTCTGTTTCCTTATTATTCCCAGAAGAGGTCCAATAGCCCCCCTAGTCTGGTAAGTTCGTCCGCTTTCCCATTCCCTGGTATTCCCTCATGACCTGGGACCCACATCAGTGTTATATATATATATATACCCTCTTGTCGTGAGCCAGTGTTTGCCGTGCTTCAACGCACTCCTCCACCAGATTGCTGACTATTTTGAGTGCACTTAGATCCTTGAGGGCAGCCTGGCTATCGAAGCAGATGTATATTTCCCTCCTGCCATTCCTGACATCCGGTAGGGTTGCTGCCATGATAATCGCATATACCTCCGCTTGAAATACCATAGCGTGTTCTCCAAGTGGATAAATTTTATGAACTTCTAGGCTTTCCGCGTACACTTCTGCGCCTGTTGCCTACCTGGCTGACAGTTTAGAGCCAAACCTGTAGCAGACCGTCGCCTCTCTGCTTAATTCCAGTCGGTATGCAACGCATTCCGTTCTGGTATTTTGACTTTGTACTTTTTGTCGAACCTCCGTGGTTTAAATGGTGCTTTCACTGGCAGTCTTAGGAGGGGCAACTCTCGTCGCCGGTCCCTCGACGGCCAAATGACCCTCTCTTTCCTTCCTGCTCTTCCATAGTCCCTGGTTCCTTAATCGCAGGTGCGTCGCCATCGCCTCCTTCTTGATCCAAGTTAGAAGCGAGGGGAAACCCAAGATGGTTTCCAGGGCGTGGATGGGGGACGTCCTCATTGCGCCGGTTATCCCTCTGCAGAAGAGCCTTAGTAGTAGGCTCGTGAATTTTTTAGATATGATCAGCTTCTCTACAGCGGGTCACCAGATCACTGATCCGCATTGGATTCTTGGTCTTATGATGGCCGTGGCCCAGGTTCACTCGGTGCAATTGCCACAATGTTGCCTTGACTTTAACGGTCATTCTGCGTCCGCTTCACTCCCAAATACTTAACATTCAAGATTCAGGATTGCTTTATTGGTGCTAACTATGCTTGCGTACTTACACACGTCCAAAAAAATATAAATGTCAAATAAAATAACAAACATTACTTACATAATAATAAAAAGTCTTAAAAATCTAAGTAAATAAATAAATTTAATACAGACACACAGAAAAATGACTCACTTACATTAATTACACAATTAATACAGTCCACAATATTATCACATTTCCAATAAAAAAAACAACCATTCCTATAAAAAATTTTAGTGCCTACAATGAAAATTCAAAACAAATGTAGTAAAACAAAAGACATTAAAGTGAAATTACTAACATATATTTAAAGTGAAACATGCTTAAAAATAACAACACAATAAAAAATAAATTCCCAATAGTTTTCTGTTGGTAAAGCTCTCTTTTTTATTTTATTTAAATATAATAGTTGAGCCAGGTGCAAAAAAATTTTTTTTAATTGTGTTATTTAAAAAAAACAAAAATTTTATTTATTTCCAAGTAGTATTTATTTTGATGCAGCCAATTTAAATAGTTCACTACAGGGAAAAATAACTTTGAAAGAGCAGCACACAAAAAATAGATATTTCTCAAAAAAAATCTGTATTAAGTATAAAAAGCATGTTTAAGTAAGAAAATCCTTATAGATTTTTTAAAACTTTTTTAATCCAAAACTCTTTCAGGTAGTGCATTATAAAATTTTGTGCTGTAAAATTTTGTTCCGTTTCTGGTTTTTGTCAAGCGCTGATGAGGGCAAACCTTATTGTTTCTGCCTCTCGTGCGAATGTCGTGAATGGCACTGTGTGTCAAAAAATTTGAAATATTTTCTTTAATGTACAGTACACAAAAAAAGATATACTGACATGGTAGTGTAAGAATATTCAAAGACTTAAAAGCCTTTACACAATCATCCCTGTATTTAAGGCCTGCAAAAAAAATTCCGTAAAAGTTTGTTCCGTTTCTGGTTTTTGTCAAGCGCTGATGAGGGCAAACCATATTGTTTCTGCCTCTCGTGCCAATGTCGTGAATGGCACTGTGTGTCAAAAAATTTGAAATATTTTCTTTAATGTACAGTTAACAAAGAAAGATATACTGACATGGTAGTGTAAGAATATTCAAAGACTTAAAAGCCTTTACACAATCATCCCTGTATTTAAGGCCTGCAAAAAAAAGCTAACTCGGCATGAGAAGCCTCTCGGGGTCTGTATCGCTCGAATTATTCAGTTTTTCAAGTGTCAATGTCAAGTGCTCAGTCTTCTGGTCATCTAAACTTAATCTATTTGATAAGAACCACTCTTTTACCAAAGAAAGAGTGCTTGAAGCTAGATTCTCAAGCTCATCCAAGTATAGTAAGTTGTGATATCAAATTTAAGGGTCTGCCGTACATTATGGGAGGTCTGAATCCCTCTAGTTTTCTCTTTCTGGTGAATAGGATTATCTCTGTCTTTTGAGGATTCACTGAAAGACCTGCACCAGTCTTCTATAGGCGCATTTACACAGAGCGAATAGGTTCGTCCAAAAATTCAAGCCAAATCTGGCGAACCTTTTTCGACGAACGTTTTCCCGAACACTCGAACATTTGCAAAGAACATTTGCCACAAACATTCCGGCAAATTTTCGCAAGATTTTTTGGAAATATATTTTTGAAAGTGGGAATAGATAATATTTTTGGTCTCACATCCCTGACCTCAATTCTTGAAATTAAATTGGAACACCAAAAATATATTTTATTTTTCGATTAAATAGTAAAAGCCGACGGAAAGTGAAACATTATTATTTGCTGGGTGGTAGGTTGTGATTTTGGTAGATATCTACTAAATAATTAGTTATTTAGGTTTTATAATCAAACCCCACCACCAAACCCCATCACCAAACCCCACCACCAGAATCCCACAAAATGAAATAAAGTAATCCTCATTATTTTTTATCAAGTGCATCGAATCGTTTTTCCGTCAAAAAGGTTTTAAAATTTGATTTACGGTAAATAATTTTTCTAATTTTTATTTTATTCCAAATATTTCTTTCAGTAATTTTTTTCCGAACACCACGAACCTTTTTACCCGAACCCCGAACCTTTTGGCCCGAACCTTTTGCGCGAATCTTTAAATAAATACTTCGCGCGAATGTTTGTCGGCATTTAGAAGATCAAAGGAATATTCGCCTGTGTAAATGCTACTTATGGTTATTACCGCCCTTTGCATTTTTTTCGCAGACTGTGGCTAGAAAGCGTTCACTTTGACTACACCGTCGCCCACATATGCTTGTGCGTCCAATCCCTCCTGCGTCAGGCGATTCAGTAGATCACCTATTATTAGGCACCACAAGTGGGGAGACAAGCAGCTACCCTGGGGGCCGCCTCCCGTCACATTCACCTTCACCTTGGACTCTTCTAAGCCGGGCTGTTCTTCCCTCTTTATTAACGCCGATTCGACCCATTCAGTCAAATCCGCAATACAATTGTGTAAAAAAATTCCGATTTTTTTTTGTGTATTTCAGTAAATACAAATATAGCCCTAGTTAAAATTACAAACCTGAGTAGTTTTAGAGTGTCAATTTACAGTGTATTGATTATAAAAAATACAGTAACCAGTCTTATATTTTGTTTTAAAAAAGTTACGGAATGTTTTAAATTTAAGTTATGCAAACAAAGAAACAAATCTAGGTACACATATAGGGTGGTTTAATGAAAAATAACTCAACAATTAACAAAAAAAAAATAAAAACACCGCTAAATACATCCATTCTAAGGCGAACCTCTATTGGCCGAAATTTTTTAATGGACGCTAATTTAAGCTAAATATGATTTTGCAATTATAGAAATAAATAAAAATAAAATTTCCCCAAATTTTACCTTAAAGCCTTCTCCGATATATGTTGTATCTGATTGTTGCTAAGAATTAAAGCCTGTACTGGAGATGGTATGCTATCTGCTTCTAGGCTACTTGTTTTTGCACCTACTATTTCTAAGTGTGAAATACGGGATTCTGGAATATCTGGAAGAAAGAAATGGAACTTTGAATAATACAGTGTTTCTTTCTTGTTATTCTATATTTTTTGTGTTTTATTTATATGTGTTTATTTTACGAGTAATTCAATAAGATTTTTTATTTACGACTCCCACTATAAGAGTTTATTACGTAACCCATTTCAGCCTGTGTGAATTACGTGTCGTGTCAAATAGTACATTATACACCTAGCTACTAAAGCTTTTATCCCGAGATGAAAAGTTTGTAGCCCGACCTGAGGGAGGGCTACAATTCGCCGAGGACTTAAAAGCTACTTTTGTCACGTGGTTTTTGTTTGTATATGTTGCACTTTTGGGATTTGCTATGCTTCTTCATTAAAAAATTTGTTGATTTTTACGTCTCATTCATTGTGAAATGGTCTCCACGTAAAACAAGATGCATTTTTACTCCATACGGACTACACTTGTCATTTTTAGTATCTAGGGACCAAAATTGCGAGGTTAGTCTTTAGGAACAAAAATTACCTTATTTATTGAGGGATCAAAATGCGTTTTGAGTTGCAAACAAACATAACAAAAGAAGAAATTGACAAATTGCACACGAGCGTGAATGTTGTGAAACAACGCGCGAGTGTATGAAAGTTACTTTCTATCGAGTTGTGTATGCTAATTTTCCTACGAACACTGATTAATTGCACTCATTTTTGTAAAAATTATTTTTGCACAAATTAAATGAAACTGCTTTTGCGCACATATGTGGAAAAGTACTTTGCAACACATGTGCGGAAAAATTTCTGCACACGGGTGAAATTTAAGGTTTTCTAATGATCCAAATCGTGTGAAATCCATCATTTTCATATGTGGTTGTAGGTAGTATATTAAATAACAAGAGAAGAAAGTGACAAATTTCACATGAACGTGAATGTTGTCAACGAAGCACTAGCGGAGTGAAACAACACGTGAGTGTAAGAAAGTTATTTTCTATCGAGTTGGGTACGCTATTTTTTCTACGAACACTGATGAATTGCACTAATTTTTTGTGAAAATTGGTCTTTAATTTCAATCAAGTGAAACTGGTTTTCAGCATATGTGTGAGAAAGTACTTTGCAACATATTTTCATATGTGATCGTAGGAAATTTTATTTTTTATACCGTCATCAAAAACATGATAAAGCATGGCTTTTTTGGTTACCGATGCAAAAAAACTTTTTTTTGATCAAGGGTGCAAAAAAAGGTTTCTGTCCGTTATTACCCAAAATTAAAGAGAAATAGCGGAAAATACTAATATTGAAAAAATCTAATTATTCTTGCCAAGAATTGAGCCACTTTCGACAGTTTTCACCAAGTATTTACGAAAAAATCATTTAAAAATATCAACCGAGTAAAAAGATACATCGCTATGGAAACGATTGTTATTTCATTTACCAACCGCCTTGATTTATAGTGTAAAGATGGTGTGTTGCGAGAAGTTCTCTTCGTTCGAGATTTTTAAAAGTATTTTCCTGTTTTTCTTGGATTTTTTGATAAACGTATTAAAAAAAATAGTGTTAACAACTCGCGGCTAAACTGTGCTTTTTTTACTCTCGTTTTTAAATACCTCGCTGCGCTCGATATTTAAACCAACGCTTGTAAAAAAAGCACTATTTTAGCTACTAGTAGCTAAAACTACTATTTTTACATCATTTTTCCGGCTAAGGTCACTGCATAATTTGTGATGCAGAATGAAAGCCAAAAATGGTAACTTAAATAAAAAAAAAACAAAAATCTGACGTCTGTCGTAGAAAAAAGTCATATGTCAACTGCAGTAAGGCCTATGACAGCACTCGTGGGGTAACCACGACTTGGCCTCCTGGAAATACCACTTGGTTACTGCAATGAAGTTTATACTGCACTAGTAATATAAGTAACTATTCCTTTTAACAGTAACTCAAAAAATTTTACATTTTTAGCAATACAATAATGTGCTTTCTTTTTCTCCTAGAGCTCTTTTTCCAAGCATGGAACATCTTGAAAGCCAAAGTCGGAAATTTTCTGTTAAGAATTTTAAGATGGGATACGTACACTCGCCTATAATAAAGTTCAAGAGTGACTTTTGTAGTAGTTTTCACTTCAAAGTTTATTGGAAGTTTCCAAGAAATGCTTGTTAGTAACGAAATTTCCAAGATCTCTTTTATTTAGAGTAACTTATTAGAATCATTATTAATATACAGAGAGGGCATAAAATTGTCCTCAAGCAGCCAAATTATGGCTTTTTTGGTGACCAATTAAAAAATAGTAGTTTTTACAACTAGTGGCTGGGTGCTTTTTTTTACAAGTGTAGTTTTAAGGAACGAGTGCGAATGAAGTTATTTAGAAACACCAGTAAAAAAAACACAGTTTAGCCGCAATTTGTAATCACTCTTTTTTTTTAATACCTTCATCAAAAAATTAAAAAAACCGCAATACAAAGACCTAGAACACAAAATCACCTGCGTACGCAGGGAGGAGGGGGGCTTAGGGGCTTAAGACCCTCCCCCAAAAGCCACTGAAAATCGACTCTTTATAAGGTTCAATTTTTTCCCAAAAATCACCAATAAAATGGTAATCTGAGACTATTATGTTATTCAAGCCCCCTCTAGGAATAATTTCTGCGTACGCTATATTGACAAAATCCTCGTAAAAGCATTAGCTTCGCCACCGACTAGTTCGTGTTTGTGGGCCATTTAATTTTTTGACATTATTTATATATAAAAAAATTATAAAATTACTTTTTTTATACCTTCATCAAAAACATGATTTTAGTAACTGTCTGCAGATAACTAAAGCATAGCTTTTTTGGGTATTTATGAAAAAAAAAATTTTATTCCTTCATCAAAAACATGATTTTACTAATTGTCTGCAGATAACTAAAGAATGGATTTTTTGTTTACCGATGCAAAAAAACTTTTTTTTGATCAAGGGTGCAAAAAAAGGTTTCTGTCCGTTATTACCCAAAATTAAAGAGAAATAGCGGAAAATACTAATATTGAAAAAATCTAATTATTCTTGCCTAAAAATTAAGCTATTTCCGCCAGTTTTCACCAAGTATTTACGAAAAAATCATTTAAAAACTTCGTAAAAATATTAAACTGTCAAATATTAAAATGTCGCAGCAATGAACGTCACCGAGTAAAAAAACACATCGCTATGGCAACCATTGTTATTTCATTTACATTGATTTATAGTGAAAAATGGGTCTGTTTTGCGAGAAGTGCTCTTCGTTCGAGATTTTTAAAAGTATTTTCCTGTTTTTCTTGGATTTTTTGATAAAGGTATTAAAAAATAGTGTTTACAACTCTCGCTAAAATGTGCTTTTCTTACTTGCGTTTTTAAATACCTCGCTGCGCTCGTTATTTAAACCAACGCTTGTAAAAAAGCACTATTTTAGCCACTAGTTGTGAAAACTACTATTTTTGATCGCGGGTGCAAAAAAAGATATCTGTCCGTTTTTTACCCAAAATTAAAGTGAAATAGCAGAAAATAGTAATATTGAAAAAATCTAACTATTTTTGCCTAAAAATTAAGCCATTTCCGGCAACTTAACCAATTATTTACGAAATTTTTTTTAAAAACATCGTCAAGATATCAAACTGTCAAAGATTAAAATGTCGCAACAATGAACGTCACCGAGTAAAAAGGCAAATCGGTATGAAAACGATTGTTATTTCATTTACGAGCCGCCTTGATTTATAGTATAAAGATGGTGTGTTGCGAGAAGTGCTCTTCGTTCGAGATTTTTAAAAGTATTTTCCTGTTTTTCTTGGATTTTTTGATAAAGGTATTAAAAAAATAGTGTTCACAACTCGCGGCTAAACTGTGCTTTTTTTTACTCGCGTTTTTAAATACCTCGCTGCGCTTGTTATTTAAACCAACGCTTGTAAAAAAAGCACTATTTTAGCCACTAGTTGTTAAAACTACTATTTTTGATTATAGAGTCCTGGTCCAATGACTCCAGTTTGTCTGATGTGGAACCATTTGAATAAACGCGAGACACGAGCGATTAAAACCGAAAACAGAGTACAGAATCCAAGCTGACGGCATTCAATTTGAACAATGCGTAAGTAAAGTTAGGATTAAGGTCTCCTCGATAGACCCTTTCGCATGAGCAACAAAAGAAATTAAAAATGTTTGTCTATAAGCTAAGTAATAATAATTTTACCAACTAATAGTAGGTAAAAGTGATATTTCTAACGTTTTTTCTTTTGAAAATGGTATGTCAAGCACATGTACACTTCTCTCCACATACAACCTGTACAGCAGAAGTTAGCAGCTTGTTTAATTTATAAAACTTTTATAGTACGGCATTGTATTCCTATAAGAGACTCCTGATAACATCATGTTTTGCATGTCAGCGTCATCCCAATTTAAAAAATGCCGCCGCATCTTTCCGAATTTGATAAAGCTCTAATCTTAGCAAAACTAGGCGGTGGTTGGTCTATTCGGCAAGTGTTGTTCATTATGGCAGAAGCAAGTCTACGATAGTAAACATAAAAAACCGATTTCAAGAGGAGGGAAGTATCCACCGAAAGGAAGGCACCGGTTTGATGAAAGTTAGTAGCCCTGAGGAAGACCAAGAAGCAATCAATTTTCTGGAAAATCATCCGTTTGCCAAAGCGAAAGAAGTAAAAATTTAATCAAATTTTCCAGGATCCATAACAACATTGGGCAGGTTGATTAAACGTTTGAGGCTAAGGTGTCGCATTGCGGCAAAAAAATTAAACTAAGTAAGGAAAAGAAGCAGTCTCGATTAATTTTTGCGTTGAATTATTCTCTGAGGGACCAAGAATTTTGGTAGCAGTTGGTTTTCACAGATGAGAAGATCTTTAAGTCCAACAGCGATAAAAAACAAATTCTGGTGTATCGACTGCCAAGAACCCGATACGAAGAACGATATATTGCTGGAAACGAAGACCGTGCGGGAAGATTTTCGGTAAATTTTTGGACCAGATAACGGCTAGAGAACATGGCGCTCTATTTAGAATTAGCGCTATTAAAAATAAGATTTTTTTTATATGTTTTTAATTTTGTTATTTTTTTTTATTTATTTCGTTAACTTGATCTGGCCTTTTAATTGTTTAGGGCTAGTAACTTTCGCCAAACCGGTGCCTTCCTTTTGAGGGACAGTTTCATCTTCTTCAAATCCATTTACTACTACACCAATACACCAATCACTGTGTAGCTTTTGTTTAGCTAATAAAACATTTTTGCTGTTTTGAAATGTGGTTTGTATTTTTAGTGGCCTTATATTTTGAATTAGTAAAAAATAAACAATCCGTCTCCTTAATAAAAGTTTATATGACAAAGTCAAAAAGTCAGTGTTGCACATAGGAAAATATAAAAAATCGAATTTTCAGCTACCTTCTGCTGTACCAGTTTTATGTGGAGAGAAGTGTATTTCTTGTTATAGTTTACATTTTCAAGCGCTTTGCCATCGGTAAGCTTTACGTTCTGCCGGGGATAGAGCAGAGCAGGAGGGCTAGTTTAAAGCGCCTTGTCTTGGTTATCCGAAACGTGTTCGGGGGCTTTCATTAGTTATTTAACCGTAGCAAAACGACTATTTTCGTACATGGTATGAAAATGTCATAGGAAAATAGGAGTAAACTAGAGTTTCGACATTTCATTTTTTTCTTTATTTTTTACTTTTTCACAATAAGTCAGTCTAACAAAAATAATATGGTCGGTGTAGGGTACACAAACCGCTTTTCCATAAGACTTAATGCTAACTGCAAAGTGGAAAAAAAGAAACCAGTAACCTTCTTTTTAACCTGCTGAAAGGTACAGGATTCTATATTTACGGTCTCCTGCACTTTTCAATTTTGATGTTTTTGTTTCTCAATTTATTCGACAGGTGGCGCACACAGGTACTACGTCTCCGCAGAATACAAACTTTTTGTTTTAAACTCGCGAGGTGTGCATGGTGTCTGTGTAGCTTCAACTGCCAGGTACAATCCTATGACTCCCTGATGATTCCTAATAAGAATGAACAGGGTCTGTAGGTGTCTGGATTCTCTATTAGACATTGGAGGCCTGATCGTAATGAAGTGAGAAACAAAAACGCTTTGTCCGATATGCCACGAGTGTTACTTTAAATTCGCAAATAAACGTGGAAATGTCCCTCTACCTATCACTGTCGCACCCGTGGAATAATAGATAATTTTAACGTCATCTCTCTTAAATCAGATAGCGCAACTGTCTCTCTTCAACTCGATCTTCAGGCTGAACTAAGAGATATAAGCATATCCACACTGTGCAAGTGCGAGAGGGATAAAAGTACATGACATTGCCTCTTTAAACAGTTACTTCAACCGAAAAGAAACTAAAAAACAAAAGATTTTGGGTGGAAATAACGAAAATTCAAACTTGGATGAGCATCCCACAAGGAAAACACGAAAGGTCAAAGCGAAAAGAGAAATGATTAAACGATGTTTCGCCCTGGGTAACCAGCGTGGGCTCATCAGTAGTTGCACTAGTCACGCTCCACTATACATCATTAAACACTATCATACACTTTGATTTCCAACCTTGAACCACTCACAAATAGGCATCGTTCCGCACTGGTACTTATCCAAGTTACCTGATACGAATTTATTCTGGCGTGTTAATATTTCCAGTAGGATTATGCTCCTAAGGCAATTAAAACAAAAAAGAAGTTTAAAAACCTCCAAATCAGTTACTTCAACCAAAAGGAAACTAAAAAACAAAAGATCTTGGGTGGAAATAACCAAAATTCAAACTTGGATGAGCATCCTACAAGGAACACACAAAAGATCAAAGCGAAAAGAGAAATGATTAAACGATGTTTCGCCCTGGGTAACCAGCGTGGGCTCATCAGTAGTTTCACTGGTCACGCTCCACTATACATCATTAAACACCATCATACACTTTGATTTCCAACCTTGAACCACTCACAAATAGGCATCGTTCCGCACTGGTACTTATCCAAGTTACCTGATACGAATTCATCCTGGCGTGTTAATATTTCCAGTAGGATTATGCTCCTAAGGCAATTAAAACAAAAAAGAAGTTTAAAAACCTCCAAATCAGTTACTTCAACCGAAAGGAAACTAAAAAACAAAAGATCAAAAGATCTTGGGTGGAAATAACCAAAATTCAAACTTGGATGAGCATCCCACAAGGAACACACAAAAGATCAAAGCGAAAAGAGAAATGATTAAACGATGTTTCACCTGAAACGAATTCATCCTGGCGTGTTAATATTTCCAGTAGGATTATGCTCCTAAGGTAATTAAAACAAAAAAGAAGTTTAAAAACCTCCAAATCAGTTACTTCAACTGAAAAGAAACTAAAAAACAAAAGATCTTGGGTGGAAATAACCAAAATTCAAACTTGGATGAGCATCCCACAAGTAACACACAAAAGATCAAAGCGAAAAGAGAAATGATTAAACGATGTTTCACCCTGGGTAACCAGCGTGGGCTCATCAGTAGTTTCACTGGTCACTCTCCACTGTACATCATTAAACACCATCATACACTTTGATTTCCAACCTTGAACCACTCACAAATAGGCATCGTTCCGCACTGGTACTTATCCAAGTTTCCTGATACGAATTCATCCTGGCGTGTTAATATTTCCAGTAGGATTATGCTCCTAAGGCAATTAAAACAAAAAAGAAGTTTAGAAACCTCCAAATTAGTTACTTCAACCGAAAAGAAACTAAAAAACAAAAGATCTTGGGTGGAAATAACGAAAATTCAAACTTGGATGAGCATCCCACAAGGAAAACACAAAAGATCAAAGCGAAAAGAGAAATGATTAAACGGTGTTTCGCCCTGGGTTTTTTAGAAAGGGTTACTCTATAAAATAGTTGTATTGTTTAATCTGCATCTTGGTAATTATGCAGTATACGGTTTTCTGCCATTTTTTAATATTTTCGAAAAATTCCTTTACAGATGGTTAATATGCCTCGCCAGAAGTACGAAACCGTTTGCGCGTCAAAAAAATTATTTTTTTTTTCAAAAGTTACAGGCATTAAAAGTTACAAAAACAACAAACTTACGGGACAGCGGAGTGAATAGGGGTGCTGGGCGGGGCACTCCCTTCATCTAAAACACTGTAAAATATGTCAAAATGTAGGCAAAGGATCAACCTTTATGCGTCACTTTTTTGTTTTTTTTTGAACCTCAATTTTCCGAAAAATCATCGAAAGAAACAACACAATATTTTTGGATTTTCCAACAAAACACGACATTTAACGTCATTTCAGTGTTGCCAACCACCAAACTGCGTCATTTGCAAAGAATCATGTGTTTTGTTGGTAGGTCATCCGCACGGGCATCAACTTGCCAATTTAGGCGCGTAATTTAAATTTGAAAATTTTCTTCAATTTAAACAAAATTTAGGCGTTTGGATTTGGAAAGGCAGGGTCGGGTTGCGTTGGGTTGGGTCCGGTTTCATAAAAGAAGGGTTGGGTTGGTTTGGTTGGGTTAGGTTTGATTTTATTCTTCAATTTAAACAAAATTTAGGTGTACAACCCAACCCAATCCTTTTTTCTCAAAACCAAGAACAATCCAAACTTCGCCCGTGCGGATGACCGACCAACAAAACATATGATTCTTTGCAAATGGCTCGCAACCCTTCTTTTGTGAAACCCAACCCAAAATAAATCAAAACAACCCAACCCAACCCTTCTTTCCCAAAACCAAAAACAATCCAAACCCTGCCCGTGCGGATGACCGACCAACAAAACATGTGATTCTTTGCAAATGGCTCCCAACCCTTCTTTTATGAAACCCAACCCAAAATAAATCAAAACAACCCAACCCTTTTTTCTCAAAACCAAAAACAATCCAAACCCCGCCCGTGCGGATGACCTACCAACAAAACACATGATTCTTTGCAAATGACGCAGTTTCGTGGTTGGCAACACTGAAATAACGTTAAATGTCGTGTTTTGTTGGAAAATCCAAAAATATTGTGTTGTTTTCTTTCGATGATTTTTCGGAAAATTGAGGTTCAAAAAAAAAACAAAAAAGTGACGCATAAAGGTTGATCCTTTGCCTACATTTTGACATATTTTACAGTGTTTTAGATGAAGGGGGTGCCCCGCCCAGCACCCCTATTCACTCCGCTGTCCCGTAAGTTTGTTGTTTTTGTAACTTTTTATGCCTGTAACTTTTGAAAAAAAAAGAATTTTTTTGACGCGCAAACGGTTTCGTACTTCTGGCGAGGCATATTAACCATCTGTAAAGGAATTTTTCGAAAATCTTAAAAAATGGCAGAAAACCGTATACTGCATAATTACCCTGCATCTTTTTCCACTTTCCCAAAATTATAATTTTTACTAGCATTACGTCTTATGGACAATCGCTTTGTTTATCCTACACCCACCATTTTTAAAGGGGCATCACTTGATTAATGGCTGACTTTGACAATTTGTTAGACAGCCCTATTTTCAATCGTCACCGGGTGAATACTAACAAAAACTAAGACTACCTAATCTTATATATATGCTAGCATCCCAGCAACACAAATCGTTGGCATTGAATCGGGCCAACGTCGGCAGTGTGTCGGCATCGGCGACTACACGCTAGCCCGATTTCGGTCAATAATCGGCAACTGACGGAGGTCCACATTACTACAGTCGAATTTATGCCGACACCACTTTAGGACCGACGATGGTCAGATTGGAACTTTGTTTAATCGGTCGAAAATCGGCAACTGACAATGAGATTTACCATAGTCGACTGCATGCCGACGCCCACTTCATCTGCTTTAGAGCCGACGACGGTCCGATTGGAACTTTGTTTAATCGGACGAGAATCGGCAACTGACGATGGTCCGATATACTATAGTCGACTTTATGCCGAAACGCACTCTATCTGCTTTAGGATCGACGATGGCCTGATCGGATTTTTGTTCGATTGATCGATAACCGGCAATAGACGATGGTACGTCACATTAAAATTTTTAAACTGCTTAATAGTTTCTTCCTAGTATGTAGAGATGGCGCTAATATCACTATGTTCCCTGTACAGTGGAAGATAATATTATATATATAATGAGCAAAGATATTTCAAAACTAGAATGCGGACTTGACAAGATGGTAGTACTTCTCTACAAGAATTACCTCTTCCGCCACTTAAACCACCCCGACTGGTTAAGCACCAGCATTATCGAAAATTTGTAGTTTGCCAATGTTGGATCGTGTCAAGCAACCACAGACGGACCTTTGTCAATCACCGACGTTGGCCCGCTTTGAGAGGCCGATGTGGGGCCTTATTATCCACCTATTATCGGACCTTTGTAGTTTGCTATTGTCGGGCCGCTTTAAGCTACAACCGACGGACCTTCGTCAATCGCCGACGTTGGACCGCTTTAGGAAACCAATGTCGGAGTTGAATAGTTTATCGATGTCGGGCCGAGAACAGATTGCCTACGTTAGAGCGACCAAATTAAGCAGCTATATGGGTGGATGATCGGTACCATCTGGTTAAACCATATCGGACCTTAATCGTACGGCGACGGTATGCCGATGTCAACAAAAAGTAAAATTTACCATTGGTCCGACGGCGGGCTATAGTCTAACGTTGCGTCGACAAACATTTATTGGGCCTACATCACAAAGCGGACAAAAAATACTGCTGGTCCGATGTCGTAAATCGACGTCATGTCGATGACGGCAAATTCGGCAATCGACATCGGGCCGACGAAGGCCCGGATTGCTCGGATGTGTTCAATGAACCGTAAAAACTATAAGTATATGTATAGGGTGAATTCTTTAAATGGAACGGTGCTTCTAGCGGGTTACAATTTGGTCTTATAAAAAAATCCAAAAACACCATTGAGATTTTTAATTTTCTTTAATCGTGCTATCTTGGATTTTTTTTATGTCGTTTTGTTTACGAAATATTGCAAAAAAATATATTTTTTTAAATAGGACACCCTGTATAGTTTGACATTTTTAAATTCTAAAAAAATTATCTTTTTGACAATACCACACTAATACTCTATATCTTATGATTTCCAAGATAGAGGCATTTAAACTTGCATGGAATTGTTGTCTATGCCCTGTTTTACATGGGATATTTGAATGAATATTGAAGTTTTCATACAGATTTAGATAAAAATATCTTGATTATCGTAAAAGGTAGATCGTATTGTACGTGTTTTTGGATTTTTTTATTCAACCAAATTCTGACCCGCTAGTAGCACCGTTCCGTTTAAAGAATCCATTCTGTATATATATAACTATAATAAGTTTACACTTGGATGGTTCCGCTTATATTATAACTATGAGATATTATCACGGTCCTGCCCTTCCAGATATTCGAGTTTTGATATGATCATAATTTCGAACCACTTTTAAAAATTTTGAACCGCACTCCTTCTTGGTTTTTTTATATTCAAAATGGGGGTGCAGTTGGACGTCAAGCTACACCCCCCTCATTTAAAGCGTAGAGAAAAATGAAAAGCAACTATCCCAACTAACTACCCTGTTTTTTTTTAAATATGGGAGGGTCCAGGATAACGTCAAACCACCCCCACCCCCTCAAAAAATTTCGAACTTTGATATGCTTATAATTTTGAAATAATTTCGAACTCATTCAGTACAACTTTAAAAAATTTTAACCAGCATAATTTAGCAAATATAATAGAAACAACTAGAAATCACGTAAGAGAAACTACGTCCATCTCTGTTACCTAATATGTGCAAGTGCATGTGTAAAGCACCTGATTTTGCCAATGGTGCTTCTTAGCTGATGCGGACTATATGAGCAGAGATATCTTTATTGCGCATCCAAAACAATAGTGAATTTTTCGAAATTCTTTTATTTTTCTCTAGGCTAGTGTAGCTTGACGTCCGGCTGCACCCCCCATTTTGATTACAAAAAACAAACCAGGAAAGAGTGTGGTTCCAAATTTTTAAAAATAGTTCGAAATTATAAGCATATCAAAACTTGAATATATTTCGGGGGGGGGGTGTTTGGCTTGACTGACCTGATGACCTGAATAAGAGCCGTACCGATAATAACTCTCCCAATCAAGTTAGCCTGGGAAAAATGCACAGTCCAAAACTCTTCTGGGCGTGAGCACACTGCGTCAGGCATGCGCAGTAGATTCTTTGCCTTTGGCCTTGTCCAGCGCCAACCATGATTTTTCAATTATTTTTGGCCTTGCCCAGCGCCAACCATGTTTTTCAATTATTTTCTTTGTTTCTCAAAGTTATTATTATTGTCTGAAGGTGGTAGACAATGCCGAACTTGAGAATAAACTGAGTTTCGAACTTCCATTGACTTTATTTTTTACTTTTTCACAACGTTTCGATTGATTATGTATCTGCAATCGTCATCAGGTGAATACTAACAAAAACTAAGGTAACCTAATCTTATATACTAGCATGTGTTCACTGAATCATGAATACACTTAGACATATTGCGATCCTTGGACCATTATAGTATCTCATCCCAGACAGCACAACTCTGTCTCAAGGATGTCCATTGGAAAGAGTTTTCTGGACAATGCAGCAGTCCATTGGACAACCAAATCTGTAGGAAATTTTGTTCATGCATAACTATCGGATAATACAATTGTCAAAACGTTGGACGGCTCTGGGACATCCCAAAAAAGTCCAAAGGTTTCAATGTTTTGACTATTGTACTATTGAAATTGACTATTGAAAAGAAATTCTGTCCAAAAGTTATCCATTGGCTGTCCCAAAAGTATCTTTATGGTTCATTTTTGGAAAAATTAATAATTAGAATGTATATCCGTTGGTCTAATTTTCTTAGTTCACTGGATATACTTATTTGTTCCAGTGGATATCCAGTAGACAGCGGAGATATTTTCAATATATAAGTATATAGGTACCTATATTTGAACCACTCTAGCCAGTCTGATTGTCAATCCTTGTGGATGGAGTTCCTAGCAAAGGATGGGTATTAAAATACCAATTAATCCAAAATAATAAAAAAATGATTCGGCTAGATATGAGGGAAATTTTATTGTTGGTAATGAATAAAAAAAACACGATCCATTGGATATCCAAAACAGTTCGTGACTATATTTTTTTATGTGCAACTATGCCAAGCCCAATTGACATAGATTTTTTCATAAATATTCAATGTTGAGTCAATGTATATAAAGTACATCACTTTTGCTGGACAGAAAATGAACGTCCGCCAGACAGAGTTTATTTTTTTGTCCGACGGACCATGAAAAATCGTTATCCATTGGATATCTAAAAATTGGCAGTCCTTTGAACTCAGTTTTTTTTTCATCCACTGTATCAAGAAAAACCTTTGTCCAATGGCTAAATGGTCCATGGACAATTCGGGAGGTTTTGGACAAAAAATGGCTGTCCGATGGACAATTTGTGCTGTCTGGTATAGTTCCACCCGTTTTGCAGTTGAAATTTGTTACCTCCGAAAAGTATGGGTTTCCAAATATCCTTGTTGGTGACGGTTTGTTGAGAAAATACATTCTGGTTCCTCTGTATGAATGCTGTTTCTTTGAATTTTCACTTGAACAATCTTTGCCTTTTTCTATTCTATATGAAGAACATCATGTCGAATAGAAAGAGGCAAAGATCGTCGCCAAGGTGGAAAATCTTTCCAAGCGAAAGTTAAAGAAACAGCATTCATACAGACGAAACAGAATGTATTTTCTCAACAAAGCGTCACCATCAAGGATATTTGGAAACCCATACGCTTTAGAGGTAACATATTTTAACTGCGAAAGGGCGGAACCAACGAAGTGTAAACTTTATGGTTCACTAAACACAGGTTAGTTTTTATGATTAACGGAACACATACTAGTATATAATCAACGCATTTAACCAAGCCTACAAAAGCATTGGCCTAGAGGTCAATCTTTCCAAAAAGCAAATTCTTCACCAACCAGAACCAGGTACGAATCCCCAAGCTCCAAATATTTCCATAAATGGTCATTCTCTGCAGAACGTGGAACATTACCCATACCTTGGGAGCCACCTATCATCAAATGCAACTATTGACGCCTAAAATGTGCTAGCGCAGCGTTCGGACGGCTTTCGGAGAGAGTCTTCAACAATCACGACATCAATGCGGAGACCAAGCTTCGTGTCTACAACATAGTTATAATACCAACTCTAACATACGGATGCGAAACGTGGACCACCTACAGAAGGCATATCAAACGACTAGAAAAATATCACCAGAGTTGTTTAAGACGAATACTGAGAATCAAATGGCAAGACGAACAAACATAAGTGTTTTAGAAGAAGCCAGAACAACTAGTATAGAAGCCCTTATCTTCAAGCACCAGCTTCGTTGGACTGGTCACATTATTCGCATGCCTGAAACACGTCTCCCAAAGCAGATATTTTATGGACAACTGAAGGAGGGAAAGAGAAATCAAGGAGGTCAACAAAAAAGGTACAAGGACGTTCTCAAAGGCAATATGATGAAGGGTCACATCGATTTCAACTTCGAGACCACGGCAAACGATAGGGCTACATGGCGCCGAACAGTCCATGAGGGAGCACAAACTTTTGAAGAGAACGACGTAGACTAGAAACGGAAAAGAGAGAACGTAGAAAGGAGCGACAAAATGGAAGAATGGATGACCAACAACAACCGGCTGCTGCCGGAGACTGGGTGTGCCAGGACTGTGGAAGGGTGTGCGGCTCGAGAATTGGCTTACATAGCCATCAAAAAACACACAACAGATAGCGACGATACATAATACTCGGTATCGAGTGATTGCCTATGATGATGATAATATAAGATTAGGTGGTCTTAGCTTTTGTTAGTATTCACCTGATGACCATTCGAAACATTGTGAAAAAATAAAAAATAAAGACAATGGAAGTTTGAAACTCTAATTTACTCTCAAGTTCAACATTGTCTACCATCTTCATGCAACAATAGGAAAATAAGTTGTTTTTAAAATAAATAAGCAAGGTTCGTGGCATCAGAAATACATTTTTCTCTTCAATTCTTTACGACTAGGCCTCTAAGATCTAATGGATAGTCCAGTCCTACAGGCCTGTTTCATCCTTGTTAGGAATCATCATGGTAACATAGGACTCTAACTGGCGTATAAAGCATAACATAAGCAACCACACCCAGCGAACTTAAACAACATTCGTCGTCAAATAACGCTATTTTTATGCTTCATACGCCAGGTACAATCCTATGTTACCCTGATGATTCCTAACAAGGTTGAAACAGGCATTTAGGTTTCTGGACTATCCATTAGATCTTGGAGGCCTGGTCATAATGAATTGACGAGCAAAATGTGTATCCGATGCCACCCTTCCTTTTTATTTCTTTTCACGGACAGGAAATCTATTTTTCTTAAATTTTACTTGGCTTTGTTTTGCGCAACAAGCCTCCTCCGGAGTGATTGTTGCTGAGTCTTGATATAAGGCGACGTAGTATAAACTCCAATTGGGGGTGGAGTTGCTGCGAAGGTTGTAATTTGAACGGTCTTCTTTCAGTAACCGGTACATTTTCGCAGGTTCCGCTTTTTACGTCCTGCTCGCAAATTTCATTCTTATTGATATTTGCATCCTTTAACATTTTGCTTTTCACTTTATTCCGACAGGCGGCGCGTTGCATATAGCCATTTCAACATCCCGCGTTATTTGACGACGAAAGTTGTTTAAATTCGCTTGGAGTGGTTGCTTATGTTATGTTTCATACGCCGTCCTATGTTAACAAGGATGAAACAGGCCTGTAGGTTTCTGGACTATCCATTAGATCTTGGAGGCCTGGTTGCAATGAATTAAAGAGCAAAATGTGTGTCCGATGACTCGAACCTTTTTATTTATTTTTTTCACGGAAAATACATCTATTTTTCTTATTTATAGTTATATATTTACAGATATGTACTACGGGCAGAAAGTTTCCTTTTTCCTTCCTGCGAATATTTTGATTATTTATATCTAAGAACGAAATGTTCTTCTCCAAAAAAAATATAGATAGATATTTAATTTTGTTTCCTACTTAAGTCCTTCAAAACTCCTCTGAGACGAGTTTATGCAAAATTTCAAGGAACTTAGAAAATACCATTGTGTATGCGTCCCATAAAATATGTATTTTTTTGTTGCCTTTTCCCTTTTTTTGCGAATAGTTGTTGCAAAATTCAGAGAATCTCGAATACCATTGGAAGACAGGCCCCAAGCCATGTTTTTAAAATACTGTTGGGACTTGAGCAATTCATTAAACATAGGAATATGTCCCATTCGTATTTTATGCTTCAAAAGAAATTCGTCTTTATGGGGTGAAAACTGAACTGGGACAATTATAGCCAATTAGTCTCGAAAGGGTTAAATAAATTGAGAGCATTTGGAGCTTACGCTGATTAATTCGTTTTTTGAAGAGAAAATAAGCGCTATTTTACTCACGTTTTAGGTACCTATGTATACCTATGTATAATTATAAAAGTTTTGCATTTCCGAGATTTCAGAAACCCTGTCCTGCCAAAAAACCGCATCCAATCTGTCAGAAAAGATACTTTACACATAGATTAGGATCACAGCCCACCTAATTACAAAGCCTGACCTTTCTGTGAACGGACACCGTTCTCAACTAAAGAGTCAGTTAACTGGTACCTCTTCAGTGTCTCTTAGCTTACTGTTGATGCCATTTTTATAACCAAATTGATAGGTAAAACATTGGATTTTCTGTCAGTTTCGGCTGTAGTAGGCTAAAGGATACTAAATAAAAAGAGTTAACTGGCTTTTTAGTTGTGAACACAAGAACAACACTGTCGAAGGCAGATATTTTTTGTCAGCCGTTTGTTTTTTGACAAACGGATTGTCAAAATCACTTTCAAAAATGCTGCTATTTGAATTGCAAAAGAAATTATTAGCGCTTTTGGTTTACGTACTCTCAGATCGATCCGAAGTAAAGTAGTGACGTCACGAATCTACCCGCGGCTGTTCTGAATCCCAATCGGAGTGCTCGTATAGAGAGTGATTATCGAACACGCTATTTGCTCGAAAAATTACATTTTAACCTCACTTTTTTTATTTATTTATTTCAGTTGTAATATTTTTGAAATTGGAGAGCCGTTTGAAAAAGAGGCGAGTCCACAAAGAGTAAACAACAGAATATTAATTTTAAAAAGTATAAGTAGTCTAGTCGTTTGTACCTCTAGCCTTCAAAATTATTTTTATTTTGCTTTCACAGACACAATAATTGCGAATTTTGACCTGCTTTTCGGTTCTACCTCTATCGAGTACACGTAGACAAACATTTCCTTGGAGGAAGTAGAAGAAATGAGGAACGATTCTTCAATTTCAATAAATTTCTCTCTCTCTCTCTCTCTCTCTCGCTCTCTCTCTCTTTTTCGATCCATTTTTTTTTGTTCTGACCCCTAAAAAGTTTATAAACAGCAAAAAAATAAGATAAAAATCATCTACTCTCATAATTTTATGGGAGCAGAAAGATCGATCTATTTCAAAGTCGGAGTAACAGATTCGGAAAACCGAACACTCTACTCGGAGCAGGAGTATATAATAAAACATACAAATCGTTTTCGGATCGATCTTGCAGTACGCGAGAGTGGTTTTAGAGCAATAAACCAAAGCGCTATATGGTAACGACAATAGCAGCGCCGAATTTTTGGCGCGAAAAATGGATAAATCGTTTGACGTGAGTAAGGCACAAAACGTTTTTCAGGTAAAATTTATTTAAGGATCTTGAAAGTCGAAAGAAATGGTTGCTATTAGCAGGGAAGATGCAACTCCGTCTTATGCTGGAAACATTTTAAACCATCAACGTATAGTATCAAGAAAAGTAAAGAAAAATTGAAAGCACAAAAAAAAACACAGGAAAAAGAAGGAAGCATGCTACTTTATCCTATTAATTTTACAACCGATATTACTTTTAGAAAAATGTAGATTTTTAAAGAACCACAACAGGTGCCAAATAGAGTGCTTAGTTGACTACTGTTTGTGGTTACCTGCCAATGATTATTTTTATATTATATTTTTCTACAACCGAGCGAAAAGTACCATATTTGCGCATAAAAAAGAAAGTTGCATTTTTCCGAAGAGCGAGCGTTTTTTTACTTTGTCGTTTGCCGAGCGGCAAAATAGCCAAATTTATCGCTGAGCTACCATGGAAACCATAATTGGAAAACGTCAAATGTTGAAGGAGTTTCCTTCCACTAAAGGTGGAAAGGTCAAAAATAGTTATTATGGTTATAAACTCTCATTTTCTCAAGTTTCAGTATACTAAAGATGGTAGAAATGTATATTCATGCCCAAATTATCGCATTAAATAAAATAGAAAACTACGAACTTTAGTTACGAAAAACGGTACAAAAATTGGTTGATGGTTATACTTCTTTTATTTTTTAACAACTTTGTGCTACTAAAGGGGGTTGAAATCTATTTTTGTCCGATTCAAACTAATTATATTTATAGCTTTCGCATATAACACAGACGAGTATTAGGTTTCGATATGTTGCTTGCCGCTGTTGTCAGGAAAAATAAAGAAATAATTATTAGACGTAGTATCAAAAAGTTTTTGAGACAGCTTTTTGTAATTAATATCGTAGTTTTCACAACTAGTGGCTAAAATAGTGCTTTTTTACAAGCGGTGGTTTACATAACGAGCGTAGCGAGGTATTTAAAAACGCGAGTAAAAAAATGCACAGTTTAGCCGCGAGTTATTAACATTATTTTTTTTAATACGTTTATAAAAAATTTCAAGAAAAACAGGAAAATACTTTAAAAATCTCGAACGAAGAGCACTTCTCGTAACACACCACCTTTGCCACACAGCACAACTTTGTCCCAAAGATGTTCAGTGGAGTTTTCTGGACAATACAGCAATCCATTGGACTACCAAATCTGTAGGAAATTTTGTCCAAGGCATATCCATCGGATAATACAATTGTCAAAACGTTGGACGGCTCTTGGACATCTCAAAAAAGTCCAAAAGTTTCAATATTTTGACTATTGTACCACTATACTAAATCCATTGGTTATCCAGTGGAGCGAAATTCTGCCCAAAAGTTATCCATTAGCTATCCAAAAAGTATCTTTATGGTTCACTGTTGGAAAAAATTAATAATTACAATGTATATCCGTTGGTCTAATTTTCGTAGTACACTGGATATACTTATTTGTTCCAATGGATATCCAGTGGACAGTTTTGTCAATAGCGGCGATATTTTCTATATATAAGTATATAGGTACCTATATTTGAACCACTCCAACATCATAAGTCTGATTGTCGATCGTTGCGGATGGAGACCCTAGCAAAGGATGGGTATTAAAATACTAAAATACAAATTAGTCCAAAATAATGAAAAATACTTAAATGATTCGGCTAGATATGAGAGAAATGGTATCGTTGGTAATGAATAAGAAAAAAAATGTCCATTGGATATCCAAAACAGTTCGGATAAATGACTATATTTATTAATTTGCCAACCAGGCCAAGCCCAATTGACATAGATTTTTTGATAAATATTCAATGTTGAGTCAATGTATAAAGTAAGTAATGACTTTTGCTGGACAGAAAATGAACGTCCGCCGGATATAGTTTATTTTTGGTCCGATGGACCAAGAAAAATCGTTATCCATTGGATATCCTAAAACTAACTGAAAAAAAGCAGTTCTTTATGGATTAAAATTGGAAGTTTTTGTCATCCACTGTATCAGAAAAAACCTTTGTTCAATGGATGTCCATAAATGGTTCATGGACAATGCGGCCGGTTTTGGGCAAAAAATGGCTGTCCGATGGACAATTTTTGCTGTCTGGGACACTATAAATCAAGGCGGCTAGTAAATGAAATAAACAATGGTTTCCATTTTTTACTCGGTGACGTTCATCGTTGCAACATTTTAATCTTTGACAGTTTGATATTTTGACGATGTTTTTAACTGTTTTTATCATAAATACTAGATGAAAACCTTAGTTTTTAGGCAAGAATGATAAGATTTTTTCAATATTTCTATTTTCCGCTATTTCTCTTTAATTTTCGGTAAAAAACGGACAGAAATCTTGTTTTGCACCCGTGATCAAAAAAAAAGTTTTTTTGCATAGGTAACCAAAAAAGCCATGCTTTAGTTATCTGCAGACAGTTACTAAAATCATGTTTTTGATGAAGGTATAAAAAAAAGGTTTTCTTGTAAAATCTGCAAAGTATTCCTTTGCGCTCTTAATACCGAAATAGCTATTTAATTTTGTCAAATGTATTACAAACTAGGGTTACTTTTTGACGTTGTTTTATTTGTATGCTTTAGTGGCCTGTAGATCTGTCAGCCTTCGACAGTGTTGCAATTCACACAAGGATCAGTCTTGTTAATTTAAAGAGGCTGTGTTCGGATCAATATTTTTTCTACGACTACCTGAAAATGCAGGACAGTCTCGGGGTAAATTTATTCCCGCAATCAGGCGTGGGAAAGTGATACTTGCCGAACTAAAATGCATGCGTGAAAGGGGGGTTTTGTAGAAAAATGTTTTATCAAATTTTTTATGTTTTCTATGCGATATGTGAAATAAACTTGTAATAATCTAAACAATATCTTATAAAGAACAGATTTTACGAGAAAGACAGGCTCGTGGAATCTTATAAAACCCTCTAAA
This sequence comes from Oxystoma pomonae, assembly GCA_963921995.1. NCBI lineage: Eukaryota > Metazoa > Arthropoda > Insecta > Coleoptera > Brentidae > Oxystoma > Oxystoma pomonae. The sequence continues at coordinate 40,086,210 of OY998165.1, forward strand.
ACATTATAAAAACTTACCAACATTCAAGGGGTTCGTGGTTTTGGGTTAGTTTTATCCTAAGATTTAAGAATTCAAACGCCAACTTTTGATTTTCGTTACTAGTTGGTAAAATTTTTAAGTGCAAATATCTTGAAAACAATCGACGGTAAATCCAAAGTGTCGTATTATTAAATAAGTATTTTTTTACACAACTTAAAAATTAGAACTACTTATAAGGCTTTTTTGTCGAGGACAATAGTAACTCGTCATGACGTCACGGTTACTTTCCAGTGACAGTAGTTATGACATCATCAAAAATTAATACAAATTCTAAAACCATAAACAATTAATAAACCGCACACCTCAGATTTTTCAAGAAACCACATCATAGCACGGCAATCTCACCCGTTCTCAGCTTCTTGAGATGAAAGCATTATGTTTATCATTCGAATAGAAGAAGAATTTAGTTATTCTTTTGTAGTTCTCTCTTTGTCACCGTAAACTTAAAATTTGTAATTTGCGCCCATCGCTTTTATTATGGTATAATAAAGATAAAAAATTATTTTCTAAAAAATGAAGGGAAAATTTAGCGCCCTAATAAATTTACAGAAAATATTTGTGGCGTAGAGGGCAAAGGGTAAGGAAATAAATTGGAAAAGTTTTTCCTCGACCAGGATTTGAACCCGGGACCTCCAGAATACCAGTCTAACGCTCTACTAACTGAGCTACCGAGAAACTGGCTATTCGGAAATCCTTTCGTCCGATTCATTTGTTAGTAGTGGGGAGATCGTTGAAGCCTACTGCGGCTTTAAAAACCTAGAGATGTTATAAAGACAAGGAGGTACACATTCACGATTATTAGTTGTACGAAATTTCTATTTATCTATCAAACAACGATACACGACATATAGCGTTTTATTGAAGGTGTCAGATGGCGAATTTCCAACTAATAATTTTAGCCAAAAAAATTTACGAAATGAAGGGAAAATTTTAGCGCCCTATACTATACCCTAAAACCTGGTCGATTTGTACCCCCATTTTGAATCCGCCATATTAAAATTTTCAAATCTGATCAAAAATTCATAGTCCCCCTCCTTAAAAACTCCTGTATGTCAATTTTGATTCAAATCGAATAATCTAAATTTTTTCTCCCTCCACTTCTCTCGTTAGAGGGAGGTGGGTACCTGAGAATACAATATTATTGTATTTTTACCGGAACTATAGACGCATACCAAATTTGAACACAATCGGATGTGGATAAGTCAGTTAAAATTGGTTAGCAAAACATGACCGAAAATTGTCCATCTTGAATCCGCCATATTGAATTTTCAAAATTCGTATTCCTTATCCCCAAAAGCCCCCGTATACCAATTTTGGTTGAAATTGGACAAACTTAGGTGTTTTCCTCCCTCCGCTCCCTCGTATCGGATGTGTCTTAGTTAGATAAAATTGAGTAGTAAAAGATGACCAAAAATCATTCACCTTGAATCCGCCTTATTATATTTCCAAAATCTGATTAAAAATTCGTTATCTCTATCCCCAAGTGTCCTAGCACACCAAATTTCAACGAAATCCAGCGTACTTCAACTGTGCCCCCCTCCACCCCCTTCGAGTAGGGGGGAGCTGTCAATTTCATCACACTATATTCTTGTGTTGTCACCGCATGTTTATAAGCATGCCAAATTTGAAGTCGATCGGATGTCGGGAAGTTGGTACATTGCAAGTTAAATAAAAGCTTGTAAAAAAGGATAATAAGAACAATGCCTAAACACAAACCAATCCTTTAAAAAAAAAAATTAAAAAATAACACTTACCTAACTTATTTCGGTGTAATAAGTAACTTTAGAATTTGTTTTTACAAGCTTTTATTTAAGTTGCAATGTTTTTCACTAGATATGTTTGTTATTTTTATTTGTTATATGTTATAATTTTGCAACTTAGGATTTCTTAAAGATTTTTGTTAAAAATGAAAGTATTTTATTCCCTATATATTTTATTTCTGCTGTTATTTGATTGTGCCAATTGTCACCAGGCTTCTCGGGAGGGGGGGGAGGTCAACCCCAAAACCCTGTGTCGGTTCGCCACTGTTTTTACTGAACTTGAAAATTAAAACTGTTTATGTTGCTACGTCATATCTGGTAAAATAAAAATGGATAATGTTGTAACAATTTAGTTTTTGTTTTATATTTCTACGACAAAACATAAAAAAGTTTACTATTGCTTACAACTCTTGCCTTGAGAAAAAAAAAGCAATATATTAGGCACTTGTTAAAACTACCTACTACTTTTTTATTTTTAGTATTTTTAATATATATAAAACCTCTTTCGAAGTAACCAATCAAAATTCAAAACCTGATGGGGAAATATCTTTAAATAAGTCATTTTATGCTACGTTTATGTTGGAGAGTGGTATGTAACCTAGCAATAATTTAAAGTTCATATAGCGACGACTCTCTATACGGCCAGAGCTTATTAAAGTTGTAGCTCAGCATATGTCCCGCAGCAGAAAATGGATTTTCAACGAACATACATACAGGGTGTTACGGAAGTCGTTGTGTCATATTTCACTGGGCGAAGATATGCAGGGGGGGAGTCGAATGTGCTAAGAAAATTATCACACATAGGTCGTAATCCTGGCCGAAATGGTTACTTTTTTATGTATACCTGCTATATAGCGGTCGATCCGCGACGTTGTCCACGATATACAAAATAATATTATTTGACTACGTAGTACGTAGTTTGCACCTGAAGACGATCAGAGATTGTACTGAAACGTCTTGTATAAATAAAATATAGACAATGGAAGTCCAAACACAGTAGTCAAAAGTAGCCTAGTCGGGTCACACTCTACACTGAGAAAAATATTAACTCATTTAAATATGAGACAAGTGAAAAAGAAATAGTATGAAACCGCGGAATATAAACTTTTCGGCAGATTCTTATTAGTCTTCTGAGAAAAGTGTTAATCATGATTAAAGCTTAATCAGAGAATTTTCGCGTTTGGTGGATATTTATGGAGAAACATCTCTAAACCAAGAGTTGCCGGGTTCGTTTCCGGTCATCCTTTTTTTTTTCGAGTTTTTTTTAACTTATTTTCATTATGATCTCCCTATAAATAGAACAATGATCGTTGCAAATGGGATTCTGGAATTCTTATGATGGCAATACGTTGACAAATCATTTCCGCATGATTTTTCAATATTTGATGCCTTCATTTGTCCTTAGTAGAAAAATTCACTAAGTGAAGGGAAAGTTATATGAGTTGTTACATATTAGTAAGTAGATAAATCACTAAGTGTTAACAAGTTCGGGTCTAAGTAGGTCGTTTTACTTGCAGCTATTGAATTCGTCACTTGGGGCTAACGGAAACTTCACTTACCACTAACAAAAAAAGCTAAGTAGACGCTTCACTTGGGATGGTTTTCTGAATGTATCTTCTTACCCACGATATACTTACAGGGTATGACATTGCGCATCTCGGGGTAACCTCACTGTTCGACCTGATAACAATACATGTGGAAAAGGTATTGATTTTGCCTAATATTATTTCGGGCCTCGCGTTTAATTCATTTTAAATTAAGGAGTATGGTGAATTTGTTCAATAAATAAATTACAACTCAAAATATACGTATGACGTTTCCTAAAACATGAGTTTCAAAATAAATAATAAAAGCATTTTTTTAAATTTTATTTTGTCGTTTTTTTGGCAGTCAATTATATCCATTCTGTTTCTAAACCTTTTTCCCTTGGAACTATAAATTATTCATTTTATTTTGTAATTTTTTTATAATTCTTACAACCAAAAACAGCCCACTTTGGCATTTTCATTAAAAAAAGCTAAAAATAAATTTTGACTTTGGTACCGGCACAAGTTGTGTGTTGGTATCATAACAGCAGTCTTTCATGTCGAAACTAATTTTTTTTGGGTTTTTCGCCACTAAGTTAAGGAAATTTTTTCAAAAATACGTTAAAACCCACTGCGTAAATTCCTAAAGAAAAAAAATTGTTCGTTTGTCAGTGGTTTTTAAATAAGATAAAAAATTTTGCCTACACACACGCAAATCCTAACTAGAATCTAAGTACTTATCTGACGTTTCGGCAGAAATTCTACTGCCGTTATCAAAGAATTTTATCCTTTTCAAAAACTTTTTTCGATTCTTTTTTAAAATATCTGTCTGTTGTCATACAACTGACTGACTTTGACTGATATATATTTCAAATATTAACTTGACAGTTTGGTGCGTCGATAGTAGCCAACAAGGTATTGGGTGAATTTAGTAAAATTTAAAATCAAAATTATATTTTTTTGAGTGTTTTCGATTTTAGATTACATTATAAAAATACAAAATTTTTATAATACATAAAATACATTAGAAACCCAAAAAATATCAATGCTATTTTTTTTTAATTTATTTTAAAAAAACCTTTTTGAAAATCTTGTTTTAAAATTGGAAGCGAAACTGTATTTATATCAACTGATATGCTAGCTATGCATTCATCTTCATTAAGATAGATGCAAGCTGCTTCTTTGATTTTTCGTTTAATTTTGTCTGGTTCTTTTTGTAATATAATGAGAGTATTACTGTTCTTTACGGTTTCAAATAAAACATGAGACAAATATATCAACGCATTGAACGTATTTCTTTGTTGTCAACAGTTTGCATGTCAAATACTTTGTTTTCACTTACTTACTTACGGCTCGTGTCCACTAGCAATCAAATTTGCCTAGAGTACTCTCACAAGTCACTTGTAATGCGTGTAAACAGCAGCGGTAGAGAAATTTTGCTGAAAGTTTATCTCGGGCCAAGTACTTGCCGACTTGTTAGAGCTTGTAGTGTACACGGCTAATCTAAGCAAATTAGTTTGCACTTTTTTATTTCGAGACTGTTTCAAAATATTTGCAGCAAGTAGTGAAATTTTTTGAAACTATTTTAAATTTTTATTTAAATTTTGATTTTTTTTTGCAAAAATGTAGGAACGCCGTGTTTGGAATAGGGAAGAAACTCTTCTGTTAACTGAAAATTTTGAACTGTAAAATTCAGAAAAAAATCAAAAGCTTCCGCAGACATTCGTAGAAAATGTTTAAACTCAATCCAGAGAGCAGCTTTTCATGTATAGCTAAAGTAGATCTCCGCTGAATCCATTTTCTGACCCAAATTGACGTCAGTGTTCAATGCGCGAAAAATAGTGGCATGCCATGTTAAGTTAGCAAATTTCAGCGCAAACACACACATACGACATTTATAATATTAGTGGGACGCATGACTGCTGTGTTGATTAGCAACCTCGTATACCTATTTTAAAGGAATTGTCTATGCCCTGTGATTTGGTTGCCATATACGGCACAAAAATCCAATGGCTTTTTTGCGTTTTTTGAAAAATTTTGTTGTCAGTAAGGTAAGAAATAGTTGTTACAACTTGTTTTTTTTTCACAAGCGTTGGTTTTTGATTTGATTTGTCTCAACAGCAAGTTTATTGCTTGAAATCCCTGACACTACAGTTTCTTAGCTTATTGTATCTCTTACTGTGTGTCTTCCTAATCTAAGAGGTTTGAAGACCTCGCAAGGAGCAGCAGCCCCTTTATTAGGTGTCTCTGGCAGTTAGCTTCTCTGGAGGGGTCGCCCTCCAGGAGGTTTTGTGTTCTGCAGAAGGTTAGTGCTAGATACTCAAATATGATGTGAGACATAGTCTGCAGGTGGGTTCGTTTCTATAGATTCCCATGCTATGTAGGTGTTCTCTCAGTGCGCAGTGACCGGTTAATCGCCCCGTCCACTTGTCTGATTTCTTTCCTATTCAGTTTAAGGATTTCACAGGTTGGTTTACACATTTATTAAAAAATCCTAAAAACACAAGAAAAACTTGCGAACACCACATCCACCGACAGATCATCATTAAATACAGGGTGATCTAAAATTTCAATTCCACCCTAATATCTCCAGAACCAAAAGAGATAGAGAAATTAAATTTTATATAATTAGATAATTTACAAAAAAGTATCTTTTTGGATAATAACTGTGTCGCCATTCATTCAGGAGGCCGAGCTTAAACGGAGACAATACCTTTTTCAAATGAGATACCCTGTATATTTTCTTAAATTTGAATAGAGTTATGCATTCTGTTTCCAAAAATACCTAATATGCTGCCTTTTTCACTAACAGCTTTTAAATAAAATGACAAAAACTTTTAAATAAAGTAGGCAGGTACCTATTGCAGTTAGCAGTAGACAGACTAGCATCGATCCTGCGAGAGACATACAATTATGCCATCTGCATTTAAAATACCCGTAGGTATCGTACTGCTCGATTTAAAAAACAAAATGAAGATGGCTGTGTGCCCTGCAAATCTAACGAGTTTTTTTTACTTCAACGCCAAATCATGAATTTCGATCGCTTGCACACAGTAGATACTCGACAGGAATTTGTTCCGCTTTAGACGTGTTTTTTGGCACATAAGCGCGACCGGGATTGTCTGTCGTTGAGGTACACTTATGTAGCTGATGAGTCTCTAATGAGGACGAGACGGCGTCGTCCTAGGTTCCTACCTTTGTGTGAGAAATCGAAATTTATGTAGTTCATTTTACACTAAAGTACAAAAAACTCTTTTTTTTTTGTTAGATTTGTAGTTCACTCAGGCATTTTCCATTTATTTGTTGTATTTTAATCTCTGACAGTATATTTTTGAAATGATTTTTTGTAAATACTTGGTGAAAAATCACCTACTAGGATAAGAAATTTAGATATAAATTTTCTAAAAAGAGGGAAAAATTAATACCCAATTTTTTTTCATTAACAAGACGGTCCCCCGTATAACATACCAAAAGTCCCATTTCTATCCTTTCGGGAACTGTTATTTCTAACCTCCAAAAAACTTCAAAATAGTATTTAAAATTTTAGTGAGGAAAGTGTCACTTTTCCGCACGCGATTGCCGTTCGGCCAGCAATCAAGTTCGGAAAAGGAACTTTCCGCAAGTGTTAGGAACGCTATTTTTTCTTCGAGCGTGCGGAAAACGTAAAAAATAAAGTTATAAATAATTAAAGAAACGTTTATTGATCTATAGTTTTATAATAATAAGTGCCTATAACTATTGTTTATTGGTAATGTTGATAGTGAAACTGCAATTAGATGCATTTTATTGCCATAGGGATACAACTATTTGAGAGTTGAGCGATTATAAAGACACCGAAAAAATTGTTATTAAGCTATTAAGGTACCGATTCAGATTTTTCAAGAGCGTGCGGAAAAGTAGTGCGGAAAAGTACTTTCCGCACGCTCGTAGAAAAAGGCGTTTTTCGTGGATAACTCCTAAACGGTGACAGACTGTCAAAAGTGAGAAATAGAAAATATGTTGTTTTACTTCTCTATCTATTAGTAAATAGTGATAGTATAGCTTAAATCACTTCCTATACCAGAAAAATTGGAAAAACCCAAGCAAAAATAATGCCAATTTGAACAATTTTATTTTCATTAACATTTTTCAATCTACGAGTACCAAACTTGGCTGGGTTGATCCAAGAGTAATGCCCTAAATTATATCAGAAAATTAAATTTTTCCGGTAGCGTAGTCAGATTTTCTTAACTAGATTTCAAAATGTACCAAAACTCTGTCATACGCCACTGTTACCCTGACAAAAAAGCCGCGTGAAATCTAGTAAAATAATTTTTACAAGATTTTACTATTTTAATCAAATTTTAAATAGTTTCTTAGCGGTTTTTGAAACATGCTGGTAAAAATCATTGGAAATCTCGTAAAAATTAGTAGTTTTGACAACTGGTGGCTAAAATAGTGATTTTTTTACAAGCGTTGGTTTTAAATAACGAGCGCAGCGAGGTATTTAAAAACGCGAGTAAAAAAAGCACAGTTTAATCGCGAGTTTTTAATACTTTTTTTTATCAAAAAATCGAAGAAAAATAGGAATTTTTTTTTTATACGTTCATCCAAAAGATGATTTTAGTAACTGTCTGCAGATAACTAAAGCATAGCTTTTTTGGTTACCGATGCAAAAAATCTTTTTTTTTGATCACGGGTGCAAAAAAAGATTTCTGTCCGTTTTTTAACCAAAGTTAAAGAGAGATAGCGGAAAATACTAATATTGAAAAAATCTAATTATTCTTGCCTAAGAATTAAGCCATTTCCGCCAGTTTTCACCAAGTATTTACAAAAAAATCATTTAAAAATATTGTCAAAATATGAAATCTCGCGTTTTTAAATACCTCGCTGCGCTCGTTATTTAAACCAACGCTTGTAAAAAAAGCACTATTTTAGCTACTAGTTAAAAAAAACTACTATTAAAAATCTCGAACGAAGAGCACTTCTCGCAATACACCATCTTTACACTATAAATCAAGGCGGCTGGTAAATGAAATAACAATGCGGTTTCCATAGCGATGTGCCTTTTTACTCCATTTGACTTGAATGACGTTCATTGTTGCGACATTTAAATCTTTGACAGTTTGGTATTTTGATGATGTTTTTAAATGATTTTTTCGTAAATTTTTGGTGAAAACTGGCGGAAATGACTTAATTTTTAGGCAAGAATAATTACATCTTTTCAATATTACTATATTCCGCTATTTCTCTTTAATTTTGGATAAAAAACGGACAGAAATCTTTTTTTGCACCTGTTACCAAAAAAAAAAAATTTTTTTGCATCGGTACCCAAAAAACCCATGCTTTAGTTATCTGCAAACAGTTACTAAAATTATGTTTTTGATGAAGATATTAAAAAAAATATATTTTTTTACCAGTTTTTACGAGGAATACAACCTGGCTCGTAAAATATTTTAAAACCATGTAAGAACTTATACATATATACAAAAAAAAGCTCCCTTTTCACTGGATAAAATTGCATTTCCAACGACACCTTCCGCTTGTATTTGCTGCTTCTAGTAATATAATAAGAATATTTTTAAAGTCATAGTTGCTATTAGAAGAGTAGGGAACCTTAATTGGCTCTTTCATATAACGAATTTACTAAAAAACATATTAAAAATTATGATTTTAAAAATATTCTTATTTTATTACTAGAAGCAGTAAATACGAGCGGAGGGTGTCATTGGAAATGCAATTTTATCTAGTATGAGATCCAGTGAAAAGCGTGACCTTTTTTTTTTGTATATGTCAGTAACAGTGGCGTATCAAAAAGTTTTTAACTTTTTTAATATTGGTCATAGAAAGGTAACACAAAAACTGGATGGATTATGAAAATATGAGTTTTTTACCCCGATTTTACATTTTTTAAAAAGCTGACTATACAGGGTGTTTTATTGAAGAATTTTTTTAAAATAGAACTCTCCTTAAAATTACCTTTACAAAAATATATAACACTATACATTTTTCTTTTGTAGTTTTTTAGATATTTACATTTATATAATCATAAAAGACACCTCTGTAGTTTGTTTTATAATTACTCGGTAGGTATAACAAAAATTGTCCTAATCTAGTAGCCCCTGGAAAATCCAAATATGACATTTACAGTTTATTGCTTATTGCTGCTTTAAAACAAAACAAAAAAGAGAGAGACATGACTAAGTTCAATAGTTTTTATATATGTTATCTTAATCTAGTAGCCTCTGGAAAAAACAAAACAACACAACCAATCTTACTTTTCGTATATTTTGGAAAATGATTTATTCTGAGGAAGAAGAGCAAGATATTGTGTTAAAGTCCATCTTTGAAATACATCAAGCTTAAAAAGAAAGAAACGGACAGTTGCGGAAAACGAAGAAGCAAATTTAAATATCCTTTTGCATTTTGAAGAAAATCCTTCGACACCAATACGCAAAATTTCAAAAACTTTAAGGCAGGAAGGACAAAATACGAATTCTTCCTATGGCAAAGTGAGAAAAGTATTAAACAAAAACAAATACAAACCTTATAAATTTCAAAAAGTTCAAAAACTTACCGAAGAGCAAAAAGAAAAACGAGTAGAATTTTGTGAATATATGTTGGGTAGGATGGATAAAGATCCAAATTTTATGGTCAGATAAAGCAACTTTCATAAGTTGTGGCGTACCAAATAGACAAAATAAACGTTTTTGGAGCAGGGGAAACCCTAACTTTACCAAAGAAATTAAGTCCCAGGGAAGGTTTTCAGCAAACGTCTGGTGCGGTATTTTTGTTGACAAAGTGGGAGGACTATTTTTTTTTTGAGCGGTCCCTTACAGAAGAAGCCTACTTGAACTTTTTGGAAGGATATTTTACCAACTTTATTGATGATTTGCCGCTACCTCGTAGAGCAAATTTAATATTCCATCAAGATGGTGCAACACCACACAATATCGTAGCTGTTCAACGATTTTTAAATAATGAGTTTATGGAGTGGTTTGGAAAAAATTACGATTTGACTCCGTGCGATGCTTTTTTTTATGGGGGTACCTTAAAAATAAGGTTTACGACTGGGACATCCAAAATATTAACCAAATGAGGCAATTAATACGATTAGCTATAATAGCTATTTATTTATCTAGGTCAAAAAGGAGGCGTTTAACGCCCGCGGCGTGGAAATAAAAACGCGAGCTGCCAGGCGAGGGTTTTTACACGCTGAGGGTGTTAAATACATTTTATGACTAAGATACGTACAATGTTTAAAGCACAACCGCATGATTTTTGGAAAAAAAATATTTAAAAATTTTTTTTTTTTGGTGTCAAAATCTCTCTAAAATTTTGACAATAGATAAATCACCAGTTGACAAATAGTTAAGTATTCGAAAGTGACCTGTTGCATGGTTATTTCTGTCATTCTCAATCAAGCAATCTGAGACACAAACAGTGCTTGTCATTATTAGCACCAATATCAACAAAGTCATAATTACAAATAATGTTGCAATTTAGTCGCTATTTTTACCGTTTTTCTTGTAAAATATTATCGAATTTGAAGAAAAAGTAATCCCTAGAGATATACTGGAGGTCGCTGAAGAGGCGAAGATGAATCTTTTGCCGGCCAAATCAAGTAAACTATACGAAAAAAACCTATAAAGATTATGTTTTGTGGTGTACTGGTAAAATCATTCCGTAAAGCAACCTAATCGTAAAAGAAGACGCCTTACTTGCATACGTCAACGAAAAAGTGAAACAACACAAGCCGTCTTCCCTATGGAGCTATTATAGTTAGTTATTATTAATGTAGCTGAAGTTCTGAACGTTCATTGAATGACAAGGCCTCTCACATTAAGAGGCTTGATCAAAAATGTTTCTAAAATACCTTAAAATGGCACTCATAGTGGTTTCGTGCTATTGAAATATAAATATTACGTGCTTAACTGCAAAATCAATTTACATATTTTGCTATTTATTTGTAGTGTATAAGGACACTAAATCTGCAGCATAAGTTTTAACCAGTCGAGTTGCTACTAACGGCGCATAACTCACCCAAACAATAAAACGCTAAATTTAATATAAAACTGTGATGCCCCTCCCAAAAACTGTTCGTGTTTCACCGGTTGCTAGGCCTAAGGTCACTAATATAGTGTTGATTTTAACCTCTAAAATGACTACGAAAAGTCAAGACACCCAAAAAATAGAACGCTACATTCAACATATGAACGTGATGCCCCTCCCCAAAAATTGTTTTTCTTTCACTTTTTGCTACGCTAAGGTCACTAAATCTACAATATAAGTTTTATCTTTTGGAATTGCCATAAAGGGTGCAAACAAACAGTAAAACGCTAAATTCAGCATATGACCATGATGCCCCCAAAAATTGTTTTTCTTTCACCGTTTGCTAGACCTAAGGCCACTAAATCTACAGTATAAGTTTTATCTTTCGGAATTGCTATTAAGGGCGCAAAATGCACCTAAACAGTACAACGCTATATTCAACATATAACCGTGAGGCCCCTCCCCAAAAATCGGTTTTATTTCACCGTCCTCTCGGTCTAAGGTCACTAATCTTACAGCATAAGCTTTATCTTCCGGAATTGCTACTAAGGCCGCAAAATGCACACAAACAGTATAACGCTAAATTCATCATATGACCGTGATGCCCCTCCCCAAAAATTATTTTCTTTCACCGTTTACTAATTCTAAGGTCACTAAATCTACGGTATAAGTTTTATTTTCCGGAATTGCTACTAAGGGCGCAAAACTCACACAAACAGTAAACCGCTAAATTCATCATATGACCGTGATGCCCCTCCCCAAAAATCGTTTTTCTTTCACCGTTTGCTTGGTCTAAGGTCACTAATCCTACAGTATAAGTTTTATCTTTCGGAATGGCTACTAAGGCCGCAAAGGCACACAAACAGTAAAACGCTAAATTCATCATATGACCGTGATGCCCCTCCCCAAAAATACTTTTCTTTCACCATTTACTAGATCTAAGGTCACTAACTCTACGGTATAAGTTTTGTTTTCCGGAATTGCTACTAAGGGCGCAAAACGCACCTAAACAGTACCCTCCTCAAATATCGTTTTCTTTCACCGTTTACTAGACCTAAGGTCACTAAATCTACGGTATAAGTTTTATCTTCCGGAATTGATACTAAGGGTGCAAAACGCATCTAAACGGTACAACGCTAAATTCAGCATATGATCGTGATGCCCCTCCCCAAAAATCGTTTTTCTTTCACCGTTCGCTCGATCTAAGGTCACTAATCCTACAGTATAAGTTTTATCTTCCGGAATTGATACTAAGGGTGCCAAACGCATCTAAACGGTACAACGCTAAATTCATCATATGACCGTGATGCCCCTCCCCAAATATCGTTGTCGTTCACCCTTTACTAGATCTAAGGTCACTAAATCGACCGTATAAGTTTTATCTTCCGGAATTGATACTAAGGGTGCAAAACGCATCTAAACGGTACAACGCTAAATTCAGCATATGATCGTGATGCCCCTCCCCAAAAATCGTTTTTCTTTCACCGTTCGCTCGATCTAAGGTCACTAATCCTACAGTATAAGTTTTATCTTCCGGAATTGATACTAAGGGTGCCAAACGCATCTAAACGGTACAACGCTAAATTCATCATATGACCGTGATGCCCCTCCCCAAATATCGTTGTCGTTCATCCTTTACTAGATCTAAGGTCACTAAATCGACCGTATAAGTTTTATCTTCCGGAATTGATACTAAGGGTGCAAAACGCATCTAAACGGTACAACGCTAAATTCATCATATGACCGTGATGCCCCTCCCCAAATATCGTTGTCGTTCACCCTTTACTAGATCTAAGGTCACTAAATCGACCGTATAAGTTTTATCTTCCGGAATTGATACTAAGGGTGCAAAACGCATCTAAACGGTACAACGCTAAATTCAGCATATGACCGTGATGCCCCTCCCCAAAAATCGATTTACGCACACAAATAGTAAAACGCTAAATTCATCATATGACCGTGATGCCCCTCCCCAAATATCGTTGTCGTTCACCGTTTACTAGATCTAAGGTCTCTAAATCGACCGTATAAGTGTTATCTTCCGGAATTGACACTAAGGGTGCAAAACGCATCTAAACGGTACAACGCTAAATTCAGCATATGATCGTGATGCCCCTCCCCAAAAATCGTTTTTCTTTCACCGTTTGCTCGATCTAAGGTCACTAATCCTACAGTATAAGTTTTATCTTCCGGAATTGATACTAAGGGTGCAAAACGCATCTAAACGGTACAACGCTAAATTCAGCATATGACCGTGATGCCTCTCCCCAAAAATCGATTTTCTTTCACCGTTCGCTCGATCTAAGGTCACTAATCCTACAGTATAAGTTTTATCTTCCGGAATTGCTACTAAGGCCGCAAAACGCACACAAATAGTAAAACGCTAAATTCATCATATGACCGTGATGCCCCTCCCCAAATATCGTTGTCGTTCACCGTTTACTAGATCTAAGGTCTCTTAATCGACCGTATAAGTTTTATCTTCCGGAATTGACACTAAGGGTGCAAAACGCATCTAAACGGTACAACGCTAAATTCAGCATATGATCGTGATGCCCCTCCCCAAAAATCGTTTTTCTTTCACCGTTCGCTCGATCTAAGGTCACTAATCCTACAGTATAAGTTTTATCTTCCGGAATTGATACTAAGGGTGCCAAACGCATCTAAACGGTACAACGCTAAATTCATCATATGACCGTGATGCCCCTCCCCAAATATCGTTGTCGTTCACCCTTTACTAGATCTAAGGTCACTAAATCGACCGTATAAGTTTTATCTTCCGGAATTGATACTAAGGGTGCAAAACGCATCTAAACGGTACAACGCTAAATTCAGCATATGACCGTGATGCCCCTCCCCAAAAATCGATTTTCTTTCACCGTTCGCTCGATCTAAGGTCACTAATCCTACAGTATAAGTTTTATCTTCCGGAATTGCTACTAAGGCCGCAAAACGCACACAAATAGTAAAACGCTAAATTCATCATATGACCGTGATGCCCCTCCCCAAATATCGTTGTCGTTCACCGTTTACTAGATCTAAGGTCTCTAAATCGACCGTATAAGTGTTATCTTCCGGAATTGACACTAAGGGTGCAAAACGCATCTAAACGGTACAACGCTAAATTCAGCATATGATCGTGATGCCCCTCCCCAAAAATCGTTTTTCTTTCACCGTTCGCTCGATCTAAGGTCACTAATCCTACAGTATAAGTTTTATCTTCCGGAATTGATACTAAGGGTGCAAAACGCATCTAAACGGTACAACGCTAAATTCAGCATATGACCGTGATGTCCCTCCCCAAAAATCGATTTTCTTTCACCGTTCGCTCGATCTAAGGTCACTAATCCTACAGTATAAGTTTTATCTTCCGGAATTGCTACTAAGGCCGCAAAACGCACACAAATAGTAAAACGCTAAATTCATCATATGACCGTGATGCCCCTCCCCAAATATCGTTGTCGTTCACCGTTTACTAGATCTAAGGTCACTAAATCTACTAAATAAAAAGTTTATTTGTAGATTATGTACAAACTTTAGGTAATTATTAAATTACGATACGGAAATCGACTGATTTATCTTTCTGGGTCTATGTGCATACTACCGATGATTCGTAGAAGGTTTTGCCAACATAGCCGCTCCATTAGATAGACTCACTAAAGACCAGGTATAGTCTATTACTAGAATACCGAGTGGTTAAGCTTTCAGAAAGTTAAAAGCGCTCCGGTTTTAAGTTATCCTCAACAATAAGGACGATTTATTCTTCTGGATACGGATGCAAGCAATTTTGGTATTAAAGCAGTACTTTGGCAAATCCAGGATGAAGAAGAGAGAGTCATCGAATATATTGGACGCAATTTTTCCAAGCTAAAACGAAATTATTGTGTAACACGAAAGGAACTCCGGCAATAGTAAAATTTCTACCAACATTGCCACAAATATCTATATGGACATAAATTCCTAATAATAACCGCTCATGCGGCACTCAAGTGGCATCTAGGAATTAAACAACCTGAGGTACAGGTAACAAGGTGAATAGAGAAGCTACAGAAATATAACTTTAATGTAAAATACCGATCTGGAAAGATGCATAACAATGCATATGCTCTATCAAGAAGACCTTGCAGAAAGATAGACCAAAAAGAAGGAATTACTTAGGTGCGGAGAACTACTTGTGACACCAATAAAGAATGGGCTTCAGAACAATTTCGATCCGCCCAACTGGAAGATAAGGACATAGTTGAAGCCACAATGGAATTCACTGTGAGTGGATAATGGTCTGTTGAAAAATATCTGGGAAAGTATGGATGGAAAATAATTCATCAAAATTAATAGTTTCTAGAAGTAGAGTTTCTCAAGTACTAGAGGAAGTACACGAGAACTAGAGCTCATCTTGGAATTAACAAGACGTGAAAAGATGGTGCGCGACAAGTCAAGGACATAAAACTAGATCAAGACCCCAAATGAAACAGTATAATGTTGGGCTGCCTTTTGAATGTAGAGCAACTGATGTTGCTGGGCCATTCCCCGAGACTGAGAAAGGCAATCAATACATCCTTGTTGCCATGCACGACTTCAGTAAGTGGTTAGAAATTTTTGATGTATTATACTTTGTGTTTAATTTTTTTCTCTCTTTCTTTCTTTTTTTAGTTTTTTCTATAGTTGACTTTTATTATAATTTTAATTTCATTGTTTTGTAAAAAGTAACACCCAAACATTAAATTAAATTAAATAAGATATAGACTAAAGGATCACTGTGAAATTGTTTGTAATTTAAAAAATAATTACCTACCGAAACAAAATATCATAAATATAGGGATTTTCGCAGTTTTCATTTCAGGAATATAAACAAATTCTTTCTACTATATATTGGAATCTGATCTTTGAATTTAATGTTTTGAACAAAATGGTAGATTTTTTTAATAATAATTAAATTTTGTTTTTGTTAAGTGTGCACCATTAAAATGCTTACATATAACTAAACCACTAGCCCCATGATTATGATGGCTATAAGAGATGTCCCTTAAGTGATTTCAGAACCCAAGAACCCGCCCGTTGGGAATATTATAAAAATTGTAAAAAAGTAAACAGTAAATAAAATCTGAAAAAAGGGCCTTTTTGGACTTTTTGGACGAAAAAAATGTTCTATAACCACATGGAATTCACTTACAGTTAGAAATTACAAAAGTCCTTCTTAATAAGTATAAAAATAATAAATTAAACCGAAATTTGATATTTTCTTTTAATGAAGTAACAGAGCTCGAAGTCAGGAAAGCTTTGATGTCCACAAAAAGTAATGCTACAGGTTCAGATATGTTATCTCCCAAAATTTCCTGATTCTTGGAAGAATGCAATTGTAATTCTACTACCTAAAATATTATCTGAAATAAATTTTTGGGAAGGGCACCATGGTCATATGTTAAATTTAGCGTTTTACGGGTTGGGTGCGTTCTGCACCCCTAGTAGAAATTCCGGAAGTTAAAACTTAGAGCGAACGGTTAAAGAAAACCAATTTTTTGGAAGGGCCTTCAGGTGCTTTTTACGCCCTTACTAGCAATTCCGGCAAATAAAAACTTATATTGTAGATTTATTGGCTTTAGGCCCAGCAAACAGTGACAGGAAAACGATTTTTGAAGAGGGTTTTATGTTGAATTTAGTGTTTGGGTGCGTTTCGGGCCCTTAGTAGCGATTCGTGCGAATGAAACTTATACAGTAGATTTAGTGACCTTAAGCCCAGCAAAGAGTGAAAGGAAAACGATTTTTGGGGACGGGCAAAACGGTTATATGTTGAATTTAGCGTTTTACTGTGTTTGTGCGTTTTGCGCCCTTGGCAGTAATTCCGGAAGATAAAACTTATACTGTAGGATTAGTGACCTTAGACCGAGCGAACGGTAAAAGAAAACTAATTTTTGGGGAGGGGCATCACGGTCATATGCTGAATTTAGTGTTTTACTATTTGTGTGCGTTTTGCGGCCTTAGTAGCAATTCCGGAAGATAAAACTTATACTGTAGAATTAGTGACCTTAGACCGAGCGAACGATGAAAAAAAAACGATTTTTGGGGAGGGGCATCACGGTCATATGCTGAATTTAGCGTTGTACCGTTTAGATGCGTTTTGCACCCTTAGTATCAATTCCGGAAGATAAAACTTATACCGTAGATTTAGTGACCTTAGATATAGTAAACGGTGAACGACAACGATATTTGGGGAGGGGCATCACGGTCATATGATAAATTTAGCGTTTTACTATTTGTGTGCGTTTTGCGGCCTTAGTAGCAATTCCGGAAGATAAAACTTATACTGTAGGATTAGTGACCTTAGATCGAGCGAACGGTGAAAGAAAATCGATTTTTGGGGAGGGGCATCACGGTCATATGCTGAATTTAGCGTTGTACCGTTTAGATGCTTTTTGCACCCTTAGTATCAATTCCGGAAGATAAAACTTATACCGTATATTTAGTGACCTTAGATATAGTAAACGGTGAACGACAACGATATTTGGGGAGGGGCATCATGGTCATATGATGAATTTAGCGTTTTACTATTTGTGTGCGTTTTGCGGCCTTAGTAGCAATTCCGGAAGATAAAACTTATACTGTAGGATTAGTGACCTTAGATCGAGCGAACGGTGAAAGAAAAACGATTTTTGGGGAAGGGCATCACGGTCATATGCTGAATTTAGCGTTGTACCGTTTAGATGCGTTTTGCACCCTTAGTATCAATTCCGGAAGATAAAACTTATACGGTCGATTTAGTGACCTTAGATATAGTAAACCGTGAACGACAACGATATTTGGGGAGGGGCATCACGGCGTTTTGCGGCCTTAGTAGCAATTCCGGAAGATAAAACTTATACTGTAGGATTAGTGACCTTAGATCGAGCGAACGGTGAAAGAAAAACGATTTTTGGGGAAGGGCATCACGGTCATATGCTGAATTTAGCGTTGTACCGTTTAGATGCGTTTTGCACCCTTAGTATCAATTCCGGAAGATAAAACTTATACGGTCGATTTAGTGACCTTAGATATAGTAAACGGTGAACGACAACGATATTTGGGGAGGGGCATCACGGCGTTTTGCGGCCTTAGTAGCAATTCCGGAAGATAAAACTTATTCTGTAGGATTAGTGACCTTAGATCGAGCGAACGGTGATAGAAAATCGATTTTCGGGGAGGGACATCACGGTCATATGCTGAATTTAGCGTTTTACTATTTGTGTGCGTTTTGCGGCCTTAGTAGCAATTCCGGAAGATAAAACTTATACTGTAGAGTTAGTGAACTTAGACCGAGCGAACGGTGAAAGAAAAACGATTTTTGGGGAGGGGCATCACGGTCATATGCTGAATTTAGCATTGTACCGTTTAGGTGCGTTTTGCGCACTTAGTAGCAATTCCGGAAGATAAAACTTATACCGTAGATTTAGTGACCTTAGAACTAGTAAACGTTGAAAGAAAATAATTTTTGGGGAGGGGCATCACGGTCATATGATGAATTTAGCGTTATACTGTTTGTGTGCATTTTGCGGCCTTAGTAGCAATTCCAGAAGATAAAGCTTATACTGTAGGATTAGTGACCTTAGACCGAGAGGACAGTGAAATAAAACCGATTTTTGGGGAGGGGCCTCACGGTTATATGTTGAATATAGCGTTGTACTGTTTAGGTGCATTTTGCGCCCTTAATAGCAATTCCGAAAGATAAAACTTATACTGTAGATTTAGTGGCTTTAGGTCTAGCAAACGGTGAAAGAAAAACAATTTTTGGAGAGGGCATCATGGTCATACGCTGAATTTAGCGTTTTAATGTTTGTTTGCACCCTTTATGGCAATTCCAAAAGATAAAACTTATATTGTAGATTTAGTGACCTTAGCGTAGCAAAAAGTGAAAGAAAAACAATTTTTGGGGAGGGGCATCACGTTCATATGTTGAATGTAGCGTTCTATTGTTTGGGTGTCTTGACTTTTCGTAGTCATTTTAGAGGTTAAAATTAACACTATATTAGTGACCTTAGGCCTAGCAACCGGTGAAACACGAACCGTTTTATATTAAATTTAGCGTTTTATTGTTTGGGTGAGTTATGCGCCGTTAGTAGCAACTCGAGTGGTTAAAACTTATGCTGCAGATTTAGTGTCCTTATACACTACAAATAAATAGCAAAATATGTAAATTGATTTTGCAGTTAAGTAAGTAATATTTACATTTCAATAGCACGAAACCACTATGAGAGCCATTTTAAGGTATTTTAGAAAAATTTTTGATCAAGCCTCTTAATGTGAGAGGCCTTGTCATTCACTGAACGTTCAGAACTTCAGCTACATTATTATTATTATAGTTATTATTTTTTTACTATAGGTAATTTTATTGTTGCGTTCGTTTAATAAAAATTATTGAAACAAAAATTTGCAATTTTTCGTCTACAAATTCAAGAAAAGAGTATTACAAAAAACCATAGAATGACTGCTTTTCATAAATAATTAAAAGAGCCCCTAAATTTAACACATGCGGGCCTTAAAATAAGTTTTAACGCCCGCGGACGTTAAAGTACTGTTTTAACGCCCACGGGCTGTTGTGTTGTTTTGTTTTTCCAGAGGCTACTAGATTAAGACAATTTTTTTATCTACCTACGAGTAATTATAAAAAAACTACGGGGGTGTCTTTTATGTTAATATATACGTGAATATCTAAAAAACTACAAAAGAAAAATGTATAGTGTTATATATATTTGTCAAGGTAATTTTAGGGAGAATTCAAAAATATAAAAATATATAGGGTGCTCTATTAAAAAAAATTGTTTCAATGGAATACCCTGTATACGGTCAGCTTTTTAAAAAATGTAAAATTGGCATAAAAAAAATCCCGTTTTTGCTTAACCTTTCTACGACTACTATTAAAAAAGTTAAGGGGGGTGGGCATTTATAGACGCTCACCTTGTACACAAAAATTTAGTTTTCTGATATAATTTAGTTTATTGGTCTTGGATCAACCCTGCCAAGTTTGGTACTCGTAAGTTGAGAAACCTTGATGAAAATGCTAAAAAGGAATATGCAAGAAATTGTTCGCATTGGCATAATTTTTTGTTGGGGTTTTTCAATTTCTCTGGTAGAAGGAGTGGCTAGTGGTTTAAGCTACACTATCATTATTTACTTATTGATAGAGAATTAAATTTTCAATATTTTTCCCATTTGTCACTTTTGACAGTCTGTCACCGTTTAGGAGTTATCCAAGAAAAACGCTTTTTTGGAGTTTTTTGGAGGTTAGAAATGATAGTTCCGATGAGATAGGAATGGGGACTTCTAATATGTTAAACGGTGGACCTTCCTAAGTTTGTTAATGAAAAAAAAAATCGGTTCTAATTTTTTCCTCTATTTTTTCGAGTTGAAGTATGTAAATAAAATCTATGTGTTTGTGGCATATTCATAATGTCGAAAACTACTTTTTTTGGGTTTTTCGCCACTAAGTTAAGGAAATTTTTTCAAAAATATATTAAAATCTACTGCGTAAATTCCTAAAAAAAATTTGTTCGTTTGTCAGTGATTTTTAAATAAGATAAAAAATTTTGCCTACACACACGCAAATCCTAACTAGAATCTAAGTACTTATCTGACGTTTCGGCAGAAATTCGACTGCCGTTATCAAAGGAGTTTATTCTTTTCAAAATTTTTTACGATTCTTTTTTTAAAATATCTGTCTATTGTTATACAACTGACTGACTTTGACTGATATATATTTCAAATATTAACTTGAGTGTTTGGTGCGTCGATAGTAGCCAACAAAGTATTTAGTAAATTTAGTAAAATTTAAAATCAAAATTATATTTGTTTGAATGTTTTCAAGTATAAAGATTATCTTTTGACTCACTTTAAGAGAAAATACATTAGAAACCTAAAGAACATCAATGCTATTTTTTAATTTATTTAAAAAAAAACCTTTTTGAAAATCTTGTTTTAAAATTGGAAACCAAACTGTATTTATTTCAACTGATATGCTAGCTATGCATTCATTAAGAATTTAACTGCTTTCTTTCATTTTTCGTTTAATTTTGTCTGGTCCTTTTTGAAATATACTGGTTTCTCCCCACATTACTCTATGATCATTTTTAAAAGAATGTTGGCAAATTTTAGACCTCTCCCAGTCTCCCCTTCTGAGGTCCCCTTATGGTCATTTATTCTAACTTCAAGAGGCCTTGAAGTTTCTGCAATATAAAATTTACCACACTCGCAAGGAATTTTATAAACGATATTTTTTGAGTTTTAAAAATTGTTCTAAAACTATAATTATTAGCGATTTGTTTAATTTTTTCCGAAATAACTGGTTGGTTTTCTATAAACTTAGGTTTGTAATGTATTTTGTTTGTTTATTAAAACGTCCAAAATCAAAATTTTGTTATCGTTCTACTCTTAAGGTAAATTTTATTGTTGGTTCTTTACCGTTTATAAAATTAATGATGTTTTAAATTTTATAAACGGTAAAAATATTTCATTTTTGGGACGTTTTAATAAACAAACAAAATACATTACAAACCTCAGTTTATAGAAAACCAACACATACAAATAGATATCTAAATTTTAACTCAAATCATTGCTCATCGCTTAAAAAAGCAGTAATAAAAAGTCTATACGATAGAGCTAAAATAATTTTTTCGGACAATAACACATTTTTACAAGAAAAACAAATAATAAAAGAGGTCTTAATTAAAAATTCGTATCCTTCTTCTTTCATTCTTCATCGAAAATTATTTTAGACAAATCGAATTTCCAAGACAACGCGAACGTAGACATAATAATGTACAACCAACAAATTTAATAATTTCTTTTATACCAGGTATTTCGGAAAAAATTAAACAAATCGCTAATAATTATAATATTAGAACAATTTTTAAAACTCAAAAAATATCGTTATAAAATTCCTTGCAAGTGTGGTAAATTTTATACTGAAGAAACTTCAAGGCCCCTTGAAGTTAGAATAAATAACCATAAGGGGTACCTCAGAAGGGGAGACTGGGAGAGGTCTAAAATTTTCCAACATTCTTTTGAAGATGATCATAGAGTAATGAGGGGAGAAACCAGTATATTGCAAAAAGGACCAGACAAAATTAAACGAAAAAGCATAGCTAGCATATCATTTGAAATAAATACAGTTTGGCTTCCAATTTTAAAACAAGATTTTCAAAAAGGTTTTTTTTTAAATAAATTAAAGAATAGCATTGATGTTCTTTGGGTTTCTAATATATTTTCTCTTAAAGTGAGTCAAAAGATAATCTTTATACTTGGTATTTTAAAATAAAAAAAAATTTGTATTTTTATAATCTAATCTAAAATCGAAAACACTCAAACAAATATAATTTTGATTTTAAATTTTACTAAATTCACCCAATACCTTGTTGGCTACTATCGACGCACCAAACTGTCAAGTTAATATTTGAAATATACATCAGTCAAAGTCAGTCAGTTGTATGACAACAGACAGACATTAAAAAAAAAGAATCGTAAAAAATTTTGAAAGGAATAAACTCCTTTGATAACAGCAGTAGGATTTCTGCCGAAACGTAAGATAAGTACTTAGATTCTAGTTAGGATTTGCATGTGTGTAGGCAAAATTTTTTATCTTATTTAAAAACCACTGACAAACGAACAAATTTTTTTGTTTAGGAATTTGCGATGTGGGTTTTAACATATTTTTGAAAAAATTTCCTTAACTTAGTGGCGAAAAACCCAAAAAAAGTAGTTTTCGACATTGAAGTATATATATATATAGGTATAATCCTATGACTCCCTGATGATTCCTAATAAGGATGAAACAGGTCTGTAGGTGCCTGGATTCTCCATTAGACATTGGAGGCCTGGTCGTAATGAAGTAAGAATTACAAACAATAATATATATGTATGCGCGTATGCGCTACGCGTCCAAACGGGTGATCTTGGTGTGGCCATTTATACCCTAGTAAAAAAAAGCGCATAGGATCTCATGAAAGTTTTTATGCTCTTTTATAGGGTTTTATAAGATTCTACCAGCCGGGCTGTTTTGCTCGTAAAAACTCAAAGAAAAAATTTGCAGTTTATGAGATTTTTCTTGTTTTTTACCAGTTTCTTTCACATACCGCATAGCAAAAAAAATATCAAACCTGATAAAACATTATAAAATTTCCTTAAACTTTTCTAAGAGATTTGATGCGGTTTTTTTGGCAGGGTACTCTTTTTCAAGGCTTTGTAGTGCGCGATCGCCACCCCCTCCCTGGTATCCGCCACTGCTTAAAGCTTTTCCAAACTCCGCTTCGCATCGTTCGTCTAACTGATTTTGCGTGCGCGAAAACGCAACATACGTTTTATTAGAAAAACTACTATTTTAGTCGTGAAAACCTTTGGTGGTAGCTTCTTCTCTTCTCTTTTAAAATCTCGATGTGCATTTACACCTAATGTAATTTACTACCTCTTTTATGAGACGAAGAAAGTAAGAAAGTTTTATAACTCAACAGCTCGCTCCTGTTGCATTTATGTATTATTCTATAACAAGGCGAACCCCCAGGCAGCAATTTCCATCTAAAAGGTTTTCAATAATTCAATAAAAACACAACAAAACTGGAAAAAGAATCGTCTAGTTAATGGAAAAAAACAAAATATAAATAATACATGAGAGGCGCTTAAAAATTTGTTTGTCTTTTTAATGGTAATATCCGATTCGTAAATATAATAGACATAAAGCAGTATTTAAAATTATTACTTCGATACGTTACGTGAAGCTTATCGTTTCGATACACATATCGTAACGCGATCCGTGACGTATCTAAACCAGTTTACCTATTTTTTGGTCCCAATTTGTGATCTATGTTCTTATTCGAAATATTTGGTCGGTTGAATAAAGTAGATACATAAAAAGAAAGCTTTGCTTTTCAATTCATTACGACCAGGCCTCCGAGATCCAGAAACCGGTTTCATCCTTGTTACGAACCGTCAGGGTAACATAGGACTGTACCTGGCGTATGAAGCAAAACATAAGCAACCACATCCAGCGAATTTAAATAACTTTTGTCGTCAAAATATTTAAAAAAACAACTTTTTAGTTCTGCGCAACAAGCCTCCTCCGGAGCGATTGCTTGCTGATGCCTTAAAATTAGGGCCACGTAGTATGAAGCTCCAATTGGGGGCGGTGCTGCTGCGAACGTTACCTCTTTTTAAGAGTCATGTTACAGTGACCTTATACTTTTACAGTTTTCTACTTCTACTACTAGGATTCTGTATTTACGGTGTCTTGCACTTTTCAATTTTGATGTTTTTGTTTATCGGTTTATTCGACAAGTGGCGCACACAGTTACTACGTCCCCAAGGATTACAAACTTTTTGATTTAAATTCTAAAGGTGTGCATGGTCACTGTGTAGCTTTAACTGCCAGATAAAATCCTATGACTCCCTGATGATTCCTAATAAGGATGAAACAGGTCTGTAGGTGTTTGGATTCTCCATTAGACATTGGAAGCATGGTCGTAATGAAGTGAGAAACAAAAACGCTTTGTCCGATATGCCACGAGTTTTACTTTCATTTTTATTTGCGGACACGAGACTCATTTTGTTGTTTTTTTAAATATTTTGGCTTTTTAGTTCTGCGCAACAAGCCTCCTCCGGAGCGATTGCTTGCTGATGCCTTAAAATTAGTGCCGCGTAGTATGAAGCTCCAATTGGGGGCGTTGCTGCTGCGAACGTTACCTCTTTTTAAGAGTCATGTTACAGTGACCTTATACTTTTACAAGTTTATACTTTATAACCTGCTGAACGGTACAGGATTCTGTATTTACGGTGTCTTGCACTTTCCAATTTTGATGTTTTTGTTTCTCGGTTTATTCTACAGGTGGCGCACACAGTTACTACGTCCCCAAGGATTACAAACTTTATATTTTAAATTCTAGAGTTGTGCATGGTCACTGTGCAGCCTCAACTGCCAGGTATAATCCTATGACTCCCTGATGATTCCTAATAAGGATGAAACAGGTCTGTAGGTGTCTGAATTCTCCATTAGACATTGGAGGCCTGGTCGTAATGAAGTGAGAAACAAAAACGCTTTGTCCGATATGCCACGAGTTTTACTTTCAACTTAATTTTTACCCACGACCTTTAAAAAAAATTCAAATTTGTTGCCAAATAAGTCTTTCTTGTTTTAAACAAATCTTTTCCTCATCGAAACATATCATATTCAGCTGATTTCAGGAGATCAACCAAATACACTAGATTGATAGAACAAATGGATTTAACAGAAACTTTGTTGAGACATTCATTCAAGAAAAATGCTTGGAAAATCCATCGAGTCCTCTGTGTCACAACCCAATTCGAATATAGTTTAACCCAATATCTCGGTAAGGAACTTCAAAAAGTTTTGCTCTTTGATTTTTCTGGGTAAAGTTTCGGTGGAAATTAGCAAAATACTTTGTACTTTTTATCCTTCTTTGGTCATTGCCTTTAAACCATACATTACCTTAAAATCCTTTTTTTCTAAGTTAAAAGACCCCTCGAAACAAACAGAACTAAACGGAGTCTACCAACTTGATTTCAATTCAGGTAATGCTTCCTATATCGGTCAGTCGGGTAGATCATTTCACAAACTCATTCAAGAACATTTGGAAGTTTAACTTCTTGTTTTAATTGTCTTAGGAGCATTGTCCTATTGGAAAGATTAACACGCCAGGATGAACCCGTATCAGGTGACTTATAATAAGTACCATACGGAACGATGCCTATTTGTGAGTGATTCAGAGTTGGAAGTCAGAGTGTGCGATGGTGTTAAATGATGTCGGGATTGAGGGTGACTAGTAAATCCACTGACAAGCCCACGCTGGTCACCCCGGGCGAAACATCGTTTAATTGTTTCTCCTTTCGCTTTGGTCTTTTGTGTGTTCCTTGTGGGACACTCATCCAATTTTGAATTTTCGTTCTTTCCTTCCAAGATCTTTTGACCTTCTCTTTTTTAGATTCTTTTCGGTTGATTTAACTGATTTGGAAGTTTACTTTCTTTTTATTGACAACAGAGGCGCTGTTTTTAACACTGACATTTTGTTTGTTACGCACATTTTAATTTATTATTCAATTTGTTTTTGTATAATGTTTTCAAACAAAACTGTATTTGTCTTTTTTAATTGTGGAACAGCTATTTGTGTCTTACTGTTTTTCGTTCTTTCAGGACATAGCCATTTTTGTAAGTACTTATTATTTTTATTATTTTAACCTCTCTTTTACAGAGTTTATTTTTAGATAACTCTTTTTCGTTTTATTGAAGTTAAGTAGGTACTTATAGGGTTTTGTATTTATTTTTTAGATCCTCCCTTGACAATGTCGGTATGACGAAACGCGTTGGGGGGAAAACAATTAAAATTTTAGTACTCTAAAAGTTAAGTTTTTAATTTTGTGGAGTAAGGACGTAAGGAAGGTTGTGTTTTAATATGATGCTTAACGAATTCAAAACCTTTTACTGGGGTTACTGTCGACTCATTGCTCGTTTTATTTCTAGTCTCGTTTCTTAAATTTTCCTATTAATGACACAAAGTCAGCAAACTTTCTTAAGTTTTGGAAATATGAAAGACGACAGACTCCATTTACTACTTACCCTCTCACGGTTTTGTTTTGCAAATGTTTCTGTTTATTGACAAACTTTCTTAATGTTTTCAGCTCTTAGACTTTTCGGTATTAAGTAATGTGCTTAGTACGGCTTAGCATAAGTAGACAGCGGCGTGCGGCCATGGAAGCAAGGGAAGCAGTGCTTCCCTAGAAAAAAATCATCTTCTTAAATGTAATTTTTGAAATAAGAAAAAAATTACTTTAGATCAGTGGTTCCCAAAGTGTGCGCCGCGGAGTCTCGGGGCGCCGCGAGAAGAAACCTGGGGCACCGCCAGGCGCTCCTGATAAGGTAGAATTTGAGTTATGTTTGGCAACGCCGGTAACGCATCCGCTATTAATCGAGTCTCGAGCCCGAAAGAGCAGAGGAAGTTTCTAGAATTTCTAGAAGCCCGTATTCGTGACCTTTGGTCACTAATCATAGCCTATCAATCAGCTGTTGATAGTGGTTTCTCCAGTCAATGTCAGTCAAATTATCTCTTTCAGGTTACCCAATATTATTGTCATGTTCATTGGCGTTTCATGAAAAATAAGAAGTCTGTCATATAATTACACTAGACATTTGCTTATAAGTGTGCTAATCGTTTTTACATTATTTATTCTTTACATTTTAGCTATCGGTACCTATATATTATTATAAAGAAACAGTTTAAAGTAGGTACTTTCAAAATCTTTTAGTTTCAATCTAGTTATAAAGTAAGTAATACTTTTTACCTATAGGTATACCTCTGTATTAGAATAAAAATGGCGTTTTTAACTTTGAGTGATTTACGTTAGCCAGTGAGTTTAGAATTAAAAAATTTTTATTAAAAAAAAACTTTTAAAGAACAAGCTTTTATTAAATATACTTAAAACTAGAAAACAATTTTTTATCTTTCTTATACCATTAAAAATTTTAACTTTAGGGATCGGATATAGCTAACATCGACGATTTACCCAAGAAACAGTTGTATTACTCTATAATCTAAGGACATTTTCAAAGGATTGGCAAGCACGGCAATCTCACCCGTTCTCAGCTTCTTTAGATGAAAGCGTTATGTTTATCATTCGAATAGAAGAAGAATTTAGTTCTTCTTTTGTAGTTCTCTCTTTGCCACCGTAAAGTTAAAATTCTCAATTTGTGCCCATCGCTTTTATTATGGTAGAAGAAAGATAAAAAATTATTTTCTACTTTCAAGTGCGTTTAATAAAAGCTACATATTTATTATGGACTTGCTCTTTAAAGTTTTTTTTATTAAAAATCAATTTTTTAATTTTTAGATTTGTACCACAAATCGTCCATTTTGAATCCGCCATATCGAAAGTTTTAAATCTAATCAAGAATTCATATCCCGTTCCCGAAAAAACCCTGTTTGCCAATTTTGATTTAAATCCAACAAACTAAATCTTTTCCCTCCTCCACTTCCATCGTTAGAAGAAAGCGTGTACCTAATAATACCATATTATTGTATTGTCGCCGGAACTATAAACGTATACCAAATTTTAACACACCCCCTTAATTTTTTGGTTTTTAACCTTAATCGTCCATTTTGCATCCGCCATATTGAAATTTTTAAATCTGATCAAAAATTCATAATCCCCTTCTTAAAAACCCCTGTATGCCATTTTTGATTGAAATCGAAAATACTAAATCTTTTTCCCCCTCTACTTCTCTCGTTAGAGGGAGGTGGGTTCCTGAGAATACCATATTATTGCATTTTCACCGGAACTATAAAAGCATACCAAATTTGAACACAATCGGATGTGGATAAGTCAGTTAAAATTGGTTAGCAAAACATGACCATACAAAGAATTTTAAATAGTCTAGTTTTTAGAGGCCTATTTTTTATGTAGTTAACTACGTCTATGATACGTTCCATAACCAAATTCAATTCACAACCCAACGACTTCGATGCAAGTGCTTCCCTATGAATGATGCAATGGGTTCACATGGCATACGGTGCTTTACTGCGAATAAGTGCTTGCAATCCACCATAACGGTCAGACATTGATCGAGCGTCATCACTACAAACTCCAATAAACTTCTCCCAATCTAAATTATCCTCTGTTACAAACTTGTCAAGAATTTGAAACAAGTCTTGAGCCTTTCCGCTTTCATCGATACTTTTGCAGAGAAGAAGATCTTCAACAATAATATTATCATCCAGGAAGCGTACGTAACAAATAAGGTGTGCATCTTTATTACTGTCAGTAGCCTCATCAAGTTGCAGACCAAATTCCTTGCCTTTCATTTTCTTTATCAATTGATCATTAAGATCCTCAGGTATATGATGTATTCTTCGACTAATAGTGTTCTCCTATCATAATGTTAACCATGTCGACAGCAGCCGGTAAAATAAGTTCTTCTGCGATGGTGTGAGGTTTCTTACACTTCGCCACCCTGTATGCCACTTTGAAAGAGGACAGCAGTGCATTGCTAGGTACTGAAGTTTGTTGAGTAAACACGTTCTTTTGTTTTTTACATTCTGCAACTTTTTTGTGAAAAATTCGCGTGACTTTCCAACCATCGTAGGATGAATGGTTTCGAGATGTCGTTTTAGCTTACTTGGGGGCATATTTTCGACCGCTAGAATTTTCAAACAGGTTTTTCCTTATGATTTACTTCTACTGAAGTAAAACCAAAGTTTAAGTAGCTATCATCGTATGTACGATGTTTCCTTCTTTTTACTCCTCCGTCACTTGTCGATACTTGATCACTCTGTCTCGATCTATTAGTTTTCTTATTTAATAAAAATCTTTTCATCTTGTGACTAACTTTTTACGAAAAAACAAAGCAACCGATCCGATATTGGAACGTTTATGTGTCCTGAGTTCGTAAATCACCGTTTACAACTCCTCTTACGGTAAACTAACCTAGCAAAGTGGATTGCGGCGACTTAAATACTGTCAAAGGGCGCTCGCGAAAATTCTCGTCGAGCGACGCGCAGATCGAATACGTGCTTCTGGAAATTCTAGAAACTTGCTCTGCTCTCTCGGGCTCGAGGCTCGATTAATAGCGGATGCGGCGCCGGCGTTGCCAAACGTAACTCAAGTTCGATCTTATCAGGAGCGCCTGGCGGCGCCCTTGGTTTCTTCTCGCGGCGCCCTGGGGTGCCGCGGCGCACACTTTGGGAACCACTGTTTAAACATTTTATACTATAGGGCAGAGGCGCAATTCTTAAAATATATGATGGACAAAGTACGTTAGATGAATATTCTGCTCCGATAAGGATCTTGAAGTTTTATTTACCATCAAAAGACGTAAAAATATTTTGCCGAAATTTTGAGAAATGGTTAATATGAAAAGTTAAAATTAATAAAATAAAAAATTGAAGGCAGAAAAGATCAGGGTTACATGTCTTAAAAATTTTAGATAATGGTATGATGCGTGTGAATTTTTTAGAAAGACCGTAGAAGAGATGCAAATTGCGTTGATGATACGTTCGAAAAAAAAAGCGCACTTAAAAAAAGAAGAATTTCTTGGAACGCCACAATTAAATTTATTCAAGACCATTTACACCTGTAATTTTAAAATAAAAAAAAATAGAAAAATATTTATGTTTTTAATAAATCGTTCGCCAACAAATGCATATAAAATACTACCAATTTGGGTCATGCTGTGAAATTTGGAAGATCTACAATTAAATAGTTTAATTTAATAATGCATGAAGCGAATAAAATGTGTATACCTACATGTGTAGAACATGTTTATAAAGCCGTGTGCTAATTTAGAGAAAATCACGCAACACTTAAATTCAACCAGATAAAACTAAAAGATTCTTATCAGTTTCTGGCTAAACCGTAATAATGCAATGTATACAGTATACAGGGTGTAAAATGTATGACTGTCAAATCACGCAACCTCTGGAATGTAGGCAATTTAAAAATACCTGCTTCACAGTTAGAGTTAACTGAAAACAATACCTACAGTCCATTCCATTTTTATTTAGACAAAACACAACCTCACTTTCCATGGAGCAAAAACCAGATTTTTAAGTTGCCAAAATCAAATGCCCTAGGTTTTGGTAATCCGGTTATAAATACCCTGCTAACCCGAAATCACTCCGAATAACCCCTTATATTACGCTTTCATATGAATCAAATGCACCAGAGTGAAACAACATGATGCCAGAGATACTTTAAGGATGAAAAATAAATATGACTATTAAAGCAGCTATGATATTTGTTTTTATTTGTACACCGAGCATAACAAAGAAAACGCGATGCAGACCCAATGCATGAGGGAGATATAGCCTGATGAGCAAAGTGACCCAAAAAATAATGAATTCAAATCAAATTTAGACGTTTAAAAATGCGGCACCGGCTATTAATTTTGCGTATTTTTAATTAAAAGCTTTTATTTAACTTCACCTCTATGTATGTATGTATGTTTATATGTTCGGATCAAATCTTGCAACTCAATTTTGATAACTTCCAGATGTCCGATTGAATTCGAATTTGGTATGCGATTATAGTTCCGGTGACAATGACAATAATATGTATTATCAGATACCCCTTGGAGGGGTGAAAACGCCTAAGTTTGTCCGATTTCAACCAAAATTGGTATACGGGGGTTTCTAGGGATAAGAAATACGAATTTTTGATCAGATCTTGAAAATTCAATATGGTCGATTCAAGATAGACAATTTTTGGTCATGTTTTGCTAACCAATTTTAACTGAATTATACACATCCCACTGTTTTCAATATTTCAATCCCGCCCTACGAGAGAAGTCGAGGAGGAAAACACCTAAGTTTTTCAGATGTCAACCAAAATTGGTATACGAAGGTTTTTTGGGGATAAGGAATACGAATTTTGGACGATTTTTAGTCATGTTTTGCTAACCAATTTTAACTGAATTATACACGACTGTCTACATATTTGGTATGAGTTTACAGTTCCGGTAACAATACAATAACTTGGTATTATTAGGCACCCCTCCCTAAATACGAGGGGAGTGGAGGAGGGAAAACACCTAAGTTTATCCGATTTTAACCAAAATGGGTATACGAGGATTTTTGGGGATAATAAGCAATACGAATTTTTTATCAGATTTTGAGAATTCAAAATGGCGGATTTAAGATTTTTCGTCATGTTTTGCTAACCAATTTTAACTGACTTAACTAACTTATACACATCCCATTGTCTTCAAATTTGGTATGCGTTTTTAGTTCCGGTGACGATATATTAATATGGTATTATCAGGTACTCGCCTCACTCTAACGAGAGAAGTGGAGAGGGAAAAAGATTTAGTTTGTTCTATTTGAATTAAAATTGGCATACAGTGGTTCTTAGAGAAGGGGATTATGAATTATTAATGAGATTTAAAAATTTCAATATTGCGGATTCCAAATGGACGATTTAGGATACAAATCTAAACATTAAAAAGTAATTTTATGTAAAAAAACCTTTTCAAATCCAAGCTTTTGCATTTGCAGTTTTTAGATTTAAAATAACAAGTTACTTCCTAATATTAGAGGGAGTTGTGACGAAAAACTAATGTGTTCCTGAAAGTGACCAATGGGTGGGTGCGTCCACCATGCCTGTGCCCCAAACTATGTCTGAGCTTCATTCCTTTGAGATTTCATAACCAGCCCCTTGTAAGATGTAGAGTTCGCACTATTTAAGTTTATGTATCGGATCAACACTTGCGTCCCTGACCATATCTAGTACACTGTGATCAACTGTCTTACGATAACAATAACAACATTGCAAAAAAATGGTTCAAAAACCTTCTATTATAATCAACCCATGATAAAATTTAAACTAAACAAAATCGAAAATTTTCTGAATGAGTCCCTGTCCATTCTGTGATCACTGTGGCCAAAAATCTAGGGAGAAACAAAAAATAAAAGTCAGGCCGAAAATTCTCGTTGACAATGTATAAAAAGAACCAGGTACCATTAACATGGGAAAAAAGGTCTCGGCCAAATTCACTGAAATTTTTATATGTTTTTGTACTTGGTCTCATAAGAAAAAATTTAAAAAATCAAACTTTTCTGTCGAGTCGTTTTTGAGATACAGGGTGTTTAAAATGTCATGTTTTCCGTACATTTTCCTCTTTTGAGCCGAAATCCTTTTTTTTAAATATTTTTAATAAATTGATTTCCCTGATTCTTCTCTAGAATTTTGGCTAGTATAATCAAAATTATACTGGGTTTTAAGATACAGAGAGCGTCAAAATTTATACGTAGGTAGATTTTTTTTTCAATTTAGGCAATTTTTTAAACAAGTTTAGTGTTTATACTTTAAAAATTGTCAAATCAAAAATCCTTAAATTCATAATGTAAATTATATTATACAAGGTGTCCAAAAACTGTAATTAAATGTTTCTTATTTTTGTCCTATTTTAGGCATGGTTTATTAAATAATATAAATCACCTTCTAGTGGATTTGTTCTTTTACTTCGTTAAGATCTTCGCCAATACAAATAATAATACATAAGGTTTTAAAATACAGGGTGTGTCCTGACTTAAATGTTGTATTATGATGTTACGTTCGTTTTTTTCTATTTACGGTTTACATTACAAACTTAAAAATATTTGATAGTAATTCTGTCATAAATATACTGGGTGATCGAAAATTATGTTTTTCGTAGGGTCAATTTTACACTAAATATTCACCTGGCTTGAAATGAGACAAAAAGAAGAGAAATAAATTTTTGGGCACCCTGTATATGGCATTTCTGTAAGATATTATGAAGACTTTGTTATAATATTTTCGATTGAAACATGTTTAAAGTATTTATTTTATGTTTTAAATAAATTGCTCAAAATGAAAAAAAAACTCTACCTACATATTATAATTTTTGACGCCCTCTGTATCATAAATCCCAGTTTGTATTGTCCGAAATTCTAAAGAAGAATCATGAAAATTAATTTAAAGAAAACATTTAAAAAAGGAAATGGATTTATTACATAAACTGGCTTAAAAGGAGGAAAATGTACAGAAAACATGACATTTTAAACACCCTGTATCTTAAAAATAGATCTGCAGAAAAGTTTAATTTTTTCAATTTTTTCTAATGAGTCCAAGTACAAAAACATGTCAAAATTTTAGCGAATTTGGCCGAGACCTTTTTCCCCATGTTAATGGTACCTGGTTCTTTCGGGTGGAATATACTATAGCTAGGGAAAAATTTGCCAAGCTAGAATGGTGATGTCATGTTTTGCGTACTTTTGTCTCACGAATCAATCAATTAATTAATCAAACGTAGCTTTATTGTCAGAAACATAAAGTAAACATTGACAAAGCCATGCTTAATAAGTAAATATATACCACAAGTTAAAAACGAAATAGGTTTTAAGACTTAGCATCTAACTTAACTAGGTAAAAAATTGTCATTGTCACATAATTAAAGAACAATATAATACTAAACACATTAGACAAAAAAATGTAAAAAATGTAAAGTAAATATTAAAACAGATCTGAAAAAAATTCATCAAGAGTGTTAAATTTTTGCAAGTTTCTTGCATCTTGTAAATAATTTGTTAGTTTTCCTGCTAAATTAAATTTTATTTACTTTTTGATATATATTTTTGAGAACTATCCCAGTAAACACCGTTATGTAAATATTACGTAAAATTTACATAACAGATTTACCTTGTTATGTAAATTTAAGGTCACTGAGAGGTCACAATAAGGTAAAATTTAAACCACATTAAGGAGCGAAAAATCTGCATAATGCCATGCGCAAAGCCCACCTAATTTTTACATAAATGTGATGTAAATAAATTGACATACCTTTTACATAAATACCTACGTGTATTTTACATAACAAGTTTGTCTTGTTATGTAAATTTAAGTTCACATAGAGGTAACAATTATTTATTAATAAGGTAAAATTTAAGTCACATTGATCTGTATGACATTCGCAAAGCGTCAACTATCTAAGTCCGTCATGAGCACGCAGCTTGAGGCGGACAACGGAAGGTTCCTTCAGGTTCGTCGGTGGTTGCTTGACATGGTCCGACATTGGCAAACATGTGGTAAACTAGAAAGTTAACCAGACTGGCTGGTTTAAGTGGCGGAAGAGGTGATTCTTATAGAGATCTTATCAATGTCAATACCTCAAAGTCCGCATCCTAATTTTGAAATATCTTTGCTCTTTATATATATAATATGATCATTCACTATACAGGGAACATAGTGACATTAGCGCCATCTCTACCTACTAGGAAGAAACTATTAAGCACTGGAAATTTAGATGATATAAATATTACTTAAAATGTTTTATATAATAGTTATGTAACATTTGAAAAGTAAACTTACGGTTCAATTGACTATATAATAATTATGTAAAATTTAGGACTTTAATTTGACGTAAATAATTTTACAGGGAATTTACATAACTTGAATGACATAATTAATATATAAAAAATGTTATGTAACAATTATGTAAAATTTTTAATATAAACTTAATGTTCACATTATTACATAATATTTACGTAAATTTAAAAATTTTAATGTGACGTAAATCATGTTATAGAGCGTTTAAGTAATTTATATGATATAAATATTACATAAAATACAAACGGAAGATGGCTGTGGCACCATAAATCTAACGAAAAAACAAGAGTTTTTTGTACTTCAGTGCATCCAAGAAGTTCATTTTTTCATTACATAAAAGTTATGTAAAATTATAAATGTAGAAGTAATGTCTAAATTTCTACATAATAGTTATGTACATTTTATTACTTTCTTTTAAAGTAAATAATTTTATGTAACGATTACGTAAATTAGATTACTTGAATATTACATAATATATTTTTATGTAAAATTAAGGTCCCACTATTTACGTAATATTTACGTAAATTTTAAAAAAATATGTATAAAGTAATATTATTTACGTAAAATTAACATTGCGTATGAGGATTTAAATGTACAGTCAAAATTTTTAGGTAATGTTTACATAATTTTTTTATAAACATATTTTTATGTGAGATTTACGTAAATATGATGTAACATATTTTACATAAATATATGAACCTTAGATTTATATAAATATTAGGTTAAAGTCACAAGTGTCTTTACTGGGATGCTTTACAACCACTAGTGAGTCATTTTTTAGGAAAATTATTTTGTTTATTTTTTTCTATTTTTGGGTAATTTTAGAAATGCGCTTTTTATGCAGCAATAAGATTTTTAAGAATTCTAGCGACTGTTTGGCGGCGCCACAAGCATTATTAACATGCGCAAATATAAAGGAAACGGCGAGCGGTGTTAATTAAAAAACTCAAAGTACGCTAATTTACTTGCCATATTAACATTTATCGATAAAAACACTTCTTCTATTTATTAAGAGACACTTAAGATTAAGGACATTGTTCTGTGTTACTGGAAGAAGCCTGCAGACGGTTGGCCATTCTGGAAGATCACATGGACAGAATGTGGTAAGTAGCTATTTGTTAAAGATTTCTCATTGCTGCGTTATTTTAATAACTTTGAGGGATTCAACTATCAAGGGAGGTCAAATACATCATTATTACGATTTTATTTATGTCAGCATATAATATAGTTCTGCTTACCTTTCTCATACAAATAAAAAAATCAACAAATTTTTATTAAACAAAACAAACCTAGTAACCTAAAAATCTTCCACCACAGAATCACACCAAGCTTGGTTAGTTGGCTTTTTAACGGTAAAGGTAGTCGCTAATAAGCGACAGTGGTTAACCACCTAAGGTAACAGCGTAACCGACCGCTACTGCGCCCGCGCACAATAGAGGTAAAGGTTACAGATCGACCAAAAATCTGAACGAAATCACCCTATTTATTGTGCTTATATCGATTAAGTAAAGGTATATTATTGATTCAGTTTTCAATATTTAATAACTTTTACCATTTCATATAATTATGGAATAGAAATATTGCCCATCCTAATAATACTGATGTAGTAATAACATTGTAAATTTAAATGAAAAAAAAAATCTATTTCCGAAGTCCTATTAAACAATTGCACTGTGTTACAAATTTAAAAAAAAATAAGTACCCACTCCAATTCTCCCTGTTTATTTATTCATACACATCATTAAATAAGAACAGATAAATACTTTTTTTTATCACGTAGTGTTTTTAGGTACGGTAGGTAATAGTAGTTTACATAACAAGCATGTTATGATGGTCATTAAACGTGAAGATGAAGTTTGAGACGCGAGACGCAGGCGAGTGTCTTAATTTATCTGAGTGTGTAATGACCATGACATGCGAGTTAGTGTACTATACTTTATTTACGACCAATGAAAATGTCATCATAAATAACCTTCATAACCTGAAGTTTCAATGACGTTTTAATCTAAAACGTCAAAACAAATAAGGCTACTAAGGGACTTTTCATATATATATTTTTAAAAACAAGGGTTTTTCTTCAAAATGGATATGTCAATTTAACGGGACTTATTTTTGTTTATGTACTGAAATTATATTGGATTTATTTACGTTTAATAAATATTTATTGTCTTAAAAATATAGAAAAATAATTCACATTTTTGCGTCAATTAGTGCTCTTATAAAATAAAGTTTCATCGCTTGTCACGCCATCTTGTGGTTTACCTCTAAGCTTCATTATTATCCTAGGAGTGTAAATGGTCCATAACAGTCGTCTTGGGACGCTCGTTAAATTAGTATTATGGGTTGGTCGTAAGTAAAAAAAATGAAACGTCCAGCATACACAGCTTTATTTAATTATATGTGGGCCACAAAATTCCGCACTTTTTGGATTGGCTATAACTTTTGACATGGTTACTCGATTTTAAAATATATTAGCTTTTTGAAAAGATAAAACGTTAGAGTTTTTCGATTCGGTTAAAAATTTACAAGTTTCAAAAAATTCAAAATGGCGGACAGTTTTAGAAAATGTGTAATTTTCACCCCCCCTTAAAAAAAATTTTGTGCGACACTAAACAAACTCTAAAGCTTCCACTACAAACGATCATTATTTCTGTATATATTGAAGTATCGTTTAATTAAATCAGTTGGGCAATAAAAAAGTTATAAGTTTTTTGACTACGAGTGTTTTGGCTTCGCATTGAAAAAAATCACAAAATTACATTCATTTTCCATTTACTATATCTTTTGACCTAATTATTTAATTAAGAAAAATACTAAGAATCTAAATACCCATTACTTTTTTATTTCTTATCCGATTTAATTAGGCGATATCTCGATATACGAAGAAAAATGGGAGATTTGGAAATACTAATTTTTATTTTATCCAGTGTCTTACTTAAAAAAAATAAGGCGTATAAAAGCTAACCCTTTTTAAAACTATCCGCCATCCTGATTTTTTTTTAATGTCAAATTTTAAACAATCAGACGCAACTCTCATGTTTTGTCTCTTTAAACAATATATTTTTTTGAATTAACTAATCAGGCCAAAAGTTACAGCAAATTAAAAAAATATGTAATTTTGTGATTTTTTCCAATGTTAAGCCCAAACACTCATAACCTAGAAGCTTATAACTTTTTCATTTCTTAACCGATTTAAGTAAGTGATACGTCAATATACACATAAACAACGAGTATTTGTAGTGAAAGCTTTAAAGTTCGTTCATTAACGCACATAATTTTTTTTCAGGGGGGTGAAAATTACACATTTTTTAAGACTGTCCGCCATCTTGGATTTTTGAGGAATTTTAAATTTTCAACTGAATCGAAAAAGTATCACGTTTGGTCTATCTAAAAAACTAAAATCTTTAAAAATCGAGCACTTATGTCAAAAGTAATAGCCAATCCAAAAAGTGCGGAATTTTGTGGCCCAACCTATAATAAATATAACTACCAACTAAACTTCGTATTAATACCTTTTCTTACATTAAAATATAAAATATATGGAAGTTTATATTATACAAGGAATGAAATATATAAGTGGGACCAAAAAAAACCGTACATTTTTTTTTGTATCAGCTTAATTTTTGTGATTTTTAGCTTCTGCAAAAAGCTAAACCTTCAGAGTATATGAAACTTTTGTCAAATTTGAGATTTCATCAAAATCCAATATGGCGCATGATTTTTAAATTTCCTCATTTTTAACATCCCCCGCCAAAATTTTATTTGCACTGATCGATTTTAGACATTTGCCATAAAGACACGTCTTTATCGTGCACAGAGAGGTTAAAAATCGGACAAGAAGTAACAACGCCTAACGCCAACGAAGTAAGAAGTGATGTTTTAACCCTTTGTAAGGCATATGTCTAAAAACCTCTAGTTCTTGTTCTACTAGGGATTTGTTCAATCTCGTCCGATTCTTTAGATTTGAGCTCTGCATGAAGCTAAGGCTCTGGCATCTTTACTCTATCTATCTATCTAAATCCGTAATGGCGCAAATGTCAGTGGCGCACATAAAATTTTGGCCGGGGGGGGGGTGTTAAAAATGGGCAAATTTAAAAATCATGTGAAATTTCGAATTTTAACGAAATATCAATTTTGACAAAAGTTTCATATTCATCAATCAAATCAAACTTACGGTAGCAAAAAAAAATGTACGGTTTTTTTGGCCCATCTAATATTTCAATTTTTCTTTTGCGTTGAAAAGGATCTTCTTCCTTTGAACGCCACACTGAAAAAAATATGGTACATAGTATTAATAACAGGCGTTTATTAATTTTTTATGGATAATTGTACATCAACAACACGTAACTGTTACAAAAATCGGAGAAAAGTTATAAAAATTGTCATATAAAGTAATGAAATTAATAAACGGAAGTTATGAAATCAATGAAAAATGTTTCTTGACATTTTATAGAGAGTTGTTATTAATAGTATGTACAGGTTATTGAGATAATAAAAGAACATATAAAATACATGAAACATGTTGACGATTTTAATCAATGACTTAAATAAATTTAATAAATGGCGATCATTGACTGTCGTTTAAAAGTTGTTATGGAATGTATGTACAATTTTATGAAAATTATGAACCGGGCATACAAAATACATAAACATGGTTATGAAATTTATGTACGTAACAGTCTTTTACTAAATTCATTCTTAGTTGTAACTGAAAGCTATGAAAACATGTCTCTTAATCCTTGATTTCATAACACCCTTCACAAAAATCATTCTTAAAGACTCTTTATATTGTAACAACTTTTCTTTGAAACTGTGTCTTGCAGCAGTAAAATCAATAACTCGTTTTGGCTATAAAATTTATGTAAACTTGATTATGATATTGATAAAACTTTACATCGGAGCAAAAATCATATACAAAATACATTGGCTCAATGTATTTTGTTCTAAGAAACGGTGACTTTTTTGGTTCAGTGTAGCAATAATATCTTAACATAGATGCGTCCCGATGATCTTAAAATCGTTCCTCAAGCCTTTCATATCCTGATAAAACTAAAATGTATTTTATACATTTTTCTGGACCCTTTGTATATTTATATATATTTTTTACACTTATTGGTCACTCACAGCTACAAGATTTGAAGAAAAAAAGAATCTTTTTATACGCATTTAACAAATCACTCATCGTCCCACTTAACGAATATCCAACTAAAAAATAAAATAACCGCACATGAAATGAACCTATATTTTTCCAATAATGATTAGATCTATACATATAATAAAACTCTCTTGTCTCTATCTATTTGTCTGTCCGTTTGTTCGGTATCACGCAAAAGCTACTAACCTGAAAAAAAAATTATGACTATTT
This sequence comes from Oxystoma pomonae, assembly GCA_963921995.1. Lineage (NCBI taxonomy): Eukaryota > Metazoa > Arthropoda > Insecta > Coleoptera > Brentidae > Oxystoma > Oxystoma pomonae. The sequence continues at coordinate 40,126,790 of OY998165.1, forward strand.
AAAGTAAAACCGGGAAAAAAATAGCGAACAAAGCCGGTATACGAGTGAATGGGAGGGTGGTAAAGGGGAACGGGTGTGAGGTGGAGAGGGAAAGCATTAATTTGAAACACATGAACGAAGTCACGAGCAATAGCTATTTTACTAATATCGGTGTGTGCCTCAAAAACAAGACGTGATAAAAACAAAAGACATCCACTACCTACAACCTAAAACAAATAGGAAACTATAATGGCAATCAGTTTTTCGGGTACCAAAATCGGGTCACGCAATGTTATATTTAGCGCAACAAATGTATATACAAAAGCCAGATATTTTTTAATATTTATAGTAATAATAAAAAAAAAGGTTTTACATTTTTTTTGGCCTTGCTAATGCACCATTTCATATTTTACAAGCTTTTATTTAACTTGCAATATATCTATGTAAATATATTTGTTCGGATGGAATCTTGAAACCTAATTTTGACCAACTTCCCGACATCCGATCGGCTCTAAATTTGGTACTACTCGAAGAGGGTGGAGGGGGGTACAGTTAAAGTATGCCCGATTTCGTTGAAATTTGGTATGTTGGGGCACTTGGGGATGGAGATAACGAATTTCTTATCAGATTTTAACAATTCAATATGGCGGATTCAAGCTTGAATTTTTGATTAGATTTTGAAAATTCAATGTGGCGGATTCAAGATGGACGAATTTCGGTCATGTTTTGCTAACCAATTTGAACTGACTTATCCAATGTGTTCAAATTTGGTATGCGTTTATAGTTCCGGTGAACGAGGGAAGTGGAGGGGGAAAAGATTTAGTTTGTTCGATTGGCATACAGGTTTTTTTCGGTAAGGGGATATGAATTTTTGATTAGATTTGAAAATTTCAATCACAATTGGCATACAGGGGATTTTAAGGAGGGGGATCATGAATTTTTGATCAGATTTGAAAATTTCAATATGGCGGATTCAAAATGGACCATTAAGGGTACAAATCTAAAAATTAAGGGTGTATGTTCAAATTTGGTATGCGTTCATAGTTCCGGCGACAATAAAATAATATGGTATTATTAGGTATACACTTTTTTCTAACGAGAGAAGTGGAGAGGGGAAAAGATTTAGTTTGTTCGATTGGCATACAGGTTTTTTTCGGTAAGGGGATATGAATTTTTGATTAGATTTGAAAATTTCAATATGGCGGATTTCAAATGGACGACTTAGGGTACAAATCTAAAAATTAAAAAATACATTTTTATTAAAAAAGAACTTTTAAGGAACAAGCTTTTATTAAATGCACTCAAAAGTATAAAATAATTTTTTATCTTTCCTATACCACAATAAAAGCGATGGGCGCAAATTAAAAATTTTAACTTTACGGTGACAAAGAGAGAACTATAAAAGAAGCACTAAATTTTGATTCTATTTGAACGATAAAAATAATGCTTTCATCTAAAGAAGCTGAGAACGGGTGAGATTGCCGTGCTTACCAAGCCTTTGAAAATGTCCTTAGGTTATAGAGTAGTACAACTGTTTCTTAGGTGAATCGTTGATAAGACCGATATACAATACCTAAAGTTAAAATTTTTAATTTGCGCTCATCGCTTTTATTATTTAATAACAGCTTGTTCTTTAAAAGTTTTTTTTTTAAATTTATTTGTTACATATTTTTTTAAATTTTCTGAGAGAGCAAATATTATTCGTAACACTTGCGCAAGTTGCATAAATTTTATTCCTTTCAAATTTAACCAAACTCCGCCTTATGTCGTTCGCCGAATAGGTTTTGCGTGGGGGAAACTATAGGTATAACTTTGCAGCTCACTTGTTTTATTATTTTTTTAACAATCAAGAAAACAATAACTGACGGCTAAATAAGATAGAAGTATTTTTTTTACATAACCGGTAAAAACGATTTAAAAAAAAGAAGAGTTTAGCCGTAAGTTGTAAAAACTTATTTGTTTCATATCTTTATAGAAAAATACTCACGAAACACAACACAATATTCACTGACAATTTACCATTTTTATTATTTTCTATAAATCTAGGGCTGCTAATGGATCACATAATGCCAAATATGGTTTTGTTTTCGTCGGTGAACATACATTGTTGACCAACAGTTTGTTATTCAAAATGATATTTTTTGTGAACATCTTAAGAAAAATTGAATAAATGGGTTAATTTTTAAGTAGGATTACCATATTTTCCACACAAAGTTTATACAGATTTAATTGAAGTCAACTGTCAGTGAGAATTTTCGATCTGACGTTTGGTAGTTTTGTTTCTCCCTAACAAGACAGTTGGTCACAGTTGGGCCAGTGCCGCATAGTTTGCTTTAATTTTACTTTTATTATAAAACTCTTTTTTTGTACAGTTTTTTATTTATAATTTTAGGGATAAAAGTATCACTTTCATGAACGCATCAAATCAAAATATTTGTCCACATTTTCAGTCAGAGGGGGGGCATACCTAATTTTAAAAAAAATATGAACGAAAAATACCACTATATTGATGCCAAAATAACTCAAATAAACTTTAAAAAAAAACAATTTTTTTGGTAAAACATGCATAAAAAAAAACAAAAAACCTTAGACCTAAACAATAACAGTGAGATTTACTAAGATCTAAAATAGTTCCCCCCACAGGTCTAAATATTTACACCTGTGGGGGGGGGTGGTACTAAATTTTAAAACCTATTTTCAAAAAACACTTACCCATACAGAAAAGACACAAAGTTATTGATTATTTTGTATTGGTATTGCAAAATACCACTGAAAAATTGCTTTTTTGATCAAAATTCACCATATTTTGGGAGAAAATGCCCTAAAACTATATTTTTTTGACAGGTTTTAAAATGGCAAATGGTGAATACGCCAAAAATTTTGCACATAATAGCTTCATTATTGGTGATTTTTTAGAGCACCTCAGGGGGGTGGTTTAAATTTATAGCTCCCAGAAAGGAAAGTTCGTTCATAACCCATAATAAAAATAAAAAATAAATAATAAAGTAACCATTTTACAAGGATTAATTTACCTTATTTAATATCCCAAGTTGTTCATTACCCAATAAAACACCTTCTATTTTGTCCGAAAAAACCCCATATTTTGAACCCGTTTTCAGTACAAAAAATATATTTATGAGGGCACTACGAGGCAAAACAAACATAAGTGAAGGTCACTGATTATGCACAAAAAATATACCTAACAAAAAAATCCAAAACAACTATATTAAATTATTAAACTGAAACTAAAGCATTGAGGTTATCTAAAAGCTCAGTCAAAAAAAAATCCTTACTCAAAGCCCACTCATTTTAAAGCTGTAGCTTTCATCAGTAGAGATTGGTGCAAGCTAAGGTGCAAGCAGAGGTAAAAGATCCGAACTCGCTGTTTGTGATTGATCGCAGCAGTAATATTTTTAAACTGATATTTCAACAGTGAGAGAAATGTAAAAAAAACTTGCATTTAAGTTTTTTAATACATTTCAAAACACCTTTTAAATAATTATTATTATATTTATATATTATTAGCCATCTAAATCATTGCAATATGTGACATCAAGTATTAATTGGAAAAATTAATTAACAAGGGTAAGTTTTAATTAGAGTGACATATAGCCCCAATGTTAATTTATTCTACAGAGTGTTTACTATTTAAACCCCGCGTGAGTTTTAATTTTTTAATTTTCTTTTCTTCTAAATTGAAAATTTTCTCTTAAGTCCAAAAGATTGTGTTATGATGATTATTCAACAAACAAATTTATTAAAATTCTTCTTATAAATCAAACTATGTACAAAATTCAAGGAGATTTGGTTTAAAATGCTTGAAACCAAAAATTTCACTTCCGTTTTTCACCGTTCTAAAATAGAGTACACCTTTTTAGTAAATCCCACCGTTAATTAATAAACAAACGGAAGATGTCTGTAGCACTGTAAAAAAAACTTTTTTTTTACTTCAGTGCAAAATGAACTTCCTGAATTTTTAATGCAGATGGCATAATTGTATGTCCATCATAGGATCGATGCTATCTCGGCCTACTACTAACAACAGTATGTATTTTCTTGGTTTCGATTAATCACAGAGAGAGTGCAATTGACAGGATTTCTTGCGCTTGAGCCGTAATCTTTGGCACATAAGCGTGACCGAAATTCTCTGTCATTGTGGGACACCTAGCTGATGAGTCCCTAATAAGGACGAAACGGCGTCGTCCTAGGTTCCACCCTTTGTGTGAGCAATCGAAATTAGTAATGGGCACATCGAAAAAAAACATCGATGTTGAACTTCCATGTCAACATCGAAACTCAACATCGATGGTGAAAAAACATCGGAATAAAAACATCGATGTTTCTGAAGATCGATGTTAGTTTTTGCGTTTTTTAGAGAGTATTCTTATTTAAGACTTATTGTTCATGTTACACATTATACACACAATAGATTTATAATAACAATCGGTGCATGATATACAAAAGCTATTAAATATCTAAGGTAAAAAAACAGCAAAAAAATTTGAGTAGTACATTAGTTAGTGACACCTATTAGCGGCGAGGCCGACCGACCTCTCAAAAATAATCAATTCCTCAAATTCCTGTTTTTTGAGTAGCACTGGGTACAAGTGCAAATAGGATTGACAGCCCTTTCGATTAAAACGGGATTCTCCCGCTTTTTTGAATTTCCTCGCCTCCCGCCTGATGCAAAAAATCTCCCGATTTTTAAATTATGCGAGATGGCTTTCCATTTTTAAACATTCCCCAACATTCTTGAACAGTCTTTTTAATAACCAGAGACACCCTCTTCTTGCAATATAAGTTTGGAACGTAGTCTTTTACACTTTCTTTGATCTCTGAATCGTTTTCAGAAATTTAATAATACTCTAATTCTTCGTCACATAATGTAAAAAATATGCATTCTACCTATTCTACCCTTCTATGTTGCATTTCACTTTCACTGAAGTCCGGCTCTGAGCAGTTTTCAGATTTTACCTTAAATAATGATAGATCTCACATTTTATTTTTTGAAATGGTGACGAAGAATGTTTATAACACTTTGCGTTTGGTCGCTTTTTTATTGTGGGTTAAAACTGCAAAACACGAAGTATAAAAGGGTAAAAAAGCAAGTTGCGCTATTGGTTCTTCTGAAAATCAGAAGAATTAAGAAAGATATAAGTTTTCAAAATTCCCGCTTTTTGAAAATAAAAATATTGTAACCTTAAGTGCATTTCCCATATTTTTTTTGTATCGATGTTCGATTTTATAAGCATCGATGTTAAAAACATCGATGTTGATCAAAAAACATCGATGTTCTTGAAACATTGATGTTTTGTGTCCATCACTAATTGAAATTCAGGAAGTTTATTTTGCACTAAAGTACAAAAACTCTCGTTTTTTCGCTAAATTAATGGTTTAGTGGATAAATGCCTTATTGCAGCAAATTCGTCAACTAGTTTGTCCGGATCAACTCTTTAACCATGCCTGATTGATTTTTGGGTGCGAATACTCAGGGGGGGGGGAGCAATTTCCCCCATCCCTGCCCCTCCCCTATTGACGTCCCTGTTTCCTGCTTTTTCTAGCCGATACATTTTGTTATAACAGATCAAAAAGTGCAAGTTTATACGCACCTAAAAGCGCTTTTATATAAGCACGATTTTAAATAAAATCGCTTGCTCGGAGTGTTCATACGTTCTTCACTAAATGTCATTAAATATGTCAGTTTAAAGAAAAAACAAATTAAAATCTTAATTAACAACAGATTTTTCGGAAAACCACGGTTGAGTATTTCTTTAGTTCATTATCACCCTAAAATGGGTTTTAAAGCGATGATCCGCTTTCTTAAATCGCTTTAAAATAAAATTGATTTCGTGCTCAAAACGGTTTTAGTGGTGTTTATACGACAACATTCTCAAACCGTCCTTATATAAATAGTAAATGAAAACTAAAGCGAACTCGTGACAAACTAGGTTTACTGGTGGCAAAATTGTAAGGTATTTTTAAATAGCTATTATGCAAAACCGGGCGTCAATTGCGCTTTAATTTTAGGTGGTAATAAAGCACTTTAACGCCCGTGGGCTTTAAAACAATAATTTAACGCCTGCGGGCGTTGAAACTTATTTTAAGGCCTGCATGTGTTAAATTTAGCGGCTTTTTTAATTATTTATATATAGTTTTTTGTAATACGCTTTTCTTGAATTTGTAATAATAATAACAAACTATAATAACATAGGGAAGATGGCTTGTGTTGTTTCACTTTTTCGTTGAAGTATGCAAGTAAGGCGTCTTCTTTTACGATTAGGTTGATTTCCGGAATGTTTTTGATTGATTTTTGGGTGCGAATACTCAATTTCAATTTCCGCCATCCCTGCCCCCTCCCCTATTGACGTCCCTGTTTCCTGCTTTGTCTAGTCGATACATTTTGTCATAACAGGTCGAAAAGTGCAAACAATTACTAAGTTTATACGCATCTAAAAGCGCTTTTATATAAGCACGATTTTAAATAAAATCGCTTGCTCGGAGTGTTCATACGTTCTTCATTAAATGTCACTAAATATGTCAGTTTAAAGAAAAAACAAATTAAAATCTTAATTAACAACAGATTTTTCGGAAAACCACGTTTGAGTATTTCTTTAGTTCATTATCACCCTAAAATGGGTTTTAAAGCGATGATCCGCTTTCTTAAATCGCTTTAAAATAAAATTGATTTCGTGCTCAAAACGGTTTTAGTGGTGTTTATACGACAACATTCTCAAACCGTCCTTATATAAATAGTAAATGAAAACTAAAGCGAACTCGTGACAAACTAGGTTTACTGGTGGCAAAATTGTAAGATATTTTTAAATAGCTATTATGCAAAACCGGGCGTCAATTGCGCTTTAACGCCCGCATTTGTTAAATTTAGCGGCTTTTTTAATTATTTATATATAGTTTTTTGTAATACTCTTTTCTTGAATTTGTAGACGAAAAAATGCAAATTTTTGTTTCAATAATTTTTATTAAACGAACGCAACAATAAAATTACCTATAGTCAAAAAATAATAACTGTAATAATAATAACTAACTAAGATAACATAGGGAAGACGGCTTGTGTTGTTTCACTTTTTCGTTGAAGTATGCAAGTAAGGCATCTTCTTTTACGATTAGGTTGATTTCCGGAATGTTTTTACAAACATAATGTTTATTGGCTTTTTTGTATAGTTTTCTTGATTTGGCCGGCAAAAAATTCATCTTCGCCTCTTCAGCGGCCTCCAGTATATCTCTAGGTATTACTTTTTCTTCAAATTCCATAATGTTTTACAAGAAAAACGGTAAAAATAGCGACTAAAACGCAACATTATTTGTAATGAAGACTTTGTTGATATGGTTGCTAATAACAAGCAACTGTTTGTGTCTCAGATTGCTTGATTGAGAATGACAGAAATAACCATACAACAGGTCACTTTCGAATACTTAACTATTCGTCAACTGGTGGTTTATCTATTGTCAAAATATTAGAGAGATTTTGATACCAAAAAAAAAAAAATTATGTGCATAAATTGGACAATTTTTAGGGAAATGTCGAATTTTTTTTATACGAGTGTCTTGAAAAAGGGGTTTTTTTGTACGGAGAACACGATCTGAAAACGGCACCTTGCGCACGCCGTGTTCAAAACGCTTTGCATACGCTTACGTTATTTTTTACACGGGTATCCCGTCATTGTGATTTTTGTTGTTTTCACCCAATAATATAAGTTGGCTGAGTTCCATAGCAACCGACACGGCTCCATTTTTTTGTTGGTTAGATGCTTTAAATAGAATATTATACATTTTATTAGTAAAAACGAGTTAGATTGAAATTTGATTTCTCTGGTCTCTGTTTATTAGCAGTCGTGTAAAAAGTATCGTAAAAAACTCATTTGAATGCCTCTTTGCCACTCCCTCGACTTGTGGACCTCGCCTTCGGCTCGGTCCACCAAACTGTCTCGATCATGTGCAAAGAGTCGTTTTCAAACCTTGTTGTTTAAATAACTATTCTGTGTTCGCAACCATTGAAAATAAATAATTTTGTTAGTGTCACATTTATGATTAATAAACGTAGGTACAGGGTGTTCCATTTTCGAGGGGATTCAATGGGAAACTCTGTTATTATTGAAGATAGAGACATGCGGTTTTCTCATTACATTAAAAATATGTCTGTGGCAACCTTTTTAGAAAAAAACAACAGTCTTTTCGAAATTTTAATCCGATGTTTCGTTGCGTAGATACCATCATCAGAATCAAAAAGTTAAATACGGACCAAAATGTTCATATTTTAGTTTTCTTTTAAGTTGGTTTAATAATAAATTGTCATTTTTTTTATTTTGTTTCGATCCTGAAAAAAATCATTTTCAGTGCATTTTTTTTCTGGTCCTATTAATATTTATTTTTTTTGAGACTAAAACGAAAAAAACCGGACAAATTGTTTTTTGCTATAACTTTACCAATTTCAATAAAAAAACTGCATTGATAAGACAAATAAGCCTTTTGAAAAAAAAACATTCGCTTTGCCGCCATACTTAAATCCAAGATCAAATATGGCGGCAAAGCGAATGCTTTTTTTCAAAAGGCATATTTGTCTCAATACAGTTTTTTTTATGAAAATTGATAAAGTTATCACAAAAAACAATTTGTCTGTTTTTTTTTTTAGTTCACTCGGTATGTTCATATAATATATCTTGGTTTTCCAGGTCTACTATATATTAGCGAAATATAAATAGACCAAAAAAAATTAATTAAATTGGGACAGGGCCGTACCAAAAAAAATTGCACTGAAGATGATTTTGTTCGGGATCGAATCTGCGAAACGAAATGTCGGATTAAACTTTCAAAAACTCCATTGTATTTTTCTAAAATGATTGCCACAAACATGTTTTTACAGAACTTAATTATATCTTAAATTAAGGGAGATATCAACAATTGGTAATTTCGACCATATTTTAACTTTCCCCTGTAGCGCATAAAAGAAGGAACAGAATAAATCTGTTAATATCATTTTTTAAAGGAAGCGAAAACCGCAAGCCTCTATCTTCAATAACAACGGAGTTTCCCATTGAATCCTATCGAAAATGGAACACCCTGTACATTAAATTTTATTTGATTCTTTACATGCGGCTTAAAAATCAAATATTGCGGTATAAGAAACTGTAAAAATACTCGCGTCTACGACTTTGTATTGTTCCATTGTCCAATGGAAAAAGAATAAAAATAGTCGAGTTGGCGAGAAAAGTAAGGTTAGTTATATTTAAATAATATTATATATTATTATTATTTTAAGAAAATGAGTAACAAAAAGATAGGTAAATAAAATTTTTATATTCAAAAAAGGTTTAGCGAGGGTGAATAAATAACAAAAAACAAAGAATAGCGAGCTTTCCCTCAAAAAATAATCATTTCATCTCCTAATTTCTAGCACCGTACTGATGAGCACCACAAGTGCGAAACCCGGGTCTACGGTTACCATTACCTTTTTTAAGAGAAAGCTCGCTATTCTTTGTTTTTTGTTATTTATTCACCCTCACTAAATCTTTTTTGCATTTATCAACTCCAGAGCTTACGAAAGTACGAAACCCGGGTCTACGGTTACCATTACCTTTTTTGAGGAAAAGCTCGCTATTCTTTGTTTTTTAAAAAATTTTATATTTTACCTACTAATAACATTTTTAATATCTGTGTACAGGGTGTCCCAAATTGGGCACTTTTGGAGGGTTTAAGGTACTTCCAGGCGAGATAGAAAAAATCCGACCCCCACTTTCGAGACTCGATTTTTCAAGAGAAGTTCGAAGCTACGGAGGGGTTTTAAAAAGTTTGCATTTTGGGAGAGGGTCTATAACTTCGTTATTACTGAAAATTTAGTTTTGATGTAAAGAGCTTTTTTATAGGCTTTTTGATAAATAATTTAACTACTTTTCCATATTTTTTCTACCGTCTTTAGTTTCCAAGATATAAGCCAAAGTTTGTATTTTTCTTATGGAACACCCCACATTTGATTTAATTTTTGAATTTGTGATGAAATCTCCTTTTGATCAATATAGCATATGTGATAGTTTGGTAAAGCGATTTTTGAGATATTTAATATTTTTCATTCCTTTCTAGTATAACATGGCATAGTCAAACCATACTTAAAATGACTTATTGAATTGCTTCCATGGCCTACCGTAATAATTAGTGTTCTTTCATATATCATGCTCTTTGTAAGAATAGATAACATACTAACTAACAAAAATGATTTGATGATTTATTTCTTATAAAGGTGATAAATATATACTTTTTTTAAAAGTTTCACCTATCACTTGAAACGTGTTCCTATAATATTACAGTTACATTCAAATGAAAGTTTAGTAGGCCTATTTGCAGAAATTTGATGACATAATTGACTAACACATTATAAAGCTATCAAAGTAAAGTCACAGCACACTAGCCAGAATTTGAAAATTTTAAATATCTCAAAAACGGCCCAACCAAACTATCACATATGCCATATTGTTTAAAAGGAAAGTTTATCATAAATTCAAAAATTAAATAAAATATGGGGTGTCCCATAAGACAAATACTAACTTTGGCTTATAACTTGGAAACTAGAGACGCTAAATTCTTCGTCAAAAAGTCTATAAAAAAGCTTTTTACATCAAAATAAAATTTTCAGTAAAAACGAAGTTACAGACCCTATCCCAAAATGCAAACTTTTAAAAACCCCCCCGTAGCTTGTAAATGTCTTGACGTATGAAGATGCAGTTTTCACCTTCGATCTTCTCTTAAAAATTGAGCCTTGCAAGTGGGGGTCAGTTTTGTCCTATCTTGCCTGGAAGTACCTTAAACCCCCCAAAAGTGTCCAATTTGGGACACCCTATACATCTTACCTCATGTTTATTTTTTGTGAAAGTTTGACATATTTTATTAATCAAAAAAGTCATCTCCATTCAACTGTCTGGGGAAAATTATAAAAAGATCCAACAAAAAATCAGTTCATTTCATAAAATTGGAAAGAGAGGGCAATATGAGATGGAAAACAATAACTGTCAAATGTATAGAGAGCCTCTAGTTTTGTTCAGTAAGTCATTGAGGTTAGGTTTTGTGGCGATAATAACTGTCCCAATCAATTTGGTTAGGAACAAACAGAGAGCCAAAAAATCCTCTGGGCCAACACCACCTATACGGAAAGCCAATTATCGAAAACAAGATGACAAGACAAGTTTGAGGGGTGTATGGCGGGATTTTTAGTATTTTAAGAGATTGAAATTATTTCTTATTAGTTAGATAAAAAAAAAACAGAATAAATGTTAACGATTTTTGTATTTCAATAATATTTCAAGTTAAAAACAACAAGCTATAAAACTAACTAATTAAAAAATATTTATTATTTTTTTTAATCCCGAGGGTTTAATTCTTTTGAGTTGTTTGGTTGTTTGAAGTAATTGTGTCGTTTTTTAGTAGTAAATTTGCAAATTTAAATAAAATTCTATTAATAATTTATTTATATTTTCCAAAGTGATTGTTGTTTAATTTTCGCGGATTTCTTCTTTGGTAAGAATTCTAGATTTGTAGGAAAATTATTGTGAACTGATAAACTTTTACCAGAATTGATTAAGTATTCTTTAGAGTATTCACTGTTTTAATAGAGAAAATGCGGCATATCCTGTATGGCTCATAGCAGGTACCATTAAGTATTATAATAAGTAGCACCTGTGTGTAGTAATTAAACAAAAAACAGCAGGTACCTATACCTACCTTTTTTAGTCGGGGCTTTAAAAGCGGAACATCCAAAAGATCCCCAGTATTTGTGAAAAATTTTGTTGAACGTTCAACTTAATTTTCTTTAAAATGCAATTCACATACCTAACAAGTACAAAAACACATTTTAAATTACCACAAATTTCACTACTTTTGTCACTTCTTTATCTTGCTCTTGAACTTTTGTTTGGGTTGAAATTTTCACGTTTAATTGCATTCAGCCATTTTTCTGTTAGTTCTGCACTATTTGGAAATTGAAACACAGATATATTTGGTTCATTATTTTTGTAATGACACAACAAGAAGAAGGCATTTATAAAAAAAGAACATAAAATATTTATACCAAATTCACTTGTTACAAAATAACACATAGGTACCTATAAACAAAACATCTCTAAATGTCCAAGCACTTTTTCGAACAAATTGCCTATTTATACCGGCGAAAAATTGTTTATAACCCTCTTAATACACGACCCGACTAGCAATTTGATTACATCTCTGAACCTATTTACCACAAAAAACACAGGCTTTTTCGCAAATTTTGATACAAAAACAAGAAGTTACCTGTTATTTAAACATTTTAGAAACTGTTTGTAAGGTTTTGATAATATTTAGATGGAAAATTAACCGCTAAAAATAAAACCTTCCTCACCGAATGTAAACAAAGCACTGAGTAGGCGCCAGTCGCCGCCATTATGATGTCATCAGGCATACGATATCTCGCATGTAGTAGAGGTCGTGTTGTTTGGGCTCGAGCAGATTGTGTCGGGCATGCACAGTAGATTTGTCGCCCTTGCCCATGGCCAATCCCGATTTTTACAGAATTTTCTTTGTTTTTCAAAGTTATTATTTATTACTGTTAGACATTTAGGGACACTTGGGCCATTAGAGTATCTTATAGTTATATAGTTTTGTCTAAAGAAGAATTTGGATTAAAAATGCTAACAGTGTAGTTTTACCTTCTATATACACCCTGTATCTCAGCTATGCAAGGTAATAATTATGGTTAAGGCCTTTGGGGGTGTGTGCCAAGGATGAATTTTCGATTTTATCAGGTTCGAAAACAAACTACATAAATGTATAATGAAAAGGGGGATTGTGGTGTTTGAGGTATTTATAGGGGAGAAAAACTAATATGCATGTTATGGTCTCGATTTTTGGTCAACCCATTTTTGAGCTATAGCGGATTTTTCAAAAATATGCGTTTTGGAATTTGACCTATAACTTTTATATTAATGAACATTCCTATTTGGTGTAAATGTTCTATAACTAATTTAAGGTAGAATTTACTTATCAAACTGAATTTCATCTGAAAAGTTTAGTTTTTAAGATATTAAACCAAGTAAGATATTTCTCTTATGGACCTATTGTTTACAAGCTTTTATTTAACTTGCAATGTATGTAACTATCTATGTAACGAGATATGTTTGTTCGGGTGGAATCTTGTAACTTAATTTTGACCAACTTCCCGATATCCGATCAGCTTCAATTTTGGCATGCCTATATAGTTGCGGTGACAACACAAGAATATAGTGTGATGAAATTGACAGCTTTCCCCTACTCGAAGGGGTTGGAGGGGAGTACAGTTGAAGTACGCAGTACGCCCGATTTCCTTGAAATTTGGTGTGTTCAGGCACTTGGGGAAGGAGATACCGAATTTCTAATCAGATTTTGAAAATTCAATATGGCGGATTCAAGATGGATGATTTTTGGTCATCTTTTGCTAACCAATTTTAACTAACTTATACACATCTGATTTCCTTCAAATTTGGCATGCATTTATGGTTCCGGTGACAATACAATAATATGTCATTATTAGGCACCCCTCCCCCCTACGAGAACAGTGGAGGGGGGAAAACACCTAAGTTTGTCCGATTTCAACCAAAATTGGTATACGGAGGCTTTTGCGAATAAGGAATATAAATTTTTTATCAGATTTTAAAAATTCTATATGGCAGATTCAAGATGGATGATGTTCGGTCATGTTTTGCTAACCAATTTTAACTGACTTATCCACATCCAATTGTGTTCAAATTTGGTATGCGTTTTTAGTTCCGGTGAAAAAACAATAATATGGTATTGTCAGATACTCACCTCCCTCTAACGAGAGAAGTGGAGGGGGAAAAATATTTAGTTTGTTGGATTTTAATCAAAATTGGCATAGAGGGGTTTTTAAGGAGGGGGATTATGAATTTTTGATCAGATTTGAAAATTTCAATATGGCGGATTCAAAATGGACGATTAAGGTTACAAATCTAAAATTAAGGGTGTGTGTTCAAAGTTGGTATGCGTTTATAGATCCGGCGTAGTATTATTAGGTACACACTTCCCTCGAAGCAGGGAAGTAGAGGGGGAAAAGATTTAGTTTGTTCGATTTAAATCAAAATTGGCACACAGGGGTTTTTCAGAAAGGGGATATAATATAATTTTTGATCAGATTTAAAAATTTCGATATGGTGGATTCAAAATGGACCATTTAGGGTAGAAATCTAAAAATTAAAAAATTAATTTTTATTAAAAAAAAACTTTTAACGAACAAGCTTTTATTAAATGCACTTAGAAAATATTTTTTTTTATACCATTTTTACGGTGACAAAGAGAGATCTACAAAAGAAGAACTAGATTCTTCATGTATTCATATTGCTTTCATCTAAAGAAGCTGAGAACGGGTGATATTGCCGTGCTTGCCAAGCCTTTAAAAATGTTCTTAGGTTATAGAGTAATACAAGTATTTCTTAAGTGAATCGTTGATGTGACCGATATACCATACCTAAAGTTAAAATTTTTAATTTGCGCCCATCGCTTTTGAAGTGCATTTAATAAAAACTTGTTCTTTAAAAGTTTTTTAAAAAAAAAAATTTTATTCTATTTTTGAAATTAGCGTGAAATTTCCTTTAAAATGATGTATTTTTTATATAAAGAAAGTTTCCTGGCATATCGGACACACATTTTGATTTTCAATTCATTACGACCAAGCCTCCAAGATCTAATGGATAGTCCAGAAACTTACAGGCCTGTTTCATCCTTGTTAGGAATTATCAGGGTGACATAGGACTGTACCTGGCCTATGAAGCAACAACCACACTCAGCGAATTTAAACAACTTTCGCCGTCAAACAACGCGGGATGTTGGATGGTTATATCGCAAAACGTTATAGTATGCAAATATCAATAAGAATGAAATTAGCGAGCAGAACAACAAAAAGAAACCTGCGAAACTGTACCGGTTACTGAAAGAAGACCGTCCAAAATACAACGTTCGCAGCACAGCAGTTGCGTATTTTGAACGGTCTTCTTTCAGTAACCGGTACAGTTTCGCAGGTTTCTTTTTTTTGTCCCGCTCGCAAATTTCATTCTTATTGATATTTGCATACTTTAACGTTTTGCTTTTCGCTTTATTCCGATAGGCGGCGCGCTGCATATAACCATCCAACATCCCGCGTTGTTTGAAGACGAAAGTTGTTTAAATTCGCTAGGTGTGGTTGTCTATGTTATGCTTCATACGGCAGGTACAGTCCTATATTACCCTGATGATTGCTAACAAGGATGAAACAGGCCCGTAAGTGACTGGCCGTAATGAATTGAAAAGCAAAATTTGTGTCCGATATGCCACGAACCTTTCTTTTTATTTATTTTTTACGGACAACAAATTCCATTTTTTAAGTTATTTTTAATGTTTGGTATTTTTTTTTATTTTCTTAATTATTTCTGTGTGAATTTTTTTATAACATTTTATAGTCGTTTTTGATAAAAAGTATGCTATGAAAATAAATAAGTAAATAATAACAGAACGAAAAATAAAAAAAATTAAATAGGCATTAAAAAAACAAAAAATTAAATATTATGTGCGGCACATCATTTTAAAGGAAATTTTATTCCGCAATTATAAATCAGTAAAAAATAAGTCATTCCGTAAGAGAAAGACGAACTTAGTGTTATATCTCAAAAACTAAACGTTACAGATAAAATCTAGTTCGACAAATAAATTTTTAATAATAAAAAAATTACAGGCCAAAATTCCGAAACGCATATTCTTCAAAAAGCCTTCGTAGCTCAAAAACACCCTGTACATGCCTATATAATTAAACTAGCATAAATTTGTGACTATGATAGCGGCGTTTTCGATCGATTTAGAGAGGAACGTCTTTCGTTTATAATCAAAAGAAAATTGTGCAAGAATAAAGAGTCCATTGTAAAATCCAGGGGCTTCTTTAAACAAATAGAGACAAAGCAAAATATTTATAAAAGTTAAGCCACATTAAACTTACAATATCTATGATTCAGGTCAGCCGGTTTTTCATAAAAACAGTCAAATTTTTTTTGTTCTTCAAAAATTTTCGCCTGCGGCGCCCTATTTACATTAATATTAGATCTTTTGTAGAAAACTTTTTCTTTGCTTTTACATCATTTTAACCTTACGCCCCCTCCCTTTTGGGAAAGCTGCAACCGCCACTGATTTAGCCCGCACGTCTTTTTCTTTTTTAACAATGTTATTGTTGGCTTTATTCTAGTCAACAGTCTGGTGAAAGAGTGCGCTGAAGCACTGCAAACACTGGCTCAAGAAAAGAATGTATCACTGATGTGGGTCCCAGGTCATGAGGGAATACCAGGGAACGAGAAAGCGGACAAACTTACCAGACTAGGGGTCAATACATTAGACCGGAACCTCTTTTGGGAATAACAAGGAAACAGGTACAGAGTGAGCTCAACAAATGGGCGAATAATTATCTGAAGACGTCCTGGGTACCGATTCTGGAAATCATTAATGATCGTTCGCCTGAGAGAAGAAAAGTAAATTCAACCAATAAACGCGCTTAAAAGCAGTGACGAGACGATCGAATAATCACCAAACTATTATGGGCACGCGCAGAGCTGCCTCGAACAACAATTTTTGAGCGAAGCCGTTCTCTCGACTAGACGTCATTTGTATTATTTCAGAGCACGCTATTGGACGAACGACCGATCGATATTTTACTCGCTAATGCGCATGCTACGGCAAACTTTACCGTCTTTTAGAGTAGGATTCGCACAGTGGTCGATTTTTGTAAAAACGTGGACGTTAAAAAAAACTTCCACATTGTAATTTAATCGTACAAAATATTTAGTTTTAATAAAGAGACAGAATGATCGTGTGAATTTTCCCATTTATCTTAAGACATTTTTAAGAGGAAAAAGATGTATATTTATTACTTAGCTAAATTAAAGTAAAAATGTTAGTTTAGAAAAAGAATATATATTAAAAAGAATGCCAACCGAAACTTTCAAATGAAACACCCAGTATATTATTTTTAAATTCCAAGCATTTTTATATAACGTACCCTATGTCGCTCTTGAACTGTTTTCGAGATATTAACAGTTGAATACTGTCATACTCTGGGTCTCCTATTTGAAATTTGATGTTGAATACTAATGCGTAATGTCAAACTTGTAAAAAGCATAGTTTATTCTCTGGCCAACTATTCGCCTAGTATCTTAACAACCATATAGGAGCAAATTTAGATACATTTTGAATTTTTTAATTTTTTAATTTATGTCCGCGTTTACCGGAAAATCGACCACCGTGCGTTGTTCGAATGACTTTTGTGCGATCGGCCGGTCCCAGAATACGGAATTTTGGATTTTAATAGAAGTGGTCACTTCTCAGGGTATGATCGTTCTCTTACGCCCAGAATCGAGCCCCTGGAGGCAAAAGTCAGAGTGCAGACAGTCTAAGATATTCGTGGATGGTCCGAATGTAGGCAAGAACCGAAAGGACATTGGACTGCTGACAGAGATGATGACTGGGCACAATCGGCTGAACAAATATCTGACGCAAATGAGAGTTGCAGGAGATCCCGTGTGTCCCGCTTGCGCGCTCGAATAGGAATCGGCGCAGCACTTGATAGCAGACAGTGTTGTCAGGAGGTTGGAAAAAAGTATCATTCGCAATTCGAAAAATTATCAAGTGTAGGGAAAAATAATCATAGTTTTTATTTTTGCATGACATGCGCTTAAAATATATTGTTATTGTTGATTGGCCAAAAAAAAACCTATTGAACTATTAATATCAATTTCGCAAGATGTACCTACAGTTTTTGTGCTTTTTGTTTCGCAGTAAAGGAGAAAGGGAGAGAGAAGATGATCAGATAACCAACGTTCATCGAGGTGAGAAATAACTATGCAAGTCTTCACTGTGTGCGTTGGACGCATTATAACAATAAATGGCGTTTTATATGAGGATTTGCTAAATTATCATAGATTTAGGGCTTGATGATAGGTCATTATTAATTATCATGTTTTATCCCAAAATTATCACAGATTCTGATAATTATCATGTTCCTGGCAGCACTGGTAGAGTACGATGCATATGACAGATCAACGCAGCTGAAGTGGGGATTTCCCACGATAGAGGAAGAAGAGCTGCCTGCACTCGCTCAAATGGGCCGACATACTAAACTTCAAAAAAATGACAGGGAGCCCCGGCGAAAGAGTTGAAGTGGAAGTAGAAGCATAGTGGTAAGAAACGGGGTATGGCAAAAAGGGCCTATGAAGAGGCCTAATTTCCAGGCCCACGGGTTCTAAGCCCTGTACTACTACTGGCTTTATTCCAATTATATTACCATTTAAATGGTTTTTTATACTTTCATCAAAAAACCGATTATACTCACTATCCGCCAATAAGAAAAAAATGTTTATTGTTTATCGGTGCAAAAAATTATTTTTATTTTTTTGGCAGACAATTAATGTCAAAATTAAATTACCAACAGAAGGATATGGTGAAAAATTCGAGATCAGAATAGCTAGCGGCAAAGTAGATGT
This sequence comes from Oxystoma pomonae, assembly GCA_963921995.1. NCBI lineage: Eukaryota > Metazoa > Arthropoda > Insecta > Coleoptera > Brentidae > Oxystoma > Oxystoma pomonae. Next base: position 40,145,293 of record OY998165.1, read on the forward strand.
TTTTGTGTTTCAGTTTTTTGTATGTTTTTTAGTTTTTTTTACTCTTTGATAAAGGTGCGTGGGCGCACCCAAGGGGGACTTGGAGTCTTAAGTCCTCCCCTTAGCCTACTAAAAATATCTAAAACTTAGTTTCATTAGGTAAACTCAGTCAGTCATAATTACGGGCCACAAAGCAATTTTTATTTTAATTCCGACTTTGAACTCGGAATTCAGACTTAAAACTCGGAATTCCGACTTTAAACTCAGAATTCCGACTTATGACTCGGAATCCCGACTTAGAACTCAGAATTCCGACTCACAATTCAGAATTCCGACTTTAAATTCGGAATTCCAACTTTAAACTCGGAATTTGAGTTTGAACATCCCAAAAAAAATTAAAAAATTCCTTTTTTTATATCTCAAAAATATGGAAAAAATTGTGGGGGGTCCAAAACCGTGTTTTTTTTTTCTTAAACTGTTATACTTACAACAAAAAAGATGAAAGTCTTTTCAATGGGGAAAAATACATTTAACAGTATTTTTTTTCTCTTACTCTTTATTTACCCGAGATTTTTTTTTCATAACCCGTGAAATATAGGTTATTTCAAAAAATGACAGGCGGGTGTTATGAAAGTTAACCTGTTCTTCTGGATGTTTTTAAATTTTTTATCTTTTGCGTACCTTTTCTGGAAAACTTTCAGTGGGGGAGAGGGGTTAATAAAAATCATATTCATTATCAGACATAGTCGTAGATTGCCCGAATCGTATTGAGAATTCCAGTAAAAATTTATTTTATAAAGTTTATAATGGTAATTTTTTCATGTTTTTTTTTTAAACTGGCGACCAACCAACCAATTTTTCTTGAGAAAGGTCGAAAACACCCCCAAAAAAAAAGTTCGAAAATTCGATATTTTTTAAACAAGTGGCGTGGAAAGAAAAGCATTTATTTTTGCCAACCATAACGGGGCAAGTCGCGCACCAAAAAAAAATCGGGGGGGGGGAATGAGCGTGATTTTTCAAATACAAACGGTTCAGATAATCAAAAGTCGTAGCATACGACTGTTGCCAAAGATACAAAAAAAATCTGGTGGAGCCCATAGATGTCCTTGTAGCCCCCAACCATTTTTTTTAAAATATTTTCGAAACCAAAACAGATCGAGATTGGAGTCCCAAATTCGGATAATCCAGGGTATTAGCCGATTAAAGAAAAATACCTTCTCCTGCCAGTTTTTCAGAGAAGGTAAGTAAGGGATTCAGGCGCTTATTTGAAGGTCTTAGTAGTCTCTGATACCGACCAATCGCCTATGGGTTAATTTTAAATTTTACAGAGATTATTTTTCCCCACAGAAAAACGAAATTTGCAGATAGCTCGGATTTTTTTAAATATATTGGTCGTCAGTTTAAAAAAAATATAAAAAAATAACCTCCCTCCCTTTTAAACTTTATAAAGAAAAAAAATTGATATAATGAGCACTGGAATTCTCAATACGATTCGGGCAATCTACAACTATTTCTGATAATGAATATGATTTTTATTAACCCCCTCCCCACTGACAGTTTTTTCAGAAAAGGTCCGAAAAAGAATAAAAATTTAATAACACCCAAAAAAATAGGTTATGAAGAGTCCGTTATATTATAAATGCTATTGTTTTTCAAAAGGACTTTCATAACACTGGCCTCTCTGATTTTTGAACGTTTACAGTACTAAAAAAATATATAATAAAAAAATAATATATTGGATAAATTTTAGAAAAAAAATATTTTTATTTATTTCTGTCATTTTTCGGAATAAGTTACATTTAACGGATTATGACAAAAAAAATAGCTTGGGTAGATAAATAGTAAAAGAAAAAAAATACTATTAAATATATATTTTTTTTCTCCATAAAAAAGGCTTTTGTTGTAAGTGTAACAGTTTAAGAATAAAAAAATGCTGGGTCGGTCCCCCTCAATTTTTTCCAGCCAAAACTATGTAAGAGTTAGAAAAAAAAGTTAAATATAAGAAATGTTCAGTTTTTTAAGGATAATTTATATAAAAAAAGTAATTAATTTTTGCTGAAATTTTGTTATAACTCGGAGTTCCGAGTTTAAAGTCGGAATTCCGAGTTTAAAGTCGGAATTCCGAGTTTTAAGTCGGAATTCCGAGTTTTAAGTAGGAATTCCTAGTTTTAAGTCGGAATTCCGGGTTCTAAGTCGAAATTCTGAGTTTAAAGTCGGAATTCTGAGTTTAAAGTCGGAATTTAGAGTTCTAAATCGGAATTTCGTACATAATAATCTAAATCTTGAATAATAATAGAAAATAATTATTAATACAGAGTTGGCTGTTCTTGGGTTTAGGACATGAGGTGCTTCAATAAGACACTTGAATTGAGTTTACGTTTCGAGTATATTTTTATTCTTCTTCAGAGCTAATTCCTAGTCTTCTGCACAAAGAACACAAAGTACAGAAGACTAGTAATTAGCTTTGAAGAAGAGCAAAAATATACTCGAAAACGTAAGCTCAATTCAAGTGTCTTATTGAAGCACCTCCTGTCCTAAACCCAAGAACAGCCAACTCTGTAAGAAGGACAAGAATTTACCGTTCGTAGAATCATTAATCTAATTTGATTAAAGTAGCCCCATCTGTAACATTCTAGACAAATTAGACAAACCAAAATCCTACTGGCAATAAATAAAGAAAGCCCTATGGAATATTACAAGATAGCTGTACTCTTGCCATTTTTAGATAGCTTAATTACCAGCTTAAAAGATTTTTAAAACAAAGAAATATTTCGCTTTTTCATTCGCCAACATTAGTTTGATATATAATTGAAATCTTTTTTGATGATTTTATCGAAAACTTCAGCAACGAAACAAAGCAGAACTTGAAACACCAATCAAGATGTTGACATATCTTTAAGTACTCGATGAGATGGCAAAATCGAAACGCCTATTAGAAAAGGTTTTTATTTTTTGCATTAGTTTGTTGTACTATTTTTTTCTAAGTATATACAGGCTCTATATTTAGCTAATATATATCAAAGACTATTTTTTGATGATTTTCGTATAATCTTAAAATTAATTCAAGACCCTCAAGAAATTTTTCTGGGTGCGCTACTGAAGGTTATTTTAAATAGTGTGTACAACTCTCGAACAAATCTCTGGCTGCCTTTTTTACTCGCGTTTTCAAATCACTTGCTTAAAACTACGCCTGTAAAAATGGGCACCCTTTTAGCCACTAGTTGTAAAAACTACTATTTTTCGTCTGTGTTTTTTTCACGGTTTTTTTAGAATTTTGTAGAATGACTTTATCAAAATATGACGCAATAGTAGAAGACGGAACCTAAAGTTGAGGTTGCATTTTAGTAAAAGTTCTCAAAAACAGAAAAAAAATTGTTAGGTAAAAAGGTGTTTTAAATTTATCAATTTATTTCAAAAATTGGTTAGGACTATTTGGTTCTGTAAATTAAAGTAAAAATTTTATATTTTACCTACCACGAGCCCAAGAAGAAACTTAACTCTTTTAAGGTTTTTTTTTAAATTGTTTTCGGAAACGTCGTTAAATTCACCTTTAAAATTTTAATATGACACCTTGTTTTAAAGGTTTATTCGCGTTGTGTTGACTAGTGGTCTACTTTAGAGTTTGGGCATATGTAATATCAATTGGTCATCAAAGTATGATGCTATTAATATATTTACATATATTTGTACAAAAGCAAATGCTGGGAAGTGAAAAATAGACCTAAAAGACCTACAATATGTCCAATGTCAGTTGGCACGGTCTGAACACCAAAACCACATAAAACGCAAACATCGTCTTTGTGACACAGAAGCGGAGGTAGGCAAATAATATCGAAGAATATTTAGTTATACAGAATAATACAGAATGCTTTATATACATAATAAACTGGTGATTTAAAAGACGTCCAGCTCAAAATGTATATTACGTACAAGCCCTGTCAAATTAAAGTAAATATTATAAAGTTGAGGAAATTTGATATTATACATCATAAAAAATGTAAACTAAGCTTAGTAATTTGGAAGGTAGTAGTTTTGAGCATTGCCTTACTCGCAGGGGAGAGACCAATGAACACAAAGCTCATGGACGTACCGAGTATCCACCTCCACGCGGTACCCAGTGGGAGGGCTGGGATGTCAATGGATCACATCCCTGCGAAGAGATACAGGTTTACAAACAAATACACACGACACTCATCCCTACGGGGAGATACATAACACAGCACTGGAAGGTTGGAGAGAAGAGCATCTCCGCTTCCACCCACTAACAACGCCCCGGACATCGAGGTCCATATTCTGTACCCCGCGGGGGCACCTCAGCTCGCGGCTCACCAAGTCGCCAATATGAGAAGGCGGCCAGGGAACTGACCAAGAAGGTAGCAATGGCCAACCTGCCGACAAGGCCAAAAGGAGTCACGGACAGCACCAGCCAGGGGACTCAAGCAGGGGCATCTGGGTTGCAGCCCGCCACCCCAAAGCGGTCCCGATCTGAGCAGAAGACGCCGCCCGAAAGACTGGGCAAAAAGTCATGAAGTATCATAGCCTTGAAAGGCAAGGGAGACGGGAATAATAGGTCACCTCTTTTAAGGGACGACCTGGGTCCCCAACAACCCAACACAGAGGTTGCTCCCCGGAAGACAGCTATTAAGAAGGCGATGAAGTTTGTCTTCAGATCGGACAGAGTCGGAGGCACCATTACGAAGGATGAGGCCCAAGAAGTGCGCGGCCAACATCTGGAAGCGATGCTCAGAACCATGCAGGGACCCCCCCCTAGGACCCGAGCTACACTTCCTGAACTCAGGCCTAGTAAAACCAGGATGACTACTGGTAACGGTGAACGACTCCGAGAAGACCAGAGATTGGCTCCTTGATCAGGTGGCGACGGTCGGAGATGTCACCTTCGAGAGAGACGAGGCGCCCTGACCAGAACGAATCTTGTTCTGGCTAAGAACTCAGGAGGAGGTAGACGAGGCCAGGCTAAGGGAGTTCCTGTGTCTCCAGAACCGTGCGCTCGACATGTCGCATTGGCGGCTTTTGGGGACCGTAGGGGGTCTCGGCGCTTGGCGTCTAACCTGGATGGTAGGAGCGGACACCATCAGGTACCTGGCGAGCGTCACCTGGAGATTGGCATTTGAGTTCGTCACCTTTGCCGTGTCGGATAACAGAACCCATAGCGCCGCTATTCGACGGCCTTTCCGGGCGCCTGGTGAGTCAAATCAACCTGCATAAAAGTCTGGGCCCTGTGGAGGAACTCGCTAGGACCCTGACTGGCACTAGTGCCAGGCAGATTGTTTTGATAGAGGAACCCTATATTTTAACGGGGACCGCAAGAGTAGGAGCATTAGAAAACACCGGCGTAAACATCACGTTCGGCACAAGAGAGGCAGCACCAAGAAGCTGCATACTGACGTCAAAGGACCTGAACGTTGTGGAGCTTCCACAATTAGGAACCCGAGACGTCACAGCAGCTATCCTGGAATTAAAGACAAGAGATAGGATTATAAAGGTGGTTATATGTATCACGTACCTTCCGCACGACAGCGTAGATAATCCTCCTTCAGTAGTCGTGGGGTGCGACGCCAACTCACATCACGTAGCGTGGGGTAGTGATGATGTAAATAAGCGTGGAAAGCTCTCTTTGAGTTTCTGACCATCACGGAACTGGACTCGACAGAAAATTATCGACGTAATGCTGGTCTCGCGGAGTATATACCAAGACTTTGTCAACTGGGTGATCAGGTACGAGAGAGACACCGACGTGAAAACCCAGGAACAAAAAAGGAAGCCGCCTAATACGGACTGGAGACACTTCTTAGCGACCCTAGACCTGAATAAGGGTATCCTATAAATGAACATCGACAACTGTGAGGACTTAGAAGAGGCAGTCGACAGGCTTAAAAATGTCGTAACAACAAGTTCCGAAGAGGTGTGCCCCCTAAAAACCCAGTCGACCCGACGAGTGACATGGTGGAGCAGCAAGCTAGACAAGCTTCGCAGCAAAACCAAAAAGGCGCTAAACAAGGCGATGAGGATGGGGAGAATGACTCTTGGGAAATATACAGAGAAGCCAGAAAGAGGTGAGAAAATGCAAAAGAGAAAGTTGGAGGAAATACTGCGGAGAGATTAGTTCCCTTCCAGAGACCTCCAGACTTCTCAAAATCCTAATCAGCGAGAATAAACAAACGCTAACATCGTTAAAAAGGCCAGACGGGAGCTGGACCACCTCATGCGAGGAGTCAATACGACACCTGCTCGAGGTTCACTTCCCGGGAGAGGGCGGTGAACGGGGGGCGCAGAGGACCACCGGACCCTGGGGGGAGGCAAGTCCCTGACTGAGGACTGGCGGACCGAGTGGTCTCGGATTCTTTCATCTCCTGGGCAATCAACGAGTTCAGCCCCTACAAGTCCCCGGGGTCTGACGGCATATGTCCGGCGCTCCTGCAAAAAGACCAAGAGATACACCTTCCTTTTATAAAGAGAATCTTTAGAGCCAGCATAGCGATGGAATATGTACCGACAGAGTGGAAAAAAGGCACCGTCGGCGTCGTCTTTATGACGAAAGCCGGAAAGAAAGACTACACAGCGGCCAAATTCTTTAGACCCATAAGTCTAACATCTTTTATGATGAAAGCATTAGAAAGAATTGTGGACAGACACCTACTAGGAGGAGTCCTAACCAATCAAACTTTCCTCAGAAACCAACATGCATACGTAGAGGGAAGGTCTACCGACACGGCCCTACACGCATTAGTGCATAAGGCAGAGAAAGAAAGCCCTTCAATTCAAACAGTACGCCCTGGCAGTATTCTTTGATATCGAAGGAGCTTTCGACAAGGCGAAATTGCAGGTAATAACAACAGTCCTGCAGAGAAGGGGAATCGAGGCTCCTATCTTCGAATGGGTAAAATCTGCAATCTAAGGGAGTCCAGGGTCAACATAGGGGAAACGGGAGGCTGCCCACAGGGTAGCTGCTTATCCCCACACCTGCGGTTTCTGATCATGGATACTCTCCTACAACGCCTAACAGAGGAAAGATTCGACGCGCACGCATACGCCGACGACGGTGTCGTGGAGCTGGTGGGTCAACACCTAAACACCGTCTGTAACAGAATGCAAAGGGCGGTACGCATCATAGAAGACTGATGTCAACAAAACGGTCTCTCTGTCAATCTAGGAAAGACAGAAATGATCCTGTTCACAAGAAAGAGGAAAATCAGAGCACCCAAGATGTACGGGAGACCCCTGACTCTGGTTTCAGAACTGAAGTACCTATGGGTCACCCTAGACAAGGGGCTCACCTGGACACCACACGTTGCGAAATTGACCAATAAGGTGCAGGCAACGATTTGGCAACTGCGTCGAGTGGTTGGCCGCACCTGGGGTTTGAGCCCCAGAAACCTCCACTGTATGTACACGGCAGTACTAAGACCAAGGATCCAGTACGGATACATAGTCTGGTGGCCAGCATTGGAGAAGGTCACTACTACCCTCAAGCTTAGGAGCCTACAGGGAACCATATGCAGAGGGATAACCGGCGCTATGAGGATGGCACCTATAAAGGCACTCGAAACCATTCTGGGACTGCCGCCGCTTCCGATCTGGATCAGAAAAGAAGCGATAGCGACCCACCTCCGCCTGAGAGATACAGGTCAATGGATAGGAAGAGGGGAAGCTGCGGGGCATCTTAGGATTGCCCAAATCGCCGAGAGAGAAATTCCAATGGCAGTGATCAAAACACAAAGACCAAAAAACCCCTGCATTGTAGTAGTCATCCCAGACAGGGAAACATGGCAGAACCAAAAACTTCCGCGAACAGTTCGAGGAGAACGCTGTGATTTGCTACACCGACGGGTCCAAACTATCGGAGAAGCAAACCACAGGATCGGGGGTATACGTAGAAGACCAGGAGCCACGGTCTTTCAGGCAGAGGTGTATGCCATAATAATGGCTGCAACCATGGAGGAAATAAAGAACGGTACGGAGGAGCATGTTTATATATGCTCCGACAGCCAATCGGCTCTAAAGGCACTAAAGGTGCCCAAGATCAACAACTCCCTGGTGGAGGAATGTGCGGAATCACTAGAATCCTTGGGAGCGGGCAAACAAGTGACACTTATGTGGGTACCGGGAAATATGGTGGTGTCGAGGAACGAGAAGCCCGACGAGCTCGCCAGGATCGGGACAAGCACCCAGTATGTAGGTCCGAAAACACTCCTAGGAACAACCAAGAGGCAATTTCGAAGTCAATAAATGGGCCAACGATGCCATGGCGACCGGTTGGAGAGAAGGACGAGGAAGCAGACAGACCAAGGACTTCGTGAAGGGCCCGGATGTATCCAGACAAAAATAGCTTCTGGGAAGATCACGAAGGGACGCTGATCTGCTGACAGGAATCATAACAGGTCACAAATGACTAAGAGTGGTTGACTCGACCTGGCGACCTGCGGGCGGGCAGAAGAGACATCTCGACATGTTTTAGCGAACTGTGAGGCATGCCAGAGGACGATATACCAGGTGTTTGGTTCCTCGACCGTGGATGAGGAGGACCTGCACACACTCAAATGGGATAAAATACTAGACTTTGCAAAAAGAACAGTAAAACCGGAAGAGCAGACTGCCAGACCAGTGGTGCAGGCGGCGGATTAGGGGCCGGCTCGGGGTAAGGCAGAAAGGTCCCAGGGAGGCCTACTTGCCAGGCTTCGCCCTTTCCTTTCTCTACTACTAGTAATTGTAGTACGTGTTATCATTATCCGAGTTTTCAGAACTGCAATCATTATTAAATGAAATAATTATTGGATTAATCGGTGGTGAAACGTGATATTGATTTTCCTTTTCAATAATATGGTTTAAACAGTTTTTCCATAGGTCTGTTTCGTCTATTTGGCCAATTACATTTCTAATAGTAATTAAAAGCGACTCACTAATCTGTGGTGTATTATTGTCCCTTCGTATTTGTTTCTTCATTGTTGCCCAAACCATTTCGATCGGCTTAAAAATGAAATAATATGGCGGAAGTCGTAAAACATTGTGGCCGTATTGCTCCAAGAGATTATCAATAGCGTTTTTTAAAATTTTGCTTTTTAATCAGCTCTAATATTATTTTCTTGAAAGCCTTCTCTGGTATTTATAATTCTTTGGTTTCCAGGCATTTGATCATGTCACCTTTTCTTGTGTTGCTGTTTGGTATTTTTGTCTTTTGACGCGAATGTTATGATGCATTGTCAAGTTGATCATATTTGTCAATATTTGGTATAAGTTGCTCCTCAACCCATTTTTCAAACAACTCGGCCTTCATGTCTTCGTGATAGTCTGCAGAAGATTGTTTATGTTTTTTTGCAGATGGTAGCAGCACATTTGGAACAAAACCTAATTCACTTCCAGCATGTAAAATGATAACTCGTTTTCCCCGAGAACAGGGACCACCTAACGTACACTTTTTGCTGTCATAAACCCAACCGTATTGCACACCATCGTGCGTGTCATACCATATCTCATCCAGGTATATAATATTTATTTCTTCTTGTCGATATTTTTTAATGGTGCGCATGTACTCGGAGCGCTGTGAAACAATTCTTGGCGACTCCATTATTACTATATTTCTAACGTTGGCTTCTTATTTTTGCTATAATATCCATCAACAATTTGCCTAATAAAATCCTGATAACCAGCATCAAACTTCTTGAGGATTTGGCCAACTCTTTTACACTTTACAGAATGATCGATCACATCTCCTGCTCTAATAATCCTATAAACACTACACTGGTCCGACTATGTTTTGTCAGTTCACAAATTCTATTTACAATTTGATTACCTGAAGAGCTATCGTTTTCTTCTTTTAAGGCTATAGTTTCTCCCCAGATTTTAAGTAAAAAAAATACAACTGGCAGCGTCTTGTTTTTTAATTTTTTAATCTTTTGCCAGAGTGCACAGGGAAAACTAAACATCGTAATTAGCTGAAATTTTGCAGGGGTGATCATTTTTAAATGCTTAACAAAAATATCTGAAGGATTTTTCAAAATTCTCAATTATTTTTTCTTCAAAATAAAACCTCTGGTGCTGTCATCTATCCCAAAAGCCTCAAAATAATTGCGCTTTAGAACAAAGCCGATTTACTAAAAAAATAGAGAAATACTCACAATTTCCTCTGGATTACATTTTTCCTTTTTATATTTCCTTGCTTTAGCGAAAATAAAAACTAAGTTTCCTTTTTTCTAAAAGTCTGTGCATTCCGGAAAAGAAAACCGATCAATCAATCACACGTCATTGAATTTGGGAGACATACGCAGTTCAAGTTTTAAACGATAAACTTGCGATAGACCGCAAAATTTATACGATTCAATGGTAACTGCAGGTGTTCTGTCAATAAACTTTAAATCGGGCCGAAGTGGTACAGAAAAGTATTTTTACATTTTCGGACAGAAACCCATTCGAGGTTATGTTTGTCGTTCAAAAATGTGTTTTCAAAAACATCGTTTTAAAACAAATATGAAACCACTCCGCATGTGCGGTCGCCCGCCGAAAGAGGCCTATTAGCGCTGCGCGGGCATTACCCTGACTCTATCAAAGAACCAAAAGAACTTTACTGGCTCGCTGGTATTACTAGGAATTCGCATAGAAACATTCGGCTCCCATAACCCCACATATTTTGATTCAACCATTTTTTTAAATTTAAATTATTGCGACATAGTTATGTGCAATTGTACTAGTGAAATCTTGGAGTGCAAAGGATAGATTTTAGAACCTCAGTTTCAATACCATACGGATACTTGACTACTAACTAACTAAAGCTCCATTTAGAGGTTGGAAAGACTCTTGCTAGTCGTTGACGCTCCTGTGCTAGTCGTTGACGCTCCTGTTTAAAATAGAATACGATTATTTCATCTAGCGCCAGTGGCCGATTTTTAAATCTGCATGCTTTTAAGTTAACCTGTTGTCGGTATCACCTAGCGGAAGTGTTTCCAATTCAATTATCAATGCACCTGTAAATGCAACCTTAAACGTTACTCCTAGTTACTTTAATACTTAGTTGGGTAGCGTTTTTTAGCAGGTAATTCTTACTGGTTTTTTTAGCGGTGCAGAATGCCAAAAGTCAAAATAAGTAACGTAACCCCAAATTTTTGTCCCGGTGCTAAAAAATCTCTGGTGTCCCACTGTGGATAAACATAAATAAAGTCTCCGCGTTGCCATGGAAATCAAATTCAATGACGTAAAATTAAAAAAAAAATCAGGTCGACATAGTTAAATTGATTTCTCGTACAGTGTTGCTAAAAACAATTCCCCAGATTGTAACTACGACCTTAAACATTTGTAAATATTCAACATAAGTCTTTATTTCCAAATTCGGGAGATTCCACTTCCACAGACTCTTCAACAAGGCTCACCGCGGGCTGCTCAATAACCCGAAAATCGAAAAATAATTCAAGAACGCTTTTACTTAAATTTATTTTAATTCACCACAAACTTGTCACGGCACTGACTAAGAATAAACGTACCCCATTTAGCATAGGGATTAAGTACCTGCCTATCGCCCACCCAATCAGAACCTCGTACATCCTTTCCACACCCAATAAGACTTTTTCTTCGACCTGAATGTGTTTGACGTGAGATGTCTAATTCACGTGAAGTGCCATAGAAAGCCATAATTTTAAACGTTTATTTCAATGGAAATTTTTGCGAAATCCTATAATTTTAGAGAAACACTGTAAAACGAGGTGTGCCAACTGACATTGGAAGCACTATAACTTCAGTTGACGGTATGTAATTAAAATCGGAACCGAATGTGTCTGAATAGAGCAAATCGTTGAGTACTTTAAAAACTGTGTAAATTCAAGCAACTCTTCGAAACTAAAACCATTTTAAGTAAAGTTTATTAGTTGTTTTCTCTTTATCACAAATCCGTCACTGCATACAGCAGCAAACCTATAAAAAAGGTAAAAGGGCATTTAATTAAACATCCATAAATAATAATTTTATTATCTGCGTCCCCCGTGTTTAAAGATCATAAACTACGTCACAGATGACAGTCGGAACCGACCAGGCGTTCCATGGCCGCCTGAAACGCGACTGAATACGAACAATAGAAGAGCATGTCGTAAATTATGAAGCGTTTAATGTGATATATCGTCGTCGATTCGATACTGGAAACCGAGGGACTGTATTTTTGAGGTGGCAATTTTTATTCAGAAAAATATTTCTGCAACATCGCTAAAAATATCAATGCGTGCAAAATCTCTACTATTCTAAGCTGGTGGATCTAGAAGCATTACATTTTATACAGAATTCCTTATACAGAGCGCTTTAGGCTACTGCGAACATAGGCCAGAAGAAGTCCAATTTGCCAGTGTACGTACATGCAGGGACACTGCACACCTATCAGTGGAGCAACCAAGACTCAGGCTTGCGATCACCACTTGCCAGTATTGCCAACCTTTTGGCCGCCAAGGACAGTATTTTGAACTTTCAAGGATAGTACAGTGGGCTGCCAGGATAGTACACATGAAAAAACGGCGTTTTTAGAAAAAATACAGTAAAAACATTTTTTTAAATTCATCTCAACACAAATAGTTTTTCTTTTGGTAATTATGATTCATCCATAGGACCAGGTCCGGATGGGATACCGCCAGTATTTTTCCAACTTTAGCTTTTCCCTTGTCTTATGTTCATAACTTCTCTATACAATCAATGGTATTCCCGAAAGTTTGGAAAATTGCAAATATTACGCCTCTATTTAAAGGAGGTGATCGAGCAGATCTGACAAATTATAGGCCAATTTCTGGTCTAACTATAATGGCAAAAATTATTGAGTCAGTTGTTAATGACGAGCTGGTGGTATTGTTTAGAAATGTGATATCGGATCAACAACATGGTTTTTATCGTGGGCGATCCTGTCAAACTAATCTAGCAGTATTTTCTAGTTACATCTCTAAATCATTAGATGCAAACACTCAACTAGATGTGATCTACTTTGATTTTAAGAAAGCGTTTGACAAGGTCGGCCATGACATGATGCTGCAAAAGCTGGAATATTATGGCATCTGTGATCCACTACTGTCCTGGTGTGGCAGCAGCATAAAAGGCCGAAAGCAGGTTGTAAAGATTAATAATTTCTACTCCGAAGAAATAGATGTAACATCAGGCGTACCACAAGGTTCACATTTAGCACCTTTCTTCTTTGCTTTGTTTGTTAACGATATACCAAAATTGTTCAAAAATTCTCTTTGTTTACAGCTAGCAGATGATCTAAAAGCTTTTAAATGTATTAGTAGTAAGAACGACTGCAATGAGTTACAAAATGATGTTTCTTGTTTGTACGCTTGTTGTGAAAAAAATCAAATGGATATAAACTTTACAAAATGCAAAGTAATAGAATTTTCTCGTAAAATTAGTAAGATTGATTTTCTGTATCGTATTAATGGTATTCCTATTGTTAGGTGTAATCTCACCAATGACAGGCGTTCTGTTTTACTCTGACTTTCGATTTTCTGAACATATTAATAATATCGTAAATAAAGCATTTTGTTTTTAGAACTTGTAGAGAATTTAAAAGCATTGAACTATTGAAGGTATTATACTTTTCTCTACTTAGAAGCCAGTTAAAGTATTGCTGTATCATATGGGCACCTTTCTATGAAGTGCATAAAAACACAATAGAAAGAGTTCAACGAAAATTTTTAAATATCTTACTCTACAAATTAAATATAGATAAGTCTCAGCTCTCTTAAAATCAGAGATTAGCTTTGCTAAACATTGATAGCTTTACTACTCGCCGTGATAAATTATGCCTTAGATTTGGTCATAAATTAATTAAAAATCAAATTAATTGCCCAGACTTACTTGTCCGATTAAATTTTCATGCACTTTTACGTCAAAATAGGGAAAAAAACTTATTTTATTTAAAGAATAATAGGACAGACATTAGCAAAAACAGTCTAGAAAATCGAATTATGTCACTGTTCAATAGATATACTGCGGATTTTTGCCGAATTTTTTAAATCTGTTTATAGTCAACCTAATACTAAATTTTGTCGAGAAACCAAGATTGGTTAAATTTTTCGAATATAATAAATGTAGTAAAGTAAATCTTTTTCAATGTAGCACGACTTCATTTAATAATGCGATAGATAAAATATTTAGACCTTAGTTTTATGATAGTTTACTGTTAATGTTAGCCCATAGTCATTAACTTTTGCTATATTTTTATCAACCCTGTGATGAACTTATTGAAATAAATAAATAAACACTAGTCACACAAAAAAAGATCGGAAATAAGTGGTTTTTGCGGTACTACTACATAATGGCAACATGTTTCGATAAGTTCCAATTAGTTTTACGCTGCTTATATATATACGAAAGAAATATATACCAATATGAAGCTATTGTTGGAAACTGTGCATGTAATATAACAAATATGGTTATACAAAGAACACTGTTGTTTTCTTACGAATGGGATAGCCGAGCTAAAAAGGATCACTATAAAAGAAGAAATTTGCCATAAAGACAATATTTTGTACCGGGAGTGAAAAATATTACGAACAATCCTTTGGTTCCTTCGAATAAACTATTAATTCCGCCGTTACATATCAAACTTGGCTTGGTTTTTGCATAAATAGCAATTTTAGTGTAAAAGCTTTAAGTAGATAATATAAAGATTTTCTAACTTTAAGTTATCTTGGACAGCAACTAGTGAATGCTAGATCGCTGACTAGCTTACATAAAAAAAATTTTGCAATAAAATGTTTCACTCTAGTGTTTTTGTTTTAATTTGGATTTTTAACTCGATTATAAAATCCGGGGATCACTGCAATATCTTAAGGCGCATTTACACAGAGCGAAATCTGGCGAACCTTTTTCGACGAACGTTTGCCCGAACACTCAAACATTTGCAACGAACATTGGCTGCGAACATTTGCCATGAACATTCCGGCAAATTTTTGCAAGATTTTTTGGAAATATATTTTTGAAAGAGGGAATAAATAATATTTTTGGTCTCACATCACTGACCTCAATCCTTAAAATTAAATTGGAACACCAAAAATATTTTATTTTATTTTTCGACTAAATAGTAAAAACCGACTGAAAGCGAAAAATTATTATTTGCTGGATGGTAGGTTCTGAGGTTGGTAGATATCTACTAAATAAGTTTGTACCTAATTGTTGCTATGCTTTATCACTTTTTTGGTTTTCCTCAATTAAGTGTTTAGGTTTTATAATCAAACCTTACCACCAAACCCCATCACCAAACCCCACCACCAAATCCCATCACCAAACCCCATCATCAAACCTCACCACCAAACGCCACCACCAAAACCCCACAAAATGAAATAAAGTAATCCTCATTATTTTTTATCCGTCCGTCGGAAAGGTTTTAAAATTTAATTTTTATTTATTTCAATGATTTACGGTAAATAATTTTTCAAATTTTTATTTTATTCCAAATATTTCTTTCAGCAAATTTTTTCCGAACACCACAAACCTTTTTACCCGAACCCCGAAACTTTTGGCCCGAACCTTTTGCGCGAATCTTTAAATAAATAATTCGCGCGAATGTTTGTCGGCATTTCGAAGATCAAAGGAATATTCGCCTGTGTAAATGCTACTTTATATCTACTTTAAAAAAAGATTGATATAGATTTTAATAAAAAAATATTTTTTTTACACCTTCATCGAAAACATGATTTTAGTAACTGTTTGCAGATAACTAAAGCATGGCTTTCTTGGTTACCGATGCAAAAAAAAACTTTTTCTTTGATCACGGGTGCCAAAAAAGATTTCTGTCCGTTTTTTACCCAAAATTAAAGAGAAATAGCGCAAAAGTAATATTGAAAAAATCTAATTAATTATTCTTGCATAAAATTAAGCCATTTCCGCCAGCTTTCACCAAGTATTTAGGAAAAAATACTAAACTGTCAAAGACTAAAATGTCGCAACAATGAACGTCACCGAGTAAAAAGGCACGTCGCTATGGAAACCATTGTTATTTCATTTACCAGCCGCCTTGATTTATAGTGTAAATATGGTATGTTACGAGAAGTGCTCTTCGTTCTAGACTTTTAAAAGTATTTTCTTGTTTTTTTTTTGGATTTTTTAATAAAGGTATTAAAAAAATAGTGTTAACAACTCGCGGCTAAACTGTGCTTATTTTTACTCGCGTTTTTAAATATCTCGCTGGGCGCATTATTTAAACCAATGCTTGTAAAAAAAGCACTAGTTGTGAAAATTACTATTTTTTGGTTTAGCAAGTATTTGTGTAACCTTTTCATATAATTTTTTACTCTTGCCCATCCTAAAAATTCTAACGACTAATATTTAAAATGCGAGCCGAAGGCGATTTTTACAACGCAATCGTGCTATACGAGGTCTGACATTTGCGGAAACACCCGCGCTTCCCATATCTTTTTTTAATCTCTTATCGATTAACAGCAATGGCGTACTCAGAAATTATTCCTTGGGGAGGGGATGGGGCGTGAGTAACAGTGTAGTCTCAGAAATCTATTTTATTTTTATGGCTTTGGGAAGAGCTTAAACACCTTGACCCCCTCTCCTGCAAACGCCACTGACGTTGAAAGTATATATCTTTTGGTCGAATTTTTGGTCAACTTACTTGGCATTTTATAAAAAGGAACATCCAAACAGTTCACACTTTGTAGATTTAGATCGCTAAGGTGGTTCTCCTCGTAAACACAGGTGCATATTGAATTAAAAGAGCAGTCTCTGGCTTCTTCGCTTTTGCATCTGACTGGTAGATTGGGTATCAACATGGTAATCCAGATTAGTACAAATTGATCTGAAAAAAAGTATTCTTGTCATTCTTTATAGAAGTCAGATCTATTCAACTTGCTTTTCAACACTTTTCAGAGCTCCAGTTCACCTTCAAATCACCTTTTGACGATTCAGTATTATAGTACTTTTAGTTTTTTTTTATAAATTTTAGAAAAAAAATTCTCGTTTGTTTGATTCTTGAATTTTGAAAGAATGGTCACCTAGGAACGTTCACATCCTTAATTTCGAACAATAAGAAGGCTCAGAAGCTGCCCAGCTTGTACGGTGCACGGGCTAACTTGATTACTGTATTTCAAGAGTGTCCGTTCTCCTGCTCAGAAGCAGGTGTATGAAAGTGTAGGAAGGTTCGTTCGATACTCGGCAATCGGGTGAAGTTCAGCCGTGGTCGGATCGGTTTCGGATAACTCGTGATAGCTTTAAAGCGTGTTATGGGTTGATAGCACGGAGGTGACCGTTCCCGTGCGACCTTCCCTACGAAATTCAAGAATCGGCACCCAGAGAATACACTATACGGAATGCAAAGAAAATCGCCAAATAAACTAAAATAAGATTGTATGCGCCATTTATGAACTTTAAATATTACTATAAATACCAGATATATAAGGATTGGCAGTGCTCACCAGACCGGTCTAGCGAGCGTGGTAGGGGCTTGAGCTAGCACAGATTATCTCATGAAGAGATACACATAGCGATAAAAAAAAGGAGTGGCAGAGGGCATATTAAAAAAGTTAATATTATCTCTGGACAACCCATTCAATTCCCTGGATAATACTGGCCCCCTTAAGGGTGAATTTGAATAAAAAATGCACTTCTTTCAATTAGTTAATCTAAAAATCAAATTTGTATCAAATTTGGTACGGTAAAAGTTTAAAGAATTATCCCGGAATCATTCACGTGATTTTGCATAATTTTAAGTTTTTTACATAATTTTACGTATCCTAAAAATGTTTAATTCACGGTAAAAATTATCGATTATTTTAAAAAACTAAATAAAATCAAGATATATATATATAAATATTTTTAAAAAACCACGCGAATGGTCTGTGAGGGATACCACAAGCCTCCGCTGTGCAAAATATTGTTAATAATTGATGTGCGATTTATCTGTTTAACTAAATGAACTGTTTTTAGGATTCAAATTCACTCTTAAGAACAAAGTATTTAATCGCATATGATGTTGGTATATAAGATAAACTTGGACACTGTTGTACTATCATTTTGCACCGAAATTATCTAACATCAATTACAATTTTGTGTTAAATCAAAGTGCTTAATGAAGGGCAAGAGTACATCTGAAAATAGGTTACTACTATTAAGGTGTACAAAGTTTATAACAACAAACACTTTAGAGAAAATTTGAAGTTAGTTTTGGTCAGATTACCGATCTAAGCCAGTGACTTTACCGGGATTGATTTATTTTCATAATTTATGTAGTTAGTCGATTTCTCTTTGAATAGTTTAAGTAGGTTAGAATTTTTATTAAATAGTACAGCAATATTTTGTTAATATTATCGGGCCCAAGTAACATTTTTTATTAACTTAACCCAATTAGCATTTGGACGTCGATTCAACGTTGGCGTAGACAAGCTGACGTCAGAAAGCTACGCCAGATCGACTGCGCACCGACTCAAATTTATACCAAAATGGGGAATACAAATACGGGTTGTACCGACGCGACGTCGCCATATGCAACACTAAAAATTACCAACGCACTTCACTTTTCTGATACACATGACCAATGGAGGACTGAAAATACACGATCGCCACGAATATTCTCACTTTTTCAATAAACAATAAGATTTTGTTGAAAAAAAAACTTCACCATTCTGTTAAAAGTATGCCTAAATAATGTATTTAGACATTTCAACAATATTTTATTGCAAAGTTCGAGGGATTTCATGATATTTCACACAAAAATACAAAATTTCCGATCGGCTTTATTATTTATCCACAACTATCGCAAGGAAAATATGGCTATGTCAGAGAGTTGTATTAAACTTTCCCGATTTCTACTAAAACTTAAGTTTTATTTTTCAAATCTGACTGGTCTTGACCCCTAGTGAATTTCTGTTTACTTAATCGGTCGCCCGTTCTGGCGAAACATTGGTTTCATCTACAGTAACGCCAATGCGAGATCCTAGAGGTCGCCAGCCGTGTAAGTTTGACTCGATCTGGTGGGTCTGACCTTTGGTGGTGTTTGGTTAACTTAATTTGTCTTATTGGAATGCGAAAAATTCTAACCTGCAAAATTTTGTGACAATTTTTGCGTTTTTTCCAACCGCCTTTAATTTTTTTTTGCATTTTATGTTTTGCAACCACGTTTATATAAGATGCTAAGTGATCAACATAAGTGGTACACAACACACAACGGTTTGTGGTAAGCTGCTTTAAGGCTTAGTTAATGTAAGTTTAAAGTTGAGCTTCTATTCAAATTAATCATAAAGCTTGATCTATATCTTCTGTTAGCTCCTATACTACCTATTCATAATGATTTTTTTAGTCGCCTCAGCTGAAAATGACCATTTATTGCCCAGCAAGTCATTTTTGCATTCCTTATGCCCGCTTGACATGGAGCAATAAAACGAGCACGCGTGCAATATGATTATTTTCCTGTAGAACCTGGTAGAATATTTGAATTAGTTAATCTGCACGCACGCAAATACAAAAAGGAAGTCTAATTTTCACTACTTTGGGTTGAATTCCAAACCCTAACGTTGAAAAACCGTCAGGTGTAGGTCAAATATCATCATCACATACATTGG
The DNA here is from genome assembly GCA_963921995.1 of Oxystoma pomonae. Taxonomy (NCBI): domain Eukaryota; kingdom Metazoa; phylum Arthropoda; class Insecta; order Coleoptera; family Brentidae; genus Oxystoma; species Oxystoma pomonae. The sequence continues at coordinate 40,164,810 of OY998165.1, forward strand.
GTACATTTGTCGCATCCCGGACGTGGGACGGACGTCGTAGTTTTTACTGATTGCAACGTTGGCAGCACAGACGTTGGACCGTCGTCAGAAAATTTTACTAACACTAGTACTAAAAGTTCAGACGTCGTACTAACGTCTCACTCTGTACTACGAATCTGCACTAGACTACACACAACGGCTCCAAACGTTATCTCGACGACTTACGTCCGTCTATACAAACTAAGACGTAGTAACAACGAAAGATAAAGTATAATCCTTGACCTCTGACGTTAAATGCCGTACAAAACTAATCGGAAGACGGAAAAATGCTATTTGGGAAGTAAACAAGTGGCGGAAACGATGTTCTAGTCACCTTTATAGAACCTTTATATGATAACAATTCAGAACCTAAGTTGGCGGCAACCTTGCCGCAACTCTTACAAAAACGAAAATGTTACTTGGCCCTCCTAGACTTAATTTTCCAAAAACAACATCGTCAAAATTTACAAGGTAAGTTTAATATTAAACACTTTTTTATCAGCAACATTTAAAATTATTTGAAACATTTTGTCAAAAGTTATTTACTCATTTTTTAATCTTTTTATTTAAGAACAAGCTTTTATTAAATGCACTCAAAAGTAGAAAATAATTTTTTATCTTTCTTATACCATAAAAAGAACCTTTTATTGGCAAGAACGGCAACCTTACCCGTTCTCAGCTTCTTTAGATAAAAGCATTGTCTTTATCATTCGAATAGAAGAAAAATTTAGTTCTTTCTTTGTAGTTCTCTCTGTGTCACCGTAAAGTAAAAATTTTTAATTTGCGCCCATCGCTTTTATTGTGGTATAAGAAAGATAATACTTTTGAGTGCTATTACGGTAAAACTCACGTTTTACGTAACTACTGTATTATCACTAAAATTTGTAAAAAAAAAACTTAAAATCCAATAACTTTAATTTTATAAAATACGCACAAATACGAATTTTATATTATAATTCTATTCCAGTACCTCTACAGCGATCTAACTTTCAAAAAGCAAATGTAAAGATTTTTGTGTTCTCTTTAAACATCACTAGAACTAGCTTCCTTATTTTAACGAAAATGTAGAGCGTGAGCTATCAGGAACTTTAAAATTCATATAAAACAGCTTAATAATAATAAAAGACTCATTAAATAATGGAATAAAATATAACTACTTGTTTTTTATTTAAATAAACAATCTTGATTCAAAATATTCCAATATAAACAAATTTTACAAATATACATTATGGAGCATTTAAATTTATTAATGCTTTACATTTGGTTTTGAAAGAACTCATCTGGGATAACTTCATTGAAAAGTGGGTAATTTTCTGTTAGTGTATTGGAAAAAGATAGCTAGAAATTTGGTTGTAAACATAGATTCCTAACCTAAAAAAAATGCAGCTAGGAATGTCAAACTAGGTATAAAGAATATTATTGTGTATTTGTGTAAATAGATTAAGTAAAAATTTAGTGAAATATTTAACAACCAAAGCAGAAAGTGGATATTTTAAAAATTGTAGAATTACCCAGTGTCAGTGCTTTTCCTTAAAACGAATTAACCTTCTACGTCGTGGAGACTTACAAACCCTCAAAAAAATGGAATAAAAAGGTGTTTTTCTCTTAAATCTCGACTGCTATTGGTCCAACAATTGTAGGAAACATCCATCGATTTCTAACTTGAAACGCTCTCTTTTTCGTGCAGCACTTAAAAAGGCAAGTAATTTTATATTATGTTCTAAAAATTTCCAAATGTGACCATTTTCGGTTAATTTTTTTCTTTAATTCCTTTGGGAATTAATCACAATAATGTGGAAAATATTTTGATGTAGTTTTTCATTCATTTTTATTTTATCTAGTTATGCTAGAGGACATTTTATGGCAACCAATTTTTTTTTGTTAACATGCGTTTTCGGGTCTTTTAGTCACATTAATTTTTTTTTATAAATAAATTTACATAATTTATTTATTTATCTGAAGGGGCTTTAATTCTTTGCACCCTTTCCTTTGGACTGGTTAGTTGAAAAACTGTTTCTACTATGTTTTCTTTGAAGTTTTTAGCATGGTATTTGGGAACCGTTACTCATAGAGTTTTGCTACCAAAACGCTACTTAATCTGGAATTCATGGTTAGAAAGTTAGATAAACAACCAGCCATATTACTTACCTATGTTTTGTCTCCCGAAGGGCTTATTTTTACCTACTTTTTGTCTCCCTAAGGGCTTAATTTTTTTTTTCCTTTATGTGACTAATTGATCACACAAAGTTGATGTTCTTGGCATGAAGTTCGACTACTGTTGAAGAGACTCTGATACTGGTACGTCAAACATTTATGTTGATATTTATATCAATGTGCGCTATGCATATCTTTGTGTAAATTTTGACTAGCCAGTACAGAGTGTTTTGACGAACCCTGCTGAGTACATTGTTTGTTTTTTACCTTTTATTGCCATAAAAAATTATCATGCCTACCTTTATCTATTTTCTACCTTTTGTTTTTTTTATTTGGTAAATGAGGCCTAGATAGGCGACTTATCGATATACCTAACAAAAAAATATTTTCCTACATTTTTTTTTAAATAAAAATATAATTTTTTTTTAACCACTTGCCGATTTTAGTGTGAACACTATGAGAGCATTTATTGATTGGCTTTCCTTCTTGCTTAGTCAGATATTTTGGTATTATTGTTTAACGACTAATCTAGAGGAAAGCAAGCGATATCTTAAATTTCTATTTTTTCTTTGAAAAGTTGTATATTAATTTTCTGTTATAAGGTTTATAGCATATTTCATTATATTAAAAGCTAGAGAATGTAAAGTGGATACATCCTAAAATTATGACCGGTTTTTTTTATAAAAAAAATTAGATTTTCTGGCTAAAAAAACAGTGTTGAAGTTCAACACAATTTTGAAGCATTATTTGTTGAATTTTGTCATCTTATGTTTTTTTTTTTATTTTGACAAATACATTGTTTATTGGTTTTCCAACCAAAATCATTTATTTTGCATCACCAAATTTATTTTAAACCCCCTATAGCTTTTTAGTCATCTGTTGTTTCAATTTTGAAACAAAAAAATAGTGTGTTTTGATAAAAAGTAAACGACAGTGAGAAAGAAAACATCGAAATAGGTAAGCAATGAAAATTTTCCTCAATTGTAAAGAATCTATGACCCATTTAGCCGTGGCAAAGCTTTTTTAAAAGATTACCCAACTTATTGGTCCATAAACAACTTTATTTTAACAAATTGACCAACTAAATAATGTAACAAATAAATTTTTTTAACAGTGCAATTAATAAAAGTTTGTTCTTTAAAGGTTTTTTTTTAACAAAAATTTATTTTTTAATTTTTAGATTTGTATTCTAAATAATCCATTTTGGATCCGCCATATTGAAATTAAACAGGCTGCTAACTTCTGCTGTACCAGTTTTATGTGGAGAGAAGTGTACACTATCGGCATCATAAAAGTGGTACACAATACTTTTTGTTGTAATACCTTGGTCTATTTTTGCAAAAAAAGTCACCCATTATTGAATTTTTCTTAAACTGTCAAAGTATTTCATTCTGTATTTTAGTCGGACAAATAAATAAAAAATGCCTCCACAAATTTCTTTATTTGATAAAACCCAACTCCTGGCAAAACTACAACTAGGATGGTCAATTAGGGACGTGGCTAGACATTATGGACGCAGTAAAACCACGATTATAAAAAATAAAAAACGATGAGAAGAAGATCAGACAATAGAGAGAAAACAAGGGACTGGTTTATTGAAAGTTTCAACTTATGAACAAGATTATGACCTTATCGCTTTTATGAAAAAAAGGCAAAGAGATTAACCCAATTTCCAGGATTTGTAAGAGTGGCACGAAATCGCGTAAGGAAAGGCTCTAATTTAAGATGTCGTGTAGCCGCTAAAAAATTAAACTTACGAATGAAAAAAAAAAAACAGGTCAGGTTACTTTTTGCCCTTAATTACTCTCTAAAGGAACCAGAGTTTTGGCGAAAGGTAATATTTTCCGATGAAAAAGTTTTCCAGTCCTGTAGTGACAGAAAATAAATTCGGGTGTATCGTCCACCAAGAACGCGCTATGAGATCGCGCTGGAAGATTTTCGGTAAATATGTGGGGTTGAATTTCTGCTAGATGTCATGGTGCTCTATTTCGAATCAATGGAAGGCTCACAGCACAGCTTTATGTGGACATTTTAGAGAACACCATGCTTCCACAAAACTTTATCAAGACCAGTTTATTTTTCAACAAGATAACTGCCCTGCTCGTACGGCCAGAATTTGCCAAACTTGGTTTCGGGAGCAAAATATTGAGGTTCTTCCTTGACCTGCGAAAACCCCAGACGCCAATCCTATGGAAAATATCTGGGGTTTAATTTCAAAAAAGCTGGAAAGCTTTTATATTGTGCCGGGAAATCAACATCACTTGGTCCAGTTCATAGTCTATGCTTATGAAGAATTGATTGGGGAAAATGGAAACCTTTTTGAAATTTTGGCTAATTCTCTACCAAGAAGGTTAAACGGTATAATTGAGGTGAATGGCGCAATGACTAGATATTAAAATTTAGTCTGTCACAAAATATAATCCGGTAGCCATACAATTTAAAAAATATCTATGTTTATCACGTACCACTTGTATGATGTCGATAGTGTACTTGTTATAAAATCCATTTAATTTTTGTTAGAGTGCCCACAGCACAGTTTGTCTAGAGAGAGGTTTTAAGAAAAAAAAATATAAACTTTAAAACATACATTTTTGTTTTTGATCCATCGCCAACTATTATTTACCGTAAAAAGTAAAATCCCATATGTAGCCCTTTTCTGGGGGCTATTTTTGGAAAATATTCTGGATAATAAACACAATAGAGATATTTGGTTTAGTTTCTAAGAAATTTTGAAAGCTAATATCTCGAAAATTAGTAAAGCAAACCTTATGATATGGGGTACCACTGGAAAGATCATTTCAGCGGGAATTCAAATATGAATTTAAAATAGGGAACTACTATTTAAGGTTTTTAGAATATTTTCCGAAAATAGCCCCCCAGAAAAGGGCTACATAGGGGATTTTACTTTTTATGGTAAATAGTAGTTGGCGATGGATCAAAAACAAAAGTGTATGTTTTAAAGATTATATATTTTTTTTCTTAAAACCTCTCTTTAGACCAGTGTCATCAGATGTTAAAATCAACAAGACAGAAAAAGTTTTATTTAACTGTGGCAGTGGCAGAAGGTCGCAATTTCCAAAAACCGAAAAAAAAAACCACGACTGCGTTAATGAATTATTCAATATTAAAAAAAGCAGTTGGAATTTAATAAAAAAAAGTAAACAGAGACAAAAGCAAGGGTTTGGAGGAACTTCTGGGAAGGTTTTAGTAAAATTACCACATAAACTTGAGAGCTATATAATTTTAAAAAAGAAGTTAAAAATAAAATATTTATTTTTTTTTAGGATTTTTTAAGTCTAAAACTAATTTCACGCCAAAGTACGCTTAATAGTATTATGTGTCATGCATGAGCGGGAGCGCCATAAAATTATCCTGAAAATGAGTTACTATACAAGTGGTGTTTGAGATATTGTACTAAATTTGTTGCAATTTCTAGGCTTTTCCATGTTTTCAAAGATGGCCGCCTGCCACCCCCCTCCCCACCGCTTTCAGGGTTATTAGTATGTTATGTTATGTACTATAACTAGTTACATAGTTAAATATGTACGTATATATATATATACATAGATAGGTACATTGCAAGTTAAATAAAAGCTTTTAAAATATATACTTTTAACTTTGACCTAACATATATTAAATGTTTAAAATTAGTTTTCGTGTTTTCTTTCTTTAATTAAAGGTCGTTTAAAAAATTAATTCAGTTTTTCCAAAACCCTTATATCACAGCATTAAAAGCGGATTTTTGATTAAAGATAGTAAAACAGTAAAATAAAAATGCAAAAAAGCAGGAAAGAACCTGTACTATTAAATTGAAAACCATAAAACCTCAACGCACTAAAAAAGGTTATAAATAAAGGATCACTGGTTAAGAGGGTTTGAAGCAACTACATAAATATAGAAAAATTTTATTATCCTCTTAACATTTATTAGTTTTCCTTTGGAACTATAGTTTGGAGAGAGATAAAATAAAATCCTCTGCTATATTTGTAAGTATACGATGTTGAAATGGGAAAGTTTTACACTGAAAAAAAAAATTATATTCGATATTTAAGAATAACCTTATACTTAAAACATATAGGTGATGCAAGAATATTATTCTTCTATGTAGGGGAAGGGGGGCGAAAAACCGGATAGCTAAGTTAAAAACAATTTATATCGCTAAATAATTTTAATTTACTAATCGAAAGTTTGGCAACTAAGTAGTACAAACACTTATCTATAGAATAAACCGATAAAATTTAAAAAAAAACTATTGTGGTTAAAAAAGGCGTTAACAAAATATAATGCTAAATACGGTGTTGACCCCACCCCAGGGGCAAAACTGGGTATTGAATAAAAAACTGATTAAAGTGTTGCAACTGGCGAAGTGGGCCTACTGCCCAGTATTCTTAATACTTAACCCATTGCAGCAGTTACACACCTTTCGCAATTGGTACTCAAAACTTTATGGGTATGCATCATTCGAGCAGCGCAGGTTCCTCCATTAGGCACACTAGGCACTCGCTAAAGGCCCGGGCCATTAAGGGGCCTAGAGGGCCCGGTTCAAAAAGTTAATTGACTGCGAAAACGGTAAAATATATGTTTTCATGTTTCATGAGCATTTTTTTGTCAGTTAAGGTCTTCTTATTACTTTTGAGGTTATGTATGAAGGATAGTTATTTGAAAAAGTAAAAAATCCGAAGAAAAGTTTATGGAAGTTCAGGATATACTGCTGGATGATGACAGGGATATTCACGATATTGGGCCTAAAGGTTTTTTAATGTGCCGGAATAAGTTTTTCACCCACAAAAAATTCACTAACGACCTCAGGGGTCGTATTTTCGAAACCATACGAAATTATTCGCATGCGACTATTTCCGTCTCTTCCTATACCGTATAGAAAAGGAGGCAAAAGATATGCCGATATGCTGATTCATGGGTAGTACGTGCAAGAATAACCGGTTTTTCATGCGAAACAACACGAATGCCTCCACCCACTCGTGCAATATTGCGTTAAACCAGTCGAATTCGAACGCGGTCCACACATACCGGCTTATCTTTCGCCTCTCATTTCACACGATATAGAAAGAGACTGACATAAAAATTGTTGATTCTTCAGTATACGTATGCGGATATTTTCGTATGGATTAAAAAATCAGACCCCAGGATTTATTCAGAGTAGACGACTCGCTTTATCTGTATCACATATTTTTTATTTTAAATTTTTCAACTGATTTTTTCACAAACACAAAAAACAAAACGTCAGTTACGACCTCAGGGCGTGTTCAGATTAAACGTAGCTAGAGCACGCTCAAAAAATATTGCCGTCTTTGTTTGCCTTGTTGATAGACAGTAACAGAAATATCACATAAGGACTATATCACGTCGAGAAGACGTCAGAAATTCGATCCATCACGTGATTTTTGCGATGTCTCTTCGACATCTGTATCACGAAGGTTTGTCCTGCTTTTTGACGTGACTTTAGTCACCTGAATTTGACTTGAATTAATTTACGTGAATTTGAAGTAACATTAATAACATATACGCCCTTGTGGTCAACTTCGAGCCAAGCAGTTATACTTCAAATACTTTCATTAGGTACTTCCGTGGCCGATGCCTAGTTAGCGAGTCCTTGACGGGGATATGGGTTTCCATAAAATAAAATACCAATTATAGCGTCAGATGTAAGAAAAATGTTACTTGTATATCTCTGGTTGCCTGAGCCTGATATTCTACGTCATTTTTGTCGCGTCAAATGTTAATCCCAAAAAATACACATTCGTGTCACTTTGTGTCTTTGGTTTCCTGAAACCCAAATTTCGACGTAAGTTCGACGTCACTTACGTGATAGTTCCAAATAACACGTCAAATGCACGTGACGTGACGTGACTGGTTGCCTGGGGTGTAGATCCACGACGTTGCCGTTCCTTATTTCAAGTTAAACCTGTTTTTTTCTTCAGCCTAGCTCAATTAACTAATTGTTGTTAAAAATTTTTTAATGTGTAACAGAATATCATTGTCTTGATTAACTAGCTATTCAGAAAAAACGTCTAAATTGGTTGTATACAGGCATAAAGTAATAAATACTTCTTGAAAACCATCTAATAAACTCGTCAACCAATAAATGTTAAAATATAACAGCAAGAGAACATTTATGACTGCCTGCAAAGCAATTTGCAGGCACGTCATAAATAATATAAAATTTATTGAAGTTTTTCTATCCAAGAACGAAATATGTTGTATCTAAGTCTTTTCCGCCCTTGGTGTCACGCGCGTAATCCGCAAGAGTTGTTCCTGCAACTGCCACCGCATGTGAAAAACTATCACTTACACCTTTTGTTAATATTTGTTAATATATAAAAATGTATGCTTTGAAAACACAGTTGTTTTTTTATCCATGAAAAGGGGAATTAGGGCCGCTCATCGTACACCCTTATATTCATTTAAACAGGAATAATCTGTTTTTTTATTAACAAATCATTTGTTTTACTCTAAAGAAAGTTAAAATCTCTTCTCGCATTTGTATTTGAATTATCCGGCAAAAGAAATGAGATCATAATAAGGCAATAAATAAATACTTTTTTAATCTAAATAATGATTTGGTTAAAACAAAATTTGTTTTACACAAAAAAATACGATATATATGTGGCTCAAAGGACTCTTGTTTTTGTGTATATATCTGCTCGCTATTCAAACTGTGCGCACTTAGTTTTCTGAGTCCAAGCTGTTTATTGTTTTTTAAAGCAAGTATACCCATACAGTGCGAAAAGAGTTTATTAACAGTGATCAAGCCTTACTGGAAAGTGAGCATAAAAAATTGGCAAGCAATTAAGAGCTTAACTTTTGTTTCGAGTAAGAACAATTTTTAGTAAAAAAACAAACGGAAGATGGCTGTGGCACTGTAAATGTAACGAAAAAACAAGAGTGTTTTGTACTTCAGTGGAAAATAAACTTCCTAAATTTCAATTGGATACACAGAGGATGGAACCTAGGACGACGCCGTTTCGTCCTTATTAGGGACTCATCAGCTAGGTGTACCAAAATGACAGAGGATTTCGGTTGCGCTTATGTGCCAAAGATTACGGCTCAAGCAGATAAAATCCTGTCAAGGGCGTCCTCTCTGTGAACGATCGATCAATGCTACCTCAACCTACTGCTAAGTACAATAGGTATTTTCTTAGTTTCGATCGTTCACACAGAGGGCGCCATTGACAGGATTTCTTTCGCTTGAGCCGTAATCTTTGGCACATAAGCGCAGGAACATTTTTCAATGTCGAAATATATTTCACACAATTTTAATTTAGTACCTGCCGGTTTTTGCCACCTCTTGTCAAAGTCTGTCAAGTCTGGCAAGCGGTCTTTTTACATTTTAAAAAGTGAGTTATTTTAATCAGTTTTGGTTAGAAATCGCACGAGTTTATGGGATTAGCTATATAGTGGATTAACAACTTTTTGTAAAGTCTAAAATGCCATTCAAATCAGGCTGGATCACTACCATTAAAGCTATAGTGCATGGGACTATTTGAAGAGTGCCGAAAATTGGAGTTCAGATTTTTGCGAACCATATCCCTGAAGAAAATATTGTGATGATTTATACAGAGTTACGCAAGAAGATAATAGGTTAAAATACAACAAAAAAAAGAGATGTAGGTTAAAACATTTATAAAATCTGTAAGATTTTTATACTGAGATTTTTTACCAATTAATAAAAGAAAATAACATAATAAAATGTTGTTACCTTTAATATTTGATAATAATAATTTCTCAACATAGTTATAATCCCCTGCTCCTATTTTAGATTTTGAAAGGGTCCGAAAACTTTTTATAAGCTAAAGAAAGTTTTTTAGCTGCATAGAACAGTACAAAGTTGGTTGAGGTTTGTATAGAGCTAAAACCTTTAACGACTGCATTGCTTTTTAACAATAAAAAGTATGGAAAAACTGCGTCTGTTAAGTTTTTTTCATATATTTTTATTATTAAATAAGTAAGTGTCTGTAAAAAAATAACCAAAAGAATATATGTATTTTATTATGCGTCTGGCTGTACAAATAGTTGCTTCCTGTAGCCACTGGCTGCGCTCGTGTCGCCGACCAACAATATTCCCCAAGTATATAAGCTATAAGTAGCTATTACTTTCTCTATAATGTGTTATTAATAAACGACCACCAAAATTACATAAAAAAATCGAAGCGAGACAAATTATTCTTTAAACAAAAATACTTGAAGTAAAAAAAGTAGAGGAAATCGATACAGAGCGTTCGTTCAAGCAGATCATTTTTTAGCCTCTGCTCTAGCAAGACACACCGCGGCTTTGCGCGGCTGTTCCTTGTTCCTATGGATAGAGACTCCGTATATCTAGAGTGGTCTTAAGTGATATTTAAAAATTTCATGAAGTAGATACTCCTTCAGCAAAGCTAAGGGGCCAAACGACAGGTCCTTAATCTCACTTGATACCGCCGGGGTATTACAGCCAGGATTAGACAAAAGAGGAAAACCTCTTAGAAGTTTCATTAAGTTTTTATCGATGATGTAGGTAATTTTCCTCGTTTGTGTTAGAGACCGACGCTGACACGACGCATTTACAGAGCTCCATGCACCCTTAATACATGAAAGAGAAAATAAATGTATTTAACTACGACCAACGAATAGTACTAATTTTACGACCCTCTCAACACGATTTTAATGGATCACTTACGGTTCTAGGATAATAATAAAGCCTAGACGTAAACCACAAGATGGCGTGACAAGCGATGAAACTTTATTTTATAAGAGCACTAATTGACGCAAATATGTGAATTCTTTTTCTGTATTTTTAAGACAATAACAGTGGGATTTACTAAGATTTAAAATAGTATCCCCCACAGGTCTAATTATTTAAACCCGTGGGGGGTACTAAATTTTAAAACCCATTTTCAAAAGACACTTACCCGTATAGAAAAGATAAAAAGTTATTGATTATTTTGTATTGTTATTGCAAAATACCAAAGAAAAACTGTTTTTTCCTCAAAATATTTCATATTTTAGGAGAAAATGCCATAAAACTAATTTTTTTTGACAGGTTTCAAAATGGCAAATGGTGAATACGCCAAAAATTTGGCACATAAAAGCTTCATCATCTGTGTTTGAGGTTATAAAGTTGATGATTTTCTAGATCACCTCTGGGGGGTGGTTTAAATTTATACCCCCCAGAAAGGATTATTTTGTGGCAATTGGTAATAAGTTCCTTTAATATTTCCCTAAACAACCATTTTTACAAGAATTTATTTACCTTATTTAATATCCCAAGTTGTTTATTAATCAATAACCTCCAATTTTGTCCAGAAAAACGCCATATTTTGAACCCGTTTTCAGCACAAAGAATATATTTAAGGGCACTACGAGGCAAAACAAACATAAGCGAAGGTCACTGATTATGCACGAAAACTGTCTCCAATGAAAAAAATCCAAAACAATTGTACCTATTCATTTATTTACAAACAGAACTGAAATTAAAACATTGAGCTTATCATCAAACAAAGCTTTCCACTGAAAGATCGCACTCAAAGGTCTCAACTCTGCAGCACCAAACAGTTCGTTGAGCCGACATGACTCCTTTGTGAATGCATCAATTGGATTCAGGTCTGTTTTTAGCAGCATTTTTTTTCATGAACTACTTTGATGAAATATTTTTATTTGTGGTTTGCAATTGCCATGGGTTTGTGTTTGTAAAGTTTTTTCATACTTTTGATAGATAAAAACCCCTTTTAAATAAATACAAAGTTAATCTAATTCTTATTTTATGATTACATATCGAAATGGTTTTGTGACAACAAGGGTAAGTTTTGATAAGAGGAACATATAACGCCAATTTTAATTTGCTCAACAGAGTGTTTACCATTTAGGTCCCCCTAGGGTTAAAAAAAAATTCTTTTAAATAGACATCTTCTTGAATCCAACAAAAGATTGTGTTAAGATGATTCTTCACCAAAAAAAAACAATTAAAATTATTCTTATAAATCAAACTATGTCCAAAACTCAAGGAAGTTGGTATAAAATGCTTAAAACCAACAATTTCACTTAAACTTAGGATCTGTCTAAAATAGGCTAAACCCTTTTAGTAAATCCGACCGTAAATATTTATTAAACGTAAAGAAATTCAATATAATTTTAGTACCAAACCGAAAATAAATGTTTTTAAAGATTAGCCTTAAGTTTTTAGTAACCTTATTTGTTTTGACGTTTTAAATAGAGTGTCATTGAAACTTCAGGTTATGAAGGTTGTTGACTTAAGAGTGCTCACGTTTGATATTTTTAATAATTTCTGATATTTATGATGACATTTTCATTGATCGCAGGTAAAGTATAGTGCACACTAACTCGCATGTTATTGTCATTACACGCTTAGATAAATTAAGACAATCGCCTGCGGCTCGCGTCTCAAACTTCATCTTCGCATGTAATGTTCATCATAACATGCTTGTTATGTAATCTACTATCACCAAAAATAGTATTTCAAATAATTTTAGCTAGCGATATGATAATCGTCATTGCTCACCTCGGCCCATTAAATTTTTCGGCTGACATATTTTTTTGTTGGTAAATGATCTTTCTTCTCATCTCCCATCTCCATAAATAATGAAAAGTGCCATTGTGGGTATCTTTCCATGGGAGGAAAGGCTTTGCGCATAACGTAAACCCAGAAGAAAAAACAATATATTTTTCTAAAAGAGATGCTGATTTGGCAAATAAAAATTGTATGTTCCGTAAAGATCCAAAACTCGTTTTTTGTTTTAAGCTTAGTGAGCTCGATGTCCAGCTGACTTTTGCTCAAGCTTAACACGATCAGCTCCTCGAGCGAACCCAAGAATCATTTTAGGGTTAGTAAACCACTCTTAAAGAAATTCTAAGCTAATTAGGTAAGGTGCTACTCTTTTTTCCTTTTAATAATCCTTTATAAGAAGGATTGCCATTCTGGACCGAAAATAGGTCAAATATTGGCTAATTGGGTAAAAAATTTGTATCGTATTTTACGAATTTAAGGATTTAATTTATCAAGTACCCTAATAACAAACTTTGTTCCGGGACGTCCCCTGTAGGTCCCGACATAAATAGTATTTGCTAGAAACGTTCCCAGCAGTAGTCTACAAAATTTGCAGAAAAAATCTAAGCTTTAAAATTTCCTGTAAACGTTTCCGCCAGCGGTTCAAGGAACGTTTCAAATAAAATGTTGAGGGAACGTCGAAGTCTATTCACCCTTCAAGTTCCTTGGTTATTCGTTTCTTTTGGCTAGTTTGTTATTGCTTTTTATATAACACATGACATTTGTTATCTCGTCTTCTGCTAGTCATCTGTTGTAGAATCGTTCTGTTATTCCCGATTTGGATCGATTTTTTTGTGACATTTACACAAAAAAATTTATATTAATATTATTTATGGGAGGTTTACCAAACTCATTTTTATGCATAAGCATAAATTTAGTGATAATTCTGTATGTCTGTCTCTTTTTATGCATTAGTATAAATTTAGTGCCAATTTTGTCTTTCTTCTTCCTTATCAAAAAAAGAGAGAGACATACTACACCCGCTTAATTCATTATTACTGATATCGTGTAGTTCTCCATATTTTTATTCTACCATGCCTCATTTTCACATTGTACGTTAATACTTATTAGATTTTTTATTTTAAATAAAATTATAATTTGTTATAAAACATAAAAGTTTTTCTTCATTTTACCTATACCTATCGTAAAAATTAAATTTTTCACAATTTTTATAATATAATATAATTTCATAAAAAACAGCGTGCGTAAAAAAAAGTTTTACGCACGCTAAGTAAGTTTTTTACGCACGGCGCGGCTTGCGGGAAGTTGAACTTTCCACATGAAAATTGGTGCGGAAAAACCTGTTTTAAGCACGCTCGTAGGAAAAAAACTATTGTGCAGTCAAAAAGAGTGACGTAACATTCATAATTCAGTGTAAATTTTTTCTGCAAACTAAAAACACTGTTATTTTACGGCGTCGTGGAAAACCGAAGCGAACACTGTCGGTAATATTATTTTCGCAGGAGCGCACAGAGGGCGATAAAGTATTTTTTTTTATTATTTTTTTAAATACATATGTCCCTGTTGTGCAACTATTATACAGGGTTCCTAAGATTTTCCTTAGGGATAGGATTTCAATAAATCAAACAGAAATGGCATAGAAAGTTCTGCGCGCACAAAAGAAATAGGTATATTGAGCAATGGTGCCAGTTTGTTATTATCTCCGGACTGCTTTCATGAGAAAAAATTGTCGCCACTCTTTCGTTGTGAGCATAAATCATAGTTACAATAATAACCATTGACAAGATGTCTGCAAATTCCGCTAGATGGCGGCCACACCATGAGATGATCGAGGAAAAAATTAGATGTTTTCATTTCCAAACCACATCTTTTTCTTGCTTAAAGGAGGCGGCAGGGTCCATTATTTACGATACTGAGCGATAAACTCGTGAGGTTGTTAACATTAGAAAGAAATATCTTCGCTTTTAATTAAATTTCTTTCCATTCTGTTCTACTAGTGACATCTATCCGGAAACGGCCAAACCATGCAGCTAGCACTAGCAGCCAAAGAAATCAATAAACGGCGCTGTTTTTCCTGCAGAGCTTTTTGCTTGCGATATTATTGATTTTAAATAAAGCTGGCCCTACACTATATTTGATATTTTCGAGGTGTTTTATGACATGATCTCGAAACATGTAGCGAAATAATTCTTCAAAACTAGCGGGAGGGTAAAAGCGAAAAATAAGGGGCTGCCAATATTTGTAACACCCAAAAAGGGGTGAAAAGATTTATTTTGCTCTGTTTCTTTACAAAAAACGTTTTTTTTTACGAAAAACTTGAGCTCTGCCACTTTTTTTATTTTTTTCTTCAACTTTCTCGAAATTTTCGTCATACCGTAGAAAAAAATTATTTCCCCCATGGTCATACTCTACTTTTATTCGAAAACATTTAGAAACAGAGACGGGATCAGTTTTTCTAAAACGGGGGATCTTGGTTTCGAGTGAGAAGATAAAGGGCACCGCAGGCAAAAAATTTTCAATTAAATTAGACGAACGCAAAAATGTTAGAAAAACAAAGCACGAAATAAAAATGGTGCTGCTTACAATTTTTTTTCAAAAATTACGTAATTTCGGGAACGCAAAGAAATAGTTCTAAAGAGTATAATTTTTAAGAAAAAAATATCAATTTTCTCGCCCTCCTCCACTGGGACTACAGGGGCCGTGCACAAATTACGTAATGGTCATAGGGGGGAGGGGGGTTACAAAACGTTACGTAGGGGGGGAGGGGGGTTTTCGACAGCGTGTGAAACTAAGAAAATTTGGAATGAAAATAAGTGAAAAGTTTTTTTTTTTGGGGGGTAGTGGTCTTGAAATCGTTACGTAATATTAGGGGAGTGGCGCGCCAAACCGTTACAAAACATTACATAGGGAGGGGGTCAAAAATTGGTAAAATCACCGTTACGTAATTTGTGCACGGCCCCACATCTGACTGTTCCTCCTTTTTGATTTCGAATCCAAGTGCAAAACCCGGGTTGGACGTCCGAAGGCGTCAACCCGTCCTATTTGCTTGATAAATTTTCTACGGAAATATCTCAGTCGATTTCTTCGGCCGTGTATGAACGCTTTAGGTTAGACATTTGCATGTATCTCAGTCCCCAGCCTGTAAACAGTGCGTAAGGACAATGGTTACAAAATGAAAAGCCGAAAAATATTTTTTTTTACGATATCTTTTATCAGTTTGGTATTAAAGTCGAGCAAAAACAATTTTTATTCCAGTCCTAAAGGTATGAAAATGGAAAACATTAAAAAACAACAACCTGGAATGGATTTACTACGTGTAAGATGTAGTGACAACATCGCCCCATGCCCATCCTTTTCTGCCTAATGTGCTTTTCCGTTTGTCTGCGTCTTATACACGGCTGCTTGGCCCCCTAAGGATTTGCTTAGGAACCCTGTATTATTATTCTCATAGTAGGTCATGGCGAGACGAAAAAGAAGCGCAAGCTGGCAAGTCAACTTAAATTGCATCAATGAGTCGTTTTTTCTGTAAAATTTTATAAAGTTTGAGATTTTCTTGTGGATTTTCAGTACAAAAATTAACTGTAATATTATGGTCGGGAGATATAGAGGTGTGTGCTAGTTAATTTAACATAATCTTAACATATTAATTTATTTCAATTAACTCATTTTTTGGGACTTTTAAAAAATGCTACAAAATAAGAAGGCAGCTTTAGAGAGCCTTAGAAAAAAGGTAAAAAAGGTATTTTTCATTTTTTGTAAAATCAAATTCTCTTCTTTAATGCAGCAAAATATAGTTTGCGTCTATTTGCGACTTTCGAAGTTATATAAGTATTTTTGGAATCATGTTACATAATCATATATTGGAGTAGAAAATTTAAAAACTAAAAAAAAGTCTTACAATGTCTATCAAATTTCAGTTAAATTTTGCTAGCTCATTTATAGAAGATTTGTTCATAATTTCATACTAAATTGGAAGCTATAAAAGTTTATACAAGGTGTATAAACTTTCTGTGATTATTGGTTTGTAGCTTTATTATTCATCCTTGATCAAAAAACTAAAAACAAAGTTCGTAGGCGAAAAATTAGCGCCTACTTTCGTCTTCTTAAAATTTTATATACAGGGTGACTTTTTATAAACCTTCCCCGTGGCAAACTTTTTATTATTGGTTCTAGAAAGCTCAGATAAAAAGAATTTGATATAAGAGTACTTTGTCCATGGCAAATAATATTGTTAAAAACATATTTTTTCAGAATATGAAAAATTTAAACTAATCACGTCATTTTTGTCGGACGTTAAGGGACATGGAAAATGTACTCTTATTTCCAATGCTTTTTATTTCAACTTCCTAAACCCAAAAATTGCCACAAGCAAGATTTTTAAAAATTCAGTTATTGATTATCAAATATCACTATAAAAATAAGATTATTTTCAAAAATATTTTTGAAGTATACCTAATTGATGGGTAAACAAAGTATTATACCATTACTATAAACAGTGCACAACCATTCAACTAATTTTGTTTAATTTGTGGTCTAACTAGCTAAATACGCGCTTTTTTACTCCTACCAACTTAATCCAACCCCTACCACCCACCCCTCTTCCACTCTCGTTCTTTACCCTTCCACCCACCCCCTTTCCTTCCCTTACCTTCCACTTCCATTACAACTAAAATCACGAGACCCAATTCTTAGAAAGGTCCCTCACCATCCACCTCTAAACATCAGCTTAGTCAACTCGCAGAGACTATACAGGGGAAGCGTACCGCTACAAAAAACAGAGAAAACCTACAACTTTCAAAACGCGAATTTCTCAGAACTCATTACAATATTACGATTGGTCTTTTTTAACGAATATTCTGATATAGAAAGGGCAACCACAGCTCTGTATGATCATATGCATTTTATATTTGACACCTGGGTCCCAAAACGTGCACTCTCATTTTCTGTGAAATATCCTTGTTGGTATGCTACCGATATTATTAAGAACATTCGTAGAAAAGGATACCTTCATAGGCTCCTCAAAAACAACAACAATGAAGAAACCAATCAAGAATTTAGCAATCTACGAATAAAAATAAAAGTTCCATTAAGGGAAATCCTAACATGTTTTGGTCTTTTCTTCTATCCAAATCTCGGGAGCTGTACCAGAAACAATGATATTACATGATAAGACTCTATCCACAGCTACCGAAATAGCAAATTCTTTTCCTGAGTTTTTCAAAACCTCGTTTGACCCAACTGATTACGGTTTTGGATACCCACCTATCGTTCAGAATAATATGCAGTCTTTACCTATACAAATTATAGATTTCTCTGAAAGCAGAATTTACGGCGTACTGAAAAAGTCTAAATCAAAATCCACCGCTGGACCCGATTACACCCTTCTTTATAATAAAAGATTGCGCTTCTGTTTTATGCAAACCCCTCACACTGCTCTTCAACCTCTGTCCTACCTCAGAAAAAATCCCAATTTCTTGGAAATTATCCAGAATTAGCCCCATTTACAAAAACGGTGATAGAACCGACATTTGAAATTATCTATAATATATCTAATAATATTAGGCTATATCCGTCAATAAAATTCCACATTTCAACTGACCAACATGGTTTCTTAAAAGGCAGATCCACAACCAGTAATCTTGTTGAAACTGCACAGGAAATTGCAGAAACACTGGTAGAAAAGTTTTATCCCTGTAATTTCTGTACAAAATGTTGCGCAACGACATTGACAGCACTGAATTATTGGGAAAACTTGACTTTCTTGTACCTCGCCAAAACTCTAGACAGCCACTTTATACAATGTGTAGTACTCATAATCTATTAGATATCGATATCTTCAACTGCGAACTGACTCAAACGAAAAGAGCATGCCATGCATTGCAAATCGAGTAGATTTTTTTTGTTTTCTGCTTCGAATATATTTTGTATTTTTTGTTTTTTTTTTATATTTTTTTAATCTTGTTATTAATTTCTTCTCTAATATTTTCCTACAAAATATTACATTATAACATTTACATTGTTTAATCTCTGTTAAAGTTTGTTAAATTTGTTCTTAAGTTTATTCTATTAGTTTCCTACCCTGTAATTGGGTAGTGTAACTAAATAAAATAAAATAAAATTTGTTTGTTTACATTTCTAAAGCAGGACAAAAAGAAAATAGAGGGATATAGCACTATACCAAACCACAGAACCGTGCTACATTCCACGGAGTGCAATTTGACATACCAAAATGGATACAAGAGTCACGATGACGTCATCATTTTCAGTCGCGGTCCCAGCCATTTAAAAGGGGGGGGGCGGTTTCGATACGAAAATAAAATTAGAATAAAAGCATCGCTTTTATGAGGAACATATCAATATCTGCAAACAGAACTTAGTAACTACAAGCGCGGATTTGGCCTCAAATTCAGCGAGGGGGGAGGGGTACTCGGATTTTAAACTGTTTATTTCATACATCTTTTATTTCAAAAAATGTTTAAAGGCGCGGAAAATTTTTAAGAAAATTACATTAAAATGCATTTTTTTATTTAAAATTAAACTAAAATTGTAAATATATCAATAGTTTTTAACCCAAAATTAAACTAATACTTACAGTAAATATCAAAGGTGTTATAGCGCCGCAACTTATGCCCTACTTTTAGTTTTCTAAATGTTTTCGTAAAAAATTTAAATCCAGGGGGGTTGTTCGTATAAATATAAATATAGATAATATATAAACCACAAGAGATCTGAAAAGCTTTTTTTTGGGAAAACCGGTCAATAGACACTTAAAGTAAATATTTCAACGCATCGGTATCGGTATACGTAACGCGTTCAAAACAAAGTCAAAATACATTACATTTTTGACTTGTTCATGCCATGTTTCGAACGATGCCTGCTTCTTTGACGGGTTTGATAACAGAATCTCGTTACGTACGGAAGGACGCACGTATCGTTACGGACTCAAGAACATACGCAACGATTTCAATCAGCAGTTCTGTCATCGCAACCTTCAAGAAAGCGGGCATCGTTCGAAACATCGGATAAAAAAGTCAAAAATTTAGTGTATTTTGGCTTTGTTTCAAACGCGTTACGTATAGCGATACCGATGCGTTGAAATATTTACTTTAAGTGTCTATTGACTCGCTCAATGTCAATTTCAATATGTCTGTTGATATGCAGCTAAGCCCGTCAGACGAATTTCCTTACATTAATTACTGACAAACATCCAAGAATGTTTTTCGCAACGGAAAAATATCGTCACACTTGTTCATTGCCCCGAAAACGTTATCATATAATTTTTTGATTTGGCCTTTTTCTGACTAATATTGTTTCCACTAACTTCTCTCAATAAAAGTTCAATAATTTTTGTTTTGGATTAATCAAACAGTTTATAGTATTTGGAAACGACATTAGTTAATTTTGCCTTGATTTTGGTTTCACGTTGCCTTGTATAAAACTTGATTTGAATATGTTCAGGTCAAAAATACGCATTTCATAGACCAAACGTAGCCAACCCAACCCAACCCAAAACATGTACCAAAGCTTGCCGAAATCGCCTTTAAAATACACATTTCAGAAATCTGCTGACAATAGAACTTTTAAATTCAAGCAAGAATTTTTTAATATCTGGTGTCTTTATTCCATGCTAACAATTTAATCTTCAGTTGACCGTCGAAGAGCACCGAATCGATTTCAAAACGTCCTTTTCAAGCATATCAAATAGATTCGCAAAGGCACTTAACCGGAAAATAGAGTTGTGTATTGTTGCATTGTCGACTTTGCGAACTGGACACTTGATTGAATTCTTTAAATGCCTTCCTCTCTTAATGCTATTCAATTTACTATGACCAGCGGTATAAAATATCCAATTCTAAAAATTGAACTTATCCCAAAAGAATCACGTTGATTGTCGGTTAAAATTGGACTAGTATTCGGGGTTCAAACTCATAAAATTTCTGTCAATTTTAAAAAACCCTCGCGATAAAGTTGTTTGAAGGACTTTGAAAATAATGGATTTTCAAATTTTCAATTGATTTTAAAACAATTCCATTGCCATATAACTATTCGGCTTAAATTTCGTTCTATGGAAATCTTGTAGGGAGAAACTAAGTATACTAAATTCAATATTATTTGTTTTGACTGAAACAATTAGTGGGTTATAGGGTATAGTAAAACTACAAAATTATTCTTATCGAAGAATAATTTGATAGTTTTACTATGTAAATGGCTAGCCCTAAAATCCAAGAATTGTTTCAGTCAAACCTAACAACTGGACAAGAAAACATAATTTATTATTCGTTTTTTGCGGAAAGTTATGGGCGAGATATTTAGTATGTAAAATTAGACATCCCTTTGGAAAAAAATGAGGGAAATCTATTAGCTCAAAAGTAACTGTAGGTTAATATGCTGCTAAAAATGACCAATTAAAATGTACTTAGACAAAGTTTGCTGAAATAAGTTAAAAATTGAAAATTTTAAATATTTTAATAAAAATTGAGCTGAGTTTACGGTTTGAGTTTAATATATTTATTTTAAATATAATTTTATTAAGTTTAGAAACGTGGGAGTATTTCTTTCAAATATATTTTTATATTAGACTTAGAATAATTCCCAGATATCCGAATCTAAAATTAGATTTATTAAAATTTTACAGTTTTTGTCATGTGTTTTAAAAATAAATATTTTTAAAATATGAATGTTTTCAAATTTAATACCCGCTTATATTAAATTTTAAAAAACAATATATTAAAAAGTCTTTTTAATAAAATATATTTTTAAAAATAAAACGCGAACTATTTAAACTTAAAATAAATTTATCACAATTTTTCCGTAACATATAAAATATTACAACTGAAACAAAAAATTTTTTCATTCGATATTTAATTGTGGACGCGACGGATGTGTCTTGACCGACAAAGGGCGAAACTTGAAAAAATCTTTCGTTAACTCGGCCTATAGTAGTTTAGAGTAAGTGCGTAGAAAAAACTAACAGTTTGAGAAGTTATGAAACATTTGCAAAAACTCTCAGAATATTGGCAAATGCCAGAACTTTTTGCAGAATTTCAAGGAAAGTTTTGAAACAGATTGAGGCACAAATAGATTTTTTTTCTTATTTTGGCCTTTTATGAAAAATTCCTTATACTGTTTACAGTGGACTTCAGGGGTTAAAATGTGAGGTTTTGCGTTTTTGTATTGCGTAAGTTAGGTCATATTTTGTTTATAATGCAAGTACAACATGGTCCAAATTATATGGAAATAAAATGCCTAAATAACTCATTGTTTTTTTAAAATAAAAATTTAAAGACATTTTACATAGGTAACACTTATTTTAAAAAGCAACTAAAAGAATTCTATATAGAGGAATTAAATTATTCTGTGAAAGTATTTTTTTGACTTGGTTTTGTCTATTTTTTTAATGTAAATTAAAAAAAAATAACGTTAGTTTGTAAACTTGTATGTATATAGGAACGGTGTTTTACCATGTAACTCATTTAATTTTGTTAAATTTTTTGTAAACATTTAAAACAATTAGGTTTTTATGAATTAATCGCCAGATTTTATACGTATTTCTTGTACTTAATTTGGTATTCTTTTCCAGGAAAGAAGAAGAGTAATTTTTGGCTAAAAGAAAAAGAAATACAGCGAAAAGTGCGAACGCGAAGAAAGAAAAATTTCAAAGCTGGCAAAACTAAATCAAAAGATGTTGAAAAGGGATTGGACAGAATAAAGAAAGAGAGAAAAGCCGCCTTCATAACAGTTTAGTGTTATGTCGATATAATATCTAATTTTAGTGTAATTTTTTATTACTCTTATAAAATATTCGATTTTTGTAACGTATATTAATAAATAATAAATTCATTTTAAATATTTATATTAATTCCATGTCAAACATAAGTTTTCAAGTTTAAAATATACAATTTAATAAATTAATTTATTAAATCTTAACAAAACATATATTTAATCTTAAAATAAGAGATATTTAATGTTATTATATTATTTAAAAAAAAATAATAAAATTATTTTTTAATTTTTATTAAAGTACACTGTCACCCTTAAAATACGATGGATTTTTATATGTAATATGCTAAATTTTACCAGTTAATATCGTATTGTAATATATTTTTATAATACTTTTTAAAATCTTGGATTTTACATATATTAATAAATAATTTATTAGATTTTAACATATTTATATCTATTTCTAAAATACTTTTTTTCCGTGTTGCATCGGGTAGGGTTGAGTCCGATTCTGTCATCATTTTTTTACAATTCAGATTTCACCTGTGTGCTACTTTTTTTTCATTTTTTTTGAAATCGATGCATTTCTGCAAAGATTCGTTTTAATTTGTACCATAAGGAAGTCCCAAAGAAGGCTTCCAAAAAAATTAAAAAAAAACAGATTTATCCAAAGAGAAATTTTACCCATTTCTTGTAGATGAAAAAAGAAATAAAAACTTCGGAGCATTTGATTACGCGCCCCGCCTTAAAGAAACGAAGAAAAATTCTTCCCATTTACAGGTGAATTAGAATGGGGTGTCTCGTACGTAATTGAACCGTTTTTACAAGAAATAAATGTGTTTTTTCTTTAACGGACCCGCCGTTTTACATATTTTTAAAAACCACCGGCCGAGGAGAAAGAATAATAACTTCAGATTAAAAACCTGGAATTGCCGGCATAATTGGCTCGTAGCGCAAAAATAATGTCTTTAGCAGGGACATTTTAATAGCGGCTGTTCTGCATGGAAACCACCGTATTTTTATTAGAAAAACTACCGCTTTTTTTTTTAATTTTTACTCCTTTATGAATTTCTCTTGAGGTAAAAAAGAAAAATGATCTGCAGGTTTTTAGACCGCTTACCTACGGTATACGGAAAAAATCTAATCTATATTTAAGAATAGCTCTATTCTTGAAAAATTACATTTACATTTACATTTATATTATTCTTAGTATAAGAATATGGATTATTAGAATTAAGCAATTACCTATTCTTGATCTACGAAGGCCCTTATACTTAAATAGAAACCAAATATACTTTAAATAAGAAGTGGCGGTAATTTAAATCAAAACCAAAGCTATTATTAAATGAAATAACTTCTAGAGGTAAACCGATAAGAGTTTATTATTCTTTCAAAAAACAGGTAGTTTACTTGGACTAAAATCAGAAATTCTTCTTTGAAAGCGAAAACATATTAAAACCAAGTAGAAAATAAACTTGTCACAATAAAAAGATAAATCTTGACCTAAAATATGTTACGAATTGATTGAATCATACTTTAAACTACCGATGCAAAAAAACTTTTTTTTTTGATCACTGGTGAAAAAAAGTGTTCGGTCCGTTTTCTACCCAAAGTTAAATAAAAATAGTGGAAAATAGTAATATCGAAAAAAATCTAATTATTCTTGCCTAAAAATTAACTCATTTCCGCCAGTTTTCACCAAGTATTTACGAAAAAATCATTTAAAAACATCTTCAAAATATCAAATTGTCAAATATTAAAATGGCGCAACAATGAACGTCACCGAGTAAAAAGACACATCGCTATGGAAACGATTGTTATTTCATTTACCAGCCGCCTTGATCTATAGTATAAAGATGGTGTGTTGCGAGAAGTGCTCTTCGTTCGAGATTTTTAAAGGTATTTTCCTGTTTTTCTTGGATTTTCTGATAAAGGTATTAAAAAAATAGTGTTCACAACTCGCGGCTAAACTGCGCTTTTTTTTTACTCGCGTTTTTAAATACCTCGCTGCGCTCGTTATTTAAACCAACGCTTGTAAAAAAAGCACCAATATAGCCACTAGTTGTGAAAACTACTATTTTTTGATAGAATTATCAGTAAAAAACATTATTCAAAAAAGGTCTTGCAGGTAAAAATGTTTATAGTTTTATTAGTTAAAAAGATATTCGGGTTTAAAATGGAAATTTAAAAAAAAATGCAGATTTCTAGACAGATTTCCAGATAATCTTGGTGATTATAGTGAAGAGCAAGAAGAGCGATTTCACAAAGACATTAAAACAATGGAAGAGCGCTATTAAGGTCGATGGGATATTCACATGATGCTGGGGGTTGCAACGAGACTGTCCCAACACAGAACACCAAAGACAACAAGTTAAAAATGTTTTTGTGGTTAACTTCTAGTATAGGTTAGTAGATACCCGATTCCTAAAAAAAAGTTGTCTTCTTTCAAGAAAACACAGTTTTCCATTTAATTCAGAGTAAATTAAAATTGTTTTCTTTATACTAAATTATCTCCAGTAGTGTTAGCTTTTCAAAAAAGTGTCTAAAGCATTTTTTTGTAGTAAATTTATATCACAATACAATGGTCAATCTTTTTTTTTATTTTAGCCCTGAGAAAAATGGTGGGCTACGAGAACTCAAATATGTGTTCTCCTAGACCCAGCCGTGTTGCCAATAGAGGACAGCCCAGATCTCTGGGCTGTTAGAACCAAGCTCAAGGGATTGCAGGGAAACACGGTTCTTGTGTCCTGGTGGCCCGAAATATGCATAAATACTGAATGTATTTTTTTGGCCATTTGGGCTGCCAGAACTCAACATCTAGGTTATGGTTACTCATGATCTGGGCTGGGAGAACCCTGCCTTTGGGCTACCAGAACTCAGCACCTGGGTTGTGGTAGCTCATGATCTGGGCTGGGAGAACCCTGCCTTTGTGCTACCAGAACTCAGCACCTGGGTTATGGTAACTCATGATCTGGGCTGGGAGAACTCTGCCTTTGGGCTACCAGAACGCAGCATCTGGGTTGTAGCTCCCCTGACATAGATCCAAGGTTGTGCCTATGGTAAAAAATGTTTCTTAGTGGGTCCTATATAACATACCCTAACCGCATTCAAATATCACGAGGACCAATTTTCTATTTAAATAAATTTTAACCTAAAAAAAAGAGGACAGACAGAGATTCAAAAGTAACTTATTATATTGTAATAAGTTAGGTAAGTGTTATGTTTGAATTCTGGTTTTTAAAAGGAGTGGTTTGTGTTTAGGTGGGTGTTTATTGTTTTTATTTAATTCGTTGTAACATAAAGTAAATAATTAACAGAGCTAAGGAGATGTGTTAATCATACTCTAGTACAGCAAATGAGCGCTGCAGTAGAAGCTTCGCGCTCTCACGATGTTGCCAAATCTTGTCTGAATAATATGAAGCGGTGCGCGCGCGCTAACTATTCGAAGGTTTCGTTTCAGCCTGCCTCGCCCGCGCGGTTTTTCAGTGATCGTATTTGCTCGCGTAAGAAAGTTTTTCGGTAATTATGCAGTATACGGTTTTCTGCCATTTTTGATTTTTTTTGAAAAATTCTTTATGGGGGCACCTTCTAGGGTCCCTAGGACCCCAAATCCGCCTGCGCCCGATTTTTTTTTTAACGAGAAAAAAGGGTGCCCAGGGGGGGTTGTAAAGGGTTTTTTAAATTTTTTTGGGTTGGTTTGGATTCGGTTGGGTTGGACTGTGTTGGTTTGGTTCGTTTTAGTGAAAAAAAATTAAAAAAAAAACAAAAAAAATAAAAAAAAAACCCAAACGGCGCAGACGGATTTGGGGTCCTAGGGACCCTAGAAGGTGCCCCCATAAAGAATTTTTCAAAAAAAATCAAAAATGGCAGAAAACCGTATACTGCATAATTACCAGTTTTTCTAAAAGAACGGATGGCCGAGTGGTTAAGGCGTCGGCGTTATAATAAGTAACGTAATTGGTTGAAGGTTCGAGTCCCGAGTGATAACTTTTTTTTATTATTTTTTTTTTTTTTTTAAATAGGTAAATGCCAGTTTTATCAAAGTTTTTGGGAAAATGTTATACCTAGGTAGTTACCAGATTTTTATAATGAAATCACTTTAGTTTATGGCAACTTTTTCAAAGACTGCGACCCTTTTGCTGCTGATTTTTTATTTTTTATTTCACTTAATTTATAGGAAAAAAACCTTTCAAAAGAATTTTAAAGACCTCAAAAATTTTAATCCGTAAATATTTTGGTAATCCATGAAATTATTGTCTTTATTAAATGTCAATTAATTCAGCCCTAGCTGATTACTGCTGTGTTCTTAGATTATTATTTTGTCGAGACTGTTGTCCTTGTAACCTATATTTTATTAAGTACTTATCTGATTTAAAAACTCTCATTAAGAGTGGAGATTCTTTTTTTCTGTCAGTCACCTTAGATCAGGATATGTCACAGTTACATTCAAAATCAATGTGATACCCATACTTTTTGGAGTAAAATAAACATCAGAATTGGCCTCGGAATTGGCTGAAATTTTGAATGGACGGCGCATTTTGTAAAAAATAAGACACAGGTCGGAGCACTTTTTTGATTTTTTGCAGAATAAGAAAAAAAATTTCTAAGGCCACAATAAATATTTGTTACTTACCTATTCTGCAAAAAATCAAAAAAGTCCTTCGAGCTGTGTCTTAGTTTTTACAAAATGTGTTTTCCATTCAATTTTCAGCCATATGTTTATCTGACTCCAAAAAGTATGGATATTGTTTTGAACATCATTTTCGAAGCCAACGACACTGACAGAAAAAAATAATCTCCACTGTTAATTACGCACATTGTTAATTATTGTATTGAGCACTCTTTTTTCCCAACTTCATGGAAATATGCGCTTGTACGCCCCATACCTAAAAAATCCAACCCAGAAAATTTTTATCATCTTCGGTGTATTTCAGTGTTGCCAACTCTATCTAAAATCCTTGAAAAAATCATAGAAAAACAAATTAATTTATATTTACATCAAAATAACCTGCTTCCTGAGAAACAATCCGGGTTTCGAGCCGGTCATAGTTGTGTAACGGCTTTATCTGAAGTTTCAAATAATATCTATCAATGCTTAGATGATAGTAAAGCTTATTGGTGGTGCTTATTCTCCTAGACTACACCAAGGCATTTGATATGCTAAATCATAAAACTCTTTTATCTATCTTAAAATTTATTGGTTTTAGTTTAAAATCTATTAATTTAATCTGCTCTTTTTTGACAGGCCGGACACAGTCTGTGGTTTTGGGCAAAAATACGTCAAAAAAACGCAACATAGAACAGGGTTTACCCCAAGGGAGCATATTAGGTCCTTTGTTGTACTCAATTTACACCAAAAACTTTTATAAATGTCTACGTCCTTGTTTTAAATTAAAATTGAAATCAATAATTTTTGATAAACAGCGAACGAACTTATAATTTATAATACAGCTAAATTTATAATATAATATAGCTAAAATTACTCTATTTCTATCACTTTATCCTCGGGATAGTTTTATTTTATTTTTAAATGTCTAAAATCATGTTTTCTTTTTTTGTCAAATTTGTGATTTACTTTTCTTAATCTTTAAAATTGGTTGAAAATAGTACGAAACTTTTATTTTCTAAGGCTTATACTTATGTAGTTGTAGTAGTAGTAGAAAAACTCATATTGTAAAATGCTAGCTTTAAGTGCTTGTCATTAGATTAAGAAGTGCTTAAGTTAAGAACAAAATGTTTGAAAATATGGTTGTAACGGCTTAAACAGCACCTAGGTTGTAAAGCCCGGGAGGCTGCCATAATAGCCAATTAATCTATTGTATTTCTTTTGGATTAATAAACGTCTTTAAATTAAATTAAATTAATAAGTTGAGCATGAGGATGTAACACTATTACGGCCGGTGTTAAATCTGATGACGGTTATTAATCTGTCAAAAGTCAAAAATATTCCCCGTCATAATATTAATTGTCTGCCTGAAAAAAAAATCTCCAACAAATAGATACTGCCCGCCTGAAAAGCAAACATATCGCAAGTACAAAAAAGTACTAATTTGGAACTATGCGTTTTACAAGATTTCTACAATTTTTACTGCAATGCGCAGTAACAATACAAAAAAGCGTAAATATTTCATTGGCATGAAGTGATACATACGATTATTATAGTAAAATATTGCTTAATTTGTAATGGCACCTCGAATTGCTGCGCACATCAAATATACAAACATTGTAAAATGTTTGTGGGGCTGAATTTTAAAGACAGACAAATATTGCCCTTATTGGTAACAGACAACACTTTTTGTCCCAAGGCGAAAAGTTTGTGGCGTGAGCGAAGCGAGGGCTACAAATTCGTCAAGGAATAAAAAAAGACACTTTATTCACGTGTTTAATATACTAGGTATTTGATGCAATTTAAGGTAGAAAATAAGAAAAAAATGCCACTTAACGGTACTCTATTTATAAAACAATAACACAGAATACAGCCACTAAATGTCCTCCAGCCGCTCCATTTTTCCATTCCATCCGTTTTCACAACCGCTTAATTTTCTCCATTCTTTCCATTTTATCCATTTTCATCAACGCTTCATTTTAGATTTCTCCATTTATCCATTAATTCCATTTTCTCTATTTTTAATTTTTTATCACTGCTCCATTTTTCCGCTGTTGTTCATTTTTTCCATTTTTCTAGTCGCTCCATCCTTTAGTATCTATGTATATAAGAAGTGTGTGTGTAAAAATCACTTTCAAGATTCAAAAAATACTTTTTGATGGGTTTATTATAAACCTAGGATCACTTTTTATCCCGAGGCGGAAAAAAGACATTTTAGTTGCGTGGTTTATAGACTATTTAATGCAATTTAAGATAGAAAGAAACAAAAAATACCACTTAACTGTACTCTATGTCCTCCGACCGCTCCATTTTTTTATTTTATCTATTTTTGCAACAGCTCCATTTGCCTCACCTCTCCATTTTTCCATTCTTTCCATTTATTCCATTCCGCTACATTTTTTCACCCGCGTCATTTTTTCCATTTTTCCAGTTTTTCCATTTTTTTCGTTTTTTTACCAGAGCATCCATTTTCTCTTATTTTAAATTTTTTACCACTGCTCCATTTTTTCCATTTTACTAGCCGCTCCACTCTTTAGTATGTAGGTATACAAGAAGTGTGTATCTAAAAATCACTTTCAAGATTGTGATTAAAAAAAACACTTTTTAATCGATAATACCACTTAACTGCAGCCGCACCAATTTTTTTAATTTATCCATTTTTTAAGCAGCTTCATTTTTCCATTCTATCTGTTTTCCCAAACGCCCCATTTTCTCCATTGCAGTATTTCCATTTTATCCATTTTTTACTACCGCTTTATTTTTCACCCGCGCCATTTTCTCCATTTTTTCAGTTTTTTCCATTTCACTCCAAGCCCAAAGCCTCTCGTCGTTCGTACCTCTGTTAGTTACTTACTTTATGGTTTTAACTTTTCAATCCTTGTTTATCCTTTTTTTTAAGTTACAAAATTATTACCATAAATTTTATTATTTAGTATTAGGAAGAAATCTTAAAAGCAAGGGTATTTTTGGCCCCACAGTTTTTTATCCAAGTAGAGAAATGTTTTAAACATTTTAGTGTCATTTTAAGGACGTAGGGTTCCCTAGTAGTACTTTTTGCATTGTTTCACAAAAATAAAAGTGAAAATTAAGAAACTATTATTAGAGAACCCTAGATTTAAGCTTTACCTTTAAAATAAAATAAATATATAAAATTTTTCAAAAATTTCTGTATTTTGGTAAAAAAATGTGGGGCAAAAAATGCCCTTGCAGCCAAATTTTGCATGAGTAAGACAAGGAAAGCTTCCAGCGAAGATTAAAATTTTAAACCATCCGTCTTTTATTTATCCCAAACATCGACTAGTTACATAGAAGTTAAAAACTGAAAGGTTACCATAGAAACCAATATTATGTCATCCACGACCGCCCTTGTTTTATAGGATAAAACTCCCGGTAAATGTTGTGTTCGAGCAACACCGTCTCAACTAAAAAGCCAGTTAACTTCTACCGCATCAGTGCCCTTTAGCCTATGGTGGCTGCCATTTTTATAACCAAATTGACAAGTAAAATATGAATTTTCTGTCAGTTTGGTGTTTATATGGCCGCTATAGTAGGCTAAAGGATACTCAATCGAAAAAGAGTTAACTGTCTTTTTAGTTGAGAAGGTGTTGGTTCGAGTTTTATTTGTAACTTTTTTCCTGTTTTTTAGGATTTTTTGATATTTAGGTATAAATAAAGTTTTCACAACACGCGGCTAAACTGTGTGTTTTTATTTGTGTTTTTAAATCAATCTTTGCGTTCGTTATTTTTTTATCGCTTGATGTCTATAACCAGAGGTGTCTAAAAACAAATTGTGAGAAAACAAAAAAAAATCGATTCGGAATTTGTAGCTATAGAAAACCAACTAGTTCCAAGATATATACATTATACAGGGTTCGACAGTTCTTATCTAGGGTTCCGCAGTAGCATGTATTGAAAAAGAAGCGCAATGGCTAGTAAATGAGAGCGAAAGACATAAGGCGATTTTGACAAGCTTTCCTTGGTATACAGGGTGTTTCAAGAAGAAATGTACATAGTAAAATCGTAAGTAGTATAGACCAAGGCCTTTTCATATTTATATTTAGAAAAATTATAACTCCATTTTTACCGGATATACAGGGTGATTTATCAAAATCTCGAAAAATTACGAATAGTTACCTACAAAAAAAAAACTACTGAACCGATTTTGATGAAATTTGACACCAAGATAAAGATGGCAAATGCCAATTTAACCCTTTAAAAAAAATAAAAAACCGGAGCCGGACTTGTTTTTTTTTTTAATTTTTTTTTCAATTTTCGTAAATTCAACACCCTGTAACTTACATTTTGAAATTTTTAACACTGCACAAAAAAAGCCAATAAATGGTATTTTATAAAAAGTAGAATCAATTTTTCGAGAAAAAAAAAGTTAAACTTTTTTTTTATACCTGTGATATCAATGCCCAAAAATTTACAAATGACAGCTTGTATACAAAAGTTCCAGGTTTTTTGAAAACAAAATGAAAAACTAAGATGTTTTGGATTATGTACCTAGCTACTTATTTGTTTATGTTTAGTTTACAAATTTATGTTTAATCAGTTGTTGGATTCTGTGGTTTCTGGGTAGAAAACTATGTAGGTACTTAGCAGTAGTAGAATCATAACAAAAATATAAATTTTCAAATGCGGACCTAAACTACCTAAATAAATTAATAGTATAAAACACACACTCTATTTTTTTAAGTTTGGGGAAATGTTTTATTTTACTGTTTTATTACTTTTATTTATCTAAAAGGGTGAATTGGCCCGTTATCAATTATTTTTGACGAATAATTATTATCCTTTCCGACCATTACTAGTTTTGAAGAAAGCTAAAATTTTAAGTCTAATCGTCATAGTTTATCAAAAATAAAACACTGAGTCCAGACCTGGAAACGTTTTTTTAAAAATAATATTTTTGACAGGTAATTAAATAAGTATGAGGTTGTAGAAACCTAGAGCTTTTAAATACAAGCTGTGATTTGTAAATACTTGAGCATTGATATCATGGGTATAAAAAAAATTAAAAATAAGTTTATCAGGATGAGTGGATTAAAAAAATACGGACCTGATTTTTTTTTAAATAATATTCTTAACACTTTATTAAATATGTATGAGGTTGTAAGAACCTGGAACTTTTAAATACAAGCTGACATTTGTAAATTTTTGGGCATTGATATCACAGGTATAAAAAAAAATAAAAAAAAAGTTTATTTTTTTTTCTCGAAAAAAGTACCATTTATTGGCTTTTCTGTGCAGTTTTAAAAATTTCAAAATGTAAGTTACTTGAATTTACGAGAATTGAAAAAAACAAGTCCGGATCTGATTTTTCAATTTTTTTTACAGGGTTAAATTGGCATTGGCACATATCTTGCAGTAGTTTTTTTTTGTAGGAAACTTTTAAATTTGTCGAGATTTTGGTCCATACTACTTACGATTTCACTATGTACATTTCTTCCTGAAACACCTTGTATAGTACGACCATAGACATAAGAGGCTCATTATAAATGCTAATCCCTTACCCTAATAATCACGTATTGTTCTGGGTGTGAAAGTAAATAAAAAAAAGCTGTAAACAGGCTACCATTTCTGAGGATTACAGGTGCGGATTTAAAAATGTGTAATTATTTCTTAATAAGTACATGTTTTTGGTCGAATTAAAATTTATCAATTTTATGACTAATTACTAAAGGTTATAATATTAGGGTCTGATTACGTTACAAATTAATTTTCTTAAAATCATTAGGACAGGATTAAAAAAAAGTAGGATGGAATATTTAATTGCAACCCGAGTATAGAGAGAGTAATAGGGATATTGTTTATTTAGATGAAACCTGGTTTGCCACCCATGAAGTTCCAGATAAAGATTGGGTAGATTCGTCTGGTCACTGCACAACTAAGGATCCATCAAATAAAAGAAAGCTTATCACAATCATTCATGCTGGAACAAAAAATGGGTTTACACCAAATGCGTTGGCCTTATCAGCCAAAAATATAAAGGATTGCCATACTGACTACCATGACGATACCATAGCGGAATTATTTGAATACTGGTTCAAGAATAAACTGTTACCTAATATACCTCCAAACAGTGTAATTGTGATGGATAATGCGAGCTACCACAGTAGAAGGCTAAATAAAGTTCCGTGTTTAAATGACACAAAACTTACCATTCAGGACTACATGTTAGAAAATAATATGTATTTTGGGGATAGCTACATCAAAAAACAATTGCTTGAAATAATTAAAGTATTTTCAGTACAAAAACAATACTATTGTGATACTTTGGCGGAAGAAATGGGCCATACAGTGTTGAGACTTCCTCCTTACCATTGCATGTTTAATCCAATTGAACACATATGGCATGAGCTAAAAGCAACGGTTAAAAGAAATAATGTTTCGCCAACTTTAAATTCTTCTGTGGTAGCTTTAATTAGGTCGGCGGAACAGAATATTTTAAGTAAAAGCTGGGAAAACTGCGTAGCTCATGTCCACAAAATGATATAATATGTAAATATAGATGTGCTACCCAGAGAAAAAATTATCATAGACTATAATGACGACAGTGACAGTGAAACTGACTTAAGTTAAAATTTAGTAATTTTTTTACTCTCGTATTTTTTTGTACTATATATACATTTACCGGTTAAACTCAATTTTATAAATTTAAGTTATGTTTGTGTCTTTTATTCTATGAGCAAATATATTTTGTAGTTGCAATAAATGCTTATCGGCCATAAATAATAATGAGTCTCCTAGATCGATGGTCAAACTATACCATTTGGTTAACCAATTGGTACTTGTGACGTCACAGTAATGAGGTAACATACCACTTTCTTCCGAATTCGTTCAGCAGGCCAAGAGAAACGAGCCTTAACCAAACGTTTTTGTTTGTTCTTTGTGGTTATATTTTCCTATTTACGTGGTGTATTTTGCTGAAGAAGATTTAACAAATGGCTAAAAGAAGAGCTGCTGTGGCTGTCACACAATCTTCCACAACCTTTAAATTTATTCTATTGAAGAATATTTGTCAGATGGTGTACACATTTTTCATTACCTGTTGACCCCTCCAACAAACCTAAACATCAGACAGATAAATTCACCCTTGAGTAACCTATGGGCTCACTTAGCGTTTTCGGTAAAATAAAACGATTCCATTTAGGAAAAAAGTTACCCCGTATCGGTCCTTTAAATCCATTACAACTGGAAACAAGAAAAATTTCAAATCCAACTTATTTGTTTACACTCCTAAAGCAGGACAAAATAAAAATAGAGGGAGCTAACACTATACCAAATCACAGAACCGTGCTACATTCTACGGTATGCAATTTGACATACCAAAAAGGATACCAAAGTCACGGTGACGTCATCATTTTTGTATCCGAAATCGGTTGGTAAGCATTTGACAGACCAAATAGGGTAACAAACCATGTACCAAAGCTTGCCGAAATCGCCTATAATAAACTTAAGAAACAGATACGCTGTTGCCGATGTCACCCACAATTAACTTAAAGATTCCAAAGTAAGATCCCGTCACAGTGATTATGAGTATTTTCTTATTTTAGTTTTATTAAAGCTGCGAAAAGTCTAAGCATGACCTCCCATAACCAGTTACGCTAAAGTCCCGACTCTACGAGACAATTTATCCTAGCAGTCTCGCGTTCTCACAAAATATCTTGTTGAAATAAATTTAAAACAAAATTCTACTTTTTACTTCCCTCGCTAAGGGAAGTAATGTAATCATCGAAAAATCGCACTTCGAGATTTTCATGATTCTCCACGAATTTTGAGATTCCGAATAGTGATAAGCACGAATCCAGATGCCGTCGCTCTGTCTGTCTGTCTGTCGGTCGGTCTGTCGGTCGGTCTCTCTGTCTATCGCCTACTTTGTAGCCACTCTAACTCAAAAATCTCTTCACTAATCATAACAAAATTTTATATAGTGATTACTTGTGGTGAGGCGCATACCTCTATTGTTTTTGAGCATTCTCCTATATAAGACCCTTCGGAGCTACCACCAAAAAACTTCATCCCTAAAAAAAATAGTTTTTTTTCTTACCGTGTGATACTTCTTCGAAGAGATTATAAAAACTGTAGTTGAATGGCGCCAAAATTTTTGACTACATATATACAGGGTGGATTCTTTAAATGGAACGGTGGTTCTAGCGGCTTTAGAGAAGAGGTTTTAACAAAATCTAAAAACGAATCTTTAATTATTTTTTATGGACTCTCTGTCCATGATAAAAAAAATTAGGGCCCTTAACTGGAGGCCCAGGGCCCACCAACTATTTTTTTTTAAATAAGAAGGTACCACTTGTTGCACCTTTTTGGAAAGCCACACACAAATATTATTGGCGCCCTATTTGAGGGCACAACCTAATTACCTTTTTTTTAATTTACTAGATATTAGATAAAAGGGAAATAGATTCAAACCACACGTCAATTTTCTTTTTCACTCAACAATCCTTAACGACAAAAAATATATTTTTTACATTTTTAACACATGGGGTGACAGATGTCAAAAAAGTTATTTATTCGAATGTCTTTTTTATCAAGCTTTCCAAAAAAGTGCCACAAGTGGTACCTCCTCATGAAAAAAATGTTGGTAAGCCCTGGGCCTTCAGTGAAGGCCCCTAAATGGGCCGCCAGTAATGTCCTTGTGTGGTATTTTCTGTATTCCGCTTAGTAAATAGAGAAATATATAGTTTATTTTGAAGCTAAAACAATTGACAAAAAAATATATATTTTTTTTTAATTTTTGACACATTGGTTAACAATGTCAAAAAAAATTTCTTTTTTAACAAGCTTTCGAAAAGGGTGCCACAAGTGGTACCTTCTTATTTAAAAAAAAAAGTTGACGGGCCCTGGGCCTCCAGTTGGGGGCCCTAAAAGTTTTTTTATCATGGATGGAAAGTCCGTCAAAAATAATTTAAGATTCGCTTTTAGCTTTTTTCAAAACCTCTTCCCTAAAGCTGCTAGAAGCACCGTTCCATTTAAAGAATCCACCCTGTATATATCACATAAAAAATGCAAAAAACTCTTGAAAAATTCAATTTTCTGTGCCATATATCTCGAGTTATGAAACGAAATGTTAAATAAAAAGTAGCTTAGGTTCAGATCCAGCTCACACCCTATTGTCTTATCACATTTCATACAAATCGGTTTAGCCGTTATTGCGTAATTAATGGACAAAAATCTTATGTATACGAGAATATATATATATATATATATATAGTCAAAAAACGACAGGGGTCTGCGCGTCAACACAAGTAACGACTATGTAAAATTTTGTTTTGATTGTTGCAGGAGTTTTTGAATAGAGTGACTACAAAGTAGACAACAGGCAGACTGACAGACAGAGCGAGGGCGTCTAAATTCATGCTTATCGCTTTTCGGAACCTCAAAATTCGTGAAGGATCATGAAAATCTTGAGGTGCGATTTTTAGATGATTACATTACTTTCCTTAGCGAGGCAAGTAAAAAGTCGCTTTCTTCTTCATTAAAATCGTTTTCTAACAGCTGATCGATGTACTGTCTATCTTCTTACCTTACAGTTTCCCAAAAATTAACACATATGTATTGTTATATTAAAAAAACCTTATATTGCAAAGTTTTTAAACGCAAATAAAACAACAAAGTTAACAATTTTTTTTCCGGTTTAAATTTTATCATTTCAATCAAGCATTTTATTGATTTGGTATCTAAAATTGTTCTAATGGTATGTCTAGGACAAACATTTTCAAACCGTCATTTGTTTAAAAGCGCTTTAAGAGTACCGTATAAACAAAGTAATTGTTTGACTTGAACTTTATTTTTATGCAGTACTTATTGCTATAAATATCTTATTTCGATTAATAAAGTGTCATACATAAACAAAAATTGTTTGTCCTAGAATCGATTGGTGCATTTTTTTTTTTATTTTATTTTGCTAATTAAAATATATTTTTTTAATATATTATTTAAACTAATTTTTTTAACCTTATTATATTTGAATCCAAATTCCTTGTCTATATGAATGTAATTTTTATGTAAAAACCTTAGATTAAAAAGAGACAAGATATCTGGTCCAACCAAAACTCCTTGGCCAATAATAACCACTGTTTATTTACAAATAAAATCACAACAAAACAAAGGTGAGAAATATCGATTATTTTTCCATCCTTTTAAACGTTAGGACGATAGGGACAGAGAATTTTGTCACAACCACTTTAGGTGGTGATTGGCTTGTGAGTGGGGAAAGTCGGCAGAGTGCAGACTGTCGGATAATATTTTTATTGACTTATGCTTTTTCGTGTTATTTATTTTAAAATTTAAGCCTGTTTTAAGCAGTTTGTAAGTCGTTTTAAAACCACATTTTGTCAAGAAACGTTTATAGTTTGTTTTTTTACCAGTAGGAGAATATTTCAGCGCATTTAAAGTGATATTTTTGGGGGAAAGGGAGAGAAAGTGAAATCAGTCAGTGGCTGTACATGCTGGTAGGTACACAGAAAATAAAAAAGTTTATGAAATATACTTAAATTATTAGATCCTTAGATTAAAATATCAACAAACACGTTTTTTTTTTGTTAATTTTCAAAATTTAAAATCCTTTTGATGAAGTAGTTAATGCCCAATGCGTCAAATGAGATATTTTCGAACGTTTTTACAAGGTTTTTTTTGAAGTTTTTTTTTTATAAAGACGATAAAATAAAGCATAGTTTTGATGAAGTAGTTAATATGCAAATGAGATATTTTCGATGGTTTTTTTTTCAAACCGTCATTTGTTTAAAAGCGCTTTAAGAGTACAGTATAAACAAAGTAATTGTTTGACTTAAACTTTATTTTTGTGCAGTACTTATTGCTATAAACATCTTATTTCGATTAATAAAGTGTCATACATAAACAAAAATTGTTTGTCGTAGAATCGATTGGTGCATTTTTTTTAAATTTTATTTTGCCAATTAAAATATATTTTTTTAATATATTATTTAAAATTATTTTTTTAACCTTATTATATTTGAATCTAAATTCCTTGTCTATATGAATGTGATTTTTATGTAAAAACCTTAGATTCAAAAGAGACAAGATATCTGGTCCAACCAAAACTCCTTGGCAAATAATAACCACTGTTTATTTACAAATAAAATCACAACAAAACAAAGGTGAGAAATATCGATTATTTTTCCATCCTTTTAAACGTTAGAACGATAGGGACAGAGAATTCTCTCTCAACCACTTTAGGTCGTGATTGGCTTGTGAGTGGGGAAAGTCGGCAGAGTGCAGACGGTCGGATAATATTTTTATTGACTTATGCTTTTTCGTGTTATTTATTTTAAAATTTAAGTCTGTTTTAAGCAGTTTGTAAGTCGTTTTAAAACCACATTTTGTCAAAAAACGTTTATAGTGTGTTTTTTTACCAGTAGGAGAATATTTCAGCGCATTTAAAGTGATCTTTTTGGGGGAAAGGGAGAGAAAGTGAAATCAGTCAGTGGCGGTACATGCCGGTAGGTACACAGACATTAAAAAAAAGTTTATGAAATATACTTAAATTATTAGATCCTTAGATATATCAACGTTTTTACAAGGTTTTTTTCGAAGCTTTTTTTATAACGACGATAAAATGAAGCATAGTTTTGATGAAGTAGTTAATGCGCAAATGAGATATTTTCGAAGGTTTTTTTTTTATAAAAACTAAAATAGAAATAAATAAAAAAAAGTTTATGAAGTATACTTAAATTATTAGATCCTTAGATTAAAATATCAACAAACACGTTTTTTTTTGTTAATTTTCAAAATTTAAAATACTTTTGATGAATTAGTTAATGCCCAATGCGTCAAATGAGATATTTTCGAACGTTTTTACAAGGTTTTTTTCGAAGTTTTTTTTATAAAGACGATAAAATAAAGCATAGTTTTGATGAAGTAGTTAATGCGCAAATGAGATATTTTCAAACCGTCATTTGTTTAAAAGCGCTTTAAGAGTACTGTATAAACAAAGTAATTGCTTGACTTAAACTTTATTTTTGTGCAGTACTTATTGCTATAAACATTTTATTTCGATTAATAAAGTGTCATACATAAACAAAAATTGTTTGTCGTAGAATCGATTGGTGCAATTTTTTTTTTATATTATTTTGCCAATTAAAATATATTTTTTTAATATATTATTTAAAATAATTTTTTTAACCTTATCATATTTGAATCTAAATTCCTTGTCTATATGAATGTAATTTTTATGTAATAACCTTAGATGCAAAAGAGACAAGATATCTGGTCCAACCAAAACTCCTTGGCAAATAATAACCACTGTTTATTTACAAATAAAATCACAACAAAACAAAGGTGAGAAATATCGATTATTTTTCCATCCTTTTAAACGTTAGAACGATAGGGACAGAGAATTTTGTCTCAACCACTTTAGCTCGTGATTGGCTTGTGAGTGGGGAAAGTCGGCAAAGTGCAGACGGTCGGATTATATTTTGATTGACTTAAGCTTTTTCGTGTTATTTATTTTAAAATTTAAGGCTGTTTTAAGCAGTTTGTAAGTCGTTTTAAAACCACATTTTGTCAAAAAACGTTTATAGTGTGTTTTTTTACCAGTAGAAGAATATTTCAGCGCATTTAAAGTGATATTTTTGGGGGAAAGGGAGAGAAAGTGAAATCAGTCAGTGGCGGTACATGCCGGTAGGTACACAGAAAATAAAAAAAAGTTTATGAAATATACTGAAATTATTAGATTCTTAGATTAAAATATCAACAAACATGTTTTTTTTTGTTAATTTTCAAAATTTAAAATACTTTTGATGAAGTAGTTAATCCCAATGCGTGAAATGAGATATTTTCGAACGTTTTTACAAGGTTTTTTTAAAAGTTTTTTTTATAAAGACGATAAAATGAAGCATAGTTTTGATGAAGTATTTAATGCGTAAATGAGATATTTTCGAAGGTTTTTTTTATAAAAACTATAAAATAGAAATAAATAAAAAATAAAAAAAAGTTTATAAAATATATTTAAATTATTAGATCCTTAGATTAAAATATCAACAAACGCGTTTTTTTGTGTTAATTTTTAAAATTTAAAATACTTTTGATGAAGTAGTTAATGCCCAATGCGTCAAATGAGATATTTTCGAACGTTTTTACAAGGTTTTTTTCGAAGTTTTTTTTATAAAGACGATAAAATAAAGCATAATTTTGATGAAGTAGTTAATGTGCAAATGAGATATTTTCGATGGTTTTTTTTTTCAAACCGTCATTTGTTTAAAAGCGCTTTAAGAGTACCGTATAAACAAAGTAATTGTTTGACTTAAACTTTATTTTTGTGCAGTACTTATTGCTATAAACATCTTATTTCGATTAATAAAGTGTCATACATAAACAAAAATTGTTTGTCGTTAGATCGATTGGTGCAATTTTTTTTAAATTTTATTTTGCCAATTAAAATATATTTTTTTAATATATTATTTAAAATTATTTTTTTAACCTTATGAATCTAAATTCCTTGTCTATATGAATGTAATTTTTATGTAAAAACCTTAGATTCAAAAGAGACAAGATATCTGGTCCAACCAAAACTCCTTGGCAAATAATAACCACTGTTTATTTACAAATAAAATGACAACAAAACAAAGGTGAGAAATATCGATTATTTTTCCATCCTTTTAAACGTTAGAACGATAGGGACAGAGAATTTTGTCTCAACCACTTTAGCTCGTGATTGGCTTGTAAGTGGGGAAAGTCGGCAGAGTGCAGACGATTTTTATTGACTTATGCTTTTTCGTGTTATTTATTTTAAAATTTAAGCCTGTTTTAAACAGTTTGTAAGTCGTTTTAAAACCACATTTTGTCAAAAAACATTTATGGTGTGTTTTTTTACCAGTAGGAGAATATTTCAGCGCATTTAAAGTGATATTTTTGGGGGCAAGGGAGAGAAAGTGAAATCAGTCAGTGGCGGTACATGCCGGTAGGTACACAGAAATTAAAAAAAAGTTTATGAAATATACTTAAATTATTAGATCCTTAGATTAAAATATCAACAAACATGTTTTTTTTTTGTTAATTTTCAAAATTTAAAATACTTTTGATGAAGTAGTTAATGCCTAATGCGTCAAATGAGATATTTTCGAACGTTTTTACAAGGTTTTTTTCGAAGTTTTTTTTATAAAGACGAGAAAATAAAGCATAGTTTTGATAAAGTAGTTAATGCGCAAATGAGATATTTTTGAAGGTTTTTTTATAAAGACTATAAAATAGAAGTAAATAAAAAATAAAAAAAAGTTTATGAAATCTACCTAAATCATTAGATCCTTAGATTAAAATATCAACAAACACGTTTTTTTTTTGTTAATTTTCAAAATTTAAAATACTTTTGATGAAGTAGTTAATGCCCAATGCGTCAAATGAGATATTTTCGAACGTTTTTACAAGGTTTTTTTCGAAGTTTTTTTTTTATAAAGACGATAAAATAAAGCATAGTTTTGATAAAGTAGTTAATGCGCAAATGAGATATTTTCAATGGTTTTTTTTTATAAAGACTATAAAATAGGTAGGTAAAGTCCTTAAACCAACTTGCAAAAACAACAATAAAAGTAATTCACATGTGTTCAGGTTTGTAACAGTATTGACTTCCTACCTCTTATCAGAATATTAAGGTTGATTTATACTGCCGCCGTTGCCGTCTGCGCTCGCCCTTCGAATTGATATTTGAATCTTTTTGTCTATCCTAGATGTCTCTATATACCTTAAGCATTATTGACTTTATTGTGTACTGAAGAAGTCACTATAAGTAAGCTTCTGCTAATGACAAGAAAAAAGAACAAAATTAACAAACACAATAAATAACATAATTTTTAGCTAGTAGGTAATTTTTTTTTCTTAATGATCCAGGTGCTGTGAACTGTGTTTCTTTGTTTAAATGTTTGGCATAGTTTTATTGTGTTGAAAATTGAAATTCCTATAAGTCATATACAAACTTTGTAACATTTATTGTTTGGAAGCTTCTTCCAAAGCTCAAATTAGCAGAATTATTTTTGCATGTTTTTAAAATTATTTTACATATTTCATATTATAGTAAAATTTTAATAATATAATCCACGTGTAAATTTATATTTAAGTAGGTACGCCACTGGTGTGTTTACTGTAAACAACAGAAAGGTAAATATTGTTCCATATAATAATATAACCAAAGTCTCCGTAAGTGTCAGGTACCTTGTCTCTTTTTAGTCTAAGGTAAAAACCAATTAAGAAGTGAAATGAATAGGCAATTTTTTAATAACTTATTTCAAATTCCGATGTTTGCTTTCAAACGTATATTTTCCTAAATTTTTACGATGTGTATATTACTTGGTTACGAAAAATCATTAGGTAATCTATTAGAGCTTATTAATCCGGAATTGCAAAACCAATAATTGTCGTTTTCAATATTTATTTATTTTTTAATTTTAACGAGAATTTTTTGCTTATTTTTTTTTTGTTTTGCATTTACTTTTTAGAGAGATAATAAAAAATTATAGTTACAATTAAAAAACATGCTCACAAATGCAAAAAAAACAAATAATGGAATTACCAATATTTCATTTTTCAGTAATCGTTTATAATTTATTTAATTTAAAAAAATCAAGAATCGATTACACCATTCAGTTGTACGGAAAAAATGCAAAAACGTTATTTTTGTGTAGTATTGCTATAAGCTTAGAATGTACTTTTTTTGATCATCGTAGTAAATATGTATTTTTTTATCTAAACTGCATTCCTTAAAAAAAACTTCCTTATTACGTTTTTTGACTCTGTTTAAATCAGGATAATATGAGAGGCGTATTTTTTCTATTTTTATCGAAATAATTGTTGGATGGAAATAGCTCAATATTTTAGCTTCATGTTGAAAATTAAAAAATAAATAAATATTGAAAAGGACAATTGCTTTTGCAATTTCGGCTTAATAAGCTCTAATAGATTATCTTACGATTTTTCGTGACCCAAAAATATAAATATACATTTTAAAAATTTAGAAAAATATACTATTTTTGAAAGCAAAAATTGGATTTATTTTCTTTACATAAAAATTACATTCATATAAACAAGAAATTTAGATTCAAATTTAACTACCTAGAAGGTAAAAAATGCACCAATCGATTGTAGGACGGGTTGACGCCTTCGAACGTCCAACCCGGGTTTTGCACTTGGATTCGAAATCAAAAAGGAGGAACAGTCAGATGTGGAGCCGTGCACAAATTACTTAACGGTGATTTTACCAATTTTTGACCCCCTCCCTATGTAATGTTTTGTAACGGTTTGGCACGCAACTCCCCTAATATTACGTAACGATTTCAAGACCACTACCTCCCCCCCCAAAAAAAAACTTTTCAATTATTTTCATTCCAAATTTTCTTAGTTTCACACAAATGCAACGCTGTCGAAAAACCCCCTCCCCCCTACGTAACATTTTGTAACCCTCCTCCCTCCTATGACCATTACGTAATTTGTGCACGGTCCCTGTAGTCCCAGTGGAGGAGGGCGAGAAAATTGATATTTTTTTCTTAAAAATTATACTCTTTAGACCTATTTCTTTGCGTTCCCGAAATTACGTAATTTTTGAAAAAAAATGTAAGCGGCGCTATTTTTATTTCGTGCTTTGTTTTTCTAACATTTTTGCGTTCGGCTAATTTAATTGAAAAATTTTTGCCTGCGGCGCCCTTTATCTTCTCACTCGAAACCAAAATCCCTCGTTTTAGGAAAACTGATCCTGTCTCTGTTTCTAAATTTTTTCGAATAAAAGTAGAGTATGACCATGGGGGAAATAATTTTTTGCTACGGTATGACGAAAATTTCAAGAAAGTTGAAGAAAAAAATAAAAAAAGTGGCAGAGCTCAAGTTTTTCGTAAAAAAAAAACGTTTTTTGTAAAGAAACAGAGCAAAATAAATCTTTTCACCCCTTTTTGGTTGTTACAAATATTGGCAGCCCCTTATTTTTCGCTTTTACCCTCCCGCTAGTTTTAAAGAATTGGTTCGCTACATGTATGGAGATCATGTCATAAAACACCTCGAAAATATCAAATGTAGTGTAGGGCCAGCTTTATTTAAAATCAATAATATCGCAAGCAAAAAGCTCTGCAGGAAAAACAGCGCCGTTTATTGATTTCTTTGGCTGCTAGTGCTAGC
This sequence comes from Oxystoma pomonae, assembly GCA_963921995.1. Taxonomy (NCBI): domain Eukaryota; kingdom Metazoa; phylum Arthropoda; class Insecta; order Coleoptera; family Brentidae; genus Oxystoma; species Oxystoma pomonae. Next base: position 40,208,957 of record OY998165.1, read on the forward strand.
TGCATGGTTTGGCCGTTTCCAGATAGATGTCACTAGTAGAACAGAATGGAAAGAAATTTAATTAAAAGCGAAGATATTTCTTTCTAATGTTAACAACCTCACGAGTTTATCGCTCAGTATCGTAAATAATGGACCCTGCCGCCTCCTTTAAGCAAGAAAAAGCTGTGGTTTGGACCTGAAAACATCTAATTTTTAATCTCATGGTGTGGCCGCCATCTAGCGGAATTTGCAGACATCTTGTCAACGGTTATTATTGCAACTATGATTTATGCTCACAATGAAAGAGTGGCGACAATTTTTTCTCGTGAAAGCAGTCCGGAGATAATAACAAACTGGCACCATTGCTCAATAAACATGTTTCTTTTGTGCGCGCAGAACTTTCTATGCCATTTCTGTTTGATTTATTGAAATCCTATCCCTAAGGAAAATCTTAGGAACCCTGTATAACATTACGCCTACACAAATTCACTGTAAAATAGTGTAACGGTCGTTACGTCCTGTATGGCGTAGAATTACCCACAGGTAAGAGGATTGACAGTACATCGATCGGCTGTTAGAAACCGATTTTAAGGAGAAAGCGACTTCACTTAAAACCGTTCTTATATAAAACCAATCTTAGGCGCGTATAAACGTAGTAAACTAAATACCGTATCCTTTGTATTGTTTCTGTACAAATAGATGTTGTATTTGGTTAATATGTTTTTTTTAATTCAAAGAAATTATCAATAATTGCTGAAAAATTCAGTTTTGCAGAAGCCATAATTTGGTTTTTTGCATTTCTGAGCATGTTTTTTAATTGAAACTATAACTTTTTATTATCCCACCAAAAAGTATATGTCAAAAAAAAAATGAGCAATGTCAAAAAATCCTACGAGAATTTTCCTGAATAGAATTTTTGATTGAAAAAAAGTGATTTGGACAGAAAAAAATTAATATCCTAAAAATTTTTTAAGTTTCCTGTAGGCATTAAGGACACAGCGAGGTATATTTTGGCCAAGTTTCGTGAAAACACGATTATTTTTGCGGAAATGAAAAATAAGAAAGGAATAAATACAAATATTACGATTTTTTGCATATTTCTCGAAAATTTTGAGGTTACGTTAAAAATTTACAAAAGTTGTATAGATCTTTGCACCGCCTACAATTTTTGTATTGAAGTTTTTACTCTGTGACGTATGGTTTTGCCGGAAATTACAATAATACCATTTTTATCCCCCTTTCCTCCCACCAAATCCACCCCGCAAGTCTTTTATTTTAATTTGTTTGGACTAATTGCTGTTTTCATGGCAATAATTTTCTCACAATTTTTTTTCATTTTGAGTGATTTACGCTAGACAGTAGTAGTAGTAGTAGTAGTAGAGAAGGGGCGGCGCGAAGCCCGGCAAGTAGGCCTCCCTGGGCCCTTTCTGCCCTATCCCGAGCCTGCCCCTAATCCACCGCCTACACCACTGGTCTGGCAGTTTGCTCATTTGGTCTAACTGTTCTTTTTGCAAAGTCCAGTATTTTGTCACATTTGAGCGTGTGCAGGTCCTCCTCATCCAGGGTCGGGAAACCGAATACCTGATATCTCGGCCTCTGGTATGCCTCGCAGTTCGCTATAACGTGTCAAGATGTCTCCTCTGCCCGCCCGCAGGCCCGGCAGGTCGAGTCATTCTCCACCGCGATCCGGGTCATGTGCTTCCTTAGTCGGTTGTGACCTGTTATGATACCTGTCAGCAGACCAGCATCCCTTCGCAATCTCCCCAGGAGCCACTTTTGTTTGGCTACATCCGGGCCCTTCACGAAGTCTTTGGTCTGTCTGCATCCTGTTCCTGCTCTCCAAGTGGTCGTCATGGCATCGTTGGCCCATTTGTTGAGTCGACTTTGCAATTGCCTCTTGGTTGTTCCTAGGAGTGGTTCCGGCCCTACATACTGGGTGCTTGCCCCGATCCTGGCGAGCTCGTCGGCCATCTCGTTACCCGGCACCCCCATATGTCCCGGTACCCACATAAGTGTCACTTGTTTGCCCTCTCCCAAGGATTCCAGTGCATCCGCACATTCCTCCACCAGGGTGTTGGTGATCTTAAGCGCCCTCTGCATATGGTTCCCTGTAGGCTCCTAAGCTTGAGGGTAGTAGTGACCTTCTCCACTGCTGGCCATCAGACTATGGATCCGTACTGGATCCTTGGTCTTAGTACTGCCGTGTACATCCAGTGGAGGTTTCTGGGGCTCAAACCCCAGGTGCGGCCAACCACTCGACGCAGTTGCCACATCGTTGCCTGCACCTTATTGGTCAATTTCGCAACGTGTGGTGTCCAGGTGAGGCCCTTGTCTAGGGTGACCCCTAGGCACTTCAGTTCTGAAACCAAAGTCAGGGGTCTCCCGTACATCTTGGGTGCTCTGAATCCCTCCATTTTCCTCTTCTAGTGAAAAGGATCATCTCTGTCTTTCCTGGATTGACAGAGAGAGCGTTTTGTTGACACCAGTCTTCTATGATTCGTACCGCCCTTTGCATTCTGTTACAGACGGTGTTTAGGTGGTGGCCTACCACCTCCACGACACCGTCGTCGGCGTAGCCAGTAAGTTTAGAATTAAAAATAAAGACAATATATTACAATTCGTTTATTCTGACAGAAAGGCAGGGAATTAAGTTACAAATTAACATTTAGGATACCTCATCTCTTGTTTGTAGAAAATATTTACTTTTTGTGGAATTCTTTACAATCCAGGACATATTTTAGAGAAATGACTCAAAAGAAGGACAAGAAATTCAAACTTTAAAAACTAAACCACAGAAAAGAAAAGTAAACAAAAAAGTAGTGTTATACGTCAAGTCGGAGCAGAGATCAAATTTACCCAGGGAATATAAATTTACCGAACCGTTACGCCTCTCAGATTGCTTCATCCGCTTGTTCCAAATTCTCCACTTTTTCTTTGATAATATCCATTTCCTAATGTTCTATTTTCTAGGGTTGCCATCTCTAAAATTGTAAAACTAGGACAAAAACCATTAAAAACCCGGATAAAATCCGGACATTACTGCAAACATTTATTTAGCACTTTTTGAAATAACCATTGAATTATAAACCAGACTGAGAAGGGGCGACAACCTACGCGAATGGGCCAACCGTGAGCGCCGCCATATTAGACCACAGCAGAGTTAAGAAATTGGTTTACTGAATTTGTCATTGTGGTGCCGTTTGCATTTCAAGTTTAAATCAAATTTAAACCAGGAAATCATGACATTTCGCGCAAATTAACTGAAATTTAGAAATAAAATTGTTATGGTGTAGTCAAGTATTTTAAAAAAAATGTAAGGTTTGGCAGATTTAATCAACGTACTACACAAAATGTTCATTGAAATATTTTGAATTCGTTTTAAAATTGTAATGATACTTACCACTTATACTTACAGTATACTATAAACAGCAGCATGCATATGCTACAGTACCTGGTGCCTTATCGCTTACCTTAATAAACTCTGAATCTGCTTTTACACATACCTAGGTATGTAAAGTGCGAACTTATCTCCCCTATGCATGCTTGAGTTCTTGGTAGGAGAAGCATTTCTTTTATTTAACCACAACAGAAAATAAAGCAAATCAGAATTTTTCTTTCTTTTACATTCGAATTGAAAATTCTTTGCTCAAATAGTTAATACAGTAAAACCTCTTTAAATTCCTCTTCTTTTTTGAGTGGTCCGAGGAGTGATTCCCAATAAAAGTTTACTTTTATAGTTCCTTTAACTTTCCCATTAGGGAGTAACTTTGCCCACCGCAGCATAAAAATATTTGCTATATTGTTTTTACAGAATTTCTTTTAAAAAATGCGTTTTAATTTAAGAAATTATAATTTATTCCAAAACTTAGGTATTAGCGGTTCCACTGTATTAAACTTTGCTTGAAGAGTAAAATTTGATAGGGTTCCAGATTATAAAGCTATAGGTAACCACTCTAAAAAACAATCGGCATATATACATGTATATACAAAAACTATTTTTTATTATTTACCATTAAATATATACAAGATATATTATACATCAAAATCCGGATGCTTGATACTCAATATTAATAACATACCGTCTGTTGCATTTAGCTCCACAACATAGGGATTTTCAATACATAAGTTCCAATTATTATTCACACTATAACATTTACAACAATTAAAATACTAGCAAATATGGAAAAGGTCTCTAAGAGATTTTTACATTTTGTTTAAACTTTCAGTGTCAGTCATTGTCAGATTCGAAAAAGATACCGGGACAAAAGTTTAATTAGGAATCCTATGTTGCAAGGGCAAACACAACACACGGTATAAGCACACCACAGACATAGAAACCCTCTACATATTTAGTTTTTCTAAATATTTATTGATGGCTAAATAAAATAAGTTTTGTGAGTTTCCTCCTGATATTTTTTATAAGAATGAAACAATGATTTTCCTCAAAGGGGTGTGTTTCCAGAAAATGGTCTTCTAATTTTGGAAATAGATGATTTCCTTCAGGGTAAAACTTCTGGCTAATGCTCAACACAAATATCTTCTGAAACCCAGATTCTGCAGGAATTTTATTTTCAGTTATTGCCATCAGTTTTCTTATACCTTTTTCAACTTCTGAACATATTTTTATGATGGTCTGTGAAGGACGCTGCAATCCTCCTAAAATAATACAAAATTAGTTAAAATTTAACCAATTTCTTGTCTTAACAATCATGTATTGTTGACTAAATTTTTAGTCAAAAATGTGTTGTAGAACATGAATAATACACATAATAACCACATCTTGTAAGTTGCCCTCAATTAAAAGTACCCAATGATATTCCAACTCACCCTCTCCTTTAGCCAACCTATCTAAAATTTAATGGGTTTGTTGATGCAAGTATATACATACATGTCAATCTTAGATTGCACCTTAAAATAGACACACCCCCACTTGTGGACAGGTCTTTGTTACTGAAAAAATATATTTTTGAAGAAAATAAAAAAAGTTCAAATTTTATTAGTGTGATTGTTTAAAAATCAAAATTTCTACTCTACAGCCCCAAAAGCATAATTGTCAAATACAAACCTCTATTTCTTCTATGTATAAACTTAAAGTTTTGATGTGGTTCATGTATAAATTCAGAGTGTATTGCTTCTAAATAGTGGTCGCACAAATTTATGTTGTTAATCATTTTCAAATCATACCCAGCTGAGCGGTATGAAGGACTTAGTTGCAACCATAATCTATGCCTTGGATCTTCTTTAGGAAATCTACAAATAAAGACAAAATTTGAATAAATCGTTGGCTTGGTGTGCAATCTCATTAAGTCCAAATAGGAAATCCTAACACATTGTTGCTAAAATATAGTAACAAAATAAAATAACACAACTTGTACATACTTTTACACATTTATTACAGACATTCACATATATACTTACAAACACACCCATAGACTCATAGATATTTTTATATATTATTTTTTTGAAGTTTCTTAAAATTAGTGACATTTTGCATATTTTCAGTAAAATAGTAACATCATGGTAGAGCTAAATTTTGTTTTATTTATTTTTATGATATTGAATTCTGTTTCTTATAAAATAATTATGTCAAGAACTCACTAAAGGATTCTGGGTCCTAGTTTGTAAATAAAAATCATAGTAAAAAAATAGAGGCATACTGTAAACCATATTTAAGCACTAATCGCATTCCCCTGTTAAATAAAACCTGTAAAAAGCCAATTTGATTTTTAGAAATTAAATATAAAATGGTGGAACAATAATCAAAATATGGTTGAACTAATGCTTTAAATAAAGTTATGCAAGCAAATAAAGTTTTATTTTTGGCTGACCTGCAAACAAAAACTTTTTTCTAATTTTTTTCTTTGAAAACAAAACATAAAGTGTTGTCAATTAGAAATCCTAGATATTTTATTCCTAAATAAGTGACCTCCAAGGTGACCTCTTACCCTAAAACATCACTCAATAACTTTTCTAATATTCTTTATAGAAATATTGTTAAGAATATAAGATGAATTTAAGCATCTTCTTTAGTTTTTGATATTTAATTTCAGTATTTTTGACATCTAGTAACTTAAAAACTGTAATGTGTAACTACCTTAAAGGGTCTTTTGACACCAAAGATATCAAAAATGACATGTTATAGCCTACTGGGGTGTTCTATTTAAAATATTGAAACTTGTGTGTGTGAAAATATTTCAAAAATTGTACAAAGCTTAAATTTATTTGTTCAATATGGTTCAATCCAAGGTTCAATTAGGGTTCAAAATATTCTAATATGTCACTCACTTTGGGACACCTGAGGTATATGCTGTTTTTTTAAAGAAGTTTTAAATAGAGCAAGATAATAGAGCACTAAATAATACTAATAAAAATTTGTTTTCAAGTTAGATATTCTAATACATGGGGAGATAGATAAATAATATTAAGTCAACAGAAAGGAAACTAAACACAAAATAAAAAGAAAATCCACATAAAATAAAACAAACTTACACATATAAATTCATAGCTAAGCAGCAAATATTCACAGTTATCAAAATAATTAAATCCACATATGACTTTCAACTGTTAAGACCAAAAATTACTGTCTTACATGTTATTGTCTTACATGTTATTGATATAATTTGACAATTTTTTTTTTTAAGATTCAATAGATAAACTGTTTTTTTTTTTACTTTTACAAATAGACAATTACTCACTTGAACAGTAAGTATTTGATTTGATTGTTGTATATAAAGGTTATTTCATGCTCTTGTTTGGTAGTTGAATATTGAAAATGAATATTAAAATTAAAAAAATCAAGTCATTAAAATATGCAGGCACAAGATTATTTAACATTTTGTAAATAAAAACCGTAGAATTTTGCCATGATACAAGCATAGCACAGCAAAGCAAATTCTTGATCAGATTATGCACAACAGTTTATCTGAAGCTACAAGAACATGCTCTTATTTTTGTTTAAAAGAAGCACCAAATTTTTAAATTAGCACTGCGCTTCCTGTTTAAGATGACTTTTCTATCTTTTCCGTTTGCCATTGGCACATCTTAGAAATAACTCCTTCTTCGCAATTACATACATACTTTAAGGGGAAGTTAGAGTGCAATAAGGTAATTGGTATGAGGTATGCGGTATGAGATATGCGGTAAGAGATAAAGAAAATAAACTACGGCAAATGTATGCTGTTAATGGTACGCTTACCACTTGCAGCTCAAAGTATAGTATGAACAGCAGCATGTGTTTGCTATATATAGTTTATTTTCCTTACAGCTTACCTTAAGGCACTCTGAATCCGCCTGTATACTTTCAATTAATGTCACAAGGCAAACAAAAGAACATTAGGTCATGTGAATCATGTTTTATTTTGGAAACCAATTAAGCCTTCAATCAGACTTTTTTACAATGTTTTTCAAATTATGATGTAGTTAAGTTGGCTGTGCCTAATTAAATAATTTTAAATTTCAAAGCACACTAAAACAGCTAGGGAGAATCAAAAATATACACAAAACTAATGTCAAATGGCGAGCGCAAACAGCAACAGCTATATGGCTATAAATCAAGCTTAATGGTTTACATTAGACTTACATGTGAAATGTTACACCAGTATTTGCATCTTTCCGCTTGCTTGAATAACAGCCTATGGCTTGACAAGCCATAGGCTGTTATTCAAGCCCTTCTTTAAGCTAGCTTCTAGCAGCAAGAAAAACACAAAAATAGCTAAAATGTTGGTATCGTCTATAACTTTCAAAAAAAACACACTGGATTAAGTTCACTTTAATCTCATCCTATTAATTCGACGGAAAAAAAAATTCTGTGGAAAAAGTGAGGTTATAACTTTTCTAATATTCTTTATAGAAATATTGTTAAGAATATAAGATGAATTTAAGCATCTTCTTTAGTTTTTGATATTTAATTTCAGTATTTTTGACATCTAGTAACTTAAAAACTGTAATGTGTAACTACCTGAAAGGGTCTTTTGACACCAAAGATATCAAAAATGACATGTTATAGCCTACTGGGGTGTTCTATTTAAAATATTGAAACTTGTGTGTGTGAAAATATTTCAAAAATTGTACAAAGTTTAAATTTATTTGTTCAATATGGTTCAATCCAAGGTTCAATTAGGGTTCAAAATATTCTAATATGTCACTCACTTTGGGACACCTGAGGTATATGCTGTTTTTTTAAAGAAGTTTTAAATAGAGCAAGATAATAGAGCACTAAATAATGATAATAAAAATTTGTTTTCAAGTTAGATATCCTAATACATGGGGAGATAGATAAATAATATTAAGTCAACGGAAAGGAAACTAAACACAAAATAAAAAGAAAATCCACATAAAATAAAATAAACTTACACATATAAATTCATAGCTAAGCAGCAAATATTTACAGTTATCAAAATATTTAAATCCATATATGACTTTCAACTGTTAAGACCAAAAATTACTGTCTTACATGTTATTGTCGTACATGTTATTGATATAATTTGACAATTTTTTTTTTAAAGATTCAATAGATAAACTGTTTTTTTTTTTTACTTTTACAAATAGACAATTACTCACTTGAACAGTAAGTATTTGATTTGATTGTTGTATATAAAAGTTATTTCATGCTCTTGTTTGGTAGTTGAATATTGAAAATGAATATTAAAATTAAAAAAATCAAGTCATTAAAATATGCAGGCACAAGATTATTTAACATTTAGTAAATAAAAACCGTAGAATTAAAAAATAGTTGCCATGATACAAACATAGCACAGCAAAGCCAATTCTTGATCAGATTATGCACAACAGTTATCTGAAGCTACAAGAACATGCTCTTATTTTTGTTTAAAAGAAGCACCAAATTTTTAAATTAGCACTTCATTAAAGCTCTATCTTTAATATAATTTATAAGTACTTACAGTTGCTGTCTGCGCTTCCTGTTTAAGATGACTTTTCTATCTTTTCCGTTTGCCATTGGCACATCTCAGAAATAACTCCTTCTTCGTAATTACATACAAACTTTAAGGAGAAGTTAGAGTGCAATAAGGTAATTGGTATGAGGTATGCGGTATGAGATATGCGGTAAGAGATAAAGAAAATAAACTACGGCAAATGTATGCTGTTAATGGTATGCTTACCACTTGCACCTCAAAGTATAGTATTAACAGCAGCATGTGTTTGCTATATATAGTTTATTTTCCTTACAGCTTACCTTAAGGCACTCTGAATCCGCCTGCATACTTTCAATTAATGTCATAAGGCAAACAAAAGAACATTAGGTCATGTGAAACATGTTTTATTTTGGAAACCAATTAAGCCTTCAATCAGACTTTTTTACAATGTTTTTAAAATTATGATGTAGTTAAGTTGGCTGTGCTTTGAATCACTAAAACTGCCTAATTAAATAATTTTAAATGTTCAAAGCACACTAAAACAACTAGGCAGAATCAAAAATATACAAAAACTAATGTCAAATGGCGAGCGCAAACAGCAACAGCTATATGGCTATAAATCAAGCTTAATGATTTACATTAGACTTACATGTGAAATGTTACACCAGTATTTGCATCTTTACGCTTGCTTGAAAAAGAAAACACACTGGATTAAGTTCACTTTAATCTCATCCTATTAATTCGACGGAAAAAAAATTCTGTCGAAAAAGTGAGGTTATGTCGAAACGTCAACCACAGAAATTTAGACTTTTCGACATCTGGTTGGTTGAGTTCAACCAAATTTTGATCAATGGTGTCCGCTCATGGCGCCGAGCATCTCGTCGCACCAAAATAGGATGCGCACTCGTCGTTCCGCCTTCTCAGTCTGGTTTATAATTCAATGGAAATAACCAACTTAAGGCTATAGTTTCTTCCCAGATTTTAAGTAAAAAAAACGCAACGCCTTGTTCTTTAATTTTTTTATATTTTGCCAGGGGTGATCATTTTTAAATGCTTAACAAAAATATCTGAAAAATTTTTCAAAATTCTCAATTATCTTTTCTACAAAATAAAAGCTCTGGACGCTTATTCTTGACCGACCGTGAGGTGAGGTGAGCGAAATTCCCCGTGGAAAAAGGTTGTGAAAAAAGCTCACCTCACGGTCATTCAAGAATAAGCGTCCTGGTGCCGTCATCTATCCCGAAAGCCTCAAAATATTTGCGGTTTAGAACAAACCCGATTTACAAAAAAAAATAGAGAAATACTCACAATTTCCTTTGTATTACAATTTTCCTTTTTATATTTCCTTGCTTTAGCGAAAATAAAAACTAAGTTTCCTTTTTTTTTAAAAGCCTGTGCACTCCGGAAAAGAAAACAGATCAATCAATCACATTTCGTTGAATTTGGGAAACACACGCAGTTCAAGTGTTGGCCGATAGACCGCAGAATTTATACGATTCCATGGTAACTGCAGGTGTTTTTTCAACAAACTTTAAAACGGGCCGCAGTGGAACAGAAGAGTATTTTTACGTTTTCTGACAAAAAACAATTCGAGGTTATGTTTATCTTTCAAAAATGTCTTTTCAAAAACATTGTTCTAGAACAAATATGAAACCACTCCGCTTGTGAGGTCGCCCGTCGAAAAAGGCCTAGCACTGCACGGGCATTACCCCGAGTCTACTAAAGAACCAAGAGAACTTTACTGGCTCGCTGGGATTACTAGGAATTCGCATAGAAACATTCGGCGCCCATAACCCCACATTATTTTGTTTTTATTTTGATTCAACCATTTTTTTTTATATTTAAATTATATAGGTATGTGCAATTATATCAGTGAAATCTTGGAGTGCAAAGGATAGATTTTAGAACCTCAGTTTCAAAAACACACGGATACTTGAGTACTAATAAAACAGGTCAGTAAAGCTCCATTTAGAGGTTGGAAAGACTCTTGCTAGTCGTTGACGCTCCTGTTTAAAATAGAATACGATTATTTCGTCTAGCGCCAGTAGCCAATTTTTTTGTTTCCAATTCAATTATAAATGCATCTGTAAATGCAACCTTAAGCATTACACCCAGTTACTTTAATACGTAGTTGGGTAGCGTTTTTTTAGCAGGTAATTCTGAAATAAATGGTTTTCTTTTATTTTAGTATTTTACTTGGTGTTTTAGCGGCGCAGAACGCGAAAAGTCTAAATAAGTAACCTAACCCCAAATTTTTGACCCGGTGCTAAAAAATCTCTGGTGTCCCACTGTGGATAAACATAAATAAAGTCTCCGCGTTGCCATGGAAAATAAATTCAATGACGTAAAATTTTGTAAAAAATTAGGTCGACATAGTTAAATTCATTTCCCGTACAGTGTTGCTAAAAAAATTCCCCAGATTGTAACTACGACTTTAATGGTTTAATCCAATCGCGTCTTAGATCCACCGCAGGTGAAAATTTTAAGAAAGTTACATTAAAAATATAATTTTTTACGTGTTTTAAATGTTTTTGATAAGAAATTTGTAAAAAGCAATGATGTTATAATTAAAAGAAATATGTTGCTCCAGAAAATTTAAATTTTTTGTAAAATATTTATTAAAATCGGGCCATAAATTTTGAGAACACTGTACCTATAAAAAATGTCATTTCTTATTGACAGTATTATGTTCCTGACAAAAATTAAACCAAAATTACAACAATTAATGACATTTTATACATGGTTCTCCAGGTTCCAGACTTTGCCAGGTTTTTCCTGACCAGAACTTAAAAAAAATCAGCTTATTTTAAAAGCTCCAATAAGCACATTATTAAAAATCATTTTTATTTAAATTTTTACGTCCTGAAAATGTTTTAAAGAATAGGTAATCACCAGCTTGTGAACCTATAAATTAAATACTTTGCTGAACACAAAGGTTTTCATATTGAAAAAAAAGTGGTTTGGAGTGGGATCCAGTCTCAATTATTCAAAAATGTTTGGTTTTCTTGTGCAATTTTTAAAGAAATGCAGTAACCTGAAAAATTCAGTCTACAAGAGAATCATAAAATTCTAAACATGTGTGTTTATAGTTAAATTTGGTAGAAAATCATATATTTTATGGTTTAAAAATTATTTTTGAAGGCAAAAAAATTGTCGCAGAAATTCCGGACAATTTTCAAAAACTCGCCCGGACGTCCCCGGACGCCTCCAAAACCCGAACATGTCCGGGGAAATCCGGACGGATGGCAACCCTATATTTTCCCTGCATGAATACGATATCTTTCCTTGCTAACTACGATCTGAAAAAAAACCTAGAATAAAAAATGACCTCCGTGTCAATAGTAGTGTACCGCAATCACCCAACTTTTATTCCAATAAAAGTTTTTCTAGTCTAAATGAAAAAAGCGATTAATTCCAAGAAAGCGAAATTTGCTAAAAACTAGTTTAAAGGGATCTCACCCTAGATCAACAAAATGTAGTCAATATGCGGATGACAAATTTAGTAAAAAATTTCCGTTCTAACAGCGTTATGGCGTGATTTTGGTTCATTTATACGGTTCCACGGACGTTAAATTTAGGAGATTGGGATCTGCAACTTTATAGAAACCCAGTTTCGAAATTTGCCGGCTTTGGGGAATCGATTAACCGAATCTTGATGGATGGATTGGTGACCCGCATTCGTAACATGTATAAATAACTTTATAAGAGGCGCAACCACCTTACTTAACTTTACTCTAGATTTATACACGACTTGCTGTTAACAGGGAGATTTTGTTTAGGTTTTTTTATTAGTCTTAATTTTTTGTTAACCGTGTTTATAGTAGTAGCGGGGTGCCTTTTTACCGTTTTTTTGGTAAACAGGTGAGTAAGTACAAATAAGTTTGCAGAGGCTCGATTTCTTCTATTACTCCACCAAAGATATCTTGCAAAATCATTTCCCTGAATAAATTTATGTTGGGGTGTTCGTCTCTCAGTCCTATCATTAAATTAATTATTCCTCCATGATATGGTTAGAAAAGCAAATAAAAAAAAGACTTGAGAAAATAACAACAAAAGTCAATAAAAAAGTACGTTCAAAAGCTTTATTTTTAACCTCTTGAAGTTACCTTTAATTACGGTAACGTAACCATAAGAGTAACGAAAATTGCCGTTAAACTGCCTGACCAAAATCTCCCTAATGTTAACATTATTATTACCGTAGGGGGAGGGCGGCAAGGGTAGTTTGACCACCTTTCACATAAATGCATTACCACAGAAGATACAGCAGAATAGCTAGCTGGTAATTTAAACCTTGCTTTATGATAATTTTACATATAAAAAAGTAAGTACTTACAATTTATTGCTCAAAAACAATTTTTTTTTAAACTCTGCAGCTAGCTAAATTCACTCCATCTTTTATTCCTTTACAACATAATTTTGTTTTAATGGGTACCTTTTTTTAAAATATTTATCAAAAACCTGATTTTGGTCAGTATAGTTAAATTACAATACCAATGAAAAACAGTATATTATACACCAAGGGACTAAAGTGTAACTTTTTATCCCGAGGCGAAAGGTTTGTAGTCCGACCAAAGAGAGCGATATAATTCGTCGAGGAATAAAAAGACACTTTAGTCCACCCTGCTGAAATTTTTCCATCGAATCTCATAAAAAAAATGAAAGAATTCTTGTATGATTTTTTTATCGGGATTTGGGTCGGTTTTGGAACCAGTCGGTTTTCGAACCAGCCAGTATACGAAGAACCCTTTTTTGCATTATAAATGCATTTTTTGCAGCTGTGCTTTTACCCCAAACTATGATTCCATAGGATAGCCTAGAGTGGAAAAGGCCAAAATAACACATTTCTAGTATATTAAAATTAACAAAAGTTTTAAGCCTTCTAATTAGAAATATAGTGCTAGAAAGCTCAGAGCACAGTTGTTCCACATGAGCAGACCAAGTTAAGCCATCATCGATGGTTATACCGAGCAATTTGGCACTTTTTCCCGCGCAGCGGCGGTTGTCTGTTGGAATGATCAAAGTCTGCGTTTTTCCAGTGTTTAACAGAAGTCTGTTAGCCGAGAACCATTCTTGAGCGCTTAATACATCGTTTCTTGATATCCGACCCAAGGCAGCTAGCATTTTGCAAGACGATACAAAAGTTGTGTCATCTTCGAACTTTGCAGTAGGTACTACCCATATGTAAACACAAATCATTTATAAAAACAATAAACAAAAGCGACCCCAAGATGGAACCCTGAATAACCCCTGTATTTATTTCCTCAGCCTTTGAAATATCTTCACCTATTTGAACGTACTGAGTTCGAAAGGACAGATAAGATTCTAACAAGCTCAATGGCACTACCCTCACACCATAACGAAATAATTTATTTAACAATAAATTATGGGGAACGCAATCAAAGGCCTTGGACAGATCACACATTGATAGAACGCTGTGTTCTGCCCTCTCAAGACCTTCGGCCATGTCCCGCAAGACTTTAAGCACAGCCTACGTGGTGGGCGACCCTGTTCGAAATCCAAATTGGAATTTACATAAAATGTCATTGCTTTCCAAGAAAGACATTAAACGATCTTTGAGGATGCGTTCTATTATTTTTCCAAAGATCAGCACGATGCTTATAGGGCGATAATTGTCAACGTTACTTCTGTCGCCTTTTTTATGTAGGGGGACGACTTTATTTATTTGAAGACACCTTGGAAATGTCCCCGTTTCAAAGAATTTATTAATCATTGAAGTCAAGGGTTCTAAAATTATTTCAAGTGTATTTTTAAGAATGGTATAGTTTAAGCTGTAGATATCCGTTAAAGAGGAATTGTTCATTTTCAAAAAGGCTACCATGACTTTCTCTTTGACCAAGGGGTTTAGAAAAAAATGTTTTTGACATAAATGATACATTTGAGAGCGGATCTAATTCAAGCGAATCAGCAGTCGGTAATCGTTTAATAACTTCCCGAGCTATACTACTGAAAAAAGTGTTGAAGTTATCTGGTGTTAAAAGTAAGGCACTCTTTTTGTTATTTATGCTTTTTTTTTCTTTCGCTGTTTATCAATTTCCATGCCACCTTTGATTTATTTTTGGAATTTATTAAAATCGAGTCAAAAGATTTCTTTTTTGTCTTTATGATGGCGTTCCTATATTGTTTTAATCGAATTTTATACATCTGCGTATACAGGGGGCAACGCTTTACTAAACATATAGTGATTAATTTCTCAATTCCTTAAGATCTTTGTTAAACCACTCATCATTATGGTTATTTTAGAAGATCCCATGGTGGATGAGATTTTATCGGGTTTTGGGTAGATTTTGGAACAGATTTCGATGAGACCCTAGGACGTTTTGTTTGGTCTATGGATCTATGATTCTGGAGGAGATTATATGAGTTGTTATGGAATTGGTTTCTAGAATATTTGAGGAGGTTTTATCGTTATGGTGATTTTAGAAGATCCTATGAGGGAGGAGATTTTATCAGGTTTTGGGTAGGTTTTAGAACAGATTTCGAGAAGATCCTCGGATATTTTATTAGGTCTGTGTGTCTATGAGTTTGAAGAAGTTTATATGAGTTATTATGGGATTAGTTTCTAGAAGATTTGAGAAGCTTTTATCGTTATGATAATTATATTATAATATTCTTTACACGTTTTAATTGTTGTTTACAAAATAATTGCTTAAAACTAAATAAAATTGTAACAATATTATTGGTGTGGCGCCGCAGGCGAAACAAAAAATCTTTAAAAATTTTGAACTCTTAGGTTTTTTGTAAAATATTTTTGAAAAAAAGTAGATTGGGGTAGATCCCAAGAAAAGGAGGGTTGCGGTGGTATATATAGATTTGTTGCAAAATGCGCCGCAGATGAAAATTTTAAGAAAAATTAAACTAAGAATGACATTTATCACACGTTTTGAATGCTGGTGATAAAAAATCCTTAGAATTAAACTAAACTTCACACACGTTACAAACCGGAGTAAAGAGTCAAAAAAGTGGGGGAGCTATAGCTCTCCCTGAGCCCATTGAGCATGGTTAGTTTATTGTAGATTGGATTGGACCTCCTGGGGTTTAACCCCCACAACCCCCCCTGGCTATGCCACTGTTAAAATTAAGTTGCAAGATTCCACCCGAACAAAAACATCTAGTTCGTTACACAAAAATGTATAATTAAATGTTTTGCTCAACAGGCGGATTTTTTTTCGTTCTTGATATGTTTTTATTGAATTTTTTTTTATAATGTAAACTATATCAATTAAAGTAGGCGGGGACTACGCAGTCAAACTTCTAGAAACCACGTCATTAAAGTAACTAATGCGGACACGTCTAATAAACGAACAGGTGTCACAACGGACATCGATAAAAACATTAAATATTTTACAGAAACAGAAACATCGACATTAATTTTGTCTGAAAAATAAACATATACAGGGTGGAGACTTTAAATGGAATATTGGCGGTAGCGGGTTAAAAAATTGTTGTTTTTTTAGAAAAATCCAAAAACACATCACGTCGTGTGGACAATTTTGATATACATAATTTTATAGTTTATATAAAGTAAAGCAACTTTCGTTAAAGGCTATTTTTTTTTTAAATGCATAATATCAGAAAAAAGAAGAAGTACACCCTGATGTGGTTGGCATGTGTCTCACTAATAAAAACGATATTTTCAGATCACCTTGCAATAGGCTTAGACATAAAAACATCTATAAACTCATTAAAAAAGCAATCATACAAAGAACGATCTTACTCAGAGTCTAATAAAAAAAATATGAGACGCTGATGTAGGAGAGTTGACTTGAGGCTTACCAAGCTGAAGGTCTCAATAAAAGTTTGACATATTTTTATACAAGGTCTTAAATGCTTTTAATTATTCCTATGGCGAAAGGTCTGTTAGGAGCAGTCATTGGAGAATAGTAGCAAAGATCTAGGTCACAAATGAAATAAAAGCTATGTCAATTAAGGTAAAAAATTTACACTGGTTGTGACAAAAAGCAAAAAATAAAAAAATTGAAGAAAATAATGTTGAACAGAAAAGAGTAAAAGAGCTTTTGGAAAAAAAACAAAATTAAATCATTAACAAAGCAGCTTGGTCAATAATTAACAAAAATTTGGTTAAAGATAATTCATCTGCTCCCACTCTAGAGCCACGGAAGCATAATGGGACCAACATAGCTATGTGCAACCTCTTTAAAGACTGTTTCCTGGATTCAGTAAACCCTATTGGAGACTCTCTTCAGGATTATATTGAACACAACAACACAATAAAAGGTGAAGGTAGTGCCAGCTTCTTTTTGATTAAAACTTCAGCCAGCTCACTAAAAAAAGATTCATTGGGTTTGATGGAATTTCTTTTCCGGTAATCAGGGATGTTGCTGACATATTAAGTGTTCCTGTAGAAAACATTATTAACTTTTCTTTCTCAACAGGCAAGTTCCAAGACAAACTAAAAACTGCAAAAATAATTCCTTTTTATAAAAAGGGTCATAAGAGAGAAGCAGACAACTACAGGCCAGTATCCAACCTATCAGTATTTTCTAAAGTTTTCAAAAAGCTCATGTATAACCGTTTTTATAATTATTTCTTAAAAAAACAGCTTGTTTTCAGCCACACAGCATGGTTTTTTACTTTTAATAATATGTCATGAAGCCACCCCTGGAATAGATTATCTTTTACATTACTGACAGGAAGCAATACGTACAATTAACCAGCACAAATGACGATATGTCAGTGAAGTACTTCTGTTTCTGATTTTTTGTAATAACTTATCTGAAATCTTTGAGAAGGAGTCCGGTGGATTATACTAGTTTGCCGATGATACCAGCTCCACTGAAGATGATAAAATCTACTCTACTTTGATTAAAAAAATGAGTCATAATTTAAAAAAATGTTGAATTGGTGTCAGTCCAACGCACTACTTTTAAACCCACAAAAGTCAGTGGCAGTTTTTAAAAAGCTAAAATTAATTGCCCAAAATCAGAACCCACATCACCACTAGGGTATCTTAATGTCAAAACAGTCCCAAATGTTGATGGTAACAGGTTTTTGATAAAATGGGATATTCATATAAGTCGTATCGCAGGTAAATTAGCTTCATCCTGCTTTGTATTAAATGGTCTGAAGAAAGAGGTTGGCACAAATACTTTGCTTCTTTATATACACTCACATGTCATGAGTCACCTGCCTTATATGATCATAATATGGGGCTCTTCAATAGATATTGATCGGTTGTGTTTGTTGCAAAAAAGAATTGTGAGAAAGTTGGACTCTGCGAAATGGGATGACCATGCAGCACCAATATTTAAAAAATATAGCATCATGACTGTGTATTCTACAAATTACTTATATTTGGTAAAAAGCACGTATTTTATTTTTTAACAAACAGTGACCACAATATAGCTACACAAACAAGGTATGCATCCCATTTCAGCTCTCCCTCACAAAATACTGCTTTGTTCTTTATATTGGCATAAGGGCGTTCAATAAACTCCAGAACAAAATTAAAAAATAGAATCCTTTAAAACATTCAAACACTTGATTACTTATCTGTTATTATTGCTATTTTATTTCGTCTATTATTATTATTATTATTGTTATTTTATTTTGTCTGTCATTAGTAAACTAAAAAAATTACTCTCAAAAAATTGGACTCAAAATACACAACTACAATAAATAAGATGTCACTTACGGAATTTCATGAACCAATTCAATGAAGAAATTCGTTCTTTTGAAATTTTTTCTAAAAATCTTTTACTTATAAGTTCCCACACAGCCTATTATCTGTTAAAACATTGTTTTTCCATTCCGCGTATCACATATATTCTACGTTGCGCTCCCTGTTGAGGAGTGAGTAATAGCCTTAAACATTTCGATAATCTTGTGAAATCAACTTTAGAGAAAATATCTAATTGTGTCTTAAACGATTTTGCCTAGAAACAATGTAACCTACCAGTGAAACTAGGGGGCTTAGGAATCCGTGACATGTTTTTCTGCCTTTTTGGGTTCAGTTTCAAATTTATCACATTTAGTATCGGGTAATCTTCCTTCTAATTTTCTCAACTATCAAATCCTTTTTAGAAGCTATAGCAAAATTTAAAAATTTAACTAATCTTATAGGTATCAATATTTCCGATTATAAATGACAGAGAGATTCTGACATTAAACTATGCAAATTCAAAGTAGACCAAAATGATTGCTAACGAAGATTCGAGATGCAGGACTCGGCTTTTGGCTCTGTAGGAATATGAACGCAATGCCTGGTTAAGAGCTCTACCTTCTTCTTCCCTGGGCAACCTTCTGGACGACTCGTCTTTCCGAATTTCCGTCTCACTTCGTGTCGGACAACCTGTGGTTGAGAAAGACGTTTGCCCCTGCAGCAAAGAAGTTGTCATTTATGGCCTTCACGGAATCTGTTGCAGGAAAAGTGCGAGCAGGTTTTCTCGCAACAGCCAAATTAATTAAATTTTAAAGCACGCTCTGTCCATGGCAGGAATCCCTTCACAATTGGAGCCTTCCGATATTAGTAGGAGAGATGAAAAACAGACTGACGGGGTGTTTCTGGTTTCCTGGAGGGCCGGTAGGGCTCTTTTATGGCATGCTATCTGCAAAGATACGATGGCCGAGTCCTACATTTCGAAAACGTCAAGGATGTCTGGGAGGGCAGCAGAGCAGGTTTAACAAGGACAATTTTCTAAATACGAAGATTTAACTTATAGATTTATTTTTGTACCTTTTTGTGTTGGGACGTTTGGTCCTTGGGATGGCGAAGTAAAAAAACTTTTATCGGAGATCTGCGGAAAAATAAATTCTAAAAACGCAAAAAACTTCATTACTCAGGGGATCAGCCTTGCCATTCAACGCGGAAACGCCGCAAGCCTGTTAGGCACTATCCCGTCTTACCCTGACCTGGAAAAGGATTTTGTTGTGCAAGTACGCCTGGGTGGTGTTTTTATGCTTGTTTTGTGGTTGTTTGGTTTTTTAGCGGTTTTTTATTTGTTATATTTTTTATTTTACTTTGATATGTAAACAAAATTATACTTTAATAAATAATTTATATCAGAAAAAACAACTATCTGTGATATCCTAGATTTTAACTACGATTTTAACTCGATTTTAACTATTATTTTAATTTGTTTTACTTGTGTTTGTTATATTATATTACACGGTTCTTTTATTTTTTTTTAGGAATTTATAACCTAAGGAATAGAATAATATTTTTTTGTATTATGAATTACACATTCAATATACAGCAATGTATCACATCGATTAAGAAATTAATAAATAAATAAAAGAGGGGGTATCATTTATAATGGATAACCCTGTACATAAAGTCGTCATAGCCGGACTTAATTAAAGTAGGCAGTATTTTTGACAGTTCCCCACCCAACTACTACATATTTTTAGGCACTTACCCACCATGATGAAATTACTGGAACACTTACATGCCGTCGAAGTTGGTTAGCTATGCTCATATTATGCCACCAATACCACAACATTATAAGGGTCGACATTATTTTGACGGCACCGCGTCAAAAAAGTTCTGGCCGTATAGCCCGAACGTAGGTTTCGGATAGCCTTGGCAATCAAGAAGATTGTGGTTTACAGTCCATTCATAAAGAAGAGAGAATAATAAAACGATTTAAAACCCATTTTCTCGAGCGTACCATGCCAACATTTAAATATAAAAAAAAAAAATGGAAAAAAGACAGCAGTTAAAAATATATATTATATTTTAACCTGATAGAGAAATTGTTTATTATGCGTGTTCTAATTTTACTCAATTTGAAAAATCAACTATTTATAGAATACTACATGAAAGAAAATTAGATCGCCGCTATCAAAGTCTGGGAGAAAACCAATAGAATTTGATGGGATGAAAAAAATGCATTAAGGCGTTTAGTTCACTCCTTTTATTTTAGAAATGAAATTCCCACTGTTTGTTAAAGTTTATGCTTCAATAAAACAAGATGGTGGGTTTCCAAATATTGGAAGCACGAAATTGTGGAAAACTTTAAGAGAAATTAATTTTTCCTGAGAAGAAGAAAGAGAAAGGCGGTTTTAATAGAAAGTGACGAGATAGTTTGCTGGAGAAGAAAATATTTAAGGCAAATTAGGCAATTTCGAAAGGAGGGCAAAAATATATATTTTGTTGATCAAACTTGGGTAAATGAAGCTCACACTGTTGGCAAACACTGGCAAGACAAAAATGTGAAAAGTGCCCGACAGGCATTCATGAAAGGTTGGTCGACAGGGATAAAGCCGCCGCCAGGAAAAGGGAAAACGTTTGATAATTGTCCATATTGGCCATGAAAAAGGGTTTGTAAAAGGAGATCTTTTGGTCTTTCCGTCAAATCATACTGTCAAGTTTCTCCCAATTGCGGAGCCTATGAGAATAGTTTATCGCTGCCTTCTATTGTTCTCGGTTTGGAGTTCTATTGTATTCTCTGGTCGAACAGGGTGAGGTATATAAAAATAAAGGATTTTTACCTAAGGTACATTGGAAAATTTTTAAAAGAGAAGAAAAAGTGATTGATCACTCAGTACAAAATTTATCCAAATTTGCATTTTTATTACTCTCTCTTCTTCCTGGACAGACTTTAACTTCAATTTTGTCATAATAATCAGTCCTGATAAAAATAACTGTGTTTTCTTCTTGCTTGCTTGCTTGTTAGATAAGAACATATTAACACACCCCAAGTAACACAGCGTGCTGTAAATAAGTTGGAATAACGTTTCCGCAGCAAAAAGATAACAACAATGCTTTTACTGTTTTCTACCACAACGTTTCGAAAACGTCATGAAAATGTTGTCACAGCAATTTTGAGGAATATTTTTTTCCTGTGATAACGTCTACTAAATACAGCATTTTTGCACATGACAAAAATGCATCTAAAAATAGTAATTAAATCAAAATTGTCCGCCAACATAAAAGACGAAGATATAAGACAGCTAAAATAAATATTAGTGATGTTTAACAAACTCTCAATCAAAAATACGCATATTGTGGACTTCCCAAGAGTCTATTCTTTGGGCGAAGGCAAATTTGGGATAATAGGTGGTTTTTTAATTAAAAATTTTTTATTTTTTTAAAATTTTAATCCAGACTTAAAGAAAAACAATTTAGTTGTTTTTGAAGGATTTTCAGACTTAGATTTGAGCATATTTATGTAAAAAAGATTATTTTTTCACAAACTTTTGAGAGGTTATGTTTTGCCGTAATATAAAACAAGGCCGCTCGCCCGCCCGTGCAACCAAGCATCTTTGCATTTTTTTAAACAATAAATCTAAAACAAAAGAAAATTTTGGCGTTATTGCCGTGGGCTCACGGGTCCAGCCTAACGGTAGATGGTGTTTATTCTCAAATGCTAAATAGCATTGAAAGCCGCTGAATTTTCATCAAAATTGCACTAGGATACAACAGATAACTGCCGTTGTATTTTAAGAAAAAAAGTAAAGTTTGAAACTATTTTGTTAGTTAAGTTTTTGCATATTTTTAGGTATAAGTTTTACCTTTAAGAGTTTAGCTATATAATATAACTATATAGAAGTTATTTTAAATGTAAATTTAGTAGTCAAACAAAACAGCCAAAATTACAAATGAAATACGCTAAATAAGCTATACTAACGTTTTTGCAGCATTGACTTGGCTTTAAAGTCTATACACAAAAAAAAATCTTCCCTGGAGAAAAGGGAAAGCCTCCGCCCAAAATAATTTTTTTTCATGTAAGAAAACCGCTTGTTTTGAGAAAAAAAACAATTGTCTTGAAAAATTGTTTTGATTTAAAACAATTCGCCTTTAAAGAAGAAACAGTGATTTTGAAACAAGATATAAAATTTCTTACCTATATCTTTTAGCACAAAAAAAGCTTTACTTCCGTCAAGAACTTTACTTTTTTAACTCAAAATAGCGGAACTTCTTGAAACAAAAATGAAAATTTAATTTTAAAACAAGACAATTACATCAATATTTTCTTAAATTGAAATAACAAGTTATTTTTTTTCTCAAACGAGAAGACAAATTCGGACCTTTCGGCATTTCAAATTTCGCCCTTTGTGCGTGCGAGTGGCGTCTCGATGTCGCTAAAATGTTTACGTTTTTAAGAGTGAATTTGAATCCTAAAAACAGTTCGTTTAATTAAACAGATAAACCGTACATCAAAAACTAACAAAATTTTGCACAGCGGAGGCTCCTGATATCCCCCACAGACCATTCGCGTGATTTTTCAAATATATATATATATATATATATATATATATATATATATCTTGTTTTTATTCAGTTTTTTAAAATAATCGATAATTTTTACCGTGAATTAAACATTTTCAGGATACGCAAAATGTAAAAAACTTAAAATTATACAAGTTCCAGGAAAATGCTTTAAACTTTCACCGTACAAAGTTTGATACAAATTTGATTAACACTTTTTTGGATTAACTAATTGGAAGAAGCGCATTTTTTATTCAAATTCACCCTTAAGAGAGATAAAATTATTTAAAGCAAAACAAACTTTTCGATCAAGGAAACTTATTTATTTAAATTTTTTTCAGATGAAAAAATATATTTCAAAATAAGAAAATGATGTTTTTGGTGCGAAACAAAATTTAATTTAATTAAGAAAACGTATTTTTCTAATTTTCTTCAGATGAGAAAAACTATTTCGAAACAAGAAAATAATTTTTTAGCGCAAAATGTTATTGCTAGGCTATTGTTTTAAACCGAGATATTTTTTAAAACTATGTCTATGTATAACAAGAAGGTTGCCGCTTTCATTCAAGACAAATGGATTTTTTTCGGGTAATGCAATCTTTATTTTCAACGAAAATCACTACATAACTCTAATTCTTTTTTTTGTGTGTTGTCGAAGCTGTGCTACATAACAAGTGGGTAAAGTGCCTAAAAATATGTACGGTAAATGACGTCACCTTAGCCCTCAATGTGTGTTCTTATTTATTAAATATAATTAAAACTATTCTAATGGCTTAAAGTCGTTAAAATGACTCTTACTACTTTTTTTGGTTTTTTGAAAATTATAAAAAAAATTAATTTCATATTTTTTTAAACAAAATAATACGAAATGAAATTTATTCTAAATTCTTGCACCTGGAGTACTCGTCATGGCTACGACCCAGAACCCGTCATGAAAATGACCCAGTATCCCTCATAATTTAAAATAATTATTAAAAAAAAATAAGTACTTATGATCGTTATTTAAAAAAAAATATTTTCGAAAATTTTAAAAATAACGGCAAAACAAAAACAATAATCCTAATGTATCATATTATATTTAAGATATTATGATAAAATGGCCTGTTGAATGTTGAACACTTTTTTTTCTTACTTCGGTCCACCTTTATTAAAGAAAAAACAAAAGCATTGATATTAGGTACTTAATTAAGACTACATTGCAGATTGTAGAAATTTTGATACCTTTACCAAAACACGATTTTTGAACTTTTGGTAACTTTAAGCCGTGGCTTTCACTAAAGCTTCAACTGGCATAAGTTAAAGACAAAATATTAAGCCTAAATCAAGTTTTGTAGTCTGCAGGATTTTTTAATTTCCTGGGTCGTATATGTTTAAATTGTGATCTTTAAAATCTCAGTAGATACTTGGGCACAATAGGCCCATTTGAGACCGCAGTGCATGGTTCAGCCTTACCTAGGAAGATAACCACTAGTTTTGAATACATACAATCATAACTTTAGGCCATTTCCTTAAGTTTTCTCCGAGTATTTACAAAAAATACCTACATTTCGAAAAGTCAACAAAATAAAAAAAGTGTAAAAATTTAAATAACAAAATACGGAATAAATTAAAAATACTCAACAAGAAATGTCACCGACTAAAAAGGCACGTAACTATAAAATCCACTGTTGTGGGATTTATTCGATAGATATTTAAAAAATAGTATTTACAATTGGCGCCTAAACTAAATACGAGCGTTTTTAAATACCTCGCTGCGCTCGTTATTTAAGGCAACACTCGTAAAATAAAACTCTTTTAGACACTAGTTGTAAAAACTATCGCATACGTACAAATTTTGTAAATAAAAGCTAACAAGAGTGGTTTCTCTCAGTACCCGTCACCTCTATTAAGACCCAGAACTCGTCACCGTTCTTTAATAATAATTTCTTAATAATTGGACCAACAATGATTATGACCAATTCTAGACCTCAAACATAGCTTAGTTTTGTTATTCTAGTTCAACATTTTGTTTTTGCAAAAAACTTAATATTTCTGTAATAAAAATAAAATTTAAAAATTGCTGCTTTTGCAGATAAAAATTTAAAGACCCAGTGTCCGTTACCCATATTTAAAAAAAAAAACGCAAAAATTTTTTACACAAAAAACTAATAATTTAAACATTTTGCTTCAATTTTAATATATGTTAAATTATATATAATATTAATTACTTTTACGTAATATCACAAAAATGTAATAGATCCAAATCACTTGCCTTAGAACAAAACGCGTTACCGCGACCCAGTGTCCGTTACCCATATTTAAAAAAAAACGCAAAACAAAAATTTTTTACACAAAAAACTAATAATTTAAACATTTTGCTTCAATTTTAATGTATGTTAAATTATATATAATATTAATTACTTTTACGTAATATCACAAAAATGTAATAGATCCAAATCACTTGCCTTAGAACAAAACGCGTTACCGCGACCCAGTGTCCGTTACCCATATTTAAAAAAAAACGCAAAACAAAAATTTTTTACACAAAAAACTAATAATTTAAACATTTTGCTTCAATTTTAATGTATGTTAAATTATATATAATATTAATTACTTTTACGTAATATCACAAAAATGTAATAGATCCAAATCACTTGCCTTAGAACAAAACGCGTTACCGCGACCATATTTAAAAAAAAACGCAAAAAAAAAATTTTTTACACAAAAAACTAATAATTTAAACATTTTGCTTCAATTTTAATATATGTTAAATTATATATAATATTAATTACTTTTACGTAATATCACAAAAATGTAATAGATCCAAATCACTTGCCTTAGAACAAAACGCGTTACCGCGACCATATTTAAAAAAAAACGCAAAAAAAAAATTTTTTACACAAAAAACTAATAATTTAAACATTTTGCTTCAATTTTAATATATGTTAAATTATATATAATATTAATTACTTTTACGTAATATCACAAAAATGTAATAGATCCAAATCACTTGCCTTAGAACAAAACGCGTTACCGCGACCATATTTAAAAAAAAACGCAAAAAAAAAATTTTTTACACAAAAACCTAATAATTTAAACATTTTGCTTCAATTTTAATATATGTTAAATTATATATAATATTAATTACTTTTACGTAATATCACAAAAATGTAATAGATCCAAATCACTTGCCTTAGAACAAAACGCGTTACCGCGACCATATTTAAAAAAAAACGCAAAAAAAAAATTTTTTACACAAAAAACTAATAATTTAAACATTTTGCTTCAATTTTAATATATGTTAAATTATATATAATATTAATTACTTTTACGTAATATCACAAAAATGTAATAGATCCAAATCACTTGCCTTAGAACAAAACGCGTTACCGCGACCATATTTAAAAAAAAACGCAAAAAAAAAATTTTTTACACAAAAACCTAATAATTTAAACATTTTGCTTCAATTTTAATATATGTTAAATTATATATAATATTAATTACTTTTACGTAATATCACAAAAATGTAATAGATCCAAATCACTTGCCTTAGAACAAAACGCGTTACCGCGACCATATTTAAAAAAAAACGCAAAAAAAAAATTTTTTACACAAAAAACTAATAATTTAAACATTTTGCTTCAATTTTAATATATGTTAAATTATATATAATATTAATTACTTTTACGTAATATCACAAAAATGTAATAGATCCAAATCACTTGCCTTAGAACAAAACGCGTTACCGCGACCATATTTAAAAAAAAACGCAAAAAAAAAATTTTTTACACAAAAAACTAATAATTTAAACATTTTGCTTCAATTTTAATATATGTTAAATTATATATAATATTAATTACTTTTACGTAATATCACAAAAATGTAATAGATCCAAATCACTTGCCTTAGAACAAAACGCGTTACCGCGACCATATTTAAAAAAAAACGCAAAAAAAAAATTTTTTACACAAAAACCTAATAATTTAAACATTTTGCTTCAATTTTAATATATGTTAAATTATATATAATATTAATTACTTTTACGTAATATCACAAAAATGTAATAGATCCAAATCACTTGCCTTAGAACAAAACGCGTTACCGCGACCATATTTAAAAAAAAACGCAAAAAAAAAATTTTTTACACAAAAAACTAATAATTTAAACATTTTGCTTCAATTTTAATATATGTTAAATTATATATAATATTAATTACTTTTACGTAATATCACAAAAATGTAATAGATCCAAATCACTTGCCTTAGAACAAAACGCGTTACCGCGACCATATTTAAAAAAAAACGCAAAAAAAAAATTTTTTACACAAAAACCTAATAATTTAAACATTTTGCTTCAATTTTAATATATGTTAAATTATATATAATATTAATTACTTTTACGTAATATCACAAAAATGTAATAGATCCAAATCACTTGCCTTAGAACAAAACGCGTTACCGCGACCATATTTAAAAAAAAACGCAAAAAAAAAATTTTTTACACAAAAAACTAATAATTTAAACATTTTGCTTCAATTTTAATATATGTTAAATTATATATAATATTAATTACTTTTACGTAATATCACAAAAATGTAATAGATCCAAATCACTTGCCTTAGAACAAAACGCGTTACCGCGACCATATTTAAAAAAAAACGCAAAAAAAAAATTTTTTACACAAAAACCTAATAATTTAAACATTTTGCTTCAATTTTAATATATGTTAAATTATATATAATATTAATTACTTTTACGTAATATCACAAAAATGTAATAGATCCAAATCACTTGCCTTAGAACAAAACGCGTTACCGCGACCATATTTAAAAAAAAACGCAAAAAAAAAATTTTTTACACAAAAAACTAATAATTTAAACATTTTGCTTCAATTTTAATATATGTTAAATTATATATAATATTAATTACTTTTACGTAATATCACAAAAATGTAATAGATCCAAATCACTTGCCTTAGAACAAAACGCGTCCTACTCCCACTGTTGATGGACCACAACTAAACAGGATTTTTTAGCAGGTGTAATACTCACATCAGACTCTCGGAATTTGATTGCGTGATTGACAAGTGACTAAAGAAATCACTAAACGTTTTGGTTTTGTGTTTTTGTGTTGTAGTCACAAACCTTATAACCAAAAAAATAGACTGCTAATGCTTATGGGTTTTCTCCCAATAAATGACTGCCTCATGGAAGTGACAGTTTGGTGTTATTGGAACCAGAGTAAACCGACTTGAGTAAAATTTGTTGTGGTTGCAAACTCAATATTTTAGTATTTGATGAATATATAACAAGCACTGCTTGACGAAATTTAAGAAAAAATATAAAACCACGGTTTCTTGAGTATTTAAAAAAATTTATTTAGAAAACTGTTCGAATTAACTAGATTTCAAAGGGGCAGTGTAAACAGTGTCATGACGTGACAACTTATTTTCTCTTTATCCACGTTTTTGGTTGGTAGCACTACGTTTGACGGTCTTGACGTTAGTAGATTCGCCATTTTCTTTATTTTCGTTTCTTCGTTTTCGAAGATTTTGCTTTGGATAGACGTCTGTAAAGACGCGAATCCATAGTAACCGAGAAGAAGATGAAGAAGTTTTTGCTTAACGTGTTGTGTTTTTAATATACTTTTTCTGTGCCCTTTTGCATCATGAAGTGCTTTGTTGTCGGCTGCAACAACAGCAATTCTGCGAGTGGAAATACGTTTTCCTATCACAGGTAAGGGTAAATAATTCCTATTTTTGCCAATTTTCTTTAATACTTCTGCGATCATTGCCTGTATTCTGAAAGGCCCATGAGGTGGTTACAGCTCACCAGTGTGGGGAATCAACATTGTTGACAGGAGAAAGAAAGAAACATAAATTCTTTAAAAGAGATTTGTCAAAAAGTTGCAATACTTAAAACTATGAGCTTAAAAACTTATTTAATCTTAATAAATTTAACCTTATAGTTCTTATAATTACTGAGATAGCAATAGTGTCCCATGTTAATTAGAACACCCTGTATTAGCAGTATCCCTTATGAAAAAGGGTTTATTTTTCCTAAGGCAACCATGTTGAATCGCTCATCAGCTGATGGCAGTATTATTAAGTATCGTAATAATGGAAAAGTCTAATTATTGTTTTTCTATTTCTTTCAATAGGTTTCCACCAGATGCTGCTATTAGTAGAAAGTGGTTACTGAGCATTTGAAGAGACTCTAAGACTGTTATTAAATACCAAAGACTCTGTTTTGACCAGCTTTTAATTGAAGCAATCATTAAAACATACAGCACTTTGAGGAGTCATAGCTCTGCAAAAAAATTAGTGAAAGTATATTTGGAGAAAAGGTCCGAAAAGTTTTAACAAAACTTGTATTGTTTAAACAACATGTTTTATATATTATCTTTAATTAAAAATAAGTAGTTTCTGTTTGTAAATAAGTTACTTTTAAGTATTTTTTGTATTGTAACTTTTTTGATGGTATTTTGTAAATAATTATTTTCTACAAATAAAATTTAAGGCTGGGTTTATACAAGCAAATAAAAATTAAAGTAACAAAAATTAAAATAAAAATAAATAATTTTGGTTTATACAGCTGAATAAAAATAACTTGGCAAAATTTTTTAACGATCCTATTTTTAATTTTTTGTAGCTGTATGTTTATGGGTTGAGGGATCTTGTTAATGAAATGTCCTTTTTTTGAAGTGCCAATGTTTCACAAAATTTATATAAAAATAAATTTTGCAAAACGTCGGCATTTCAATATATAAAAATAAATTTTGCGAAACGTTGGCATTCCAAAAAAAGGACGTTTTATTAACCAAATCCCTTGACCCATACACATACACCTTCTAGAAAATAAAAATAACTGAACCAATCAGCACACAGCTTCAATAATTGAAATAATTAAACTAAACTCAATCATACTGTTTTCTTAAATAATAGGTATCTGCCTAAACCAAACCAAAAAATGAGAGGTTATGCGCAAAAATTTTTTCAGATAATAAAAGTTGCCCATCTTTCTATTTTTATTTCTGCTGTATAAACGCCTACACTATTTCCCATAAGCTCAACTTTTATTTGAATTATTATTTTTATTTGCCTGTATAAATAAAGAGTACCGAACAGACAGGGTGATTTTTTTTAAGGGGTCATTCATAAACTGCTGTAGATACTTAAAGAAGGGGAACTTTTTTTCCTAAAGATAAAATGTACTTTACCCATTTAAAAAATTCATATTTTAAGGGAAGGGGGGGGGGCTATTATTTAAGATTATCGTTAAAAAAATTGCAAATTTATTATGCCAGAGCCTTTTTTACAATTAGCCGCGTCTAGTGTTATTTGTGCTTCTCAGTTGGTAGTTATAGGGATTTTGGTGCATTGCCAACTGCTTCTGGCACCAAACTGTCAAATACATGAAGCAGTCATTTCTTAAAGCAACATCATCAGTCTATTTTTTTGGTTATAAGGTTTGTGGTTGTAGTTTCTTAAAAACGAAATAAACTAAACGGGTACTGGGTACCTGACGAGTACTGGGTCGTTTACCTTACTTGTTTAACCTCCGTGCGGAACTGATAAAAATAGATCCGACTTTATTAAAGTCAGGCTATGTCATCTGTAAGTAGCAATAGGAACTTATCGGATGTTATATATATATTTTTTTTTTGACAGTTCCACACAAAGGTAAACAATTACTACATATTTTTAGGCACTTACACATTTGTTATGGGACGGCGGCGGCGCGGCGCCGCGTTCTTCTTGGTTGCTGGGACTATCTGAAACCTACGTTTGGGCTGTCAAAATAATGTTGACTAAACATGATGTTTGTGCCTGCCTTTAATACAGAACGGCATTAACTTTAATTTGTCAACTTTATGGATGGCACAATATGAGCATGTTTAGATGACATATTTATATGACAGAAATGTCAGAAACTTTTCAACCCTCGTGCGGAAATGTCAAAAATAGTTCCGAGTCAGTCTCTGCCGACTTTATGTACCAATAAGTCCCTAATAACTCTCTATTATCTTTTAACCCAGCATAACTTAAGCAGCCCAACTAATTTTCATTAATTTGCTTTTGTTTGGTTTACGAGAGCTCCGATTTGGACCCGTTTTAATAAAATAACCTACTTTTCCCACCACTTTCATAACAAAACTAAAAATATCTGCAATATATAAAAAAAATAAATTAAGAAAAAGTTTAACAGCAATAACAGAAAATCATTTAACACGAGAAAAAAACAACAAAAACTTCGACTTCAAAAGAATACACTAAAAAGTGGCAAGAAAACTAAATAGATCTTATAAAAAACCGATTTAGTTTAAAGTCAGCGCCAATAAACTTTTATAAAACTTGTGGTATTTTGACGATCCAAAAAGTTAAGTTTTACATAAAAATAAAAAATATTTTTTTGGGTATTATGTGTTTTTTTGAAGGTGGTTCATTTCTTTCTAAATTTTTAGTCAGGTCAATATATCTTACTTTTTTTCAAATAAATCCTCCAAGCCATTCTTAAAAAATATTCTCCAAAACGACACGGCAATAATGGTTAATTTAACAAATTAGAACATAGTTTTACGATCATCAGCAGTCCTAGTTTTATTCAAAACTCCTAAAGTCCGCGTAACTTCGTAACGCTTTCAAATGAGACCGGCGCGACGTCCTCGAGGCGCAACTCCTTCAGTTGAACTTCAATAGCGCACTGATACCGGCAATCGGGTTGAAGTTTTCAGTCGTAGGTGATATGATGGTTTTATTGCGAGTGTGCGCTAGTAGATCAAAGAAGAGTTGCGATTGATTGTAGCAAAGGCACTCAATATAAATAACTGATAACAAAAACACTTGTCCGTATCTACACGTCCCAGTCCTTGTGGGTTAAAAGGAAAGAGGTCATATCCACATAACAATTATATACTTATATATTATATCATACCTATATTTTACCATTGAGAATATTACTAACACGTGCCGGCAATAAGTTACGTTATAAGTCATACAGGTGATATAAATGTGATAGAAACTTGACGTGAAACATGACTATAATACGACCAGAACGTTTTTTTAAAAGAATTATAGTAATATATAATATAATATAATGTGGATATGATTTTGTGATTTAAACATGTCCAGATGGCCACGAGATGGATATCCTAAGATATGCAGTAGATATATATATCCACATGAATATTCACCATAATGACCTATTATTAACCCATAAATCTATGATAATTTAACAAATCCTCACATAAAACGCCATTTATTCTTATAATACATCCAACCCGCACAGTGAAGACTTTTTTTAAATTGATATGGAAAACTGTATAATAAAAATAATAAGTAATCTGGTTACATCGTGCGCCTGGTCCATCTACTATTTTAAAACAGGTGCATTGTAGTCAGGCAGTCATCCTGTTTTTTATACTTGCATAGTATTGTTCTGCTCGTAACTTTTTAACAATATCAACCACAGATTTAAAAAAGAATGCTGTTTATTGTTAAAATATTTATTTTTTTTTTATTTTTTATATTTTATACATATTAGAACAGTTATATATTAACAATAGTTGACATCAACTCCCGATGTATAAACCTGATTAATCGACATCGGTCATCTGATGATCTTCTCTCTTACTTTCTCCTTTACTGCTAAACAAAAAGCACAAAAACTGTAGGTATGTTTTCTTTTCCACTCAACAATAACAATTAATTTTTCCATAAATTTGATAATTTTTCGAATTGCAAATGATACTTTTTTTCCAATCTCCTGGCAACACTGGGCCTGGTCGTAATGAAGTGAGAAACAAAAACGCTTTGTCCGATATGCCACGAGTGTAACTTTAATTTTTATTTGCGGACACGAGATTCACTTTGTTGTTTTCTTAAATATTTTGGCTTTTTAGTTCTGAGCAACAAGCCTCCTCCGGAGCGATTGCTTGCTGATGCCTTAAAATTAGGGCCACGTAGTATGAAGCTCCAATTGGGGGCGGTGCTGCTGCGAACGTTACCTCTTTTTAAGAGTCATTTTACAGTGATCTTATATTTTTACAGGTTTCTTCCTTATAACCTGTTGAAAGGTACAGGATTCTGTATTTACGGTATTTTGCACTTTTCAATTTTTTTGTTTCTCAGCTTATTCGACGGGTGGCGCACACAGGTACTAGGTCCCCGCGGATTACAAACTTTTTGTTTTAAATTCGAGAGGTGTGTATGGTTCCTATGTAGCTTCAACTGTCAGGTACAATCCTATGACTCCATGATGATTCCTAATAAGGATGAAACAGGACTGTAGGTGTCTGGATTCTCCATTAGACATTGGAGGCCTGGTCGTAATGAAGTGAGAAACAAAAACACTTTTTCCGATATGCCACGAGTGTTACTTTAATTGACATTTTGGTTTGCTGTTGTGTTGTTAGTTGTTTAATATTGGGTAAATAATCTTCAAAATTTATTTAGGGATGGTGAAATAATCAGGAAATCATTCCATTCCTAGATTTTTTGTCATGAGGAAACCGCTCTCGGGCAAGCCTTCGAGCGGTTTCCACGGCAAAAAATCTTCTACATGATTTATGTTGGGAATTTGGAACCTTTGGTTGCACTAAAACAAAGTTATGATTGTTTTCCACAAACCAAAACTACACTTTTTTTCACTCGACGCGCGTTTTGCTAACAACGTTAGCATCATCAGGAGACGATAAACAATTAACAACGTTAGCATCATCAGGAGACGATAAACAATTGTTTGCTTATCGTCTCCTGATGATGCTAACGGTGTTAGCGAAACGCGCGTCGAGTGCAAAAAAAGTGTAGTTTTTGTTTGTGGAAAACAGTCATAACTTTGTTTTTGATGATTTTAGATAATTTCCCCATCCCTTAAAAAATTAGTGCAGATAATCGCATTTTCAACCAAAAAATAAAAAGAAAAAAAAATTTAAAAACCTTATTTTTTTTTTAAATTTTATGGATGGCTCTATGTGCCTGCTGGCGCCATTTTTTTACTACTTTTAATTCCCATGACTTTTTTGAAGTTCCCAGGTTTTTCAAGAATGTGGACACCAGCTGTTGATTGTTACAATTTTAATTTAGTTTTGAGGATTTTTGTCAACAACATGTAACACTGACATTTTTAGTATAATTTTCACAAAAATTTTCGTTACTTAAGTGAAACGCCCCCTTTGGGGGCGCCCACAAATCTGACCACAACAAACCATTTAATATTAACTCAAACAACAACAAAAAAAATCTGCCTTCAAAGTTGGCCTATTTTTCAGTAAAACTGCTATAACTTCAAAACCAGTAAACCGATTTTAACAAATGTTAGTACTTTTGAAGGTATTAGCAAGGGCTAGAAGCCTCAGTTTTTTTTTAAATTTTTGTCTATTTCAATTTTTAAACTCCAAAAAACCAAAATTGAAAAAAAGAAAAATATTACATCGTACGTCACGCCAATCTTGAAACCGGTACACGCTAGAGGCCTGTTTGTGGCACTTTTTGAAGCCAATTTTAGTTCTGTTTAGTTTTCAAGGTATTAATTTTTAAATTATTAATTTTAAACGCTCATAACTGAAAAACGACTGTACCGATTTTAATGCGGTAAAGTGTTTTCTCAATACAGGTAACTTTTCTTATGATTTTTTAAGTTATATTTGCAAAATTGTTATTTTTGAAAAATGTGGAAGGGTGTGCTACCTTAAAAAAATGGTTTAATTAAAAAAATGTTATTAACTTTTTTTTTATAATCGTTCTGAATACGCTCTAATAGTGTGTTTTCATATTTCGGCTATAACGCGCTGGCTACGCTTATAATTTAGTGCTTATATTTCTGTCTTTGCCCAGTATAGAAAGCGACTTACTTAGGCACTTGGACTTTGAAGATATTAGCAAGGATTTTGCTTCTAAAAAAGCACGTAGAATGTCTTTTCCGTAATTAGTTACTACCTTTTATTTTACTTTGTGAGTGTAAGTACGTACCTAATCTTTAATAGAAATTTTGTTTGAGATTATAAAAATTAAAATATGTATTTTGTATTCGTTGTGTTGGAGGAGGCCCCCTCCTTTCTCCCCCCCTTTATCTTTTGCCCCGAGGCCTCCACACCCTGTAAAAAATCCCTGGCCCCCTTCAAAAATCTGCGAACGCTCCTGATTCTTATCACATTTTATTTATCTAGGTATAACATAACAAAAAAGAACCAAGCAAAATGAAATTAATAGCACTATTATTTTTATTTCTTACAATTTTTTTCCAAAGTTCTGTGTTCTCTCGGGGTAAGTACTTAAAAGGGCCGTAACTTTATAGTTAAAAGGGGTCTCCAGCAAAAATACAAGTTGGGTTTATTTACTACGTTTTCACTTTTTTTTTCAGAAGGAACTGAATAAGTTTTCAATACGAGTTTCTTTTCTGTTTTTACGAAGCGAATTGAAGGCGTTTTAAAAACTTTTTAAACTTGACATTTGTGTGAGGGTAAGTAAACCGGTAAGTTTCCAGCAAAACAATAAAATAAGAATTAAAGTATATACCTACTTTTTGCACGAATATTAGAAGTACTAACAACTTATTATGCGCCCATACATAGGAGCCAGGGGGGGGGGCTGAGATATTGTAAAATGACTATTGAGGTAAACGTCTTTTTATAGCCTTTTTATGATTTTTAATCATCTTGATAGTAGCTCCAATATACATAGGACATAGAACCCCTTTCTCGCCAGCTTGTTTTTTTTTTGAGTTTTTCCAAAAAAAAATCTAAGAAGTGCAATCAAAACATTGAAAACCAAAACAAACGCCGCTGTCAAGTCCGCTACGTCGTCAGTTATTACCCAATATAGGTTTATTGTGTGAAACTCGATGATCTGCTAAATATAAGAGCATTCTAAGTTTATTAAACACTTTTTGGATTTACAAAATGCACTTCAAAACTTATCTACCAGAAATAAAAAAAATTTGCTATGAAATCGAGAAGTTATCAACTTTTAGCTGAATTTTCCTAGTTTTCTTAAAAATAATTGCTAAGTATTCGTTTTTATTGGAACCAACGATAATACAAGGTGTAAATAAAAATGTTTGATGTTCGAAAACACATAGAAGATTTGACTGATATTTTAAAAAATCACAAACTTAATCATATCGAAATATTTAGGGACATTTTCCTAGATGTTGAAGCAATGTGCAATATTTTAGGGTTAGATATTAAAATGCCAAGAACATGTAGTAAGCAAATCAAAGCTAACAGATAGCATTGAAGACAGGTTTTCTCAAAAAAATAGTACTGCCAATTTGTTATTTAAATTTCATCCAAAATACATTGGTACCCTACACTGAAAAAAATATCGTACATAGTATTAATAACAGAAATTTATTAATTTTTTATAGATAATTGTACAGGGTGATCATTTATAAACGCCCTCCCCCTTTAACTTTTTTATTATTTGACATGGAAAAATGAAACAAACGATGGATGGCTTATGAAACTAAACGGGTTTTTCTTCCACTACATCAATTTTTTTTAGGTCACCTTGTATAGCAAAGATGACGAAGAAGTCAGTTTTTTTAAATAGAATACCCCTTATATTTTTGTTTTTTTGGATTCCTAAAAAAAATAGATTTACAGCAATATAATATGTTATGAGTCTCTCTCACCGTTCGCGAGATATTAACATTTACATTTTCAAAATGGGAAAAACTTGCAATTTTTCACGACTAAGTTGGCTATGAAAAGAAACACACTACAGAAACAATAGGTAGGCGTTGAAGCGTGCCGGTGTTGCTTTTGTTATTTTTTTTTGTCCATGGCAACCTTTGATCAAATAATATTAATTAGAAATTAATTACGAAAGAAAGCTTTTTGATTAAACTTATTTATATATTTTTTCATATAACATTAAAACTCTATCACTATATCCATAAAAAACAACGACTGAAATATCAACACAAAATCATTTAAAATTAGTAATAAATCTAAGATAAATTTATAAAAGATGTTCGAATCTATCTCCTTCAACTTCAATACATTTTTCAAATCTACGCCTTAAACCGTTAACAGTATTAACAAGAAACTCTGAAAAATTTTCGTTTAGTTGGTTAACTTCTATTTCCACCAGCTCTCTTGTTTGTTGAGGATTCTGGATATTTACCTGAAATACTTTATCCCTCAGATAATTCCACAAGAAAATGTCAAGCGGTATAAGATCAAAGCTGCTCGGCGGCCACCGAATATTCCCATTTTTTCCAATCCACTCCCCAAAATGATTGTTTAAGAAATTTTGAATATCGCGGACATTATGGGACGTGGCTCCATCCTGATGAAAAATTAAATTTTGCAGTTCGATAAGTGGAAGATCTTCTAGAAATTCAAGCAGGTGGGTCTCCAAAAAATGTAAATATCTATCGCCTGTTGGAATTCCTTGGAAATAAAAAGGTCCTATTACACGGTCTGCTAAAATCCCACACCAAGTATTAACAGACTGTCTTCCTTGCAATCTCACTTCCTTTATAAAATTGGGATTTTTCCCAGTACCTATGATTTTGTCTGTTGGGTACCCCACATGTTGAAAATGTAGATTCGTCCGACCACAAAATTTTGTTCAAAAAATTTGGGTGTTCATGCATCCTTCGTAGCATCGTGCGGCAGAAATCGACACGTTTTCTCTTTTGCTCCGGATTTAGAGCTTGCACGGTACGCAACTTACATGACTTGTAGGAATGTTTGCTTAGCTCATTTCTTATCTTTCCATAAGAGCTGCTATTTTGATGCCCTTCTTGCCTTAAAACTCTACAAACTTGCCGAGTTGAGGATTTAGGATTTTCTTCAAAATGAAGAAGAATATTAAGGTTTATTTCTTCATTAGCAGGAACATACCTCTTTTTTCTTCGTACGTTTGACGTGTCTCTAAATTTACGAAAGAGCCGTCTTTTTGTGAATCTCGTAGGACATTGTCTGTTTGGAAACTGCTGTCTATACTCACGAATAGTCGCACGAGAGTTATAATTGTTTCTTGAAAATAACAATAAAATTTCTTGCCTTTCTTGATCTGAAGAAACCATTTTTGTGAAAGAATAGGCACTAAAAATTTCTATGCAAATGATTTGTGTTGACATTTTTGTTTCCTATTTTATTTTCTTTTGTTTTTCATGGGTAACTAGATAACTATGGTAACAGTTTTGACCGTAGGGGTAAACAATGAATCAAAGGTTGCCCTGGACAAGTGGGTTTCTTTGCGTGGCCAACTTAGTCGTTAAAAATTGCAAATTTTTTCAATTTTGAAAATTTAAATGTTAATATCTCGCGAACGGTGAGAGATAGAAGAGAGATGTGAAGGTATTTTTTTAAGAAATCCAAAAATACAAAAATATAAGGGGTGTTTTATTTTAAAAAATTGACTTCTTCGTTATCCTTCGTATATAGGGTGACCTAAAAAAAATTGGTATAGTGGAAAAAAACCCGTTTAATTTCATAAGTCATCCATCGTTTGGTTCATCTTTCTACATCAAATAAAAAAAAAGTTAAACTACTGTACATCAATAACATGTAACTGTTACAAAAATCGGAGAAAAGTTATAAAAATTGTCAAATAAAGTAATGAAATTAATAAACGGAAGATACGAAATCAATGAAAAATGTTTCTTATGAAGATAATAAAAGAGCATATGAAATAAATAAAACATGTTAACGATTTTAATCAATGCCTTAAATATAATTTTTGGCTTTGATAGATATTTTAAAGACCTTTCAAATGACGTACAATATGACGCCCCAGCAAACGTCCTTAACCCCAAAAAATTACCTTATATTGGAAAATAATAAATTTTGAAAAAAAATGCATTTTTCAATCTCGACGTTGTCCATAGAATTTAATTTTTGGCTTTGATAGATACTTTAAAGACCTTTCAAATGACGTACAATATGACCCCACAGCAACCGTCCTTCACCCTAAAAATCCACCTTACATTGGAAAATAGGATAATTTTGAAAAAAAAATGCATTTTCCCCAGAAACCGTTCTTAACCCGAAAAAATTACCTTGTATTGTAAAAAAGGAAAAAAAATAATTTGGGCACTTTTCTTAAAAAAACGATTTTTTAAAAATTTTTATATCAAAATAGTAGTTTTCACAACTAGTGGCTAAAATAGTGCTTTTTTCACAAGCGTAGGGTTAAATAATGAGTGCGGCGAGGTATTTAAAAGCGCGAGTAAAAAAAGCACAGTTTAGCCGCGAGTTGTTAACACTATTTTTTTTAATACCTTTATGAAAAAATCCAAGGAAAACAGGAATATACTTTTAAAAATCTCAAACGAGTAGCACTTCTCGCAACACTCCATCTTTACACGATAAATCAAGGCGGCTATTAAATGAAATAACAATGGTTACCATAGCGACGTGCCTTTTTACTCGGTGACGTTTATTGTTGCGACATTTTAATCTTTGACAGTTTGATATTTTGACGATGTTTTTAAATGATTTTTTGATGATAATTGGATTTTTTCAATTTTACTATTGCGCTATTTCTCTTTAACTTTGTGTAAAAAACGGACAGAAATCTTTTTTTGCACCCGTAATCAAAAAAAAAGTTTCTTTGCATCGTTAACCAAAAAAGCCATGCTTAGTTATCTGCAGACAGTTACTAAAATCATGTTTTTGAAGGTATAGAAAAAAATGTTTTTACTTTTTTCAAAAGATTTTTTGGATGGCTATACGTGCAGTTTTTTTTATTAATATAGTGGGCGTTGAAATATAAAAAAAAACGATAATCTAAAAAATTCACTAGTCTTAACCAAGTATAAAGGCGCAATTACACAAACGAACATGCTCAAACAAAAGTTCGTGCAAAAGATCTAAAATTTTTTGCGTGAACATTTTTGTGAGCATTTCTTTGAACATTTCGTTCGGGTAAATTTTTGAGCAAATTATTGGTATCTGTTTTCGAAACATATTTTTAAAGATGAGAATAAATAAAATTTCACAGCAGTGATCATTGATCTCAATTCTTTAAAAAAATGGAACACCAACTTTTATTTTAAATTTTTGTGAAAAAAGCCGACGGCAAGCGAAACATTGTTATTGGCTATCAGTTTTGTCACATGGATTAAGGTTACTTATAATATTTTTTTCTTATTGTTTTTCCCGGATTTTTTCTCCCGGTGGTTTTTTTGGGATTTTCTTGCGAGTTTTTTTTTATTTCCAAAAGTTTTTTTCCTAAATTTAAAAAACAACCCAGGAAAATTGGGAGTTTTTCAAATATCGGCAAAAAACTCAAAAATTGCACTTTTAAGCGGTAATCCGCGCCTCGTGACTATGAGGAGTGGTGGGAAGGGGAATTTTTAAAAAAAAATATTTTTGTAACTTTACTTTACCCTTAGCTTTGATTGTGTTTTTTTTTTAATTCCTCACACCATAGATATAGATATTTACTGTCAATTTAATGTAATAATCAAGGTCGATTACTGACACTGAACAAACAATATGCAAAGGGCAACATTCCGATTCAAAAGTCTAGTCTATTACTGCTAAATTATATTTTTTAGATAAGGGTCGGGATCGTAGGGTTATAAACGTGGGTAATAAACGGGTATTATTTAAAACGAACGTGCCTTTGTTCATATATTTGAGATTTAATAAAATGTATATAGATTTTTTAATTTGACTTAATTATTATTGTAAAAGACTAAACTAGGAAGTAAAATAAAGAGATATTCTTTTAAACGTAAATTTATAGCATTACATTTTACAGGCAACAGCAATAAATAAGTGCCAATTATTATTTTTTTATTCTCGTTTTTTTACAACCCCAAAAAAGTTACAAGTATACTGGCATATCCCCTATTAAAATCAGGTCAATCGAAGTTGCTTATGAGGTAAAATGTGAATTTCGACATCAAATCGTTTTTCCGTCGGAAAGCACTTAATTAAAAATACCTTATTTTAAAACTTTGTTTTTCTATTTTCAGGTAAGGTCAATGAATTCCGATAACAATATATATTTTGAATTTGTAAAGAAATTTTTATACCCCCAATTCTTCAGACAAATTTTGCTCAACATTCTCTCCAAAATTTACGTGTGTTTCTTTGTACGCGATTTTGCTCGAACATTTCTTTGAACATTTTGCTCAAGAGGCTCCTGTAAATGTTTGTCGGCATTTCAACATCAAAGGAAAGTTTGTCTGTGTAAATGCGCCTTAATAATGCATCGCGTCGGTGTGTCACGTAATACGTCTGTTGAGTTTTAATAAATGTAAATTCAAATTCGGGTAGCATTCAAAAAAACTGTTTTCTAAATTAGGTTTGATTAGGTAAATGGAATGTCTCTGGATTAAAAAAGTTCCTTTTTAAATGAAATGGAAAAAAATCAATTGCCTAAATTTGTTCTTTACTAAGAGTTGAACCATTTACCTCAATGAGTTGAACGATATAAGTTACATTTGCCAACTGCTCACACCACAACTGGAAGACATTATTCGTATGCCGAATCGTAATTAAGAAAACAGTTTTTTTTTGAGTCTTTCCCTTACTTGAATCATAACTTTACATTTATTAAAACACAACAAACATATTAAGGCGCCATTACACAGACGAACATGCTCAAACAAAAGCTCGTGCAAAAGATCTAAAATTTTTTGCGTGAACATTTTTGTGAGCTTTTCTTTGAACATTTAAATTAAAAAAAACAGAATCCAGGAAAATTTTTCTTTTCCAAAAAATTTGAGTTTTTCAAATATCGGCAAAAAACTCAAAAATTGCACTTTTAAGCGGTAATCCGCGCCTCACGACTATGAGGAGTGGTAGGGAGGGGATTTTTTTTAAACATATTTTTGTAACTTTACTTTACTCTTAGCTTTGATTGTTTTTTTTTTTAATTCCTCACACCAGATTTACCTAGTTAGTTTAAGGCCCCAACGGTTGCTTAAAAAAGCAAAAGGTTCATGAAAATGTTGAAGATAGATATTTACTGTCAATTTAATGTAATAATCAAGGTCGATTACTGACACTGAACAAACAATATGCAAAGGAGCAACATTCCGATTCAGAAGTCTATTACACCTAAATAATATTTTTTTAGACAAGGGTCGGGATCGAAGGGTTGTAAAAGTGGGTAATAAACGGGTATTATTTAGACCGAACGTGCTTTTGTTCATATATTTGAGATTTAATAAAATGTATTTAGGTTTTTTAATTAGACTTAATTATTATTGTATTGTGTTTTAAACTAGGAAGTAAAATAAAGAGATATTCTTTTAAACGTAAATTTTTATCATTACATTTTACAGGCAACAGCAGTAAATAAGTGCCAATTATTATTATTTTTTATTCTCGTTTTTTTACAACCCCAAAAAAGTTACAAGTATACTGGCATATCTCCTATAAAAATCAGATCAATCGAAGTTGCTTATGAGGTAAAATGTGAATTTCGACGTCAAATTGTTTTTCGGTCGGAAAGCACTTACTTAAAAATACCTTGTTTTAAAACTTAATCTTTCTATTTTCAGTTAAGTTCAGTGAATTCCCATAAAAATATAAAATTTAAATTTGTAAGAAACCAACATTTCTTCAAACCAATTTTGCTTAACATTCTCTCCAAAATTTCCGTGAGTCTTTTTGTACGAGATTTTGCTCGAAATTTTTTTTGAACATTTTGCTCAAGAGGCTCGTGTAAAGGTTTGTCGGCATTTCAACATCAAAGGAAAGTTCGTCTGTGTAAATGCGCCTTTACGTGATTTTTTAAAATTTTTTGACTTTCTTCGTGGGTACGCGTAGGATTTGTAAATATTTATCATTATTAGGCCTTACATACCGACGCGTGTATTTTCGGGTTAAGACTAGTAAATTTTGTAGATTATCGTTATTTTGTTCATATCCCAACGCCTACCAAAAAAATAATAAATAAACTATCATGCTAACAAACCTGAGAAATATATTTTAAGCAGTTTAGGTAAATGGTTTTTAATTTAATATTAAAAACAAAGAAAATTTAACCTCAAAATAGTTTTTTTAATCTTTATGCTTTAAAATATTGTTAAGATTGGATTATACTAGCAATAATATATCACACAAAACCATTTTTTGAATTTAAAATTAAAAAATTGGAAAAGTGCTCAATGTAGGGTTTTACTTTTTTTTTGGCGGGTAATTTAAAACATGCTATGGAAAAAAAAGTTGAGGTGCAACTTTTCAGTTGAAATAAAACGAGGACCGGGTACTACAACCGAAAAATAAATTGCTACATCCACCATCAGAAAATTACCAATTACCTCCTTCATTCAGCTACTTCCCCCAAAATATCCAATTACACACTTCACATTCAGCTTTTAGTGTGAAAGTCGTTTGCTGTCCAATGTAAGGTAATTTTTTGGGGAGAAGGACGGTTGCTGGGGGGTCATATCGTACGTTATTTGAAAGGTCCTTAAAGTATCTATCAAAGTCAAAAACTAAAGTCTATGAAAATCGTCGAGATTGAGAAATGCATTTCTTTTCAAAATTGTCCTATTTTCCACAAGATAATTTTTGGAGTGAAGGACGGTTGCATATCATACGTCATTTGAAAGAGCCTTAAAGTATCTATCAAAATACTATGGACAACGTCAAGAATGAAAAACGCATTTTTTTTCAAAATTCTCCTAATTTCAATATAAGGTCGTTTTCTGTGGTGAAGGACGGTTGCTGGGGGGTCGTGTCATTCGACATTTAATTCATATCATATATGAAAAATGTCGGCGTTGTCCATAGAATAAAAAAATTTTCTATTTTACAATACAAGGTCATTTTTTTGGGATCAAAGACGATAGCAAGGGGGTCATATCATATGTCATTTGAAAGTTCCCTAAAGCGTTTATCAAACCCAAAAATCAAATTCTATGGACAACGTCGAGATTGGAAAATGCATTTTTTTTTCAAAATTCTTCTATTTTCCAATGTAAGGTCGTTTTCAGAGATAAAGAACGGTTGCTGGGCGGTCATGTCATACGTCATTTAAGGTCTTTAAAATGGCTAACAAAGCCAGAAATGAAATTCTATGGACACCGTCGAGATTGGAAAATGCATTTCTTTCTCAAAGCTTCCTATTTTACAACATAAGGTCATTTTTTGGGGGTAAGGACAGTTGCTGGGGGGTCATATCGTACGTCATTTGAAAGGTCTTTAAAATAAATATCAAATCCAAAAATGAAATTGTATGGACAACGTCGAGATTGAAAAATGCATTTTTTTTCAAAATTGTCCTAATTTCCAATATAAGTTCATTTTTTGGGGTTAAAGACTAAGGGGTCATATCATACGTCACTTGAAGGGTCTTTGAAGTACCTATCAAAGTCAAAAATAAAACTCTATGGAGAACGTCGAGATTGAAAAATGCATGTTTTTTTTTTAAATTTCCTATTTTACAATATAAGGTAATTTTTTGGGGTGAAAGACGGTTGCAGGGTGGTCATATCATACGTCATTTGAAAAATCCTCTAAGCGTCTCTCAAACTCAAAAATCAAATTCTATGGACAACGTCGAGATTGAAAAATGCATTTTTTTCAAATTTCTCCTATTTTTTAATATAAGGTCGTTTTCTGTGGTAAAGTACGGTTGCTGGGGGGTCGTGTCATACGTCATTTAAGAGGTCCTTGAAATGTCTATCAAAGCCAAAAATGAAATTCTATGGACAACGTCGAGATTAAAAAATGTATTTTTTTTTCAAAATTCTCCTATTTTCAATATAAGGTCATTTTTTGGGGTCAAAGACGGTTGCCGTGGGGGTAATATCGTACGTCATTTGAAATGTCTTTAAAGTATCTATCAAGGCCAAAAATGAATTTCTATGGACAACGTCGAGATTGAAAATTGAATTTTTTTCTAAATTATCCTAATTTCCAATATAAGGTCAT
This sequence comes from Oxystoma pomonae, assembly GCA_963921995.1. Taxonomy (NCBI): domain Eukaryota; kingdom Metazoa; phylum Arthropoda; class Insecta; order Coleoptera; family Brentidae; genus Oxystoma; species Oxystoma pomonae. Next base: position 40,253,830 of record OY998165.1, read on the forward strand.
TTTTTGGGGTTAAAGACGGTCGCTGGGGGGTCGATTCGTACGTCGAGATTGAAAAATGCATGTTTTTTTCAAATTGTATTATTTTACAATATAATGTCAGTTTTTGGGGTTAAGGACGGTTGCTGGGGGGTGATATCTTACGTCATTTGAAAGGTCTTTAAAGTATCTATCAAACACAAAAATCAAATCCTATGGACAATGTCAAGATTGAATACTTCTATTTTCCAATGTAAGGTCGTTTTCTTTGGGGCAGGACGGTTGCTGGAGGGTCACGTCATACGTCATTAGAAAGCTCCTTAAAGTGTCGAATTTTATGGACTTTTTTTCCAAATTCTTCTATTTTTCAATGTAAGGTCGTTTTCTGTGATGAAGGAGGGTTGCTGGAGGAGTCGTGTCATACGACATTTAAGAGGTGCTTAAAATGTCTATCAAACCAAAAAATCAAATTCTATGGACAACGTCGAGATTGAAAAATGATTTTTTTTCAAAATTGTTCCATTTTCCAATTTAAGGTCATTTTTTGGGGTTAAGGACGGTTGCTGGATGGTCATATTGTACGTCATTTAAATGATCTTTAAAGTGTCTATCAAAGCCAACAATCGAATTTTATGGACAACGTCGAGATTGAAAAATGCATTTTTTTTCAAAATTCTTCCTTTTTCCAATGTAAGGTCGTTTTCTGTGGTGAAAAAGGGTTGCTGGGGGATCGTGTCATACGACATTTAAGAGGTCCTTAAAATTTCTATCAAAGCTAAAAATGAAATTCTATGGACAACGTCGATTTTGAAAAATTTTTCAAAATTACTTTTTTCCAATTTAAGGTCATTTTTTGGGGTTAAGGACGATCGCTGGAAAGTTATATTGTACGTCATTTAAAATATATTTAAAGTGTCTATTAAAGCCAACAATCCAATTCCATGGACAACGTCGAGATTGAAAAATGCATTTTTTTCTAAATTATCCTAATTTCCAATATAAGGTCATTTTTTGGGGTTAACGGCGGTCGCTGGGGGGGTCTATTCGTACGTCATTGAAAAGGTTTTTAAAGTGTCTTTCAAAGCAAAAAGTCAAATTCTATGGACAACGTCGAGATTGAAAAATGGATGTTGTTTTCAAAATTTTTTATTTTACAATATAATATCATTTTTTGGGGTTAACGATGGTTGCTGGGGGGGTGATATCGTACGTCATTTCAAAGGTCTTTAAATTATCTATCAAACACAAAAATCAAATTCTATGGACAACGTCAAGAATAAAAAATGCATTTTTTTCAAATTTCTTCTCTTTTCCAATGTAAGTCGTTTTCTGTGGTGAAGGACGATTGCTGGAGGGTCATGTCAAACGTCATTTAAAAGCTCCTTAAAGCGTCTATCAAACCAAAAAATCAAATTCTATGGACAACGTCGAGATTGAGAAATGCATTTTTTCAAAATTGTCCCATTTTCCAAGTTAAGGTCATTTTGTGGGGGTAAGGACGGTTTCTGGAAGGTCATATTGTATGTTATTTGAAAGATCTTTAAAGTGTCTATCAAAGCCAAAAACTGAATTCTATGGACAACGTCGAGATTGAAAAATGCATTTCTTTCTCAAAACTTCTTATTTTACAACATAAGGTCATTTTCCAAGTTAAGGTCATTTTGTGGGGTTAAGGACGTTTGCTGGGGGGTCATATCGTACGTCTTTTAAAAGATCCTTGAAGTGCCTATCAAAGCCAAAAATGCATGTTTTTTCAAAATTTCCTATTTTACAATATAAGGTACTTTTTTGGGGTGAAAGACGGTTGCAGGGTGGTCATATCATACGTCATTTGAAAGGTCCTCTATGCGTCTATCAAACTCAAAAATCAAATTCTATGGATAACGTCGAGATTAAGAAATGCATTTTTTCAAAATTCTCCTATTTTTTAATATAAGGTCGTTTTCTGTGGTGAAGTACGGTTGCTGGGGGGTCGTGTCATACGTCATTAGAAAGCTCCTTAAAGTGTCTATCAAACACAAAAAATCAAATTCTATGGACAACGTTGAGATTGTAGAGGTCGTTTTCTGTGGTAAAGGAGGGTTGCTGGGGGGATCGTGTCATACGATATTTAAGAGGTCCTTAAAATGTCTATTAAAGCCAAAAATGATATTCTATGGACAACGTCGAAATTAAAAAATGCATTTTTTTCAAAATTGTCCTAATTTCCAATATAAGGATATTTTTGGGGGCCATATCGTACGTCATTTAAAAGGTCTTTAGAGTATCTATAAGACACAAAAATCAAATTCTATGGACAACGTCAAGATTGAAAAATGCATTTTTTTCAAAATTCTTCTATTTTCCAATATATGGTCGTTTTCTGTGGTGAAGGAGGGTTGCTGGAGGGATCGGGTCATATGACATTTAAGAGGTCCTGAAAATTTCTATCAAAGCAAAAAATGAAATTCTATGGACAACGTCGATATTGAAATATGTAAGCTTATTTTCTGTGGTGAAGGACGGTTGCTGGAGGGTAATTTCATACGTCATTTGAAAGCTTCTTAAAGCGTCTATCAAACCAAAAAATGAAATTCTATGAACAACGTTAAGATTGAAAAATGTATTTTTTTCAAAATTGTCCCATTTTCCAATTTAAGGTCATTTTTTTGGGTTAAGGACGATTGCTGGAAGGTTATATTGTACGTCATTTGAAAGATCTTTAATGTGCCTATCAAAGCCAAAAATCCAATTCTATGGACAACGTCGAGATTGATAAATGCATTTTTTTTAAAATTGTCCTAATTTCCAATATAAGTTTATTTTTTGGGGTTAACGACGGTTGCTGGGGGGTCATATGGTACGTCATTTAAAAGGTTTTTAAAGTGTTTATCAAAGCCAAAAGTCAAATTCTATGGACAACGTCGAGACTGAAAAATGCAGGATTTTTTCAAAATTTATTATTTTACAATATAATATCATTTTTTGAGGTTAACGACGGTTGCTGGGGGGTTGTATTGTACGTCGTTTGAAAGGTATTTAAAGAATCTATCAAACACAAAAATGAAATTCTATGGACAACGTCGAGATTGAAAAATGGATGTTGTTTTCAAAATTTATTATTTTACAATATAATGTCATTTTTTGGGATTAAGGACGGTTGCTGGGGGATGATATCGTACGTCATTTCAAAGGTCTTTAAAGTATCTATCAAACACAGAAATCAAATTCTATGGACAACGACAAGAATGAAAAATGCATTTTTTTTCAAAATTCTTCTATATTTTCTGTGGTGAGGGACGGTTGCTCGAGGGTCATGTCATACGTCATTAGAAAGCTCCTTAAAGTGTCTATCAAACCAAAAAAATTAAATTCTATGGATAACGTCGAGATTGAAAAATGCATTTTTTTCAAAATTGTCCCATTTTCCAATTTAAGGTCATTTTTTGGGGTTAAGGACGATTGCTGGAAGGTCATATTGTATGTCATTTGAAAGATCTTTAAAGTGTCTATCAAACCAAAAATCAATTTCTATGGACAACGTTGAGGTTGAAAAATGCATTTTTTTCAAAATTGTCCTAATTTCCAATATAAGGTCATTTTTTGGGGTTAACGACGGTTGCTGGGGGGTCGTATCATACGTCATTTAAAAGGTCTTTAAAGTATATATCAGACACAAAAATCAAATTCTATGGACAACGTCAAGATTGAGAAATGCATTTTTTTTTCAAAATTCTTTTATTTTCCAATGTAAGGTCGTTTATCAAATCAAATTCTATGAACAACGTCGAGATTGAAAAATGCATTTTTTTAAAATTGTCCCATTTTCCAATTTAAGGTCATTTTTTGGGGTTAAGGACGGTAGTTGGAAGGTCATATTGTATGGTATTTGAAAGATCTTTAAAGTGTCTATCAAAGCCAAAAATCGAATTCTATGGACAACATCGAGATTGAAAAATGCATTTTTTTTCAAAATTCTCTTATTTTCCAATGTAAGGTCGATTTTTAGGGTGAAGGACGGTTGATAGGGGGTCGTGTCATATGACATTTAAGAGGTCCTTAAAATGTCTATTAAAGCCAAAAATTAAATTCGATGGACAACGTCGAGATTGAAAAATGCAAGTTTTTTTCTAAATTTCCTATTTTACAATATAAAATCATTTTTTTCGGGTTAACGACGGTCGCTGGGGGGTCATATCGTACGTCGTTTGAAAGGTCCTTAAATCGTCTATGAAAATCAAAAGTCAAATTCTATGGAAAACGTCGAGATTGACAAATGCATTTTTTGTTCAAAATTCTCCTATTTTCCAATGTAAAGTCGATTTCTAGAGTGAAGGACGGCTGCTGGGGGGTCATATCATACGTCATTTGAAAGTTCTTTGAAGTATCTATCAAAGCCAAAAATAAAATTCTATGGACAACGTCGAGATTGAAAAATGCAAGTTTTTTTCCAAATTTCCTATTTTACAATATAAGGTCATTTTTTGGGGTTAAGGACGGTTGCTGGAAGGTCGTATTGTATGTCATTTGAAAGATCTTTAAAGTGTCTATCAAAGCCAAAAATCGAATTCTATGGACAACGTCGAGATTGAAAGATGCATTTTTTTTCAAAATTCTCCTATTTTCCAATGTAAAGTCGATTTTTAGGGTGAAGGACGGTTGCTAGGAAGTCATGTCATACGACATTTAAGAGATCCTTAAAATGTCTATTAAAGCCAAAAATGAGATTTTATGAACAATGTCGAGATTAAAAAATGCATGTTTTTTCAAAATTTCCTGATTTACAATAAAAGGTCATTTTTTGGGGTGAAAGATGGTTGCAGGGTGCTCATAGCATACATCATTTGAAAGTTCCTCAAAGCGTCTATCAAACTCAAAAATCAAATGCTATGGGCAACGTCGAGATTGAAAAATGCAGTTTTTTTCAAAATTTTCCTATTTTTAATATAAGGTCGTTTTCTGTGGTGAAGCACGGTTGCTGGTAGGTCGTGTCATACGTCATTTAAGAGGTCTTTAAAATGTTTATCAAAGCCAAAAATGAAATTCTATGGAAAACGTCGAGATTGAAAAATGTATATTTTTTTCAAAATTCTCCTATTTTCCCATGTAAGGTCGATTTCTAGGGTAAAGGACGGCTGCTGGGGGGTCATATCATACGTAATTTAAAAGGTCTTTAAAATGTCTATCAAAGCCAAAATTTAAATTCTATGGAAAACGTCGAGATTAAAAACGAAATTACGAGATTAAATTAAAAACTGCATTTTTTTGTCCTATTTTCCAATATAAGGTAATTTTTTGGGGTTAAGGACGGTTGCTGGGGGGTCATTTTGTACCTCGTTTGAAAGGTCTTCAAAGTATCTAAAAAGGCCAAAAATGAAATTGATTAGTAAAACATGACCAAAAATTCGTATTCCTTATTCCCAAAAACCCTCTTGTCGTAAACATAAGTGTTTTTCTCCCTCCACTCCCCTTGTGAAAAGGGAAGGGCTGCCTTATAATACCAGTATTATGATTCTATTGTCACCGGAACTATAAATGCATGCCAAATTTGAAGGCAATCGGATGTGTATATGTCAGTTAACATTGGTAAGAAAAAAATGACTTAAAATCGTCCGTCTTGTATCCGCCATATTGAATTTTTAAAACCTGATTAGAAATTTGTCATCGCCATCCCCAAATCCCCGCACATACCAAATTTCAACAAAATCGGGCGTACTTCAACTGTATCCCCCCATCCCCTTCGAGTGGGGGGAGCTATCAAGTTCATCACACTATAATATTGTGTTGTCATCGCAACTATATAAGCATGACAAATTTGAAGCCGATCGGATATATGTAAGTTGGTCAAGATTTTGTGTCTCATAAGCCTAAAATCCAGTTAAAGTTGTTACTGGCCTGCTGCTCGTACGCGAACTCGCATCAACCTTACACTCGTCATTTATGAGGAGGGAGGTATTTGGAGACTATCCTGCAAATTTCGTCAAAATCGGGCAGTTGGTTGCAGAGATAAACGCGTTTAAAATATTTATTCTTGATTTATTTGGTCCACTGTAATATTTACAAATCTGAATCTGAATCCAAATCCAACTTCAACGACTTGCATAACGAGTAACATACCGTTTTAGGTGTATCGTGGGCTGGTCTAGATGCCCTGGATACAATTTTTCACAGTTAATGTTTTACCAGAGGTAAGCAACTCGATTTGGCAGATGTTGGGGAAATGTTGCACCTTTTTGGAAAGCTTGTTTTGACATCTTGTTTTGTGAATTGTTTTAGTTTCAAAATAAAATACATATTTCTTTATTTACTAAGCGGAATAAATAAACTAACACAAAGGTGCTTTGGGGGGCTCAGCCTATTTAACTTTTTTTAAATTTACTAAATATTAGATAAAAGAAAAATAGATTCAAAGCACATGTCGATTTTCTTTTTCAATTAACCATCCTTAACGCCATAAATTTTTTTAAATTTTTAACACATGGTTTAACAAATGTCAAAAAAAATATTTAAAGCTTTCTAAAAAGGTGCCATAAGTGGCACATCCTCATGAAAAAAATGTTGGTAGGCCCTGGGCCTTCAGTGAGGGCCCCCAAATGGGCCGTCAATATAGTCCTTGTAAGGTATTTTCTTTATTCCGACACACTGGCTGACAGATGTAAAAAAAAACTATTTCGTTAAGTTTCTTTTTTAACAAGCTTTCCAAAAAGGTGCCCCAAGTGGTATCTTTTTATTAAAAAAAAATAGTTGGTGGGCCCTGAGCCTCCAGTTGGGAGACCGAAAAGATTTTTCTATCATGGATGGAAAGTCCGTAAAAAATCATTAAAGATTCATTTTTAGCTTTTTTCAAAGCTTTTCCCTAAAGCCGCTAGAAGCACCGTTCCATTTAAAGAATCTACTCTGTATTATACACAGCTGATTGAAAAAAATTGAATATAATTAAATTTTTAAACAGTCTTGTCGTTAAAAATTATCCAAATTTTACCATATCATAACCTCATTCAAGCACACCGACCATCGCCCAAGTCAAGACTGGGTACCGGGTGCGTTTTTTACACTGGTGTGGGCATTCCGAACGCAGCCCTGCATGCACAATTTTAAATTTATCGTACTCTGTTGCCGTCTTAGCTCGACAACAATTGTCACGACGACCTTTAGTTTCTTGCATTTTTCAATGTAAACGATAGACGTGAGTTTTAATTTCGTTGAGACCGTGTTCATATAACCACGGATCACCTACCAACCAGATATATAAGCCGGCGAAATCTCTTTGATCTCACTTTAAGCGCCCACCGGAGCCATTTCGGCCAGACGTTCGGGGCCTGATTAAAATATATTCATTTTAAATATACTGTTTTGATATTTCAAGGCTATGGTGGTAATAATTTAAATCATTTTGCTTTTTTGTTTTTTTTGTGGCACATAGCACACACGGGTATGTCTGAAATGAATTTTGTGAGTATATTTTAGTTAGGTAACTGGAAAAACTAATTTAGAAGCCATGATACCTACACGAAACCGTTATTATGTCGGTTTACCAATTTTTAACATTAGGGTTAACTTAACATTGTGCTAAAAATGACACAAAAGTCCTTTTTTTACTCTAAACGAGAAATATATAAAAATGAAAATTAAACAGTTAAATTGACCCAAAGGTTTATATAAATATTATATACAAAATTGGATTTACTCGCAATAAAATTTAAATCATTTTTTGCAGTTTTCCTAATTAGGTTTTGCCTGACCCTAAAAGAGTTAAGAAATGTAAGAAGAAACTACCTATATAGTAGTGCAGAACATTTATTGTTATTGAAAATAACCAGTCAAATTAAAAATAACAAAAGCTTCGACTCCACCCTAATATCTTCAAAACCAAAATAGTCAGTCGTTAAGTAAGCGAAGTTTTTAATGAGAGACTCTGTGTATTTTGACACTGAAAGAGCGTTTCGTTCTGTTTTCCTAAAATATCTAATGGTACCTTTTACTGTTTAAAAAACCTTTTACTGCTTTAAAAAACAAATAACAAAAACTTTTTAATACTTAAAAACAATGAGTTGCTGTTATTGAAAGTTTTTGTTATTTCATTTAAAAATACACTGAAAAAAATATCGTACATAATATTAATAACAGGCATTTATTAATTTTTTTATAGATAATTGGACAACATCAATACCACGTAACTGTTACAAAAATCGAAGAAAAGTTATAAAAATTGTCATCTACAGTAATGAAATTAATAAACGGAAGTTACGAAATCAATGAAAAATGTTTCTTGACATTTTATAGAGAGTTGTTATTAATAGTATGTACAGGTTATGGAGATAATAAAAGAGCATATGAAATAAATAAAACATGTTAACGATTTTAATCAATGCCTTAAATAAATTTAATAAATGGCGATCATTGACTGTGGTTTAAAAGTTGTTATGGAATGTATGTACAAGTTTATGAAAATTATGAACCGGGCATACAAAATACATAAACATGGTTATGAAATTTATGTACGTAACAGTCTTTTACTAAATTCATTCTTAGGTTTAACTAAAAGCTTTGAAATCATGTGTCTTAATCCTTGATTTCTTAACACCCTTCACAAAAATCATTCTTAAAGACTCTTTATATTGTAACAACTTTTTTTTGAAACAGTGTCTTGCAGCAGTAAAATCAATAGCTCGTTTTAGCTATAAAATTTATGTAAAATTTATTATGATATTAACAAAACTTTACATCGGAGCAAAAATCATGTACAAGGTACATTGGCAAAATGTATATAGGAAACGGTGCCTTTTTTGGTTCAGTGTAAAAAAAGGTAACATACTAACAGAACGAAAACCTCTATTTAAATTTGTCAAAATATACAGGGTATTTCAATAGCAATAGCACCTATATTATATATAAAAGTGTGGTAAGTAGGTTTTCACCGAACACAAAATAATATTACAAAATGAGCGGTTGGCGACTTTTCAAATTATTTAAGGAGTTAAAAACCTTACCTGCACAAACGTATTACATATAATATTTTGTATAAGGCCTTGCGGTGGCCCCCAAAACACCCGAAATCAAATAAAACTTGTGCCCTATAATATGGTTACCAAACGATTTTGGGTGCTGCAAGTTTTTTATTACCGCACGACGTGTTGTAATTTGTTATCGCCTATGGTCCATTTGGCATTTTTTATTTGCATTCAGTAAAAACCTCCTAAAAACAGTTTTAAAAGATGCTAACTTGGTTAGCGAAACACGTGTAGAGAATAAAAAATAAAGGTTTTGGTGAGTAAAACGAGGGTAAAACGTTTTTCAATTAATCATAGGATGTGGTAAAACCCTATAAAAAATAATAAAAACTTACGAACTTCAATGATTACTTATTACGCATATTTTTTTACAGGTATTGAAGGGGAAAACAAAAAATGATAATTTGGGTCTTTGGACAGCATACAACAACTGTTGTAGTTATCGTTATTTGACAAGACGTCAAGAATGAAAGCTATTTCGGTTTATTTTCCTAAGTATTTCTACGCGGTCCAAAAACAACAATTTTAAAAGCCTTCTTTGTGCAAAATTTCGACAAAAACACAAACACTTTGACGTTGACGAGAATTGACAAGTTAATATAAACAAAATAAATATTACACAAGGCGTGCTTATCACCACGAAAATTACTCGGATGCTTTTGTCGTTTTAGTTATTAACCTAACAAGTACGGAAAGTGATACTTTACCGCACGACAGCAGCTAACCAAACGAAGCAAAGTGAGTTGGGTCAAGCCGGCAAGGTCGGTAAAGACACTTTACGCATGTGTTAGGTACAAGATTTCAGCTATAATCCTTAAAAATTTTCAACATATATGTATCTTAAAGTTTTTAAATAAACGTAGTCACTTCTCCGCACTGAGTGCGGTAAAGTGCACTTTCCCGCACGCTAATAGGTAAAAACTTTATTTTGATTACATTCGCTTCTATCAACTCAAGTCAAACTGTTTGTTTTTTTCGAAAAAATTTCAAAAAGAATGCCTAGAATGGTTTCTCTTTCATTAAGGAAGATGCAGAATATATTGCTTAATGGGTAAGCATAACAAAAAGATAGGGAAATAAACCGAAATAAGTTAATTCTTAAAGGTTTACTAAATACCGCTAACACTAATAGTTGTCCAAAAACGCCCTGATATTATTTGTTTAGCGTATTGCCGTTGTTAAATAAATCTACAACGTTGTATGTAAAATTGAGAAAATTTTGCCCGAAAATTAAACAATTTGATAAAATTGACAAAATATATCAAACTGTTAAAAATTAAAATGTCCCGATTGTGCGCGTAGTGTTGTTCTGTTTAACAACTACTATTTTATAGTTTATGGAATAGTACTATTTTATACTAAAAGAAACTGAACGTATAATACTGGGTTTAATGCAGCGCAAACCTTTTTCTGCGATCTGCATTATTTAAAAAAAAAGTAAATGGCTTATTTAATACATAATATTTTGCAATAAAAACAAAGAATATATAGGTACCTCCTCCTCGAGGAAATCCAAAAAAAACTGACATTGGCAATGTTCTTGGATTTGCACCCTTTAACAGCACATACGTGACTCATTTTTATAATAACAATTAATCACACCATATTTTTCTTACCGCCACTGCCTAAATGAATTCACTTTATAGAAGTATCATCGCTCAGTCGACGCTGCTGAATGATTTCGGGCCTTTCTCCCCAAAATTGCTGCATGCGCGAAAGATGCGCGTGGGTCTCCCCATCACCTGGACCGGTATTCTCGTAACTAAATATACTCGGCGTTTCGTACTCGCTGACCGTATGATAACGTAATATTCGCATACCACGTGACCAAAGTAACAAAAATGGTATTTATGTATATTGAACGCAAGGCGTCGACGAAATGCGCTCAGCGCGTGGCGACCGTTTGAGAAACACCTACCATTTGCTTGCTGTTTTGCTCTCCGCGCGTACGATTTTCCTACCCTACAAAAATTTGTAGAGTGCTGCAGAAAATATAGTAGCTTTTTTAGTTTGCGTTTTTATTCATAATAAAAAAAATTAAAATCTCTTATTAGTAGCTTGGGGACGGGTATTTAGAGTCTCTCAACATCTAACAAAAGTGGCTTCTTAAAATAATTTTTAAGACCGGCTTTACCCATTAACCTTACTATTTGATGCTCGATGTAAGACAACTTATTTTCCAAAAAATAGCAACAAAAATTTTTCTTAATAAAATCGACATCGAAATAATTGAGCATCCGTATAATACTAGAGCAATCAAAATTCTGTAAAACCAAGGGTGAAAAAAGCCATTGGTCAGCGGTGTGCTTTTTGTATTTTTCATCAGCTGTGTACCAAAAAATATCTGGTTTTATTAGGCTCATGCCCACATTGTTTTATTTTAAAAATAAACTAAAAACTTTCATGAAATATGAAATTAGCAGACATTAAATAAATAGCTTAATTGATATAAAAATAATTAGTAAAACATATAGGTAACTATCTTTATATCTGTGTTTTGGTCTGTATTTTCTTTACTTTTCTGAAAAATCACATTTTTCACACTAATTACCATTTTTATGTTTTTTATCTTTTGTCATTTTATTTATTCATAAATGTACTAAAAATTATTTTTTCTTTTTTTAATTCAACACTTCCATGAAAACATACATTTTTCCATGCGCGAGGTTTCTCTTGTGGATTTATGAATTCTGTGTTTGTTGTTGAATTGGTTAGGTTATTTTTTGGGTAACAAATACCTTAGAGCTTTATTTTCTGTTTCTTAAAATGTAGAATACGCCTGTTTACTATAATTATAAGGTATAACTTACTAGATATATAAGTAACTATTGTGAAATCATTTTAATAATAAATGCTATATAATAAAGTATCAATATCAATATACAACCGTGCCGGAAACACCACTTTCCCTGACTGAGTGCCGGAATAAATTTAAACTTTCCCGCACTGAGTGCGGAATTTTTTTGTAAGTGTGCGGTGAAGTATCGGGGTAAAATTTTTCCCGCACACTGGGCGGGAACGCGCTACTAGTTTATATCACAGGGTCAAAGGGCGGGTTTAACTGAGCTACACCAAACCATCAAGCAATTTTTTAAAGGATTTACCCTTTCTGAACTACGGATCGAAATCGATCACATAATGGCCTCTTTCTTACACATACAAAAAGAAAAGGAGCGACAAGGCTAACAAGAAATAAAAATGCAAAATTCGGTGATGCCAAGATGCGCTAAGCGAATTTGATTCTGTCTGCTCGCAGGGCAGCGCGTTCGGCAGAGAGAATACGAAAAGTCGTCGGTCAGCGTGCCGCTGAGCGCGCTGTTCGCTATTCGTTTCGCTTAGCGACTTCAAAACGTTACGTATTACGAGAATACCGGTCCTGATAGCGTTTTCCTTTTGGAAATGCAAATTTTAAGATTTTTAATACAAAAATACAGGATGGTTACTAAAATAGTTTGGCCCGGGTGATCAATGTCTACCCAAGATAAATTACTGCTACAATGATCCAAAAACATGAATTAAAAGACAAAATTTGGGGACCTAGATTTTTTTGCGGGGGTATACGATGGGGCCAGGACTAATACTGGAAAAGGCCTCTGTTTCGATTTTTTTGTAAGAATAAAACCCTGTGAATTATAGTGCCTTTTTGTCCCCTGCAGAATTGTTTCCCTTACTTAAACAACAAATGTTTCTCTCCGGGATAAAAAAGAAAACTTTAGTTCCTCACTTTGGCAACTTCTTCCTTTCTTGGTAATGAATAGGGATTCTTTCCTATTTAAATAAACGCACGCGTTTCAGTATCTTGGGCCGTATTTTGCAAATATTCAGGTAGAACATTCAAGTGGCCTGAATATTTCAAACTTGACGCAATTTAAGTTTTACCTAAATAGTTTCCTAACAAGTAACAGAATTGCCTAGTTTAAATAACAACATGCTAATTTAATACATGGTCATGGCCAGAACTTGCTTAACTCAACTTTAAAGGATAAAGGTCTCGATATTAAGCAGTTTAAGTTGGTCATTCAACGTATCCGTAGACTTTGAATATATAGCGTAATATTCGGTCTTCCTTTATCCGTAAAAAAACACTTCCGCTCAAATACTGATAGCAGAATCCCTTTTCTGCGGTTTTGCGTTAGCATTTTTTTAACAAGGTAAAGCTTATGGCGTTTATTTCGATCCTACCAGCCGTTAACTAACATTTTCCCTAACCGCTACCGTAGCATGTTTTGAAGAAAGTCGAAATACAAACGTGCTGAAAAAAAGCAAAGTAAAATAAAAATACTGGCACTGAATCCCACATAGCAATTTACATGATAAGAATATGCGTGAAACTACTTTTTTTGGATTTTTCACCACTAAGTTAAGGAAATTTCTTAAAAAATAAATAATTTGTAAACACTCGCAAATCCTAACTGGAATCTAAGTACTTATCTGACAGATATTTTTATTATAAATATAATCGAAAAAAAATTTGAAGAGAATAATTCCTTTGATAACGGCAGTAGAGTTTTTGCCGAAACATCAGATAAGTACTTAGATTATACTTAGGATTTGCGAGTGTGTACAAATTATTTATTTTTTAAGAAATATCCTTAACTTAATGGCGAAAATCCTAAAAAAGTAGTTTTAGCATTATGAATCCGCCAAAAAAATATAAACTTTATTTATTATGAATATGAGTCTGACCTCCTTAGTATTTTGTAATTGTTGGCACGGATTGAAATTTCAATATAAAATTTTCTAAAACAAAATAAACCTCCAAATCTGTTACTTCAACCGAAAAGAAACTAACAAAAACAAAAGATCTTGGGTGGACATAACGAAAATTCAAACTTGAATGAGCATCCCACAAGCAAGACACAAAGGACCAAAGCGAAAAGAGAAATGATTAAACGATGTTTCGCCCTGAGTAACCAGCGTGACCTCATCAGTGGTTTCACTGGTCACCCTCTACCATACATCATTAAACACCATCATACAATTTGATTTCCAACTTTAAATCACTCATAAATAGGCATCGTTCCGCACTGGTACTTATCCAAGTTACCTGAAACTGATTCGTCCTGGCGTGTTAATATTTCCAGTAGGATTATGCTCCTAAGGCAATTAAAACAAAAAGAAGTTAAAAAACCTCCAAATCTGTTTAACCGAAAAGAAATTTTTTTTCCACCCAAGATCTTTTTTTTATAAAATTTTCTGTTAAAAACTGACAACATCGCTGGGTCTGTCTAAAAAGATTTTCGATTTAGATTTTGTCCTGGTTCTGGTTGAACCAGAACCGGAACCGGTCCGTTCGATTTAAAACAATGACGTCACAGTTGCAACCTGGTTATGAAATTTTAGAACCAGCCTGGGAGGTTGGTTTGGTACTTTGGTTGTAAACATAACCTTTAAAATATTGCAAAATTATAGGTATTCTTTCTTTTGATTAAAATTAAAGATTTCTTTACAAGATTATATATGACGTCATTGTTTTAGAACCGTTGTCAAAATTTCTGTCAAAATAATGTAAACTAGAACCGGGACCAAATTCTAAATTCTAAATGCACCAAAGTGATCACACCTGGATAGGGCGGTGAAATATCCCTTGCGAGATAGACACCGGATTTGGGTTTGTATTCAAACTGGTTCGGGCTTGGTTGAGACAGACAGACAGACAAATAACTTAATTTATAACTTAATTTTAGTGGAAAGAAAAAAAAAATTTTTTGAAAATAGCCTCCATACTACGTATGGATGGCTAATAGAAGGTACGTTGTGGTGGTTCCAACAAAGTTTACGCAAACTGAAATATTGAATTAATTTGTTTTTATCAGATTATAATTTTTCTTTTTGCTATCTGCTTATTCTGTACAGGTTGTTAATAGTATATTATATAACGAGACAAGAAAGTAACATATTTCACACGAGCGTGAATGTTGTGAACAAGGCCTAGCGCCTCATTCACAACTTTCAAACTTTTAAATAAATGCAATTATTTAGACAAAGAATCACCGAATATCTGTTTTCTTATATAACTCATTGATCTTATGGAGATGGTTTTCCCATTTTATTTAAAAACCGTTAGAGAAAAAGGTAACATATCAGGTATTTTTGGAAACAGATTGAAAAGCTCTATTCAAATTTAAGAAAATATACAGGGTATCTCATTAAAAAATGTATTGTCTCCGTCCTAGATCCGTCTCCTTAATGAATGATGGCATAATTAACATCCAGAAAGATACTCTTTTGTAAACCATCTAATTGTGTGAAATTTTATTTCCCTGTCTCTTTTGGTTCTGGAGATACTAGGTTAGACTCAAACTTTTGGGAAACCCAGTATGTGTAGTATAAGGAACTATGTACAAAATTTCATGATTCAAGCCACACCGCGCAGGCGCCCATGCGTTGTCTAACAGTTAGTCAGTCAATCAGTCAGTGATCGAGTTTTATTAAGTGTATGTAGGTTTTACTAAATGTAAATCGATTCATTTTTCTTATACGTATTTTAGTTTGTCTTCCCCTAGTCTCTCATTCACTTTGCATATGAATTCAACGCATCTTTCTGACTGGAAAAGTTTGATATTAATTCCAGAAAACGGCTGCGTTTCTTTTGTTCGTTTTTTGATTAAGAGCCCCCGCAAAAAGGACAAAGTATAAAACAACCTTCAACAAACAGGACACCCAGTCATAAATAAAAATCATCCCCATTTGAAATAGTTGAAAATATAATAAAATTAGTGGTTTTCCAGATGGCCCAAGAGCGTTAGCTTTTAAATCAGGCTATAGGGGAATTTTTCCGTATGACGCTGGATTTTGCAAAAATGTTAGTTTACCCTTATAGTAAAAAAGTTTTCCTCCGCCATCTTCTCATTTATTAATCGGTTTTTCTCAAACAAATTAAAACAAATATTTTCTGGAAAGCATTATTTTTTTAGATGTTTTTCGAGGTTTTGTACCACACCGTGTACTTTATAAAAAAACTCTTTAAATAAAAAAGGTGCACACTTTTACGAGGCTTTTAGAAGAAGATCCATTTTTTTGTTAGGCTTAGGCTTAAAAAACGCGAAATTAGCCTACGGGGACCCCCAGACGCAATAATCTTACTTTTTCACGAAAGTCCCTAAAAAACTATGAAAATCAAAAGGCAAAATACCATTTTGAATAAAATAAGACTGGTGGTTCTGACTAAAAGTCGACGGTCGACCAGCAATTTGCGACTTTCATTTTGGGGGTGTATTTTTTATATTAAAACATTATACTCTATAAAAACAAAAAAAATAAAATTTTATTTGCACAAAAGCCTATATCACGAAAAAATTACTATTGCGAATTTCTGCCAACTTTTGAAATAATAAAAATTTTTATTCCAAGATGGCGGATGGTGCAAGATTCCGCCATGGAAAAACTTAAATTTTCCAAACCACCATGATGCTCAGTTCTGGAAAAAATGTGGCTCTTTCAAAAGAAATTCGGATATGGTCACTTTTCAGCCATCGCAAATATTTAAAAAAAAATTTTGAGAAAAAGTATTAACTTTGTAAAAAAATTGATAAGCACTGGTTTAAAACTCATAAAACTACTTTTAAATCGCTGTACCTTTTAAACATATAGGGATAAAAAAAAATACACCCCCCCCCCAAGATAATTGCCACAAATCGCGGACTGACTTTTAGTCTGAACCATTAGTCTTATTTTATTTGAAATGACATAAAAGGACCTTGATGAAATGTATTAATTTAGAGCTATCCATAGGCCTATTTTGCGGTATAGGAACCAATAAACCTAGCACAAAGATAATACCCATTCTAAAAGTGTCTCAAAAGTGTGCATTTTTTTTTGTTTAAAAAGCCTTTTTATTAAGTACACGGTTTTGTCAAAAACCTCAAAAAACACATAACAAAAGTCATGATTTCAAGAAAATACAAGTTATAGATAATGATTCTAATATCCTGATATATAATAAATAGAAAAAAAAGTTGTTTGAAAAAAATCGGTTATTATATAAGAAAGTTACCATTTTTTGAATAATACTCCGGTCGGCTATATTTAATCTAAGATGGCGGAGGAAGCAAGCGTCCCTTAGAGAGAAACTTTTGTTTAAAATCTACTATAGGGGTAAATTAGCATATGTCAAAAATCCAGTTTCATCCGAAAAACTTTCCCTAAAAATGCTAACGGTCTTGGACAGAGTAATGTACATTTAATGGATAACACTAGTCTGCATTAAAATCGACTCTGACACCATTTGTTTTCCCCCATTATCCCCCGTTTTCGGGAGAGGTCCCCCTACCTATTTTTACTGCTTTTTGATTGTTTGGCGAAAGTAAAAGGATTATTTTGGCCTTTGCAATATTATTTCTGAGGTACTGCAGACGTTAAGTGGTCTAAAACATAAACATTTGTAGCAAAGCCGTAGAATTTTTTTTCGATGCGGTGGTTCTCACTTCAGTTGTAAAAAAATATTTTTTATTACGGGCCGGGCCTGCAATCAGGTTTAACTAGATATTTCTGTTTCCTTTGTGAATTGGGACAACCGAGACTAACATTACATCGTACGGAACTGGTCTTTGCGAGAAAGTTTTACTCCCGGTCAGAAAAATGACACCCATGATCCTTTGATTTCGAAAAAAAAATACTTGCCGACTTTGCATATTAAACTCGGATTGATTAAACAGTTTGTAAAAGCAATGGAAAAGATAGGTGACGCATTTCAATTGTTAAAAAACAAATTTCCTCATCTTAGTGAGGCTCCCAGATTAGACAACTTTTTATAGATTCGACGTTTATTGAAGGGCAATTTCATGATAACTCGCGGGACAAATCTTGTGCATTTAAACTTTTGATCGCATTTTTCTCTCACTTAAAAATATTCTAAACAGACCATATCTTAATACATTATATAGAAGGTGTACCAAAACTATTTTAAATTTAAAAGCAAATAATTTTTTTATTAGGTTCCAAGATATAATAAAATATTGGTGACTATTCACGAGGCACCATAAACGGACAGAGAAAAATTAAGGAATTTTAAAGTGCTTATTCTCATAATAAAAAAATTGTTTTATCTTAGGTGATACCCGATACATTTTTGATTCTTAGATGTGTTAAAAGTTACTTGCTATGATTTTAAGTTATTTGTAATTTTATGTTTACTCGCGGGACATTACCTTTAAAACGCTTTGATTTTGTTTACCTATATTTTCGCTGGTGGTTATAATTTTAAGATTTTGAAAAAAGGTACACGTTTAATGTTACCTCACACACTTCATTGGTGATAATGGATTCTTAGATATAAAAAACGTAAAAATTCCAAAAATCTCTATCGTGTTGGAATACTAATTTAATTTATATTCATATACAGTATCGATTGAATATATATATCGAGTGATGAATCAGTTTTCTTTTGTTTAAGAACGAGAAAAATAATACATATAAGATAAGAACTTTTCCTTTGTCTGAATAATAAATAAAAACAGTCAGTTAGTTATCATAGGTCACCTGTGCGTTTCATTACAAACAATCCCCATATTTTAATAGGTTATGGGGTCTAGTTTACGCTCGTTTTAAAAAGAACGTAAAAAGTAAACGCGCACGGAAACTTTGTAAAAAAAACACACGGAAATTTTCTTTAAAAATTACCGGAAAGTTTCCACAGTTATAGTGACTAATCGTTTGCGTAATAATGGATAACGGAGGAAAACGCAATATCCAAGTACGCTACGCGATATAGTGTGTGGAAATTTAGAATAAAATCGTTGTTGACCGAGTTATGTGTTTTGGACATTGTCGAAAATGATCCTTCAGAAGAAATTTCTGACCAGTGGCGTAGAAAAGATCAAATTACCAAAAATGCGATAATTGAATACCTGAGTGATAGTTTCATAAGTTTTGCAAAAGATAATGTGACGAGACTTCTTGACCAAGAAATAAAGCTAAAAAATACTTATACTGATAAAACAAATCCAACAACAAACAAAATAAAAAGTGTAAAGTATAAAAATGCAAAACCTAATTTTAAAAACAAAAATAAATCTAAACCAAAAGAATTTTTTAATAAAAAAAATCTTTTAAATTTTCCAACATAAGATGTGATTTTTGTAGCCGTAGAAACTACGAGAGAAAAGATTGTTTTTACCACAAAAAAAACTGATTGCAAGTACAAGTTTTAGAAGGCAAAATTAGTTTTGTACTTGATTTAGACGCATCTGATCACATAATAAATACACTAAATGTTTTTGAATCGTGCGCGGAACTGAATCCGTCAATAAAAAAATTTCTGTAGCTAAAAGTTGTGTTGCTATTTATGCTACAAAAAGAGGTTCAATCCAAATAACCATCAATCTTGGAATTAGTGGAAGATTGGACAATGTGTTATACAGTTCGGAAATTCCGAAGAGTCCAGGAGGCTGGTATGTCTGTTATTTTTGATAAGGATGGTGCTAAAGTAAAAAAAATCAAACCAATGAATTGATTTTAACAGGTAAGCCCTCAAGTGGGTTATATTATATACACCTTAAAATTTATGATATAATTGCAAATATTCGTAAACAGCAAGATTATTATTAATTGTGGCACCAACGCCTAGGTCATACAAGCGTTGAAAAGTTTTCAAAACTTAAGAAATTTAATTTGGTCGACGACATCACTAATATTGCAAATATTAATCCAGAAAATACGTTGTGTAAAGCATTTATTTATGCTAAACAAACGCGTATCACTTTTTCTAAAACTAAAGATAAAATTTATGCTGAGAGACCGTTATCTATCATACGCACTGATGTATGTGGTCCTATTTCACCAACTACTATAAACAATAAAAATTATTTTGTTAATTTTATTGATGAATACACCCATTACACAGTCACGTACCTGATAACATACAAATCAGGGGTTTTATCTGTTTTTAAAGATTTCGTAGCAAAACTATATTGTGATAATGGTGGACAATATTTATCAAAAGATTATGAAGAATTTTGTATCGAAAAAGGGATAAGTAGCTCATACACCTCAACAAAATGGGTGTAGCGGAGCGAATGAATCGCACCCTTGTTGAAAAAGCACGCACAACGTTGGTTCCTGCTGACCTCGATAAATCTTTTTGGGGCGAAGCTATTTTAACAGCTACTTATATAACAAATTTATTACCAACTAAAGCGTTGCAAGATTAACAAAACACCATAATAAAAAGCCTAGATTAGAAGGTCTTAAAATTTTTGGATCGAAAGCTTACGTTCATAACAAAAATAAAAAGACTATGGCATAATAAAAAGCCTAGATTAGAAGGTCTTAAAATTTTTGGATCGACAGCTTACGTTCATAACAAAAATAAAAAGACCAAATTGGATGCAAAATCTTTTAAATCTATTTTGTTGGGAGTCAAGTGAGTATAGATTGGGAGACGTTGAAAATGAAAAATTTATTACTGCTCGTGGTATAATTTTTCGACGAAATTAGTTTTAAACAAACAAGACCCACAAAATTGGTTAGAAAAAGTGATGAAAATAAAATCACTAAGAAAACTAAGTTTTCTGATCAACTTGATAAGAAACTATCTCAAAACGATACAAATTCTTCACAATTTGATAGTATTCTTTAAAAAAAAAGTGAAAGATTACAAAATAAACCTATTGTATCTTACAACGAAAATCAGTACGATGAAATGTATATATACTACATATACTACAAAACTTCCAAATAGTTTTTCAGATATTAAAAATATGGACGATCGTTGTAAGTGGGAGCAAGCGGTAAAAGAAGAAATTGATTCACTTTTGTTAAATAATACTTGAATTTTAGTAAATAAACCATCAAATAAAAATATAGTACAGTGCAAATGGGTATTTAATATAAAAAAAAATGATAAGATATAAAGCTCGTTTGGTAGCAAAAGGTTTTAGTCAAAAATACTTATGTGACTATAATTAAACTTTTGCGCCAGTAGCGAGAATGACTACATTAAGGTTTATCCTAGCATTTCCAAATCAATATCAACTGCTAACATATGGATGTCAAAACGGCATTCCTAAATGGAATTCTGAAAGACTAGATCTATATAACTATTCGTAAAGGAGTAAAAGCAAAAGAGGGTCAAGTACGTTTAAAATAGTCCTCTAGATGCTGGTATGAAAGATTTGATGAGTTCCTAAAATTAATCGGTTTTAAAAATTCTTCAGTTGATCCATGCCTATATATCTTGAATAAAAATTATATCTTTAAAAATGTCTACATTGTTTTGCATGTAGAGGATGTTTCAATTAGTACTAAAACTACAGACACGTTATTGTACAAAAAACTTTTTTTAACAAAACATTTTAAAATGCAAGATATAAAATCAGTAAAGCTTTTCTTAGGCATCAGAATTGAAAGAACTTGTGATAATTTAACTATAGACCAAAGTCACTATTTAGAGTTAGTTTTAAATAAATTTAAAATGATAGATTGCCACCCGGTCGACACCCCATTACAACAACAACAGAAAGTAATACCTTGTAGAAATTTCATTGGTTGCTTGATGTATGTAATGGTGTGTACACGACCTGATCTCTGTGCGGCAATCAATATTTTAAGTAGATTTCAAAATAAAAATAGCGAAGAGTTGTGGAAAAATTTTAAAAGAGTTTTAAGGTACATACAAGGGACTATAAATTTAAAATTAACAAACACAAGAAAATAATTTTTTTTTTGATTTACTAGTTGGGTACGCAGACTCTGATTGGGCAAATTGTGAGATTGACAGAAAGAGCACTACTGGTGATTTATTTAAAGCATTTGATTTATGTACAATTTTAGTGGAAAAATTAAAATATTACACCAACACAGATGCAGACACATCATGTTACAGCCTTCAACACATACCCGCTGTAAAACTATGTATTAATTTTGATTCAATAATAATTTTATGAAGAATAATAATTAAAAATAATAATAATAATTAAACAAGTCTATAAAAAGCGAACATATAAAATTAAACAATAAACATTTTAAAATACATCATAAAATAAGGATGGTGAAAAGAATAAAAGTAGGTATCATACATTAAAATCAAAACTATTAATGTTTGGTATTTTTGATCAGGTTGCAGTATATTGCGCTTAAACCATCTGTGTCCTTATTAAGGTTAACATTTGGTTGGGATTTTTGTATGTGACACATTTCTAGGAAAAGTCTTTTTTATAACACTTATGACTATCCACAATGAAGGTTTCTTCAAAATTAAATTTGTGTCCTTCATGAAAATGATGTTTAGCTAGTCCCGTTTTTGGATTGTCGATGTTTGTTATGTTGCAGTCACGTCGATATTCGGTAAGCCTATTTTTTAAATACTGTTTTGTCTGTCCTATTTAGTGTCTATCACAGCCTCCACAAGGAATTTTGTATACAATCTCACTACTAAGTTCTTTGTTGATTTTATCTTTAGTTTTTGAAAAAAGCTTGTTTACAGTCTTAGTATTGTATAGTGCGATTTGGGCTTTTGGGTTTTATAATATTGATTTTTTGATGGATTGGGTGAACTGAGTTATGGTTTAGTATTCTTTTTAGAACTGCCTTGGTTGTTTGTATATGTCAAACATGATTTTTTGATCTTTAGTTAAAAATAAAATATCTAAAAAAGGTAAACTATTGTTTATTTCCACTTCTACCGTAAATTGTAAGTGTCTGTCTATGTTGTTTAGCACCTCAAGCATCTCATCTACTTTATTTTGGGGAACTGCTGTGACCGAATCATCCATTTATAAAAAAAAGAAGGGTATTTCAAAATCCAAACGTTTCAGCGCCTTACGTGCAACATGATCCATTACCAAATTCGCCGAGATTGAACTGATTGGAGCTCAAATTGGGGTGCCAAATTTTTGTTGATAAAATTCATTTTAATATGAAAAGTAGCTACTTTCAAATGTAAATAAAATTAAATTTATAAAATCAGTTTTTTCCAACTTGCTGAATTTGGATATGTCAGGCCAGTAATATTCCAAGATCTCCATCACCAGATATTGAGAAATATTCGTAAATAATGATTTTACGTCGAATGAGACCAGTACATAGTTTGGTAATATAGTATCTACATAGTATAGTACTTACAACCTCGAAATAATTTTTAACATTGTACTGGAACAGTGGAGTCAAGTTATTTAAAATATTGTGTAACTATCTTGAAATTTTTTATGTCGGGCTGGTAACACAAGATACTATCGGTCTTAGTGGCCTGTCTGCTTTATGTAGTTAGAAGACCATATATTTTTGGTGACAAAGAATTGTACGTTTTTACTTTCTTGTTCAGTAATGTATTTTTTGTTCAAGAGGTGTTTGACCAAATTATTGTTTTGTGTTTGATATTTACTGGTAGGGTCTTTTTTTAATTTAAAATATGTGTTTTGGTCTTCCAACAAGGAATTCATTTTTGTTTGGTATTCAATTTTGGAAATGATAGCTGTATTATTATTTCCTTTGTCTGATGGCAATATTAAAACATCATTGGTCTGTTTAACAAAATATTAAGCTTTTTTGAAATTCTTTTCGTAACTACTTAGATTTTTTTCCTGTTTCTTTTTTTGGACAAAATTGGTTATTATATTAGTGCATGATGACCTGAGATTATCCTTGTCAACAATTCAGTATTATGTGTAATGTAATGTTCCACATCAGCCAACAAATGAAAAATTGGTAACTCATTGTATTCAGGATTAATAGAGAATTTTGGCCCCAACTGCAATATGCTTTGCACACACTCTGGGATATTTTTATCAGTGGTATTTATTAACGAATTGTTGTTGTACGAGTTATTACCTTTTTTGTTTGTCAGGCTATATATAAAGCGTGATAACTATTTCATTTTTATAAAGAGATCACAACTTTTTAAATAATTTTTAGATTAAATTTCAATAAATTTTGCCTGCGGTGCGAACGTCATTTATTTTGACAATTTTAAATTAATTTTAAATATTTTTAGTCACCAGAATATAAAACGTATATGGGTTTTATGATAATATTCTTAAAATTTTCGCCTGCGGCGCATTATTTAACAAGATTTTGACCAAAAATCTAAAATTGAGTCTAGATTCCAACCCCCTGGGTAGCTAACTCAACTAATTTTTTCATTGTAATTAATTTTCACAATCTTAGCCTAATTTTAAGAAATTTTTCTCAACCGAATTAAAAATATATAAAAAATAGCATTTTTATAGCATCATTTTCTTAAAATTGTTGGCAACAAATATGAAATTGAGTTTTTACGCTAAAAGATTTTGAGACAAAACGGGTATGTTTTTGAGTAAAAAATGTGCTCAGTTGTGAGTTTAAATCAATTTAGTGTAAAATATTCTTTCTTGCCTTAATTTCACTTTAAATTAAGTCAAATTAACTGAAAATTTACCAAATTTTTCAATCAATTCGTAGTTTCGAGTCGTTTCCACTTAAAATTTTTTAACGTGTAGTTTCCACCAAACTTATTCCATCTTGGTATAGCTAACTCAAGTCACTTTTTTGAAAATCACACACAATTTTACTTTAATTTGAAGGCATTTTTGTCAACACAATTTAAAACTTATAAAAAATGGTGTTTTACCAACATTTTGTTAAAGTTTTCGCCTGCGCCGCATTTATGGCAAGATTTTTGTCACAAATCTAAAACTGAGTCTATATTTCACCACAACTTAGCCCCTCCTGGTAGCTTACTTAACCCACTTTTTCTAAACCATTGAGTGTTGCAATTTTAGTTTAATTAAGAAAAAAATTGTATGTAAACAAAATATAAAACGTAGGTATAGCATCATTTTAAAACAAACAAAAGATTTAACATTGAGTTCAAATTCCACCCCAACTTGAGCCTCTTGGTAGTTAACCCAACCCACTTTTTGGTCCATCATACCAATTGAAGGGACAAAAGGGGGACAAAAGATTTAAAAAATATTTAAAAAAATTGTAACTTTGGAACAAAAGCAAGTAGCGATACATGGTTTTCAAATTTAAGTTTTTGAATGGATATCAATATGGACTACAAATTTTGATATAAAGTCCAAATTCGTGGGAGCTTTAGTTTCCGATTTATTTGAAAAAACGTTAAAATATATATAAAAAAATCATAGTTCCTTGGTAGCTCAGTTGGTAGAGCATCAGACTGGTATTCTAGAGGTACCGGGTTCAAATCTGACACCTTCAATAAAACGCTATATGTCGTGTATCGGTGGTTAATAGATAAAAAGAAATTTTGAACAACTAATAATCGTGAATGTGTACCTCCTTGTCTTTATAACATGTCTAGGTTTTTAAAGTCGCAGTAGGCTTCAAGGATCTCCCCACTACTAACAAATGAATCGGACGAAAGGATTTCCGAATAGCCAGTTAAAACCCCAGTTCCTCGGTAGCTCAGTTGGTAGAGCATTAGACTGGTATTCTAGAGGTCCCGGGTTCAAATCCTGGTCGGGGAAAAACTTTTATCCGATTTATTCTTTCACCCTTTGCCCTCTACGCCACAAATCTCTTCTTTATTTATTAGGGCGTGACTAAACTGTGCTTTTTTTTTACTCGAGTTTTTAAATACCTCGCTGCTCTCGTTATTTAAACCACCGCTTGTAAAAAAAAGTACTATTTTAGCCACTAGTGGTGAAAACTACTATTTTCTTACACAGTAGTTCAACCCAACACCTACTAACCGCCCCTCCTTCATTTAAAAAAAACTGCGATCGGCCATGTTATATGAGGAGGATTAAGCAAGTTGCCCTTGGCGGCTAAAAGTCTGAAGACGGCACTGCTTATATATCTCAAAATTATGTGTTATCCTAATATATCCTAGTCAAAGTATTTTTACCACACTTTTTAAAAAGCATGTATACTTCTGGTTCTAGAGTGCGGTGTATAAATTAAAAATTTAGCCGAGAGATCGTTCGAACTTGAGTTTGAATTTGTAGCCGGTTTTACAATTAAAACAAAAATGACTGCTACCGTAGCAGATTTTTATGGTTTTTGTTTTGCAGAGCAGAAGACAGAATGGCTTGCTATGGTAATTTTTAACCGATTTTAACAAAAGAAAGAAGGTTTCAAATTTCAGCGTTTAGATTAGGTGGTTCATTTTCTAAGCCATGCGTAAGAAACTCTTCAGTTTTATATTTATTACTATTTCTTTTTGTTTGATTCTCTTATGGAGGGCTTACCCAATTTTTCATATTGATATACTGGTAAAAAAATGAGTGAGATTTCACTCAAAAATCACTCAAAAAAGATCTAATTTCGGTCCACACCAGAATTGAGTGAAAATTCACTTGATATAATTGAGTGAAATTATAGAAGCGGGATTTTCAAAACTGTCGAGTGCATTTCACATTATCATTTAGTTCCAATAACTCAACATTGAGTTACTTTAACTCAATATCCAGGTAAAAAGTACTCTGGTTTGGGTATTTTTACTCTATTTTGAGTCAAGGTCACTAAGATTCAAGGATAATATTCACTCCAAATAGAGTGAAATTTACTCGATATTTAGTGAATAGTGTTCGATTTCAGAATATAAGTTTGCTCAAAATAGTTTGTTCGCTCATTTTATGAGTTAATTTCACTCAGGTTCAAGGAGTGCATTTACTCTAAATAGAGTTCAGTTCATTGGATTCTCTCAAAGTTTAAGTAAATTTAACTCCAATTTAGATTACATTGCTATATGTTTATATCGTAATTTACACTCAAATTTTCATTACCATTTCAATGTTTTGTTTTTTCAGTAGGTACTTTAACTAAATTTTCTTATAATAAACGACAGCAAGTTTTGTTGAGCACATTTAGCAGCAAGAAAGCTTTATACACTATTTTTTCATCACTTCATTAAGTACGACTACATGATGGAAAGACGAGAAAAAATTTGTGTAAACGAATGTTTGATAGTAAATCAAATAGAAATAAGAAAAGGCTGTGGCTAGTTTGACGACAGTCCCTATTTATAGGTATATCCAGTACTACACGAGCTGTCGTGAATTTAGCTAAATTGCTACCGTCACGACAGTGGCAAAAAACGCCGGTTTTTCTCAGAAAAACTAATGTATCCTTCATTCTGGTCTTAGTCACAGGTTTAGTTCTAATTTTCGTCATTACTTGTATCCCTGTCACTTATCTTGTTAAGAAAAAGACGGTGACAGGGATATATGAGTTAACAAAAACTAGAACTAGAACTAAATCTATGACTACTTAACAAAATTTCATCATAATTATTATAATCTAACCTAACCTAACAAAAAATTTGTTTGAAATTAACTCTGTGTTTCGGACTTCCATTGTCTATATTTTATTTATACACGACGTTTCGATCAGTACAATCTCTGATCGTCTTCAGGTGCAAACTACAATCAATTCCTAAGGCTACGTACTTATATACTGTGAGAAATCACTCAACCTTGAAGTTTAAGAAGTTGGCTCCGCCCAAGGAGGGGCTTCCAAATATTTGGGATTTCAACACTTGGTTTACTGAAAATACCCTGATTCTGCCCAATAAAGGCAGCTTCAAGGAATTTTCGTTTCTTCCAGTGTGACTCCTTGTGCAAAACCTTTGCTTCTGCCCACTTCATTCGGTGTTGTTTTGACCATGCATGTTCGGCAATTCCTGATTTCGTGGTTTCACCTTTTTGGGTATTCGTCTGATGTTCCTTAAGCCTAACAGATAGTGGTCTTTTAGTTTCGCCTATGTATGATTCACCACACTCACAAGGAACTTGGTAAATGCATTCCTTATTTTGTTTGTTCTCCGGTTTTGTTTTACTAAGAAGGCTTCGAATTGTATTACTAGATTTAAAAGCAGTTTTAATATTAAAGTTTTTCGCTACTCTTCGAATTTTCTCTGATACTCCTTTAACGTATGGGATTGTAAGGAATGCATTTGCCTGGTTTTGGTCATGTAATCTCTGTCCTGTTTGTTGAAATTTAGAAATAGTATCTGTTATAAGTTTCAGGCTGTAACCATTCTGCTGCAGATCCTTCTTAATGTTTCTTATTTCGATTTCCAAGTCATGAGAATTGTTACAAATTTGAACGGCTCTGTTATACAAAGTTTTGATTATGCCTCGTTTGGTTGTAGCAGAATGATTTGAACCTTGATTTAAATATTGTCCTGTGTGAGTGGGTTTACGATAGACTGTTGTTCTGATGTCGCTTTCTACTCGTGTGACAAGTACATCAAGAAAAGGAATTTGACAATTTTGCTCCAACTCCATTGTGAATTTAATGGTGGGTCTTATGTTATTTAGGTGGTGAAGAAATTCTGAAAGTTGTTGGTCATTCCCGGTCCAGACAATAAAAGTATCATCAACATATCTCAGCCAGAGCTTAGGTTTATATGTTGCGGTATCAACCGCGTGTGATTCGAACCACTCCATGTAAATATTGGCCACCACTGGCGAAAGCGATGAACCCATTGGCAGACCGTCTTCCTGAGCATAAAACCTATCTTTCACTTGAAAATAAGAGTTATGTAGGCAGCACTCCAACAACTCCATCACTCCCTCCAGCGGTAGGCTGGTACGTTCATAAAGGGATTCGTCATCAACCAGTCTCTTTCTAATAATGTCTAGCGATTCCTTTATTGGGACATTGGTGTATAGACTTTCGACATCAAAACTGACAAGTCTATCCTCGGTTCCTAAAACAAAAGATTTAAGAATATTAACAAAATGGTTTGAATTTTCTACAAATGAAGCGGTCTTGCCTGCAAGAGGTTGAATAATTTTCAAAAGGAATTTAGACAGATTGCTTGTTGGAGAATTTCTGGAACTTGTAATTGGGCGTAAGGGCATTGCATCTTTGTGAATTTTGGGAAGTCCGTATAGATGAGGAGGCTTGCTATAATGTGGTGTAAGTTGAGATCTTGTATTGTCCGGAATATATCTGGAATACTTTTTCAAAATTCTATAAACCTTACTTTCGATTGATTGCGTCGGATCTTTTGGGAGAAGTTTATAGTTTCCTTTAGCAAGTACCTCTTCAACTTTCTGGTCATAGGTTTCCGTGTCCAAAATCACTGTTGCATTGCCCTTGTCTGCCGGTAAGATTTTAATTGATTTGTCCTTTTGAAGATTCTTCAACGCGATTTCCTCTGTTTTGCTTATATTAGAGGTATGCTTAATAGGTTTGTCAATAATGGTCCTTACCTGATGTCTGAACTCGTCGGCGTCTTGTCGTGGAAGAGGATGACCTTCTATGGCGGTGATGATATCGATGGTAGGTATCTTCTTAGGAGCGATGGAAAAGTTAAGTCCTTTGGCAAATCAGCTTTCATCGCTGGAACAAGTCCTTACTGACAGAAGAACTGAGACAACGGTTTCAGGAGATTCGAGAATATACTATGGAGGAAGATTATCAACCGATTCTGGACAAAATTACACGAACCTGCGACCATCTACGACAGACTTGGCAAGCAAAGCACCAAAGGAAATTCGCCCATCAACAGCCACAAAGCCAATCGACCACCGACGCTGTAAGAACCATCGTTAATGGGTCAAAGAAGACATTGACACCCATAGAAGAAAACTTACTTGCCAAAGGACTTAACTTTTCCATCGCTCCTAAGAAGATACCTACCATCGATATCATCACCGCCATAGAAGGTCATCCTCTTCCACGACAAGACGCCGACGAGTTCAGACATCAGGTAAGGACCATTATTGACAAACCTATTAAGCATACCTCTAATATAAGCAAAACAGAGGAAATCGCGTTGAAGAATCTTCAAAAGGACAAATCAATTAAAATCTTACCGGCAGACAAGGGCAATGCAACAGTGATTTTGGACACGGAAACCTATGACCAGAAAGTTGAAGAGGTACTTGCTAAAGGAAACTATAAACTTCTCCCAAAAGATCCGACGCAATCAATCGAAAGTAAGGTTTATAGAATTTTGAAAAAGTATTCCAGATATATTCCGGACAATACAAGATCTCAACTTACACCACATTATAGCAAGCCTCCTCATCTATACGGACTTCCCAAAATTCACAAAGATGCAATGCCCTTACGCCCAATTACAAGTTCCAGAAATTCTCCAACAAGCAATCTGTCTAAATTCCTTTTGAAAATTATTCAACCTCTTGCAGGCAAGACCGCTTCATTTGTAGAAAATTCAAACCATTTTGTTAATATTCTTAAATCTTTTGTTTTAGGAACCGAGGATAGACTTGTCAGTTTTGATGTCGAAAGTCTATACACCAATGTCCCAATAAAGGAATCGCTAGACATTATTAGAAAGAGACTGGTTGATGACGAATCCCTTTATGAACGTACCAGCCTACCGCTGGAGGGAGTGATGGAGTTGTTGGAGTGCTGCCTACATAACTCTTATTTTCAAGTGAAAGATAGGTTTTATGCTCAGGAAGACGGTCTGCCAATGGGTTCATCGCTTTCGCCAGTGGTGGCCAATATTTACATGGAGTGGTTCGAATCACACGCGGTTGATACCGCAACATATAAACCTAAGCTCTGGCTGAGATATGTTGATGATACTTTTATTGTCTGGACCGGGAATGACCAACAACTTTCAGAATTTCTTCACCACCTAAATAACATAAGACCCACCATTAAATTCACAATGGAGTTGGAGCAAAATTGTCAAATTCCTTTTCTTGATGTACTTGTCACACGAGTAGAAAGCGACATCAGAACAACAGTCTATCGTAAACCCACTCACACAGGACAATATTTAAATCAAGGTTCAAATCATTCTGCTACAACCAAACGAGGCATAATCAAAACTTTGTATAACAGAGCCGTTCAAATTTGTAACAATTCTCATGACTTGGAAATCGAAATAAGAAACATTAAGAAGGATCTGCAGCAGAATGGTTACAGCCTGAAACTTATAACAGATACTATTTCTAAATTTCAACAAACAGGACAGAGATTACATGACCAAAACCAGGCAAATGCATTCCTTACAATCCCATACGTTAAAGGAGTATCAGAGAAAATTCGAAGAGTAGCGAAAAACTTTAATATTAAAACTGCTTTTAAATCTAGTAATACAATTCGAAGCCTTCTTAGTAAAACAAAACCGGAGAACAAACAAAATAAGGAATGCATTTACCAAGTTCCTTGTGAGTGTGGTGAATCATACATAGGCGAAACTAAAAGACCACTATCTGTTAGGCTTAAGGAACATCAGACGAATACCCAAAAAGGTGAAACCACGAAATCAGGAATTGCCGAACATGCATGGTCAAAACAACACCGAATGAAGTGGGCAGAAGCAAAGGTTTTGCACAAGGAGTCACACTGGAAGAAACGAAAATTCCTTGAAGCTGCCTTTATTGGGCAGAATCAGGGTATTTTCAGTAAACCAAGTGTTGAAATCCCAAATATTTGGAAGCCCCTCCTTGGGCGGAGCCAACTTCTTAAACTTCAAGGTTGAGTGATTTCTCACAGTATATAAGTACGTAGCCTTAGGAATTGATTGTAGTTTGCACCTGAAGACGATCAGAGATTGTACTGATCGAAACGTCGTGTATAAATAAAATATAGACAATGGAAGTCCGAAACACAGAGTTAATGTCAAACACATCATTGTCTCAAACTTTCAAACAAACGTTGGAATCCCGGTACGGACCCGGTATCAGCGATCTTTTTCGAGGCTACGAGAAAACTTTAATTAAGCATACCAAAGAAGACACGCACATCGAATTCCTATGCCAAGCAAGAGACAGCAACATTATTCCGGTTGCATTTCGTCTTAAGGCATCATTTCCAGGACAAAGAGTTCAGCGGATTCTAGATGACGCCAGTAAAGCGCTTATACGGTCCCAAATCAGCTTTCATCGCTGGAACAAGTCCTTACTGACAGAAGAACTGAGACAACGGTTTCAGGAGATTCGAGAATATACTATGGAGGAAGATTATCAACCGATTCTGGACAAAATTACACGAACCTGCGACCATCTACGACAGACTTGGCAAGCAAAGCACCAAAGGAAATTCGCCCATCAACAGCCACAAAGCCAATCGACCACCGACGCTGTAAGAACCATCGTTAATGGGTCAAAGAAGACATTGACACCCATAGAAGAAAACTTACTTGCCAAAGGACTTAACTTTTCCATCGCTCCTAAGAAGATACCTACCATCGATATCATCACCGCCATAGAAGGTCATCCTCTTCCACGACAAGACGCCGACGAGTTCAGACATCAGGTAAGGACCATTATTGACAAACCTATTAAGCATACCTCTAATATAAGCAAAACAGAGGAAATCGCGTTGAAGAATCTTCAAAAGGACAAATCAATTAAAATCTTACCGGCAGACAAGGGCAATGCAACAGTGATTTTGGACACGGAAACCTATGACCAGAAAGTTGAAGAGGTACTTGCTAAAGGAAACTATAAACTTCTCCCAAAAGATCCGACGCAATCAATCGAAAGTAAGGTTTATAGAATTTTGAAAAAGTATTCCAGATATATTCCGGACAATACAAGATCTCAACTTACACCACATTATAGCAAGCCTCCTCATCTATACGGACTTCCCAAAATTCACAAAGATGCAATGCCCTTACGCCCAATTACAAGTTCCAGAAATTCTCCAACAAGCAATCTGTCTAAATTCCTTTTGAAAATTATTCAACCTCTTGCAGGCAAGACCGCTTCATTTGTAGAAAATTCAAACCATTTTGTTAATATTCTTAAATCTTTTGTTTTAGGAACCGAGGATAGACTTGTCAGTTTTGATGTCGAAAGTCTATACACCAATGTCCCAATAAAGGAATCGCTAGACATTATTAGAAAGAGACTGGTTGATGACGAATCCCTTTATGAACGTACCAGCCTACCGCTGGAGGGAGTGATGGAGTTGTTGGAGTGCTGCCTACATAACTCTTATTTTCAAGTGAAAGATAGGTTTTATGCTCAGGAAGACGGTCTGCCAATGGGTTCATCGCTTTCGCCAGTGGTGGCCAATATTTACATGGAGTGGTTCGAATCACACGCGGTTGATACCGCAACATATAAACCTAAGCTCTGGCTGAGATATGTTGATGATACTTTTATTGTCTGGACCGGGAATGACCAACAACTTTCAGAATTTCTTCACCACCTAAATAACATAAGACCCACCATTAAATTCACAATGGAGTTGGAGCAAAATTGTCAAATTCCTTTTCTTGATGTACTTGTCACACGAGTAGAAAGCGACATCAGAACAACAGTCTATCGTAAACCCACTCACACAGGACAATATTTAAATCAAGGTTCAAATCATTCTGCTACAACCAAACGAGGCATAATCAAAACTTTGTATAACAGAGCCGTTCAAATTTGTAACAATTCTCATGACTTGGAAATCGAAATAAGAAACATTAAGAAGGATCTGCAGCAGAATGGTTACAGCCTGAAACTTATAACAGATACTATTTCTAAATTTCAACAAACAGGACAGAGATTACATGACCAAAACCAGGCAAATGCATTCCTTACAATCCCATACGTTAAAGGAGTATCAGAGAAAATTCGAAGAGTAGCGAAAAACTTTAATATTAAAACTGCTTTTAAATCTAGTAATACAATTCGAAGCCTTCTTAGTAAAACAAAACCGGAGAACAAACAAAATAAGGAATGCATTTACCAAGTTCCTTGTGAGTGTGGTGAATCATACATAGGCGAAACTAAAAGACCACTATCTGTTAGGCTTAAGGAACATCAGACGAATACCCAAAAAGGTGAAACCACGAAATCAGGAATTGCCGAACATGCATGGTCAAAACAACACCGAATGAAGTGGGCAGAAGCAAAGGTTTTGCACAAGGAGTCACACTGGAAGAAACGAAAATTCCTTGAAGCTGCCTTTATTGGGCAGAATCAGGGTATTTTCAGTAAACCAAGTGTTGAAATCCCAAATATTTGGAAGCCCCTCCTTGGGCGGAGCCAACTTCTTAAACTTCAAGGTTGAGTGATTTCTCACAGTATATAAGTACGTAGCCTTAGGAATTGATTGTAGTTTGCACCTGAAGACGATCAGAGATTGTACTGATCGAAACGTCGTGTATAAATAAAATATAGACAATGGAAGTCCGAAACACAGAGTTAATTTCAAACACATCATTGTCTCAAACTTTCAAAAAATTTGTTAACCTGCCGACATATCACCACCTAAGTGGCTGTCGTGTATCGTTCCCGACTGTCGAGACTTTAGCCACAGCCATAAGAAAAATACATAAGAATACCTTCCAAACTACCAGTAGGTAATTACTTAACTTAAGCAAAGCATACCTGAGAGACTGAAAAAATATGCACATGTGCACTATCCTTTAGAAGTTTGGGCGTGGGCGGTACAATTTCCTTAAAATGGGCCATACGCATTCCGTTGCATTCTGGGTAGATCGTCTCCGTTAACGATACGGCGCGACGAAGGCCGGAACTTGCCGAAGGCCCGATGTACTCAATTTAGAGTCACGGAATCCACAGAATACTAAGTGACAGAGTTAAATCACTCTCGCTTGAGTTAGAGATATCAAAGGTCACCGTAAATAGAGTGAACTGACTCAATTTTCACTCAGTGGTAAGTAATATATCAAAAGTACACAAAATAGGAAAA
The DNA here is from genome assembly GCA_963921995.1 of Oxystoma pomonae. Classification (NCBI taxonomy): domain Eukaryota; kingdom Metazoa; phylum Arthropoda; class Insecta; order Coleoptera; family Brentidae; genus Oxystoma; species Oxystoma pomonae. Next base: position 40,288,323 of record OY998165.1, read on the forward strand.
AAAAAGAAAAGATCAAAAGATCTTGGGAGGAAAGAACGAAATTTCAAAATTGGACGAGTGTCCCACAAGGAACACACAAAAGTCCAAAGCGAAAAGGTAAACAATTAAACGATTTTTCGCACGGGGTGACTAGCGTGGGCTCGACAGTGGATTCACTAGTCACCCTCAATCCAGACATAATTTAACACCATCGCACACTCTGACTTCCAACTCTGAAACACTCACAAATAGGCATCGTTCCGCATGGTACTTATTATAAGTCGCCTGATACGGGTTCGTCCTGGCCTGTTAATCTTTCCAATAGGAATATGCTCCTAAGACAATTAAAACAAGAAGTCAAAACTTCCAAATCAGTTATATCAACCGAAAATAATCTAAAAAAGAAAAGGTCAAAAGATCTACTCAAAATAGGTTGAAAAAACACTCAAAAATTTTCACTTTAGAAAACAGGTTCACTCTGACTGACTTTTTCTAGTCTAAATTCATAACCTAATCCTAATGTCAAAAACCTTAGTGTTAATAACACAAGTACAGTGCATAATTTTAAAGTTGGCTAACTTTAACTTTATGGATTATCAATATGAAAAAACCCACGTCAAAAGCAAAGGGAACATATTTTGGTTGATTTCAAAATAGTAGCGATTGATTTCAGCTGATATTAGAAAACAGTTTAGTTAGAAGGAAAATACGTAACCTGATGCACTATGCTTATGGACTCTTGGATAAACAGGTGCTGTTAAATTATGTATTAACACTAAAATTGTGCTTATCCACTACGAATTAAATTTTTTAATTTTAGATTATGAAAAGTTGGGTAAACCTGTCATTATGCTAATGTATCGCAGGTTTTTACGCCAAAAAAAAGCCTGTGAGTGTACAGACATACGGTTCCCACCCACGACTTTTTCGTAAGTGCCCACTCACGAGTCATATGACGTCAATATGAAATGTTATGACAGTCATGTGACGCGTGCGCGAGCATGCACGAAAAAGTTGTAGGTTCCATTACTTTTTACCTTTTACTTTTTACCACTACACGGGAAAAAATCCAGCTGAGTGTACCTATTTTTGTTATTGAGTGAAAAAATTGAGTGACGTTTTTAAGGCTATAGTTTCTCCCCAGATTTTAACGGCCCAATTACATCGTTAAACCGGCAACGCTGTTGGGTCCATTTATTAGGCAATTCTTTTTCCGCATGTTTCTCGGAAACGGGACTTCCAAATGGCCTGAAATTTTGCCTAAATTGTTTATTGGACTATGTTTTTCCATCAAATCTTGGTACTTTTTTAAAATTTTGTTTATTTTTTGAAAAAAACTGTTTCAACTTTTGTGGTGTTTCAAAATTGGCGCGCCCATATTACGTCAGAAACACCCTTTATAGAGACCTGTAAAACTAAATTGGAAATATTTGTAATTTTCCAAATAATGGACACCTAATTTCAAAAACCCTCTAGATTGTATTAATAAGCTTTGTAATCCTCTTCCTCTAATAAAAAACAAATTGAGTATTATTTTCCTCTAAAGCTAAAACATGCGGAAATGTAAAAACATGGACTATACTGGTTACCTATCAATATTAGCTATATGCCTAGCATCAAAAAGTACCTAAATGGTTATATTATAGATACCGCCACCATCAAAATTAACCACCCACGTCTTTTTTTTTGTGAGCTTACCCTAGGCATAGTTTCTGGTGTTCTCCTTTCCTAAATGTATTCGGCTAAGAGAGATCCAGCATATATACCTAGGTAACACCCCTTACCAGGAAAAAAGTTTAGGCCATGCAAACATCGAAATTGGTCGACTCACTGTATTTGCAACTAACCAATGTCAGTGTGTCTGCCTGACATTCTTCATAACCTTAGTTTTGTCGTTTTGTTTTGGAGTTCGTCGACCTGGTTTTTGTGTTTTATTTAATAATTTTTCCTTTGGTGTAAAGCTACTTTTTAGAACCCTTAAGTGGTCTGTGTGTATTTGTAGAATATGACTTGTGCAGTGAAAAATTGTAAATCGATAAGGAGGCTGACGGAGGACGTCAACATTTCTTATTACAAGTAAGTGTAAGGGTCAGTTTATGCTCGCTACTTAGATCAAGCTAAGACATTCTTTGCGGATTTTTTACAGGGTAATTAAACAACCTGCAAACTTTGTACTGCTTGTTGATCTAAGATACAAGCATAAATTGATCTTAAAGCTGGATTCATTGTTCCGTAAATTAAGCAGAAGAAGTAAGATGCAAAGAAAAATAAACTACATACTATACATGCATTTGTTAATAGTTCACAGCTTAGCTTACAGTAAGAAATTAATAATTTTTATATCTTACTTCTTAGGTACTTTATGGAACCATGACTGGACCTTTAAGGCCCCATTACCTTAAGTTTTAATGTGTTAATCCCATCGAGTACCAAGTAGAGTACCTAATTCATAAATATGTGATGTGCCTAAATACAAGGTCTTTTGTATCACCGTTACAAACTCGATGTTGCTGTTCATGATGACAGGAACAACAACATTATTTTTAGAAATGGTGGTAAGTTGTCATGTATGAAATAGGTAGGCAATGCCAATACCCCCAAAATTATTTTATTTTTGTAAAAAATGTAAAAATTGGTGAAGAAAATGAGTGTAAAGTTGCCTGCGTACAAGGGTAATTTCACTGGCAGGTATATATGTACATTTTGGTGCACATTAACTTGATTTTTTTTACATTATTTTAAATATTTTTCTGTTTTTTCTCTTAGTTTTCATTCTAGTTTCAAAAAAAATCCTTATTTTTTTTCCTTTGTTTCACATTTTCTAAAAACATGCGAACTCTACAAAAAAAAGTGAAATCCCCCTCGGTTGCCTGATACAATAAGTATTTTGTTTTTTATTTGTGCTCTAAATGTTGTGGGTTCACTTAACCATACTTTGTGCGCAGCAAACTTATTTTTTGGCAACAAAGTGCAACTAGAAGCAAGGACATTTCATTTACTTTTACATTAATAGTTTAGGTGCACAAAAAAATGCTGGACAATTTGAATTTTCTGGTTTAGGAAATCATACTTATAAAAAAATATAATAAATACAAGAAAAACATTTTTTTTTTAAAGCATGCATACCCAGTTAGTTTTGGTAGTTTTTTTTTGTATATCTAGTGTCAGACTGATATTTGACAAGTAAATGTTTCCATACAGGCACTGCAAATTAAGTAATTAGAGGAAATAAATATAATTATACAAACCAAACAGTTTAAAATTGTAAAATTTTAAATAAAATATATGTGTAGGTACCTACCTAGCTAATACACAGCGATAAACTGATACATTAATTTGTTTTTTTTTATCAATTTTTAGTATGTTTGCATTTATCATGAAAAATAATGTCCTTTCCACCAAAAAATGTAACATTGGTTTTGTAATTAAACAATTACAAAATATCTTGTGAATAATTCAATAACAAAAGGTTTCACATTTTTTTAGGATTCCAAACTAAGGTCCGATATCCAAAATATGGCGTCAGGCACTTCAAGTGAATCCTGAAGAGTAGCAAAGGAACAGGAACAAATTAGTGTGCTCCACGCATTTTAAAGTTGAAGACTTCTTATCAGATAAATAGAAGAGAAAGATGCCTAAATTTAATGCTGTACCATCCTTACTTTTGGACATAGAAATTCAATATTTAAGTCTGCATAGTACCAGCATCAGTGATCACAAAACTCAACTTTGATGAGTTCAGATGCAAGCATAAGTCAAGTTTCACAAAATGCACCTATAGCTGTTTCATCTGCGTCTTCATCAGGGAGCATTTCTAAGGAAAAGACATTGAAAAGAATTGTAAGGAAAAGAAAGTAATTTTTGCTCTCTGATATTTGTTATGATATAGAAAACCACATTTTTTAAACTAATTTTACTGTTAGTATTTTTACTATTTTTACCTAATTTTTATGTTACTGCTACCTTACTTAAAATTCAGTTTTTATTTATTTACTTTAGTTTTTTCCTGTCAAGAGTTTCCTGTTCAAAATGTTTGATTTTTTAACTGCAATATTCCGCTTTATTTTGCTTTAAACTTTTTTCAGATTAAATCAAGAAATTCAAAGCAGCTATACATCAACCAGCAGCAGTGATACCAAGAGGAAGAAGCTGGCATTTATTAAAACCATTCACAGTTACAGGTTAGTATGCTACACTGTCATATTTATTCTGAAACTTACATTTTTGATAAAGCCAAAGATGATAATGGGACAGTATTTATAAGTTACTAGAAAACCAACAAAGGTAAACCACAAACCTGATCTATTATTTGTATTTTTTGGAATTAAGAAAAAAACCACCTTAATTTAAAAAAAAATAGGAGTATTTCATTTAAAATATAAAAGTTAATGTCATAATTTGATATTTGAGATGATATTTGCAAGTTTTCAAGTATATAAATTGACAGAGTAAAGAATATTTTCCAACCTATTTAAATTTTTAATCTAGTTTACATAAAAATGAATGGAAATTAGTTAAGAACAAAAATGTAATAAAAAAGATCAAATTTCATCTGAATCTTGATTGTCAAAACCAAACTGCAAACGCTAACCGGAACTACATTATTAACCAGGATGGTGTACCAGGATGCTTTTGGTTGATTTTTTGTCATTTTCTTACCTTTATTTTTATTCTATGTAGGCACCCTTAAGCAATACTTACATAAGTCATACCATTAGTTTAAAGTGGTTTTGGTTTGTTTTTGTCTTGTGGCTGTAATTAGTGTGTGTGGTTATCTTTTAAGTTAACAGCACAACAAAAAATGGCTCTGCACAGAATAAACATAACTATAACAGAGATGCAACAAAACAAAAGTGCCCCTGCATCATTATTAAAGTTAACAACATGACAGGGCCTTACTACAGCAGGCAGAATAAGGCTGAACATGAACAGAGTAGCCAAACAACCAACAAAAATCACCCTACTGGTATCAATACAGATGCCCCTTAATTTTATTTATTCAAAATATTATATGTTTTGTTAATTTTGTTTTTTTTTGTTAATTTTTTAGATACACAAAAAGCGAGGAAGAAATAATGAAAAAATCAACATACGAAGAGCGGTGAAGCTTATCGATCATCTCGTAATATTTTGATATAAAAAGGTTGGTTTTCATAATTTTATAATTTATACCAAAGTTTTTAGTTTGGTAAAGTCCCCATTTTTCGTTAATAATATCATGGACATAGGTAGGTATTCTTTGCTCTTATAAATGTGTCCACTTTTATCTAACATTGCTGTAACATTCCACAAATTTTAATAACTGTCAAGAGAAACATAGGAACTATGTTTACACTTTGGTTTAGACTTGTGCTCAAAAAAAGTAATATACATGTCATGTTAAGAATTGTTATTCGAAGGTGAATGTAACTTCCATTGACAATTTTTTTTAACTCTGTTTTTCAATGTCCCGACTGCTTATGTCTCTGCAATTGTCAGTACGTGATGATAATGGCAGATACATACATAACCTATCAAAACATAGTGAAAAAGTAAAAAACAATGGAAGTTTAAAACTCTAGTTTACTCTTATGTCAAGAATTATCATGATTTTACTTTTTTGTCATTGTGAACCTTTTTTTTAGCACAGTTGTATATGAATGATTCCACCAAAAATGTGCATTAGTCCCTAAGGGTCAAAAGCCAAAAAATAAATAAAAATACGGTTTTTAATTTAAAATTTTATTGAGAACAATGTTATTTCTTAAAGCTTTTACAAAAAGTGTAGGAATTTGTTATTTTTATCCCGCAAACGTAATTCCCATGTCATGTCCCCAACGCAAAATTGTAATAGAAAATGCACCTTAGCAAAATTTAATAGTGGTTTAAAAAGTTATTTTTCAGTAAACCAATAATAATAAAATACTTTAGCTTTTTATCCTGACTAAAAAAAAATTAATTATATAAAATAATTTTAACTCTGTCCCTCTTTAAATTCTGTCACTGGGTATTTACGCGCTCAAGCTCACGCGGCGTTTATCCTTGAAAAAAAGTGGTGGGAAGGTTCATTGATAACGTTGACCACTGCAGAAGAGCTTGCCTTGAGCGCGTTTATTCGTGTCTAAGCATACCACAGACACCACCAAGCTTGCTTTATGTTAACTCTAGAAACAAGAGCCTAGAGATGCTTATGTTTTGGTCAAATATGAACACAAAATTCACAAAAAAAACAGCAACTTATCTATATGTAGCAATATGCCAAAATTACATTGACTTGATTGATTGAGATGTAAAAGTCACATTTCTAAGGGTTTGTGAAAATTCTGATAATGAAGATAGTGATATTCAACTTTTTAAACTTAATGAAACAAATATAATTTCAAAAGGAAACAGGATTTACTATAAGTTTGACAAAAAAGCCTAAATAGCCAGTATTTTTTATAATTTGAGTTATTAAAATAAATAAGTTAACAATAAGTAGTTGTTCAGTTTAGTCCATGTTCAGTCAACTTATTTTTGTGTAAATAAAACTTAAAAACCGAATTGTGCATCATTATCATGTTAAAAAAATAATTCCCGTGTCATTGCCATGTTAAGCTTCATTCCCGTGTGGAGTCGTTTTAAAAAAATCTAAAAATCTCCCTAAATATGTGATTATTAATAGGTTTTTCTAGTGCACCTTCAAATATAATGACTTTAGATTACTTTTCGGTTTTTTAACAATAACAATGCACACTTTTGGTGGAATAACACATATACTTGTTTAATAAATGGTAATGATTTAATTATTAATTTAATTTAATTAAATCTTTTGTGTACATGTCAATGAAACATTAAGTTCTCTAGTGTGGAATGAGCGACGGTGACGGTTTGCCATTTTTTTAGGGTTATCATGAACGAAATTTTAAGAAACGAAATCTTGACGCAGTTGGTTAGTAAACATGTTCAGATTATGGTTAGACAAGAGGCCCACCACTCTAGCTTTGCTGCTATGAGGTATTTTATATTTGCTATTGCATGTATTTTTTTTTATTTTCTTCTCAAGGAGGGGGGGTAAAGTTATAGCAAAAAAGTTGCATGGCCCTTTTTAAATATATTACCAATAGTCGAAATTCTCCCTGGGGGGCCGGCACAAATAAGTTTCGAGATAAAATATATACCTGGACTCTGACTGATATTTTTTACTGGACTTTACTTATTCAAAATTACAAACATTGGCCATGAAGGCCGGTGGTTGTACATAATATAAAAAATAATCACAGAAATACAAATTCAATAATCAAATATAAATCTAAAATTTAAAACAAAAAATATAGCCTTAGCACCTAAGTGCTTTTTCTTGAATGAGGGAGACTGGGGAGCCCGTCCTCAAAAATAAACATCTGCGAACCCCCTGGTATGTTTTATAGCCCCAATACATATCCTTGGATAATACCAAGTGGAGAAAGGTCCCTAAGTTTTTCCTGTGAACTATATTTTTTCTTTTTTAGGTGTATTCCTGCAACAATTTAAAAAGCTCACGAGTAGTTGCCGTCCAAAAAAATTAATGACAACTGAAATACTGCTGGATAATCAGTCATCATAAGAGCCAACACTTATAGAACAGCAGTGTCCTTTTTTCACAAAAGGCTGCCTCACTGGACAAAAAAGGTTCAAACAAATTCAGGAGGAAAAAAAAGTTTGTATCTTGATTGATTTATGTAATAATTATTATTAAAGCTTATGTTGGTGTTATTATTTATTGCTCTGTTTCAACTTGCATGTAACTATAGTATGTTAGTAAATAATTACCATCCAACGAAGTACCTTATCCAGGCTTTATTAATTTTCTTTTTGCTATTGAATTGTTTTTCTATAAACATAGTCAAACAAAAAACTGTCTTTTAGACAAAACACATTTTACATAAGGCTTAAACATTTTTTATTTCATAAAATAATGGAAATATAGCATAGGTAATCAAATACTATATTTATTCCTGACATTTTCTTATATTCTATGTGTTCCCGGAAGAGTCCTTACAGGAACTTGCTTTTTAAACTTTTTCATAAAACAAAAATGCAAAACTAGTAGGGTGAGGTAAGGTAAATTTGTGGCATAGGTAAATTAGTGATACAGTTTTGGCAACTTACCCAGTGATTTTGGTGGCTGATTTCTCAAGTAGTAGATAATTGCTGGGACATACGTCACGTCCCTAGTACGCACAAGAACGTACTATGTACGTATCGGGGACATACATTTTCCAACGCTTTGTACGTACTATATACGTCCTATGTACGTACATTTCAGGTATATATAATTTAGGTCCTACGTGGGATCAAAACCGAACGTGTACGTGGGCTTGGGTCAGGCAAGGATATTTCACCGATAATTTTTAAAAAAAAGTGTTGGAGATTCCGAGAATTGAACCCGAGTCTCCCGGCTGAGACCCAGATACTCTACCACTAGACCAACACCTATACGTAGGAAACCGCTAAGATTGTGACATATACTTTATAAAGGTTTTTACATCTCGCTCTTATACGTGTATTTATGTACATATTTGTATGTACTACTTACACGTTTGTACGAACATATATATTACGTTCGTAATTGGTCCCGGAACGTAGCGACGTAAAAAAGTACGTCCCTGGGATGAAGTGTGCTGTATGATGTGGTAATGAGGCGACTAACTTAGGCGCTGCCTCCGGGATAAATTTATTAAAGATTTTTTGTGAATCTCCTTTGATGTGACATGATTTTTCTTTATAGGGCCCTTGCCCCTAATTTCCCCTACAATCTGCCAAATACATTTTTAAAAAGTGAAAAAGAGACACCATAACTAGCACTTAGAACTTAACTGGAAGTTGAGAAACTGGCCATTTGACTAGTTGTCACTGCTCTCAATTCGATCACCTAGGTGATAAATAAACAATCCCCCATAGGGTCACTGGATCGTGAGACCTGCGATCCCAGCCGCAGGATTTAGGATCCAGTGACCCTAGTCCCCAATGATTCGCGGCGCAATCTGTGAACAGGAGAATACAGTAAAGAAACCAGAGATAGATAATGAGTGGTAGATGACGTATTGAAATCGATTGACAAGTTTATATTATCTCTGGATTGTTCTTGCGCCCTTAAGTAAAAAAAAAATACAACTGGCAACGCCTTGTTCTTTAATTTTTTAATCTTTTGCCAGGGTGCACAGGAAAAACTAAACATCAAAATTAGCTGAAATTTTGCAGGGGTGATCATTTTTAACAAAAATATCTGAAGGATTTTTCAAAATTCTCAATTACTTTTTCTTCAAAATAAATAGCAATTTAGAACAAACCCGATTTACAAACAAAATAGAGAAATACTTAGAATTTCCTTGCTTTAGCTTAAATAAAAACTAAGTTTCCTTTTTTTTTAAAGCCTGTGCACTTCGAAGAAGAAAACCGATCAATCAATCACACTTCATTGAATTTGGGAGACACACGCAGTTCAAGTGTTGGCCGATAGATCGCAGAATTTACATACGATTCCATGGTAACTGCAGGTGTTTTGTCAACAAACTTTAAATCGGGCCGCAGTGAGACAGAAGAGTATTTTTACGTTTTCTGACAGAAAACTATTCGAGGTTATGTTTATCTTTCAAAAATGTGTTTTCAAAATCATTGTTCTAAAACAAATATAAAACCTCTCTTCGTGTGCGGTCGCCCGCCAAAAAAGGCCTAGCGCTGCACGGGCATTACCCCGAGTCTATCACAGAACCAAGAAAACTTTACTGGCTCACTAGGAATTCGCATAGAAACATTCGGCGCCCATAACCCCACATAATTTTGTTTTTATTGTGATTCAACCATTTTTTTTTTAATTTAAATTATTGCGGCATAATTATGTGCAAGCGTACTAGTGAAATCTTGGAGTGCAAAGGATAGATTTTAGAACCTCAGTTTCAAAAACACGAGGATACTTGAGTACTAACAAAACAGTTTGAAAAGGTTGAAAAGACTCTTGCTAGTCATTGATGCTCCTGTTTAAAATAAAATACGATTATGTCGTCTAGCGCCAGTAACCGATTTTTAAATCTGCACGCTTTTAAATTAACCTGTGGTCGGTATCAGCTAGCGGGATTGTTTCCAATTCAACCTTAAATATTACACCCAGTTACCTTAATACGTAGTTGGGTAGCGTTTTTTAGCAGGTAATTCTGCAATAAATGAGTTTCTTTTATTTTAGTACTTTACTAGGTTTTTTAGCGGGGCAGAACGCGAAAAAACAAAATAAGTAACCTAACTCCAAATTTTTGACCCGGTGCTAAAAAATCTCTGGTGTCCCACTGTGTATAAACATAAATAAAGTCTTCGCATTACCATGAAACACAAATTCAACGACGTAAAAGTTTGCATAAAGATCGGGTCGACATAGTTAAATTGATTTTCCGTACGGTGTTGCTACAAACTATTCCCCAGATTGTAACTATGACTTTAACTTATTTACTGCGAGTACAAAACACACAAAATCGAGACAGATACTTCCAATTTGAGTAATTTCTTTTTAAAAATTTAAACTAAGAATGACTTTAATCTTTAATGAGAGACAGATCGGACATAGTCGAGAAATTTCGGCATCTCTTCGTCAATTATAGCTCAAAAAAGTAGTGATATGAACTCGGGTGTAGCAATTGGTCGCTATCGGAAATGTTCGCAACGCAAGAAGACCAGTGTGCTAGAAATCGCAAACCACGTATTGGTCGCCAAAGTCTACGGTGGCTCCTATCTTCCAGCTCAGTTTACACTACTGACGTCACAATCGCACTTCTGACGTCACAAGCGGGAAATTTCTCAGTTGTTATGTGCCTTTACCCGTCAGCGCAGGTCACAGTTCCCATTTCCTATTTTTGACGTCACAATTGCGCTTGTGACCTCACAAGTATGACATTTCTTTATTATTGCGTTTTTCGTTACACTTTTTCAAGTTTTAAGGTTAAAAACTTAAAAATGGGATTACGATAATTTTGATGTTAACGCTCAGCTCCCTACAAAACCGCCGCACTTCCGGGTTTATTGCATTTATAATTTGTAAATTAAAAAATATCCAGTTTTACGTTAAATCGGTTTAATTTCTGCTAAATAATGTTAAAGTGTACTAGATAATAGAGACTTATCGGGCATTATAGCCTGACTTTAATAAAGTCTGCACTATTTTTGACAGTTCCACACAAGCCGGTAGCAAGCCGGCAGCATTGTACTCTCAGTTGACAGAAGCTCAGAATGAAAAACCAGAGAAACCGTCACGGCCAATGAAAAAAGCACCCGAAAAAACTGGCAACGTCGCTATTAAGCAAAGTTAAGTGACAACTAAAGCATTACCAGAAGTATCAGTCAACAACAAGTGATCCAAACTTTGTTAAACCTGGCACCTCTGCTGAAAATCTTTTCAAAGCAGATCAAAACATAACCCCACAAAATTTGCAAGTGACAGATGCGGAGAATGTAAACAAAAACAACCAGATCGAAAATAAAAATACTTCAGATCAGGAAGAATGGAAGCAAGAATTAGGAAGAAAAGGGCGAAAAACAAAGAGTGCTTCACCCAGTTGGGTGACAAGGCCTGCACCAATAAGAGGGTCAAACCAAGAGCACTCATGCTTGAAACCAGCCCAAAGATATCAGTGGATCTTTGTTACAGGTCTTTCAAGAAAACCTGAGGAGAAAGATATTATTAATTATTTGGCCTCAAAAAACCATGACATCAGCAATATTACCTGCGAAAAAATGCGAACAACTAAACAAGAGGTCAGTTTATTTAAGCTAGAGGTTCCAACAAATGTGAAAGACACTATACTGGATGCAGACTTGTGACCAAATGGAGTGAGTGTTAACCATTTTTTAAACCTACAACGACTACGGAGGATGACTTCTCAGGAATGAGGAGAGTGATGGAGGTTTTGTTTCTAAGAAAAACAACTTTGCAATATTTTATGCAAACTTTCAAGGAATTTTAATTGATAAAATACCAGATATTGAGGTAATTCTAAATGAATTAAATGCTGATTGTTTTTGTGTGAATGAACATTGGCTAAGGTTTGATGAGTTTGCTCAAATCAAAATAACTGGATACACAGCAGCCACTTATTTTAGTAGAACAGAAAGAATATGGGGAGGGGTAGGTATATTTTTACGAGATGGGCTTGAGTTTCAAACCCTTGAAATATCTAAATACTCTGTCGAAATTCACTGTGAAGTTGCCGAGATTTATATTAAGTCTATAAACACACAAATACTTATAATATACAGGTCACCATGGTGATTTGGATATCTATTTTGATGTTCTCGCAAAAGTGTTTGATGAGTTCAACACATCGATAGACTTTCTGGCGACTTTAATATCCATTTTGAGAACCCAAATTCTAAACTGCAGATGACTAACTTTTTCTTTAGCTCTTATAACCTATGCCCTACTGTTACCTTTAATACAAGAGGCAATGCCCAACTTGACAATGTTTATGTGAATTTTTACAAAAATAACCTTCAAATAAAATCCTACAATCTTGATACTCTTTTAGACCATTCGGGAATAATAGTAACTACACCATTTAGCTTGCAACCAATTCAAAGCACACGAATTACTTTTCGGCCAATAACTGATCAAGGCCAATTGGGACCAGATAACAAACACCAATGAGCATGTGGAGCAAAAATTTAGCTCTTTTCTTAGCCTCTTAACAAATAAAATGGATCTGTGCTTACCTGTAAAGTCTAAGTTAGTAAAAAAAACTTTCATAGTACCAAGATTGAGTGGTTCAATGATAACTTAAGGAAAATGAGGAAGAAACTTTAAACTCTAAGCCTTCTCAACAAACAGAATTCTATATTGGTTACTAGAGAAATGGTAAATTCTTTCAAAAAAAGTTATGGAGCAGAAATAATGAAAGCAAAGAAAACTGCACATGATAACTTCATTAACACATCTGTAAAAAAATCACAAGCAATGTGGAGTTCAAATGCTGACCACAATCTTTAATTCCCAGTTATTTAATGACTATTTTATAAATATAGCAGAAAAACATCAACCACCCAACAAAATTTTAAGAAATACTTAAATGAGGATTTTTCTAATAAAACAAAATTTAAATTTAAAAATGTTACACTTCAAATGGTAACTGATAAAATTTCATCTCTAAAAAACAAAAACAGCAAAGATTGTTATGAAATCAACACAAAAATTAACAAATCTTTTTAATCAATACATTGATAATAACTAGTTTCCAAGCATCTTAAAGAGTGCGAAGGTCATACCAATATACAAAAACAAGGGTAGTCCTGACAGTGAGGAAAACTACCGTCCGATTTCAGTACTGCCGGTGTTTTCAAAATTGTTGGAATCACTTATGAAAGATCAGATAAATCAATATTTTGAACTTTACAACATCTTCACACAAAGTCAATGGTTTTAGAAACAAAAAGTCTACAACTCTTGCTATAAATAAATTAACAGAATATATTGCTGAAGGCTTTAAACAATAGTTAGATACATATGCTTCCTTCTTAGACCTAATAAAGGCATTTGATTGCATACAGCATCAAATACTTTTTAAAAAACTTGCCTATTACAATTTTGATCAAGGTAGTGTATTATTTGTCGGGTCATATATGAGAGATAGAGAGCAATATGCGTTTTTCAATGGTTTAGAATCTAATAGACCAAAAATACAATATGGAGTCCCGCAGGGTTCGGTGCTCTGACCTCTGCTGTTTTTATTATATATATAAATGACCTTCCCAATTTTTCTGCTATACTTGATTTTCTCTTAATCTTGCAACATTACCATCCATCAGAATTTGATAAAGCTAAAGATATCATTACACAAAATCTAGAGAATATTGAGAGCTGGTTTGTTGCGAACAAACTTAGCCTTAACAATAGTAAAACTCAGGGCGTGACTTTTTCTCTTAGATCAGGAGAACCTCTTTTTCAGTCTCGAACAGTCAGTGAAGTTCCTCGACATCCATCTAGACTCTGGTCCAACCTGGGAAGTGCACATAAACAATCTCTGCTCAAGATTATCCAAAATCATATATTTAATACGAAATCTGTCTGGAACAGTATCAACATCCACTCTTCTTACAGCTTACCATGGCTACTTTAACTCAAATATATCTTATGGAGTGTTGAATTGGGATCATGCAGCTAAAAATGATTTGGTTTTTAAAATACAGCGTCGATGCATCAGAATTATAGCAGGTCTTAAATATAGAGAGGTCTGTAGACATAGTTTTAAAGAACTGCGGATTCTGACATTTGCCTGCATTTTTATCCTTAACTGTTTAAACAATGTTAACAGAAATCAATCAAACTTTACAACACACATTGACTTGCATTCTCATGTTACCAGAAATATACATAATATAGTTCCCAGCTATCACAGGCTAGAAAGAACCAGAAGGGGAACAGACCACTTTGGTATAAAATTTTTTAATATTCTTCCCACTGGAATTAAACTTCTTGGCGAGAGAGAATTTGCTATAAAACTAAAAAACTATTTAATTAAAAATGCATTTTATTCATTTGAGGAGTACCCCTCAAGTAATTTTGATTTTTGATTTTTGATTTTTGTACTGAGTTCCTTTTATCTATGATAACATTGTGAAATCTTGTTTGTAAATTTTTGTGTTTTTTAATTGTGAGTTCCAGTTAAATGTCAATATCAGTGTGCTTCTACATTTGATTTTAATCAATTTTAAAGAGTTAATTGTCAAATTTAAATTTTAATACATTTTATTATTTATTTATTTATTACTTATTATTATTAATTACTAATTTAGCATTAGTGGTTATAATATTTTTTTCTATTTTTGTATGACTTGTAAAAGCACTTGTGTAATATTTATCAATAAAGAAAACTAAAACTAAAACTAAAATTAAAACAAAGGTAAACAATTACTACATATTTTTAGACAATTGCATATCTGTTATGGAACGGCGCGGCGCTCTTCCTGGTTGCTGGGGCTATCCAAAACCTACGTTTGGGCTATCCAGCCAGAGCTTTTTTGATGGCGGTGCTGTCAAAATAATGTTGAATTAACATAAGGTTTGGGCTACCTTTAATAAAGGATGGCATTAACTTTAATATGTCAACTTTATGGATGGCACAATATGAGCAAGTTTATGTAGCAAAAATGTTAGAAACCTTTTAACCTTCGTGGGGAACTGTCAAAAATAGTGTCGAGTCAGGCTATGTTGAATTTATGTACCGATAAGTCCCTAATTACACTTTGTTCAGGACACAACGAACGGTCTAAAAATTACAGGGACGAAAATACAGTAGATTTCCTGTGTTTCAGGAGCAAACGCATGTATAATAATTAATGGTTTAATAATTAATTTTTATTTTCAGATTTATTTTGGTTAATCTGATTCGTTTTGTACCTTGTTACATGGTTTGGAAACTAACAATTTCGAGTGAAATTCACTTAAAAATCGAGTGAACCAACTCAAAAACTAGTGAAACTTATACTAGAAATAAAATAAAAATTACTTAAAACTAATAATTAAAATTTTTGGTTAAAAAATCATTGATATTAAGTTTGTCATTACTTTTTAGTATGACATATTTTTTACTAAAGTATTTTATATTGTAAATATAACATATTTGTCTTCAAGCCACGATAGATTTGGAAATCATTAGTCGGAATTAAGAAACTTATAAAGTTAGAAGAAAAGTTTATGAAACTTTTAGGAACTAAGATAATGGTTCTGTGTTTCGGACTTCCATTGCCTATATTTTATTTATACACAACGATTCGATCAGTAAAATCTCTGATCATCTTCAGGTGCAAACTACAATCTATTCCTTCCTGCGGCTACGTATATATATATATATATAAGTTGGCTCCGCCCAAGGAGGGGCTTCTAAATATTTGGAATTTCAACACTTGGTTTACTGAAAACATACTGATTCTTCCAGTGTGACCCCTTGTGCAAAACCTTTGCTTCTGTCCACTTCATTCGGTGTTGTTTTGACCATGCGTGTTCGGCGATTCCTGATTTCGTTGTTTCACCTCTTTGGGTATTCGTCTGATGTTCTTTAAGCCCAACAGATAGTGTTCTTTTTGTTTCACCTATGTATGATTCACCACACTCACAAGGAACTTGGTAAATTCATTCCTTATTTTGTTTGTTCTCCGGTTTTGTTTTACTAAGAAGGCTTCGAATTGTATTATACTTCGATTGGTCACATCCTATTAGAAATACCTGGTAGTTGTTTAGAGAACAGGGCGATATTAGTTAAAAAGTTAAATAATAATAAGTAAAATAAAATATATATTTCTTAATATAATTAGCTAAGAAATGTTTTGAAATTAAAGGTTTATTATAAAATCGATTGAATGTTTTCCTTTTTTTGGAACTCTCGCAGCCTTTGTAATACTTTTGATTGATGCTCCAACCCTTAATGCTGCTGAAGACGCCCTATGTCCTGTGCTTTGTCCTTTAAAATTTGATTCTATCCCTGCGTTTTTTAGAACTTTTTAATCCACCAACTCGAAATGGATTTATTTTCTGTATGTAAGCAAATCTTTTGTGAAAGAGGCAGGCTTCCAGGGCTAAACCATAGATAGTGGGCATACAACGGTTCCACCCGCACTTTTACAAAATTTTTGTTTCATTGGAAAACTAAAGCTTTAAGCTATAGGATCCTGTCACCAGAGTTGACATTTCTCTAAAATTCAAGATGGCGGACGTTTTTGAAAAATACCAATTTTTCGCCCCCTGCCAATTTTTTGTCTGCGCCACTGTCTTTCCTGACTAACGTCAGGTTAAAAGTCACATCCTTGACGTGTTCAAAAAAAATTGCGTCTGTGCTTGGAACAATCCTAGAAGAGTTAGGTTCGGAAGATTTTTTTTTGTTATGTAGATAAAGTTATGAAAGTAGAGTGGGTGTGTGCGAGTCAAGTTTGTTGATTTTATTTTATGGTTTTTTATGTACGTTAGATTTTATAGGGTGGGCCACAAAATTCCGCACTTTTTGGATTGGCTATAACTTTTGACTTGATTACTCGATTTTAAAATATATTGGATTTTTGAAAAGATAAAACGTTGGAGTTTTTCGATTCGGTTAAAAATTTACAACTTTAAAAAAATTTAAGATGGCGGACAGTTTTAGAGAATGTTTAATTTTCACCCCCCCTGAAAAAAAATTATGTTCGACACTGAACAAACTCTAAAGCTTTCACTACAAACGCTCATTGTGTCTGTGTATATTGAAGTATCATTTAATTAAATCAGTTGGAAAATAAAAAAGTTATAAGTTTCATGACTACTAGTGTTTTGGCTTCGCATTGAAAAAAATCACAAAATTACATACATTTTTCATTTGCTATATCTTTTGACCTAATTATTTAATCAAGAAAAATACTAAGAATCTAAATACCCATTACTTTTTTATTTCTTAATAATACTAATTTTTATTTTGTCCAATGTCTTACTTAAAAAAAAATAAGGAGTATAAAAGCTAAACCTTTTTAAAACTATCCGCCATCCTGATTTTTTTTAATGTCAAATTTTTAACAAACAGTCGCAACTCTCATGTTTTGTCTCTTTAAACAATATTTCTTTTTAAATTAACTAATCAGGCCAAAAGTTACAGCAAATTAAAAAAGTATGTAATTTTGTGATTTTTTTCCAATGTTAAACCCAAACACTCATAATCTAGAAGCTTATAACTTTTTCATTTCTTAACCGATTTAAGTAAGTGATAAGTCAATATACATATAAACAACGAGCATTTGTAGTGAAAGCTTTAAAGTTTGTGCATTGTCGCATATAATTTTTTTTCAGGGGAGGGGTGAAAATTACACATTTTTTAAAACTGTCCGCCATCTTGTATTTTTGAGAAATTTTAAATTTTCAACTGAATCGAAAAAGTATCACGTTTCATCTATCTAAAAAACTAATTCTTTTATAAATCGAGCACTTATGTGAAAAGTAATAGCCAATCCAAAAAGTGCGGAATTTTGTGGCCCACCCTATATATATCTTTACCATAAACAAAACGCATTTCAATTAGAAAAAAAGGTCACGAAATAACTGACGTTAGTCAGGAAAGACAGAAACATATAAAAATTGGCAGGGGGCGAAAAATTGGCCGTCATCTTGAATCCGCCATCTAGACTTTCAGAGAAATGTCAATCGTGGTGACAGTATACTACAGTCTGAAGCCTTAGCTTTCTAGTAAAACAAAAATTTTTGAAACCGGAAAAGTGCTAACGAATTTATACCCCAAAAGAAAATGTGCGGTTTTTTATGAGCCACCATATATACAGGGTGGATTCTTTAAGCGGAACGGTGCTTCTAGCGGGTTAAAATTTGGTTTCAAAAAAAAAATCCAAAAACACGTCAACTGAGATTTTTAATTTTCTTTAATCGTGCTATCTAGGATATTTTTTATGTCGTTTTGTTTACGAGGTATGACAAAAAAATATTTTTTTTTTAAATAGGACACCCTGTATAGTTTAACATTTTTAAATTCTAAAAAAAATTATCTTTCTGACAATACCACACACTAGTACTCTATCTCTTATGGTTTCCAAGATAGAGGCATTTAAACTTGCATGGAATTGTTGTCTATGCCCTGTTTTACGAGGGATATTTGAATGAATATCGAAGTTTTCCATACAGATTTAGATAAAAATATCTTGATTATCGTAAAGGATAGAACCTACAGTGTAGTATTGCTTAAGAGAGAATTGTTTGCAGATTTCAAAAATTGCAAAATATACAGGGTATCCTATTTAAAAAAAATAAAAAATTGCCATACCTCATAAGCTAAATGACATAGACAAAATCCAAGATAGCACGATTAAAGGAAATAGAGACATAAAGCTATTTGTAACTCATCGCGGTATACGTATCCGCATCTAGCGAGAACCCAGCACATTGATTGGTCAGAAACTTGTAGCACGTTCGAAAAGATCAGATATATGCTAATTTAAGGTGTTCTTGAACGCAATAGGTGTTGACATGCATTAGGTATCACGTATCGTTACGGCACACGTATCGTATCTCAGCACCTATTGCGTTCAGAAGCACCTTAAATTAGCATACATCTGCTCTTTTCGAACGTGCTACAAGTTTCTGCCCAATCAATGTGCTTGGTTCTCGCTAGATGCGGATACGTACACCGCGATCAATTACAAATAGCTTTATGTCTCTAATTAAAAATCTCAGTTGGTGTGTGTTTGGATTTTTTTGTTCAACCAAATTCTAACCCGCTAGAAGCACCGTTCCGTTTAAAGAATCCACCCTGTAAATAGTAAAGTAAAGAACGAAAAAAATAACGTAAAATTTTGTAATTCTTGTGACGTAAGTAAATGAATAATCGCAATATCCTCGCCGTTGCTGTTTCTCTTCTTTCTTGCTTCTTTCTTTCGGGTTTCGTTTTTAAACCGTTCCGGTATTCGGTAAATGCTTTTCCCGCAAGAGCTATGAAGTGAACAAAACCATAATAAAGGGCGCGTGACCAGGCGGGGTTGCTTATTTTAATTAGTAAATGTCAAGTATTGAGACCAAGGCTGTCTCCATTATTGTTAAGTTAAAGGTTAATTATGACCGACAATGACTAAAACTTTACTTACTAAACAAAATATTGTAAATAATAATTTCTAGAGTAAGCAGTAACTACACTAAGCAGTCAGATTTCTAAAAGGAGGAGGCACACTTAACATGGGACTTTGGATGGCACAGAAATTGAACCAAGTTTTGGTATGTTGTAGATGTTGAGGTCCTGATCACACTTTAAATTGATTAAAAAAAAATCGCACGACTAGTTTCCAAGATACAGCCCAAGTAACAATTTGTCGACGTTTTAACGTTGCCAAAGACGACTTAACGTTGTGTGAAAACGCCGTATAAACGTTCTAGCAACTCGCTTTTGCACCAATTTGGCGGAGATTTTTTGAGTTGTGTTGACGTTGCCTGCGACTGCGAGTCGATAGCAAAGTTTCCACACCATCGCCGAAGCGACTACGACTGAAGTGCCCTCTGGATAATATTTTTATTAATATAATTGCTTTGAAATGAAGACTTTCACGTGTCTGCAACCACAAATGGACTAATTATCAAACACCATCTATCAATAATTCTAAAATACGTAGCTAGGTTACATTCAGTTAATTTATTACATTAAAGTAACTTTTTAAAGGTTCCCACTAACTAAATTTAACAACGAACCTTAGTTTTCCATCAAAAATGGACATTTTAGCTTTAGAAAATAAGGGGGCCTTCAATCCTTCTTAGTTTTTTTGCTAAATTATTTTTTTATTTAAATACTGAAAATTTAAAAAATGCTTTAAACCTATTTTAAACTGCAGCCAATCTAAAAGAATACTTAAAATTTTCCAAAATTAACTAAAAATCATCAAAATACAG
Organism: Oxystoma pomonae; assembly: GCA_963921995.1. Lineage (NCBI taxonomy): Eukaryota > Metazoa > Arthropoda > Insecta > Coleoptera > Brentidae > Oxystoma > Oxystoma pomonae. The sequence continues at coordinate 40,308,673 of OY998165.1, forward strand.
CAAAAAACAAGATTCTTTCAACGATTTACACAAAAGGTGTAGCGGCGCAAATCAGAAAAAGAAAACAGTATGGCGGCAATAATCATTTCTTGATTTACTGAAAACCTAACCATTTTGCGACTAAAGAGGTGTCCTCTATATTTGTCTTATATTTTGAAATTGGCCGAAAGTGCTTATAGCTTTTTCCTTTTGCTGCAATAATTTGCACTAATTATATGTATCCTTTACATTTATACAAGCTAGAAAAGGACGTAGATAAATTTAGTGCATCAAAAGAAGAACCCCACAAATTAATTTCAAGGTAGTCTGACTCTTCGTTACTTGGTATCTACAGTCGGTCAAGGACCATAGTCTGACTCTGGGTCACTTGGGGGGCGTTACATAGTTTGTAGGCAGAAAAGCAAATCAAACAATTACAGATGCTAAAAAAATTAAGTCGCGATTTTTGATTGTGTGACGTCACAAACGTTTAGGGTCGTGGCCCCTGCTTGGTCGGTCAATTATCTAACATCATTTTATCCTAATTTTAACCCCTCTTTCCTTCCTCGTAATACTTTTGCAAATTGTGCACCACTTAATGAATATGGAAAACCCCCCTGAAAATATAAAAAATTAATGTTTTATTATTTTTTACATTATTTTTGTTACTTTATAAAACTTTCAGCCCCTTCTACCCCTTGCCATGTTTTATTTATGGACGCGGCCCTTTTTTAGGTACCGGTTTAACGGCCCTTAGTTTATATTTCAAGATAGTCTAATTACTGGTTACTAGGAAACTGATTTTTTGAATTTATGTCTCCCTCACCATTTTTTTGTGTCTCTAATATGCCTCTAGTAGACTAACTATGTTGACGTTGAGTAAACGGCCAAGAAACGTTAAACTAGTGTATACAAATTAACCCTAGTTAATTAACAACCTTATGGCGTCGTTGTTCCGTCGTTCATTGCGGTCGTTAGAGGGTTGCCAAATTTACCTTAGTTAATAACAACGGTGTGGCGTCGTTTTCTTGTCCATTGTAGCGGCCGTTGCACAAATGACTAGTTTTTGTACTTTATGCAACGTTAATTTTAGTGTATTTCTTAGTTATTACAACTAAGGTAACTAAAAATTGTTACTTGGGAGGGGTTTCTTTGATAGTGCTAATACGTCGCTGAAAAAGCAAAGAGGCGAAAGCGACAAGTTTTTAATTTTACAGGAGAGCGTTGTAAAGAAAATATGTCGTATTTGGAACAGAATGATTTGTTGTTAACAACCTGTCGCTTTCGCCCCTTTGCTTTTGCAGCAACGAATAAATAAAGCAAATGTGAATATTAGCACAAAAAATTGGTTTTTGCTGCATATTGCTTTCTACAAGAGGTTATGCGACTAAATAAAAATAATCATAACTGATCCGCCAAAAAGTCATTCGGTACGGGCCTTCAGAAGTACCAAAAAGGTAAGTAAAGTATTAATTTGTTTTTCTTTTTTATATGGTACAAAATATAGATAGAATTACAAAATTCAATGAAAAATAATATTAGTACGTGGTACACCATAAGATTTTTTATTACGAGGGTACAATAAATCAATCAGAGTTTTAATATTTGCACTAAGAGTTATCTTGTGGAAATATTGGTGGTCAGATAAGCTTATGTTACTAAATAGAAATTAATAGTATCAGTTTGTATACCGGGTACACTTAAGAAGTACCAAAACCTATTAATATTTTACAAAATAGAAAAAAAAAATGCGAAAGAAAACATTAAAATCTAATAAATAACACCTACTATTAGTTATGCATCATAAGATTTTTATCACGGAGGTATACTAGGAGATAGACAAATCAATCATTATTTTAATATTGTTTCTTGTGGCAATATTGCTGGCGAGACGAGTTTATGTGACTAAATAAAAATTAGTGGTGTCAGTTGGTATAACGGGGACACTTAAGAAGTACTAGCATGAAATAAAATTATGATTGATATAATTCTGATGGATTGACGTACTTCTTAGAATACTCCCGTAATAAAAAATCTTATGGTGTACCACAAATATTATTTTTTATTGAATTTTGACAGTTTCTTTTTATTTCGTAACATTACAAAATACAAAAACCAATTAATATTTTACTAATAAGTTTAGGGTCCTCGGTATACCAAATGACTCTTAATTTTTATTTATATGCATAAACTTCTCAGTTGACACATTGTAGCCAGAACCTGTATCTTCGGAACTAGTCGTACGAGTTTTTTTTGGTCACTTTAGAGTGTGATCAGGATCTCCACATCTACAACATACCAAAATTTGGTTCAATTCCCATGCCAATCAAGGTCCCATGTTAAGTGTGGTGCCTCTTCCTTTACCGAAAGATAAAGGCGGACAAGTTGGAATGGGCAGGCAATATGACATGCATATCACTCATCCTACAGTACTTCCTGTAGGCGCAGTTGTGTTGTTTTATTAAAAAATATTGTTGTTTTATTTTGATATAAGTATACTGTTGCTGTATATCTTAGGTATATTTAATATTTCTTTATATTTTGTGCTGCCACGTTAAATTTGACATACGGTATATGTAATTTTGGCTCCGTTATGTTTAGTGAAGAATGTGGGCCATGTAGAGTGTTCTGAAAAAAATAAAGGCCCAGTCAACACCGTTTCAACTAAAAAGCCAGTTAAATCTTTATTGTTTTAGTGTCCTTTGGCATACTATCGCGGCCATATTGACACTTAAATAACAGAAAGTTTATGTTTTACCTGTCAATTTGGTTATAAGAATGGCGGCACCAGTAATCTAAAGGGCCGTAAAGAGATATGAGTTAACTGGCTTTTTAGTTGAAAACGGTGCTGGCCCAGTACCATTAAGATATATGTTGAAAAAGCTAATATACACAATATATAATACTCACAACTTATTTAAAACTTTCGACGTTTTTTGAAAATATAATATGTGTTTCCCTTAAACATCTTCTTTTGTAGTCAACGTGGCAACATTGATTGTTTATTGCGGTTTCTCGATTTTTCCTGGAATGTCATTATTGTTTTGAAAGTGAAAGTTTCAGCATTTGTCCATAGTGTTTTTTTGATATATTTATGAAAAGTTTGTCGCGAAAAATAGTTCCGAAGTGTATTGTTATATGCAAGTTGAAACAGAAGCTGGGGGACCGCAGTATTTCGTTTCACAGGTACAGGATGATCCATTATATTTTGACCATGTTTAGACGCCTATATCTCGATAACTAGTCGCAATAGAATTATGATTCTGGTGCCAAAGGATAGCCCCTGTTAATTCATTTTAATCTAAGTTATCCGTTTTTACCTAAACGTATGGTAAATGTCATTTATTGACCCAACATAGCTTTTTTTTAATAGAACTATATGTCTCCAATATATTTTTTCAATAGGTTACGAAATCCCCTTCTCGAAAATATAATGCATGCCTGAGGTTTTATTATTAGTTTGCGAGATATTTGCAAATAATCTTTAAAGAATATTATTTTTTTTAAATATCGACGACTATGACAATAGTTGAAGCACCTGCCACTCTATAGTGCATGAAGTTGATATTAGCGATTAGCGTTATTTGTCAGCATTTGTCAATCAATCAATGTCTAGCTAATTTCAAAAAGATTCGTTTTACAGTAGAAGAAAAGTTTGATATTTTTTTGCATATACATCAGATGCAATCAAAATAAAAGAAGGGCTAAAAGAGAATACTGCGCTTATATCTTGGTAGACCTATTCCCAGCATAAATACCTTTTAAAAATACTCAGGAGCATCTAAGAGCAAGAGGTTCCCTATTTAGAAAGAAAAGAGAAGTTATGGTAGATGTTCGAGAGAAGTTGGACACTCTTTTATATTTTATTGGTAAGAAGAAGTTTCTTATCTAAATCACGTCAAAAAAACTAACATAACATACTGAATATAACCAACAAAAGCAAAGGATATTGAGCCATCTTTTTTGTTTTTATGTTGCTGTATTACAAAAATTGTTGTATGTAGATATTTGGTGTCAACTGCATTACTTACACTTTATATGTTTTTATAGAAAATCTGAACCGCTCCATTAGAGGCTGCTCTCGTGATATGAATAAATCCTATGGAAAGATTCAAATAACTTTAATAAAATATAGATATCACGACTACAAGTATACAAAAGTCCAGAAGCTGTCAGAAAGAGATAAAGAGAGAAGACTAGCATTTATGACTGACATGTTGGAACGCTTAAACGAGAACCCAAATTTCTTGATAACCTAATATTTTTACCACGGCTGGGGCGCCAAATAGAAAGAATACACATTATTGGTCCACAGAAAACAATAATAAAATCATGGAATTAAAGAAATCTGGAAGGCAAAGTATTGGTGTTTGGTGCGGAATAAATAGTCAACATCTTCTTGGTCCCATTTTTTTATGAGGGTGCTTTAAATGGTCCAAGATATTTGGAATTTTTAGAAGGGCAAATTGAAGATGCCATAGACGATTTGCCACTGACCCAGCAACAAGGACTTGTCTGGCTACAGGACGGTGCAACCCCACACAATGTTAGACCAGTCGGAAGATTTTTGGACGGTCGATATCCAATTTGGATTGGACGAAATGGACCAATTAACTGGCCAGCGAACAGTCCAGATCTAAATCCACTTGATAATTTTTTATGGGGATTTTTAAACTGCAGAGTGTATACAAACAGATCAAATAACAGGCAAGAATTAAGGAGATGCATTCAAGAGAAGATATATTATCTCCTAATTAACCGAAGAGACGCTCGAGAACGGTCAGTAGATAATCTGAGAAGAAGACTTAAACTTTGTATTCAAGAAGAGGGCGAAAACTTGTTGTAAATTATTTTTAAAATATTTTGTATTATAATATCTTTTGATTCTGCTTATAGTTCTTTATTATTTTTTATCATAAGCAACAGAGCAAAACCTAAAACGAGTGTTATGGATTAGTGGCCTTAGCATACATGGCAGTTGACATAACAAAAATACCAAAATACAGATGTGTCAAGCTTCTGTCGCACTTAGGTAAATGAAAGGTTCGGCTATTTTGTCATAGGCGTCGAATTTTTGTATCTATTTCTTGAGTTTTTTGCAAAGATCTCGCAAACTAATAATAAAACCCCAAGTATGCATTATATTTTCGAGAAGGGGATTTCGTAAGCCATTGAAAAAAATATATTGGAGACATATATTTCCATTAAGAAAAGGGAAAGTTGGGTCAATAAATGACATTTACCATACGTTCAAATAAGAACGGAGAACGTAGATTAAAATGTATTAACAGGGGCTATCTTTTCAGGAAATCTGTGTTGCCGGCTTGTCATTAATTTTAGTGTAAATAGGGATTTTCATAGCATCTTTTCCTTATTTTTATAGTTATACATCCTACTTGAATACATTTTTAGTTTTTTTTTTTATAGAATTATAGATTTTTATTACTATATCTAGACCATGTAATTAAACGGAACTAAAAATTATTGAAGGTATTTTAAATAATATTAAAAACAGGGGAAAACATACTAGGTTAACATGACAACAATGGGATGAAGATGTTAAACTCAAACATCCTGCCCTAGGTCTGAAGAAAAGCTTCTTCTAGTAGTTCAATTTTCTAAGATGAGATTATGGTGCTTTTATATAAGGTCGGTTTGAAAATTTTGCGTATAAACATAACTAAAACCGCTTTAAGCACTAAATCCTTTTATTTAACTTTAAAACCGATTTACTTTAAAAACGCCTTAGCGCATTGCTTTGAACTTAAATTAATTTTACAGAAAAATCTGTTGTTGACTTAGTTGTTTTACTTGTTTTCTCTTAAAAATCAGGGTTGGCCCACAGCAAAGCCAACTATGAGATAATATAACGGGCTTGCATTTTCCGAAAAAAAAAGCCGTAGCGATAATAACTGTCCCAATGAAGTTAGCCTGGAAAAAACGCAGAGTCAGTACAGGCGAGATATCGTATGCCTGATGACGTCATAATGGCGGCGAGTGCCGACTACTCAGTGCGTTGCTTACATTCGGTGAAGAATGTTTTATTTTTTATTTTTAGCAATAGGCAATTTCTTCGAAAAAGTGCTTGGGCATATAATTTAGAGATTTTTTGTAACAAGTGAATTTGGTATAAATATTTTATGTATGTATTGTACTTGTTAAGTATGTGAAATGCATTTTAAAGAAAATTAAGTTGAACTTTCAAGAAAATGTTTCACAAATTCTGGGGATCTTTTGGATGTTCCGCTTTTAAAGCCCCGACTAAAAAAGGTAGATATAGGTACCTGCTGTTTTTTGTTTAAGTATTATACACAGGTGCTACTTATTATAATACTTAAATGGTACATACTATGAGCCACACTTGGTATACAGTGTGATTCAAAATTGTTGTTCTGAACAAGAATTAGTAAAATATATTTTTTGGTAAACTCTTTCGTTTCAGAGAAATTTGCATTTAAAAATTGTTAATATTTTCTGAAAAGCAGCTTTTACTAAGTCGTAGAAACATCAGTTTTTGAAAACAAAACTTTGACAAATTCAAAATGCTTGACAAAACCCTAATACTTGTCATTGTCAGCCATGCGTAGACTTGCTTGGTAAATTATTTCAAAAGAAATTCCCTAAAAAATACAAAACTTTAACTCCTAAATTAAAATACTCTGCCAATGCATGTGTACCGAAGCTCACACGTTTAGTATTACCTATTTTGATCCGCGATAATGTCCCCCATATTTTTTTCCCCCACCCCTCCTCGAATGAATTTTTTTTAACCTTTACAAAAAAAATTTGACACCCCTCAACAAATTTTTTGGCAAAATTTTCTGACCCCCCTAAAAAAAATTTCACCCTCTCCCAAAACATTTTTGCTAACCCGCCCCCCCCATTATATCGCATGATATGCTGCATTTTCTCTATTAAAACAGTGAATACTCTAAAAAATACTTAATCAATTCTGGTAAAAGTTTATCAGTTCACAATAATTTTCCTACAAATCTAATATCCGCTAGTGGCTAAAGATGATGTTGTATTTTTTGCTGCATTTGTTATTGATCTCTGGAAAAAATTCTTGCGAAAGAAGAAATCTGGAAAAATTAAACAACAATCACTTTGGGAAATATAAATGAGGCAGACATGACTTCATTTCTAGGTCACAATTGCAAAAGACATGAAACCATTTTCATTATTAATAGAATTTCGTTTAAAATTTGCAAATTTGCTATTTAAGAAGAGAAAAGCGACACAGTTACTTCAGAAAACCTCATTATGCCCCAACTCAAAAGAATTAAACCCTCGGGATTAAAAAAAGTAATAAATATTTTTTAATTTAAATTAGTTAGTTTATTTTTTTTTATTTAAAATTGATTTACGCCCGTCAACGTATCGGCTTCATGGGCGGCCATATTATTTTCGATAATTGGATTCCGTAGAGGTGGTGTTGTCTAGACGCGAGCAGACTGCGTCAGGAATGCGCATTGGATTTTTCGCCTTTGGCCTTACCCATTGCCAATCCCATTTTGCGCCATTGTATAGCACCCAAAAAAGCAGGTCAGCTAAGTCAGAAATTTGGACTGCGGCAATCGAACGAATTATGACGCGATGGATTTCTTTGGAGCAAGAGGTTTACTTGGGGCAATTTGAAAAGTGGTTAGGGAGACAGTTTTTGGCACCGAGACAGGCAGTTCATCGAGTGGGCCATGAGTGGCCTACAAGGGTACCGTGTCTACAATACCGGAAGGGGTAGATAGCGTGGCAATCGGTACCGTCCAGATTTGTGACAGAGCAAGCCGTATACAATAACGTAAGTGTCGCACGTTAATTAAAGTATTTGTCTCTCTATTGTCATTCCAGCCCTTTTGGCAGCCCGTAATCTTGTTATTTAATTAATTATTAATTAAATCTCTAGTTGATTTAACTTTTTTGTGGTGTAATTTCTGTTATAACTAACCTAGGGGTTCACCCATCTCTCGAGAGAGATCTCGTATCTCAACCCCCTATGCAAATATTCCGGTTTGGGCCAACTTTGTTGACTCAACCCAGTCGTTGAAGCGAAAGATTCAACACTCAGGTTAAAGGTTGTATCCTGCTGGAGGGTTCTCCGAGTATCTTTTTCGTATAGTAGAAAAGTTTTAAATGGTAACAAATTGACGAATCCTAGAGCACCCTCAAGCACGAGCCTTATCGTTACAATATCTCATAGTTATATGGGTACAGAACATAAAGTGGATTAAATAATTTTTATAAACGCGTTAGTTTTTAACGCACAATACTCGGCTTTGCCTGTTTCCATTGTTTTTGGTTAAACAAAAGATGGGTAACTTTTTTAATCAACAATAGAGACATAAAGCACCATGATAAATTTCAACACTTATCTTTATCCGTATACGTGTCGGAAGAAGATAAGTGATAATTTATTCAACCGACCAAATATTTATAGATATACCGTAAATTGGGACCAAAGAATAGGTAAATTGGTTTGGATACGTCACTGATCGCGATACGATATGTGTACCGGATCGATAAGTTTAATGAAACGTATTGAAGCAGACGTTGCGTCGATAACGATGCGGATAAGTGATGATTTTAAATACTGCTTTATGTCTCTAATACCAAAAGATTTTAGGATACTAGTCTGGTAGCCATGCAAGTTTTGCCTGACGTACAATTTATTATGAAAGACGATTTTATTTATTTATTTATTTATTTCAAAGAAGAATCTATATACTAATAGTTATTTATGGTACTAGTGTGTTATGGTGAAAATAAGTCAAGCGAGGCCGTTAGGCCGAGTGGTATAAATTTGAAAGTGACTTAGGAAACATAAGACACGAGTAGCATATAATGTTTTATCCAACAAGTGGAAGAAATCGTTTTTTTATGAGATAATAATTAATAAGCTTCGTGATCAAATCAAAGTTACTTGCGTCTCAGTACCCTATAAAAGTCAGAATGACTTGACAGTGACCTTTTTACATTTTGATCAAAGTAGGTTGTTTGTTTGGTTGCCACGGACCAACACCGTATTTAACTAAAAAGCCAGTTAACTCATTTTCGTCTTAGTATCCTTTGGCCTATGATCGGTGCCATATTGAAGCTAAACTGACAGAAAATCCATGTTTTACTTGTCAATTTGGTTATAAAAATGGCAGCCACAATAGGCTAAAGAGCACTGAGGCGGTAGGAGTTAACAGGCTTTTTAGTTGAGAATGGTGTTGCACGGGCATGATACACTTCCCGACACATAAAACGCATATAGCAGAAGTTCAGCACATGTCTATATTTTAAAAATTTTGCTTGCTTATTGATACCGACTTTTGTAGGTTAATACTTTTCGACAACATAAACAAATTTTCTTAAGGAGACTGAAAGTATTTTTACCGATTTTTACTGGTTCTTTAGTTTTGTTGCTGTATTACGAAATATAGAAAGAAAATATAAAACACTTAAAACAAAATTCATATTATAAAAAAAGCAATTTAATTAAATTTTGGCAAAACTAGAAGAAGGTTGGTCTGTTCATCAAGTAGCCGGACACAATGAACGAAACAAGTCGGTATTTAGTTAAATTTGCAAATAAATTTGGATTTTCTTCAACGATCTCGTCATAAGCTCTAACTAGTATCTCCATCAAATGGTCAGCATTCCGTAGCAGAATATTAAATTTTAATAACTTTTTTGCAATGAGTTCCCATACGTTCACGATGGCATCGGAGATTTTTTCTGGCCATTGCAAAAGTTCAATAGTATCCCCCCTCTACCACTGCAGATAAATACTGGAAATAATGCATTGAGTACCGGGCAGGTGTCTTGCTGAAAGCATAATATGTTGTATCATGTTTACATAAATCTTCCTTGAATCTTGAAAAGCGCACCATGCCCCCTTACCGAAATCCAGCTCCACACTAAATTATTGACTTGCTGGTCCTGTTGGGGTGTTCTGACTTTGGTCAAGCCAGTTTTTTTCTTTCGTCAAACAGTTTCTTCTTCTTCGTATTTTATTTTTAGTCGTACTATAGTGGACTTGTCTCATCCATAGCGACCCGACGAAGAGACCAACCTCCATCTAATTTTGCTAAAATTTGAGAAATATCGAGTTCCGATTGCTGTCGAGGCATTTTTAAGACTTTGACACAGTTTCAGAAAATCATTGTTTAGTACCTTGTTTAATTTATACACTTTTAAACCAAAAGAGAATTTGATAATTTTAACAAGAAAGCAAAACATTGGAAACTAAATTATTATTATCATCTCGATTATCATGCGCTTTTATTATTTCCTTTTTTTATTTGTATGAACAATTTTGGGACTAAATTTGGCATTTTGTTTTGTTCCAGGGTACCAATTCTGGAGGTCATAGGAAGTGATCGTTCGCCTGAGAGAAGAAAAGTAGTGACGAGACGATGAAATAATCACCAAACTATTATGGGCACGCGCAGAGCTGCCTCGAACAACAATTTTTGAGCGAAGCCGTTCTCTCGACTAGACCCAGTAGTTGGGGAGTTGTAGGAAAGCTCGTGGGAAAAACGTCACTCGTATTATTTCAGAGCACGCTATTGGACGAAACAATCACGTGACCGAACTCGCTAATGCGCATACTACGGCATACTTGACCGTCTTTTAGAGTAGGACTCACACAGTGGTCGATTTTTGTAAAAATGCGGATATTTGGTTTTAATAAAAAGATAAATTTATTTTCATTTAGCTGATGCACAGGATGATCGTGTAAATTTTCACATTTATCTTAAGTAATTTTTAAGAGGTAAAAGATATATATATATATTTATTAATTAGCTAATTTTGTGATGGTGGTGTGAGGGGGGATCTACGAAGGACATGTAGATTGAAAGACGATTGGAGCTTGAATGGGTTTTATTTAGCCAAAAATGTTGGGATGTCAAATACAGTTTGAATATAGCACTGATGGTGACGTGACTATTTAAAAGTGTCCAGTCACGTGATAATTTTGGTTACAGTTAAAGTCTTGATATTTTAATTTTAAGCTCACTTCACAAAATTAAACTAAAAATATTAGTTTAGAACAATCAAATTTACTTTAAAGTAATTGGCACAATATATAAATGTTATATAGGGTATATTAAAAATAATGCCAACCGAAGCTTTCAAATGAAACACCCAGTATATGATTGCATTTTTGCATTCTGTTTTGCATTTTTATATATCGTACACTATGTCGATCTTCAACTGTTTTCGAGATATTAACAGTTGAATACTGTCATACTCTGGGTCTTCTATTTAAAATTTGATGTTGAATACTGATACGTAATGTGAAACTCGTAAAAAGCATAGTTTATTCTTTGGCCGACTATTCGCCTAATATCCTGACAACCATATAGGGGCAAACTTAGATACATTTTGAATTTTTTAGTTTTTCCATTTATATTCGCGTTTTTTCGATTCACTTTTGTGCGATTGATCACTTCTCAGGGTATCATCGTTCTAAAAAAGAAAAGATCAAAAGATCTTGGGAGGAGAGAACGAAATTTCAAAATTGGACGGGTGTCCCACAAGGAACACACAAAAGTTCAAAGCGAAAAGGGAAACAATTAAACGATGTTTCGCCGGGTTGACTAGCGTGGGCTCGTCAGTGGATTCACTAGTCACCCTCAATCCAGACATCATTTAACACCATCGCACACTCTGACTTCCAACTCTGAAACACTCACAAATAGGCATCGTTCGGCATGGTACTTATTATAAGTCGCCTGATGCGGGTTCGTCATTAACACGCCACTACTACACGTAACTGATTTGAAACTTTTAAGATATAGAGTATTAGTATTAGGGTGTCCTATTAAAAAAATATATTTTTTGACATACCTCGTAAACAAAACGACATAAAAAAATCCAAGATAGCACGATTAAAGAATATTAAAAATCTCAGTTGACTTCTTGTTTTTGGACCGTTCTATTTAAAGAATTCACCCTGCATCAAAAAAATCATAACTTTAGAAGTAAAGCATCTACTGGTATGCGGTTTTCAGATTTTGGTTTTCGAAAATATTATCCAAAAATGTTGTTATAAGGTTCAAATCTTTCAAAGTTACTTTTTTCCAGAGATTTTCATTTTCTTTCAACATAAAATAATTGATTAATAATTAAAATAAGGTTTAAATCCTTTTTACTATAAGTTTCTATTTTTTATTACTTATATACTTCTTCTAATTAATATTATCTTTTTTTTCACTCAACTTTCGCAGTATTAGAAAACTAAAATTAAAATATTAAAAATAGCTACTAAAGAAATAAAAAATTATATTAAAACAAAAGAAATACAAAAAATTAGACAAAAGGGTAATCATTTGAAAGGAAATTTATAGAAAAATATCAACTTTGTGTTCCATCTCAAAAATTAAAAGTGACATAGAAAATACCGATTACCACTCGAATTCTGGTTTAAAAAATCTAGAAAAAGCTATTTACACCAAACAGTAATTTTCACAAATACAAAAAGTTATAGACCACATCCCAAAATGCAGACTTTTTAAGAAGACCCCGTAGCTCGAAAATCGTTTAACATATCAGGATGCGGTTTTCATTTTGAAATTTTTCTTAAAAATTAAGCCTTCCAAGTGGAGAGTCAGATTTATTCTATTTTCCCTGGAAGTACTTTAAACCCTCAAAAATGCCCAATATGCATTAATAGTTATAACTTTTGTTTCCTTAAACCGATTTTGATGAAATAAAGCCCTTATTCTGCACAGGAATCCAAAGAATCCAGTAATGAAAATCCGTTAGTAATTTTTGCGTGATTCCAAAACCAACAAACAGACAAACAAATAGAGAGATATAGAATTTACAGTTTTATTATATGAATAGATATAGATTGTTAGAGGTAATATTAATATTGCACGATATTGTAGATATTCATCTTTATAAGCTCACTTATACAAATTTTAATATCTTTATTCATCAAACTTTTTACAAAATAAAATAATTTCAACAGCACTGCTGCTTAACTCCTTACTTACTATTTACTACTATATTGTAGATATTCATCTTTATAAGCCCAATTGTACCAATTTTAATATCTTTATTCATTAAACTTTTTACAAAATAAAATAATTTCAAAAGCACTAACCCCGGCTGCTTGACTACATCCAGATCTCGATACAAACAGGCTTTAATGCAAGCCCAAAACTTGTGAATGAATTATACGAGTATTTAAAGCAAATATATTGCTTATAATATCAGGAGTAGGCAATAAAAAACTGCTCTTGCAGCTATAAACTCAGCATTATTTAGTTCAAAGATTGATTCATCGCAATGAATTGAAGCAAGACTCAAAAATGGTAATATGGTTACTTATACAATAAAGGGATTCCATCTTTTTTATCATCTTTTTTAACTCAGTTTAAACTAAATTATTTTTAAATGACGTCGAGCTCTTAATTCACGCAATTAATTTTTTCTATGGATACAAATATTATCTCATACTTTGAAGGAGAGACCCCGGCACCGGCTTTTATTATTGTGCACACTGAAATAAGTATGTTTATTGGTTATTCCCAAACGACATGGGCCAAATAACATAGGTATCGGGCTTCCGTGGAATGCGTTGGTACTTGCATATGTTGTAGACAACTTCTTTCTGAACAGTGTTTAAATTGGAGAAAATTTCTAAAATTTCGATCCAAAGTTTGGATTTTGAAAATGTTTTGATGTCAAAAAATGGCTAATACTGTCAGAATATTTTGACGTACTGTCAGACTTAATGTTAGTTTATCATACTTTTGGTACCTAAGTCACCAGCGGATGATTGTGATGTTTTATTTACTTTTGTACGCAAAGTTTAATTTTGCGCTACGATTTTTTTACTTTGCCCAGACTTGTTTCGACGTACACTATCGGCATCATAAAAGTGGTACGTGATAAACATAGGTATTTTTAAATTGTATGGTTAACTACCGGATTATATTTTGTGACGGACTAGTACTAAAATGTAAAAATATTGACATCAAAGATTGCTTTCAAAAATAATTTTTATATTACAATAATACGCTAACGCATAAAACAACTGTAACAAAAATTAAAAAACACAATTGTAACGAAAATTATAAAACAATAGAAACAAATTATTAGGTATATAAATCTTAATATCTAGTCATTGCGCCATTCACCTCAATTATACCGTTTAACCTTCTTGGTAGAGATTCAGCCAGGATTTCATAAAGGGTTTTCATTTTCACCAATCAATTCTTCATAAGCATAGACTAATAACTGGACCATTTGATGTTGATTTCCCGGCACAATATTAAAGCTTTCCAGCTTTTTTGAAAATAAACCCCAGATATTTTCCATAGGATTGGCGTCTGGGGTTTTCGGAGGTCAAGGAAGAACTTCAATATTTTACTTCCGAAACCAAGTTTGGTAAATTTTGGCCGTATGAGCAGGGCAGTTGTCTTGTTGAAATATAAACTGGTCTTGATAAAGTTCTTTGCTGTGGGCCTTCCATTGATTCGAAATAGAGCACCATGACCTATAACAAAAATCCAACCCCACATATTTACCGAAAATCTTCCAGCGCGATCTCATAGCGCGTTCTTGGTGGACGATACACCCGAATGTGTTTTCTATCACTAGAGGACTGGAAAACTTTTTCATCGCAAAATATTACCTTTCGCCAAAACTCTGGTTCCTTTAGAGAATAATTAATGGCACAAAGTAACCTGGTCTGTTTTTTTTTCATTCGTAAGTTTAGTTTTTTTAGCGGCTACAGGACATCTTAAATTAGAGCCTTTCCTTACGGGATTTCGTGCCACTCTTACACATCCTGGAAATTGGGTTAATCTCATTGCCTTTTTTTTCATAAAAGCGATAAGGTCATAATCTTGTTTATAAGTTGAAAATTTCAGTAAACCAGTCCCTTGTTTTCTCTATTGTCTGATCTTCTTCCCATCGTTTTTTAATTTTTATAATCGTGGTTTTACTGCGTCCAGAATGTCTAGCCACGTCCCTAATTGACCATTGACCATAGTTGTAGTTTTTTCAGGAGTTGGGCTTTATCAAATAAAGAAATTTGTGGAGACATTTTTTATTTATTTATCAGACTGAAATACAGAATGACATACTTTGACAGTTTAAAGAAAAATGCAATAATTGGTGACTTTATTTGTAAAAATAGACCAAGGTATTACAACAAAAAGTATTGTGTACTACTTTTATGATGCCGATAGTGTACATTTGAGAGCTTTGATTGGCGGTCATTTATAACCTCTGCAAATGTTGTTTTTGTGTTTTTTTTTTAAAGAAATAGCTAGGTATATGTTATCATTGAGATACAGGAAAATGAAACATTGTTATCTGACGGGTCTTCCCTTCTCGGAAACTCGACACTAGGGAGCCCCGGTATCTTTTGATTTGGTGATTTCATAATAATGCAAGCATGAAGGCTTCTTCCTTGCTCCCGAAGGAAATATAAAGTGTTGCTGTTATTGTAATTAAAAAGAATGTAGTCTATAAGACTAATATTGTGAGGTTGAACGCGCTGCATTCATTATAAAGTGGAATAAAAGCCGCGGTTGCTTTGAAAAATCCCTAAATATTGTTGTCATTGTTGTCTAGACTTCGTCAATTGGTTTTTCATGACGACGAACAGCATCCACTATCCTAGTTCATTCTCTTCGTGCATGCCTTGCATATCCTAGGTAAGGTACCACAGGATTGATGCAACATGTGCACATACTCTTAATGTCCTTGCTCCGACTTTGCATGTACAATAGGTGGATGTGATTGGATCTCTTATACGACTCTTTGACTTATTTTTTTCTAGATTTTCTAGTTATTTTAAATTCAATTATTTCTCTACCGACAGAGTCAAATATCAGTGACTCTATGGTAGAATTACCTAGAGTGAAGTAAAAGAATCCAAACTTTGGATCGAAATTGTGAAGCTCCTACAGCCCAGCGGCAATTTTGTCCAATTAAAACAGTGTTCAGAAAGAAGTTTTCTACAACATAATGTAAGTAGCAAGACATTCCACGGAAGCCGAATACCTGTGTTATTTGGCCCATGTCCTTTGAAGAAGTGATTTTAAATTAGTATTTTATAAAACTTAATCAATAAAAACACAAAATTTTATTTACGAAAAAAAAATTAGCCAAACTTTAAAGTTATCTTATTTGTTAATTAAATAGAATTTTTAGCAAAAACGAGTCTTTGCTCCTAAATTTAGATTAAAAATAAAACCGCTTTGAATCTCAACAAATAAGTAGGTGCTTATACGAGAACATAATTTTCTATTAGATATGTATATATAGAATGTGCAAGTCCAAGGTGTTGGTATATTAGTTATTAGGTCGTCGTAGTTTAATTTTCATAAAGTTTCATGTCATATTTGGGTTACGTTTTAGTTCAATTTGTTGGTTTAAGAGTTCAATCGTTTGAATAAAGAAAAACAATTATTGTTCCAAGCACGCAATCTATTGTTTGGCATGTTTAATTTATTTTCAGTTCTGAGCAAAAAAGCTAATAGTCTATATTCTTTAATGAAGAATATAATGGTCATAGTTTTCTTGCTTGAACTACATTATAGAAAATTATTCTTTTATTCTTAAGAATATTTATATGCTTAAATCAAGTATTTACCGTTTTGATCGGAAACTACATATTCTAAATAAATTAATAATTCAATATTCTTTATCGAAGAATCAGATAATTTATGATTCTTGATTCAAGAATAATATTCTTGTAGAAAGCATCTTTTTTCTGTGTAGGCATTATATAGAAAGTTTCCTGGAAAGTGAAAATCAAAAATTTCTTACTTGTGGCGTAAAAAATAAAAATTGAGAGCAATGAAAAATAAGAATTGCTCGGCCTTCGGCTTTCGTAATAATCCCTTAAGGTCATCTAGGGTAACAGCTTTTAGCAACAATGCACGTATTTCGGTCATTACCATGAAACTGCGATCTATAGTACAACCTTTAAACTACGCATTTTAATCTAAAATTCAATGAAATCGAAACGATTAGAAAGCAAGATTAATCGATCATTGATTTAAAAAAAGGGACACCTAGTTTTTTTTTCGCTCAGGCAGGAGAATATAAAAAACAAACAACCGTGCAAAATTTCAGCTAATTACTCTGTTAAAATTATTGAAAAAGACGTTGCTAGTTGTAGTTTTTTTTTTAAATATCTGGAGACAAACTATGGAGATTGGGATTTACAAATAGTTAATTTGCAGTGGCATACACGGAAAAAGATTATTAATCTTGATCCAAGAATAGCCTCATCTTCGATATCCTCAAATCTAGTTATTCTTTATCCAAGTAATATCCTATTCTTAAATGTAATGCATGACTAGCATTGAGACAAGTGTAATTTATATGATAATTCAAATATAGGTCTATACTTATTTTAGGACAATGTGGTTTTTTACTTTAAGCGGACTTTATACTTAAGTCAAATTTTTTCTTTGCTTGTTTTGAACAATGCTTTAGGTTGTATTGATATCAAATGCTATTCGAACGAGAATAACATGTTTTTAACGCAAAAGTAACTATACTTCAATCAAATAATATTTTATTGTAATTAAACACCAATTGTAATTAAAACAAAAGTAGCATATATAAAATATATGCTAATATATATATATAATGTTACTTTACTTTTACTATAACGTAGCGTAAGCCCGTCACTTGCAAAAACCCTTCTCCTATAACCATGCTGAATCAGTCCCGTAGCAGAATCAAATCAACACGATTATTGGATACAAATTAAAAAGACTCACATTTCCATAGTCGGATTATGTGGTGTACTTCCATTGCCGAGTTTCTGCGGCTCACCCATATATCAGAAAACTTCCGCAAGTTGCCAGCGGCGACAGCACGCTCTGAAGCGCTCTTGCAAACAATAGGTGCTTTTGCCACTTCATCCACAGTTCTTAACAACCGTGGGTATACATAATGATACTCGGTTTCTCCTATTAATATAAGGGAAGTATTTAACTTTTTAGGCGTTTATAATAATCCGAACCTTTAAACTAAAGATATAGGAGTATAGTTTTACCTATATTAAATGATAGATGTTGAGATAAAAACCTGAAACTGAAGACGATTAAGTCTTTGTTGCCCACATACCAAATAACAAAGAGGGAGAATGGATTAGCCAAGCGGTCTTACGGTGCGATTCGATATTGGGATATTTCTTGTTTTTAGTACAGCTCTTCGTATTTTTAAAATAACTAAGGCTTTATATCAATAATAAAAGGAATTGATCCAAATTAAACCTTTGTAGTTAAACTAAGTTTAAAGTATGATTCAATCAATTCGTAACTTAACAAGTTTTTTTTTCTACTTAGTTTTAATATGTTTTCACTTTCAAAGAAGAATTTCTGGTTTTAGACCAAGTAAACTACCTGTTTTTAGAAAGAAAAATAAACTCTTATCGGTTTACCTCTAGAAGTTCTTTGATTTAATAATAGCTTTGGGTTTGATTTAAATTACCTTCTCTTCTTATTTAGAGTATATTTGGTATCTATTTAAGTATAAGAGTTTTCGTACATCAAGAATAGGTAATTGCTTAATTTTAATAATCCCTATTCTTATACTAAGAATAATATACTTAAAGCAAATGTAATTTTTCAAGAATAGAGCCATTCTTAAATATAGAATAGATCTTTTCTGTGTACGAAAAAATTGTTTCCTGGAGGGTTTGCGGTTCCTTGGACTGCGATAACCATTTTATTTAAACTTGGTTGAGCATTCCACAAGGAACACACAAAGGACCAAAGCAAAAAGAAAAATGATTAAACGATATTTCGTCCTGGGCAACTAGCCTAACCTCATCAGTGGTTTTAGTGGTCACCCTCCCCAAACATCATTAAACACAATCATACACTTTGATTTCCAACTTTAAATCACTCACAAATAGGCATCGTTCCGCACTGGTACTTGTCATCACCTGATACTTGTCATCACCTGATACTTGTCATCACCTGATACTTGTCATCACCTGATACGGGTTTGTCCTGGCGTGTTAATATTTCCAATAGGGTTATGCTCCTAAGGCAATTAAAAGAAAAAAAGAAAGAATTTAAGAAACCTCCAAATCAGTTACTTGAATCGAAAAGAATTAAAAAAAAACAAAAGATCAAAAGATCTTGGGCAGCAAAAAACGAAAATTCAAACTTGGATGAGCATTCCCCAAGGAACACACAAAGGACCGCGCAGTGGAATGCTCATCCAAGTTTGAGTTTTAGTTTTTTCCACCCAAGATCTTTTGTTTTTGGATCCTTTTCGGTTGAAGTAAATGATTTGGAGGAGGTTTTTTTACTTCTTTCTTTTTTTCTAACCATTTTGTTCTTGGTTTCTATGGAAAATTTAATCTTTTTAATAAAAAAATTGGCATTCTTGAAAATTAAAATTATAATTTTACAAATTAATATATCTCTTTTTTTTAAATTCGATATATTAAAATTATTTACAAAATATTTTGTGCCGGGTCCAATCCACTTATTTCTAAAATTTCATAAACTTAAATATACAGGGTAATTTGAAATTCCCTAGAAAGGCTTTAACTGTAGGTAGAATTTGTTGTTCTAAACAAGAATTAGTATTATATATTGTTGTAAATTCTTTCGTTTCAGAGATATTTGCATTTAAAAAATGTTTGAAAACAAAACTTTGACAACTTTAAAATGCTTGACAAAAACCCTAAAACATGTTATTGTCAGCATACCTAGACTTGCTTGGTAAATTATTTAAAAGGCGATTTGAAAAATGAAATTTAAACAAAATAATCACGTAACTTTTCTTAGATTATTGATATTTAACCACTGTTCAAATATTGCTAGAGAATTTGGAATCACCCTGTATAGTAATATTTAAATTGTGTCCCATTCCTTTTATGTTAGAATACAGTGTTTAATAAATGTGTTTTTTTATTTCATATTATTAAGTTGCTAAACCACCTACCTATATCAAACCAATAAAATATCATTTAGTAAAAATACTAATTTGGATCTAACCGCCAATGAATAGTTTAATACTTTGCAGTTCGGCTTATTATGAGATAATGGCTTTCCATAAGGTGCTTATCTCCATATTTGGGGTCGCAAAAGCTATAATCGCTGGATTTATGTTTAATAAACTTTCCCCGTTATATATGTTAGGTTATGTTTGACTTGAAATAAGTTAACGAGAAATTTTGTGTTAAAATTTGTCATTAAATCATAGTGACTATATATATATATCATATAGCTTAGAGTTTGTAAAGAGAGTATATACATGGTTTGACTTATAAATTTGGTGTTATTTTTAAAGGCCGGTTTAATCAACTTTTAGTGCCTAGTGCGTAATTGATAAACACAATGCATATTGCATAACTGTTAATTTTTAAAGATAAATACAGGATGTTCCAGAAGTTCGAGTCCAACCAAAACCAAAAAAGACAGAGAAGTAAAATATCACATAATTAGATGGTGTAAAAAAAGTATCTTTTATGGAAATGGGATAACAAAGCGTATGGCAAACATTTTTGTTATAAAAATTTATTTGTTTCTGAGTTCCAAGGGGTCCTTTTAAAAGGACGGTAGTAATATCAGGTTACATGTAACATTAAAAAATACTGAAATAGAAAAGCTACCTTCGTTTGTGTTATTCGGTGTAAAAATGTTTAAAACAGTGTTTTGGATGTAACGGTATATCACAGTTCTCCCATCTAAATTGCACTTTATTGTGGCAGAATTCGCATCTTGTCTGTGACTCTTGATAAATAATATATAATGATATGATTGCAGTTATCGTATCTTGAAAAAGCGTGCGCTTGTGAACTTCTTTTTGAAGATCCTCTTTTGATTTCTCTTTGGTTAGACTCCAAAAGCGTTGTGGCAACGGCTCTTGTAAAACTAACCTGATCTAACTTGTCTCCTTGAAGACGGTGTAGGTGAAAGGCATTCTGAGCTGACATGTTCAGACAGTGAGCAAATAATGAAAAATACCATTTTTTTCCGCGAATAGATATCCGAACTGATGATTTGGTCTCCGCGATTTACACCATCCATATTGGCATTATAGATTTTTATTATGTTTGGCTGTTCAACATTGATATGATTTTTTTCTTTTTCGCGAAACTTTTTTACCAAAGACGTGGGTTGTACTCTACCGCAATTAGATGCCAGAGTACCAACACTCAGGGTTCCCACTGACCTGGAAAACCTGGAAAATCTGGAAAAGTCAGGGAATTTTGGGAGCTACCTGGAAAAGTCAGGGAATTGTCACAGAAAACCTGGAATTTCTCTTTCTCAACCTATTTTTTAAACCAACTTTGCAAAAAATATTATGTGAGTTCTCTGCTCACCTCGAATATAAGCTCTGTTTCGCGCTCAATCAGTTCCAGTCCACCTAAAATACAAGAGCAAGAAAAAAGAGAGGAAAGCTTTTTACAACGTGTAGGACAAAAACCGCATCATTACCCAGGCTGGCAGGTTGTGTTTATTGAACATATTTGGTTTTCGTTTTGAAATAATAAATATCATCGGGTATAATTTCTCCTTGTTCTAAGCACACATCGCGCTATCTTCTGTTACAACTTTCGAGTGTAGTCTAGAGCGTTTTCTCTAATCCCACAATTTCTATTGTTCCACAGTTCTAATTTAAACTGAATAAGTCCTTCCATAAGTCCACCGAAGTGGCTTTGTTTAAAAAATATTTAATTGGGCAATATGGGGAGTCAGGCCATCTTGAGCCATTTTAAGAGCAGTGGTCATGTAAAGTAAGTGAAGTAGCGCAGTGGGCAGCGTTGGTGTTCCAATATTGACTTTCCTAATTGCATATTCCAATGCTATGTTAAAGAGTTGGGGTGAAAAAGAGTCACCCTGCTTAAGCTTATTGCACCTTGTATCCTCCGTACATATTTTTACCAGGGATATCAGCTTTTTTGGAAACCCCAGTTCCTTATTTGCTTCCCACAACTTTGCTATATATAATCTGTCAAATGCCTGTTTGAAATCAATAAAGAACTCATGAAGTTCTCTGAGAAATTCCCAGCATTTTTCCATTATTTGTCTAACGGTGAAAATCTGGTCTATGGTGGGCCTTTTAGGCTAAACCCGCACTGATATTTCCCGACTATCTCCTCCTTATATGGTTCAATTCTTTCTCGCAGAATACTGGAGAGGACCTTGTAGTATGCATTTTGCAGAGTTATTCCACGATAATTGGAGCGTTTCTTTTAATCTCCTTTTATATGGATGGGGACTATCACGCCTTCCTTCCATGAATCCGGTATCATTTCGGTGTTTCAAATGTTTTGGATGAGCTCATGTATGGCCCTATGGAGTGTTTTCTCCACCATATTTTATACATTTGGCAGGTATGCCGTCACTACCAGCAGCTTTGTTGTTTTGTAGCTTTTTTATGACTTTAATTGTTTCTTCATATGTTGAGGTGGTATCTCTATTTCTGCTGTCAATATGCTTATGGGTGTAGTATGGCTATTTACTTCTTCGTTGAGTAGTTCGCAAAAGTAGTTCTTCCATGTGGTTAGGATCTATCTTTTGTTGGTTATCAGTTGTCCGTTGTTTGTTGAGAGGAAGTTTTCGGTTCTCGGTTGGTGTTCAGAATACCATTTATTTAATTTTTCTTAGTAATAATTAAACTGGTTTACCTAGACCATTTTATTTGTATGTACAAAAATACGTTAGCTCTTTTAAATTCAAATAATTATTGCCGCGCAAATATGTTCGCCCTCCCAAAAAGAGGTATTTTCAAGAGGCGCGCGCATGCTTCGCGAAAAAGACAGAAAAAAAATTATTAGATAGAAGCGCCATATTCGCGATCACATAAAAGAAAAAATTAATATAACCCGCAATTACCGCAATTTACTAAAACTATTACCCTTAAACTAAATTAAGTGATATTGTGCATCAATTACATCATAATAAATTATTGGATCCAGTGAAACTCGCCAGAAAATCACCCACCAATTTTGGAATACGCAGGAGCACGTGAACAAGGTAGGCGAACATTCGTTTTTCTTTAATTCAAATTAGGTTTCAAAATTAAGGTTCGTGGAACCAGCCTTTATCGAAAGGTATTTTTTGTTTATTTTTGTACAGTTGGTATCCTGTTTTGTGCTTTGTTATTCCCTGAAAGGATTCTTTTTCTGTTGTTTTGTCTGCTTTCATCCATTTCCTTTATATCATTCTGCGTGCTTAAGATTTTTGTTGTTTATACTCTTCTGTAATAGATGCTGTTGGGTGTTGAAGCATTTTTTTTCCTGGTCATATTTCGTCTTTCCGTCGCTCCGTCTTCATCAAAATACTTCATTCTTTGTTTTCTCTTTTTGTCGAGCACTTACTAGTTACCCTAATTACTGTTTCTTGGATGTTCTTCCAGATTTCGTTTACATTGTATCCCCATTGCGGTTCTTTTTTATTTTTTCAGTAATTGGTGTCCGGTATACTTCTTGTGTTTGTTCTGTCTTGAGTTTTTCCCTATTAACACTTCGTGCAATTTAGTTTTATAACTTGCTAGACGAACCAAAAAAACGTTGGCAGAACTTATTTTATTATTATTATTTATTTATTTTTTGTTTTAATACTGTTTTTATGATTTAATGTTCCTGTGATTTTTGTCTTCAAATATATTTTCTAACAAAGTTTCTCGTCTTATTTATCTGCTTTTTACCTTTTTATCTCGATAATATAAATACCTGCTAAATTTTAGATTTCAAAAATTGTCATGGTAAAAATCCACATTTACTTGGTATCCACGTAGACTTGTCTTTTTTAAAAAATGGTCAGGAAAAACCTGGAAAAGTCAGGGAATTTGTAATCAGAATTTGGTGAGAACCCTGACACTGTTGTGATTCCAACGGCATAAGACGATGCCGGTGTTTTGTATATTGTGTGTTTTGATATCAGCTCTCAACTGAGTTTCAGGTAAATTCTCTGGTAGTAGGTCGCCATCCGGAGGATTAGGAATATCGCCAATGTTTTCAGCTTCCTACAAGAGCTCATGCAGGTTTAGCGGTCTCCTAAAACAAGTGTGCAAACTTTGAACAACCTAATAATTTATTACTACCGTCCTTTTAAAAGGACTCTACGTTTTGAGAATCCCCCGTATTACACCTAAAAACATTTTTTTACTTTTTATTGCTTATCTGATAAAATTTGACTAAATTCTACACTAAACAACTATTTTTGTTAAAAAATCCCTAAAACTTACCTCCGATCATTCATTCTTCTTTAACCAAAAAATTTCACCAAGAAAAATTTAAAAAAACACTCTCTAAAACGGTCACCGTAATTTTCGAAATCACTGTAAAAAACCTATTGTAA
Organism: Oxystoma pomonae; assembly: GCA_963921995.1. Taxonomy (NCBI): domain Eukaryota; kingdom Metazoa; phylum Arthropoda; class Insecta; order Coleoptera; family Brentidae; genus Oxystoma; species Oxystoma pomonae. Next base: position 40,332,948 of record OY998165.1, read on the forward strand.
ACAATGCTTTCAGCGTCACCTGTAATTAAACGAGCTAGTTATTTATAGGTGGCGCGACATGGAAAAATTGGATTGTGTCTTTTAAAAGGATGGTAGTAATGAATGGGGCGGAGCTAGAGCGGATACAATACTTTTTTTTGAATGAGATACCTCCGCATATTTTTTAAAATTTTAAAAGGACTTTTCATTCTCTTTTCAAAAATACCTAATATGTTACCTTTTTCTCTAACGGTTTTTAAATAAAATGGGAAAAATCATCTCCATAAGACCAAGGAGTTAAACAAGAAAACAGATATTCGGTGATTCTTTGTGTAAATCACTGCTCTTATTTAAAGTTTTTGTCATTTTATTTAAAAATCATTAGAGAAAAAGGCAGTGGCGGTCGCAGCTTTCCCAAAAAGGCAAATAAAAGTTTGTTGCAAAAGTTCTAAAATCAATAATAATGTCAGTTTCGATCCAATAAGGCGGCGCAGGCGAAAATTTTTGAAAAATGATAAAAAAATTACTGTTTTTATGAAAAAACGGCAATTTTTGAAATAAATTCTCGAAAAAAGATTACAAAGCTCTATTCAAATTTTAAAAAATCCTCCTCTCTAGCTCGGCCCCCTAATGAATGGCGGCACAATCAGCATCCAAAAAGATACTTTTCTGTAAACCATCTAATTGTGTGAAATTTGACTCGGATTTTTAGGACACCCTGTACGTGCAAACCAATGGTGCTCTTTACTCAATGGTTAATGTATTATTTAATGTGCAATTCTGTCAACTTGTCACTTTTTTTATCATTTATGCATTTTTTTGGGCACTAGTAGTAAACATTGTATAAAAAATCAAATAAATTTTAAATAATTATTTTATTTAAAAAGGATTAAGCGAGGGTAATAAATAAAAAAAAAACAAAATGTAAGTGAGCTTTTCTTCCCAAAAGGTAATGTTAGACCCGGGTTTTGCAATTGTTGTGCTCATCAGTACGGTGTGAGGTGCTATAAATTAATCTAAAACGCGTTTCATGTAAAAAACAAACATCTGTCAAATTGTAGAATCGGAAGATGTACAGGGTGTTTGTTTATAACTGGAACACTCAGTATCTTTTTTATTAATCAAAATAAAGGATGGGTTTGAATTCAAAAATTTCTTAGCAAATTGCAACGAACTTAAGGGCTATAAAAACTTTTTTTTATTCTCCTTGTTATACAAGGTGTGGGAATAAAGCTAATTTTTTAAAATAGAATACCCAGTATATTTTTGCATTTTTTAATTTTTCAAAAAATTAGCTTTATAAAAATACGAAACAATATTGAAATATCTTTTGTGGTATCTGAGATATTTGCCTTTAAAATTTTAATAAAATACGTTAGAAACGACCATCTGATCGTTGACTTCAATAGTTTTTTTTTTAAGGCCACTAGATTTTTAAGTTTATATTGCTAAAATAAAGAAATACATTCATGGCCCACTTGGTAGCTTGATCAGTTGGTCATTTCCAATATATTTGAATTTTGAAAATTATTAAAACTTAAATGCAAATATCTCAGGAACTACAAAAGATATTGAAATAGTGTTTGATATTTTTGTAAAGCTTATTTTTTAAAAAATTCAAAAATGCAAAAATATTTATTTAAAAAAATTGTCTTTATTGCCACACACTGTATACCAAGGGCAACAAAAAAAAGTTTTTATAGCGCTTAAGTTCGGTGGAATTTGCCAAGAAATTTTTGAATTTAGACCTACCCTTTATTTTCAATTATAAAAAAGATTCTGAGTATTCCAGTTATAAACAAACACCCTGTACCTTCGATTTGTAGAAAAATTAAGCATCCCTACGGAGACAGACATAATTATCTTTACCTTCCGCACTCATTTGCGTGCGGAAAGTAGTACTTTACCGCGCTCATTTGCGTGCGGAAAGTAATACTTTACCGCACTTAGTGCGGTAAAGTGAATACGTTTATTTCATAAAATACAGATATTTATATTTCTTTTTTCGCTTTCGCTCCGTTCGCTCAAATCGTCTGTGCAGTAAAGTGTCACTTTCCGCACTTGTTAGGTAGATAACTATTACAGATATCTTAAGCTCTGGAGTTGATAAATTTAAAGAGGATTGAGCAAGGGTGAATAAATAACAAAAAACCAAAAGTAGCGAGGTTTCCCTCCAAAAATGTAATGTGAAACGTAGATCCGGATTTCGCACTTGGGGGTGCTCCTCAGTACTGTGATGGGAATTAATCTGAAACAGAGCCTGTGTTCTTGACACCCATGCCCGTGAGTGTGAATCAATTTCTCACTTCTCACCTGCTTTGAACCATGTAAAAAGTGAGAGAGGCAATTACTCACCAGTCACTACTCAACTTCAAGACTTTGGAACAAAGTTTGTAGTCCATATTCATGGAAACTTAAATCTGAAAACCGTATATCGGTACTTGCTTTTTTTCCAAAGTTACAATGTTTTTAAATATTTTATCCCCCTTTCCCCCCTTCAATCCCCCGCCACTCTACCCAAAAGTTAATCAGTTTATGCTCAGCCGATAGAGGATTTTTGTACCAAATTAAGTTAAAATCGGTTAAGGCGTTCTTGAGTTTACCGAAAGACAACAGACAACAGAACGACATACAATTTTTTTTTGATAAAAGAAAAGTCAAAATTTCACGATTTTAATAGTTCCCCATACCATATGGGGGAATTAGAATAAAAGACTCTGTTTCTTTAAGTTTTTTGGTATCTTTGAATAGATTTCTTTACGGAAAACAAGATTTAAGGCGTTTTTTATACATTTTTTTCTTTTTGTAATTTTGACAGATTGACGTTTTTTAATGGGCAGTTAAAGGGTTAAATATTTTTGATGCCATGTAGGTTATACACTTCTGAGTTAATCTTTTATGTTTCTTTGGTATCTCAGCGATATTTTGTGTTACCTGTCGGGTTCTATATTGGTTGGAATTTATGATGCCTATAGTGTCACTGGTCACCCTCCACTATACATCATTAAACATCATTATACACTTTGATTTCCAACCCTGAACCAGTCACAAATAGGCATCGTTCCTACTGGAAATATTAACACATGTTGGTGATTAGAGATGATGATAACCCAAGCAGCGTTTTTCTGACTTCCGACTAATTACAACCTAACATGACGTCGTTTTTGGCGCAAATTTAGGTCGGCAGTTGGTTTGTCCATCAAACAACGTATTTTTTACTAAGTCCTGACGTCGCCAACAACTAGTGCATCAGTTGTGACGTCGATACTTACCAAAACTGACGTAGCCAAATGTTGGTGATACTCGCTCGTAAATTAACGTTAATTTCGGCGACGTAATTTTTGGAATAAAATTTAAGGTCAGGCCAAAGTGAAAACGGACGTCAATAAATTTAGTTGTTGCCAAGATTTTCTGTAAATGGCAACACTGCAAATACGAAAGTATGTTATAAATATACTTTACATGAACTTATGTTAGAATAGAAAGTTTAAAAGTTTCTATTATATAGTTTACAAAATAATCTTATAGGCCAGTCACCTCGGGACACCCGGTATAACATCCAATTCATGAGACGTTATATTTAGTATAAGTTTTAAAGTAGAATTGTAATAAAATTGACGTTGCCAAACTTTTATTTATTAAATGTAACTATTCCGAGGTCCACCGACGTGGGTGCGTGACCTACAATTATACTACAATATTCTAGGTCGGGCGTTCTACAAGGCGACGTCGCAGGAGGTGTTCTTGTCCGAATAGGTAAATAATCTTTAGAAATTTGGTCGGTGCCCGAAACGCCATTTTAAACGTTTAGCATCGATGCGCCATTAAAACAGTACATTTTATTTTTTAATTTTAAAGGCTTGATATGTAAATTAACTCATTTGTTGGCAACTAAAATGCATTTTTTAAATGCCTATAATGTTTTACTATAAGAAACGGGCTTCCTTATAAAGATTTTATTTTTGGGTTAATTTTTTTCAAAATTAATTTCTTAATATTTATAAATTGTTTTTGTGGATTTCTGTTTTTTAATGTTTATTTTAATTATATTTATCAGTAAACTGACCTTCGTTGGAAGATTTGCATCCATAGAATGTGTAAAACTAACTTTTTTCAGTTAATAATTATGGTCATCCACAGTTCATTGGGATGTGTTTGTTTAGACATATAAAAGTTCTTACCTAATAAGTTTAAACTTGGTGTGCACAGTAAAACTTTGGGTCGTAGGTCTACGTAATTTGACGTAATATTTGACCAAAACATTGTGCAGCACCCGACGTCGAAACGACTCGAATTTTGATTCCTCACTTAGGTGTTAAATCGAGTCCTCAGGAAGACTGATGGACGTCGGAGCCGACAGGTATTTCTTGTCCTACGTGATCATAACGTAATATAACGTCCAAATGCTTGTTGGGAACATACTAAAAACAAAATGGTACAGAAAACCATATGTTTCAAACCGTTTTATGAGTTATCAGTCCTATCACCCAATGAATATGAAGATCAACTTAGTGCTAGGTATGAAATCTAGGACAGTCAGGCTTACACATCCTGACTACAGGACAGAATCTTTAACCCTACTCAAAGGATTTCTTGTTGGCAGTTCTTACCCAGAAAAATTAGTAAATAAACTATTGTATAATGTAAAATATCAAATACCGGAATAAATGAGGTTGAACGTAATGGTGAGAATATTTTTTGATGAAAATGATGCCCAGAACAAACGTTTTTCAAGTTCTACTCTAAAAATATTACCACCCTACTCAAAGGACTCCTTGTTGGCAGTTCTTACCCAGAAAAATTAGTAAATAAACTATTGTATAATGTAAAATATCAAATACCGGAAAATATCATCATCAAATGCACTGCTTACGTTGCCATCTCAATTGTCTGTTACTAATCAGTCACAAGAATAGACTCAGGTTCAAAACAATCAAAACGAAACAGCTGTTTACTGTGTATTATCTTATATATCAAACCTCACCCCTAGATTAGTAGCAATTTTTAAAGATAAAGACATAAAAATAGCGAGAAAACAGATCAAAACTACCTCTAAAATTTATACAAAAACAAAGTGACCAGTCCAGCTGTTAGATCAAAGCAATGTTGTCTATAAAATACCATGCAAGGATTGTCCGTTAAAATACATAGGTCAAACTAGTCGCAAATTAAAAGTACAGTCCTCTGCATTAACAGAAAGTTAATAAGAGACACCATATGGACTGGGATAGTGCTGAGATTGTCAATCAGGAAGCCTTTTACTATGAAAGACTTTTCCTAGAAAGGGTTCATATTAACAGAGAACAACAATCAATGAACAAAAAAAACTGATGTGAACAAACTCAGCTCCATTTACAGTTATATCCTAAATTTAGCCAATAATAGGTATAATTCATTAATTAATAACCAACAATAACATACAACAGTGTTGACAGCTTCAATTTGAAAAAAAATGTTTGCTTACATTTCAACTTTTATATTTATAAAAAAAAAATTTTGTCTGAATAATAGTTCATCAATTCATTTTCTAAAATAATGTAAATAAATAGAGAAGAGTGCTTGGCTTTTTAGAGACATACATTTTGCCATACCAAAACCCTTTCGTTTTCTTTTAACTCGTCATGTACCTACAAAATAGGTCAATTAACATAATAATAAAACCGAAACAACAAAAAATAAAATATAGGGAGAGTATGCTGAACTGTGTGTCTTTTGGGAGCTTACACTAAAATTAAAAAAAATAATTGTTTTAATATAATTTTTTTTTTGTTTATTTTTTTCAACAATGTATTGTAGGTTTGGTGACAAGCCGGGTAACTGCGTGGTGAGGGAGGCAGCAGAGTGTCATCTTATCTACCCATCTCATGCATAAGTTTATCTGCATCTAACACTTTTAAAATGAAAAAGAGAATAGGATGACCACTCTGTTGCGTCCTTTTCTCGTGCAGTGCTCTGTATTACTGGCTCTCTCTTCTGGGTTACTTGATATACTAAAGAAGACGGTTAATGTGACCTCATAAACGTCAAAAAGTTTAAAAAATAATATAAAAAGAACCTCTCGCCACCATTTTGAGGACTTTCCATTCTTTTAAACAAATTCATGTAGGTTTTTATTATAACATAAGGCCCAAAAGGGAAAAAAATGCTCAGAATTGTTCAGAGACTTCTAGCTTTATTGTTTTGCAATTCACTTTGGTGAGTACATAATTATTTAGATATATTTGTATGAGTACCTCTATAATTTTTCTATAATGGGTGTAATTTAATTAAGTTAATTTTTCTAATAGCTTGTTAACTTATTGTAGAAGTCCTGAAGAACAGAAAAATATATTCTCGAAAGCTTGACTTTCAAAAAAGGAGTGTAATTTATTCCGGCCCATATAAGACTGCATCCCCACTAACCAACCGAGGTTTTTTATAAATAAGGACATTGAGATTAATGTACTGTATGATTATAAGCTTGTAATACCTGAAAATGAAAAAGCTCGGAATATTATCATTAATCAAAAAAATCATTGTACCAAGCTATTATCGCAACTTTCATTTTAACCTTTAATTAGTTTAATAATGATTTAAGTTCATTTATTTTATTATGCTTAAAATTTAGTTTACATTTTAAGTTTAAATCTTATGTTTGAGTTAATTTTGACTATTATTCTTGCTTAGTTCTAGTTTTAGATACCAAAATAACTCAGTTGAAGTTTCAGATACCTACCCAATTAAATTAATTTAAAAAACAGAAAAAAATTGTGCTTTTATTAAGTCACGAAATTCAACAAAAAAAAAAAAAAGAACGTCACATTTGCTAATATCTTTTCAACCATAGGGTCACGTGACCCGTCCTTATGTCAATTTGTTTCCTTGTTACCTAATAATAAAAACAAAAAAATATATAATTTTTTAAAAAGTTATCACAATAGTCAAAAACTTTAATCAGCTCTACTGAAAAGTTAAGTTTTTTGACTTCTATCTTAATCTAAGTACTGAAATGTCTTGAAAAAGTTGATCTGTTGGATACACCGAGAAAACAGGGTCAACCCACGACTGTGGGTTGAAAATTTGGGGCTACCAGAACTGCACGATATGATTGTCCCAAACCATTTCAATGTATCTGGGAGAACTCAGCAATTCCCGGGCTACAACAATTCAGGCATGGGATTGCCCCAGCCCAGTTTCATGTATTAATTTTTTGGGTCTGCGGTAATTCACGGTCCGGGCTACGATAACTCAGGGCCTGGACGCTTATTCTTGAACGACCATGGGGTGAGGCGAGCTTTTTTCACCACCTTTTTCCACGGGTAATTTCGCTCAACTCACCTCACGGTCGGTCAAGAATAAGCGTCCTGAATTGTTCTAACTCACGATCATGGTTTGTTTTTTCCGCCGTCTAGTAAAACCCAGGGATTTACACATGTGAATCCGATTATAGGCGGTGCTTGCCGAATGTCGAGTTTTGCACATATTTGGGCTTACAAGTTTCTTTGGCTGGCGATGGCGGTTGGAGCTTCATTTCCAGGACGTCTATTCTTGACCGACCGTAAGGTGAGATGAGCGAAATTCCCCGTGGAAAAAGGTGGTGAAAAAAGCTCACCTCACGGTCGTTCAAGAATAAGCGTCCAGTTGTATGTCTATATAAACCTACTGCCCAAGTCGAGCGATTTTTAAGCACCTTCTAGAGCAAGGTGAATCATTAATAGTACAAGCGTTCACAGTAAAAATTTTGATGGATAGGTAACTCTCGCCATTTCTTGATAAGATGTGCATTTTCTCGTCTCGTTGTGGGCAAGGTGTGCAAAGGTGGGCAATTTTAGAGGGGGTAGGGTAACCCCCACCATTTTCACATATATAATGTAGTGGTACCACCAGAACAAAAATCACCTAGTGTGCCGGATCTCATTCATGGATAAGGGTTCGGCACACCACTCTAAAAGTAAGCATTTTTAGGGAGCTTGGCGCTTCTATTCTATGCCAACGCACCCAGAGTAGGACGTCGCAGAATATGGAATTTTAAATTTTACTAGAAATGGGCACTTCTCAGGGCATACGATAGTTCTACACTGGGAAAAATATGTGAATTTTTTTTACAATTGTATAAAATTTTCACACAAATTGTTCTTGGATTTGCATTAAGAACAGTTTGTGTCAAAATTTTACACATCTTTCTTTGAATTTGTTGTTAAATTTCAAACAAAATGTTTAGATTGATTCGGTTTTTACACAATATTGTGTATATTTTTGACACAATTTATTTGTGGTTATTTTTATTACAAAACTTTTTTTTTTCTTGTTTATGAAAAATTACTACTAAAAAAATATAATTATTCTTTAACTTTTGAAGAAAACTTTATATTACTCTGAGATTGTTAGAAAACATACTTACTTTAACTCTCAAAATAAATCTCTCATCATTCTATGTTGTTTGGCTTCCATTTGTCATGTCCTTTGCTTACTTTATGTTTGGTGCCTTAATGAGCAGGTAGGTATCATCTAAAATTTAACAAAATGAATAAAAAGAAAATAATTTTTAGTAGAAAAAATAATTAAATATTTTAATAGTTAAAGCAAACTTTACATTACTCTGAGATAATAAATAAATGTCTCTATTATTTAATATTGGCGCTATCTTGCTTGGATTTGGTATCTCGTGTTACTTTCTTTCGTACCTTATGGGGAAAGACAGGTATTTTTGAAGTAAACATGTCTATAGGTGTTATCCGGTATTATCTAAAATTTAACAAAAGCAATATTAATAATCACGAGTTAGTTTAAGTTGGTTACCACTGATGAAAAGAATTTAATTAGGTACTATTAAAAAAACAATTGTTTTTAAAAAAACAAGAATATATGGAGGGAAAGTAAAAACACGAAAATAAGTAAAAAAATAGATGGAAAATGGACAACATGGATTTTTTTTAATGCAATTATATACATACAATTGTCATTCAAAAACCTTTTCAAAAAGTGTAAAAAGACGTTGCTGTCGTACGTATACTTACACACAATTTTTAAAATAAAAATTTTTAGACAAGAAGGAAATACAACTTATCGTCCCATACCTAGGGTGTAACCCTGCTTAAAAATTAAGTTGGAAGTAAAAAGCTGCTTTTGGTCAAGCCAATATTTTGCAAAAAAATATCTTAATTCCACTGGGTAATCTACCTGAAAATTTGTCTTTCTACAAGAGTTTCTAATCCTCATTCTGTTAATCTTTTTTTGATAGATTCCATAATTTACTTTTACTTAACACCACCACACTAAATAAAAAGGAGGTCAAAATAAAGACATATTCTTGTTTCACCTGCGTTTGAAGCTAGGTACGCGCTTTCAATGATGCCACTGGATTCATTTAGACAGAGGGCGCTGTTAGAGCAATCTTGTCAGTTAAACAATTGTTAAGTATTGTTACATAACCTGTGTATATATTTCAATAAGAGAATTTTGCGACCAAATATTGGCAATTTCATAAATACGTTGAGTTGAGAAAAATAATCATATCTTTACACAGTCAATTTAATTTTTATTTTCTTATTTCAATTGTTGAATAATATAAATTTTACAAAATTATTGTTAAAAAATAAAAACCACTGTATAAAATCTACACAGTTAATTTTTTGGAAAAATATTTAAATATTTGTATTAATTTTTTTTCTCTAATTCTGGTATTTTTTCACACAATTTTTTTTCCACAACAAAAATCTAAAAAAATCCAGAGCGTTTTTTCTCAGTGATTACGCAAAGAATCGAGCCCAGTTAAATTAATATCGCCATCGAAATATGAATATGGTAATTGGGTGTTTTTGTCCTAAATACGCAATTATGTCATGGTGTTTGTGTGTCTATATCCTTGGCCTGGAGCTTATCAAAATGTTGGTGTTTTTATATTTTGTATTGTTCTTCTATTTTTTTTTTGGTTTGCCGTGCTTGCCACCAAAACTGATATTTTGTATTAAAATGGATCCCATTCTTTGACGGATACCTTGTACAAGGTGGTCCAAATTCGAGGGAACTCTATAGCTTTGGGCTTTTGCAGAATAGTTAGCCCAAAACTAATATACATGTTACGGGCTCGATTTTCAAGAGAAGTCGAAAACTAAAAACCGCATTGCGATATGTCAAAGCTTTTCTGAGCTACAGGGTGATTCTCAAAAATGTGCGTTTCTAAAAACCCTCTACAACTTTTTTATTTGTAAAAGTAGAGATTTTTATTAAAAACATTTTTTGAAGATTTTTTTAGTTCACGAGATATAACACAAAGTTACATTTTTTTAAATGGAAAAAATTTCCTGTTAAACGATGTATCATACACCTATTTTTATTAAGTAGTTAAACAGATATCTTTTTTTAACTCTGACCTATGCAGTTTTAGAGTATCTATCTAGGTAGCTATGATCAAATAAAAACAATTGCCATGATAAACGAGCCCAAGTGTCAAAAGTAGCGTCTTCGTCGACAGACGGCATTAAATCTATATTTCCAGAGATATCCGGAAAGAAGGCAAGCTAGCTCAAAAGTATTTTTGAAGTTAAAACGTCATCTACAAGAATACGTATCCTTTACAAAACCGCGGCCTAGGACGTATAGAAGCCTAGCCAGAGAATGAGAGTTGGAAGAACTAACGGTTCTAGGGGTGCGTTCAGATTGAATGTCGGGTTGCGCCCGGGCGCGCTCTGGTCGTTCAGATTGCTTTGGTTAAAATTTACCCGGCTGATCAGATTGTCGGTATATTTTGACGGGACGCTACCCAAACGCACTTTCGCACTTTCGCACCCCACGAAATAGGTTGATAAAATTTGTCCCGCATGCGCAGATCAAATAAACAACCATTTCTAACCTTATTTCAGCGACAATATTTTTTTATTTGGGTTTTTTTTATTTGAAATCTAGTTTTTGGCAATGGAAAGAATCAGTACACATTCCGATAATTTGTTTTTGGACGAGGAAGTCAATTTTGTTCTGGATGGAACAATCAAGAGTGTTAAGTCAGTGAAAAAATGGTGAAGGTTCTTCCATAATTACAAAAAAAATAAAATCTTAAGAGTGAGGTTATGATAATGCGTCTTGTCCGTTCATATTAGACGAATCCCCGGGCACACTCGGAGTGCATTCTCTAGCGAGTAACGCTCTGCGCCGGACTCTTCAATCTGAATGCACCCTAGGAGAAATAGAAATTAACCCGAATACTTTCACCAGGGCTATGGAGAGAAACACTGGAATTCCACGCAGCAATGCCGTTCGGATGCTTAAAAAACACAAGTTTAGGCCCTATCGACCCCGACGGGTGCACCAATTACGGCAAAAAGATTTTGCTCCAAGACGTGCATTTTGCAGTTGGTACCTAAATAAAAGCCAAGAAGAACCCGATTTTGCCAGAAAAGTTATTTGGACGAATGAGGCAACGATTTCTAGTGATGTAATATTCACCGGATATAACTGCTATTACTGGAAGCAGCAAAATCCCCATATTATGGTGGAACAAGCGAATCAGGGAACGTTCAGTTTTAAGTTATAGGTAGTTATATGGTAGGCATCTACAGAGGACAAATTATTGGGCCATATATTTTTGATGGAAATTTAAATGCCGAAAGATATCAACAAATTTTAGAAGAGCAGGTTATTCCGTTTATCGACAATTTGCCGCTTCAGCAAAATAATGAGCTATACTTTCAACATGACGGTGCACCTCCTCACAATGCACGAGACATTACTAATTTGCTAAATATTGTGTTTGCCGAAAACTGGATCGGAAGTAAAGGTCCTATATATTGGCACCCCAGGTCTCCAGACCTGACCCCTTGCGACTTCTTTTTGTGGGGGAGAGTCAAAGATCTTGTATTTCGAAATCGCCTAACTACTAGAAGGGAATTGGAAGAGGCACTTCATACTGCATTCAGGCAGCTTCGTGCGGTAGAACTTCTTAATGCAGAAAATAGCGTCAAGAGAAGTTGTAGGATATGTTTACAAGAAAACGGCCGTCAATTTGAGCATTTGTTTTAGAATTAAAGAAAATTGTTAGATGTAGATTTTGGGTGTTACATAGTTTAATTAATAAAAATTTTAAATAAAAACTTTTAATAAATTTATTTTTGTTTATTATTTTAGGTTTGGCAATTACAATAAACTAGAAGGTAAAGTTCGAGGTTGCTGTGTCCCCTCGTGTCGTAGCCAACTTGATTTTGTATGAAAAAAAAACAATAAAATTTTATTTACACATTTAGAACGCGCACAGCGCCTAGTATGGTAAATATCAAAATATGCAAATATCTTTTAAATTATTTAATAAAAATAGGTGTATGGCACATCGTTCGACAGGAAATTATATTATAAAACTGATTTTTTAAAAAAATTGGGGGTAAAAAATTCTTCAAAAAATATTTTTAATGAAAATCTCTATCTTTACAAATAAAAAATTTGTAGAAGGCCTTTAAAATCGCACATTTTTGAGAATCACCCTATAGCTCAGAAACGCTTTGACATATCGCAATGCGGTTTTTAGTTTTCTACTTGTCTTGAAAATCGATCCCGTAACATGTATATTAGTTTTGGGCTAACTATGCTGCAAAAGTCCAAAGCTATAGAGGCCCCTCAAATTTGGACTACCCTGTACAATAGAAATCATGGCGACCACAAAGCAAACGCTTAATCCAGTTTATTTGTTGTTTGTGGATCACGTTATGAAATATCGACCCCAGTTCATAGGTACAAAACCGGCAATTATCGCTTACTTACCAAACAAATTGGCTGCCTTGCCCGAAATTCCTCAAAAATACATTATTTTGCAGGTGCATGTATACTTTTAGAGTTACTTCATTTCTGCTTAGTAAGAATATACCACGGGCAAAACTAGCAAATAAACTTTTAAAATACAACGATTAACTCTATTAGTACTACTAGATTTCATAATAGTTTTTAATCAGATTGGTCGCGTTTCTATTTTAAATAACACATGTCCTTTCCTATTATAACCTAATAGTAGTTTGACCTTCTATCATGTTATAGATTTTCCTGATTCAAGTCCTGCTGCTTGTGCACACTGCTCTTGAATGAGGTATAGGTTATATAAAACTGAGTCCAAAAACAAGTTGTACTTCTTAAATAAGGACTCTTCCATAACCACAAAACCGTATTTATTAAAATCCCAGCTGAAGTTGTTTATGAAAATTTTCAGGCAGTTTTGTAAAAAAAAATATTTTTAGCCGATTTTGATAAAATTTTCATATGTTATTGGCGTGGCAAAAATACATAATTTTTTTGTTCATGGTAGACCTTTTAGTACACAGAAGTAGCTTGAAATCGAGACCAAAGTTTGAAAATCGGTATTTTAAGAAACCCCAAGAAACAGAACAATGTGCTGTGCAACGTTTCTACAGCAAAAACATATACAATAATGTTTTTGCCGTTTTCTACGACGTTTTAAAATCGTCATTAAAATGTTGCCACATCTATTTTGATGAAATTTTTTGCCTGTGACAATGTCAATGGCAACTAAAAATACAGCATTTTTTGGACATGCATGCAACGTTGTTTAAAATTTGACTTCCCTGTCAACAAATTTATTGAGTACCAATTATAATAACATTTTCTAAAAGATGGAGATATTAAATTAAATATTAATGACGATTTTTACCTAAACTAGTATTCGTAAATAATAATAAAAAAAATACGCATTTTGAGAATTTACCGCTGGTCAAATCTTTGTGTCAATCATGACGATGTTTACCTAAAATAGTATTCGTACATAATAATAAGAAAAATTCGCATTTTGAGAATTTACCAGTGGTCAAATCTTTGTGCAAAAGCCTGTTTACTGATAAAACCTGTTATGATACCTCATTAAACTACACGCCCCTCAAAAATTTGAGATTTTCACTGTTTTTATTTATTTCTCTTTTAAGTTACATTTATTTTTTTGAAAGATTATTTTCGAAACAAATGTTAAAACACAGATTTAATCGATCACCAATCAGTTTATGCATATTTCGTACTGTTTCTAAATGTTTTTTGATTAAATATATATAATACTGTAATACCGTATTTAAACATTTCTGTTTACATAATAGACACTTAAAGTTGCACAAATAGACAGTGCTTAACCGTAATCGTATCTCAGTGCGCATACTCAGAACGGCTACGTCGTAAAACGGCGACTACGTCTCACCTATCTCTACCACCACCCTTGCAGTATTCGTACGCGGCTAGCGTATCCTAACCATTTTGTTATCTGTGGGTCGCCCTCTCACTGTTTTCGACAAGGAAGGAAATAGAAGCGAGCGGCATGAAGTAAAACTGTGCATCAAACATTTAACAAGAATTGGTTTGGGTACGTCGTACGTTGTAAGCCCAACTTTAACCCTTTTTTTAAGGACGGTTTCACAAACGCATCAAAAATACGCTAAAAACAAGGAATCAAAAATAGCTGGTCAACTTTAAGTGTCTGATATAAACCAGCCCTGCATCACAGTTTTTGACAGGAATGTTTTCCGTTTTTGACTAGGTTAACCCATTTCTTGCGTGAGTTGTTTCGGATATTTCAGGTGGACAACTACAAACATAGATTTTGACAAACCGATAAAAAATACCAATAAACCGGAATTTTAGGACGGCCGATCCAGGAATATCGAGATTTACGCAACAGCCTAACCGAGATCGAAACTATAAACGCGAAGGCTTTTTAATTGAGAGTTGTTTTGTATGTGCGTTAGAGGGCGCGACATTTACCGCTGGTGTTTCGCATTGGTTTTAGCTGTATAAGTTAAAAAAATGCTAAAATTTGTTTTTTTTTGGTCAGCGTTCCCATAGAATTGTGCATTGGAAAAAATTTGGATGTAACAGTAAGTTGCTGCTGTTGTGACAGTTGTAAATACAGCTTAAATTAAGCTAGCTACTTTACAGCAAACACGTAGGTGTCACAACATATGTACAGCTATGGAGTAGCTGTAAAATATAAAGTGTCTAGACTGTTACTTGGGACGTATTTTGACGTTCCTGGTTTTTGGATTTTAATATTTTTTGAGTATGTTATTAGAGAGGTGAAGTTTTACATTTTGCATTTTAGCAAGCAAAAAAATATTGTTTTTCAAGCTTTGATTATGATTTCTAGCTCCCCTGTAGATATTGAAACGTCTGACGCGAAGAAAAAATTGTGCATTTTTGCCACGCCAATAACATATTAAAGCTTTGTCAAAATCGACCAAAAATATTTTTTCTTACAAAACTGTGTGCAAAATTTTACAAACAGCTTCAGCTGAGATTTTAATAAATACGGTTTTGTGGTCATGGAAAAGTCACTATTCAAAAAATACAATTAGTTTTTGGACTCAGTTTTATATAACCTATAACTTGTTCAAAAGCACTGTGTGTGCTTTAAAGAAAAATACATTTATTTTGCGAGCCCAAGCAGCAGCAGGTGTAAACTTCCAGATAATTTATTTTAAAGGCAATTTCAGTTTTGCAGGACGTGCTCACAGGAGAGTCGAGCGAAGTTAGCAGGAAAATTTCTGGAAAATCGTAAATAAATGCTTAGGTTCTCTATTTTTCAGCACCACCCGATGCTCGCACGTCCCGGACACCAAGCATTTCTGCATGAATTTCAAAATACTCGTAAAATGGACTTGGAGATAAGTATATACAATTTCATAAAAATATAAAGTCATAACAGCAATTTAATCCCAAATTTCAGGCCTGCCTTTACGAAAAAGTAGACGATACTGATATGAAACTCTCCCCCTCTTGAGATTTTACATAATAAGTAGTTTTGCTTCAAAATACTGTCACTTATAAAAACAACGGGTTAATAGGTTTCCAGATATAGGCGTTTTTTTTTTAATGGCCAACTTTGAAGTTTTATAACTCGGAAACTGATTTCAAACTTTTTTTTGGGTGACCTTTCGTCCCCCATTGCTAAGAAATGTCCTCCACGCGTGCATCGCGAAAAAAAATAACTGAAATAATTTTTGTTAGGCATAGAAATATTCCACATAATTATTATGATGAGACTTTCGACGAATACACATTTGTAAAAAAATATGTTTTTCAAGAAAAGCTTGATAATTGGAATAACAATAAAATGATCCTAGACAATTTTGGAACATTCTAGAAACGAGCAAATTGTTTGCGGCAATTTTGTTAAACTGGCTGAATACTTTTTCAGTCTCCCGGGCACTAACACGCTGTAAACTTTAAAAGCGATGTTAATAGTTAATAGTTGTAACTGATATTTGCGAAAACTTCTTTAAAAAAATTTTAATTGATGAAAATTAAAAATAAATCACTCTTCAGAGAAATATTAATAAATTTTGTTAGATTTGTTTGTTAATTTTTAATAAAAGTTTTTTGATTTAAACATATGCATAATATTTAACCCCCCCCCCTCCGAAGTCAATTCTTGGGTGCGCCACTGTAATATACCATATTAACCATTTATTCACAAAATTCCTTAAATGTCCCCTATTCCCCTTCAAAAAATCTGGTCACCCTAGTTAAGTCGGACGGCAATGCCATACAAAATCTTATTTTATTTCTATGGGAAAGAAGCAGGACAGAGGATGTGTATAGGGCAGTCTAACAAAAATAATATGGCCGATCCAATATGGCCGGTGTAGGGTAAACAAACTTCGCATCATATTGATGACCACAAATTCATTTTAAACAAACCGTTTTTCCAAAAGACGTAATGTTAACTTAAGTTTCTCTATAATTTCTTCGCAGATTTTAAGTAAAAAAAAGTACAACTGGCAACACCTTATTCTTTAATTTTTTAGAGTACACAGGGAAAACTAAACATTAGAATTAGCTGAAATTTTGCAGGGGTGATCATTTTTAAATGCTTAATCAAAATATCTAAAGGATTTTTCAAAATTCTCAATTATTTTTTCTTCAAAATAAAAGCTCTGGTGCTGTCATCCATCCCAAAAGCCTCAATTAATTAATAATAACTGCGGTTTAGAACAAACTCAATTTACAAAAAAAGTAGAGAATTACTCACAATTTCTTCTGGATTACATTTTTCCTTTTTATATTTCCTTGCTTTAGTGAAAATAAAAACTAAGTTTCCTTTTTTCCAAAAGCCTTTGCAATCCGGAAAAGAAAACCGATCAATCAATCACACTTCATTGAATTTGGGAGACACACTCCGTTCAAGTGTTGGCCGATAGATCGCAGAATTTACACCATTCCATGGTAACTGACAGGTGTTTTGTCAACGAACTAAATCGGGCCGCAGTGGGATAGAAGAGTATTTTAACCATTCAAGGTTATGTTTATCTTTCAAAAATGTGTTTTCAAAAATATTGTTCTAAAACAAATATGAAACCACTTCACGTATGCGGTCGTCTGCCGAAAATTATCCCGAGTCTACCAAAAAAACCTAGAAAACTTTACTGGCTCGCTGGGATTACTAGGAATTTGCATAGAAACATTCGGAGCCCATAACCTCACATAATTTTGTTTTTATTTTGATTCAACCATTTTTTTAAATTTAAGTTATTGCGGCATAATTATGTGCAAGTGTACTAGTGAAATCTTGGGGTACTAAGGATGGATTTTAGATCCCAACCTCAGTTTCAAAAGCATACAGATACTCGAGTACTAACAAAACAGGTCAGTAAAGCTCCATTTAAAGGATTTTGCTAGTTACGATCCTGTTTAAAATACAATACGATTATTTTGTCTAGCGGCAGTAGCCGATTTTTAAATCTGCATGCTTTTAAGTTAACCTGTTGTCGGTATCAGCTAGCGGGAGTGTTTCCAATTCAATTTTAAATGCACCTGTAAATGCAACCTTAAACATTACACCCAGTTACTTTAATACGTAGTTGGGTAGCGTTTTTTAGCAGGTAGTTCTGCAATAAATGGTTTTTTATTTTAGTATTTTACTTGGTTTTTTATCTATCTTGTAGGTAAATAAGATCCCTAAAGAGTTCAAATCTATGGGCGCTGAAATTTCTAAAAAAAGTGCTTGGTTTGTTTGAGTTCAGGGTTTGGATGGTTTAGTTCCTACCTTAGTTAAAAAAAAAATTAAAAAAGTTTCTGCACATATATGCATATTTTAAGGCTTAACGGCTTATACAGGGTGATTCGAAATTCCCCTGAAATACTTTAACTGTAGGTAGAATTTGTTGTTAAAAAACACAAAAGATCAAAAGATCTTGGGTGGAAATAACGAAAATTCAAACTTGGATGAGTATCCCACAAGGAACACACAAAAGATCAAAGCGAAAAGAGGAATGAATAAACGATGTTTCGCCCTGGGTAACCAGCGTGGGCTCATAAGTAGATTCACTGGTCACCCTTCACTATACATCATTAAACACCATCATACACTTAGATTTCCAACCTCGAATCACTCACAAATAGGCATCGTTCCGCACTGGTACTTACTTATTTAAGTTACCTAGTACGAATTCGTCCTGGCGTGTTAATATTTCCAGTAGGATTATGCTCCTAAGGCAACTCAAACAAAGAAGAAGTTAAAAAACCTCCAAATCAGTTACTTCAACCGAAAAGAAACTAAAAAACACAAAAGAGCAAAAGATCTTGGGTGGAAATAACGAAAATTCAAACTTGGATGAGTATCCCACAAGGAACACACAAAAGATCAAAGCGAAAAGAGGAATGAATAAACGATGTTTCGCCCTGGGTAACCAGCGTGGGCTCATCAGTAGTTTCACTGGTCACCCTCCACTATACATCATTAAACACCATCATACATTTAGATTTCCAACCTTGAACCACTCACAAATAGGCATCGTTCCGCACTGGTACTTACTTATCCAAGTTACCTAATACGAATTCGTCCTGGCGTGTTAATATTACCAGTAGGATTATGCTCCTAAGGCAACTAAAACAAAGAAGAAGTTAAAAAACCTCCAAATCAGTTACTTTAACCGAAAAGAAACTAAAAAACACAAAAGATCAAAAGATCTTGGGTGGAAATAACGAAAATTCAAACGTGGATGAGTATCCCACAAGGAACACACAAAAGATCAAAGCCAAAAGAGGAATTAATAAACGATGTTTCGCCCTGGGTAACCAGCGTGGGCTCATCAGTAGTTTCGTTTTGATCTTTTGTGTGTTCCTTGTGGGATACTCATCGAAGTTTGAATTTTCGTTATTTCCACCCAAGATCTTTTGATCTTTTGTGTTTTTTAGTTTCTTTTTGGTTGAAGTAACTGATTTGTAAATTTTTTAACTTCTTCTTTGTTTTAGTTGCCTTAGGAGCATAATCCTACTGGAAATATTAACACGCCAGGACGAATTCGTATTGGGTAACTTGGATAAGTAAGTACCAGTGCGGAACGATGCCTATTTGTGAGTGGTTCAAGGTTGGAAATCTAAGTGTATGATGGTGTTTAATGATGTATAGTGGAGGGCGACCAGTGAAACTACTGATGAGCCCACGCTGGTTACCCAGGGCGAAACATCGTTTATTCATTCCTCTTTTCGCTTTGATCTTTTGTGTGTTCCTTGTGGGATACTCATCCAAGTTTGAATTTTCGTTATTTCCACCCAAGATCTTTTGATCTTTTGTGTTTTTTAGTTTCTTTTCGGTTGAAGTAACTGATTTGGAGGTTTTTTAACTTCTTCTTTGTTTGAGTTGCCTTAGGAGCATAATCCTACTGAAAATATTAACACGCCAGGACGAATTCGTATTAGGTAACTTGGATAAGTAAGTACCAGTGCGGAACGATGCCTATTTGTGAGTGGTTCAAGGTTGGAAATCTAAGTGTATGATGGTGTTTAATGATGTATAGTGGAGGGCGACCAGTGAAACTACTGATGAGCACACGCTGGTTACCCAGGGCGAAACATCGTTTATTCATTCCTCTTTTCGCTTTGATCTTTTGTGTGTTCCTTGTGGGATACTCATCCAAGTTTGAATTTTCGTTATTTCCACCCAAGATCTTTTGATCTTTTGTGTTCTTTAGTTTATTTTCGGTTGAAGTAACTGATTTGGAGGTTTTTTAACTTCTTCTTTGTTTTAGTTGCCTTAGGAGCATAATCCTACTGGAAATATTAACACGCCAGGACGAATTAGTATTAGGTAACTTGGATAAGTAAGTACCAGTGCGGAACGATGCCTATTTGTGAGTGGTTCAAGGTTGGAAATCTAAGTGTATGATGGTGTTTAATGATGTATAGTGGAGGGCGACCAGTGAAACTACTGATGAGCACACGCTGGTTACCCAGGGCGAAACATCGTTTATTCATTCCTCTTTTCGCTTTGATCTTTTGTGTGTTCCTTGTGGGATACTCATCCAAGTTTGAATTTTCGTTATTTCCACCCAAGATCTTTTGATCTTTTGTGTTCTTTAGTTTATTTTCGGTTGAAGTAACTGATTTGGAGGTTTTTTAACTTCTTCTTTGTTTTAGTTGCCTTAGGAGCATAATCCTACTGGAAATATTAACACGCCAGGACGAATTAGTATTAGGTAACTTGGATAAGTAAGTACCAGTGCGGAACGATGCCTATTTGTGAGTGGTTCAAGGTTGGAAATCTAAGTGTATGATGGTGTTTAATGATGTATAGTGGAGGGTGACCAGTGAAACTACTGATGAGCCCACGTTGGTTATCCAGGGCGACACATCGTTTATTCATTCCTTTTTTCGCTTTGATCTTTTGTGTGTTCCTTGTGGGATACTCATTCAAGTTTGAATTTTCGTTATTTCCACCCAAGATCTTTTGTGTTTTTTAGTGTCTTTTCGGTTGAAGAAACTGATTTGGAGGTTTTTTAACTTCTTCTTAGAATTTTTTGTTGTTGATCAAGAATGAGTAAAATATATTTTGTAAACTCTTTCGTTTTAGAGATATTTGCATTTAAACATTGTTATTATTTTCTGAGAAGCACCCTTTACTACGTGGTAGAAACATCAATATTTTAAAACAAAACTTTGACAACTTCAAAACGCTTGATAAAAACTCTTAAATATGTCATTATCAGCACACATAGACTTGCTTGGTAACGAAAATTTTACTTCTAAATTTAGAGAAAGAAAATGTGAAATTTAAACAAAATAATCACGTAAATTTTTTTAGAATAATGATATCTGACCACTATTCAAATCTTTCTAAGGATTTTTGTATCATCCTGTATAGTAAACAGTTTCTTTAGGTACACTTTCCGACACATAAAACGCATACAGCAGAAGCTAGGCACATGTCTATATTTTAAAAAATTTGCTTGCTTATTGTTACCGACTTTTGTAGGTTAACACTTTTAAACAACACAAACGAATTATGTTAAGGAGACTGAAAGTATTTTTACCGATATTTACTGGTTCTATAGTTTTAAGGTTGCTGCTACGAAATATAAAGAGCCCTTTTAAAATAAAATTTTTATTATAAAAAAAGCAATTCAACAAAATTTTGGCAAAACTAGAACAAATTTGGTCACTTCGTCAAACTTCAGTTTTGGTCATTGCACAATTTGCTTCAATAATTTTTTCTAAATGTCTTGGCATGGTATAAATTTTCAAATAAATTTGGATTTTCTTCAATGATCTCTTCATAAGCTCTAACTATTAGCTCCATCAAATGGTTAGTATTCTGTGGAAGAATAATAAAGTTTGATAAATTTTTTGCAATGAGTCTCCATACGTTCTCGATGAGATTGGCATCGGGGGTCTTTGCTGGCCATGGCAAAAGTTCAATATTATGCTCTGTGAACCACTGCTGAGAAATCCTGGCAGTGTGAACCAGACAGTTGTCTTGTTGATACACAAAACCATCGGGATATAAAGCTGATATTTCCAGAAGCATAATATTTTGCATCATGTTCACATAAACCTTCGCTGTCAACATTCCCTGAATTCTGAAAAGCATACCATGCTCTCCTGCCGAAATCCAGCTCCACACGTTGACAGTACAATATAGTGGACTTGTCTCGTCCATAATGATCGGCGACCCGACGAATAGACCAATATCCACCTGATTTTGCTAAAATTTGGGATTTATCGAATTCCGATAGCTGTCGTGGCATTTTTAAGTTGGACAAGACTGTGACAACAAAACATGACAATGAGTGGACTTTGACACTTTGTGACAAAAAAAGTTTTTAAATCGTAAAGAATATATTGGACCTATTTAGCACTTACCTGAGCTCCTACGAAGTTCAAATTTACTTGAACTTCGTAGTAAAAAAACTTCGTAGTAGTAAAAAAATACTGATGTGCTTTGGTTTGCTTACCCCAAATTTTTGACCCGGTGATAAAATATCTCTGGTGTTCCACTGTGGATAAATTTAAATAAAGTCTCCGCGTTGCCATGGAAAACAGATTCAATGACGCAAAATTTTGCAAAAAAATCAGATCGACATAGTTAAATTAGTTTCCTAAAGAGTGTTGCTAAAAACAATTCCCCAGATTGTACACTGAGAAAAGAGTTTAGTTATAATTACTAAATCTTATTAAGCACAACAAAAGGATTTTGTGATTTACGGTTTAATAGATATTTTTTTTCTGATAAACCAACCATAAAACAAATATTTGGTAATAAAAATCAAGTCAGTGCTTATTATTGACAGATCTATTTATTAATTTTAATTAACCGACTTTGTAATAATAACGAAAAGTGGGATTTAGAAACCGTCCTACTTGTTCATAGTAACCAAATATTAAATTAACTAGTAACAAATCTTATTAAAAGAAAACAAGGATAGTTGATTAACCAGATGACATTTGTTTATAATAAATATTTATAATTTAGGTAATAATAATGATTTGTTTATTGTAAATAAATATCAATTAGCTTTATAGCTAAAAGTTGTTTATAATAAATAAATGTACGTCACCCATTCACTCTGATTTGATTATAGTAAACAAATATATGTTAACTATTAACAGCGATTTATTAACAGTTAATAAATGCATGTTAAACCCAAACTCTTGATTTGTTAACAGTTAATAAATGTAATTTAACCATTAACCTTGATTTATTCTATGTTTCGGGTAACTCTAGAGGAGCATATGAAAAAACCGACACCACATCATGAGACTTACACCCGGCGGTCACGCATGAAAGTCTTACACCCGGTTCTCACCTAAGAGTTTTTCGTGAGTGCCCACTCACGCATCACATGATGTCAATATGAAATGTTATGGCAGTCATGTGACGGGTACTCGGGCACGCACGAAAAAGTCGAAGGCGGGAACCGGGTGTTATGGGTGGGAACCGGGTGCAAGCCTTGTAACGTCGGTTTTTCCACATCCTCCGCTAGAGCTACCTAAAACACAATATAAATCAACGCAAAGATTTTTGTAAAAATATTATTCTTGGATATTTTATTTATTTATATTTATTTTGTTTACTTTTTGTTTCAAATGACAAAAAATTATATTGTTATTCTACTATTATAAACGGCAGTATCGATCGGTAGCCCATATTTTTGTAGCAGCTCCTTCTGTTTACGATAGTTTCCTCCAAGTCGCTGCTCGACTAAAAATAAAAATTGATTTGTTTAAAATTATTAAAAAATATGTTTCTTTTTAGACAATGTAAAGATGCAAGAATATGGGGATTCCACACCCAAATATAAAATAAAAAAAGTTAAAACGTTTTAAAAACTAACCAAAAAGTGAGATGAAATCTAGCCATTTTTCCTATTTGTCATAGAAATTTAGTGTTTATAATGTAAACTATAGTGCCGTAGGCCGCGCAGGCCCATATTATATTCAAGAAATAAAAATTGTGCCGCACTGAAAAAGTGTGAAAGCAACAAATAAACGATGACCAATGGCAATATGACAGTAGAAGTGCCGGGCGGCACGCCGCAAGCATTCCACCCAAATTTGAAATTAAAAAATTGGTTTATTTTATTGAGGTTGGGTTAGATACAAGTGAGGGACGCACCCGCCGTCCCCGCCCCCTCCCTGTATCTGGTACTGCTCTCGTAACCTGTGCACGACTCGACTCCGTGACTTTAGCCACTTCCTTCTATTTCTTAACATTATGTAGTATACATAAACCCACCTTAAATCTAGGTACTGCAAATAGACCATTTTTTTTTTCATTCATAAAGTTGTCTTGGAAGACGTGGATAAACGTAGGTTGCACTTACCCAAAAACCTGCATCTGCTGACACTTGACGCTGATAGTCGTTGGCGCGCTCCAAAAGAGTCGATCGAAGCTCCCGCGCATACTTATTGCGGTCTTTTATCCTCAGACAAAATATTTGTTAATAAAAAACAAATCGTTTTTAACCTATACATTAGTGCTAATAACTTCAGCAACAACAATCGACCTTTGTATCCTTAGACAAAATATTTGTTAATAAAAAACAAATGGTTTTTAACCTATACTCTAGTGCTATTAACTTCAACAAAAACAATCAATTAACAGGAAAAACGAACTGTGATTACACAGTACTAGGAGCTTATTTATTATAACTGTAGGTTTTTTTTGGGATAAGACACACACCATTATTGTCTGAAAAGCTATTTGGCTTTATTTCTGTTTAATAAGTGCTGTTCTTAGTTACCGTGGTTTTTAAAATTGAAGGAAACAAATTAGTTGTTATTTATAAACCGTCTTTTTTGAAGAAGTGAGTAACCAGAAACAAAAATATCGACTTTTGTAATATATCTTATTAATTATAACAAAAACACGGAATAACAAACCTTTGTTAACTATAAAATCGAAGTTTTCTTTCAGTGTACGACCTTAAATGAAAAGTTTGGCAAAGCGGAAAAAGACGCATATTAAGCAAAGTGATTTTTATGAAGTAATCCTTTTTGAATCGGGGAAAAACAAATTTTATCAATAAACTCAAAATTCACAATTAAACGTGAAAATGTCCCTGTACCTATCTTTGTAATTACCGATAACGTCATCTCTCTCAAATTAAACTGTCTCAGGCTTTACGGGGAGAGACAATGCCTATCCACACTGTGCAAGTGCGAGAGACAAAAAAATGCAGGACATTGCCTTTTGCGAATTTTGAGTTTATTTCTAACGTTTCGGCAAAATGCTCATCTCCCACGATTCACAAAGGATTATTCTATAAAAGAGTCACTTTGTTTAATCTACATCTTTTTCCACTTTTTCAAAATTTTCATTTCTATTAGCATTACGGCTTATGGAAAATCTATTTGCTTGACTTACACCACTATTTTTAAAGGGCCATCACGTGATTAATGCCCGATTTTGACAATTTGATAGAAACACCCTTATTGTACGGTGGCCCCTATCCGCCGACTCAGTTCTCTTCTTGGTTTGCACTTTTGACGTCACAGGCGGGAAATTTCTCAGTTCTTTCGTGTTTCTACCCGCCAGCGCAGTTCACAGTTCCCACTTTCTTCTTCTTTTTGTGTCCTCAAAAGTATGAAATTTCTTTATTAGGTATTGTATTTGTTACACTTTTTCACGTTTTGAGGTTAAAATCTTTTAAGTTGGATTGGTCGGAAGTATTTGAAAAGACTCTGCATATAAATGATGGGCTATTAAAAAAAAAAACTAAAATTAATTAGTTTTGAGCTTAGCGCTCAGCTGGCTTCAAAAACCGCCGCCCTTCGGTGTTCATTCCATTTATAATTCGCAGTATTGGTGGTTTCAACCTAGCATAGAAATAATAGTTATTTATATATCTAGGTCTTAAATACCGCGTTTAGCGCCCGCTGTGTGAAAACAAAGACACGAGCCGATGGGCGAAGGTTTTTATACGCTAAGGTCGACGCTGAGATACATACAATGTTTCATGCACAACCGTGTTTTTTAGGAGAAATAAGACTTCATGAATTAGTCCACAAAAAAAATTGTTGGTCAAAAGCTCTCTAATATTTTGACAACACGGGAATCACTGTCAGCAAGCGGGCGGCCAGTCTATTCATATCACTTTTTAATTAAGCAATCTGACAAAAACATTGAATAATGCTCCTAGCAGCACGTAGCAACCAAATAAACAAACTTAGCGTCACTTGAGAAGTGTCTTCTAAATTTTCATACCAACTGTCTTGTTTTTGCGATTTCAATGGATATCGAGGAAAAGAGTTCACCAAGTCTCCCCAGGGAAATACTGGATGCCGAGGCAAAGAATAGTTATTTATCTAACAAGTGCGGAAAGTTTTAATTTTTCCTCACGCACCGGCGTTTGCACGAATGACGCGCCAGCGGAGTTCGGGCAAGCCGTAAATGCGGAAAATACTATCTGCACGCGTTAGGTACAACATTTTTCCTACGAGCGTGCGAAATATCAAAATATCATTATTTTAGTTAAACCTAGCAGACTAAAAATTAAAAAATACTCAAAACTACGAATTTTATGTTTTATTCAGAACTAAACTTTAACAAGCTTAAAAAATTAACTTTTATGCACTGAGAAAAGAGTTTAGTTATAATTACTAAATCTTATTAACCACAACAAAAGGATTTTGTGATTTACGGCTTAACAGATATTTGTTTCTGACAAACCAACCATAATTTTAGAATTTAAAAACAAATATTTGGTAATAAAAATCAAGTCAGCGATTATTATTGACAGACCTATCTATTGATTATAAATAACCAAATATTATATTAACCAGTAACAGATCTTATTAATAAAAAACAAGGATAGTGGATTAACCAGACTAAATTTGTTTATAATAAATATTTATAATTTAGCTAATAATAATGATTTGTTTATGGTTAATGAATGTCAATTGCCTATAAACCCTGAGTTGTTTATAATAAATAAATATACTTCATGCATTTACTCGGATTTGGTTATAGTAAACAAATATATGTTACCTATTAAAAGCGATTTATTAACAGTTAATAAATGCATGTTAACCCCAAACTCTTGATTTGTTAACAGTTAATAAATGTAATTTAACCATTAACCTTGATTTATTCTATGTTTTGGGTAACTCTAGAGGAGCATATGAAAAAACCGACACCAGATTATGAGACTTACACCCGGCGGTCACGCATGAAAGTCTTACACCCGGTTCCCACCTAAGAGTTTTTCGTGAGTGCCCACTCACGCATCACATGATGTCAATATGAAATGTTATGGCAGTCATGTGACGGGTGCTCGGGCACGCACGAAAAAGTCGAAGGCGGGAACCGGGTATTATTGGTGGGAACCGGGTGCAAGCCTTGTAACGTCGGTTTTTCCACATCCTCCGCTAGAGCTACCTAAAACACAAAATAAATCAACGCAAAGATTTTTGTAAAAATATTATTCTTGGATATTTTATTTATTTATATCTATTTTGTTTAGTTTTTGTTTCAAATATTGAATTAAACGGCAGCATCGATCGGTAGCCCATATTTTTGTAGCAGCTCCTTCTGTTTTCGATAGTTTCCTCCAAGTCGCTGCTCGACTAAAAATAAAAATTGATTTGATTAAAAATATTTAAAAAAATGTTTGTTTTTAGACAATGTAAAGATGCAAGAATAGAGAGATTCCACACCCAAATATTAAATAAAAAAAGTGAAAACGCTTTAAAAACTAATCAAAAAGTGAGACGAAATCTGGCCATTCCCACCTAAGAGTTTTTCGTGAGTGCCCACTCACGCATCACATGATGTCAATATGAAATGTTATGGCAGTCATGTGACGGGTGCTCGGGCACGCACGAAAAAGTCGAAGGCGGAAACCGGAACCGGGTGCAAGCCTTGTAACGTCGGTTTTTCCACATCCTCCGCTAGAGCTACCTAAAACACAAAATAAATCAACGCATAGATTTTTGTAAAAATATTATTCTTGGATATTTTATTTATTTATATCTATTTTGTTTAGTTTTTGTTTCAAATATTTAATTAAACGGCAGCATCGATCGGTAGCCCATATTTTTGTAGCAGCTCCTTCTGTTTTCGATAGTTTCCTCCAAGTCGCTGCTCGACTAAAAATAAAAATTGATTTGATTAAAAATATTTAAAAAAATGTTTGTTTTTAGACAATGTAAAGATGCAAGAATAGAGAGATTCCACACCCAAATATTAAATAAAAAAAGTGAAAACGCTTTAAAAACTAATCAAAAAGTGAGATGAAATCTGGCCATTTTTTCTATTTGTCATAGAAATTTAGTGTTTATAATGTAAAATATAGTGCTGTAGGCCACGCAGGCGCATATTACATTTAAGAAATGATAATTGTGCCGCAATGAAAAAGTTTAAAAGCAACAAATAAACCGAAGCGCCGCCGGGCGGCATGCCGCACGGATTCCACCCAAATTTGAAATTAAG
Source organism: Oxystoma pomonae (assembly GCA_963921995.1). Classification (NCBI taxonomy): domain Eukaryota; kingdom Metazoa; phylum Arthropoda; class Insecta; order Coleoptera; family Brentidae; genus Oxystoma; species Oxystoma pomonae. Next base: position 40,361,086 of record OY998165.1, read on the forward strand.
AAATTGGTTTATTTTATTGAGGTTGCCTTGGGTTGGGTTAGATACAAGTGGGGGGCGCCCCCACCGTCCCCGCTTCATCCCTGTATCTGCTACTGCTCTTGTAATCTGTGCACGACTCCGTGACTTTAGCCACTTTCTTCTATTTCTTAACATTATGTAGTATACATAAACCCACCTTAAATCTAGGTATTGCAAATAGACCACCTTTTTTTTTCATTCATAAAGTTGTCCTGGAAGACGTGGATGCATATAGGTGGGTAGCTATATACATACATAGGAGAAACAAATGCTTGCACTTACAAAAAAACCTGTTGATGGTTTCATGATCAACCGCCGCATTTCTCAAAAAAACCGTAGCGTCGTTACCTTCCATTGCTTCCATTTATATGCGCCTTGCGGACAAATAATAAAAAAAAAAAAAAATAGTGAACGTGGCCGCACCCGCTGAAACTTGACGCTGACAGTCGTTGACGCGCTCCAAAAGACTCGATCGAAGCTCCAGCGCATGATTATTGCCGTCTTTTTAGCCTCAGATAAAATATTTGTTAATAAAAAACAAATCTTTTTTAACATATACTCTTGTACTATTAACTTCAACAAACACAATCGATTAACAGGAAAAAGGACCTGTGATTATACAGTACTAAGAGCTTGTTTATTATGACTTTAGATTTTTTTTGGGATAAGACACAGACCATTATTCTCTGAAAAACTATTTGGCTTTATTTCTGTTTTTCTGTTTAATAAATGTTGTTCTCAGTTACCATGTTTTTCCAAATTGAAAGAAACAAATTAGTTGTTATTTATAAACCTTCTTTTTTGAAGAAGTGATTAACCAGCAACAAGAATATCCACTTTTGTAATATATCTTAATAATTATAACAAAAACACGGAATACCAAACATTTGTTAACTATAAAATCGAAGTTTTCTTTCAGTGTGGTAATTATTAACCACGGTAACATTGAAAGTACCACTGCTCATGTTGCTTAATCCCATCGTCGACTTCAAGTCTTCCTGATTCATCACTGAGCAACAGCGTGCTCAACAACAAGCGTTCTCAACAGTGTGTGTGAAAATTTTTTTTTGCTCAATAGCGTGCATAAAAATTTCACGTACGGCGTGCGGAAAAGTGGCACTTTCCGCACAGAAATATGTGCGAGAAAAGCGTTTCTCTGCACGCTCGTAGGAAAAGGCCTTTTGCCTGCGAAATTCAGAAAACTTTACGAAAAGGTATATAAGGACTATTTTTTGTGGTGTTCAGAGAAGAATATTGCTGAAAGTGGATGCCTAAACCTAAAAGAAGACACTTTGCTGGCGTACTTGAGCGAAACGTAATAAGCCGTCTTTCCTTTGGTATGTTTGTAGAAGACAGCGCCGCCGCCGGTCCATCTCAATGCACTTCGAGAAAATGACCATCCCCTTATATGAATTTTTCAAACTGAAGCAACTGCATCTTTAATTTTAAGTTGGATTGATTTGTACCTATAATTTGTTTATTGTTTTTCTTGAAATAAAAATTTAAAAAATAAAGCTAAAGCTTGCTTTTCAGTGCTGTTACATTAATAAAAAGAACTAAAAAAACATATCTAGATAAAAAAATCTCTTTAAAAAAAACATAAATTAAAACCTTATCGAACAAGGAAAGTGCAACGGCTTTTCGAGAGAGACTTTCAGCCCAGGATGGACTACAGCCATTGATTTTTAGCAAGACCTCGAGCAATCGAGAACTTTCCCCTGAATGTGCTTTATACGGACGAAGCGCACGTTTCCAGTAACGGGCTGTTCAACAGATATAGTCCAATTTTTCGATGAGCGTACTGACGTCATTTTTTTAGTTCTCTATTCTATTTGATACATTATGTTAGACAGCGACAATAAATATGTAAAAAAAAGTCAAGTCGTTGATTGTTTCAACTGTTACTTCAAATTGACAACAACAAATTATTTGACATGCGAACTGTTGACAACAAAGAAATACGTTTTCAGAGGCAATAATGACGTCAGTCCGCTCATCAAAAAATTGGACTATATAATAGCTATACCTGGGCTCAGGGAAATCCGCATATTAAATATGCTCCTAATAAACTATGATGAACCGTTATACTACCAACAGGATGGGGTCTCTCCCCATACGACGCGACCAGTTACCAATTTTTTGAATAGAATTTTTGGCGAGCACTGGATCGTCACACTGGAGGTCACCAGACATGACCCTGTGCGATTATTATTTGTGGGAGAAAATAACTGGTTTTTGTTAAAAATTAAAATAAAATATTATTAATGTTTCTCATGGTAGACTTCTAAAAATAATACATAGTAGGTCATGATATTAAAGTAAAAAAGTTGCACATCTCGTTGTCTTCCTTACGGACTGTTTTTACTGTCAAAAGAATTCATTAGCCATGGAACACTAGATATAAATGAAAAAAAGCAAAAATCTCTAAAACGGCTGAGCCAAAATATCAAGTGTGATACATCACTTTAATGGAAATTTTAAAGGCAAGTTCAGAAATGAAATAAAATATTGGGTGTTCCATAAGAAAAATTGCAACTTTGTGTTATATCTCAGTAACCGAAACTTCTAGAAAAAAAACAATTCAATATTCGAGATTCTCAAGAAAAAATCTACCAAAAAGCTTTTTACACGGAAGCAAAATTTTAATAAATAAGGAAGTTATGGACCCCTTCCCAAAATGCAGACTTTTCAAAAAACCCCTTTAGCTTAAAAACAACTTGACGTATCAAGATACGGTTTCCACCTGTCAACTTGTTTTGAAAATCGAGCGTCGCAAGTGGGGGTCAGTTTTTCTCTATCTGTCCTGGAAGTATTTTAAACCCCCAAAAAGTGCCCAATTTGGATCACCCTGTACACTATAGAAGGAAAATTTTTAACAAAGTAATTTTGTCTGGCGCCTATTTAGCCAAAAAATCTTGTTAGAACAAAAAAGTAGCTCCAATACAACAAGAATGTTTAGTAACATTAACACAAAATTCAGTTAGACTGGCAAAAAAAAGTCTTACCCCGTGATTTTAGCAAAATACTTTTTTGTTCTAGCAGGATCCTTAGGCTAAGTAGGCGCCAAGCAGAATCACTTTGCTAAAAAATTTTCGCAGTGTAAGGCTCAACGACCTAAAAATAACAGAACCAAGTTTATCACAAAGCATATGATATTAGACACTTAAAGCACAGTGTATATAACAAAGTAAACATATCGGTATACCTAACGCGTTCGAAATAAAGCAAAAATTTACTACATTTTTGCCTTGTTTAAGCGATGTTTCGAACGATCCCTGCTTTTTTGAAGTGTGCGTTGACAGAACTGCTGATTGAAATCTTTGCATACGTTCATGGGTCCGTAACGTTACGTAGGAGTGGAATCAGCGGGGATCGTTCGAAACATGGCATGAACAAGTCAAAAATGTAGTGTATTTTGGCTTTGTTTCGAACGCGTTAGGTATACCGATACCGGTGCGCTGAAATATTTACTTTAAGTGTCTATTGATAAAATGGCTCTACTTTTGTCATCAGTTAACAAAACACTCACCTGTTAGTTTGGTTTGGAGGTCAATAGTCCTTGACTAACTCAAGGAGCCTTGTTCACTCCCTTAGAGCACATCGTCGAGTTACATTTTGAATGTTCTTTACTTTTTTTATCTGGTTGAGGCAACTATCTGCCTTTTTGCCACTCGCAATCTAGAATCACAAGAAATACGCAATAAAGGATGTTTAAATTAATTTTAAACAGGTAAATTTTTTCTCTCCGTCATAAAAATTTTAACATTGTGTTCCATATTCATCCTGAAAAGTGTGTGTCTTATGTTTAAGAATTATAAAAAGAAATGTCAAAAGCTCACCATTATACTGTACGACGTTTTTATATTTTAAACTTACCGATCCCTCACTCTGCTTTGATTAAAACAATTTTTTTTTATAATGGGAAACAAACATTTAATCACTTAATATTTACACATCAGAAAAATAAAATGCTACCAAATATTTTTAACATAAAAATAAAAAGAGTTTTTAATTTCCTAAGCTTACTACACACTGGAAGAGTTCTCTACAGAATTAGCAATTTTGTGATTTAATTTATTTTACTTTATTTGTCAAAAACATTGATGTTAGTCAGAATTAACATTTTTTTATTGTTATTTTAAAAACTCGTTTTGTTCATATTTTAGAAATTGTTTTTGAACGTAATTTTAAAAATTATTCTTTGATTTTGAATGTTATTTTAAAAATGTGTGAATTATTGTCTTTTTTTTAAAAAATGTGTAGCTGAATTCGACGTATCGTATTATAAATGTGTGCCTTTTATTAAATTTAAGTTAGTTACTTATTCACGGCATTTTCAATGTATACAGGGTGTTTGTTTATAACTGGAACACTCAGTATATTTTTTATTATTGAAAATAAAGGGTAGGTCTAAATTCAAAAATTTCTTGGCAAATTACAACGAACTTAAGCGCTATAACAACTTTTTTCTGTTACCCTTGGTATACAGAGTGTGGCAATAAAGACAATTTTTTTAAATAGAATACCCTGTATATTTTTGCATTTTTAAATTTTTAAAAAAATCTTTTGTAGTTTCTGAGATATTTGCGTGTAGTAGTAGTAGAGAAGGGGCGACGCGAAGCCTGGCAAGTAGGCCTCCCTGGACCCTTTCTGCCCTACCCCGAGCCTGCCCCTAAGCCACCGCCTGCACCACTGGTCTGGCAGTCTGCTCATTTGGTTTCACTGTTCTTTTTGCAAAGTCCAGTATTTTGTCCAATTTGAGCATGTGCAGTTCCTCCTCATCCAATGTCGGGAAACCGAATACCTGGTATCTCGTCCTCTGGTATGCCTCGCAGTTCGCTATAACGTGTCGAGATGTCTCTTCTGCCCGCCCGCAGGCCCGGCAGGTCGAGTCATTCTCCACCGCGATCCGAGGCATGTGCTTTCTTAGTCGCTTGTGACGTGTTATGATACCTGTCAGCAGACCAGCGTCCCTTCGCGATCTCCCCAGAAGCCATTTTTGTCTGGCTACATCCGGGCCCTTCACGAAGTCCTTGGTCTGTCTGCATCCTGTTCCTCCTCGCCAAGCGGTCGTTATGGCATCGTTGGCCCATTTATTGAGTCGACTTTGCAATTGCCTCTTGGTGGTTCCTAGGAGTGGTTCCGGCCTTACATACTGGGTGCTTGCCCCGATCCTGGCGGACTCATCAGCCATCTCGTTACCCGGCACCCCCATATGTCCCGGTACCCACATAAGTCTCACTTGTTTGCCCTCTCCCAAGGATTCTAGTGCATCCGCACATTCCTCAACCAGGGTGTTGTTGATCTTGGGCGTAGCTTGATCAGATGGTCGTTTCTAATGTATTTTATTAAAATTTTAAACGCAAATATCTCAGAAACTACAAAAGATATTTCCATAGTGTTTGGTATAAAAATGCAAAAATATACTAGGTATTCTATTTAAAAAAATAGCTTTATTGCCACACCCGGTATACCAAGGGGAACAAAAAAAATTTGTTATAGCGCTTAGGTTCGTTGCAATTTGCCAAGAAATTTTTGAATTCAAACCTACCCTTTATTTTCATTAATAAAAAAGATACTGAGTGTTCCAGTTATAAACAAACACTCTGTACAAAGTATTCAGACAATGAAGCTACTTTTGATTGATTGATTGATTGTCAAGAATCCGTACGCTAACTACACAAGTGTATTCTATGAATTAACTAGATTATTTTTGAAGGCCTTAAGGGTTGGAAGGTGTCCTTTAATGGCGAGAATAATGGATTTAGTATTTAATTGTTTTCCAAAATAATATAAAAAAACTTTAACTAGAGTATAAAAACAAACTTTAACTAGATTGCAAAAATAGGCAATTCGACCAATTTGTCTTTGCACATTCTCAATTTCTTCTGTTTTTATGCAACCCACCTACCACGTAATTATATGCTGAATAAATTTTATACTTGTGAGATCACAAGCGCGATTGTGACGTCAGAAATGTGAAGTGGGAACAGTGAACTGCACTGGCGGGTATAGGAACGTAACAATTAAGAAATTCTCGCTTGTGACGTCAGAAGAGCGAATCGAGAAGTAAGAGGGCCCACCGTAGTATGGTATGGAAAGTATCAATGACGAAATAATAATTCACTTGGGTTGAAACAAAGTTAAGCATATTGAAAAAACAAAAACTTATATTTCGGAAACTAATAAACCAATGCAATACATTTAAAAAGGCCTTTTTTTTAAAGAAAAATCAATCTTCTTTACTTTGAGAACTTTCGTCTGGGAAGAGTCCCCCCGACCCTCTACTAGTACATCGTAATTGATAAGAAAATTTCACCGGGGCGGGAGTTAATTCATATGCTGGCCTTTACTCTAAAGGAAAATATAATAACAATATTCTGGCGAGAAGATTGATCTACTACTTTATCATGGCCGAGTGAAGAGATTGTTTTCTAATTTCTCAAAGAATTTAAATAAAAACTATTTCCTATTTTGTTTCCAAATGAATGACGTGTCAATATAAATGCGTATACCGTTGGGTGCTCTGTTATTCGAAATATTAAATTTTATGAATAAAAACATATTCAAATGTATAAACTGCCAAAGCCGGTTTTATAAAATAAACGTTGACATCTCGCTGATAAATTAAAACATGTATTATTGTGATAAAAATATAAAATCTCGTAAATTTTTGTAGCTGCTTTCATTTTGTCGGAGGTTTTTTTACACTTTTTGGGAGGTAAAATTACCTTCAAAATTTGGTTAAGGAGTGATTTGATATCTGAATTGGCCATACAGATGTGCATCATTTTTAAAATTTTTACGTTTAAATTAAGTATGGCCCAAATATTGGATCAATAAAGGCTTAAGCCGTCAAAAATATTTCGACAAGTGTCCACTTTTAGGAAAAAATCTTTTGAAAAGTTAGGGCAATTAAAAAAAATTCAGCAAATACAAGGTTTTTAGTCGCAGAAGGCTTCAAAAATCACCCCACTACTAACAAATGAATCGGACTAAAGGATCTCTGAATAGCCGGTCAAAACCCGTCGTCCTCGATAGCTGAGTTGGTAGATCATTAGACTGGTATTCTAAAGATCCCCGGTTCAAATCCTGGTCGAGGAAACACTTTTTCCGATTTATTTCCTTACCCCTTGCCCTTTACGCCACAAATTTTTCTATAAAACATAAAATTGAATTTTAAAAAACTACACGTTTAAATCAGATTTTAACTATTTTTTGACGCTGTAAAAGCAGAAATCAAAAAGATAAGTTTACATTTTTTTAGACTAGATTTTTAGTTTTAAAGTACAAACATTTGTTTTGCATTTGTATTACTTAAATTTTGGATTTTTAAAAAAAAGTTTTTGTTAACTAATATTTTTAGTAGAAGCTTAATACAGTAAATTTCTGTAAGTCTATTTTTGCTGCTGCAGTGCTCTGCTAGAGTACAAAAAACCAAAACAGCCAATTCTTAAGACACTGAAATGAATAAAAGATTAAGCGGCACCCTGGTACCATGTACATTTGTTGAGTTTCTTAAGAACCAGACAATAATACGTTTATTTTTAAAATCTCGTTAAAAACTAATTAATTGAAAACAATTATCCATTATCACCGTTAATTTTAGCATTAAAGTTTGATTTTAATTTTTATATGCCAAAACAAATTTTGTAATTATTTTTAATATTTTTTTATAATTTAAAAATAATTTTTAAAGGACCGTCGAACAAAATCAAAACGGCATGCTTTAATTAAAAAGTTTATTGACGATTTAACAACAAGGAATTGTTACTATTTTTTTTTGAACAACAGCCGCTGTCGTGCTCCTATATGGGTAAGTAGCATTTTCACCATAATATTATTGCTTTGTAACTGTTGGCAAAATTAATACAACAATTTTACGATATTTTTTTGAGTGAAGCATTTTTGGATTTTATTATTTAAAATAAGAGGCTTCACAAATAAAATGAGTACGTGGCATTATGTGGGTTATGTGGGGAAAAATCATAAAATATTTCAATCAATCATCATTAAAATACAAACAAACTAATATTCAGTGCAAGTGAGTTTTATTTAAGAGAAGAAGTTATAAAAAAATATCAAGAGATCTTGGGTGGAATTAACAAAAATTCAAACTTGGATGAGTATCCCACAAGGAACACACAAAAGACCAAAGCGAAAAGAGAAATTATTAAACGATGTTTCGCCCTGGGTAACCAGCGTGGGCGCATCAGTGGTTTCACTGGTCATACATCATTAAACACCATCATACACTTTGATTTCCAACTTTAAATCACTCACAAATAGGCATCGTTCCGCACTGGTACTTATCCAAGTTAACTGATACGGATACGTTCTGGTGTGTTAATATTTCCAGTAGGATTATGCTTCTAAGGCAATTAAAACAATAAAAGAAGTTAAAAAACCTCTAAATCAGTTACTTTAACCGAAAAGAAACTAAAAAACGAAAGATCAAGAGATCTTGGGTGGAAATAACGAAAATTCAAACTTGGATGAGCATCCCACAAGGAAGACACAAAAGACCAAAATGAAACGAGAAATGATTAAACGATGTTTCGCCCTGGGTAACCAGCGTGGGCTCATCATTGGTTTCTTATTTTTTTGTTTTTTAGTTTCTTTTCGGTTGAAGTAACTGATTTGGAGATTTTTTTAACTTCTTTTTTTTGTTTTAGAAGATGTTATGTTGTGATAATTTTTTAAGCTTTGAGCACGAAAGGTGGTGTTGGTTGAAGAAATTACTTAAGTAATAATAAAAAAGCAATAGTGCTCATCCTTCAAGATACATTTACAATAAACTTGTAAAGGGTGTGATATTGTGTATCCCATTTAGCATTTTTGATCAAGACCGCTATTCTCGTAACTAAATACGCTCTGCGTTTCGTATTTGCTGATCGTGTGATGACGTAATATTCGCATACCACGTGACCAAAGTAACAAAAATTATATTCACGTATATTGAACGCACGCCGTAGACAAAACTGCGACCGTTTGAGAGACACCTACCATTTAATTTTGGTAGCTGTTTTGCCCTCCGCGCGTACGATTTTCTTACCCTACAGTACTTTGTATAGTGTTTTTGGGTATTGAGTGCGTTTTTATTAAGGCCACAAGAACGGCATAGATTTGACAACACTGCTTTGGTGTTTTTGGGCCAATCTTTACCGGGCAGAATATCGGAAACTAGAAAACGGAATCTGTTGAAATTTGGCAGAAATTTTTGATATCTTCACAACCGTATCCAGACAGTTTTTTGCCAGACTCTCTCATTTTCGAAATAAAATAAACACTACTAACAATAGTCAAAAATCCTACCTGACTTTTTCTTTAGTCTCGTCAATCTTGCAGAAATCTGTAACAGCAATTTTTGGATTTTTTTATTTTTTGAAAAAAATACACCAAATTTTGAAAAATCCTTTGGTTGGCTGATAACAAAAAAGTTATGTTTTTTTCCTTTTTAAGCAATATTCTGCCGAAATTATGAAACGCCAAGGTCACGTAATTTAGTAGGCCCAAGGAAACTGAAGTGAGTTCGATTGGAGTATTGCAATTCAGGTTCCGCGTAGCCACCGGCCACTTGTTTAATGGAACATTTGGCCAATGAATTGATACATGTCAAGTGATAAAAATAATACCGAAATTTGTTATTTTTTATGTTGAATAATGATTTTTCTTTTGATTCTTTTTAATTTCGAGACATTGCAATCCTTGAAGCATGAAGACGAGCATCAAAATCTTTTAAAGAAGCATTAGTAAATGGTTACGTTCCTAATAAGTTATACTTTTCCTCACAATGGTGTTCGCACCGTGTTCTGAACACTGCACGATCTTACTCGAAATGGTATTAGTAATGCCACCTATTGTTGATCTTCCAAAAAAATAGCAAAGCAGTGTTGTCAAATCTATGGCGTTTTAGTGGCCTTGACAAAAAAAATAAAGATGTCTTATTAGCATAAATATTTAAATATATCGTAGTTTTTTATGATTTTTTTTTGAAGGATCAACCCCTGTGCTTAATCCATCATAAATCAGTATTTCAACCTATTAGCTTAACCAGTGGCGTAGCCAGTGGAAAGGTTTTGTTGGTTAAATCCCTCCCCTCAGAAGGTCCAACCTAATCTTTAGTAAATTAATCATGATCAAGGGTAGGGTTGTTGATTTGACCGCTTAACACATTTTGGTCAAGTCAATATAATAAAGGAAAACAAAATCATATTTCTAGTTGAAACTTTTATTAAATAAAAGAAAATAAACCAACTTAAAATAAAACAAAAGAGCATTACAAATCAAAATAAACACGTAAAATAAAAGGTACTTAAGAACTATACAGAAAATAGGAACATAAAATAAAACTATGTAAACTGGACTAATCGCAAATGCATAAAGAGTTAAAGAATCGATATTTACCACCACACATGCGAAATAAAATTTTGACCGAATTTGACCGGTCAAATAGGTAGTGATCAATTTACGTTCAATTGACCATTCCCAACATCAAGGGCTCCAGGGAGACCCTTTACTACGATATGTGACGTGTGTTTGGTGTGATGTCTTATATTTTTAAAATTTTGCCTGCGGTACTATGACGTCAATAATTGTTACAATTTTAGTTTAATTTAAATTCTTAGTATAATTTTTCTTAAAATTTTCATTTGCGGCGCATTTATGATTTGGCAACAAATCTATATAAACCAACGCAACCCACTCCTTCTTGGCATCTAATCCAATCTACTTTTTTAAAAATATTTTACAAGATCAAAATTTTTAAAGATTTTTTTTTTTGTAAAAATTTTCGCCTGCAGCGCTATACCAATATTAATAATAATTATTAAGTTTCTTTAATTTTAAGCAATTTTTTTGTCAACAACATTTTTTATCAGTTTTTGCCTGCGGCGCATTTAAGGATTAATTTTGAAAAAAATCTGAAAATCTTCCATTTAAAATTTTTTTTGTTTTGTATACACCAACTCAACACCTATTAAACCGTTCCTCCCCCTACCCCATAACTAATTTTGAAAAATTTGCCGTAGGATTTTTATTAAATGATGAAATGAAACCGCTCCCCCCCCAAGGGCGATTTCTGGCTACGCCACTGGCTTAACCACCATTTGCTTTACCCTCCCTGAACTCCGGATTGAAAGCGATCACGTAACATTACAAATAGAAAAAAAAGAACAACAAGGGTAACAAGAAATAAAAATGGAAAACGCGGTGACGTTAAGATGTGCTAAACGATTTTGATTCTGTCGACTCACAAGGCAGCGCGTTCGGCAAAACGAATACGAATGTCGTCGGTTAGCTGAGCGAGGTGCTCGCTTAAAACGTTACGTATTACGAGGATAGCGGTCCAGAACTTGGGTAGGTATAATACCTAACATAGGATAGGACTTTCTATAAACATTATATAGGGACTAATTTACGTAAAAAATCCCACAGAAGTGACCTAAATTTTCTTTCCAAAATAAGTCACAGCAGCTAGTTTTCCAGACACATCAATATAAAAAAAAATAAGGCAACGCTGTTTTAATAAAGTAATCGTCGAAAGAATAATGGCTACCTAATATAATTTGAAAACACATAATAATTAAATTAATTATTTAAATTTTAAAAGAAACTTATTCACTTTTTTCACTTTTTTATTAATTTTTCTCAGAAAATTTAAGGTTTTGTTTTCAAAAATCAAAATTACAAAATCACAAATACGATTTTTTGGCACCTAAACATTTCAAGAGACTTTTAGACACTTTTTACCAGTGAAAAATGAAAAGAACATAATGATTTGATATTATTTTTCTTTTATTATAAAAAAAATATGGCGGTCGATCGATGTTTGACCTGACAAGAAGATTTTACACAATTCTTACGTTAAAAGCTAGCTAACTCGATTATCCTAAATTAATGTGTTTATGTTTATGTTTATGTATGTGGATATCCCAACAGTTTATAACTATGAAATGAACTCTGTGTTTTGGACTTCCTTCCATGGAGTGTGTCAGGAGTTGTTGGAGTGCTGTCTACATAACTCTTTTTTTCAGGTAAAAGATAGATTTTATGCTCAGAATGACGGTCTTCCAATGGGTTCATCGCTTTCGCCAGTGGTGGCCTATATTTACATGGAGTGGTTCGAATCACACGCGGTTGACACCGCAACATATAAACCTAAGCTCTGGCTAAGATATGTTGATAATACTTTTATTTTCTGGACTGGTCATGACCAACAACTTTCAGAATTTCTTCACCACCTAAATAACATAAAACCCACCATTAAATTCACAATGGAGTTGGAGCAAAATTGTCAAATTCCTTTTCTTGATGTACTTGTCAAACGAGTAGAAAGCGACATCAGAACAACAGTCTATCGTATACCCACTCACACAGGACAATATTTAAATCAAGGTTCAAATCATTTCACTACAAACAAACGAGGCATAATAAGAACTTTGTATAATAGAGCCGTTCAAATTTGTAACAATTCTGATGACTTGAAAATCGAAATAAGAAACATAAAGAAGGATCTGCAGTAGAATGGTTACAGCCTTAAACTTATAACAGATACTATTTCTAAATTTCAGCAAACAGGACAGAGTTTACAAGACCAAAACCAGGCAAATGCGTTCCTGACAATTCCATACATTAAAGGAGTATCAGAGAAAATTCGAACAGTAGCGAACAACTTTAATATTAAAACAGCTTTTAAATCTAATAATACAATTCGAAGCCTTCTTAATAAAACAAAACCGGAGAACAAACAAAATAAGGAATGCATTTACCAAGTTCCATGTGAGTGTGGTGAATTATACATAGGTGAAACAAAAAGACCACTATCTGTTAGGCTTAAAGAACATCAGACGAATACCCAAAGAGGTGAAACAACGAAATTAGGAATCGCAGAAAACGAATGGTCAAAATAACACCGAATGAAGTGGACAGAAGCAAAGGTTTTGCACAAGGAGTCACACTGGAAGAAACGAAATTTCCTTGAAGCTGCCTTTATTGGCCAGAGTCAGGGTGTTTTCAGTAAACCAAGTGTTGAAATTCCAAATATTTGGAAGCCCTTCCTTGGGCCAACTTCTTAAACTTTACGGTTGAGTGAGTTCCCATAGTATATAAGTACGTAGCCTTAGGAATAGATTGTAGTTTGCACCTGAATACGATCAGATATTGTACTGATCTAAACGTCCTGTATAAATAAAATATAGACCATGGAAGTCCAAAACACAGAGTTCGTTTCAAATATATCATTGTCTCAAACTTTCAAACAAAAGTATATAACTATATATGTAAACTACTTGGTAAAAAGAGCTACAAGCTTCAAACTGGTACTGAATCTAAGTAAGAAACGGTACAAATGTTGTGGCCAAATTAGCGTAGTAATGCTGCTTTGACAAATCCTTAACGGTAAAAAAGAGAAACTTCTTACCTTATTATTTTGGGGCTGCTTTAGTAATACCTAACGCGAACGAGATAAATCCAAAAGACGCTACATTTTTGACTTGCTTCTGCAATCGCAGCAAAGACAAATCGTCGGCATTGAATCGGGCCAATGTCGACAACGTCGGAAGTGTGTCGGCATCGGCGACTACACTCTGGCCCGATGTTGGACAGATTGCGATTTTCAGTTTTAGGTCAATAATCGGCAACTGACGGAGGTCCACATTATTACAGTCGAATTTATGAGGACACCACTTTAGGACCGACGATGGTCCCATTGGAACTTTGTTTAATCGGTCGAAAATCGGCAACTGACGATGTCCCGATTTACTATAGTCGACTTTATGCCGACGACCATTTTATTTACTTTAGGGCCGACGACGGTCCGATTGGAACTTAGTTTAATCGGACGAGAAGTGGCAACTGACGATAGCCCGATTTACTATAATCGATAATAACGGTCCGATAGGAACTTTCTTTAATCGGTCAAGAATGGGCAACTGACGATGGCCCGATTTGCTATAGTCGACTTTATGCCGACGCCTACTTTATCTGATTTAGAGTCGACGACGGTCCGATTGGAACCTTGTTTAATCGGACGAGAATCGGCGACTGACGATGGCCCGATTTACTATAGTCGACGTTATGCCAACGCAAAACCTTATCTGCTTTAGGGCCGATGATGGTCTGATTGGAACTTTCTTTAATCGGTCGAGAATCGGCAAGTAACGATGGCCCGATTTACTATAGTCGACTTTATGCCGACGCCCTCTTTATCTGCTTTAGAGCTGATGACGGTCCGATTGGAAATATGTTTTTGGTTTGCCATTGTCGGGCCGTTTTAAACTACCACCGACGGACCTTCGTCAATCGCCGACGTTGGACCGCTTTAGGAAACCAATATCGGACTTAAATACTTTACCGATGTCGGGCCGAGATCAGTTTGCCTACAGTAGACCGACCAAATTAAGCAGCTATATGGGCGGATGGTCGGTGCTATGTGGTTAAACCATATCGGACCTTAATCGTACGGCGACGGTATGCCGATGTCAGCAAAAAGTAAAATTTACCATTGGTCCGACGACGGGCTACAGTTTAACGCTGCTGGTCCGATGTCGTAAATTGACGTCGTGCCGATGACGGCAAATTTGGCAATCGGCATCGGACCAACGAAGGCCCGAGGGAATCGTGTTTATTGGGATGTTTCGAACGATATGAAGGGTGCGATGACAGAACTGGTGGAGTACGGTCACTTAAATCGTCGGGCGTCGTCGGGAGCGCTCTATAGCGTTCAGATCAAACACTGGGTAAAAATTACCGGCGTTCAGATTTGATGAAAATATCGTCCGGCGATTCGCCTTTTACGCCCTGCTATAGGAGGTGGTTGAAAATCACTCGTCTTGCGCAGTACGTTTATAAACAGTTAAACCTAACCAAAATCAACCTTTTGCATTATTTTTCATTTTGAAAATTTTGCTTTCGACCGAAAGGACACAAATGGCATAGAACTGAAGAGAAAAATTTTGGTTTAAAAGCCAGCGATAATTTTTGTTTTGATATATTGTTTACAAGATTGATGAGTGAAAATAATGTAAGCGGAGGCTGTGGCATATTTAATAAATAATCAAGCTATTCTCTTCTCATAAAAAATCACATGTACAACGCACCGCAAAACTAAAATTAATTTTTGAGGTTATCTTGTTGTTTGTTCATCCAGTTCACATTAAACCAAAGTTTGGCGATTTATCCATGACGACATCTACTTGGCAAAACGTGTGAACATACCTCTGGTTGAAATCGATGCGTACGTTCGTGGGACCGTAACGTTACGTACATCTTTCTGTACGCAACGAGTGGAATCAGCTCTTCTCTCATTGCACCCGTGAAAGAAGCAGGCATTGTTCGAAACATGGCATGAACAAGTCAAATGTGTAGTGTATTTTGGCTTTGTTTCGAACGCGTTAGGTATACCGATACCGATGCGTTAAAATATTTACTTTATGTGTCTAATATCGATATATCGTAAACGGTAGGTGTGGTGCAGAAGTTGTCTTAAGGTCGTAGTTACAATCTGGGGAATTGTTTTTAGCAACACTGTACGGGAAATCAATTTAACTATCTCGACCTGATTTTGTTGCAAAATTTTACGTCATTGAATTGGTTTTCCATGGCAACGCGGAGACTTTATTTATGTTTATCCACAGTGGGACACCAGAGATTTTTTAGCACCGGGTCAAAAATTTGTGGTTAGGTTACTTATTTTGACTTTTTGCGTTCTGCGCCGCTTAAAAACCAAGTAAAATACTAAAATAAAAGAAAATCATTTATTGTAGAATTACCTGCTAAAAAAACGCTACCCAACTACGTATATAAGTAACTGGGTGTAATGTTTAAGGTTGCATTTACAGGTGCATTTATAACTGAATTGGAAACACTTCCGCTAGCTGATACTGACAACAGGTTAACTAAAATGCATGCAGATTTAAAAATCGGCTATTGGCGCTAGACGAAATAATCGTATTCTAGTCTTTCAAACCTCTAAATGGAGCTATACTGACCTGTTCTGTTGTCAGTTAAGTATCCGTGTGTTTTTGAAACTGAGGTTCTAAAATCTATCTTTTGCACTCACTAGTACACTTGCATATAACTATGCCGCAAAAGGTTAAATTTAAAAAAAAATGGGTGAATCTTTATTTTTTATACTGGAACTTTCCATCCATTATAGGATCAATGACCAGTGTTGAATGGTTGAATCAAAATAAAAACAAAATTATGTGGGGTTATGGGAGCTATGCGAATTCCTAGTAATCCCAGCGAGCCAGCAAAGTTCTCTTGGTTCTTTGATAGACTCGGGGTAATGCCCGCGCAGCGCTAGGCCTTTTTCGGCGGGCGACCGCACAAGCGGAGTGGTTTCCGATTTGTTTTAGAACAATGTTTTTGAAAGCACATTTTTAAAAGATAAACATAACCTCGAATGGTTTTCTGTCAGAAAACGTAAAAATACTCTTTTGTGCCACTGCGGCCCGATTTAAAGTTTGTTGACAAAACACCTGCAGTTACCATGGAATCGTATAAATTCTGTGATCTATCGGCCAACACTTGCAGTGCGTGTGTCTACCAAATTCAATTCAATTCAAGTGTGATTGATTGATCGGTTTTCTTTTCCAGAGTGCACAGGCTTTTAGAAAAAAGGAAACTTAGTTTTTATATTCACTAAAGCAAGGAAATATAAAAAGGCAAAATATAATCTAGAGGATAAATCGGGTTTGTTCTAAACCGCAATTATTTTAAGACTTTTGGGATAGATAACAGCACCAGAGCTTTTATTTAGAAGAAAAAATAATTGAGAATTTTGAAAAGTCCTTCAGATATTTTTGTTAAGCATTTAAAAATGATCATCCCTGCAACATTTCAGCTTATTCTGATGTTTGGTTTTCCCTGTGCACTCTGGCAAAAGATTAAAAAATTAAAGAACAAGGCGTTGCCAGTTGTACTTTTTTTTACTTAAAATCTAAGGAGAAACTATAGCCTTAAGGTGTCATTTTTCGTTTGTTAAAGTTGCGTGCCTACGACAAGCATTTTCGAAGTGGTGCTGTCGGTTGAAAATGTGTGTTGCTCTTACATCCGCTACAATGAAACTACCCTTCTGTCAGCTGCGACTATCAAGCCTAAGAAAATGTTTTTTTCTACCTTCATCAAAAACACGATTTTACTCACTTACTAAGTTTATACGCACCTAAAAGCGCTTTTATATAAGGACGGTTTTAAATAAAATCGCTTTCTTTGAGTATTTATCCTTCTTTGAGTATTTATCCTTATTTAAATGTCATGAAATATGTCGGTTTAAAGAAAAAACAACTTACTTAGTTAACAAAAGATTTTTCGGAAAACCAGGTTGGAAGAAATGCACTAAAGCGTTTTTAAAGTGTTTATAACGACCCTAAAATAGGTTTTAAAGCGATAAACCACTTTTTTTTAAACCGCTTTAAAATAAAGTTGATTTACAGCCACTTGCACCAACTTTTTTTTAATGGTCCTTTAGGCTAAAGGACCTTTAAAGTACCTTTAGCGTATTTTGTGTCTTGCACCGACTGTAATGGTCTTTTAAACGTTCTTTAAAGGAGCATTAACTAACTGGCCAAATTTGGTCAACTAACCGATCTTTAAAGCTCAGTTAGCTCTTTTGAGGTTAGTTTTGTGACCCATTTTTCATGGCATAGTTTATTTTTGTTCAAAACGCAAGAAAAATGAAAATTCATAAAATGTTATTATGGAATATGTAAACATTATAGAAGATGAGCTGATAGAGGATGCTCTTGAAGATGATCTTGAAATATTGGATTTGGTTAATTTTGGCTTCACTCGAAGGTGCCTCGACGATTCAGGTTAACACACGTTGAGGACCTATTGGAATATCCAGATGTCAGGTAGGTACTTAGTCAATGTTTTACACGGGGTGAGAGGGGGTTAAAAGTTGGTTCCCAAAATGTTTATAATTGCAATTGTTTTTGCTTATATACATTGGATGCATATTTTTGCCCAACACTCTGATCATTTTCCAGGATCAGTTATTATTTTTATAAAATTATTTTTAGCTAATATTGATCAAAACTATAATAATCCAGTGTTTATAAACAAGCTTCTCCAACAGCTCCCTGTATGAATGAATGATATATCATATAACTGTGACTGTTTTAGTTGTCAGTAAATTATAGCCCTCTCCTTACCTACTTTTTTTCTTATTTTCAGGAGTGGATTGGGTCTTTCAAATTACCTCCTGACACCTTTAGTAAATCCAATTATACAAGGTGAACAACTGTATAATGAAGCCTTAATTCGAACAAGAACTTCAATAGAACCTACATTTGGGATTTGGAAACGTCGATTTTCAGTTATGGCTTATGGGCTTTGCCTTATACTGGACACAGCTCTGACAATAATAGTAGCTGCTTCTGTGCTTCATAATATTGCCAAAGAAATGAACGAGCCAGAGCCCCCAATAATAAAGATATAAACAAGGAAGAATATTAAATTATCTTATGCAAACTAAACAAATTGAAATGTAGGGTCAAGACCACCAACGTCATAATATTGTGCAGAATGGAAATTATTTATTATGTGCTAAAGAAAAATAAAAAATAATTTCATTTCTTATTTTAACGTACAAAAAGCAGCTGCGCATTTTAGGGTTTTACAATTCCTGTGTTTTTTTTTTTAATTGTTGATTATGATCATTTTTTTGGTGGTTTTTCAATATATATGTATATCAGTAAAATAAACAACATGTTTTAAATTTTCTTTATTTGTATTATTAACTGTATTGTTTTTTCTGTACACAAGGCGATTTTTTTTACCCTGTACCTGTAACTAAAAAACGACAAAAAAATAAGTGCCAGCCCACGCACTTCCTACTCAAAATAAAAAAATTATAATACCGCTCGATTGCAAAAGTGCAAAGAGGCCTGAGACAAAATAACTTGTAACAAAATGTACATAAGTACAACTCTTAAACTTATACTACTACTAACAGGAAAACCCTGTGAAAAACAGTCAAATTTTTCTTATCTAGCAAAATAACCACTTTAACAACAAATCTCTTTTAAGGCGCAAAAAAAAACAATTATAAGTTACCTATTTTAAAAAACTGATAAAATGTAAAAACGGCTGGTACCTTTCATGTAATATATAACACATTCAAGAGTGATTGGTTTCTCCTAAAGCTTCATATAGATGAATATATTTAATTGAATTGTTAAATGTGACCACATCCACTCTTCAATTATTCAGTCAATTGAATGTATTGCATAGTGTTAAAAAAAATCAGCGAGTACTTCTATTTTTATCTCCAGGTTTTTCTTCCGGAGTTGATGCTCTTTGTCAGCATGCAATGCTTCTCTTTCCAACTTTTTTAGGGTGATGTCAGCAATCATATTCTTTTTGTCCACTAGGAAGTCATATTTCTCTGCTAAGGTACTTGATGCCATGATTCTAAGTACGGTGGCAGATGGCCTCCTTTGATCGGTAAATAAAGGATGTAATAATAATAATAATAATAATAATAAGATTCTCAAATATTTTAATTGGAATGGCAAGGATTGGTATATTTTAATTGGAATGGCAAGGATTGAAGACATTAAATAAGTGCATCAAAAATTTGTCATAGATGGATCTTTCAATATATATATATATCCTCTGTTAAACTGGAGAGTATAATTAAGTAGGCCGAGAACTACTTTTAAAGAAAATGTTGTTTAGCATTATACATAGATTGCTATATTTCGTTATCAAAATACTTACCCTTTTGACTTGCCTCTTTGTCCTGTTCCTTGACCTCTAGCTGTTTCACTGCTAGCATGTGCAGCATCCATGGATGTTTTGGAGTAATATTGAATAGATGGGCGACAGCTCCCTGGGACTAAGATTCAGCCCCCTTTTTCTCTTTTTAACAACTACAGCTACCTCGACTAGATGAACAATTCATCATCAAAAAATATCAAATGAAAACAACAGAACCATAAAAAATAAAATAAAAAAAATATGTGAAAGTTTTAGGTTATTGAAGACAGAGATACCAACAAAAAAACCCCAGAAATCCCTAAATTCGTGCGACGTTGCCGTACTGTGAAGAAAATAAAGAGCCTTTAGTAAAAGTTCAAAAAAATTGAGCCTGTGCAAGTCATTTAAAATTAAATGTCCTTTAAAATTTAAAGGTTCTTTTGTTAAAGAACCATTAGAAAAACGTCGGTACAAGTGGCTGTTAGTGCCTAAAACAGTTTTAGTGGGTTTATACAACATTTTTAAACCGTCCTCAAATAAAAGTGCTTTAAGGGACCCGTATAAACAAACTAAATGTCTTCAAATAACAAAACCATGGATGTTTTGGTTACCGAGGCAATTTTTTTTTTCAGGGATGCAAATTTTTGTTTAAATATTAGAGTAAACCTCTTAGTTCTTGATTTATGCAGACATTCATTCATTTTTAGGTTAGAAGAAATGCGCTAAAGCGTTTTTAAAGTGTTTATAACGACCCTAAAATGGGTTTTAAAGCGATAAACGACTTTTTTAAACCGCTTTAAAATAAAGTTGATTTAGTGCCTGAAACGGTTTTAGTGGTGTTCATTCAATACTTTTAAACCGTCCTCAAATAAAAGTGCTTTAAGGGACTCGTATAAACAAACTAAATGTCTTCAAATAACAAAACCATGGATGTTTTGGTTACCGAGGCAATTTTTTTTTTCAGGGATGCAAATTTTTGTTTAAATATTACATTAAACCTCTTTGTCCTTTATTTACTCATTCATTTTTAGGTTAGAAGAAATGCGCTAAAGCGTTATTAAAGTGTTTATAACGACCCTAAAATGGATTTTAAAGCGATAAACCACTTTTTTAAACCGCTTTAAAATAAAGTTGATTTAGTGCCTACAACGGTTTTAGTGGTGTTTATACAACATTTTTAAACCATCCTCAAATAAAAGTGCTTTAAGGGACCCGTATAAACAAACTAAATGTTTTCAAATAACAAAACCATGGATGTTTTGGTTACCGAGGCAAATTTTTTTTTTTCAGGGTGCAAATTTTTGTTTAAATATTAAAGTAAACCTCTTTGTTCTTGATTTATGCAGACATTCTGAATCGATAAACTTGTTCTTACGGTACGAAATTAATAAATATATATTTACATTTATTTTGTTTTTAGCCTAATATGAAGCTGCTGATAAATAGTGTACAATGCGCCTTATTGGTAGCATTGATTTTTACAAATAATAAGGCAGATGGTCAAGATTTGTCAGGTGAGGGCTTTTTGTAAGACATTTAAAATAAAATTAAAATTTGTGAAATGGCGGACACTACGATCAGGTTTTAGTTATTGTAAAATAAATTTTATTTATTTCTTTTTCTAAATTTCCAAAATAAAATATTTTTATTGAGTTGGTAAATTTATTCTTAAACGGATGCAGAAATTTTATATACGCGATATCGCATTTTTAGAATGTGTCTTCAGTAGTAGAACAAGCATTTTGACGTAAACAAAACGATAAATGGTGAGATTTTATTTACACTAGCACTAGTTTTGTGACGTCACAAAAGTCGTGATACGTTTGTTTTTGTAGGCCCTGAAACTAGGTCCTTTTTAGGGCTTTAGTTTAGGGCAGAAATCTTTAATTACACTGTGTATCAAGGGTCCTGAGGACTAATTATTCAATGGACAAAACAGCGCCCTCAAAAGAACCCAGGACAAAATAGCGCGACGACAAAATAGCGCATACACAGAAAAAAAAGTATTTTAAAAATAGATTTAAATATAATAAAATCTAATTATTTATTTATTATTAAATGTTATAAAAATCCCAGGTTTTAAAAAGTATTATAAAAATATATTACAAAAAGATATTACTGCTAAAATTCAGCATATTACATATAAAAATCCATCATATTAAGGTTGAAAATGTGTTTTATTAAAAATTATAAAATCATTTTATTTAATTTAAAAAATTCATATACAACATGATTCACGACGAAATGCAAATATTTTAATGGTATTACAGGCCAGGGGCAACTCATATCAAAAAATTTTTGAGTATTTTTGTCAAATATACAGTGTGATTTATAAAAATACTGCAAAAGTAAAAACGTACATATCTCGGAAACGAATAAACGTATTTACAATAAATTTGGCACACATAAGGAGCCTTAAGACCTACTGCTACCAATGTATAGAAAAATAAAATTCCAGTTTCGGACTGAAAAAAGTTTAGTTTTATACATTTTTGTTAAAAACAACACACTGTATACTGCAATTTGCAAATTTTGGTATTACCACATAAAAGCTAAAGGATGGTGCTATAATACCCTTAGGTTGTATTTAACGCGTTAATTCTCAGTTTTTCATAAAAAAATAAAACCATCCAAATTCCAATCCTGAGATATTAGGGTTACAAAAAATATCACGTTTTAAATACCTAAAAACGTATTTTTAGGTTAAAACTAATTTGGGCAGAAATGAATCAACACCCACCCTACCCAAGCAAAAAACAGGCTGGTACAGGGCCGGATTAATATTTTTAAATTTATTTTTATATAAAATACAAAAACATACTTTTAATTTATTGAAACACCCTAATTTAATTTGAAATCCGTTGTCGGAATTGATTCGACGTCATAGACAAATTTTGAAAATTAAAATTCCAGGCCCGGACTAATATTTATTTGGTTTTATTTGTCCTTATTGGAAAACAACATTTTTTGTACTTCATTTGGAGATTTTGGTATCACAACATACAAGGCAAAGGATGTTGCCATAAATATTTTTTTAAATTGCGTAATGTACAGAGTGATCTACCATAAATGCCACCGCCATTTTTCTCCGTTATTATGCATGCTATAAAAAAGTTTTCAAAGAATCTAAAAATTCGAATAAGAAACCTTATGTCAACATTTGACATTTGCAATGACACTTGTCAACTTCGGCATATATATTCTAATAGGCTGAAAAAAGTTATACAGCTTTTGTACCAGCGAGCATGCCTAATAACAAAGAAAAGTGGCGGTGACATTTACGGTAGATCGGATCACCCTACAGTATCCCCTGGTTGTAATCTTTAAACGGTTTTGTAGATGATGATCAATTTAAAAAAATACTTATAGCATCATCCTTCGCATTTGTATGTTGTGATAATCTTCAAATGGAGTAAAAAAAATGTTAGTTCGCGCGTTAAATTTTAATAATTTGACTACAACTTCAAATCAATGACGAAAACGGATTTCAAATTAAAATAGGATTTATTAATAAATTAAAAGTATGTGTTTCTTTATTTTATAAAAATAAATTAAAAAAATATTAATCCGGCCCTGTATTAGCCTGTTTTTTGCCTGGGGTGGGGTGGGTGTTGATTTATTTATGCCTAAATTAATTTTAATCTAAACGGAATTTAAAACGTGATATTGTTTGTAATCCCAATATCTCAGGATTGGAAATTGGATGTTTTCATTTTTTTTATAAGAACTGAGACTTAACGCGTTAAATACAATCTAAGCACCGTACTTTAGCTTTTATGTGGTAATACCAAAATTTACAAATTGCAGTATACAGGGTGTTGTTTTTAACAAAAATATATAATACTAATTTTTTTTTAGTTCGGACCTGGAATTTATTTTTTTATACATTGGTAGAAGTAGCTTTTGGGGCTCCTTATGTGTCCCAAATTTAAAGTAAATACGTTTATTGGTTTGCGAGATATGTTCGTTTTTATTTTTGCAATATTTTCATAAATCACACTGTATATTTGACAAAAAGACAATTTTTTAGCATTGGATATGATTTGCCTTTGGTCTGTAATACTTACCATTAAAATATTTGTATTTGGTCGTGAATCACTTTGTAATACCATTAAATATCTCTTATTTTAAGATTAAATATAGGTTTTATTAAGATTTAATAAACTAATTTATTGAATTTTATATTTTCAAATTCATTTATTATTTATTAATATATGTTACAAAAATCCAATATTTTAAAGAGTAATATAAAATTGCACTAAAATTAGATATTATAATATAGACATAACATTAAATTGTTACGAAGGAGGCTTTTCTCCCTTTGTTTATTCTTTCCAATCTCTTTCCAACATCTCTTGATTTAGTTTTGCTTGCTTTGAAGTTTTTCTTTCTTCGCGTTTGAGCTTTTCCCTGTCTAACATTCTTTTCTGGAAAAGAATACCAAATTTAGTACAAGAAATACACATAAAATCTGCCAATTAATTCATAAAAACCTAATTCTTTTAAATTTTTACAAAAAACTAAGAAAATTAAATGAGTTAAATGTTAAAACACCGTTTCTATATTCATAGAGGTTTACAAATTAACGTTAAAATTTTAAAACTCTGCAGATAACTAAATGGCTTTTTTGGTTACCGATGCAAAAAAACTTTTTTTTTTCACCACGGGTGCAAAAAAAATTTCTGTCCGTCTTTTACCAAACATTAAAGAGAAACAGCGGAAAATAGTAATATTGAAAAAATTCAATTATTCTTGCCTAAAAATTAAACCATTTTCGCCAGTTTTCACCAAATATTTAAAAAAAAAATCGTTTAAAAACATCGGCAAAATATCAAAATGCAAAACATTGAAAGGCACACGCTTTGGAAACCATTGTTATTTCATTTACCAGCCGCCGTGATTTATAGTGTAAAGAAGGCGTGTTGCGAGAAGTGCCCTTTGTTCGAGATTTTTAAAAGTAATTTCCTGTTTTTCTTGGACTTTTTGATAAAAGTATTAAAAAAATAGTGTTAACAACTTGCGCAAAACTGTGTTTTTTTACTTTTCTTTCTAAATACCTTGCTGCGCTGGTTATTGATTAACGATTTTTATTATTTAAACCAATGCTTGTAAAAAAATCACTATTTTAGCGACTAGTTGTGAAAACCACTATTTAAATTACACATTAAAACAAAACTAAGCAAAACCAAGTCAGGGTTAGATTTTGTCCTTTTAACAGAATAATATAATTTATATAGAATTATTTTAGTTGTTTTTTAAAATGAGTTACCTATGTAAAATGTCTTTAAATTTCCATATAATTTGGATTATGTTGTACTTGCTTTATAAAAAGCAAATATGACCTAACTGACGCAACTGAAGTTTCCTACTGTCGTCGTCAAACGGTACGACTGTAATAAATTTTAAACAGTATAAAGAATTTTTCATAAAGGGCAAAAATAAGAAAAAAATCTATTTGTGCCTTGATCTGTTTCAAAACTTACCTTGAAATTCTGAAAGTTCTGGCATTTGCCAATTTTCTAAGAGCGCAAATAATTTAAAACTTCTCATACTGTTGGCTTTTCTACCCACCTACTCTAAACTACTGTAGACCGGGTATAACCAAAGATTTTTTTAATTTTCGGCCTTTGTCGGAGACACATCCGTCGCTTCACATGATTGAATATCAAATGACACATTTTTAATATTTTAATAATACTATTTTTTAATATATTGTTTTTTTAAAATGTAATAAAAGTTGATATAAAATTTTAAAACATTCACATTTTAAAAATATTTTGTAAATATGTATATTTGTTTTTAAAACACATGATAAAACTGTAAAATTGTAAGAAATCTAATTTTAGATTCAAATATCTGAGAAGTAGTCTAAGTTTAATATAAAATACATTTGAAAGGTATACTTCCACGTATTAATAAAATAAATATATTTTCTTTAAATCACAATTTAGCGCGTGCACCAAACAGCGTGCGAAGAAAAACATTCATTGAACAAAAAAAATTTCAAAATAAATAGAATTTTTGGTTTAAAAAAATTAGAAATATTATTTTACTAAACCTAACCCACTTTATAAAATAATTGAGTTAATCCTTGCTTGCCGGATAAGCAATGGCTGAATGTTTCTTGTGTCTAAAAATAGCGAACCGAAAATACTGGTTTTTGTCCTGAATCCTTGGTCTCCTGTATTGTTGGATGGCATAGACTGCAAAACTGGAAGCCTTTTAATTTTATTAACTTATTTTTTCTGTTGGGCTGCATTGCATTCCTGCTTTTAATATTAAGCGTTGTTAACCTATGTACAGTACAAAGCCCCCCCTCCCTTGCTAACTCTTGAGCGGATTTAGGTATCGACTTCAAATACAAACCATGTTTATGTGATATTTAATGATAAAACTTTTGCTGCTTTTTGACGTATTTTTTATAAGGGTCAACCACTTTAAAATTTTAAATAGAAAGAGAAGTCCAGTGATACCTTGTTTAAAGGTATTTTAATTCAAAAAATATTATTTTTTTTTAAAAACGGTTTGGCCCCTTGAAAACATGCGTAAAATGATATTTTGGCGACGAAACGGTGACATCACGGTTAAAAATATTTCAAAGGATTTCGAAAGTGCCTCGGCCACCGTTTCGAACACGGTTCAATTATGGCGGTACTTCAATTTTTAGCAATAATGAAAATAGGACAAGGTTATCTGGAGGCGACAAAAAAAAGGCTCACTTGTTGATCTAGGTTACCCATTTGGAAAAATCACAAAAAAAACTTTCATATTCAAAAAACGAGCAGCCACACACACACACAGCTGATTAATGTCATTCAATAATTGTCATTTTGGCGGATCAGTGGCGATGGTTCGAAACGGTGACGGTGCGGTTAAAACGGTGACGTATGGTCTATAAGGTCACTGACTACTTTAAAATTTTAAATATAAGCGGGGCGTTGAGAGAAACCTTGATTTTTAATTCCCTATTTAAAATAATATTTTTTTTTTCAGAACTTGGTTTAATACTTACCGCGTTATGAGTATTTTCGGCTATAACTTGGACACCTCCTTTTTTAAATGAGTTATCGGCATCAAATTAAACCATGTTTAATGATAAAACTTCTGCTGCTTTTTGACGTAATTTTTATAAACTTCGTATTGACTTAAAGCTATAAAGTCACTTAATAAAATGACAAATCGTGTGAACCGTATTTTAATCATTATCTGTTTAAATTACTAACCTTTTTGGTTTAGTACTTACAAAGTAATGATCACAGCTCGCGCAACTCTTTTTACTTTAGATTGTGTTGAAAATGCTCCCCATAACTTTACAACAAGGTATTACTCAACAATATCAGTTGTTAGTGACCTTATAGTCAAAAAGTTCAAAAATAAAGCGAGGTGCGCAAAGTACAGACGAAAATACTCATAACTCTGTAAGTGGTAAACCGATTTTTTTTTAAATATAATATTTTAAATAGGGCATTAAAATACCTTTTAAACAAGGTATCACTTGACTCCCGTTTGTATTTCAAATTTTAAAGTAGTTAGTCAAACCGATTTTTACAATACTAATATTTTGAATAGGGAATTAAAATACCTTTTAAACAAGGTGTTACTGGACCCCTCTTTTTATTTAAAATTTTAAAGTAGGTAGTGATCTTATAGCCTGAAGTCAATATGACCTTTATAAAAAAACATGATTTTTATTTGAAGTCGATACTTCAAGCCGCTCAAAATTTTGCAGGGGCGTGACTCTTTTAAGTATATGCTTTATTACTTAATCTTCTTTTTTTAGCAGAACAATCTGGGGATAAACAAAAATTAGTTTTCAACGAGAATGGGTATGTATGAAGAGTTACTTACTATTATTAAAAACTTAAGCTCTAACGGTGGGATTTACTAAAAAGGTTTAGTCTATTTTAGAACGGTCCTAAGTTTAGTAAAATTTTTGGTTTTCAGCATTTTAAATCAACTCTCTTTGAGTTTTGACTTATAAGACGAATTTTAGTAAATTTGTTTATTGAATAATCATCTTAACACAATCCTTTGTGGGATTTAAGAGGAAAATTTCAATTTAGAAGAAAAGAAAATTAAAAAATGTAAAAATTTAAACCCACGCGGGGTTTAAATAGGAAACGCTCTGTAGAATAAATTAACATTGGGCCTATATGTCACTCTAATTAAAACTTAACCTTGTTAATTAATTTTTCCAATTAATACTTGATGTCACACACGATTTAGATGAGTGATAATAAAATAAGGAGTATGTTGGGAATTTGGAACCTTTGGTTGCACTAAAACAATCATAATTTTGTTTCAAAATAAGGAGTAGATTAATTTTGTATTTATTTAAAAGGTGTTTTTATTAATGAAATGTACTAAAAAACTTAAATGCAAGTTTCTTTTACATTTCTGTCATTGTCGAAATGTCAGTTTAAAAATATTAGCGCTGCGTTTAATCACAAACAGCGAGTTCGGATCTTTTACCTCTGCTTGCACCTTGGCCTGCACCAACCTCTACTGATGAAAACTACACTTTAAAATGAGTGGGCTTTGAGTAAGGAAAGTTTTTTGACTTAGCTTTTAGATAACTTCAATGTTTTACCTTCAGTTTGTAAATAAATTAATATAGTTGTTTTGGGTTTTTTTATTTGGTATATTTTTCGTGCATAATCAGTGACATTCACTTATGTTTGTTTTGCCTCGTAGTGCCCTCATTAATATATTTTTTTGTGCTGAAAACGGGTTCAAAATATGGCGTTTTTCTGGACAAAATAGGAGGTGTTTTATTGGGTAAGGTTATGAAGAACTTGGGATATTAAATAAGGTAAATTAATCCTTGTAAAAACGGTTACTTAGGGAAATTATAAACGAATTTATTACCAAATGCCATAAAACAATCCCTTCTGGGGGCTATAAATTTAAACCACCTCCTGAGGTGGTCTAAAAAATCACTTGACCAAGCAAAAACAATGTATGAACAATCCCAACAGTGCTATCTTTCGTATGATAAGAAGTAATACTAGAATGTAAGATGCTCAAGCTTTGATGGCTTATAATCGTTTCCAGTGCCATTTTCTTTTTGTCGCGGTTACGGTTAACCTTGGTCCTAAAGTTTGTAATCCTTGGGGACGTAGTAACTGTGTGCGCCACCTGTCGAATAAACCGAGAAACAAAAACAACTTGCACTTTCCAATTTTGATGTGTTTTTGTTTCTCGGTTTATTCGACAGGTGGCGCACACAGTTACTACGTCCCCAAGGATTACAAACTTTTTGTTTTAAATTCTAGAAGTGTGTATGGTCACTGTGTAGCTTCAACTGCCAGGTATAATCCTATGACTCCCTGATGATTCCTAATAAGGATGAAACAGGTCTGTAGGTGTCTGGATTCTCCATTAGACATTGGAGGCCTGGCCGTAATGAAGTGAGAAACAAAAACGCTTTGTCCGATATGCCACGAATTTTACTTTCATTTTTATTTGCGGACAAGAGATTCATTTTGTTGTTTTTTAAAATTAAAAACTTTTGATTATATACACATGAAAGCATAATCATATATTTTTGGCTTGTCAGTTGATCTTGCAGTAAATAGAAACTAAGATCAATAGTTGGTTATCGATTCCGTCAAGAAATTAGGTTATGTATTTGTTATTTTTCCTGCTTTGGAAGCTATTTTTTTTGTATCTGTGTTTTGCCAGGGATTTTTGGGAGATTGATTATTTTATTATTCCAGAGGGCAAACTTGTATAAATACTATAGGCAAAAAATCTGATTGTAAATTTAAAACTATAAGGTATCTTGTTTTTTTTTTTATTTTTTTATTGATGATGGAGTCTTTTCACTAAAAACATGCATAAATGCAACTGCCTGCGACAAAAATAATGTATATGATATCGTTGGGTACTTAATTTGCATCAAATAAAGAAATGAAATGATGAACTAATACAATTTTTATTGCAAAAACTTCTGCAAAAATAACATAATCTCAAATGTCAACAACAAAAATCAATAAAGAAAGCAGGCGGATATCTTTGTGTCGTTATCGGGTGGGCGGAGCAAAAAAATGACTAGACCGTGTTTATTCAAGGAACCGTAGGGTCACTGGATCCTGAAACCTGCGGTCCCAGTAGTGACCGCACTCGTTTTTCCATGGACGTTCGTGAAAAAAAAACTTGTTGTTATACAGTCTGAAATAGCAAAACTGTTTTAATAAAATTCAGTTTTATACAACTTAAGAAAAAAAACGTCACTAGGTCTTTTTTGTTGTGAAAAATTGTAAGGTGTTATAATAATATAATTTAGAAGATATTTGGAGAATTTTTGAAAAATTGCTAAAAATAATTTTCTTTTAATTATGATTTCTTTGCTTTATAGAAAAATAATGTGTACTAAAAATAAACAATTAAAAGAGACACACGTTGAAACTTAATTAATAATTAAGTATAGTCTAATCTAACCTAATACTGTATTAACAATATTCAATACTGGTTTTTCTTAAACCGAATATCCAAAACTATATACGAAGGGTACCTTATTTATTATACTTCGATTGGGAACATCCTATTAAATACACCAGGTAGTGACACTTCGTAGCACGTCATACGCAAGTTTTAGAGATAAGGAAAACATACCGCCCGCGCCATGGCAGCCGGCCTGTTAGTTACGACTAGTTACGGTATCGCGCGCGCGAATTGTGAAAATACGCTTTTAAAGAAATAATCTAACAAAAGAAAACGTGAAAAGCAAATGGACTACCTAAAGAAGAAAAGGAGGAACCTGGAAAAGGAAATGAAAAGGGCAGCAAACTGTCAGTTTTTAAACAATGTAGTGAGACAAATATTATGCTTTTGGCTAATATTTTTTGGCATGGATTTGTTTATTCTGTAAACACACATTTGTTTTTATTACGCATAAAAACTTAAACCCTGCATAGTCTCTGACTTATGCCGGCGAAATTAGTCTCAATAAAAAACTCCAAATGTTTACTTACTATAACGTCGTTTTTCATATATTATATGTGACGACGAATCTGACAGAACGAATAAAATGCCGAAAAAATTTAACAAAAGAAAACGTGAAAAGCAAATGGATTAATTTCCAGAATAATTATGATAACAAAAACCCTTCACCCGTCGTAATCTAACAAAAATTCTCAACCGAATTTTCCATGTAGACGGAGCATGACTCAGAATTTTTTTGTCGAGCACGCTATATCCTATATGCTGCACGTAAAAACAAATACTATCATACCTCACCTATGCTGCCGATGCATGGTTTACTCTACCGGGTGTCCAATTTTCTAAGAAGATTATAATATGTTTACTTAAAAAAGTATTATTAACACATAGTTTTTCATATATATTGTTATATGGGACGACGAATTTGACAGTTCCTCAAATGGTCAGACACTAGTAGTTCCTCGAACTCTAACATAGAGAGGCACCCCTTAGGAAGTATATTAGGGGGGACAGATGATGGTACATTGAGTCCAGATATATCAGCAGAGCTAGCTTGCAGATGGAAGAAGCATGTTTCTATGAGAATATAGATAAGGAAACTAAAAATAATCTCCTCGAAAAATATAAAATTCCCGTAAAAATTGCCAAATTCTTCAAGGACATAAATTAAATCCAGGATGCTAGCATCCACAGAGCAAAAAGGAGATACGTAACTCTTGAAATTGTAAAACATTTTGGGAAAAGGTTTGACAGCCTCAGAGCGGGTTTTCTCTAATTTGGCCTAAACAAAAAAGGGAGAGACGAAGCACTTGATGAAGATCTTTTGGGTGCCGAATCGGAAAAATATAATAAATTGCTACTGCGCAAAATCCAGATCTTTTCTTTTTTAGCGAAGGTTTTGCCGAAAATTGCAAAAATATAAAAAACGCGCCGAGAGGAAATATTACAGCTAAACAGTGAAAGAACGTATTCCTGTCGAAATTTTTTTTTTAGAAGAGTGGAATCAAATAACTCAAAATAAATTAGCTTTGAGTTGGACAAAAATTTACAAAATTCCCTTTGTGGACAAACCTTTTCAAGTTTTCACCCCCAAAACCTCAAAATTTACCAAAAATGAGTTAAAAATTTATTCGAAAAGCATACAACATTTATAAATAGGAGCATTTAAAACTGTTAATAACTGTCAAGATCAGTTTTTGTTAAGCTATTTTTTAAGACAGAACGATAACAGGGGATTTCAGGTTTATCTTTAATCCTAGAAACCTACATAAAGTTCTTTCGCCCACCTCATTTTCAACTGGAAGATATTAGAGAACTTAATTACTAAAAACTGCTTCCTTGCGACATTAGATCTTAAAGAAGCATATTTTTTAGTTCCAATGTTTGATGAATATAAAAAATATTTAAGATTTTCTTTTTAAAACAAAGGTTGAATTCCAATGTTTACCATTCGGTTTAGCCACTGCACTCTTTTGTTCCACCCTTTCAGGCCTGTTTTTCTTATCTAAAACATTTTATTAATTAATCATTAATTAGTTTATTAACAATTAAAAAACCATACACAACCAACTCAAGAGATACAATTTTTATCATTTATCCTTAATGCAAAAAAGATGTGGATATATATCGCACAAAAAAGAATAACAAAAATAAAAGCCGCCATTCAGATTATTCAAAGAAAAAAAATAAAATAACAATTAAAGAGGTTTCGCAAATTATAGGAAGGCTAGCCTCGGTTTGTATAGAGTACGGCTTGTTGTACGTAAAAACCCTTGAGTGAGAAAAATATCGTGCCTTAAAGGCTAACAGGAACAACTATAACAAAAAGATGCTTGTCAGGTTCTTAGTTAAAAATGAACTTGAGTGATGGTTAAAGCACATACTATTTTACAGCCTAATTATAACATTAACATTTTCTCCGATGCATACAAATCGGGATGGGGGCGTGTTGCAATGGAAAGGAAGCAAAAGGGGGTTTTTGGCAACAAGGTAAACAGAAGAAACACATAAACATTCTTGAAATGAAGGCAGCTTTTTATGGCTTAACAAGATTTGTAAAAGATTTTAAAAAATTGTCATATTTTACCAAGAATTGATTGCTATTGGGAGAATGATATGGCAGTGAGCTTAGGTATATTTTTTTTGTATTTGCCACGTACATAAATACGTTGGATTGAAAACGATAATTCGATATGTCTGGTGGTTTATTCTGTCTGGAGAACTCAAGCATGGTATCCAAAATTAGAATCCGTGATTCGCTTAAAAGTTATCCTTTTAAATCCGAAAGGTGATTTACTCTTATCTTCGTTTAGGTAACCCCACCCACTATGAAAGAATCTTTCCCTGGAGGTAGCAATCTTATCAAGGTGGCCTATAGTAAAAGGGGCGTTTGGGAGGATGCAATTTATTTTTTCCAAATGATGGAAGTTTTGCGACAATAATATTGAGACCGTCTTGCAGCCTAATGTAAATCAAGTTGTGTCCGTTTTAGAAACAGAATCTCAAAATACTGGGAAGTATGGAAGTCTTAACACACATAGGTCTGCCTTAAATTTAATTTGCGAGCGAGAGGTTTATGAGACGCATTTTTAAGCTGCGCCCTCAGTTTCCGAAATATAAACTTGGTATACGGAACCAGTGTTATCTTTTATAGGTAACT
The DNA here is from genome assembly GCA_963921995.1 of Oxystoma pomonae. Lineage (NCBI taxonomy): Eukaryota > Metazoa > Arthropoda > Insecta > Coleoptera > Brentidae > Oxystoma > Oxystoma pomonae. The sequence goes on from OY998165.1 coordinate 40,394,414, forward strand.
TGTAGCCTTTGGTAAATTTAACATTCGGGTTATTAACTATAGAAATGGTACTTCTCTTAACTATTTGTTCTGCTCAAAGAGTTTAGACATTTCCTATAAGTTAAGTAACTTTAAGGCTAACGAAGAGGGCATAGGAATAATTCTTAAAGATATTTTTAAAATATCTGGACCCAGAAGAATTCAGCCTTGGCTTAAGTACCCTGTTTCAAAAAAAAAGTACAGTTCTATTTGTGTTTTAACGTTATATATTGCATAGATAAAACAAAACTATTTCGATGAACAGAGGATACACTTGTTTTAACAATAACAAAGCCTCATAAGCCCGCTACATCCCCAAACATTAGCAGGTGGATTTAAAAAGGTCTCCTAGCACAGGACATGGGGTGTCTTCCGCAGCATTAAGGGTTGGTGCATCAATCAAAAGTATTAGAAAGCCTGCGGGATGTTCCGAAAAAAGGAAACGAAAAAAATCAATTCAAATATATTTTAAACACATTTAAATTTTAAACCTTGTGGTTTCGTTATTATTATTTAACTTTTTAACTAATATCGTCATATTCTCTAAACAACTACCTGGTGTATCTAATAGAATGTGCCCAATCGAAGTATAATTAAGGATTAAACGACTTACCTGTAAGGAAGTTCAATCTAAATTATACGAGATTGGTCACATCCTATTAGACGCCCTTCCATTTATATATTCATGTATTTTTCATGCAATTTACTTAAGTACTAGTCAACTCGCCCTTGGCGATCTTAGTATTTCAGGAAAGCTTTAGAAGTATACTGAAGTACCTAGCAGAGATCAGGCAGGCTGCCATGGCGGTATGTTTTTCTTATCTCTAAAACTTGCGTATGAGGTGCTACGAAGTATCACTACCTGGTGTATCTAATAGGATGTGACCAATCTCGTATAATTTGGATTGAACTTCCTTACAGGTAAGTCCTTTAATCCTCAATTTTATTGTACAGACGAACTTCTGTAAGATCAAAACTACATAGAAAAATATGGAAAAACCTAAAATTGTAGGTTGGTAGTTCGTAATTGGTTTTGGTGTGAGGTGTGGTGTGAGACAATACAAAGCTTTTTTGGTTGCGATTGCGATATTTTATTCATGTAATTAAAATAATTTCACAAAGCCCTAACGAACAACCCCACATATATAGCAAAAATATTGATATATTGCGTAAATATTCTAGGAACATACGGGAATGTCCAAAACACATCCTGTGAATGTGCGTATCCATTAAATCTTCAGTAGTAGGTACTTGGTTCTGTTAACTTGCTTGTACGATCATATTACTCGCCCAAACTCTACGTAAAAACATCCTAATACCGAAATTATTCCAATAATTCTTGTGTAATACTAGCGGCATTGTCTTGCATTGACGCGAAAATATATAAATAGGCACTTAGATGGACACACGCGAATGAATGTTTGAGGATTTTTGAACGTATAGGTATGAAAACGCGCGCGGATAAATGTATGGATATGTTTACAAAATTTTCATGTCAGTTTTGACAAATATGTGGTTTGCATCAGTCAAAAGTGGTCAAAATTAATTTTTTTTTTGAAATCGCCGCCTGTGACAGTGTCAAATTTGAGTTTTGCGCGAGTTAGGTTATGTTTCGTGTCGCTACCCCTGGGACCGCAGGTTTCAGGATCCAGTGACCCTAAGGGACCGTGACGGGGAGTGACATCTATACACAAAGTATTGAATATTACCTGTGAATACTTTTAGCCAAGTGTGCGCACATAGAACGACAAATGCATCGAAACGCCGCGCCACGCCGCCGCGCCACATGCGTGTACGTCTCCGGTTCATGTATTATTGGGGTTTTATGAATTCCGGTTTAAACAAATAATGGTTGACAAATTTCGGGTTTTATTAAAAATGGGTTTGATGAACAATGGTTCGATTAAAAACGGGTCTTATAAATTTCGAATTTGTTATTGAATGGGTTAGAAGAAATAAGGTTCGGATAAAAAATTGATTTAACGAACTGCAGTTTCTATAGTAAATGATTTTATGATTGAACTTTATTTAACGGAATTGATTTTGCACATTCTAATAAGCCGTGGGCATCCAGCGATATTAACTCTCCCAATCAAGTAAGCCTGGAAAAAATGCAGAGCCAAAAACTCTTCTGATCTCGAGAAGTCTGCGTCAGGCATGCGTAGTAGATTTTTCGCCTTTGGCCTTGCCCAGGGCTAACCCTGATTTTTATATTATTTCTATTTTTTTTAAAGTTATTGTTGGTACACATTTTGCGATCCTGGGGTTATTATAGAATCTCATAGTTATATGCTCGAGACCCATCCGATGCATCTTGAACGAAACTGTTCATATTCGAACGCTGCTCAAACATGTTTCAAAATAAATAGTACCAGTAAGTGAAATAGAAACAAACAAAATGGTGGCAATAGTGACAATGGCTACAGAAGAAACTGATTTGCTACTGTAATGTTTCCATCTAACTTTAAGTTTTGAGAAAATAGATTGTGATGAGTTAGTTAAACTTTTAAACTTAATTATCCAATTAGAAAACATTTTCTAATATAAGAAGAAGAAGAATTTTATTGACGCACCCAGATCTTCTTGTAGCAGTTGGATTTTAGAGTTAATAAGACCACTAATTTATCGTCATCTTATTTGCTTACCGTAGTACCATAATTGAGATGTTAAAAAAAGTTTTTAAACTACAAACACAAATTATCGGGATGCCAATGTAAATAGAATAGAAAAGAAAACAACAATTCCGGTTTTTGCAAATTCACTTTCACAAAAAAAACTTACTAAACAAAAAAACTAATTATCACCTAACAGCTGCAACTTTTGCAGAGAAATAAATCTGGTTGATTGCAAAAAATAACCGAGGGGGTCCCGTTAAGCCTCCGTAAGTAACGTATTTTCGGTCGGTTATTTTTGGATACGAGTTACGTATTCTCTTCCGAATACCGTTTTTTGTGAAGACTAAACCACAAACTGATACATCAAATACCGGTCAAGATACTTCAGATGATCTTTATTTCATCCAAACTCAATTTCTTCAACTTGATTGTTGTTTCTTGTAGTGGCAATGATGTCACATGTAAGGTTAGAAGCTGTATAACCTTGGCTGGTAGTTTATTAATAGTGGAATGAAATATCTCATTTCCAATTCGAACATGATAATTATCTGGTATATTTATAAGATAACTTTCTGAATTTAGATCAATATGTTTTTCATCTTGACAGAATTCTGTAATTACTTGGTGTATAGATGTGATTAGCCGCACGTTTTGTGGTGTTATCTGATTGGTAGTAACAGCAACGAGATCAACGGATGGTAAGGTACAGTTTGTGACTTTATTTTTCAATATTATGACAACAATACAGTATTCTTCTTCTTGTAGGTGGGGTTTGCAATAGTACGTATCTTCAATCTTCTCACAAAGCTCATCTTCGTATTGAAATTCTCCATTTTTGTTAAGGAGAAGGTAAGGTTTAGGTGGGGAAATAATTTTTTTCTGGAGTGGAATAGGATATGTAAAATAAGTTTCAAGTGAAAAGGTACTTACTATTAAGAAATGAATCAAGAAAACTATTCTGTCTCCCGTAAAAACTAATTGAATTTCCAAAAAGGATAATAATTATGACGATTTTTAGAATTAACCAATTGTTTTCTATCATAAAAAAGAGACATATTCCTAATCAATATCGCAAACGTAATTGCGTTGGTCAATTGATTCAGATGATTTAAGAAATTTTTTAATTCACCAACTAGTAGAAACAAAGCATTAAGAATTGTTGTTGTGTTAGCTTCTTTCTGATATCTATAAATTAATTCTTGAGTCTTATTTAAATTACTATTAATTTCATAGACGCATGATATAAAAGTTTTTGAGATAAATATTTGCTTATTAATTTGATCTTGAATTAATTCTTTTACCATCATCACTGTCAAGTGTTCCAAATAACCATTTAGAAGCTTTTCCTTGAAAGTCTATTAAACCACACTTCTTTCTAACCTCCGGTGAGATTGTTTGAATTAACTGTTTAATTTCATACAATAAAGCCCAAGCTTCATAAATCAATTTATGAACTAGAATTTGTTAATTTTTCTGATGTGTTAAATCAAGCAAAGCCAATTGCTTCTTAAAATTATTTCTGATTTTAAAATAATCGCTTATAATAATAAAACTTACAAAAGTATGTCTACCAGTAATTATTTTTGAATTTCCCAGGTAAACAGGCAAAATCGGATTTTTAAGAATCTGCACTGAAGCATAATAAAGTAAAGGATAGAACAGAAGAACTTGTATGTTCATTCTGAAACAAAGAAATAAATAAAGTTAATATTTTTTGCGTTTTTTAAGATTATGTTTTGAATATTTTGAATTATCTGTCTTAACTTTATTCTTTGTTAGGGCAATTGGTTTAATTTTTAAATATTTCATTGCTAATTTATCGCGAGTTTCATTTTTATGAAAAATATTTTTCATTTAGATTTTGATATGTATTTTTAAGTTTATCTCTATGATCAGAAAGATATTTTGAAACAATATCTTTCTTATTCAATTCATAAGAATTTTTTGTTTTGAAGTGACTTGAAACAATTTTAAAAAATTGGTTGACGAATGTATAGAGTTGTTATAATGTAGTAACGCATATTTTACTAGATTATTTAAAGGTTTGTTTGGATTAGATTGCAAATTTGTTCTTATGTATTCTAATAAAGTTAAATGAAATCTTTCAACGTAACTATTGGAATTTGAGTTTTTGGGTGTAGTATAGTGAGTATTTAGTGTATGCAGTTTACAAAAATCAACAAATAATTTGTTATCAAATTCCTTGGCTCCATCACAGGTTATAGTATGTGGAATACCATAATGTGAAATAAATATTAGCAAGGTGTCCAAAACATTAAAAGAATTTACTCCATCAATTGGATAGTCATGTCTTTTTGTTTAGAAATTGATAAAGTGTGAGTTTTTTCAAATGGTTTTGACCCAATTGGTATTGGTTGATATTTAAAATTATTGGGTGTTCTCTCATATTTAGATTTTAGACAAATGCTACATTTATTTATATAATTAGAAATATTTGGCCAATAATTATTTTTAATGACTAATGTGGTTTTTATACCACGATGTCCTATCCTTATCTTCCTTATCTTCCTTTTCATTATCACTTTTTATATCATTTAGAAATTTAGAACATATTATTAATTTTGAATGTAAATTTAACAATTTATTCTGCAAATATGTTTCGAAAAACCTTTCATGCCCCTTATCATAAAAATACAAATAATAAATTACATTTCTTCTTCTGAGGTTTATAAAATATCTCTGGTTTTCAAATATTTTTACTTTCAGAAGAATCAGTTACTTTAATAATCATTTGATGTTTTTGACAATTTAAAGGTTTCTCTGAATATGGCAAAGATAAAATTGGCATTTCGTTTGATGAGTGTATTGTAGATGTATTTACTTCACTATTCAAAACTTGGTTTCTCTTGATATTATTAAGAAATTTTTGAGTTCCCAGATCTATATCTCCCGTTTTATTACAAAGAGATATAATTTCTTCTTCCGCAACTGGATTTCTAGATAAAGCATCTACTACTTTATTCTCTTTTCTCTGTTTATTCTGTTTTAGAATTATATTCAACATTAATAGGAATTTTGGTTCTAAAAATTTCATTTTCATATTCATTATTTAATTTTGGGGTAGTTTGTGTTGTTTGCACTGACATTGAAGTTGGTTTTGGTTGTGGAGTTTGTTTAGGTCTCCAAACATTAACATTCTGATTTGGTCTTGGTTTTCCAAAAACTTGTTGATTAGTAAAATATTTTGGTGGTGGCAATTGTCTTGGATTTATATGAATAGGTTGATTTGGGAAGGGTCTTGATTGAGAAAAACGTTGTTGTGGAAAAGAATTTTGAAACGGTGCTTGCATAATTTACGGGTTTGAGTTATTAGTTTGTCTGTTATCATTGATTAACGCGAAAAAGTTCTCTTCTTCTAGCAGATGTTGCATCGCTGTTTCCAAATTTGTTGCATCCTTAAGCCTTACAGCCAATTGAATTTGAGGTGGTACATACTTTTGAAAAGATATTAAAACAAGTTGTTTAATATTTCTAATTTGAGCAGGAACCGAAAGCGTTAAATCATTGTTAATTGATAAAAAAATTAAACTACTAAGATATTAACCTCTTACGCCAAAACTATTTGAATTTTCTTATGGTTGTGGTTTTATTTGATATAGTTCTTGCACAAGACACGAAAAAGATATTTAATCAGAAAAAGATGTTATTAAAACATTCCTAAATTTAATTCAATTTAATTTTCCCAAAAGAGCGCGAAAAATAAGTTTATGTAGTGTTTGATGACTTGCGTATTGTGAACAAACATCATCGCATGCTGCAATAAAGTTATTTAATTTACAAGGCTCTCCACTATAAGTGGGTATAATGTCAATAAAAAAAAGAACTTTACACATGTTTGATTGGGTATTCGAATCACTTAAATCGATGTTAGAGAAATCAGAAATAATTTCGTTTATTAAATCTGAATCCTTCACTACTGGATTATTAACTTGGATTGTGAATTCCGCACTAGATAAACTTGATTCTGAATTCTCAGAGTCAGATTCTATATCTGAAAGATATAATTTAGAATAAATTTTTTGAATATCTCTTCTGTATAATTTGTTTCTTTAAATGTGTTAAACATAAAAGAGAGAATAATATCTTACGTTTCTCAGTTTTCTTTGCTTTGTTTGGTTTCTTTTTTCTTCTTTCTTCTTTTTGTTTCTTCTTTCCGTAACCGCCTCAAGAATATACAGTCCTTGACTTGGTTTGAGCTACTATTTGGATGTCACCCCAACACTATAGCTCTGTGTACTGTAGAAGATTATACAGTCCTCCACACAATACTGTTTTTTGGTTCACTCCGTTAAAGATTTTGTTATCACCAGTCAGTTAACGCATTTCCCGTAGGCGCTACGCGTAACGTTCTGTACAGAGAGATTATCCGAACGGCTGCGCCAGTTATGTATTCGCTTCCGAATACCGTTTTTTGTGAAGACTAAACCACAAATTAATACATCAAATACCGGTCAACATACTTCAGATGATCTCTATGTGTAGCAGATATTAGCAAGGTAAGTGTCTCTGTTAACTAATCTTACTCTTTACATCCTCCCCTTTCTTTTTATAATACCATCTTAAGATAATTCATGGTAAAAATAAGTATCACCAATATTATATTATAAAAATAAACCTATCTAAGGTAAAAATAAAAGATTACATTCGAAAAATATTAATATAAGCAAAAATACCGAAGTTTATCTTCTTACAGGTGCGTGGGATTCATTCATAAATCTGCTGGTTTGCATTTCTTCCAAACCTTATCTACTTCTGGGTTCAGATGTACTATGTAATTTACGGGAGAAAAATAACCGATTTTGCCTGTGGTATCATAAATTTTGATGGTCTATTAACGCTCTATTACTCCAATCAATTTAAAATAAATATAATTTAACACTAACTAAAAATAATCAAATTAAAATCAATTAATTAAATAGTATGTGTACCTCTTCCAGGCCTGTCTGATCCCGAAGATCGAAGCAGCATTGCTTCGATGAATTGCTAAGCTAATTAGCTGCACAATAAAGCTCCTGGTCAGTGAGTTCCTCCCAGAATTTTTTATTCGGGAAGAAATCTCACAAACCAGGCCCCAAAATAGTCAATTGCAGAGGTTTTGATTTTCATCATAGACCTAATAGTGTTAACTCAGGTCAGTCAAGCCACACCCCCCCGCCCCAAAGATATTCGAATTTTGATATGCTTATAATTTCGAACTAATTTTGAACTCTTAATATCACCAAAAAGAATTTCGAAAAATTCACTAGTAACCCTGTTTTTTTTTTTAAATACGGTGGGGGTGCAGGTTGACGTCAAATCACACCCCCCTCAAAAAGATCTCGAAATGCTTATAATTTTGAACTAATTTCGAACTCATTTTGTACAACTTTAAAAAAATTAAACACCCTAATTTCTGTGATTTTTTATATTTATTCAAAATAGGGGGTTTAGCCAATTGAAATCCAGTCTGTTTAGAAGGCATAGAAATATACTAGAAACGACTAGAAATCACGTAAAAAAAACTATTTTCATCTTTGTTGGACCTACCACTACCTAATATGTGCACGTGTAAAGCACCTGATTTTTCCAATGGTGCTTCTTAGCAGATGCGGACTATATGAGCAGAGAGATCTTCATTGCGTATTCAAAACAAGGGGAATGCACAAGGAGTAGGGCCGTTGTTCGACCGGACAGTCCGGATTTTCCGCTGTCTGTTCGGTGGAGAAAAGCTTGGTAAACCGGACAAACCAAAACAAAATTTTTGTTTAACAATTTTTTTCATTGTTTGGCGGGATGTTCGGTTTTTTTGGATTTCTCGAAATTCTTTTTGGTGATATTAGGAGTTCGAAATTAGTTCCTAATTTTGGGATAGTTGCTTTTCATTTTCTTTTATGCTTTAAATGAGAGGGTGTAGCTTGATATCTGGCTGCAACCCCCATTTTGAAAAAAAAAACAGGAAGGAGTGTGGTTCAAAATTTTTAAAAGAGGTTCAAAATTAGTTCAAAATTGGTTCGGCATATCAAACTCGAATATCTTTCGCAGGACGGGGAAAGGTGGCTTGACTGACCTGTTAACTCCCCTTTAAGCAGACCGTTCACATAACCATTTAGTAAAATTTTAACTGATTCATCATTCCGCCATGCCACATAGTTAAAAACACACTTAAATCTTAAGAGACACTTATATATCATGTTTAAATATTTGTATAAATATTGGTTCATTCCTTCCTTCTGTGATGATTTTACAATTGTCGTTCCAGGAAGATGAAACAATGAAGTTGAAGAGAATTGTAATTTAAATTTAAAAAATCTAAGAGAATAGTTTAGTCAAAACTCCGGCTCAGTTAAGTTTGCCCCCCCCCAGATCGATTTTCTCAAATTATGCACATATTTTGCACAATTTTGCACACCTCCCTACGAGAAACTACAGCCAATTTTCTGTGGGGGGGGGGGGGGCAAACTTGACGTTGCCCCCCCCCAGTCAATATTTTTCAAAAATTATGATGTCATTTGAGAGGTCTTATTTTGCACAATTTTGCACACCTTTATTAAAATTTTGCACACTTCCCTGTACCCCATACGAGAGTTTTGAAAATATCAAGTTTGGTGTCGTTATAAAGTTCTTATTTTGCACAATTTTGCACAGCCATTTTAAAATTTTGCACCCTTCCCTGTCACACACACGAGGGTTCCAAAAATATCAAGTTTGCCCCCCCAGTCAACATTTTTCAAAAAATTTGGTGTCGTTAGAAAGGTCTTATTTTGCACAATTTGGCACACCCATTTTAAAATTTCGCACGCCTCCCTGTAACCCACACTAGGGTTCTGAAAATATCAAACTTGCCCCCCCCCAGTCTAAAAATATCAAGTTTTCCCTCCCCCCAGGTCAATATTTTTCAAAAATTTTGGTGTCATTAGGAAGGCCTAATTTTGCACAATTTTGCACACCCATTTAAAAATTTTTCACACCTCGCTCTAACCCACACGAGGGTTCTGAAAATATTAAGTTTGCCCCTCCTCCGTCAATATTTGTCCAAAAATTTTGTGTCATTCGAAAGGTCTAGTTTGCACAATTTTGCACACTTAGTTTCACATTTTGCACATCCTTCAGTACCCCACAAGAGCGTTCTCAAGGAAGTTTGGCCCCCCAGTTAATATTTTTCAAAAAATGTATGTCCTTCGAGAAGCCTAATTTTGCACACCTATTTTCAAATTTTGGACACCTCACAGTAACTAGTAGGTAGATGCACCTATATCTTAATTCAGGACAGGTATCCGCGGGAGGCGGGAGGTTGTACGTGCCGTAAAGAGGAATGCGTGCGTACCTACACCCACCACGCGCGAAGGCCTTTTATGTAATATATTGAAATCTCGATTAACAATACCTAGTTTTATTTGTGAGCATGATTCAGAATAACTTCGGGTGAAGTTTCCGAAGTTTGCAACGTGTATTTTAAATGGTGGCGTTCCATTTCGGCAGGAAAGTCAATGTGAACGCCTCTATTTAAAATACATACATTTCGTAACGCCTGGTTCTCACCTATGCGTGCCCACCCTGTCTCTAAAAATGCATCACGTGATCAGCCATGCATTTGTCGATTTTTTAAAAGTGTTGCGTGATGCGTTTTTAGTGTCAGGGTGAGCACGCATAGGTGGGAATTAGGCGTAACGCTAATAGGGGTTTTATAGGGGTGACCGGGGTTTCGCGGTTCCGTTACGTAACGCAATTTTTAAATTATTATTGTGAAATAAAACAACTTTCTGGATTTTTCCAGAGAAAAAGAAAAAAAGAGGGTTCTCTGGCAGCAAAACGTTACGTTATTTTAGAGGGGAGTAGTCCCAAACGTTACAAAACATTATATAGGGGGTCGCGGATTGGGGTCAAAATTGTGCCAAATTAGACCTTTCTAATGACACTAAAATTTTTGAAAAATTTGACCTGGGGGGAGGGAAAACTTGATATTTTCAAAACCCTCGGCTGGGTTAAAGGGAGGTGTGCAAAATTGTGTAAAATAAGAACTTTCTAACGACATCAAATTTTTTGAAAAATGTTGACTGGGAGGGGGGGGGCAAACTTGATATTTTCAGAACCCTCGTGTGGGTTAGAGGGAGGTGTGCAAAATTTTAAAATGGGTGTGCAAAATTGTGCAAAATTAGACCTTTTTAACGACAACAAATTTTTTGAAAAATATTGACTGGGGGGGGCGAAATTGATGTTATCAGAACCCTCGTGTGGGTTACAGGGAGGCGTGCAAAATTTTAAAATTGGGTGTGCAAAATTGTGCAAAATAAGACCTTTCTAACGACACCAAATTTTTTTTAAAATGTTGACTGGGGAGCAAACTTGATATTTTTAGAACCCTCGTGTGGGTTACAGGGAGTTGCGCAAAATTTTAAAATGGGTGTGTAAAACTGTGCAAAATCTACTACTACTCATCAAAATAAAAATAATTTAGAAACAATTTTGAAACTAAATAATTCATCACTAATAAAATCGACACATACTAAGTTTCTAGGATTAACAATAGATCAACAGTTAGATTGGAAATATCATTGTAACGAACTTTGCCAAACACTACATTCTATGTGTTATTTAATCAGGAATCTAAAGTCGGTACTCTCTACTTCCAAGATAGTTCTACAATGCATTAGTGGCGTTCCACTCATATTATGGTATTTGTTTTTGGGGTAACTCATCAAAGGTTGATGATATCTTTATAGAACAGAAAATAATTGTGAGATCTATTCTAACTATTCTAAGTAGTCAGAGGGATTCATGTAGATCAAGATTTAAAAATTTTAGCATTGCCTTGTATCTTAATTTATGAGTTATTATTTATAAAAACAAACTTAATTTTATAAAAAATAATAAAAAACGTACATATAATACTAGGCAAAATGCAGATTTAGGTTTGCCAAAATGTCGGCTTAGCCTCAGTCAGAATTTGGCAAACTATATAGGTAATAAAATTTAATTTAAATTAATAAAAAAAATTAATTTAAATATAGCCGTAACTTTTATCTGTTTAAAAACAAAATAGAGGATTACTTAACTGAAGGAGAATGTTATAGTTTAAATGAGTTTTGGAGGTCAAACTAATTGTTTACTATTACAATTTTTCTATTTTCGTTTAAATTTATTTTACTTTATTTATTTATTTTATTTAAATTGCTGTATATATATTTTTATTGTAAATTTAACTTTGTTGTCCATCGAACAAAATTTTACATGGTATTAGACATTATCAAATAATAAATTTAAAATTGTCTACAAAAAAATAAATAATTAAATAAATAAATCTGTAAAACAATTTTAGTATTAAAATTTAAAATCACATACTTACCTAAATAGACAAATATATAAACAACTATACAAACAAAGAAAAAATAAAATTATTCATTTTTGTCAGAAAAGTACGAAAGCGTAGAATTTTTATTTTAATTCCGACTTTGAACTCGGAATTCCGACTTACAACTCGGAATTCCGACTTAGAACTCGGAATTCCGACTTTAAACTCAGAATTCCGACTTATAACTCGGAATTTCGACTTAGAACTCAGAATTCCGACTTAGAACTCGAAATTCTGATTTAAACTCGGAATTCCGACTAACAACTCAGAATTCCGACTTTAAGCTCGGAATTCCGAATTTAAACTCAGAATATGACCTTAAACACCCTAAAAAAATTGAGGGGGGGGGCCCAAAACTGTTTTTTTTTATTCTTAAACGGTTATACTTACAAAAAAAATGATAAATGTCTTTTAAATAGTATTTTTTTTCTCTTACTCCTTATTTACCTGTGAAATATAGGTTATTTCGAAAAAATGACAGGCAAGTGTTATGAAAGTTAGACTTTTGAATATTAATAATTTTTCAAATATCTTCATAACCTATTCTTCTGTATGTTTTTAAATTTTTAATCTTTCGCGTACCTTTTCTGGAAAAATTTCAGTGGAGGGGGGGAGGGTTAATAAAAATGATATTTATTATCAGACATAGTCGTAGATTGCCCGAATTGTATTGAGAATTCCAGTCCTCATTATATTACAAATTTATTTTATAAAGTTTATAAGGGGGGGGGGTGGTAATTTTCTTATGTTTGTTTTTAAACTGGAGACCAACTAACCAATTTTTCTTGGGAAAGGTCGAAAACACCCCCAAAAAAAAGTTCGAAAATTCGATATTTTCCAAACCAGTGGCGTTGAAAGAAAAGGATTAAAGTCTGTGTATTTTTGCCAACCATAATGGGGCTAGTCACGCACCAAATAAAAATCGGGGGGGATGAGCATAATTTTTCAGCGTAATTTTTCAATTACAAATGGTTGAGATAATCGAAAGTCCTAGCATACGACTGTTGCCAAAGATACAAAAAAAATCTGATGGAGACCATTTTCGAAACCAAAACAGTTCCAGATTGGAGTCCCAAATTCGGGCAATCTAGGTTATTAGTCGACTAAAGAAAAAGACCCTCTCCTGCCACTTTTTTGGAGAAGGTACATAAGGGATTCAGGCACTTATTTGAAGGTCTTAGTGGTCTCCGATACCGACCAAGAGCCTATGGGATAATTTTAAATTACCAGAGATTATTTGTCCCCTCAGAAAAACAAAATTTGCAGATAGCTTACGAGAATCCAAATCGAAATTATAATACTCGAATTTTTAAAAATATTTTGGTCGCCAGTTTAAAAAAAACATAAAAAAAATGAAACCCCCCCCTTTTAAACTTTATGAAGAAAAAAATTTAATATAATGAACACTGGAATTCTCAATACGAATTCGGGCAATCTACAACTATTTCTAATAATGAATAGGATTTGTATTAACCCCTTTCCTACTGAAAGTTTTCCAGAAAAGGTCCACAAAAGATAAAAAATTTAAAAACACCCAGAAAAATAGGTTATGAAGAGTCCGTGATATTATAAATGTTATTGTTTTTCAAATGTCTAACTTTCATAACATTGTCCCCCTCTGATTTTTGACATTTACAGTACTAAAAAAATATATATTAAAAAAAATAATATATTCAAAAAATGTAGTAATTTTTTTTTATATCTGTCATTTTTCGAAATAAGTTATATTTAAAGGTTTATGACAAAAAAATTAGCTCGGGTAGATAAATAACAAAAAAAACTATTAAATGTATTTTTTTTTCTCCATAGAAAAGACTTTTATCATTTTTGTTGTAAGTGTAACAGTTTAAGTTGTTTTGGTCCCCCCTCAATTTTTTCCAGCCGAACCTACATAAGAATTAGAAAAAAAGTGAAATATAAACAATGTTTCGTTTTTTAAAGATAATTTATATCAAAAAAGTAATTAATTTTTGCTGAATTTTTGGGTTATAAAAAAAATTTATTATTGTTTTATTTTTTTGGAGGTTTTTAAAGTCAAATTCCGAGTTATAACTTGGAATTCCGAATTTGAACTCGGAATTAAAATAAAAATTGCTTTGTGGCCATTCTACGCTTTGGTAGAAAAGAACTCTTGTATCGAGTAGTAACATTTTGATATAAGGTGCTGTTTCAGCTTGTTTTTGAATTTCTCAATTGAGCTGATATTTTTAATTTTGGGGGTTAGTTGATTTAAAATTTTTTTCCTCATGTAAGCTGTCGACTTTGTAAATAAGCTATGAGTACCTATAATGTAAAATATTGACCTTTTTCATACAAATGTATTATTTGTCATATTGGAAATAAACGATATTCTATTCTATTCCATAAAAACAGGATCTGACTGTATACAAACAATAGTGTCTTTATTTATTCTTAACACTACTTATATTTTTTAGGCAACGCTTTTCACCAGAAATCTTTCCAACGCTCGCTCCGTTGCCGATTCAGAATGACCACCTTAATTTGCCTAAAGTTAATTACAAAGACTCAGCAGCTAAACAGGTAATATTTTTAAGAAAATAATCTTACTTTCCTAAAAACTAAACCATGGGTAATTTTTTTTTTTAACAAAAGAAAACATAAACACAAGAAAATATTTGAGAAAAAAATTTGACGCGCGACGCGAAGCGGAACGCGGCAATGTTTTAAAAGCGGCAAAGGTTTTGCGCCCGAATTAAACACAAGATATTTTGTACAACCGAGCGTAAAGTAATTGCACTTTATTTTTGAAGCTCAAACATGGTACTTTTCGCTCGGTTGTAGAAAAAAAACAGTATTCTGGACAATCTCTTTTCGGTTTTCAATAAAAATAAAAAGCCCTTTTAAGGTCGTAGTTACAATCTGGATAATTGATATTATATATTTTTGCAAAATTTTACGTTATTGAATTTGTTTTCCATGGAGACTTTATTTATGTTTATCCACAGTGGGACACCAGAGATTTTTTAGCACCGGGTCAAAAATTTGGGGTTAGGTTACTTATTTTGACTTTTCGCGTTCTGCGCCGCTAAAAAACCAAGTAAAATACTAAAATAAAAGAAAACCATTTATTGCAGAATTAGCTGCTAAAGAAATGCTACCCAACTATATATTAAAGTAACTGGGCGTAAGTTTTAAGCTTGCATTTACAGGTGCATTTATAATTGAGTTGGAAACACTCTCACTATCTGATACCGACAACAGGTTAACTTAAAGCACGCAGATTTAAAAATCGGCTACTGGCGCTAGACGAAATAATCTTATTCTGTTTCAAACAGGAGCGTCAACGACTAGCAAGAGTCTTTCCAACCTCTAAATGGAGCTTTACTGACCTATTTTGTTAGTACTCAAGTATCCGTGTGTTTTTGAAATTGACCTTCTAAAATATATCCTTTGCACTCAAAGATTTCACTAGTACACTTGCACATAACTACGCCGCAATAATTTAAATTTTAAAAAAAATTTCTTGAATCAATATAAAAACAAAATTATGTGGGGTTATGGACGCCGAATGTTTCTATGCGAATTCCTAGTAATCCCAGCGAGCCAGTAAAGTTCTCTTGGTCCTTTCATAGACTCGGGGTAATGCCCGCGCAGCGCTAGGCCTTTTTCGGCGGGCGATCGCACAAGCGGAGTGGTTTCATATTTGTTTTAGAACAATGTTTTTGAAAACACATTTTTGAAAGATAAACATAACCCCGAATGATTTTCTGTTAGAAAACGTAAAAATACTCTTCTGGCCCATTGCAGCCCGATTTAAAGTTTGTTGACAAAACACCTCCAGTTACCATAAAATCGTATAAATTCTGCGATCTATCGGTCAGCACTTGAACTGCGTGTGTCTCCCCGGAGTGCACAGGCTTTTAGAAAAAAGGAAACTTAGTTTTTATTTTAGCTAAAGCAAGGAAATATAAAAAGGCAAAATGTAATCTAAAGGAAATTGTGAGTATTTCTCTATTTTTTTTGTAAATCGGGTTTGTTCTAAACCGCAATGATTTTGAGGCTTTTGGGATAGATGAGATTTTATTTTGAAGAAAAAATAATTGAGAATTTTGAAAAATCCTTCAGATATTTTTGTTAAGCATTTAAAAATTATCACCCCTGCAAAATTTTAGCTATTTCTGATGTTTAGTTTTCCCTGTGCACTTTGGTAAAATATTAAAAAATTAAAGAACAAGGCGTTGCCAGTGCACTTTTTTTTACTTAAAATCTGGGGCGAAACTATAGCCTTAAATAATGAGAATTGACTTTTTTCGTAAAGGCCTGGTTTCGGTGGCGCGTCTGGCGACCGCGTAAGCGGCAAGCGCTAGACGCTGATGGTGAGTGTTTAAATTGGTGCGACAGGCTGGTTGAGTTCTAATTCTTGATACAGCGCGTTTGCACCATTTTAAACTGTAGATCGGAAAGTGGATGAAGAAGAACTTATATATTTAATTTAATTAGAGGGAGAAGAAGATGAACAAATGATAGAATATAATCTACTGCAACGATATATTTAAACATCGAAAGAAAGAAGGTTGTTTCAATCTTGTAATTAATAATCATCCTTATTTCGATGAGGATTTGATCATCATCTCTCAGAAAACGCACCATATCCCTGCGGCGATCGCGATCTGACTAGTCTACTCAGCTACTCAGCACTTGAGCGGCGTCGCTGCATTTGAATCGCTAGCCGAGCACGCTGAAACGCCTCATAGAAAACGCTTGCATTAAATTTGTATCAAGCAGTAGCCGGGCGTCCATCGCAGTCGCGGTCCCTTGAATAAACACGGTCTATTAAATTTTTTGCTCCGCCCACCAGATGACGACACAAAGATATCAGCTGCGTTGTTTATTGATTTTTGTTGTTGACATTTGGGGTTATGTTATTTTTGTAATAAAAATTGTATTTGTTCATCATTTATTTTCTTTATTTGGTCCAAATTAAGTACCCAATGATATCATTTACATTATTTTTGTCGTAGGTAGCTGCAATTATGCATTTTTTTTTAGTGAAAATGCTCCATCATCAATGAAAAAATAAAAAAAAACCAAGGTACCTTATAGTTTTAAATTTACAATCAGATTTTTCGCCTATAGTATTCCCAACAAGTCTGGAAAAACACAAATACAAAAGAATAGTTTCCAAAACAGGAAAAATAACAACTAAATAACCTAACTTCTGAACTGTTGATCTTAATTTCTATTTAATGCAAGATCAACTCATGCAGGCCAAAAATAAATTTTATTTAATTATTCACTAAAAGTTGTAATACAAGATAAAAGCACAAATTAGCCCTGACATCAATCATTTAAACAAAAAACAAAAAGAAAAATTTGAAAATTTAATTTAATTTGTTAAGCCTTCTTACAGTTTTTAAATGGCCGACAAAAATCAGCTGCTATCTTTGTGTCGTCATCAGGTCGAAGAGTGGAACAAAATTACTAGACTGTATCTAAACTGGGCGCACTATAAAACGCATATTTTATATTTAGGAGAGTATTTTAAACCTCTGTAACTTTTTTAGGTTTTATTATTTTTAAATGGCGTTTTTGGTATCGTACAGCTGATATTTTTTTCTAAAAAAAAGGTTAAACCAAAGTGTGCCATTTTGTATTTTATGCGGTATACAAGGTGTGACAAATAGTACTGTTTTTTTTTGTCAAAGTTTAAATCAAAAGAAAAATTTAAAATTATGAAATTGGTTATCAAATCTTTCTTAACAAAATTAATTCTCAGATTTTTTATTTTTCTTTTGTTTTGGAGTATTTTATGCGTATTTTACATTCTTTTGCCTCGTGGATTTGACCTGATTTCGCAAATAATTTTAAATATGCATTTTCGCAATCTTCGTCTTTTACAAATAAAACGTACCCAAAGTTATTTTGAAAATGAAGCTTGATTACCAGTGGCGTCCAAGTTGTGGATTGTACCAGATGTTTACAAAAAATACTTTATATGTTTCAAATCAATTTTCTCGCTATTCATTAAAAAAAAGATTATTTTTTTTAGTCATTAGTAACTAGTGACCATTTTTACCAAGGCGTTTTTATATTTTTTTATTTGTTAACCAGGGGCGGAGCTATATTTTTTTCAGAATACACTTTTATTGATACAAAATGGTTCCATAAATTAGAGAAAGCAGGTTCAGCTTATATTTTTTTAAATTATTATGTACAATTTTTTTTTATAACAAGCACATCAGGGGCGTTTTTTATTTTAAAAAGTTTTTATTTAAAAATATTATGTTAGTTCTGTGTGATCCTAAAGTGAATTAGGGAAACCAATCAAATTTTGGTATCATTCGAAAGGTTTAATTTTGCACACCTATTTTCAGCAGGTGTGTACTTTTTGATTTTTTACTCCTGAGATTTTATTAATTTTCTGTACTTTTTGGCCCTTGTAGATGTTGAAGTTACGTCTTTTATGAGCTTAGAAGCAGCAGCATTACCTGAAGCCGGTTGATTAACGCTAGCTGCGTAGGTAAGCTCATGGAGAGGTACCTGCTCGCGAAGTTGTTTTTTCTTTCGTCGTTTACTACGATCGGACAATTCTAGGAAACCTAATATGAAAATAAATTCCCAATGTCCATAGTGGAGTTAAATATTAATAAAAAAGAGAGTTTTACCAACTGAAAACTGTTGGATTTTTCGCCTTCTCCACCAGTTCTACCACTGACTGGTTTTAGACACAGTCCATCCACCAGTCGGGCTTTCTACTATGACGAATCGATAGCAAAAAAACGAACTTTATAAAATACACCGGAGTACCACAAGAATACATACCGGGTGCGACTTGGAGAATAAACGCAGACACGTGTTTTATTCAATTCTAGGAAGTCCTTGCTTGGGCGTCACGGCTTGGTATTCGGTGTCCAGCTATGTACTAATATTGAAGCATTAAGTTTTTCGTCGATACTGGACAAGGGTCATCTCTTCTTTAAATCCGATTTTAAATGCTTCAAATCATGACTTAAAGCATGGAGTTCGTTTTGGGGACACTTCATAATTTTTTGAAGTTTTTGTTCCATAAATGACTTTCTAACATCCAATTTTTTTGCTGTGCTTTCTCTAAAAAACATTATCATATATAATGTTCTTCGAGACATCTCCACAACATATGATGTCGAACCTAAAAAAAATTAAATAATAAAAATAAATTTCTTGTAAAAAAAAGCTTCTACCTAATTTACAAGCTATTTTGAATTTATAAAATACGATGGAAAATTCGTAATCCTCGCTGGAAAAAAATATACCAATTTTAAACAAAATCGGTCATACTATAATTGGTGCTTCCCCCTAAGAGGGGTAAGCTTAGCAACGCCATAATTTTGTATTGCTTTCTTAACTTTATAGTTATAGGGTTTATTTCGTACCAAAATTGAAGCCAATCGGATAAACAAAAGTCATTTAAAATTCACTTGGACGATTCTATTACGTACATACAAATAAAGTTAAATAAAATCTTGTAAAAAACTGGTAACATCAAAGTGATTTTTTTCAAAATAGTGAAAATACGTGGGAAAAAAATTAGCGTATATAATATATAGAAACCCTCTAGTTTTTTAGAAAAAAAAATACATGAATTCTTCTCTTCTTTTTACTTGCCTCAATGTTTTCCCTACAACATAGAAAATAACACATAAAAACAAATACACCATACAATAAAATTAAGTAAATCCCATGTTGTCGACAATCCATAAAAAAAATCCAGAATTCACTTTAAACACAAAAATTCAACCGCAAATTCGTAAAAAATAGAGTGTATCGATAACAGAAGGCCTGTTTTTGCTGGGTTAATACAGCATACCGGTATGTCAAAATTAATGACGTCACGGTATGTTGTTGCCAGACTTAATTCGCCTTGTTACCACATTGCACAATAAAAACATGGATATTAAAAATGGTTTTCAATAAAATGCGTTTTAATTTAATAAAAGTTGGACTATAGTTTAAATTTGACACGTTTATTTGCATGTGCAAGGTTGTCATTTAAAACTATAAATACAGTTATAGCAGTCATGTGACATATTTGGTATTGTTGCCAACCTGAAAACAAAAAAAAAACGTTTTTTTAAATGTCAGGTAGTTTGTAAGTGAAAATGTATTAATTTAAATTTTATTTCAAAGAGTCAATACCAAGAAATAATTTTTTTTGGCAAAAACACGAAACATACTGACGTCAGGTATAACGTTTAACATACTATACTATCTAACTACCTTTCGAAGGTAGTTGAATGCTCGTTTAAACCTCTTATGAGACAACAGGAGTACAATTAAAAAAAATATTAAATTAATAATAATGATGAAAGGTTCTCAAAAATTAAAAACAGGAAAAGTCACATGACACCTAGATCGCACGACCACCAAAATTATCCAAACTTCGCAGGTCCGCCAGCACCACCTTCTGGTTTAAAATCATAGGTTAAGGAATAATTTTTCCCTATGGTTCAAAATTCTCCATGTTTTAGAATTCGAGAATGATCTCTTGTAAAAGATCCGTTTGATTAAATAATTTTTGTTTTATTTGAATTATAGTTCCTAGAGCAGGATGTTCATTTTGTGGTCTTCTACTTTTTACTGAGGTTAAGAAAGTTATAAGGGAATTATATTAAAATTAATTTTTTGTAGTTAATTTAAGTAAAACACCATTAAAACCCTAAAATTAATGTCTATACTAATAAACCATGTGTATTTACTTTAATACGAAGTCAAAATTTTTCTAACTAAAGTTATAATACCTAACGGTTCCCACCTATACGCGCAGACCCTGACTCAAAAAACGCACCAAGTAACGGGACGTGGATTTGCAGTTGTTGAAAATGAGTCGCTTGATGCATTTTTTGGGTCAGAACGCATAGGTGGGAACCAGGTCTAACCCTCGGTATAACCCTACAGTCAAGTGAACCACTGGTATTTTTCATTGTATACTTTAACAAGGAAATTTATCCAATAGTCAACTTTTGAGCCAAAAAGGTCTTTCTGACCTCTGTAGTAACCTAAAATAAACAAGAAAACATAACACACCTCTCTCATAATTCAAATCCACAAGTTATTAATTGAGTAGAGTCTTATTTAGTTATAGACCGAGGAGGTAACAAATGATCCAAAATTTGTACATGTATTGCTAGTAATGCCATGTAAATCTGGTAGTAATGCCAAAGAATTTGTACATGTGTTGCCAGTAATGCCATGTTAATTTATATGGGTAACGCCAACTAATAGTTATAGAATAAAGGCGGGATTACCCAGCAACTAAATGCACAATTTTTAAATTCGGATAAAGTTTGCCTTTAACAGAAAGAGAGAGTAATAGTCTAGCCTATTTGCCCAGGCTAGCTCTTGTCACTCTTTCTCAATATTTTGCCCATAAGCTCCATTTCATTCTGTTTCATTCTTTTTCATTCCATGGTTGATAGTCCCTTGTAAAACACCCACTTGTTAGAGGCCTAAGTGTCCTTGACTTTCACGAAGGGACTTATCCGCTTCCTTAGAGTTTGGCCCCACCAAAGTTGAAGCGTACGTTTCACATGTCTTTGTGTGCTTTTTTGCTTATAAGTTCCATATTTTCTGTGGTTTATACCACAAGTTTTGTCAATTTTTTTACAATTTATTTTCACATTCAGGCTTGCCAACCAAAGAAAAAAAGCAATGTAACCATGACGTCACACCTAAGTTAAATGTTACGTCATTGTAAGGTGTAGTTACTCTCAAAAATACCGGTCACCCTGTTACCATACATACCGGTATGCTGTATTAACCTCGCAGAAATCGACCTAAAGACCTGCGTAATAAACGAAGGCTATAGTCTAATCATAAAGAAGAGAGAGTAATAAAACGATTTAAAACTCATTTTTCTCGAACGTACCATGGTGTTTTGCAGCAGCAGTTAAAAATATATATTATATTTTAATCTGATAGAGAATTTTTTTTTTATTCGTGTTTTGTTTTTGCATTATAATACGTAGGTATGCAGATAATGCCATAATTATTCCAGGTGCACCCACAAAAGTGAGGGTTAAATAGCAATGTAATAATATAATTTTATGATTTTAGGAATTTTAGATTATTAGCAATTTTTGTTTCTTCTTGGTATTATAGGTACTTATGAGTTTGTTCTAAATATTATTTTTACTAGGTAATTAAGAGTAATTCTCTCTGAAATATTAAAGTTCACTACAAATCTACTTTGCTTTTTATTATAGTTTTAACTTTTAAAGTGTGTGCAGTTTGTGTATCTAGAAAGTAAAAAAATATGGCAGTACAAATAAAAGTCGTGCGCATTTAACACTTAGAGAAAAACAAACAGTTCTTAGTGTGTTCGATAATCTGCAAAAAGACTATAAAACATTGACAGTGGATAATTTCGTAACGAAGTGTTTTAATTTTACCCAATTTGGAAAATCAACTATTTATAGAATACCACATGAAAGAAAATTAGAATCATTAAAATCGCCGCTATCAAAGTCTGGGAGAAAACCAATAGAAATTGATGACGACCAAAAAAAAGCATTAAGGCGGTTAGTTCATTCCTTTTATTTTAGAAAGGAAATTCCCACTGTTGATGAAGTTTATGCTTCAATAAAACAAGATGATGAGTTTCCAAATATTGGAAGAACGAAATTGTGGAAAACTTTAAGATAAATTAATTTCTCTTGGGAAAAACATAACAGAAAGGCGGTTTTAATAGAAAGTGACGAGATTTGCTGGAGTCCAATGAAAAAGGGTTTGTAAAAGGAGGTTTTGATCTTTCCGTCAAACCATACTGGCGATTATCACGAAGACATGAATGGTAATATATTTGAAGAATACTTTCAGCAAATGTTAGACCTAATGCCTCATGGTTCAGTAATAGTAATGTACAACGCCAGTTACCATTCCAGAAACCATGAAAAAGCACCAACTACAGCATGGAGAAAAGCTGATATTTGTAAGTGGCTTACAGAAAAAACATAAATTTTGAGGCATATATGGTAAAAGAAGAACTGCTATCATTGGTAAATAGCCACAAAGAAAAATTGTTTTATTAAATTTTATAGAACTTTTCACATATTTATTATTTTCTTCAATAATACCTATATACCGCGATACTTAAAATTTAAGTTTCCCCCAATTGCGGCGCTTATGAGAATAGTTTATCGCTTGCCTTCTATTGTTGTCGGTTTTGGGTTCTATTGTATTCTCCGGTCAAACAGGGTGAGGTATATAAAAATAATGTTTACTTGAGGTACATTAGAAAATTTTTAAAAGAGAACTCAATACAAAATTTATCCAAATTTGCATTTTTATTACTCTCTCTTCTTTATGAACAGACTTTAGAGACGTTGCCTCATATGCAACTATTTCAAAAAAGTTTCAAAACAATGACGTCACATAGTACGTCATAGTTTGACAAGGCGCTTGTGGCTCGAATAAACTAATGTTTCATCGGCACCAAGAAAACAAAAATATAGAAGGAATCTTTTCACAAATCTATTTATATAAAAAATCTTTGTGGAAAAGGTGGAACAACAAAAATAAAGGCGCGATGAGTTAACGAGAAGTTAGCCACAGTATTTGACAGTTAACTAATCCCTCGTCTATAGTCCAACGTCTTGCCACTGATTTCTATTTCTCTCTTTGTCGAAAAGAGAGAGAAGCAACAGATGGCAGCGGCACAAAATTTCAATGTGGAGTCTAGGCAAAAGACGCATGAGCTAGTTCGAAACAAACAAAAAGCTCGTTTCGAAACCATTCAAATTGGTGGAAAAGTGACGTCATTGATAACGACCGGGAAAAATTGACATTTAAATTGATTCTATAAATAATAAAAAAAAACAAAACTTTTTTTAATGTATGCGGATTTTACTAAATTGTTGGGAAGAAATACATTAGTTTCTAGGTTGTAAATAGTTTTTAAGCACTATTAACACGAGGCTTCAGAGTTGTGACGTATTTATAGAAAAAGTTTTTTAAAACGGGTTCAATGTAAGAAAACGCCTTAGATTCCGACTACCTGACCAACTATATAGCCGAGTGAGGGCCTATTTTATACCCGTTTCATTATAGTGTAGAGGCATATGTCGATAATTTCTGTCCCGTGGGATTTTTTATGAAGGAGTCTTGTGACTATGTGGGATTGATAGCTCTTTAGTCACATAATCAAGTGTTTTCGGGTGTTTTGTTCGCATTCATATAGAAGGGGTTGATATGACGACATCTTTCAAGATGGCGGCCAAAAATCATAAAAAATACAGCTTTCGCAACCGGGGCATGATTATACACGATTCAGGTAATAGGAGAACCAAATTTGGCAACACAGATAAAAAGGTCGAGTGCGACAATTCTGTTAAAAAAGAGTTGTTCAGATATGACGCGTTTCAATATGGCGGCTGATATATCAAAATGGCGACCTATTTTATTTTATTCAATTTCGTAAAAACGCAAAAATGACAAGGTGGCCATCAATTCTTACGGACTTATCTCCGCTTACTATGAAAAAAAAGTTTAGTTGATGCATGAGCTTTATTGACCTTGAAAATACCATGTAAATTTTAAAAACCAGCTTTTTCTAATGTTTTTTCCAATTTACCACTACGCAAAAACTTTAAGTGCCGAAGATGAAATTAAACTCTTAGCCATAAAAAAACACTTCATTTTAAATCTCCTTAGCATTTTTTTTTGATCTGGCGTCCCAGATGTTTATGCTATACCTCGGTAAAATTGAACTATATGCCTGTTGTTTTTATTAAACTTCGGAATTTTATGTTCTGCTCAATTGTCTAGCCAGCAAAGTCATTTAAATTACCTATAAGAAAGTAAACAGAAGTTACATTACCATATTCTAGGCTAGGTGTTTTAAATACCTTTTTCCAAAATGGCGGTCGAAAACCCATAAAAAAATTCTAATTATGCCAGTAGGGGAGGACTATACTTGTTTATTAACATTCATAATAAAATTCAAGGCTAAGGATTTACCAGCTATTAAGTCATACATTCATGTGCCTCCGGGGGTTTTCCGTGTAGAAGGGCTTGTTATGGATAGAAACAATAGGCTTATAGTAATTTTTATCGGGGTATAGCATAAACATCTGAAACGCCAGAAAAAAAAAAATGGTAAGGAGGTTTAAAATTAAGTGCTTATTTTTGGCTGTTAATTTCATCTCCGGCACTTAAAGTTTTTGCATAGTGGTGAATTGGAGAAAACACTACAAAAAGCTGGTTTTACATTTTACGTGGTATTTTCAAAGTCAATCAAGGTCATGCATCAACTAATTTTTTTTTCATAGTAAGCAGAGATAAGTCAACAAGAATTAATGACCACCGTAATTTTTGTTTTTTTACGAAATTGGATAAAATAATATGTGGTTATAGGTCGCCACTTTGATATATCAGCCGCCATATTGAAAGACGTCATAGCTAAACAAAATTTTTTTTAACATTATTGTTGGAATTTACTTTCTTATCTTTGTTACGAAATTTGGTCCTCTTCGCTTTTATAGTTGATGAATAGCGCCCTTTAGTATGTTATTTGTGTAACTTGTTCATTTGACTGGTGTATTTTTCAAGGTCATGAAGCTTCAAACTGCATCAAACTCTAAGGATCCAATTTGGCATACATGCCTAATAGTTTGAGGTACATTTGAAGTTGGTCTAACAAAACGTCGAATTATTAAGATGTTTTGAAGAAAAAATGGCAAAAATCTAGTTTTTGCGATTTTCAATGTCATTTGAATATGGATGACCTGGAAAGTGAATTTTTTGGAATCCTTGTCTTCTAGTTATATGGAATGGAGTATAATCATGCCTCGATTGCGAAAGTTGTATTTTTTATGATTTTTGGCCGCCATCTTGAAAGATGTCGTCTTATCAACCCTTTCTACACGAATGCGAAGAAAACACCCGGTAGCACTTGATTGTGTGAGTAAAGAGCTATCAATCTTACATAGTCACAAAACTCCTTCATAAAAATACCACGGACTTACACATGCCCCTTCACTATTAGTACGGTTACTTATGTACCAAAAAAACGCAATTGGAGTGCCATTCAGAGTAGTTCGTAATTCCCACTTTTGTCCGAATTTTGGTTGGTTGTTAAGCCACCCCCCCCCCCTCGAAAGATATTTGGGTTTTGGTGTGCTTATAATTTCGAACCAATTTTGAACTACTTTTAAAAATTTTAAACCGCACTCCTTCCTGGTTTTTTAATAATCAAAATGGCTGAAATTAGCTTGATTAATTATTTTTTTTAAATAACTTTGAAAATAGTTTAAAATTATAAGCATATCAAAGTCCGAAATTTTTTTGGGAGAGGTGTGGCTTGACGTCAAAAAAAAAACAGTGTTAGGAGTGGATTTTTCCAATTAGTTCTTAATTTTGGGATAGTTTCTTTTAATTTTTCTCTCCCCCCTCACTTTGAATATTAAAAAAAACAGGAAGGAGTGAGGTTCAAAATTTTTGAAAGTGGTTCAAAATTAGTTTGAAATTAGTTCAAAGTTATAAGCATATCAAAACTCGAATATCTTTTGCGGGGGGGGGATAGGTGTGGTATGACGTCAACCTGCACCCCCCACCATATTTAAGAAAAAACAGTATTACCAGTAGATTTTTTCAAATTATTTTTAGTGATATTAGGAGTTCGAAATTAATTCTTAATTTTGGGATATAGATATATCCAGTGGGATTTTTTATGAAGGAGTTTTGTGACTATGTGGGATTGATAGCTCTTTAGTCACACAATCAAGTGTTACCGGGTGTTTTGTTCGCATCTGTGCAGAAGAGGTTGATAGGACGACATCTTTCAAGGTGGCGGCCAAAAATTATAAAAAGTGCAACTTTCGCAACCGGGGAATGATTATACTCGATTCCATATAATTCGAGGACCTGGATTCCAAAAAAATTACTTTCAAGGTTATCCGACCTTAAATGACCATGAAAATTGCAAAAAACAAGACTTTTGTCATTTTCTCTTCAAAAAATCTTAATAATTCGACCTTTTGTCAGACCAACTTCAAATATACCCCAAAGTATTAAGCATGTATGCCAAATTGGACCCTTAGAGTTTGATTCAGTTTGAAGCTTTATGACGTTGAAAAATTAGCGAGCAAAATTAACAAATTGCAAAAATAACATACTAAAGGGCGCTATTTATCAATTAATAAATCCGAGAGAACCAAATTGGGTAACAAAGATTAGAAGGTCAACTACAACAACTTTGTTGAAAAAAATTTTGTTTAGGTATGAGGCGTTTCAATATGGCGGCTGATATCTCAAAATAGCCTAGTCCAGAATATGGTAATGTATATCTAACTTCTGCTAACTCTTTTATAGTTAATTTAAATGACTTTGTTGGCTACACAAGTGAGTAGAACATAAAATTTAAAGTTCCGAAAGTAAAAACAAGAGGCATATAGGTGATTTTTACCAGAGTATAGCATAAACATCTAAGACGCCAGATCAAAAAAAATGGTAAAAAGGTTTAAAATTAACTGTTAGTTTATGGCTAAGATGTTAATTTCATCTTCGGCACTTAAAGTTTTTTCGTAGTTGTTAATTGTAAAAAAAACAATACAAAAAGCTAGTTTTTAAATTTTGCATGGTATTTTCAAGGTCAATCAAGGTCATGCATCAACTAATTTTTTTTCATATTAAGGGGAGATATGTCAACAAGAATTGATGGCCATCTTGTCATTTTTACTTTTACGACATTGGATAATATAAAATGTGGTTATAGGTCGCCATTTTGATATATCAAAACCGCCTTATTGAAACACGTCATAGCTGAACAAATTTTTTTTTTAACAAAATTGTTGGACTTGATCTTCTTATCTTTGTTGCCAAATCTGGTTCTCTTCGCTTGAGTAGTTGATGAATAGTGCCCTTTAGTTATTTTTGCAATTTGTTAATTTTACTGGGGTATTTTTCAAGATCATGAAGCTTCAAACTGCATTACACTCTAAGGATCGAGTTGCCTGATAGTTTGAGGTACATTTGTAGTTGATTTGACGAAAAAGTCGAATTATTAATATTTTTTGAAGAGAAAATGGCAAAAATCTTGTTTTTTGCGATTTTCAAGGTCATTTAATGTCGGATGATCTTAAAAGTAAATTTTTTGGAATCCTCGCCCTCGACTTATATGGAATCGAGTTTAATCATGGTCTGGTTGCGAAAGTTGTATTTTTAGGATTTTTGGCCGCCATCTTGAAATATGACGTCATATCAAACCCTTCTATACGGATGCGAGCAAAACACCCGGTAACACTTGATTGTGTGACTAAAGAGCTACCATTCACACATAGTCACAAAACTCCTTAATTAAAAATCCCACGGACTTACACATGCCCCTTCACTAATAGTTGGGGTGTAGCTTGTCGTCCAGCTGCACCCCTCATTTTGAATATTAATAAAATCCAGCAAGAAGTGAGGTTCAAAATTAGTTCGAAATTGGTTCATATCAAAACTCGAATATATTTCGGGGGGGGCGAGTTGACTTCAATTTGTCGCCTAATTTCCAATAGAAGCTTACCTTAATAAGTTTTTTTATTCAACTTCTTTTATTTTTAATAGGTACAAATTGCCCACCCAGAAAAAAGTGTAAGCAACCGACAATTTATACCGTTTCCATTGATCAAATCGGTTTGCTTAAATAAGGGTAAGGACATATATACATACATTTTTAAGTTAACTAAGGGTGCTGATACCTGCACTTTATTCTAAAAGCGAATTCTTTTGAGAAAAATAGTGCGCCACTCGTGATGCACCGTAACTGATTCGGTGCTGTCAAAAAGTTGCACCAGTGCAATTCGAATGGAACACGTAATTTCTTCAGCTGCACATTCAGACCTAACCAAATCTTTTTTTTATTTTTGTTTTTTACTTACCTGTCAATCCTACCTTTTTCGCTTCCATACTTTAAACGCTACTGTAATGATATTATTACAGCGATTCCTGCAGGAAGTCAAGATTTAATACTATATATTTTTAATAGCTAGACTTCAGTTCACAATAGAACCTAAAGCACCAGATAAATCTATCTCAAATTTATATACTAAAATATTTCGATCTGAAACAAATATTTTATCAGTAGACTGGTATCATAAACCAACTTTCTCTGAAAGTTTTATCAATTTTCATTCTCACCATCCTCTTATATTCAAAACCTAAAAACCAGAGCAACTATACTTTCGGACCAACAATTTTGGAAAAAAAATCTGAACTATATACGACAAATACTAATAAAGAACCATTATCCCATCTCTCTTAATGAATCACAATAATTTCCATCAACAATATGACCCAATACAAACCACATAAGAAGTTTGTTATTTAAAAATACCATACATTAAAGGATTATCTGAGTCTTTAGGAAGTATATTAAAACAAGAAAAAATCAGCGTTGCTTACAAAAATGAAAATACCATTGGAAAACATTTCTACACGAAACTTAAAACCAAAATTCCGAAAGAACATCACTCAAACATAATATATAAGATTCCCTGCTTAGATTGCAACAGAGTATACATAGGACAAACCTCCCGATATCTCAAAACACGATTACAAGAACACCACCGAGACCAAAAAAATGCAAATTTAAATGCAAAAAACAACAAAACAGCTCGTGCTACACACATTTGTAGCTATGGTCACAAATTCAACTATGATGACACAGAAATTCTGGACACCCAAAAAAATATCAAAAAAAGGCAACTCACTGAAATAATTAACATAAAAAACATAAAAATACCGTCAATTTTAGACTAGATATTGAAAACTTAAATTCTGCTTACGACAATCTTATAATGGCCATTATATAAAATACATTTTCACAAAAGATCAGTTAGATCAATATAGTTTTTGGGGAAAAAAATTAATTATATATAAAAAAAACAATTTGATCAAAACCAAATAACATCCTTTTTTTTATTAGTTATCTAAATGAGTGGCTAGGGAAAAAAATTAATAAAACCACTTTTTTTTCTAGTCATTTAAAACATACAGTACGAAAGAGAGTACCTTTGTTAAGAATATAAAAAATTTTATTTTAAACATTTTTGGTTTTTTAACTTGTTTTGTTCTTGTTTAAATGTCTTTTAACTGTGAAGTCCTAAAAAATAGTCTTTTATATTTATTTTGTATGTAACGTGCGTTCTTTTTTTTTTCTTCTTTTCACAATTTTAATATTGTTTATTATTTCTTAATCCTGCGAGAGGGGAA
Organism: Oxystoma pomonae; assembly: GCA_963921995.1. Taxonomy (NCBI): domain Eukaryota; kingdom Metazoa; phylum Arthropoda; class Insecta; order Coleoptera; family Brentidae; genus Oxystoma; species Oxystoma pomonae. The sequence goes on from OY998165.1 coordinate 40,424,585, forward strand.
AAAAAAGAAAAAAAAAAGTAAAAAAATTAATTAGCTGTGTATACAAACAAACAATGACTTTTAAATCAACAGGTTTAACTAGCTTCTTTTATTTTTCTTTTGTATTTTATTTTAGAAACCCTGAAGATTATGTAAAATACATCGAAACGTCGGTAAATTTGAATTTGTTTTTCATTCTCCTGACCTTAAACCCACAAAATTTGTTTTTTACTTTTACAGGCTCTTTAGGCTCGATTTATGCTCGCAACGTAGATCAACGTACGTCAGAGTGCACAGGCTTTTTACCCCATAAAAAACCTGTGCACTTTGTCTTAGGTTGATCTAAGTTGCGGACATAAACCGACCCTTAGCCCAAGGTTTAGCTTATAGTTTTTTTATAATGCATTAACTTACAAAGTAGTGGAGAATGGGCTCGCTTAAGACCTTAACTGAACCAGTTTATCACTCAAAAAATTCCAAATAAGGCCTGCTAACGTAAGCAGGTTTTACACAGTTAACTTATAATTCCTGCTTGCTGGTAAATTTAAAAATAATATTTTCAATAAAGTTTTTTTATTTTTGGCATTTCTTGCCTGTGGTACAATGCACAACACTCTTCTTCTTCATCTTCTTCACTGCTACTCGCTAAAAATTCGGATAATAACATAAAATTCCGACGAAATGAATCCGCCGCTTTTAAAACATTTAAAATTGAGTACCGCACCAGCTCAAAAAGCTCGTGCCCAAAAATGCGCACTAAGTGCGCACCCAGTGGCGCACTAGTTGTGCATTTTGTTCTCAATAGAATTCGCTACAAGTTCAGTTGGACTAATTTTTTAACACTGACAATGATGAAAGAGAGAAGATCAAAAGATCTTGGCAAGAAAGAACGAAAATTCAAAATTGGATGAGTGTCTCACAAGGAACACACAAAAGATCAAAGTGAAAGGAGAAACAATTAAACGATGTTTCGCACGGGGTGACCAGCGTGGGTTCGTCAGTGGATTCACTAGTCACCCTCAATCCAGACATCACTCAACACCATCGCTCACTCTGACTTCCAACTCTGAATCACTCACATTTGTGAGTGATGCCTATTTAGGCATCATTCCGCATGGTACTTATTATAAGTCACTTGGTACGGGTTCGTCCTGGCGTGTTTATCTTTCCAATAGGAATATGCTCCTAAGACAATTAAAGCAAGAAGTTAAACTTCCAAATCAGTTATATCAACCGAAAAGAATCTAAAAAAGAGAAGATCAAAAGATCTTGGGAGAAAAGAACGAAAATTCAAAATTGGATGAGTGTCCCACAAGGAACACACAAAAGACCAAAGCGAAAGGAGAAACAATTAAACGATGTTTCGCCTGGGGTGGTGTTGAATGATGTCTGGATTGAGGGTGACTAGTGAATCCACTGACGAGCCCACGCTGGTCACCCCGGGCGAAACGTCGTTTAATTGTTTCTCCTTTCGCTTTGGACTTTTGTGTGTTCCTTGTGGGACACCCATCCAATTTTGAATTTTCCTTCTTTCCTACCAAGATCTTTTGATCTGCTCTTTTTGCAATTTATAATTTTTTAAAGATTTCTGTTAAAAAAAAAGTACAGGCTCCTGTATTTTATTCCCTATATATTTTATGTCTGCTGTTACTTGATTGTGCCAATTGTATATAACCAGGCTTCTCGGGGGGGGGGCAGGGGTTTCACCCAAAACCCCCCCTTTCCCTCGGTGCGCCACTGCATTTATTGACCCAACTTTTTTTTTAATGGAACTATACGCCTCCATTACATTTTTGCAATGGCCTACGAAATCGTCGAAATATATTGCATGCTTGGGTTCTTATTATTAGTTTGTGAGATATCTGCTGAAGAAATAAATAAAAATAAAATTAAACAACGCTGACGCTTATGGCAATAATACCCAAACCTTCCATTTGCAGTAAAAAATTGCGACAGAAGCCTGATACTTTCGTATTTTGTTACTTTTGTTTTGTCAACTGTCATGTGAAAAACTACAAAATGATGGGTGTCTATAGTTACTTTCTATCGAGTTGTGTACGCTATTTTTCTTACCACCACTTTAGGATTTAGTACGTATTTTTAATTATTATTAAATTTTTTTCACTTTTATTTATTTTCTTCTCTAGACGAAAATGGTTTCGGTCTATTTCTGAAGCTTCTACAAATCATAGCCTACTAGATACCTACATTGTTTGGATGGTTTGTTGTCATTCATTTTCGTCACTAGGGAAGAAAACATTTTCGTCTCTAGAGACGAAAAGAAAATTGATATGCCTGTGAAATATAAAACTCTCTGAGACGTTATAGAGTGCAGATTTGGTTACTTTCGTATGTGGTCGTAGAAAAAATGGTTTTCGTGATCATCGTCTAATGAAAAAAATTAAAAAAACACGAAAAAAATCAACCATAATATACCAGAAATGGGGCTAGTTACAAAATATTTTTTTTCTATTTTGATCATCCCGATTGGGTTATTCTGGGGATGTTCCTGAGAAGTTCTGTGCTATTAGGATGTGAGATTACGTTGTTTGTTTTATTTTTATCTAATTTTATCTTTTTGTGAAACCACTTTCTATTTAGTACTTTGGCGTTGTATTTTTACCATTACTAAATAAGAATAACAAAAATATCAAAGTAAAATTACAGCTCTTTTTGTAGGTACTAAAAATATATCTGCTGGCCTGATCAGTTTTTTAACTGGAACTAATTGGCTAGCACACGTCGATTGAGAGTTTTAATTACCTTTAATCCTGCTATTTCAAAATGTCATTTAGTTTACCGGGGATGGTAAAGAACTATTTTTTTTTTCAAATAGGAGACCCTGTACCTACATTTTTGAAATATACAGATAATTCTCTCTCCACTAACACAACACACTATTGGTCTATAAATTGTATGAATACTTACTGCTTTTGCGCCAACTTACAAGGGCAAGTTATAATTTATTTAATTTTTTAACTGAGACACTGTACTGTAACTTTACCACGCGTGAATGGATAAAAATAATAATAACGTTTCCCTTACAAATTCAGCTGGAAATACCTTAATAGGGACTTATCGGACATTTTAGGTTGACTTTAATAAAGTCCGCATTATTTTTGACAGTTCCGCACAAAGGTAAAGAATTATTACATATTTTTTGGCACTTACACATCTGTTATGAGCCTGCGTGGTGCGGCGTTCTCCTTGGTTGCTGATGCTATCCAAAACCTACGTTTAGGCTATCCAGACTGAGTTTTTTTAATCGCGGCGCTATCAAAATAATGCTGACTTAACATAATACTTTTGCCTACCTTTAATAGGGACTTATCGGACATTATAGGCTGACTTTAATAAAGTCGGCACTATTTTGGCCAAGTCCGCACAAAGGTAAACAATAACTACATAATAGACACTTAAAGTTAATTTTCAGTTTTATCAGTATTCGTATCCTTATCTCTATCGAGTCGATCAATTCAGCAGGTGCACTTTTAAAATCATGGCGAATGCCTGAAAGCTCCAGCTGATCAAATGCACGAAAACCTCGTTAGGTACGATAAGGGAGTCGTAACATTACGACCGTCCCTGCGTACATTTGATCAGCTGGATACACCTGGATACGACGGATGGAGGATACGAATGCTGATAAACCCGAAAATTAACTTTAAGTGTCTATTTTTAAGCCGTTTTACATCTGCTATGGAACGGCGCAATTCTTGGTTGCTGGGGCTATCCAAGACCTCCATTTGGGCTATCCAGCCAGAGCTTTTTTGATCGCGGCGCTGTCAAAATTATGTTGACTTAATATAATGTTTGTGCCTATCTTTAATAGGGACTTATCGGTACATAAAGTCAGCATAGCCTAACTTTAATAAACACGGCATTATTTTTGGCAATTCCGCACGAAGTTTAAAAGGATTCTGAGATTGTGTTTGCTATCAAAATAATATCGATTTTCATAATGTTTGTGCCTGCCTTTAATAAGTGGCATAGCCAGGGAGGGGGTTTTGGGGGTTAAACCCCTCAAGGAAGTCCAACCCAGGGAGATCTTTAGCTCCTCCACTTTTTTGACCCTTTACTTCGGTTTGTGACGTGTGTTTGGTATGATTAAGTAGCATTTATACAGGCGAATATTCCTTTGATCTTTGAAATGCCGACAAATATTCGCTCGAACTATTTATTTAAAGATTCGCGCAAAAGGTTCGGGCCAAAAGGTTCGGGGTTAGGGTAAAAATGTTCGCGGTGTTTGGACAAAATTTGCTGAAAGAAATGTTTGGAATAAAATAAAAATTACAAAAATTATTTACCGTAAATCATTCAACTGAATTGTAATATAAAAATTAAATTTTAGAACCTTTCCGAAGGAAAAAAACGATTTGACGCTTGGGTTTTGGTGGTGGGGTGCAAGCATAACAGCAACAATTAGGTACAAACTTATTTAGTAGACATCTACCAACCTCACAATTTACCACTCAGCAAATAATAATTTTTCGGTTTTCGTCGGCTTTTACTATTTAATCGAAAAATAAAATAAAATATTTTTGGTGTTCCAATTTAATTTCAAGAATTGAGGTCAGTGATGTGAGACCTAAAATATTATCTATTATCACTTTCAAAAATATATTTCCAACAAATATTGAGAAAATTGGCCCGAATGTTCGTGGCAAATGTTCGTTGCAAATGTTTGAGTATTCGGGCAAAAGTTCGTCGAAAAAGGTTCGCCAGATTTGGCCCGAATTTTTGGACGAACTCTCTCTGTATAAATGCGCCTTTAATTGTTACAATTGTAGTTTAATTTTAAGGAATTTTTATCACCACCATTCAAAACATGTAATAAATGGCATTCCTAGTATAATTTTCGTTAAAATTTTCATCTGCAGCGCATTTATGATTTGGCAGCAAATCTATATATATATCACTGCAACCCAGCTCTTCTACTTTTTGAAAAATATTTTACAAAAAACCTAAAATATCAAAATTTTTTTGTTTTTCTCCAAATTTTCGCCTGAGACGCTATACCAATATTAAATATTGTTACAATTTTGTTTAATATTAAGCAATTTTTTTTGTCAACAAAATTTGAAACGCATTAAAAATAGCATTTTAATGTAATTTCTTAAAAATTTTTGAAAAACATCTTCAAATTTTTCCAGATGAGATTTTCTTTCAAAAATAGACATTTTTGTTTCGTATACACTAACCTAACACTTATTAAGCTGCCCCTCTCCCCTCCCTTCAGCTCAAGAGCTCAAGCAATAGGCACCTTCCTAATTTCGGTTTTTGATTTTTGTTAAATGATGAAACCCCCCAGAGTCGATTTCTGGCTACGCCACTGGCGGCACTGTCAAAAATAGTGCCGAGTCACTTTATGTACCGATAAGTCCCTATTTATGCTAAGGGATAGATTTACTAGTGTAGGATCATTTTCTGTGGATTTTAATAACGTTAAAATATACAGGGTGTCTGGGTGGCTATTAGAAAAAAATCGTCTTTTGCCATTCCCAGTAAACGACCCAACCCGGTATGGTCCAAAAAAGTAGTAAATGTTTTGTCTAACTTTTCTATAGCCATGGTCTGGCTAACCAAAAACGACGTTTGGCGATGCAGAAAAATTAGCATGCCCAGTAGGAAAGATTTGTTAAAAATATTATTATCTATACGTTTAAAATTGGACTCTGAATTGTGAATAAAAACGGTTTGAAATTTTTAGGTCCACATAATTTTGTGGAATATGTAAAGGATATTGCCAAGCAGTTCAGGAAGTTAATATATGCCGTTTTCCCAAAACTTGATCCAAATTGTAAACGTGACCCTGGGTTTGGGCCAATAGATATAGCGAAAAAAATTGCTAACTTGCTTAAATGGATAATAAGACTGTTTCGAGTTGGAATCTTAGGTTGGTATAGGTACATGTGCAACATTTGTTAGAATTCCGTCAATTAGAAATTGTATCGGATAAGGAAACCCTGACACTGTAAACTTGGATTACCTTTTAATTTTTGTAAATTTTCTAGTAAAATCTAGAAATTTTGACAGCCGTTATGGTAGTGTTTAATAATTACTACAGTGGCGGTCAATCAGGGCAGAATTAAATAATGTCGTTTCCAAATACTATAAACTATTTAATTAATACAAAACAAAAATTATTGAACTTTTATTAGGAGAAGTCAGTATTTGGAAACAATATTGACAGTAGGCAAAAGCTTAAATCAATAAAACATATATGATAACGTTACCGAGGCAATGAAAATATTGAAATTGACATTGAGCAAGTCATTGACCGGTTTACCCAAAAAAAACTGGAAACTAACTTTTTTTGAGAAAGGCATTTTATATTTGAGATATGCAATATAAAAGGAAATGTTTCAACATAAAAAGCTTTTTAGATCTCCAAAAAAAGTATTAAGCTATTAGGTTTTATTTGTCGTTTGTTTGTTATCTATGTTTTTTATAACTGAAAAAGTTATACGTAGTTACTCAAGCGCGGATTTCAAGGGCGGTAGGGGGGTATTTAGCCCCCCCTCACCCTGGATTTAATCTTTTTGTGGCGTAAGATATTTACGGTATTAACTTAATTTTGTGTTAACAATGGCATTTGTAGTGTCACTTTCTTAAAAATTTTCGCCTGCTGCGCTTTGAAACCATGGATATATTTACAATTGCGGCGCAATGATACGTTGATATTTGCGATTTTAGTTTAATTTGACTCAAAAATTGCATTTTCGGCGTATTTAAACATTTTTTTAAACAAAAAATATATGAAATAAACAACTTAAACTTTAAGAACCGCCTCCCCCCCCCGCTATAATTGAGGCCAAATACGTGCTTGTAGTTACTAAGTTTTGTTTGCATATATTGATATGTCCCTCACAAAAACTATGCTTTTATTCTAGTTTTATTTTCGTATCGAAACCGCCCCCCCTCCCTTTTCAAATGGCTGGGACCGCCATTGCTTACTACCACTCCCACTCACCGATTCTAACAGAGTTTTTGGAACACAGCTTAAAGTTAAAATTTTTAAAGATGAGAGAATATAGAAAATTGCGCTCTATTTTACAAAATTAGTGTTTTATCTGCTGGCACTTGATATTATTTTAGTAGGTATTTTTAATAAAACACATGCCAAAATTCTTCAAAATTAAACAATAAAAATAACCAAAACGAAATGTCTCCTTAGCTTACGTCAGTGGTAGTGGTTCATTACCACAACGGAATTACAATTAGCTAATGCGCAGGTGCAGTAATTTTTATAATATGTGCAGAAAACTCGTTTAAATTTGTTTATTGTTTCTCTAAAAAATATAAGAGTCATGTAATGTCTAGGAGGCATTGCAGGGCTTTTTTTTTGTTTGTTTTTAATAAAACCAAACCATATATGGGCAAATATTCGTTAACTGTACATTTCGAAGATTTTTTTCTTCCAAAACAAAATTTGAAAATAGGTCAGTTTACACTAAAAAAACAGGTTCTTGATTGTTTCTAATTTTTTAGAGTAAATTGTTTAATGACAAATTATGGATCGGTTATCTCAAATTCAGAAGGAAGATAGAAAATATAGGAAATGTGGTCATTACCATAACTCTTCTTCCAAGAATTGGTTTTAGCTTCATTGTTATTAGTATTGTAAAACTATATCAAAAAATTGTTTTGGAGTTTAAGTGGCTGAACTGGAACGTACATTTTTTCTGTTAAGGAAGATACTTGACATTTTTATGAAGAAGTACTGTAAAAAAAACTTGTCATTTTTAAATCATAGTTTATGTTTTTATAACTCTTTATATCTTTTCAATCTTATAATTGTAAAGCCCCTTTTTTTCTTAAAATTGACAAGGAAAACAAAATGGGATTATTTTCTGGCACAAGATCTGGTTAATTTAGCTATGCAATAAGAAGGAAGTAAAGTTATGGTAATGACAGTTGTGTTATGGAAATGACTCACTATATAAAAAAATCTTTATTAAACATATTTGAAACAAAAGAAAAAACACTAACTAACAAACAATTAAGGAAACAAAAAATAAATCCTGAGAAAAAAAAACAAAATCTTAAAACTAAAAATGTATTTAAATATTAGCAATCAAACACTTAACTAATCAAATACGTCTTCTTTTAAAAAAAAGTAATCATAGCTTCGTCTTCGCTTACAAAGTGTCGTTTTGTTGCAGCTTAAGCGGGCTTTATTTTGCCTAAAATTTCTTTAGCCTCGATGGTCTGTCTGTCGAGAGTGGAAGGCCATCAAAATTTTCCTCCAAAAGGAGTAGGGTGCATAAACTCACTCATTCCCGTAGACCCGTGCAATCCAATCATTTTGTTTAAGTGCTTTCAACACATCATCAGATTAATCTTTTATGTTTAAAGTTTGAGTAATCTGTGGATCTAAGGCAGAATGATCACAATCTGTTCACAAAGGAGGCTAAAATAAATCTTGAAGAAATTGAGGTCAGTAACATGCCATACAATTTGATGAATTTTTATCATGTCTTTAACGGTTTAATTTTTTCGTAGAGAAGAGAACCAAATTTTCCAAATTCATTTCGGGGAATTATAAACAAGGAAATTTTTGATTCAGCCTTATAATTTGATAGTATATCGTACATAGTTTGGGATTATTAATATCATGTCCGTGTGCAACAGCTTCATCTGCGTTTGACATAACTGCGCTCCCTATGTTGTCAGCAGCCCTTTTTCCATAGCCTGCCTCAGTAAAGTGTCAAAATATGGATTGCATTATTATTTCCTTTTATTGCCAATATTTTTCTCATTGAAACTTTTTTTTTCTTTTATATTTTTCTTAATTTTCGGCCCTTTTTCTCTCAATACTTACTTCTTTCATTTTCTTTAATTGTTCTTTTAGTTTTGTTATAGTGCTCTGGTCCTCCATCTTTCTTAAAGGCAAAAAACAAATACTTATAGTCAACTCCGTAATGCTAAGTCATTACCTTAATGCAAAAACCTCAGGAAGAAAATTATGGTAGTGACAAAAAGTGCTATTATGGTAATGACATTTGCCTGTTTGGCCGATCAACAAAAAAAAAGGAGGTTATGTTATAGGAAAACATGGTCATATTTTTATTTGCTTTTCGGAAAAACAAACTGGCCCCGATTGTTGTGACATAAAGTAAGAGTAGCATATTATGGTAATTACAAAAAAATGTGTCTGCAAAAAAAACTTGCCTTTTAAATTATTTTTTATTCGGCCTGCCACATGCACTCTGTCTCATGTCTATCGTCAAACTAAATCGTAAGAAAAATATTTACAGATATAAAATGTATGCTATTTTTCAACAAGTGTCTTAAAAGAAGAAAATTATAATAAATTGAAATCGAAAATTTGGTTTGGGGACACGTTATGGTGTTGAAATTTGACCCCTTTTTTCCAGTCAAACATGGAAAAATTTAAATATATAACAAAAAATTGAGATAAGCACATGTAGGCGTGATGTATATATGTACCATAAAATCCAGGTTGGGGTCAAATTTTAAATATATTAGCTGGGGACACAAAATGTACACTTAACGGATATTTGCCCATATATCTTGATATTGGTCCACCGATTGATGCCATCATCAATAGTTTAGGAACCGCAAGTAAGGCCGAGAATAACATTCTGATCTTCAAAGGAAGCGAAAAAATATATTTTTGAAGTAGAAAGATTGTGATTATTGTTATTTTATTAGTGTGTGTTATAGTTTTTCTATATAATGTGTCATTTTTTTTGCCAAAATTTATGCTGCAGGCAAAAATTTTAAAAATATTTTGACCAAACAGCGCCGAAGGCAAAAGTCTGCAGAAAATTAATGATTTATTTGTAATAAAGTCAAAAACTAATGCTAAAGGATAAACTTTTTGGGGTACTATAGAAACTTTAGCAAATTTTTATGAATATTCGCTGAATCCGTTCACAAAGAGGGAGTTGGTTGCCAATTTAACCTATGTTCATTTAAGTGTTGGGCGTTCCAACAATTCTATTAGAATGGGGTGCGGGCTGTAGGATTTTAACAGTTTCCCTTTAATATAGTCAACTAATTTTGGATTGGATTTTCGAATTTATTTTGTAGTTTGGTAGCCATCGAAATGGCCCTCTACGCCACAAATCTTTTCTGTTATCAGACTTTAATCGACTATCTATATACAAGGTGGAGCCTTTAAATGGAATATTGGCCGTAGAGGGTTTAACATTTTTTTGGAAAAATCAAGTATCAAGTAAGATTTGTACCAGCTAAAATTCTCCGCAAAATTTTTTTTGTGAACGGACCCTCAGAAATGGGTCAATTCACATAAATTTTTTTTTCAAATGAGAAGACCCCGCTTGTGGCACCTTGTAGGAAAGCTTATATATCGAAAAAGAAAACGCCCGTGTATTTTTTTTTAGATGATTGCGTCGGGCTTCAACTGGAACATTGCCCCTAGTTGGTTGGAAATTTGTTTCTTCATTTGAAAAAAAAAGTTGTATGTGAACAGACTCCTTTCTGAGGGTGACTTCACAAAAATTTTGGGCCGAAAATTTTTTTCTGCTAAAAATATTAGTTAACGAATTTTTGGATTCATCCAAAAACAAATTTCTAATCCGCTAGGGGCACTGTTCAACTGAAAGTCTTAAAGAATTATTTTTTCTTTTTCCATAAGTTTTTCAACAAGGAGCCACAAGCGGGGTCTTCTCATTTGGAAAAAAATATGTGAATAGACCCTTTTCTGACTGTCCGATCACAAAAATTTTATGCCAAAAGTGTTGATTGCTAAAAATATTACTTGGTGTGTTTTTGGATTTTTCAAAAAAATAAATTTTCAACCCGCTAGGGGAATGAAGTCCAACACAATAATTTTTAGAGGATTTTGACACGGGCGTTTTTCTTTTTCGATAAGCTTTCCAATAACCATCCCCGCTACAAGCGGGGTCTTCTCATTTGAAATTAGCTGCTGAAAATCTTAGTTGACGTGTTTTGGGATTTTTCTAAAAAACATTTTTTTAGCCCGCTACGGCCAATATTCCATGTAAAGTCTCCACCCTGTATATTTTCTTATATTATATTACACAATATGAGTTCTATAAAGAGGTGGCGCGGGCTTCCTTTCTCTTTATCTCCTTGACAGCGCATGTATCATGCAGATAATTGTTTTTTTTATAGTATTCAAATACTCAATACTTTTTGTTTTAGGCACAATATCATTTATTAATCAATTATGGCGCCTTATCAAAAAGCTATTTCCGGGTAAGTACCTATATCCAGAGTAGATTCTTTAAACGAAACAGTTCTTCTAGCGGGTTAGAATTTGGTTGAATAAAAAAATCCAAAAACACGCCAACTGAGATTTTCAATTTTCTTTAATCGTGCTATCTTGGATTTTGTTTATGAGGTATGGCAATTTTTCGTTTTTTTTTTTTAAATAGGACACGCTGTATATTTGAAATCTGCAAACAATTCTCTCTTCAGCAATACCACACAGTAGGATCTATCTTTTACGATAATCATTATAGTAAAATAGGGCATAGACAACAATTCCATGCAAGTTTAAATGCCTCTGTCTTGGAAACCTTAAGAGATAGAGTACTAGTGTGTGGTATTGTCAAAAATATATTTTTTTTTTAGAATTCAAAAATGTCAAACTATACAGTGTCCTATTTAAAAAATATATTTTTTTGCCATACCTCGTAAACAAAACGACATAAAAACAAATCCAAGATGGCACAATTAAAGAAAATTAAAAATGTCAGTTTGACGTGTTTTTGAATTTTTTATAAAACCAAATTCTAACCCGCTAGAAGCACCGTTCCGTTTAAATAATCCACCCTGTATAAGGTTTAGTAAGTATAAAAAAGAAAACGGATGTCTCACAAAGATTTTTTCTTCTTGTTACAGAACTCGATGTTTTACAATATTAGAATATTTTTTTTAAAAATGGCTGTGTTTGCATGGTACAAATTGAAAATTGAAAAATAGGTTAGGTACTTAATTTTCGACTATTAATACAAAGAATATAATATATAACGACGCCGTTTCGTTCTTATTAGGGACTCATCAGCTAGACAAACAGAAAATCTGGCTCGCGCTTATATTATGCCGAAAAATATGGCAAGAGCGTGATAGACACCTGATATAGTTGTACCAATGGCACTCTTTCGTGTTTTTTGACGTAAAACGGATTTGTTATGATTGTCTGTGCTACCATAGCGTCAAAATCATTTTTTATGAAAGCTTTACTATCAGCTATAACAATCAGAAAAATTTTGAGACAAAGCACTCTTCATTTAAAATTTAAGAATAATTTCAATATTTAATTAATTTTCTTTTCAAATCTGGCTAAACAAGTATAAGCAACTAAATTAACATAAAAAAATAACAAATAAAAATTAACCTTATAGAATACCCTTATAGCGTTTGTAGTGAAAATAACAAATAAAAAATAAAATAAAATAAAAGTTTCGTATTTTATTTTATGTGAAATTGAATAGGCCCAGCATTATAGTTTTTTTTTTATTTTATTTTATTTGCTTGCATAAACGACACCATATATATTATTCCCTATTTGATATTTCTTATTTTATTTTATGTTTATACAATATGAGTTCTAAAAGAGGGGGCGCGGGTTTCCTTTCTCTTTATCTCCTTGGCAGCGCATGTATCATGCAGATAATTGTTTTTTATAATATTTAAAATCCCCTGGTATAAGTCAATACTTTTTGTTTTAGGCAAAGTCACATGATTTTCTTTCACGCTATTTTTCCCACTTTTTTCATAAAATCAAAACATTTAAAATAAGTATCGTGTTCATAAAAATCTTTTTAAATTATAAAGCGATGACATTACAAAAGACCTTTTATCAGGAAAATCAAGGAAATAATTTATAAAGATTGATCTGAGAGAAAAAATCTTAAGAATTATGATGAAACTTGATGCAACCATATTTTCTACAGAAATCGAAACAGGTTTTTCCTTCTTAATTTTTTACCGAAAATGAGGGATCAAAATGCACTTTTTGTCCCTAATGTGCGAAAACGTATTAAACTAAAGGACGCCTAAAAAGCTGTATATTTTTGGTACTATACTACTTACTACGAGAATTTGCGACAATTCTGATACTCTCATTTAAGGGGGCTAATTTTCACTTTTCATTTCTGACATTTAAACGGGGACTTAAAGTAAGTAATAAAAAATACATGCAAAATGAAAATGTTAAAATAAAGAATAAAACATACAAAATACAAAACTATAACTGGCTATCAAACAGTTTTTTACCTGTATGATGTTTTATCCCTTGATAAATAATAGAGTATGGTTTTACCGGTGACCATAGTTTATAAAACAACAAAATGAATCTCGTATCCGCAAATAAAAATTAAAGTAACACTCGTGGCATATCGGACAAAGCGTTTTTGTTTCTCACTTTATTACGACCAGGCCTCCAGACACCTACAGACCTGCTTCATCCTTATTAGGAATTAATCAATTGATTCCAGGCCTCCAATGTCTAATGGAGAATCCAGACACGCACAGACCCGTTTCATCCTTATTAGGAATCAATCAATTGAGTCCTAATAAGGATAAAACTGTCTCTGTAGGTGTCTGGATTCTTCATTAGACATTGGAGGCGATTGATTCCTAATAAAGATGAAACAGGTCTGTAGGTGTCTGGATTCTCCATTAGACATTGGAGTCCTGGTCGTAATGAAGTGAGAAACCAAAACGCTTTGTCCGATATGCCACGAGTGTTACCATAGTTTATGTTTATTTACTTAAAAATAATTGGGAACATTTTAGTTTTAGTCAATCCCTTTAAATGGATACTGGGTCCAATTAAATTGATTGTAAGAGTCATTCTCAAATGTAAGTACCAATTTCGTTCTTTTCTTTATTACTTATGGGAGCTAAGGTCTATAAGAATGTCTGTATGTGACAGATATCAATGAAAAAAAAAGAGTCGCTACGAGATTATCGAAGTAATAGAGATGAATATATCGGAAGTACTCCCCTGTTTAGAAAGAGAAACGATCGCTTTTGTGACTCTGACCTGAACGTAGAAGAAAAAAATTAAAAAAATCTGTTTAGCAAAAGTGAAATACTGTTTACCAACGATAAAAAATGAGTAAAAAATAATTGGGTAGTTAGTTGAATATCTTTGATAGATACCTATATTTTTGTTTTAGTCAATGTCTTAAACTCACAAGAAGTATACTGGTTCTAATTAATAGGTATTTACGTTACTAGACCGAAAAAAAGAACTTCACAGGTCGACACAGAAAGTTTACAGGGCGAGCCGTATGCGAGATCTGTAAATATGTGGAGACCTGTATCGTACTTTATTTTTTGTTCAACCAACTAATATTCGCTTATTTTAACACCTAATAAACTTGTTAGTTAAAAAAAATAAAAAACTTAATTTTTTACCGAAAATGAGGGATCAAAATGCACTTTTTGTCCCTAAAGTGCGAAAACGTATTAAACTAAAGGACGTCTAAAAAAGCTGTATATTTTTGGAGGGTTTGGATGATACTATACTACTTACGACGAAAATTTGCGACAATCCTTATACAAGTTTTTCGGAAAAGTGCACATTTTATCTCTCATTTTAGGGGGCCAATTTTCACTTTTTATTTCTAAAATTTAAACACGGACTTAAAGTAAGTAATAAAAAATACACACAAAATGGAAAAGTTAAAATAAAGAATAAAACATACAAAATACAAAACTATAACTGGCTATCATCATCAATCAGCTTTTTAACCTGTATGGTATCAATAAAGTCGTAGGTATTTATGAGTATATCTATCACGAAAAAGTTGAAAACTGTGTGTTTTATCCCTTGATAAATAATAGAGTAGTTTATTTACTTAGAAATGATTGGAAACATTTTTGTTTTAGTCAATCCCTTGAAATGGATACTGGGTCCAATTAAATTCATTCTAAGACTTATTCTCAAACGTAAGTATCAATTTCTTTATTTTCTTTATTATTTATGGGAACTAAGGTCCATAAGAATGTCTGTATGTGACAGATAGAGATGGATATATCGGAAGTACTCTATTGTCCGTGTTTAGAAAGATAAAAACTTCTTCATTTTTTACCGAAAATGAGGGATCAAAATGCACTTTTTGTCCCTAAAGTGCGCAAACGTATTAAACTAAAGGACGTCTAAAAAAGCTGTATATTTTTGGAGGGTTTGGATGATACTATACTACTTACTACGAAAATTTGCGACAATGCTGATACAAGTTTTTCGGAAAAGTGCACATTTTATCTCTCATTTTAGGCGGCCAATTTTCACTTTTTATTTCTAAAATTTAAACACGGACTTAAAGTAAGTTATTAAAAATACACACAAAATGGAAAAGTTAAAATAAAGAATAAAACATACAAAATACAAAACTATAACTGGCTATCATCATCAATCAGCTTTTTTAGCTGTATAGTATCAATAAAGTCGTAGTTATTTATGAGTATATCTATGACGAAAAAGTTGAAAACTGTGTGTTTTATCCCTTGATAAATAATAGAGTTGTTTATTTACTTAGAAATGATTGGTAACATTTTTGTTTTAGTCAATCCTTTGAAATGGGTACTGGGTCCAATTAAATTCATTCTAAGACTCATTCTCAAACGTAAGTATCAATTTCTTTATTTTCTTTATTATTTATGGGAACTAAGGTCCATAAGAATGTTTGTATGTGACAGATAGAGATGGATATATCGGAAGTACTCTATTGTCCGTGTTTAGAAAGATAAACGATGGTTTTTATTTTTCTGACGCTGAACGTAGAAGAAAAAAATTAAAAAATACTGTTTATCAGAGGTGAAATACTGTTTACCAACAATAACAAATGAGTCAAAAATAATTTGGTAAGAAGTATACTGTTTCTAATTAATAGATATTTACGTTACTAGTTTAAAAAAATTAAAAAAAAATTACAAAAAGTTTTAAAACTGTCAGCACAAGTCATAGTCTAAAAATCGGACCGGAAAATAAAACAGACCGGAAAATGATCAATGTCCGGTTTCTTCTTCCTTTTTCGGTCTTTGTTCAATTTTCTGGTCCCATCTTTGTAAAGTTATACTTTCCGTACAAAAAATTGTACTGAAAGTGTGTACTTTCCGGTCTGTTAAAAAAAGACATATTTTTAAGTCTTTCCATAATATGTCATTTTAAACATACCTTTTTTTGGTATTGCTATTTTTATTGTAGAGATTTGAATCCACTCTTATTAATATCGTCCAAAGTAACTGCGGTTATTCTTGATTTGATAGAATTATAGGAAAAAATACACTTTCGCAGACTTGTTCTATCAAATTAAAATAAAATTTTCTATCTAATCTAGAAAAAGGGACCTGATAATTTTTTGGGATTTTTATGATGTTTGGTTGCACTTTTCGGTTAGTTTACCTAGAATTAATTTTACATATTTATGTATTAGTCGCCCTGACGTTTAATCCCATTAGATTGCTGCTCGGTCCCATTAAATTTTTTTTGGAAATTATTTCAAAAAGCAAACTTTAAACTAATTATAAGATTAATCAAATTTAATACTTACGTGTATGACGATCAATCTAGATTATTATGGACCGATTGCTTTTCTACGGCCTAACATTTTGCATTAAAAATAAATCTTCGGAAGACTGAGAACATTCCAGAGTGTAAGCCAGGAATAATATACAGACCGCTTCAAGCTACTGCGAACATAGGGGGAATCAAGTCCAATTTACTCTCCGTGCCGTACGACCGAGGTGGATTCGAAGCACGCTGCAGTGTTATCTTTTGGAAATTCATTTTGTTTTTATTATTTTGTTTTATTTCTGCCTTGCTCGAGAAACAGATGGGTAAGTTCTTAATTGAAATAATACATTTTTAAAACCAAAAATGGATGTCTACGAAGTTGCCGAAAAAGTGCAGATGGTCAAATGGTCAAATCGTCATAACCCAACACACGTTCGATATTGGTCGAGGGAAAATTTGCATTTGTATTTTGACGTAAGAACACAGTATCCCCAAAAACTAAATGTTTGGAGGGGGGTATTATAGGGGAACACGTAATTGCGCCATTTTTTATTAACGGCAATTGCAATTTGAATGGTCCTAGATACTTGGATCTACTGCAGCACATTATTCCAACTGCTAGGCAGTTGTTAGGTGTAAGATTTGGTGAAACATGGTTTCAACAAGATGGTTGTTCCGCTCACAATGTTGGCCTTGTTAGGGAATATCTTGATAATGTATTTCCTAATCGGGTTATAAGTACACGGGGAACTATTTTATGGCCAGCTCGATCTCCCGTCCTTGCTCCTAATGACTTCTATCTGTTTTTGAAGAAGTTTTTCAAATTATCACCCCTAACATGCTTGGAAACGTTAGAAGGGGTTTTTATAGTAGGCTCGGATATTGTCTAGCCGAGCAAGGAGGACTTTTCGAACATTTGCTTTAATTTTTTTTTGACTGGGAGAATCTTTGGTTTTTAGAATGTATTATTTTATTTTGAGAACTTGCTTTTATTTTGTTTCTCCTTATTATTTTCATTGTAACACGTCGTCACTGATAAATCTGAGCAGTTGACAATAAAACGCTCTTATTTATCAGTGACAAAAAATAAGAAAATTACGTTATAAAAATTTGCGTATTTATTGACCAAATTCCGGTTTCATTGACTACGCTCCACACAGCACCGTGGTTAGAGGCGTACTAAATACCAAAGGAAAGTCATGCAAGTGGTGATCGCAAGCCTGAGTATTGGTTGCTTCACTGATAGGCGTGAGGTGTCTCTGCATATACGTACACTGGCAAATTAGACTTCTTCCGCCCTATGTTCGCAGTAGCTTGAAGCGGTCTGTAGATTGATCTTCATACAAGTAAGTATGAAATTTGATCAATCTTACTTGCATTCTGGGATGTTTATAGCCAGAGAGGAAAACACTCCAAATTATCTATCTATTAACTATAATTTCTACAAAAGAAGAAGTTAGAATTAAGAAAATATAATTAAGAACAATTAGTAATTATTACTATTACTTAAATGGGCGTATTCATTGATATTGAAGGAAATTCTGAATACAATTCATTTTTTGCATTTGGTCAATATCCAACCTTCTTAGAGCAAGCTCAGAACTGTAGCAGCATGTCAAAAAGAATATCCGGAAAAAAAACCATATCAATACCGCCAACTTCTGGAAAATTTGTTATATATTTGCTTTGGCTTGTGGTATAGTGGGGACGTTAGTGAACGGTTTTAGGGTAAACCTTGATTTTGAACCTGACGGGTTGAGCTTTTGCACACTAAATGTACATGTCTTAAGGCAGCTTTTAAGAAGCCACGATGGTTGCCTACAATCTTTTAAATTTTTTCAATTTGGTCCATATCTCGACAACCAGGCGCTGTATGCTGACGCGGTTAGTCTCGTTGAATTCACCACACCTGATACCATACGGGCACATTATTGGTTCACCACCGTCTGTCACACATACGCGCTGGGTGCGAAAAACAGGTGAGAAAGCGTGATTTCTCGTAAGTGCCACTCTTGACTCTGCACACTTCTGTGTAACTTCGCGGGTCTGTGTGGAATGATGTGCATGTGTGGACGCACGTGTGAGGATGCGCGTGTGTGCGTCGTAGGCAGTAGCTGTTATTTGTATAGTATTATAAATAGATATTCGTCTTGCACATTTATTACTTCACGAAACATTAAAGAGTTTTTAAGCGCGTGCAACGCAAATGCACTTGCACAAGCCAATAACGCAATCCAGGCCCCCTTTGCAGCACTTGCAATTCTCCACCTAAGCAACTTTGCATTTACAACCAATAATATAGTCCGGTCATCGTATTTCTCGCCGACGCTCACAGTTCATGACATTTTAAATGTCAAAACCTAGAACCTTTTATTTGCTTACTATACGTTGTTGTCAATCAAAAAAGCAGAGCCAGATCTTAAATTTTTTTGATTTTTTTTTCTATTTAGGATGTCATATATGACAAAAAGTTTTAAGGATACAAAAAAACCTTATGAGGATATGAAAGTTTGTAGATAGTTAAGGATACTTATGGATGCAAAATTTGTTGATGATGTCTGTGTCTCCCAAAGAAATAGAAGGGTTAAAAAAAGTGAGGTTAAGCCAGCGCAACAGGACCAACAACAAGCTATTTGCATTTACACAGAAAAAAAATAGTTGGTTGACTTATTTTCGAATTACACTGTTTACATTGGAACTTAAATAAAATTAAGAATAATTTAAAAAGTGAATTCTGTTCGAACTTCGTTTGCATGTGACCAAGGGTCTGTCTACTTATTTACTTATTTGATTTAAACATAAACTTTGTTAAAGAAGAAGTTAAAAAAAACCTCCAAATCAGTTACTTCAACCGAAAAGAAACTAAAAAACAAAAGATCAAAAGATCTTGGGTGGAAATAACGAAAATTCAAACTTGGATGAGTATCCCACAAGGAACACACAAAAGATCAAAGCGAAGAGAAATGATTAAACGATGTTTCGCCCTGGGTAACCAGCGTGGGTTCATCAGTAAATTTACTGGTCATCCTCCACTATACATCATTAAACACCATCATACACTTAGATCTCCAACCTTGAACCACTCACAAATAGGCATCGTTCCGCACTGGTACTTACTTATCCAAGTTACCTGATACGAATTCGTCCTGGCGTGTTAATATTTCCAGTAGGATTATGCTCCTAAGGCATAGGCTTGGCAATGGTTGAGGTACAGCTGATACCCTAAGAAAAAAATTAATTCTCTTGACAAAACTGAAACCTTATGTGGGTCATATGTAAAATATTTCATTTATAATTTGCTCAGATATGCACATTTTTTAATTGGCTTATTGATAAATTTTTAATTGTTTTACTTTTAATATGAGTTGACTCTTAACTAAAAAAATTATTATATTAAAGCGATTTAAAAATATATTTGGTTAAAAGTATAGTCGAAATTCAGTTCAAATACTGGTTTCATAAAAATCGTAGGGCGTCTGTAGGATTTGTAATCCTTGAAAAAATAATTAGCATATAAAAAATATTGTGATATGAGCTTTTTTACATACTAGGTATCAGGGTTTTCAGAAATGTGAGTTTTTTGCGGCATTAGTATCTTTTATTTAGAAATCCATAAAATATATGGGTAACCTACCTAATAAAAACAGCTGATATCTTTTTTCACAAAAACCTCTCTTAACAGCAATTTTGACAAATCAGTTTTCAGATCACTTTTGGAATTAGCTAACTGCGAATAAATTTTAAATTGCAATAAAATAAGTTTTTTCCTGTTTCTGGGGATATCGGCTTAAAAGTCTTGTTATAACTTAGCCTTTTAAGTGGGTTGGGTTGGGCTGAATCCATCTTCTACTTGGTAGGTACTAATCTAAAAAAAAACAAATTATTTTAAGATAATAGCAGTTACAACAAAAACTGTTTAAGAGGAGTTTGCTATAGATTTTAGCCAATTAAATAAATAAAAGTGCATACATTTTAGGAAAAAAAATCCTTGACTTTTCCTGATCATTTGGATAAAAATTCCTGACAAACATTTTTAAGAAGGCCATAAAACGAAATAAATTGTAATATGTCAAATACTAGCACCACAGGCAATTAAAAAAAACTTATGTGTATAATAAATTAAATAGAAACTAACCCAGGAATCGGAAAATATTTACTTTTTTTTATTTAAGAAACCAGGGAAGTAATTTTTTTATGAGGCCTACCAAAAATCCTTTATACATCTGAATTTTAATCCAAGTTAGAAAATTGGCTTCCTTGTAAAAGCAGGGGGCGATTACATAAGCTATAATAAGCTACAATAAGCCCAAAAAACAAATATGTTTATAGCTAGATAATAATTATATTAAAACCGAGATTAAAGTTAATGATCAAGTTATGCCTTAAAAATGTGCTTATGCATTATAAAGTTGGGAATAAGCCCGCCTTTAATTTTAAAATAATATTCATTAAAATTATATAAAGACCCTTAAAACCTTACCTCTCGCAGGTAAAGCTCACTTTAAAACGAAAAAAAAAGAATAGATTTAAGTCTCAAACTACTATTAAAACTAATGATTTATTTACCTATTTAAATGAAGTAAACTCCAAAATCCAAAATAATAAACTGTGAAAACTTCAAAACACAACGCGAAGGTCAATCTACAAAATAAATATGGCTGCCAAGTTGACGGAAGCGTGACGTTCGCTGCAACAATTAAATGGGTATGTTCAAAAATACAATTTTTTGCTACGGGTCTGTTAAAATCGCAGTATCGTTTGGTTTTGAAAGTTGCCACCCCTGAGCAGGCTAGCAATTGTTTTGCCGATCGTCTTTTGCGATAGAATTAGTGTGACCAGACTATAGCTATATTTTCGACTGTGTTTGGGGACAGTGTGGTCCATCGTTGTGCCGTCACTTCCTTGCATTTTCCATCCGCAGTCAGCAGGAGACGAGAGTACTTGCCTAGGCTGAAGTGTTTATCCCCAAACTTTAGCCGTGTAAGACTGGTCCAGAGCAACAGCAGTAGAAGGTATGGATTCTTGCTTCTTCTTCGACGACAGTCATTGACTGTCGAGTATGTCTTGCCACTGAAATAAATTTAAAAAAAATTAAATAGTTGAAGATCAATTTCAATGGATGAATGTCTCATGGCGATGACAAACTACTCCACTTTCGACGTTTCCGTTTTACAGCTTTTGCAGGGCTTGCCACGCCTCGGGAATTAGTGTAAGGCATTTCCACGCAGTTTTGTGGAAACACGGCAATACGACACTTTTCTCAGGATCTGACAAAAAAATGTTTAAATATTAATATTTGTAGCGTTTTGCTTACGTACAGCTTGCTTACCGAGTGTGTTTGCCAGCTTATGTATCGCAATAAATTTGTGAACCTTGCTGGCCGTATGGCTAATCCTCAGCTTCTGTAATGATATGTTCAGCTGCACAAAAGCAGAAACCGCTAGAATGGCGACATATGTGTCACATGAGTAGACCATTATCTTCGCACGGCCCTCACGCGCAATGGTTGCGACGTGCACTTAGATTCGAGTGTCGGCCTTCTCATGATCACATAGTGCTAGTCCTCTCAGGTCGTCCCGGTTGGAATCCGTCACGACATTTGTTCCTTTTGTAGAGTACTAGGCCAACTCTCCAGTCGTCGGAATGCCCTCAGCAAGGAACTCGAAAAATTATTTCTTATTTTCAGTGTCTCTGAGAAAGTCTTGCCACTTTTTGGGAAGTTGGGTGTCGTGGGCAACACGCATTCTTACACCAACACCTGTTCTATCTCTTGGCATTTTTTAAGACTATTCTTTGAAAATCTGAAAACGAATGGAAAATTAGCTACAGACATTAAAAACTAAATTATAGATTCTAGTACTTACGAATGCCACACAATGTCTATCTGCCAAACACATTGAGATTCCCTCTTGAGGTAGGAGTTTAGTTTAGTTTAGTATTGTTTTTATTGTCGCAAAATAATGAAATACAAAAACAAATACAATTAAGTTTCTAGACACTACCTGATATAAATAAATGATGCGACAAAAGGCAGAGTTCACACTCTCCTATTAAGAAATAGGGAGCAGTGCTCTTCCACTCATGTCTCGGGAACTGGAAAAGTGTACACAGATTTCAATTAGTTTCAACAGATAGTGTGATTAGGCATAAAGTTGCTAAGATTTTATAATTTAATACCAAAAACGGTACACGCACATCCACACACACCCATACCCGCCCACATTACCCATCCTCACTCACCCAACCTCGCACACTCTGCACACCTACATATACACAGGAAGAGTGCAGACTTAAGGGTGGCTCTTACGAGAAATCGCCCTTTTCTCGCCTGTTTTCTGTCTCCAACGCGCATGTGTGCCGGAGGAGGGTGAAGCGAGAATGTGTTCATATGGTATCAGGTGTGCTGAATCCGACAAGACCAACAGTGTCATCGTATAGTCTGGTTGTCGAGATAAAGACCAAAATAGAAAAGATTTCAGGGACTGTGGCCAACGCTATAATAAGGAACATCCTCCCCCCGCACTCCGACAGTGTTGCCACCGTAGCAACACTTCTTTAAAGTTGCTCTAGGACATGTACATTTAGTTTGTACAAGCTCAACCCGTCAGGTCGAAAATCAGAGTTTGATTCACTAACAGCCTAACTAGTATTATCAAAAGGTCTATTTTGAAAGATTTGGTCATCATTTTCTTTATAAAATTGTTTCCAGAAAAGTGAAGATGGTACTGTTTGTTGTTTTTTACTGTTATTTTTATCACTAAACAAAGCATGTACGGTGTCCTTTTCAGTGTTTTTATTTTACGTTGATTCAATTTTGCTGAAATATCTTTAAGTTTATTACAAAAGAAGTTTGCAATTTATTTGCATATTTAAGTGTTGGACAACCTTTTCAAAATTTCCGAATTAAATAGTTGCATTTTTCTCTAGGTAATTTAAAAAGCACAAGGTTTGTGGCAGTTTTACTTTTTCTAAGTATCCAGTGAACAGCTTAAATTACACACACACGACGTTTCGATCAGTACAATCTCTGATCGTCTTCAGGTGCAAACTACACCAACACCTCTTCTATCTCTTTCCATTTTTTAAGACTAAGTATTCTTTGAAAATCTGGAAACTAATTGAAAATTAACTACAGACATTAAAAACTGTATTATAGATTGTAGTACTTACGAGTGCCACACAATGTCCATCCGAGAAACACATTGAGATTCCCTCTTGAGGTAGGAGTAAAAAATATTGTCTCGGAAACTGGAAAAGTGTACACAGATTTCAGTTAGTTTCAACAGATAGTGTGATTAGGCAGATAGTTTGCACCTGAACACGATCAGATTATACTGATCGAAACGTCGTGTATAAATAAAATATAGACAATGGAAGTCCGAAACACAGAGTTAATTTTAAACACATCATTGTCTCAAACTTTCAAACAAACAGTAAATAGCTCTTAAGCCAATCTAATATTACTTACTTTTAAATATAAAAATTCAAAAAAAGAGATTTTACTTATTGGATGATTTAATTTTTAAATTGAGAAAAATTTCTGGTATGACATTTTGTATTATTTTATCACAAAGTTAGGAGCTCTCACGTTATCACGAGAGCTAATAAACAGGACCCGCGCCTCACCACATTTTGATTGAAACATCGTTACTAGTAAAACGCAGTGGATTGATCGTGATAGAGTGACTCTACAAACGAGTGTGTTATTTCGTGTTTGATTGGGTTACTTTTATGAAATTTTCTATCTAATCAATAAACAGGGATCTGATCTAATACGATATTTAACTCTTAGCCTATGTTCGGTTTCACTTTTCGGTTTAGTTCACCTAAAATTAATTTTACATATTTTTGTTTTAGTCGTTCGGATATTTAATCCCATTAAATTACTGCTGGGTCTCATTAGATTTGTTCTGGAAAATATTCCAAAATGTAAGTAACTTTTTAAACAAATAGTTTTTATAATGGTTAATTTTTTGCTTTTAATAGTCGCACGGAAAACAGAAGGGTCAGTACCTGTACCTGCTTAAATAACTTTTTTATTTATAAATTATTTTCTTGTACAATTTTAGAACATTTAAGAACGGCATTTTGCGAACAAAATAATATACAATTAACCGAGGTTGCTATAAGCTTTACATTTTAAAAATGTTTTTAAGTTCGATAGTACCCGTAGGTAGTTCTTCTGTGATCGTACACAAATAGGAATTTGTTCGAAGCAAACTGCTACTTTTAATTCACTAATATAGTGGACATTGTTGAGAAAAGACCTTTTTTGGCGATTACGACGATGAGCTATATGAAAACTACATAGATCCAAATTTGGAAAGCTCTAATGATGAGTCAGATAGAGATAACTTGAGCCAAAGCCATAATCCTGCAACAGAATATTATGAAGATAAATTTAGTCAAAAATTCGTGATAAGTTATTTTGATACATAGCCCATAAATAAGAAAATATTTTTCTCCATATTTTTAGATATTTCATGAAAGTGTACTGAATGTATAATCTAACTTTGCCTTGTCTAATCTTATTCTAATCAATGCGATATAAATTTGTATCATTTGGTTTTAATTTTAGAACTGGAGGAGGAAGATTCAGATGGTGATTTTTTTTATAGCAGTGTAGATGAGGACGACGGTAAATTATAAAATATGTTACATAAAGTGGTCCGGTTTTTATAAAAGTTTTTTTTAGAAAACACCAATACTAAACGACCTAAAGCAGTTCTGGATCAGACTAATAGAGAATTGGTTGGTGCTTTAGGTTTGATATGGAAACCCAAACCTCCAGCTCAAAAACGACGAGCTACCAAGGCGAATATTATGAAAGAAGCTCCTGGTCTAAGAAAAGGTGTAAACCCCAGCTCTCCAATAGAAGCTTTTCAATTATTTTTTGACGATGAAGTTGTCCAATTGATTCATTGTTACACTTATCAAAAGCTTACTCAGATAAAGAACACACTTTCAAATAATATTTGGAGGAGGTCTGGATAACATCCGGGGCATTCAGGCAAAATAGAGATCCAATTACAGAACCATATGTTTATGGCAACTTGCCAATATATAGGGCTACTTTTTCTTGTTCCCGTTTCAGATTATTGCTAAGATGTACTCGTTTTGATGATCTACATAGCCGTGAAGCTCGAAAAAATATAGACAACTTTACAGCAGCTCCAGAATTATGGGACAAAGTTACTAGAAAATTGTCAGATTTTTTTATTCCTTCTGTATTTTTCTGTAATTTTGCAAGTATATTCCAACAAAACTTGGAAAATATGGCCTAGAAGCAAACGTTTTATGCGATTCACAAAGTTGCTACTGCTTTGCTGCCAAACCATATGTAGGTAAACTATCACCTCAAAACCGATACTTTAACAGTGGCCAAGAAGTTGTTAAATGAATCGTTACTGCAAAATTGGAGAATATTGGAAGGAATATTACAATAGATAGAAAATTTACGTCCATTTCGACATCGGCAGAACTGTTGGAAAAAAATCTCACTGTAGTCGGTACCATAATGAGCAACAGAAGGGATGTTCTGTTGGAGCTAAGACCGCCAGCTCTAAAAAAGTCAGTTCCAGCTACTTTTAGAGGAAGAGAAACCCTTGTTAGTTACGTTCCAAAAATAATAAAATAGTCACAGTTTCATCCACCCAGCACCACAACAAGCAAATAAATAACGATAAACCTGACATTATACTTTATTATAACTCTACAAAAGCTGGAGTAGATATCTTAGATAAATGCGTTAGAGCCTACAGTTGCCGTCGTGGAACCAGAAGATGGCCCCTGGGAATTTTTTTTAACTTGATAGACATCGCGGCTTATAATTCATACATAATTTTTTTAAAGGCAAACAGAGATTGGGACCATGATCATTCCAAAAAAAAATTAAGAAAAAAGTTTTTTCTGAAAGAGTTAGGTAAGCAGTTGTGTAAACTGAATATGGCCAACCGCCCACACAAAACTGGTCAACAACAAAATATTTTTGTTACTGGCTTAAAAGTTTTTTGCTTTGAATGTGGCAGGCTTCAACATCAAGAGATGTAGTTTGCAAAGAACCAACTGGAATTGCAACTCAAAAAAGGCAGATCTGCAATTTGTTAGATCTGCTGATCGAAAATACATGAAAGAATGCACACAAATATGCATGTCGAAAGCACACTGCTACTGAAAAACACGAAGTAATTAGAACGTGCACGCAGTGTATCTAATAATAAGTTTTGTAGTTTTTAGAGTAAAAAATATACTTTTATATAGTTTTATATTTTTAGTACTCAAACTAAATAATATTATCAAAACATTTCCAGTGTTTTAATTAGTTTCTATTTCAAAACACAAAAAATATGTCATTCACTGTAAACCTAAACCAGGGGTCAGGGGCTAACCCACCCGTTCTACATTCCCAATAACTTGGGGTCAGCAGGTGACCCTCCGGTTATCCGTTAATTGGGTGCAGGCTAGGGTTCTCCATGCGACTGTTAATATAATCTATGTCAAAGTAAGATTCCACTGGCGTTTTTTTTATGTTGTTGTACTAAAAATATTTTCTTTTATATTTATATTTTTAATACTTAACTATAGTGGTGCATGTCAAAAGTGCTTGAATTAAATACTGAAAAATAGAAAAATGGTTGTCCTGTAAAATTACTTTTAGGGGCCCACACGAAGTAACACATTTTACGATGCGCGGACTGACTCCCGGAATCGTGATACTCGCATCAGCTGCATAAGCACCTACACACTGTGAATCTTCCATCAGAATCCGCCAGTTTACTTCTCATTTCGTACTTCTGATTTCACAAGCTTGAAATTTCTCAGTTGTTACGCACCTCTACGCTCCAGCGCATTTCACAGTTACCACTTCCTATTTCTGACGTCACGAACGCGCTTTTTATCACACAGGTGTAGAAAATTTCTTTGTGATTGCGTTATTCGTTACGCTTTTTCATGTTGTGCAACAAACTGCGGTTAAATGAGGTGTTACTTTCAAAAAAATTATCTGAAATTAATTATTTTGAGGTTAACGCTCAGCTGCCTACAAAAACCGCCGCAATTCGGGGTTTAGGGCAAACTAGCCTATTGTTGGCACTCAGCCAACTATTGGCACCTCATAATATTTTTTAATAAAATACGGTTTTAACCAGAAAGTTTGCCTAAATAATGGTTTCTGTAAAATCTAACAACATTGCTTGACAGCACAGTAGATCAACTTTCGTCTTTTCGCCATCAGTCTGGTTTCAAACGGCGAAAACAGAACACGTGCATGATGGTTAAGAACAATAAGGTAAGAAATTGCAGTTTTGTTAAGGAATACTCTTGAAGGATTTGTTGAATTAAACTGTTAGATAATAACTTATGAGAACTTTGAGTGGCAAACAATTAGGGATATAGTTTTTTGGGTAGTTGGATGCTATGATTAAAAAAAAGGGTGGCAACGACAGGCATTTTTAAATGCGGGATAAGCCATCTATTGGCACCCCCTGCCAACATAGCGAACCCTAAATAAACGGCATTTTCCAATATCGGCACTCTTCAAAAACTTTAAATTTTTTATTTAATTGACTTTAAAAATGGTTCCAAATCACAAAATTAACTATGTCTGGTTTCAAACGGCGAAAACAGAACACGTGCATGATGGTTAGGAACAATAAGGTAAGAAATTGCAGTTTTATTAAGGAACACTCTTGAAGGATTTGTTGAATTAAACTGTTAGATAATATCTTATGAGAACTTTGAGTGGCAGACAATTAGGGATATAGTTTTTTGGACAGTTGGATGCTATGATTAAAAAAAAGGGTGCCAACGACAGGCATTTTTAAATGTGGGATAAGCCATCTATTAGCATCCCCTGCCAGCCCCTAAATAAACGGCATTTTTCAATATTGGCACTCTTCAAAAACTTTAAATTTTTTATTTATTTGACTTTAAGAATGGTTCCAAATCACAAAATTAACTATAGCGTAGTTTTTAAAAAGGAAAACAATTTTGTCCTTTAAAGTTTTTAAATTTCTATAATTAATTTTTTGCTTTATTGGTCTCGGTGTAAAAGTTAATATTATTTACGGAAACAATGTGTATTTTTATTTTTTTTTCTTAATGTTTGTTTGGACTTAGTACATTTTATAGTTGATTATATAGTTCAAAATAGTTAAAATATGGCAACTATTGTTAAAACACTAATATTTTCCACAATTTGTTGGAAATTTTTGGGTGCCAACTACTGGTACCAGAATTTTGTCATTGTCGCTATTATAATCATGCACTTTGCGCTAACGGGTCTTAAGCTGGTGAAGACAACATATTATGCAAAATTGGGCAAAGTAGACTTCGCATCAATACTCAAAGACGCAGTTATAAAAATATCATATAAATCCATCTCCAATGGATTTAGGGCCTGTGAATTATTCAAAATGCTTAGCCAGAAAATATAATAACTTACATAATGAAATTACAACACCAGAAATGGAGACTAAAGAAACAGATATTGCATCCATGTTTTTTTCGAAACTTATATATTTACTTGGCGTTCAAGAAGATGATGAATATGAAAACCCGAATTTTCTAAAACAGAATTATGATTATTTTGAGGATAGTTGCGTTACCAGAGATGAAGGTATTCTTTTGAAATCTTTTTTTTTATTCGCGAAGGAAATGATTCATTACATTATTATACAGAGTAAGAAATAGATGAAATGGGCATCGTCGTTGATTAATGCAGTAACATTTTAAAATAACTGGATATTATCGAAAAAAGCATAACAACATAAGAAATAGAGGCTACAGAACCAAACCCGATTTTCGAAACTGATGAGTTTTTTTGGATTGCTAAATCGTCAAAATGTAAAGGAGTAAAGGAAATTAAAAGAAATCCATTTATAATATCCTCATCTGTATGTAAGAAAGTAATGGAAGAAAAAGTGGAACGAAAGAAACAAGAAGAGCTTGAAAAAGAAAAAATAATAGTCGAGAGAGACTTAAAAAAAATAGTAAGCGTAAGAAAAGAAGAATCAATGACAACCAGCAAAAAAAATCAAAAGGAAAATGAAAACGTTAAAATGAAAATTGAAAGAAACTTACAAACTGATAGGGTACAACCAAAAGAGACAAAAGAGAATAGCGTGGAAGAAGCAATACAAGATCATGATATAGATGAAATGCCAATAAGTAAAAAGCACATGAAATTAATCAGGATTGAAGAAAAAGAAAAATTGACCGACAACACCGAACATGTCTTTGATTTGAAAGATGTTTTTTTTAGGTCAACCTACAACAAAGTAATGACAGAGCCTTCAATATTACAATACTACAATAACGTTAGTTACCGTCCTATGATCAATAATAAGCGTGTATTAATAAGTATCTTTGAAGTTTGTTTATTATTTAAAGTTAACAGAGTTTTTCTGTACCTAATTTTTAATAAAATTATAAAAATTACTATTCTCAAGGATAGTTAGTTAAGTATTTTGTACAATGCTTTAGTGTTCATAAACTAAAGTTCTTTCGAAATATAATATCTACCTTCAAGAGCATTTTTTTAATGAATGCCAATAATAGGCAAAATACGAGTGCCAACAATAGGTTTGAGGTGCCAACAATAGGTACTTTGTTCACTTTTATTGCTTTAGTTTATTTTAGTTAAAAAAAAATTGACAAATCTCGAAAAATTTCGAAATTTTAAAAAGTAGATTCCCGAAGGTATTCCAAAAAGTAATTAAAAATACAAAATGAAGATATTAAAGTTGCCAAAACTCTATGCAAATGTGAGTAAGCCCTTAATGTGCCAACGATTGGGCAGTTTACCCAATTTCATTTATAATTCACAGCATTGGTGGGTTGAACCCACCTACCACGTAAAATGTATTCTGGATAATATTAAATAATATAAAGAGTAGCCCATAAAAAACCGCACATGTTTTTTATGGTATAAATTCGTGCCCACTTGTCCGATTTCAAAATTTTTTGTTTTGTTGGAAAGCTAAAGCTTTAAGCTATGGGATCCTGTTACCAGGATTGACATTTCGCTAAAATTTAAGATGGCGGACGCTTTTGAAAAATGCCAATTTTTCGGCACCCCTGACAATTTTTTAGGTACGCCACTGCCTTCTGTGACTAAAGTCAGTTAAAAAACCACATCCTTGGTCATGAAATAAGATGGAATAAAATTAATAGAGTGAGTTTTTGGCCTATTAAAAGTTGGGTTGGGTGTTGTCGGTCATTTTCAAATCCACGTTTTAGCAAAACCAAAAAACTACTCCCTTGATTATTGGTGCGGTATCTACTGATTCACAAACATTTCTCTGTTAATTTTTTCAATGTATAGCAGAACGGTATGCTTAAACACAAAATTCATTTTTTACAGGACAAGAACTCACCCTGTTAATTTTATTATATCTTTCTTATTTAATTATCAATTTGAACAAGTGATACCTTTTTGAATACGTCAAGGGTGTGGCTTTTTAACTGACGTTAGTCAGTAAAGACAGTGGTGCACATAAAAAATTGGTAGAGGGACGAAAAATTGGCATGTGATAAGATCTTATAATCTGATGCCAAAATTTTTGAAATCGTACAAGTGATAACGAATTTATACCCTAAAAAAAATGTCCGGTTTTTTAGAGGCCCCCTATAGATAACAGAAAACCTAGTAACTGAGAAATTTTATACTTGTGAAGTCAAAAGCACGATTGTGACATCAGAAATGGGAAATGGGAACTGGGGAGGCACGTAAAAACTGAGAAATTTCCCACTTATAACGTCACAAGTAGAAAAAACCATCGTTGATCCTTGCATCGGGATTCCCGGAATCGATGGCTTGCTGTGTGTGGGCCTCTTTAAAATATTTTTGCAAATGAGAAGGAATATTTTATTTCTTAGAAATAACTGGGTAACTTATTGTTTTAGTACTTAAATTTTTGAATCCCCTAAGATGGATACTGGCTCCAATTAAATTAATTGCAAGACATATTATAAAATGTAAGTATATCTAAAAAACATAATCTTTTATATTATATATTACATTTTTTTATAGAAATATTTGAACTGATGTTCAAGTGGTGTTTTTTAATGTTTTCGTTTTAATACGCATTCATGTAGAATTATTTAGAGAATGTTTTGTTTCAGTATTTGGAGCATTCAATCCTTTGAAATGGTTACTGGGCCCAATTAAATTTATTTTAAGTCTTATTGGAAAAGGTAAGTATTTATTTAACCCTAAGCTAGAATTCAAGTTTTTGCAATGAAACACGTATGAATATATTAATTAGTATACATATGTGTATTCAATAAAAACGAAAAGGCTTAAATTTTTGTAACACGCTCCTCCTTATTTTGAATGGGGAAAGTGGGTCGAGTTATACCTTGTTTTGAAGGTCACTTGAATATCTTTGCAATCGTGTAAAAATTTCAAATATCCATCGATTCCTTTTTGAGATCAAAGTAAACTTAAATTGTACAGGTAAGTCTCCACCCTCGTAGCAATGTTTCCTAGAAAAAAAAAATTAAATAATAAAATGTAATTTTATGCATATCTCGGAAACTAATTGTTACATTTTTAAAATTACGACGTTTTTGCGAGGGCATTTGAAAGACCCTCAAAACAAGATATACCTCGAGCCACTTTCCCCAGTCAAAATATAGAGGTAAAATTTAGCCCTTAAGGGGGGTGCGCGTTTAAACAATTTCTCCCTCGTGTTCGAAGATTTTCTCAAAATCAGGCTCTAAATAGGTTAAAAAATATCTGTTTTGTTTCCTTTGCAACACTATATAGTTGGTGGTGGTTAGCTGCCCATCTGGCCTCGTTGCGCCCATGTACCCCTAGTGTTCAACTCAGGATCAGATAACAATTACGATATTGTTTAGCAAGCTACATTTCATTCCAAATTCTCTGGACCAATTTCAACATGGCGGCTGATAATTAAACACAGAAGTTAAATAGAACTGTCATTGTCAGTGTCAAAAACTGGTCTGCAGCAATTTGGAATGGAGTGTACAAACCAAGCACATTTTACATAATGATATATGCCAGAAAATTTGGTAACATGTGTATACGAGAGCCACAATGCTCAAACTGTAAAGCTAGTTTTATAAAATAACCGACAGAACAATACCTTCTCCACATAGGCCAATCAACTCCTACCGTTTTAGTGTTCTTTTTTCGACCTTCGCCGCCATATTGACAAAAACTAATGGATTTTCTGTCACTTTTGGTGGATTAAAAGACACTAAATCGGTAGGAGTTGATCAGTTTGTATGGAGAGGGTAGAGATTCTTTTTCTTCCTATCAGTGACCTTAGCTCCGGAAATGTCGAAGTTACGTTTAAAACGGGCCATATGATATCCATACTTTTTGGAGTGAAATAAACATAAGAATTGGCTGAACTGTGAATAGAAGGCAGATTTTGTAAATACTAAGGCACGGCTCGGAGCACTTTGGTTTTTTATTTATTTCAAATTTATTTCTAAGGTCATCAATTTCAAATATTCAAACATTTCAATCGGTGGCGTTAGAAAGAAAATTTAGCTTCTTCGGTAAACAATCAAAAAAGTTTTTACAAAATGTGCCTTCCATTTTAAGTTGAGCCAATTTTGATGTTTACTTGACTCGAAAAAGTGTGGATATCAGAAGACCCGTTTTGAACGTCACTTCGACGTTTTCTGAGCAAGGTCACTATCAGAAAAACGAAATAATTTCTACGGAGGCCTCGGCATTCGTGATGCTTCTAGTCTTTGTTTTTCGGCATTTCTTGGCTCAGTTAATGATGCTTCCAACCTTCTTAAAGTTATCTTATCATCCGAAATTTTAAATTATCCTAATTACGATTTTAAAGAAGCTTTTAATTTTTTTACTTCCATTTCTAGTACCAATAATATTCCTTTCAATAATCTCAATCGCCAAAAAGATTTTGATCATATAATTTGCCGTTATAAATTCGAAGCAATTTTTAATTCATCCAGTGATCCCAAAGATCCCAAAGATGCTAGGCTTCTAGCTCTGCAAGAACCCGAGAGCAACTCCTGGCTACAGGCTCTACCTTCATCTGCATTAGGGAATCTTTGGGATGATTCCACCTTTCGTATTTCTATCTCTTTACGTTTGGGCCAGACTCTGTGCCAGATGCACGACTGCACTTGCGGCAAAACTGTAGACATTTATGGCACCATGCCTTAAGCTGCTACAAAAGTGTCGGTCGTTCGTCTCGCCATGGGTTGCTCAACAACATTATCAGGAGGGTTGTTGTATCCGCAGGAATACCCTCAGTGCTTGAACCTCCTGGTATGTGCAGGGGAGATGGAAAGCGAGTGGATGGTCTGTCATTGTTTCCCTGGTGTAGAGGAAAATCTCTAATTTAGGACGCCACTTGCAGATATACTTTTACATTATTTTATCTCGACAAAACATCCAAAAAAGCTGCACGTGTCGGAGAAAATAAAATAATAAAAAAAGAGCTAGAAGCCAAAGGGTACATTTTTTTACCCTTCAGCGTCGAAACTTTGGGACACTGGGGTGAAGAAGCTAAATCTTTTGTTAATAAGTTATCAAAATTAATAAACAATAAAAACGCAGATTGCTTCATTAAACAACAAATAGGTCTCGCGATTCAACGCGGTAACGCAGCTTCCATTCTAGAAACAATCCCAGACGATTCTTGTTTAGAGGAAATTTTTTATTGTTAACTTTTGTTTTGAGCTTCACAATTTTAATTATTTCTTGCATTTTATTGTTAATTTAATCAATTTTTATTTTTCAAATATAGTTATTCTAGAATTTCTACTCTTGAGAAGCTAATGATACTGGTGGACGCTCGTCCGCTGCCAGACTACTCATTTGCCTACGGGCATATCCCAATGAGCATTTTTGTCTATATAGAGGTTACAGCAAATAATATAAAACCTTCATCAAATAACCAAAAGTTATATTATTTAGTGTTGGTGATAATTTTATAACACTAATATGTCTCTTAAATGAGTAAAAAAGACTTGAAAAAAAACTGATCAACGCCAGCTTATAAAAATTTATGGTACATAGTAATGGATAGAAAATCAACATATAGATTTTATAAAACTTCCTTATGAACCCTCAAGTATAGAGATTATTATAAAAAGGTTTTACAACTGTTCTAACAACACTACATAACAAATTAAAGGTTTTTAATCCATTTGGAAATATAAATTTTTCATCTCTCTTCCCTTTGCTTGTTATGTATTATTCTTTTTTTCTAAATAAAAAATTTATAAAATAGTGTTTACCAATGTTTTCAAATAAATTAAAATGGAAGTGAGATAAGTTGAAGTAGGAATATGAATATTTATGTACTATAGGTTAAACAAAAGCTGTTTTTCTAGTCATCCTACTCAGATAATCAGCTGCGGTCCCGTGTGTACTGTATAGTTTTCGAATACACTCACAAAATTTTCATGGGCTCCAAAAATACTTGCGAAAACGGGGAAAAAAATATTCATTTAAATAATACTTTTTTTCACATACGTTTTTTGCTTTCTGGGAGAAATATTGAATTTTGTGGTTTGTTCTTAACCCTAAACAAGCAGAACTAACGTTTTTATTTTGGTCAAAAACCTATTGTTGAAATCCAAAATCCGGCCTGCACACCCTTCAACCCCGCATAACTGTCAGAGGTAACTATCTTAAGAAGATATCTAGATTAAAGGGTCGAAGGTTGTACAGGCGGGTATTTCCTTGGTATGCCGGATCTCTCTCAGACGAATGCATTTAGAAAAAGAGGACAATAGTAACTATGTTAAACATGCAGAAACGGACCTTGAGGCTGCGTTCCGTTGCGTCGTAAGGTGATGTGTTCACAATTGCCGCGGACCAGCCGTGCGCACTGTATGCACTCGAAGTTGCACGGTGCGTTTTTGCAAACTTAACACGGTTATTGTTCTCTTTTTCTAAAACCTAGTTCTCATCTATCGGTTTCTTATGCGTGGGCCCCCCAAATCAAAATACGTGTCACGTAGTCTAAGAGTCTAAGCGAGATTTGCCTATACAAGTTCATGTCGGTCAACGTGATGAGTTTTTTGGGTCAGGAAACGGGTGTAAAATGCATTCGATCTCGATATCTGACATCGAAAACTATCTCAAGAAGATTTGGATCTCTTATCTCTCTCAGATTGATGTAATTAAAACCAAATAATGATGTTATCGTATCTCGCAAAAACGCGCGTTTTGATTTCGAAAAAATGCGCCTTTTGATGTCACTAATTAACCTTACTCCTGTTCTTGTTTGTGTTTTGTTATTATAATTGCCAAAATAAAGTAAAATTGTTTTTTTGTTGTAAAAACAGTGGTATTATAACTAGTCTGGAGGAAATCAAAAAAAGAAGGAAATGAAAGGTACAAGAAATTTTTGCACTTATTTGGTTAGCCCAGATGCTCTATTTTAAGAATCCGATTAATGTCACTCTGGCATCTTTGGGCATTTTGAAAAATCCAAGATGGCGGCCATTTTTAAATGAAGAAAATAGAGAAAAAAATGTCTGAACATAATATAGGTAACTGGCACATCACTTTATTCGACTTGAAGTCGCCTAAATCCAAATCCGTTATTATTTTTATTCTGGGGAGTACCCCAATGAAGGGGGGATTGATTTTATGAAAAAAATCGACCTACTAACAAGGACATGTAATACATGAATTTTAGGGTTTTTGGGTTCGCTAAATTTAAATATGTGGTTAAAAAAATTTTTGGTGGTAATCTGGGGTAGTGGGGGCGTATTTATGTGGCAAACAGTAAAACTGTGTATGTGGAGACTTAATGAACAAACTTTATTTAAGTTTTTTTACAGATTTCGACAACTCTGCTATTATAAAAATAAATAACGACATTTGCGCATCATCCACCATTTTGAAATATTCAAGATATATAAGTATTTTTGCCAAGTCTCCATTTCGTGTTTACCACATAAATTACCCCCCCACTTCTCCAATTTACACCCAGATATTTTTTTAACAACAGATTTGGATTCAGCCGACCCAAGAACCTCATAATTGATGTATCTCATGCATATATGCTTCTCTTTTGATTTCTTGTCCACGGCTCGTCACGTCCGCCATCTTGAATATTTCAAAATGGGGATGATGCCCAAAATAAGTCACGGGTTTTATAACAGGGTTGAGCGGAGCTGTCGAAATCTGCAACATAACTTGAATAAAGTAAGTTCGTTAAGTCTCCACATAAACAGTTTAACGGCTTACCGCATAAATACCCCCCACTCCTTCAAATCACCACCAATATTTTTTTTAACTACAGGTTTGTATTCAGCTGACCGAAAAACCCTAGAATTGATGTATTAAATGCCTATGTTAGTAGGTCGATTTTTTTCATAAAATCAACCCCCCCTTCGTTGAGGTACCCCCCAGAATAAAAATATTTTTAGACTTAGACGACTCAAATCGAACTGAAATGATATTCCGCACACCAATATCTTGTTCACGTTTATTTTTTTGTAGTTTTTTCACTTGAAAATGGCCGCCATGTTGGATTTTTCAAAATGCCCAAGTGTGCCAGAGTGGCATCAATCGGATTATTAAAATAGAGCATCTTGGCTAACAAAATCAGCAAAAAAATTCTTGTTTATTCATGTTCCACTTGAGGCAAAAATCGTGGTTTGGCAACCAGACTAAACCGCTATATAAAGAAATTAATAAAAACATTATAGAAAGAAACCTTATGGGCAAAAAAGGTTTACGAATGAGTTCATAAGAATATTAAAGGCGACAATTTATATAATGATTGTGTGTGAGTTCACAACTTTTATAAGTGTCTTTCGAAATATTTTCAATATTCTCTTATATAAATTTGTTGTTGGTTACTTAAGTTTTTATAGGTGGGTTGATAGCAACATTTTAAAAACCAATCTATATATCATTAATTGATAGTTACTTACGGTTTTATAGATGACTTAACAGAAACATTTCAAACACCAATTTATATAACATTTAATAAAACAAATATACAAACTCAATTCCCTCTTTATAATAATAATATAAATTTTGGTCGCCAGAGTTTTCTGAAAATGCTCATTGGGATAGGCCGTCTCATACATCCAGTACCCGTCTCCGCCTTTCTCATGCGTGGCCACCCTGACTCAAAAATCCCATCACTTGTCGCGACGCAAAGATAGGAAAATCCATGTCACACGACCTGGGCACCACCCCGGCAGGCCTAGGGATTGCCCTAGTGCTACTCTTACTATTCAGGTACCATCTGACCCTTGTCATATTTATCAAGGGATCCTTAAAGGTTTTCTTATTGTGTTTGAGAATATGAACCATAATAAAATGTAATTTAAAAATGTAATTTCTCATGTTGCTTCATATGAAAGGTACATTTCTATGATACTCAGATGTTTCCTAATAAGGATCATAATCTGTCCATTACATCTTGAAAACCTGATTTTGTCTGAAAGCCACTAAACCAAAAGCTATTGGGACCTGAAAAATGTATTTTATATTTCCACCAAAAATGCGTTTAACTGGGTCAAAAGAAAAACAAATACAAAATTTTGTGATAGTGTCCGATTTTAACAAATTTGGCACAAAAATTCTTCGACACCAGGCGATAAGGTCGTTACTTTACATAGACAAACTTTCCTTTAACGTTGAAACTTGTATGGCAAAAACTCTCTTAAAAAGTTCAAGCAAAAGTTTGTGTAAAAGTTTGCGCAAAAGTTTGTAAGAAAATTTGCCGAAAATTGGTTAGAAATTTTATACAAACCATTGAACTTAACTAAAAATAGAAAAATAAAATTTGTTAAATTTTTGGTTAAATAAATAAAATAAATAATAAAGGCAGTGGCCGGAAAAAGTTTGGAAACGTTCTGGGAAAGCGTGGAAAAGTGCAAGCAAAAGTTTCTGCAAAAGTTTGATAAAAAGAACAAGTTTCTTTGTGTAATTGCGGTTTAAGAGGTTATATACATTGGGAGTCCGAGGGAGATTGAACTTCACAAAAATAGCATAAACCGTAGCAGCTAAACACGGTTTTTAAATTTAGATGGGGAATTATATTACTTACAATATCAACATTATTAGTAGTAGTAGTAAGGGGCGTCCCGCAGGCCTGCCAATTAGTCCTCTTCATGGGCCCTTTCTGCCATACCCCGTCTCGCACCCTTATCGTCCCATACTCTCTACATATCCTGCCTCTCTCTCTGTGACTAACGACAGCACATCATCATGTATCAACATTAATAATATCTGTCAACTAACGTCAAAGTTTGTCAGGTTCTTAGCTTTTTAGATATTTTAATGTTGTATGGACGGCTGTACGCAGTTTAAAGGGTATGCTGTATATCTAACCAAGTCTACTTTTTCATAAAAATATTTAAAAAAAACGTATGTAGATCAAAATTTGAAAGATTTTTGGCCAAAATTTTTGTCTGCAATTTTATTGACAACAACATTTAAAAATACCATTTTAGTGTACCTAATATTGCCAAAATTTTTGGTTGCGACACATTTAAGGCTCTTGCTTTTTAAAATAAGTGTTTCTGTTACGTACTTACCAACCCTGTATTAAACTGCTGCCTCCCCCCTCTTTTCAGTTCCGTAACTCAGCCTGCCTCCCTTTATGAGTCACCTGATGCCGCTAACCCCATCAGTAAAAATAGATAGATATACCTGC
This sequence comes from Oxystoma pomonae, assembly GCA_963921995.1. NCBI lineage: Eukaryota > Metazoa > Arthropoda > Insecta > Coleoptera > Brentidae > Oxystoma > Oxystoma pomonae. Next base: position 40,463,693 of record OY998165.1, read on the forward strand.
CTCTTTTTAAAAAAATTTGTAATAGGTAGGTAGTTGATTTTTATTAAATGAAGAAAACCCCCCAGAGCTACGCCATTGACATACGGGCCTGCTTCGAACGTGAATTTATTTTGTTTTTAAATATTTTAGCGCGGTCAGTTTAGATGTTTTAATGATACTACCACGTTTAGTGATGAACATATTATAACTATGAGATGCTATAATGGCCCAAGTGTCGCAAAATATACAATGAGCTTCAGACTACTGCGAACATAGGGGGAATCAAGTCCAATTTACTCTCCATGCCGTACGATCTAGGTGGATTCGAAGCAAGTGTTATCTTTTGGAAAATTATTTTGTTTTATTTCTGCCTTGCTCGAGAAAGAGACTGGTAAGTTCTTAAGCAAAATAATACATTTTTAAAAGTAAAAATGGATGTCTACGAAGTTGCCGAAAAAGTGCAGATGGTCAAATGGTACTATCAAGGCAGACCATTGACACTTATTCTAGAACTTTTTTGGAGAATTTTGTAAATCGCCCAGAACCTAGTTTATCAACTATTCATAGGTTTGTGCAGAATTTTGAAAAGTTTGGTTGTGTAGCGTCAAGAAACCATAAAAAACCCAATGTTTTGAATGACGAGCAAGAAGTACGAGATGTGATGATTTGCGCTGCAGTGGAGGAAAATCGAAAGTGAACCAATTTGCCACCAAATTGCCGAAGCAGTTGATACGTCTTCAGCCGCTGTCTTACGTTTTCTCAAAAATAAAGGTTATCATTCTCACAAAGCGTCAAAAACGCATCAAATTTGATTGATTCATAATGGAAAAGGCAAAAATCGTGATGAAAACTTTCTGAGATCTTTTCTTTTCGCAGATTAAAGCACTTTTCCTTTATTGAATCGTCATAACTCAACACACGTTCGATATTGGTCGAGGGAAAATTTGCATTTGTATTTTGACGTAGGAACGCAGTATCCTCAAAAACTAAATGTTTGGGGGGGATTGTAGGGGAACTAAGTAAGGGGCAATTTGAATGGTCCTAGATACTTGGATCTACTGCAGCAGCATATTATTCCAACTGCTAGGCCGTTGTTAGGTATGAGATTTGGTGAAACATGGTTTCAATAAGATGGTTGTCTCGCTCACAATGTTGGCCTTGTTAGAGAATATCTTGACAATGTATTTCCTAATCGGATTATAAGTACACGGGGAACTATTTTATGGCCAGCTCGATCACCCGATCTTACTGCTAATGACGTCTATCTGTGGAATTATATCAAAAATAAAGTTTACGGGCATGAAACGGCTAATAATTTGAAAGAACTTCGGATTAAAATTGAAGAATCTTTTATAATAGGCTCGGATATTGTCTAGCCGATATTGTCTAGCTGAGCAAGGAGGACTTTTCGAACATTTGCTCTAATTTTTTTTTGACTGGGAGAATTTTTTTGCTTTTTAAAATGTATCATTTTATTTTGAGAACTTGCTTTTATTTTGCTTCTTCTTATTATTTTCATTGTAACACGTTGGTAGTGATAAATCTGAGCAGTTGAAAATAAAACGCTCTAATTTATCAATGACAAAAAACAAGAAAATTACGTTATAAAAATTTGCCTATTTATTGACCAAATTCCGGTTTCATTGACTACGCTCCACATGGCACCGTGGTTAGAGGCGTACTAAACGCAAGCCGCGAAGGTAATCGCAAGTCTGAGTCTTGGTTGCTCCACTGATAGGTGTGCGGTTTCCCTGCATGTACGTACACTGGCAAATTGGACTTCTTCCGGCCTATGTTCGCAGTAGCCTGAAGCGCTCTGTATAGCAATAGTAACTTTAAAATTTAAAAAACAAAGAAAATAATGTCAAAATCATGACTGGCCTAAGGCAACGCCAAAAAAGCAAAATCTACTACGCATGCCTGACGCATTCTGCTCGCGTCCAGAGGATTTTTAGGCGTTGCGTTTTTTCCAGGCTAACTTGACTGGGAGAGTTATTATTGCTACGGCTTTTCTGGGAAAATGCAAGGACAGGGCCGTTATTGGGAAATCAATTTAACTGTGGCGACCTGATTTTTTTGCGAAAGTTTACGTCATTGCATTTGTTTTCCATGGCAACGCGGGGAGTTTATTTATGTTTGTCCACAGTGGGACACCAGGGATTTTTTACCACCGGGTCAAAAATTTTGGGTTAGGTTATTTATTTTGACTTCGCATTCCGCAGCGCTAAGAGCCGGTTTGTCAATAGCAAATTAGCGTTAACTCGAGCAACATAAACTTATAAAAATCTTTAAAATGCGGATTAAACTTAACTCCAGGGTAATCCTAACTTCAAGGCGAGGGTAAGTTGTTTTACCCCAGAGTTAACCTGAATAATATTGGCTTAAAACAGCAAAAAACTGAGATTTATAGCCCGTGAGTTAGTACCGGTCCTAAAAATAACTTTTTATCAGTAAAATTGTCTGCAGTATTATTTCATGTTGCTTACTTAATATTTTAAGGACTCACGGTATTAGTGTAGGAAACAGTTTCCTTTAGGTAACTATTTAGCACTACCTGAGCCCGTACAAACTTAAAATTTACCAGTGAAGACACCTTTTTCATTTTTTTTTAACTAAAGCGCGAACTAAAGCACCCAAATCCTGAACTCAAACCAACCCAGCATTTTTTTAGTAATTCCAGCGTTCATATATTTGAACTCTTTAGGGACCCTATAGCAAGTGCCTACATACAAGCTTTTTTTAGAAAAACCGAGTAAAATACTAAAATAAAAGAAAACCATTTATTACAGAATTACTTGCTAAAAAAACGCTACCCAACTACATACTAAACTTCTGCTAGCTGCTACCACCGGTTTAAGCAGAAGAAGTTAACATGAAAAGCATGCCGATTTAAAAATCGGCTGGTGGCGCTACACGAAATAATCATATTTTATTTTAAAAAGGAGCGTCAACGTCTAACAAGAGTCTTTCCAACCTCTAAATAGAGCTTTACTGACTTCTTTTGTTAAAAATCAAGTATCCTTGTGTTTCTGAAACTGAGGTTGGGATCTAAAATCTATCCTTTACACTCCAAGATTTCACTAGTAAACTTGCACATAACTATTCCGCAATAATTTAAATTAAAACAATAATTATTGAATCAAAATAAAAACAAATTATTTGGGGTTATGGGTGCTGAATGTTTCTTTCTTTGATAAACTCGGAGTAATGCCCGCGCAGCGCTAGGCCATTTTCGGCGGGCGACTGCACACGCGGAATGGTTTCATATTTGTTTACAATGTTTTTGGAAACACATTTTTGAAAGATAAACATAATCTCGAATGGTTTTCTGTCAGAAAACGTAAAAATACTCTTTTTCCTCACTGCGGCACTTATTGACAAAAAACCTGTAGTTGCCATGGTATCGGGGGCCTTAGGATAGTTGGAGGCTTTAGATTAGAGGGCGCTTTTCTTGTTTTGATTTCCCAATAGTAGTATTATAGTAGGTGATAGATTACACACCACATTTATGTAATTTTTTAGGATGGAAGTAAAATCAAATAAATTTTTATTAAACAGGCTTTCATTAAATGCACTCAAAAGTAGAAAATAGTTTTTTATCTTCCCTATACCATAATAAAAGCGATGGGCGCAAATTAAACATTTTAACTTTAGGTATCGTATATCGGTCACATCGACGATTCACCTAAGAAAGTATTATATTACTCTATAACCTAAGGACATTTTCAAAGGATTGGCAAGCACGGCAATCTTACCCGTTTTCAGCTTCTTTAGATGAAATCATTATGTTTATCATTCGAATAGAAGAAGAATTTGGTTCTTCTTTTGTATTTCTCTCTTTGTCACCGTAAAGTTAAAATTTTTAATGTTCACCCATCGCTTTTATTATGATATAAGAAAGATAAAAAATTATTTTCTACTTTTGAGTGCATTTAATAAAAGCTTATTTTTTAAAAGATTTTTTTAATAAAAATTAATTTTTTAATTTTTAGATTTGTACCCTAAATCGTCCATTTTGAATACGCCATATTGAAATTTTCAAATCTGATCAAAAATTCGTATCCCCTTCTCGAAAAACCCCTGTATGCCAATTTTGATTTAAATCGAACAAACTTAATCTTTTCTGCCCTCCACTTCCCTCGTTAGAGGGAAGTGTGTAGCTAATAATAACTAATAATAACATATATATTGTATTATCGCCGGAACTATAAACGCACACCAAATTTGAACACACACCCTTAATTTTTATCCGCCTCCTTAGAAACTTCTGTATGCCAATTTTGATTGAAATCGAACAAACTACATCTTTTTCCCCCTCCACTTCCCCCGTTAGAAGGAGGTGGGTACCTGAGAAAACCATATTATTATATTTTCGCCGGAACTATAAATTTGAACACAATCGGATGTGGATAAGGCAGTTAAAATTGGTTAGAAAAACATGACCAATAATCGTCCATCTTGAATCCGCCATATTGAATTTTTAAAATCTGATTAAAAATTCATATTCCTTATCCCCAAAAGCCCCTTTATACCAATTTTGGTTGAAATCGGACAAACTTAGGTGTTTTCCCTCCTCCACTCCCCTCCTAGGTGGGTTGGGTGATGACATATTATTGTATTGTTCCGGAACTATAAATGCATGCCAAATTTAAAAGACAAAGCAATCGGATATATATATAAGTCATGTATAAATCGTCCATCTTGAATCCGCCATATTGAATTTTTAAAATCTGATTAGAAATTCGTTACCTCCAACCCCAACACACCAAATTTCAACGAAATCGGGCGTACTTCAACTGTACCCCCCTTCGAATAGACGAAAGCTATCAATTTCATCACACTATATTCTTGTGTTGTCACCTCAACTGTATAAGCATGCCAAATTTGAAGCCGATTGGATGTCGGGAAGTTGGTCAAAATTTAGTTGCATGATTCCACCCGAACAAACATATTTAAATCCATTGCAAGTTAAATAAAATCTTGTAAAAAGGATCTGTCGTACGTGGAAATATAAATAATATATATTAATTTAAATTTGTTGGATAATTTATAAAATTATATTTTTTTTTCAGTACTTCCCTACTTTAATCCAATTAGATGGCTTTTGTTTCCAGTTAGAGTATTTATACGAATAATTGTTAAAGTTCTTGGAAGCGGCAATGATGTTTCATCTCCAAATCCGATCTGTAGTAAGTAAATTGAGGTTGGCAACTGAACTTAAATGAAAAACATTACTATTTGAGGCAAACATTAGGGACTTATTGGAACACTAATAGTGACTGACTTTAAATTGCTTGCGAAATGAGTGTTATTACAAGAGCGACTCTGCGATCGGCGATATTTATAACCTAAAAGATTTTTCTTTGATGTTTTTTAACCTTATTTTTTTTATTTATTTTCGGATGGACTGTTCATTTGTTTACAAAAAAATAATCAAAAACAAAAATTTTCAACAGTTCTTTAAAATCGTAAAAATTGAAATCTGTTAATATTTGACCATAAAAAAAATCAAAAGATCGAAAGATCTTGGGTGAAAAAAAAACTTTGATGAGTATCCCACAAAAAACACACGATGTTTCGCCCTCGGCAACCAGCGTGGGCTCATCACTGGTTTCACTGGTCACGCTCCCCAAACATCATCAAACACCATCATACTTTGATTTCCAACTTTAAATCACTCACAAATAGGCATGGTTTTGCACTGATACTTATCTAAGTAACCAGATACGGGTTCGTCCTGGCGTGATAATATTTCCAATAGGGTTATGCTTCTAAGGCAATTAAAATAAAAAAAGAAAAGGAGTTAAAAAATTTCCAAATCAGTTACTTCAACCGAAAAGAGTCTCAAAGAAAATCAAACTTGGATGAGCATCCCAAAAGGAACACATGAAGGACCAAAACGAAAAGAGAAATGATTAAACGATGTTTCGCCTTGGGCAACCAGCGTGGGCTCATCATTGGATTCACTGGTCACCCTCCCCAAACATTATTAAACACAATCATACACTTTGATTTTGAACGTTGAATCACTCACAAATAGGCATCGTTTCGCACTGGTACTTATCTAAGTCACCTGATACGGGTTCATCCTGTCGTGTTAATATTTCCAATAGGGTTATACTCCTAAGGCAATTTAAAGAAAAAATTTTGATAATGAAGAAAACATACCAAATCTTGCTAGTGAACACAAAAATAGTAAAAAGCTTGATTTCGAAAGTCAGTAGGACGTATTTCATTTCTGTTTAAATCTTCGGAAACCACATGGAAAAAGCTTTCTCGGTCTTTTGGAGCATCAATTTTGGTAAATTTTGACATCGAACCATTTCTAAATTTTGTAATTTAAGTTTACTTATTTCTGTCTGGAATTCTTTTTATCTGAACGCAAGAGCAGTAAACACTTGATGTGTCAGCTGAGTTGTTCTAACTTTGAGTGTAGAATTAATGTAAAAATGATATAAAAAGATTGTAGAATTGTTGAAAAGCTGTTGACTTTTGCTGAAGACTTTAAACTTTCCAAACTTGTTTTTGGTCAGTTAAAGAGGGACATCACCGAATCACAGAAAACTGTAACCTCTTCTCTTAGCATTATCTAAGGAGCGCGGTCCCGTACTAAGAGTGCACAGGCCGTGTTTCAACCATTTTGCATAAGCCGATAACATGAATCCGCTAATTGACATTTTTTACCTATCATTTGCAATGACTTGTCAACCTGTTTGTCACAGAATTAGCAGTAGGACGATATCGGGTTAATTTCAATTTAGTACAGTATTTGTTGAGATTATGCTCATCTATCAACCACTGACCTTGGCTCTTAACTGTATTACTTTTTTTTTTGTTTTTAGTATTTGGACAATGTGATCGCAAAGAAAACCTAATAACATGGATCATTAAACTAATAAACCCACTAAACTGGATACGTTTGTTCCTGAGAATTGTAAAATGGGTGCTAACACTACCATTAAGGATAATTTCCATTCCATTTAAAATAATAGCACAAATACTGAAAAAACTGTTCTTATATAAGCCGGCTATATGGCTGATCCGATTGGTGTTGTTGCCAATAAGAGTGCTGCTATGGCCAATACGCGTAATAATAAGAATAATATTAAAGATAATAAACCCTATCAATTGGATTAAGTTTATTCTATGGTTGCCAATGTTGCCGATTAGACTGTTGTTATTGCCCCTGAAAATTATAGGGTTTTTTATTAAACTAGTTACATCAGTAATCGGCAAAATATTTGGAATTTTGTTTGCGTAAGTAGCCAATAAGTTTTAATAGACAGGGGTAAAGCTGTTCGAGCAAAAGAACACTGAGAAAAATATCCACTAATACTAAGTAAGAATTCACAGCCCCAAGTAGAAACTTCATTTAAATAAGAGACAAGTAAACTGTCTACTTACCATAAGTTTTCTCATTTACTTAAGGTTATAAAATAACATGTTAACCCTATAGGGACAAGCATCTCTAAACCAAGGGTTACCAGGTTCGTTTCAGGGTCATCGATCTTTTTTTGAATATTCTTAACTTATTTCCATCATAATCTCCCTACAAATAGAACAATGATCGTTGCAAATGGGATTGTTGAATTCTTATGATGGCAATACGTTGACAAATCATTATAGGCATGCATTATTATTAGGATAAATATATTTTTCCGCATGATTTTTCAATATCTTATCCCGTCACTTGTCCTTAATAGAAAAATTCACTAACCGTAAGTAAACGTAAGTAGATAAATCACTAAGGGTTATCAAACTAGTAGAAAAATTTACTAACTATAAGTGAAAGGAAAGTTAAGTGAGTTGATAAGTAGATAAATCGCTAAGGGTTAACAAACTCGCGTCTAAGTAGGTCGTTTTACTTGCAGCTATTAAATTCATCACTTGGGGCTAATAGAAACTTCACTTCTCACTAAAAAAAAGCTACATAGACTTCAGATTTTAGTATATTAAAATAAAGTTTGAAAACGATTCTTTTTGAGGTTTTTAAACGAATTTCTTGCGATACTTTTTATACGACTGCAAATTAAAACCATTTTTTTCATCCGCATCCGCAAAGATGACACAACATTGTGCGAAGTACTGATTTCAGATTGAGTTTTCCATGTGTAAAACCTCATTTTCTAAAGCATTCGTATATTTCTTTTCTTTATTGCACAACGTCTTTCGTTTAGTAAACCATTATCAGTTGTATTTTCTATAAGGAGTGTAAAGCAGTTAAAAACTTTACTTACAGAATTGTCAAGAAAAAATTCCATCAGAACATAAAACAAAGAGAATTTACAAATAAATTTAAAAAAAATGTAACCATTAGAACTTGTTTTCTTCTTCAAAATGTATTAAAGAAGTGTTCCTTTACATGGTAATAGGTTAGGCTGAAGGTACAAGTAACTTAACATGTGTAACGTAGGTTTGTCATATGTATACCACGTTCAAAAACACAGCATTTAAGCTGAGCCTATATCATCGTAGTTCTAAGCGCTCAGCACAGCGTTTTCAAAAACCATGGGCTAAAAAGCCACCCAAACGATAAGCACTTTAAGTAAACAAAACACGCTCAATTGTTTTCAATTGTGGAATATACTTTACCTGATCAATGTTTTACAAGTTGATTTTTACTAGATAGCATATGCATCTATTCTTGAATTGAGAGAAAATTTGCTCCCAGACAGTCAAATTATTTCGCTACTATGCATCTCATTGGTCCAAATCTTCAGTTGAAAGTGAGAGAAGATTGAAGCCGAAGATTTGGACCAATGAGATACATAATAGCGAGGGAATTTGACTCCCTGGGAACAAATTTTCTCTTGATTTAAGAATAGACGCACTGGGGACCGTTTCGAGATAATGATCATCTGTGACAGTTTACACAATAGCTAAGCTTTTTGTGCGAATCTGAATTACTGTAGAAAAAGTGGTGTCCTAGATATTTCCATTTGAATTGCATTTCATTTTGGCATCTTTAATCGAGAATGGTGGAGAGAAAAAGTAATATGGTAGTTATTTGTTTTCCACTGCTTTCGATGTGTACAATTTGCTTACAGACTATAACAGGTCGCGCGATATATTTCGTTTCATTCAAATCATGTTCTAAGAGCTTTTGAGTCTCTTTACTGGTGATCATTTTCTTAAAATTAAAGAACCACCCTCTGGTTTCTTACGTAACCTGCTATTGCCAATTGACTTTTTACCTTAAAAATAACAATCTTGGTATTTTTGTAGACCAGTTCGATTGATCCTGCTATTAATAAGAATACTTTTCCATCCATTTAAGCTGATTAGATATTTAATTTCACTGCCGATTAAAATAATTCGGATGATACTTCATCCAATCAAAATAATAGGACGTATAATTAGATGGATAATTACGACCATTGTAAAAATTTTATTTAATGGCAAAGGTGATGGCAGTGGAGGAAGCAGTGGAAGCCTAATTAAAATACTTAATCCAATCTATTGGATTAAAAAAATATTGAACGTCATCCTAAAACTTATTGGCAGTGGAATTGAAATTGAAAATCCGGGCTGTATAAATGATCCAATTGGTAAGTATATGGGATAATAAGGCAGGCTCGAATTTATAAGACACTTAGCCAAAAAAAAAACGATATATTTTTTAAATGATGATAACTAAGCGAAAAACTGTCCTATTTTAAAAATGGTAAGCTTTGTAGAAAGTCAAAGCATTAGCATTTATAGATCCGATGTCGAATTTGACATTTAAGAAAAATCCAAAATGGCGGACCTTATTAACAAATAGGTATTTTGACCTCCCTAGATATTTACATTCTTTCCAAGCATATCGATGTAACATTTTAAAAATTCGGCCAAGAAATAAGGAAGTTTTAAATGTTTAAATAGATCAGAGTTTGTCTGTGAAATCAAGCCTATTAAGAAAAAAATCAACTTGTTTGAATTGCAATAACTTCTTTAAAAATTGACAAATTTTGATAAGCTTAGACTTTTTGAAAAGCAAGGCCTTTAGATTTACAGAACCAGAGTGAAAACTGACATTTACTAAAAATCCAAGATGGCGGGCATATTTAACCCTCTTAGGAAAAATTTTCTGTATAACAAATATATCGAATTTGGCTGAATATTATTAAAATCGGAAACTTTCTCCCTTATAGTCCATTCATAAAGAAGAGAGAGTAATAAAACGATTTAAAACTCATTTTCTGGAGCGTACCATTGGCGTAGGTGTTTTGCCAACATTTAAATAAAAAAAATAGAAAAAAGACAGTTAAAAATATATATTATATTTTAACCTGATAGAAAAATTGTTTATTAGGCGTGGTCTGTTTTTGCACACTAGTTGATTCTAAATATAATTTTTATTAGGTAACTAAGAGTAATTCTCTCTGAAATATTAAAGTTGACTACAAATCTGCTTTGCTTTTTATTATAGTTTTTACTTTTAAAGTGTGTGCAGTTTGTGTATCTAGAAAGTAAAAAAATAGGGCTTCTACTTCGAGTACAAATAAAAGTCGTGCGCATTTAACGCTTAGAGAAAAACAAACAGTTCTTAGTGTGTTCGATAATCTGCAAAAAGACTATAAAACATTGACAGTGGATAAGTTGGTAATGAAGTGTTCCAATTTTACCCAATTTGGAAAATCAACTATTTATAGAATACTACATGAAAGAAAATTAGAATCATTAAAATCGCCGCTATCAAAATCTGGGAGAAAACCAATAAAATTTGATGATGATTCAATAAAACAAGATGGGGGGTTGCCAAATACTGGAAGAACGAAATTGTGGAAAATTTTAAGAGAAATTAATTTTTCTTGGGAAAAACATAACAGAAAGGCGGTTTTAATAGAAAGTGACGAGATAGTTAGCTGGAGAAGAAAATATTTAAGGCAATTTCGAAGGGAGGGAAAAAATATATATTTTCTTGATGAAACTTGGGTAAATGAAGGTCACACTGTTATCAACACTGGTAAGACAAAAATGTGAAAAGTGCCCGACAGGCATTCATGGAAGGTTGGTCGACAGGGATAAAGCCGCCGTCAGGAAAGGGAAAACGTTTGATAATTGTCCATATTGGCAATAAAAAAGGGTTTGTAAAAGCCTGGTCTTTTCGTCAAACCATACTGGCGATTATCACGACGACATGAATGGCGATATATTTAAAGAATATTTTCAGCAAATGTTAGACCTCCTGGTTCAGTAATAGTAATGGACAACGCCAGTTACCATTCCAGAAACCTTGAAAAAGTAACAACCACAGCATGGACAAAAGCTGATATTTGTAAGTGGCTTACAGAAAAAAACTTAAATTTTGAGGCAGATATGGTCAAAAAGAACTACTATCGTTGGTAAATAGCCACAAAGAAAAATTCAATAAGAAAGTTGTCGATGATATCGATGAAAAACGAAACATAACAGTATTAAGACTGCCGCCTTACCATTGTAAACTTAATCCAATATAATTAATATGGGCTCAAATGAAAGGGTATGTAGCAAGGAATAATACTACCTATAAATTAAAGGATGTGGAGGTGCTTTTTCAAGAATCACTTAAAAAATAACTCCAGATAATTGGCATAAATGTGTACAATATATTTTAAAAGTTGAAGAAAAAATGTGCAAACTTGATTGTTTAATCGAAGAAACTGTAAAACCGTTAATTATTTCTTTGGAAGAAAATAAGAGTGATGATGAGAGCATTTACTGTTATTCTGAATCTGAGTAATTTATTTCTATTTTATTTTTGACTGGTTTTAAAGAAACGTATCTACCTCCATTTGATTTTATTTATTTTTGTAGTTATAATAATTGACAACCGTAATATTTTTTTATGTACCAACCATTTGTTAACCCTTAGTTTAATTTTTTAGGTGTGCTTATTAATTATAGTTAAAACACCAGTCCGTTTTTGTATATATATTAAAATATATTTTTATTATTTAATTTATATTTTTTTTCACATATATACTATTTTCTTCACTACTAATACCTCACTAATACCTATATACCACGGTGCTTAAAATGTTATTTTCCCTCAATTGCGGGGCTTATGAAAATAGGCTAGTAGTACTCGCTTGCCTTCTATTGCTCTCGGTTTTGGGTTCTATTGTATTCTCCGGTCGAACAGGGTGAGGTATATACAAATAAAGGATTTTTACCTGAGGTACATTAGAAAATTTTGAAAGAGAAGAAAAAGTGATTGATCGCTCAGTACAAAATTTATCCAAATTTGAATTTTTATTACTCTTTCTTTTTTATGAACAGACTTTAGCTATAAACATTTAAAAAGTGTGTTTTTTTTTAGCATGCCCTATATTTTCCTCAAGTTTGTAGGGATCATAGTTTCCCAGATAAATTCGGTGTGTTGGGTTGGGTTGAGTTGGGTCGATAGTTTCTGGGAGATGTAAAAAATCTTTTCTAATATAGCTAACTCGGTTTCTCAAGCACCAACCAAAAAGTTATAGAGAGGGTAAAAACTCTAAATATACAACTAAAATTTGGTACTCAATTAACCCTTTTGAAAAGAAGAATATTTTTTTTGAGGGCCAAGTTCTAACACTAGTATAGTTTCTCAGAAAAGGGGTGCCAAGTTTAAATTTCTAGACGCAAACTTGTGTTTCATTTTTTCAGGTTGTACGAAGAATCATGGTTTAGGTTGGTTAATTAAAAGAGTGATAACATGTTTAAAATACGGAATAAATTTAATATCTCAAGAGATCGATGCTAAAGGAACTGGAAGAGGTTAGTGTGATCCCAGATTTTCTATACAGACAACAAAATTATATTGAACTGATGCAAAAAGGGGAAAAACTGGAACACTGGAACATGAACAATGTTCTATATAAGGCGCCGTTTAGAAATTACGTAGTAATCGAGGGCGGAGGGAAAGAGTGACAAAGTGTTACAAAGGGGTGAGGGTGTTTCATGAAAATGTTACGTAACACTTCGTGTTTGTCCATAAGTGATGGTTTTTTCACACTTTTGTTAAATTTTGAAATTTATAACCATTTTTAATCCACCATATCAATTAACTATTAAAATCGTGATATCTTGGCTTTTCTTAATTTTATTAAAAATGAGTTACTTATGTTCTAAAACACATTAATCGACGAAAAAAAAAATTGTCTATCGGTCTGTTGTCTGTCTCTATACACGATAACTCAAGAACGCCTTAATCGATTTTAACGAAATTTGGTACAAAAATCCTCTATTGGCTGAACATGAACTGATTAACTTTTGGGTAGGGTGGGGGGTGGAAGGGGGAAAAAGGGGATAAAATATTTAAAAATATTGTAACTTTGGAACAAAAGCAAGTAGCGATATACGGTTTTCAGATTTAAGTGTCCATAAATATTGACTACAAATTTTGTTATGAAGTCCAAATTCGTGGGAGCTTTGGTTTCCGAGTTATTGGAAAAAAACGTTAAAATATATTCAAAAAAACTTTAGAAGTAAAACAGCTATTGATTTTAAGTGTCTATAAATATTGACTACAAATTTTGTTATAAAGTCCAACTTCGTGGGAGCTTTGGTTTCCGAGTTATTTGAAAAAAACGTTAAAATATATTTAAAAAATCATAACTTTAGAAGTAAAGCAGCTTTTGATATTCGGTTTTCAGATTTTAAGTTTGGTAAATATTACCCAAAAATTCTGTTATAAGGTTCAAATCATTCAAAGCTACAGTTTTCAAGATATTCTTATTTTCTTTCAACACAAAATAATTGATGGTGGACAATCCGTGCTTTCTAGCCCCAATTTTTTTTGGTTTTCAACTTGGTTGTCAACGTTTTTTTATGGTTGCCAACTATTTTTTGTCCTTCTTCAAGGGGGGTTGGCATAGTGTTACGTAATTTTTAGGGGGGGGGTCCACGAAAGTGTTACGAAGTGTTATATGATGGACGGCCCTAAATTGTTAGTAATTGTTTGTGTTAATTTAAATATAAACGGAAAGTGGTTTATTCGGGGGGTAATTGCAAAAGTGCATTAAAATTAGCGATAATTTGGACATGAAACGTGTTTTTTGTAATTGCAAGAGTTTGTCTTCATATTTTCGCGAGGACATTTTTGTAAAATATACAGGTTATAACAACGAAAACTGAATAGAGCCGTTTTTGGATATAAAATGTAAGATTTTCGAAAAAAGCTCGGACACGTCGATTTCTAATTAAAGGGGGACACTTTTTGAATTAATTTTTTTTTTTTAAATAATCACCCCCTCAGAAGGATGCGTTCGACGACCCTTATTTAGATAGGGAAAGTGGGTTAAGTGGCACCTTTTTTAACAATCCCGGTATTATTAGTTTCCGAGATATTTGCAGTTAAAATTGCCACAAAAGTTTTGATCATTTTTTTTGTATGTTTTTAAAAAATTTCATTGCATCGAAAAATAATCTCCGATAATTTTTGTTGATTAAAGGTGCTTTCTTTAAGCGGAGTGGACTTCACCCTTAAATTTTAAACAGGGAAATTGGGTTAAGTGGCACGTTGTCTTGAAGGTACTTAATATCTTTACAAATCTGCAACTTTTCTAAAAATTATTTTGAATATTTGTCAAGATATTTATTTAGAGATCTGATAAAAAAAAAGATAAAATTATAATTTATTATGAAAAAATTACCAGGAGAATTTTGCGGGGATGTGGTTGGTTTTTACCTTTAAATTGTGTATAGCAAAGGTGGGTTAGGTGGCACCTTGTTTTGAAGGTATTTTTATTGCCTTTACAAATCCGCAATTCTTTTTAAAATACGACGTGGATATTCCATGCTTTTATAAAAAATTGTATATCATAAAAACTAAACTAATAAATGCTGCTGATGCTCCTTCAAGGCTAATGACACAGAAAAGTTAAGAAAACTGCTTTTTAAGCTTAACGAGTCACAAAAATTGGTTTAAATACTAACACAAAAAAAATTACCGCGTGGACCATAACCGCGCAGTCCAATTACCGCGTAAGACTTTTACCGCGCCATATGACATTACCGCGTAACCCAATACGGCGCATAACAAAATCCGCGCGAGGTCAATACCGCGCAACACATTTCATCATAGATTCAAAATAGTTTAACTTATTTAATGAAAATATTTATAATATTGAAATTGCCACTACTTTTTTAAACATTTGTATTGAGTACGTAAATTATATCAGAACTTGCGCGGTATTGTCTTTTGCGCGCTATTTGGCTTGCGCGGTTATTGTCAGGCGCGGTTTTTGCCTTACGCGGTGTTTGTCTTGCGCGTTATTTGTCTTTCGCGGTTTCTGACTTTCGTGGTAAATGTTATGCGCGGTAAATGCTTTTCGCGGTACTTGTACGGATAAGGGGCAATGAGACATCACTCATGCATTTGCGGATTGCGATTGGTTGAGTTTATGCAGTTTCGCAAATCGCGTTGCGTAACTCTGCGTAAAGAGCCTGTTAGTTTCTAGAAGATCTAATTTTTCTTATTTTAGAATAAGTAATTGCGCGCTTCAGTGTTAGTTCCAGGTGGGTCAAAATATTTGAATTTTGTTCAAAAAATAGTCTTAAATTTAAGAATGTTTTAGGTTTAGTCGAATACTTACCTTACTTTTCCTTGGCCTTACCTGGGACTAAAGAAGAAATGGATAGGGTATTTTCAGTAATTAACAACATGTGAACTGAGGAAAAATCCCAAACCAAATACATCTGCCTCGAATTTTATAAATATACAAATTTAAAAATAATAGTAGTTTACTTAAGCATGTTATGATGGTCATAAAACGCGAACATGCAGCTTCACTTTTAAAATCATGGCGAATGCGTGACAGCTCCAGCTGATTAAGTACACGAAAACCTCGTTCGGTATCATAAGGGAGTCGTAACGTTACGACCGTCCCTGCATACGAAAAGATGTTTTGACGCATTTGATCTTGCTCGATAGGTCGACTCGATAGAGATAATGATACGAATGTTGATAAACCCGAAAATTAATAGACACTTAAAGTGTATAATTTTTTAGTTTTATAAGCATTCGTATCCTTATCTCTATCGAGTCGACTAATCAAGCAGGTGCACTTTTAAAATCATGGCGAATGCGTGACAGCTCCAGCTGATTAAGTACACGAAAACCTCATTAGGTATCATAAGGGAGTCGTAACGTTACGACCGTCCCTGCATACGAAAAGATGTTTTGACGCATTTGATCAGCTGGAGCTGTCACGCATTCACTATAAGTTTAAAAGTATACCTGCTCGATAGGTCGACTCGATAGAGATAATGATACGAATGCCGATAAACCCGAAAATTAATTTTAAGTGTCTAATTTTAAGTGTCACTATCAAACTCGAACACTCTTAAGTAAATAACCTGAAGTTTCAATGACGTTCTATCTAACACGTCAAAACAAATAAGGGACTTTTCATATATATAACGGGACTTATTTTTGGTTAGGTACTTAATTATATTGGATATATTTACGTTTAGTAAATAGTTAATGTCTTAAAAATATATAAAAACAATTCACATTTTTGCGTCAATTAGTACTCTTATAAAGTAAAGTTTCAAGTCTTGTCACGCCATCTTGTGACCGTAAGTGAGCTATTAAAATCGTGTTGAGAGGGTCGTAAAATTAGTATTATTCGTTGGTCGTATGTAAAAATTATAGTTAGCTAGTTTAAATTTAAAAGTTTATTAGGTAAGGATTTGTTTAAGTTTATTGTGTAAGTTAATTATTGGATTAAGATCATACATAAGTATTTTTACTGTGTAGTAATGACGCATCATTTTTAAGAAATAAATTTTAATAAAGAAAAATGCAATTATTTTTTTTTAAGTTTTAATCTGTTAAAACTAGACAAAAATTTTTTGTTGTTTGGGAGTTGGTCACCTTAAATAAGAGTAAGTATCTAACTAAATGGAAAATTTACATTAAATGCCTTAAATATGCGGCGTTTTGCTCCATGCAACAATAAATATGTTGTTCAAATTTCGCACGTACATCATTCAACATTTCAGGAGTTATAGCTCGGCATTCATCAAAAATTCTACGACGTAATTCATCTGTAGCTATGTAGCGTAAATTTTAGACTTTAAATATCCCCATAAAAAAAATCCAGTGGTGTTAAATCTGGGGATCGCGCTGTCCATTGTCCTTTATTTCGCCCTCTACCGGCTCCTGAAGACACTAAATATTAGTTGTTTATTTTTATAATACAATCTGACCCAAAGGCCAATATGATTACCAAATTTTATCATCGTAGGTCAAACCGTTAAAATTTACAAAAATATTTTGTCATCACAACCTCACTTTTGAACTGCAACATTTTTGAGGCTATTCATAGGTGGAGAAATATTGATTTATATAAATTTTCTATGCCCCTCGACTATAGGTTTTGCTCATTAAATAAAATTGATGTTGTATTAGCATTTTGGTCGTTGCCAAAAAATAAAGCAATAATTGAAACCCTTTCAGAAGTAGTGTAGGGCATTTTCAAATAAAAGTACACGACCCGTTTAAATTAAAACAATCGAAATGAAACTAAAGCAAATGGAAAATAAGAAGTAGGTAGGTACCTACTGATTTAAAAAATTTAATTTTATTTAACATGAAACTGATCAGAACTGCTCGAGATTTCAACAACTTTTAATTTAAAGGCGTACAAATTAATACCTATGATTATCTGTGTATGCAGTAGGTACCTCGTGCTTTAAAAAAAATATCTCTGACGCACGACCCTCTAAATATTATTATTTCAAAAACTATTTCGTTGATTTTAAAAAGAGTTGCAGATTAGTAAAGGCAATAAAAATACTTTCAAAACAAGGTGCCACTCAATCAATTTTCCCTATTTAAAATTTAGGTGTGAAGTCCATCCCGCTTAGAGAAAGCACCCTCAATAAACAAAGATTATTTTTCGATGCAAAATAAAATCGACGGATCTCGGCATTGTTTTATAATTTTTTAACCGTGGCAATTTTAACTGTAAATATCTCGGAAACTAATAATTACAAATTTTTCCTCTTAACACAATTGTAAAGTTATTTAAAAGACCTTTAAAAAAGGGTGCCACTCGACCCACTTTCCCTATCTAAATAAGGGTCGTCGAACGCACCCCTCTGTGGGGGTGCGTATTACAAAAAATCTGATTAATCTAAAAAGTGTTCCCCTTTATATTGTTACACCCTGTGTATAAAAACACGTTGAATACAGAAATTATCGAACGACTATTTCTCCAATCAGAAAAGCAGCAGCTAAAATGGCAAGAAATGAGAATGTTGGTTGTACTTACCAGTGTCCTCAAAGTTAAAAAAAAACTTGATACACATTAAATTTTGTGTGTATTGTCGCCCCGTCAGTTCATTCAAAATTACAAACCCAAACAACACCTTCTTAACTAAACAGCTAACGAAATCATTTCAAGATGGCCACCTAGGTTGGCTATTGTAGAATAAATAAAAATCCTAATAGTGAAAAATCCATTTTTTTAAAATATAGTATTCCTTACCTTTATATACTTTATATACATAACTTTATGTACTTTTACAAAGTTATGATTGTTTTCCACAAACCGAAACTACACCTTTTTGCACTTGACGCGCGTTTCGCTAACAACGTTAGCATCATCAGGAGACGATAAACAATGAACTAAATTAATTTACGCTCTATCTTATATACAATCCTTTAGTGGGCAGAGATAAGATTAATAATTTGTGATTGATCACGATTTTTAATCCTCAACCAAAGAATAAAGTGTACTAAACGGGATGGGTCCTCTATCTTAATTTAAACTATTTCTGGATTTAATGATACCCATACTTTCATATGCATTCAAAAGTCTTTTGTTTGGTACAATTTTTAGAAGTTTTAGGTTATCTAATATGAATCTATGATTGTTTTCAAAAGCATGCTCGGCCACACTTGACTTTTCACTTCTTCCGTATTTTATGTGTGCTAAGTGTTCTTTAAAACGTGTTTGAATAGAGCGTCTCGTTTGGTCAACATATTTTTTGTCACAATCCATGCAACTAATTTCGTAAATTCCACTTTTTTCTAGAACTGTAGTTTTATCCTTGGGATTTCCTAGTAAGCTTCTTATTGTGTTACCGACAAAAGGATATCTGCGACTTAAAATTTGTATCAATTCCTTATAATCCTAATTATACGAAAGGATTACAAAAAGTATTTAATAACACCGGTCTTAAATTAGTATATCAATCCGGTAACACAATAAGAAGCTTACTAGGAAATCCCAAGGATAAAACTACAGTTCTAGAAAAAATTGGAATTTACGAAATTAGTTGCATGGATTGTGACAAAAAATATGTTGGCCAAACGAGACGCTCTATTCAAACTCGTTTTAAAGAACACTTAGCACACTTAAAATACGGAAGAACAGAAAAGTTAAGTGTGGCCGAGCATGCTTTTGAAAACAATCATAAATTCATATTAGATAACCTAAAACTTCTAAAAAGTGTAGCAAACAAAAGACTTTTGAATGCATATGAAGGTATGGGTATCATTAAATCCAGAAATAGTTTAAATAAAGATAGAGGACCCATCCCGTTTAGTACACTTTATTCTTTGGTTGAGGGGAGATAGGATTAAAAATACTTACTGCCTCATTTAAAATAAAAACACAGCCTCCTTAATTATATTCTAACGTTGTAAAGGAAACTGTGTCATTTTTTTAATAGTATTGTGTAAATTTAATATTTTAAAAGTATTCTGCAGAATTAGTATTAAAAGACGTCAAAAAGTGTCCAAAATTTTCATGATGTAAAAGGAAAGACAGAATTTGTGTGACTTTTCTGAGCAGTGACACTGACATGTTCCATGGCTATCTAGGGTTTTGTATGTTAAAACTTTTAAGGGTTTATTTACACACAAAAATAAGCTTAATAAAGTACATTTTTAAATAAAAAAAAGGGTTTTTCATAAAAGCTGCCTACAAAAATTAAAATAAACATATTTTGTATTTACTAAAACAGCATTAAAAAACTAAATTTTAAGAAACATTAGCAAATAAGTCCTGACCAAAAAGCAGTTAGTGTAGCCCATCTGTTTAAAAGTCGTCAGATTTTTTGTAAGGGCGAGATTTTCTGACGGGTTTTGAAGAATCGCGACGTTTTTGACATTTCTTGCCGCCTAGCCCTGCAGAATATTTTTAAAATATTAGTCCAGGCAGTAGGAGTTTTTGGCTTGCAAAAGGTGGTGAATAAACAATTTTGAAATGCGTTATAGACGGATGAACTCCAATAAAAAATCAAAATTTTTCACCTCGAGGAGGGGGGGCGGCGCTTGCGCCGCCATCTTGGATTATATGTGCAACAAAATTTTTTTACCCTACCGGAAAATATTCATCGACAAAGTTGAAGAGAATAAAATTATCTACATTTTATGTGTTCACACTTTTTTGTATACCCAACAGGTAAAAAGTTACAGGAACACAAAGATGAAATTTCTAAAAAAATATACAATTTTTTTTTTATAAACTTCATCTTTCTATCTGTGTCACTTTTAACCTATAAAACACACAAACAAAGTGTAAATAATGTAGATAATTTTATTTTCTTTAACTTTGCAATGAAGAATTTTTTTGCATTACCAATTTGTTAGGATAATAAAGCTAAAAAAAGAGTTTGTTGCCCATATAATCTAAGATGGCGGCGCGAGCTGCGCCCCCCCCCCCCCCAAGGTCGAATTTTTTTTTTTTTTTATTAGAGTCTATCCATCTCCAACATATGTCAACATCGTTTATTACCCACCTTTTGCAAGCCAAAGAACTTTTTTCATACCCACTTACTGGACTATACTAAATTTACAAAATGTTATTAAAAAAATGACGCAGTTTCTCTTACAACGTTAGTACAAATATTAAAGATGCTCTGCTTTTACTTTAAATGAGGCAATAAGTATAAATTGCCACTTTCGAAAATTCTGATGAGGGAGATTTTCTATCGTTTCTAAAGAATCGCGACCTTATTGTCACAAATTTACATGTTTTGACGTTATGGAAACAATAGGAACATGCGGTGTAATTACCGCTGTAAGTTTGCGAAAACTGCACACCTCATATGGGAGCTTTAACATATGAGAGAAATAAGTATTCGAAGAAATTTGCTGTACAGAGTGGTCCAATTTCGAAGGGCTTGTATAGCTCACAGTTGGTCTAGAGAGGGGTTTTAAGAAAAAAAAATAAAATCTTTAAAACATAGATTTCTGTTTTTGATACATCGCCAACTACTATTTACCGTAAAAAGTAAAATCCCCTATGTAGCCCTTTTCTGGGGGGCTATTTTTGGAAAATATTCTAAAAACCTTAAATAGTAACTCCCTATTTTGACTTCATATTTGAATTCTCGATGAAATTCTCTTTCCAATGGTAGCCCATATCATAAGTTTTGCTTTAATAATTTTCGAGATATTGGCTTTTAAAATGTCAAAAATTCAATTTTCAAAGGCTTAGAAACTTAACAAAATATCTCTATTGTGTTTATTATCGATTTTCAGGGTTTTATAAGGGCAAATAAAAAATGACAATAGTTTGACGTTTGCACATTCCTATTTATAGTTTATTGATTTTAAGTAATAAGTAGACGATATTATTCCAAAAATATGAAGTAGAAGGTCAGATTGTCAAACTGTTGTCATTTTTTATTTCCTCGTAAAAACCCCTAAAATCGATTATAAACACAATATAGATATTTTGTTTAGTTTCTAAGATATGGGCCTTTGAAAATTGAATATTTGACATATTGAAAGCCAATATCTCGAAAATTAGTAAAGTAAACCTTATGATAGGGGGTACCATTGGAAATAAAATTTCAGCGATAATTCAAATATAAAGTCAAAATAGGGGGTTACTATTTAAGGTTCCCAGAATATTTTCCAAAAATAGCCCCCTTGAAAAGGGCTACATAGGGGATTTTACTTTTTACGGTAAATAGTAGTTGGATCAAAAACAAAAGTTTATTTTTAAAAGATTATATATATATTTTTTCTTAAAACTCCTCTCTAGACCAACTGTGATAGCTTTGGGCTTTTGCAGCATAGTTAGCCCAAAACTAATATACATGTTACGGGCTCGATTTTCAAGAGAAGTCGAAAACTAAAAACCGCATTGCGATATGTCAAAGCGTTTCTGAGCTACAGGGTGATTCTCAAAAATGTGCAATATTAAAGGCCTTCTACAATCTTTTTTATTTGTAAAGATAGAGATTTTCTTTAAAAACATTGTTTGAAGATTTTTTACAGACAAATCTACCTGTTTCACCGATTTTCTCTTAAATCCTTTAGTTCCCGAGATATCACACAAAGTTACATTTATTTAAAAGGGATACCCCCAATTTTTCTAAAAAGTCAGTTTTGTAATAAAATTTCCTGTCGAACAATGTGCCATACACCTATTTTTATTAAATAGTTTAAAAGATATTTGCATACTTTGATAATTAAAAGTTTTTATTTAAAATTTTTATTAATTAAACTATGTAACACCTAAATCTACACCTAACAATTTTCTTTAATTCTAAAACAAATGCTCAAATTGACGGCCGTTTTACCGCACGAAGCTGCCTGAATGCAGTACAAAGTGCCTCTTCCAATTTTTTTCTAGTAGTTGGGCGATTTCGAAATACAACGTCTTTGACTCTCCTCCACAAAAAGAAGTCGCAAGGGGTCAGGTCTGGAAACCGGGGGGGCCAATATATAGGACCTTTATTTCCGATCTAGTCTTCGGCAAACACAATATTTAGCAAATTAGTAATGTCTCGTGCATTGTGAGGGTGTGTTGAAAGTATAGCGCATTATTTTGCTAAAGTGGCAAATTGTCGATAAACGGAATCACCTGCTCTTCTAAAATTTGTTGGTATCTTTCGGCATTTAAATTTCCATCAAAAATATATAGCCCAATAATTTGTCATCTGTAGATGCCTACCCATACCTTAAAAGTGAACCTTCCCTGATTCGCTTGTTCCACCATAATATGGGGATTTTGCTGTTTCCAGTAATAGCAGTTATATCTGGTGAATATTCCATCACTAGAAATCGTTGCCTCATTCGTACAAATAACTTTTCCGGCAAAATCGGGGTCTTCTTGGCTTTTATTTAAGTACCACCTGCAAAATACACGTCTTGGAGCAAAATCTTGTTGCCGTAATTGGTGCACCCGTCGGGGTCGATAGGGCCTAAACTTGCGTTTTTTAAGCACCCGAACGGCATTGCTGCGTGGAATTCCAGTGTTTCTTTCCATAGCCCTGGTGGAAGTATTCGGGTTAATTTCTATTTCTCCTAGAAACGTTAGTTCTTCCTACTCTCTATCTCTGGCTAGGCTTCTATACGTCCTAGGCCGCGGTTTTGCAAAGGATCCGTATTCTTTTAGATGACGTTTTAACTTCAAAAATATTTTTGAGCTAGGTTGCCTTCTTTCCGGATATCTCTGGAAATATAAATTTAACGCCGTCTCTCGATTTTCGTTACTTTCAATATAACATTTTATCATATCGTACTATTCAAAGTATTCAAACATTTTTAAATCTTGACGAAGACGCCACTTTTGACACTTGGGCTCGTTTATCATGCATAGGTCAAAGTTAAACACAGTCTACTATGGTAATTATTAAAAATTGCAGATATCTGTTTAACTACTTAATAAAAATAGGTGGATGACACATAGTTTAACAGGAAATTTTATTACAAAACTAATTTTAAAAAAAGAGTATTCCATTTTAAAAAAATGTAACTTTGTGTTATATCTCGTGAACTAAAGGCTTCAAGACAAGTGGCTTTGGAGACAATGTGGCATTGCATGAGGAATTTTGGTGTACAGAATTGAATAGGCATTGAAAGACATTGTCAGGCATTGTGTAATATTTAGTGGAATATATCATCTATATATTAATACAAAATTTGGTTTATTGTGAGTGTCTAAACATTTTTTAATGATGTTTGTTCTATAAAAACAACAAACCTTCTCCTTGTTATTGTTACACTTAAATGTGCTGACTATATGATTTTTTTAGATCCTCGTAATCGCAACATTTTTTAATGATGTTTGTTCTATAAAAACAACAAACCTTCTCCTTGTTATTGTTACACTTAAATGTGCTGACTATATGATTTTTTTAGATCCTCGTAATCGCAACATAAAACCCTATTTATTCACATTTTACTAGTTATCGTATTTTCTTAACAATTTAATTTTTTTTAGGTGTATTTGGTATCTCCGGTCTGCTATGGAAATTTTTGCAAAGCATTCTAAAAGCCTTCTCTCCTCAAATAAAACGTATGTAAAGCTGCATTTTGAAATACCAATATAAATTTTGAGTTGGTATCGAAAAGGATCTTTAAAAAAAAATACTTGCCCAAAAATAATCTCGTTAGTAGTTTGTATTAAATTGTTGTATTAAAGATTTGGGTAAAAAAAGCCAAAAAATATAAATTTATCCAACACATGACAGTTATGACTGTCATTATTAATGTCATTTTAGACAAGAAAACTATCAAATAACACAATAGTATGTTATAATCCATGACTCACTAGTGAGTATATTAAAGTAGTATTTTATTTATTTATTACTATTACAAGCAGAATTCACATTGATATTGAAATTAAAGGAAAATGCAAACGATTTATTTAAATTCGAAGTAATTGTAAAATTCGTTGGTTCATTGGAACCAGACGCTCCCATATCGGTACAGCCGCTGATAGTGCTGGAAGACGCCGACGCATTAGAATCTTGTATTTTTCTGCAATTTTTGTTATGCACCGATTCTTCTAGGTATCCTTCTGCTACGGTCGAGGACGTCCATCC
This sequence comes from Oxystoma pomonae, assembly GCA_963921995.1. Classification (NCBI taxonomy): domain Eukaryota; kingdom Metazoa; phylum Arthropoda; class Insecta; order Coleoptera; family Brentidae; genus Oxystoma; species Oxystoma pomonae. The sequence goes on from OY998165.1 coordinate 40,488,416, forward strand.
TCCGTGACGCTTCATAGTAGTCATGTTAGCCCCTGCATTGTCCAAAACAGTCGCCGAAGACATTCTTAAAAAATAAAAAAGCGGCTACAACCAGTATTTTCTGGCCTCAAAGACATGTATTTTTTACACAAATTAATCGGGTTTACTGGAAATCCTTGTTGAAGTATGATGAAACCTCTTGATTTCTTGGTTTTTAGGGTCCGGCAAAACTACGTGAAAATATTTCCCTTTGTCTTGAATATTTTCTATTTTCAAATTGACCAATTCACCGCTAATATCCATTATCAAAGCCACTTTCATCAACAGGTACTCGTCGTCGGGAGCTTCGTTCAAAAACTTTTCTATTTCAGGTCGTTCTAATTTCTTGGACTTCTTTGGTTTGTATCCCTGTGATTTGCTTTTCAAAAAGCTTGTTAGTTTGCCATATCTTTTTGAAATGTCGATTTTTTTATAAAGGTGAATAGTCGAGCGAAGCATCGAGTATTTGGTCCATGGCGACGATGGGGCTATTTTTTTTTTGCAAATGTAACAAATAAGCCCATAGAATATTTTCATCAATACGGTGAATTCGGTGAATTCATTCAAGACTCAAACATTTTGAACTCCTAGTCGTAAGCATCTCGAAACTTTTCTGGCAAACTCTTCATTGCAGCTTTTTCCGCTACCGTAAGGATATCCTCAGAAACGTTTCATCGGTTTCCTCCATTTTCTATACGTTTTTTTCCTCAAAATGGCTTCCCTTTTCTGCAAGGAAAACTGACAAGTGTCAAAATTTATTTAAACAGTTGCTAACAATGTACCATACCCGTGGCAACCAAACAAGCAACCTAGTTTGACCAAAATGTAAAAAAGTCACTGTCAAGTTATTCTGACATTTGTAGGGTACTGAGACGAAAGTAGCTTTGATTTGATTACAAAGATTGGATAAAACATGGTATGCCACTCGTGTGTTATGTTTCACTTGATAATTTATATCACTCGGCCTGACGGCCTCGTGGTATAAATCTTTCTCGCGTGACTTATTTTCCACATAACGCACTAGTACAATAAATAACTATTGTTTATTTTCATGTCCATCGTATAAAAAAATAAGTGTGCTTAGTAGTTATTTGTATTACTAGTACGGTATGAGTTGCACTAGAGTAAGAAGTGGCGAATATTAGTCTACGACCTCGTCTTGGTAACCACACAAATGCTGTATTGAGCCTTACCGTACGTGATAAACACTACATTTTTGACTTTTTTCGCTTTCTTGAAGGTTACGATGACAGAACTGCTAATTGAAATCGTTGCGTATGTTCGTGGGTCCGTAACGATACGTACATCCTTCCGTACGCAACGAGATTCTGTCATCACAGCCGTCAAAGAAGCAGGCATCGTTCGAAACATGGCATGAACAAGTCAAAAATGTAGTGTATTTTGACTTTGTGTAGAAATATTTACTTTAAGTGTCTATTTATAATAAATAAGCAATATTTTGAACAAATTATTTGTAAAAAATTGCTGTCTTTTTAATAAAAATGGGTTACGTAATGAGCTCATTATATAATGTACCTTTTATTGCACCAGTGTGACAATTTTGTTTAATTAAAGACATATTAGCCACTTATCATGCATGTCGTATATAAAAAAATATGCACGCCATGTTATTATTTTTAACTTTGCTCTAATGCTCGCCGAAAAAGGGGCGTTATTACACTATAAAATTTAGTTCTCAAAGATCTTTTGTAAAAGATGCCTAAGCAAGTAGGAAATTGACATTTTACAATTACTAACTAATCATTGTGACATAATAGTGTCAAAATAATTAATTTTTTATTCAGTTAAAAAAACCAGATATACTAATAAAAGTTTTCCCAACTTGTGTCTAAAATAGTGCTTTTTCACAAGCGTGATTTTCAAGAACGGGTGCAGCAAAGGTTTGAAAACGCGAGTAAAAAAAGCACAGTTGTAAAGGCAATTTTTTTACCCTGATCAAAAAATTTTAAAAACGGAAAAATATACAAAAAACTAGAACCCAAAAGCATTTCCTTTGACACTGGCTACTCCTATTTAAAACTTCGCACCATCCTTCGGTTAGCCATTTAGTTTTTGGCATTACTTAGGAGCAAATAAATTATATAATTAATTTTTTTGCTCCCATGAACATTATAAAAACTTCTTTTCACTATCGCTCGACTTGTGCACCTCCCTTTCGGTTTAGTCCAGTAGACGGTCCTGCTTCATTGCAAAATAGTTGGTTTCCTACTTGAGTGAGTAAAAGTGGGCTTTGCGCACCCATCTGCTTCCGGAAAGTTGAACTTTGCGCACGCTATTTTTTTATGTTGAGGTATAACCATTTTAATAAATTGGTCGTAGCATACAATTGACGTAAAAATTTATATTAAAATAGCTTTTCTTTTTCTATCCCGAAAACATAAAAGTTCAATAATAAGCCAAGTTTTATGCAAGTAGGAAAAATATTGTACCTAACATGGGCGTAAACTGTCTTTTCCACCCTTTCGTTCAGCTGGCACATGCGCATGTTAGCTAAATAACCATTTTAACACTTATTCAAAAGAACATGTCATTTTTTGATATTGTGGACAAAATATTATTTTATAAGCTTTTACTTCCGTTTTTTGGCATCACCCAATATTTATTTTACAAAAAAAATTTTTAGCGCCAGCACCACCAGGATTTTGGGAATACCCAAAAGGTCAAGGAAATACACCTTTTACAGGCCGCTGGGGGACAGAACCGATTTTTCCACATTTAAAGGATGGTAGGTTATTCTTCAATTAAACCAAATAAAAGACAGATTTATCCAGTGAGAAATTATTATTTAAGCACAAAGTTATTCTCAAATTAGTATACCCTATGCATCTTTATTTGCAATTGAACATTGCTTATAAGTGGTCACATTTAACACACGCACGCGTGGTGAGAGATATTTTTCCCGCCAAATATACGTAACCCATTTATAAAGACTAATTTTTAGGTATAAAAAAAAATTTTTGACATCATGTTTTGTATAGAGCACATATAAAAAATTGAAACTACCTTTATTACTACATGAAAACTTTTGATTTGTTTAGAAAAATTATCATGCACATTCCTTACCGAAGAACTAGTTGCAAGCAATACCAATAGATAAAAATTGAGAGCTCACACTATAATATGTGGTACCAGTAGTTCCAGAGAATCACTGGGGGTCCATATTGAATGCAGGGCCAATTTTTGGCACAGTCCCTCCACTATTTCTTGGTGTTCCGTTTTTACATTGTTTGTTATAATTTACAAATATTTTTTTAGTGAAAAATTGATGATTTTGTCAAAATTGTGTACCTATACTACCAACCGCTGTTCTAAAAAACTTAAAAAAACGATAGAATAGCAAGTATTTTCTCGAAAAGGGTTATGATAACAACATACTGGAGTTGCTATGCATCTTTATTTGCACTTGAACATTGCTTATGAGTGGTCACATTTAACACACGTATGATGAGAGATATTTTTCCCGCCAAACATACGTAACCCATTTATAAAGACTACTTTGTAGGTATAAAAAAACAAAATATTAACATAATGTTTTTTATAGAGCACATTTAAAAAATTGAAACTACCTTTACCACATAAAAACTTGATATATTTAGAAAAATTATTATGCACATTCCTTACCGAAGAACTAGTTGCAAGCAATACTGATAGATAAAAATTGGGAGGTCAGACAATAATATGTGGTGCCAGTAGTTCCAGAGAATCACTGAGGGTCCATATTGAATGCAGGGCCAATTTTCGGCACAGTTCCTCCACTATTGTTTGGTGTTCCGTTTTTACATTGTTAAAATTTACAAATATTTTTTTAGAGAAAAATTGATGCTTGTCAAAATTGTGTACCTATACTACCAACCGCTGTTCTAAAAAGCTTAAAAAACGATAGAATAGCAAGTATTTTCTCGAAAAGGGTTATGATAACAACATACTGGAGTTGCTATGCATCTTTATTTGCACTTGAACATTGCTTCTGAGTGGTCACATTTAACATACGCGTGGTGAGAGATATTTTTCCCGCCAAATATACGTAACCTATTTATAAAGACTACTTTTTAGGTACAAAAAACAAAATTTTGACATAATGTTTTTTATAGAGGACATATAAAAAATTGAAACTACCTTTACCACATGAAAACTTTTGATTTATTTAGAAAAATTATTATGCACATGCCTTACCGAAGAACTAGTTGCAAGCAATACCGATAGATAAAAGTTGGGAGCTCAGACAATAATATGTGGTACCAGTAGTTCCAGAGAATCACTGGGGGCCAATATTGAAAGCAGGGCCAATTTTCAGCACAGTTCCTCCACTATTTTCTGGTGTTCCGTTTTTAATTTTTTTTTTATAATTTACAAATATTTTTTTAGTGAAAAATTGATGCTTTTGTCAAAATTGTGTACCTATACTGCCAAACGCTGTTCTAAAAGGGTTATGGTAGCAATATACTGGAGTTTCGCACTACTTAGTAGTGCTTATCAGGGATGTTTCCAGGGTTAATGAAAATAAAAATAATTAAATTGTGAGCATTCCGTCAATAGTAATGCTTAGCAGTACCTAATTGGAATAGGAGATAAACTGATGATAGACATGTGAAAAACGAATAATAAAACGTGGATATATGCAGAAAACAACCAACTGTCAGTATGCAGAATCGGCAGAAGCACCCTCATTCCGAAAGAAAACTCAAGAGTCTCTGCGTATCTTCACGAAGATACTTAAGCCTGATTCTGACAGTTGTTGCCGCGATTACCAAAAATTATTTGTGGAGTTGCATAAATTAGAAAATATTCTATTTGATGCATGCATGCGGCCGATTAATGACTTTTTTAGTACTTAATTTCGATTTTGCCAACATAATAGACCTTGATAGAAAGATATTATGTTTTGCTTATTATTAATTTTTCTGATAGAAAATGAATTTTGCGAAATTTGGAAATTACGGCGAAAAAGTGGCACCATCAGAATAAGGCAGGGAAAACAGAATATATAAACTGGGCGCACTATGAAACGCATATTTTATATTTAGGAGAGTATTTTAAACCTCTGTAACTCTTTTAGGTTTTATTATTTTTAAATGGGGTTTTTGGTATCGTACAGCTGATATTTTTTTCTAAAAAAAGGTTAAAACCAAAGTTTGCCATTTTGTATTTTATTCGGTATACAAGCAGTGGCGGTACCAGCCATTTGAAAAGCATAACTTTTATGAGGAACATATCAATACATACAAATTAAACTTAATAACTACAAGCGCGGATTTGACCACAAATCTAGGGGGGGGGGGATTTTAAGTTGCTTATTTCATACATTTTTTATTTTAAAAAATTTTGAAGTAAATTAAACCGAGTGAGTATCAACGATATCATACCGAAAATTTTTCAGAAAATTGCACTAAAAATTCATTTTTTTGATTTAAAATTAAACTAAAATTGTAAGTATATCAATGGTTTCGAAGCGCAGCAGGCGAAATTTTTTTAAGAAAATTAAACTCTAATACCCTAAATATCAAGGGTGTTTGGCGCCGCAATTTATGCCCTACTTTGGAAATATGTTTTGATTTAAGCTTTTGCCTAATTCTGAATAATATTGCTTCCAAACACTGACTTCTCCCAGTAAAAGTTCAAGAATTTGTGGTTTGAATTAATCAAACAGTTTATCTTATTTAGAAACGACTTTAGTTATTTTGCCTTGATTTTGGCTTCACGTTGTACAAAACTTGCTATGAATATCTTCAGGTCAAAAAGACTTTTTTTATATCCGAAATGATTTTGTTTAAAACTTGTTTATAAATTAAATAGAAACTTTATAATACTGTTGTGTATTTCCAATATCGTGGTTTTCGCGGTAAGTACTTCATGGGTTTGTTTATTCTTGGTGTGACGAATTGAAGGTCAAACTGTCTCAAAATACTGTGGTGGAGGAATTATAGAATGTCTTTAAAGCAGAGTTGGTTGCCCAGTGGATAACCGAAAAAGCCCACTGGGTTGTTTTTTGGGTAAAACCCACTTTAAAAAACACGTAGTGCTTTAATAAAATAAATAAACGTAAAAAAAGGTATATTATTACCAGTCGTTTGAATCTGATCGTAAGATTTGATAAACTGTGACCAGTTGCAAATCTTTGACCAGTTGCAAATCTTTGACCAGTTGCAAATCTTTCCAAATAAGAACATGTCTTTTAATGGATGCTGCACTAGCTGGGCAACAATGCAAATTATTAAAAAAAAAACGAGTCTGGTTCAGTATTTGCAGACTCTAAAGAAAATGGTTTAGAGTTAATAACCTCGAAAAAAACGAAAACTTAAGTAAGCAGGTACTTGCAGTGTACTAAATACATAAACTCCAACAATAATTTTCTTAATGTTTATTTATATTAAGTATATAAAAAAAGCGCTGGTCAAACTATACCAAAACTGCTTTTTAACAAATAAACAAACTGTCGATTTCTGTATTTCACCTATTTTTATGTCGTATTTTATAGTTGATAAACGATTACGAGAATAAGTCCTAATTTTAAAGAAGAACTACAATCTGTATATAATTTAAAAAGAAAACCATAAAAAACCCAATAAAACCCATTTGTAAAACGCAAAAAGCCCAGTGGTTTGGTTTTTATATAAAAAACCCGGGTTTTTTCCAATCCTGCTTTAAAGGAACGTTCTACAATTTCTAGTTTTTTCTCCAAAGACTTCAAGTTTACCACCAGCACCTTTGTTGTCTATTTTTTTCTGGAGCAAAGGGGGGAGGGCGCCACTAATACAAGGTGTGACAAAAAGTAATGTTTTTTTAGTCAAAGTTTAAAGTTAACGAAAATTAAAAAAAAATTGGGAAAAATTTAAAATTATTAAATTGGTTATCAAACCTTTCTTAACAAAATTAATTCTCAGATTTTTTATTTTGTTTGGAGATTTTTTTTCAAAAATTTATACGTATTTTACATTCTTTTGCCTCGTGGATTTGAACGGATTTCGCAAATAATTTCAAATATGCATTTTCGCAATCTCTGGTAGGCCTATTAAAAATAAAACGTACCCAAAGTTATTTTGAAAATTAATCTTAATTACCAGTGGCGTCCAAGTTGTGGATTGTAACAGTGGTTTTTTATTTTTTTTTAAATTTTGACCAGGGGCGGAGCTACATTTTTTTCAGAATACACTTTTATTGATATAAAATGGTTACATAAATTAGAGAAAGCAGGTTCAGCTTATATTTTTTTTAATTATTATGTAAAACATTTTTTCTATAACAAGCACATGAGGGGCGTGCATAAATTTTTATTTTAAAAAGTTTTTGTTTAAAAATATTATGTTAGTTCTTTCGTTCATATTAAAAAAATTAAATTGGGTGTGTATTTTAAACGCAAAAGACCGAAAAATTTTACTTCCTAAATGTGCTGTAGTGACGACGGGTAGGAGTCAAACACCCCCAGTAGTTCAAAAATACGATATAAAACACAAATTTGCATACGCCCAAGCATATTTCTATTTTCAAAATCCTAACTGTTATTTAAACTAAATGGCTACGCTACTGATTTTTCAAAAGGTATACCTGCGAGTTGGTGGGGCCTTTTGTCTTAACCGTCGCGTCGCGCCTCGGGGAATCAGTTGTACTTACGGTTCGTGAAAGAGCACGCGAGTTTTTCGGTTTAAGCTTTTTAAGTTAATTTTATGAAAATGTCTAAGGAACATAAACGCGGCTATGTTAACCCCGCGAATAATTTTTGCTATGTTTGTGGTGAGTTTATTTCTAAACCACAAAAAAGGACAATTAATAAAATGACAAAAATAGCTTATCACAAATATTTCAAGATCGGGAGTGGGCTCCTCACCTGTGTTGTCAAACTTGTGCCGCAAACTTAAGTCACTGGTTAAATGGCAAACGATTTTCTATGCCCTTTGCAGTTCCAATGATTTCGCGAGAACCAACAAATCATTTTAACCACTGTGACTTTTGCATAGAAAAACAAGCATAATATTGAATATCCAGACATTGCTGTTCCTTACGGAGTAGGCTTACCAGTTCCAGCTCCCCCAGCAAATTGGGAAGAAGATTTTGAAATTTGTGATAACGATAAAGAAGAAATGAACAATGCAGAAAAATCTGACGCTACCTATTTTCCCGAAAGTAATGAAGAAAAAGAACCTTATTTAATCGAACAAGCTGAATAAAATTGCTTAGTAAGAGACCTTTACTTATCCAAAGATCATGCTGAGTTATTGGGTTCAAGATTACAACAATGGAATTTACTGGCAAAGGAAACCAAAGTTACAATTTTTTAAACCCGAAACCAGGAGCTATCCTCGTTTTTTACCATGCAAGATAAAATGGTGTTATGGAACGGTTGGGCTTTGCACATAATCCAGACGAATGGCGCTTATTTGTAGACTCTTTTCAAAAATAAGTTTAAAAGCAGTTTTGCTTCACAATGGCAACAAAAGACCGTCTATTCCTCTTGCGCATGCAGTTGACATGAAAGAAACGTAAGAAAGTATGTCTCCCATTCTAAATGCACTAAACTATGAGGCTTATGAGTGGCAAATATGTGATGAACTAAAAGTCAGATTTACTAAGTATTGTTGTTTTCTGTGTCTTTGGGACAGTAGAGCAACACCACGCCATTATAAAGTAAAAGAGTGACCTCAGAGAGATCAATTTATTCCAGGTCAAGCTAACGTGAAGAATATACCCCTCGTTGATAAAAAAAAAGTTTTGTTACCTTTATTACATAACAAGCGTAGATTGATGAAAAATTTTGTTAAAGCATTAGATAAAGACGGAGATGCATTTACATATCTTAAACAAATGTTTCCTAAACTAAGCGATGTTAAGGTGAAAGCAGGGATATATGTTGGACCTCAAATGCAAGCAATGTTGAATTGGCTGCGTGAAAGTCATTTAAAATAGTTGTTTCTGAGTTTTTAGGAAACAGAAAAGTAGAAACCTACGAAAAACTTGTAAAATAATTACTTGAGAACTGTCGCAAAATGTGCTGTCGCATGTCTCTCAAAATTTACTTTTTGCAAGCGCATTTACATTTCGTTCCAGAAAATTTGGGTGCAGTGAGCGACGAGCCTGGAGAAAGGTTCCACCAAGACATCCTAACAATGGAGCGACGATATCAAGGCAGATGGGATCCGGCAATGATGGGATATTACTGTTGGTTTCTTATGAAGGAAAGCGATCAAGAGTGCTAACGAAAGTCAGCATTTTGGAAAAAATTGTCTACAAAAGATTTAGTATAAATGCATTTTAAGTCCATTGTTGTAAATAAAACTGGTTATTCTTAAACTAACTTGACTTAAACTAACGTGATGGAAAATTTTTGAACTTCGATTCGTAATTAGGATACCTCAAATACCGTCATAGACATCCTAGCACATCAGTTGCATTTTTTTCCTTTAAATTTGTTGAGTAGTGTTTTCATCAGTTGGTGTCGTGATGTCGGAAAGACGTAGTGGAGGAATCTTTTTTGAAAGCAAAGTTCCCTAAACAGATTAAGTTACCCAAAAACCACCAAAGGTCAGACCCACCAGATCGGGTCAGACTTACACGGCTGGCGATCTCTGGGATCTTGCAGTGTCGTCACTGTAGAAGAAACCAACGTTTCGTCAGAACGGGCGACCGATTAAGTAAACGAAAATTTACTAGGGGTCAGGACCAGTCAGATTTGAAAAATAGAACTGGAGTTTTAGTAGAAATCGGGCAAGTTTACTGGAATTCTCTGACGTAGCCACCTTTTCCTTACGGTAGTTGTGGATAAATAATAAAGCCGATCGGAAATTTTGTATTTTTGTGTGAAATGTCATGAACTTTGCAATAAAATATTGTTGAAATGTCTAAATACATCATTTAGGCATATTCTAAAAAGAATGATGAAGTTTTTTTTTCAATAAAATCTTATTTTTTATTGAAAAAGTCAGAATATTCGTGGCAATCGTGTATTTTCCGTCTTGCATTGGTCATGTGTGTCACTAAAGTGAAGTGCGTTGGTAATTTTTGGTGTTTAACCTGGTTTTCGAACTCGCACAAATTACAAGTCTCAATGTTCTCATCCCGTTGCAAGTATAAAAATCTAGGAATATTTGTTTGACCTTGGGTTGTTACTTCGAATCAAAGCGTAGGGGTTTCCTAAATTTGGAAAAAAAATATTAACTTGGTTTGTTTTCCAGGCGTTGAGCTATTTGCACTAAGCACGACTTAGTTTGTATGGCGACGTCGGTGCAACTCGGATTTGTATTCCCCATTTTGGTGTAAATTTGAGTCGGTGGGCGGTTGATCCGATGTAGCTTCCTGACGTCAGATTGTCTACGCCAACGTCGAAATGACGTCCAAATCCTAATTGGGAAGTTCTTTATTACTTTCAATTAAATTAAATCAATTATTTCGAGGGTAAACTTTCTCTTGGGTGGCTTATTTTTAATGCAAACACAACCTGTATTTTCATGGACTACGCCTACCGTATGACAACAAAGCACGAAAAATATCGTTGAAGATTTTGTGGTATGGGCTACAAATCATTTAATCCTATTATATTGTTGGCGTTCAAAAGTTAGGCGACCCGAATTTCATCGATATCGTCGCGGAACTTTTTAAGGACACAAAAACGTCATAGATTTGACAACACTACCTTGCTGTTTTTGGGTTAATCTTTACCGGGCAGAATATCGGAAACGAATAGATTTGACAACACTACCTTGCTGTTTTTGGGCCAATCTTTACCGGGCAGAATATCGGAAACGCAATTTATTAAAATTTGGCAGGAATATTTATTTTTGAATTCCTCACAACCGTATCCAGACAGTTTTTTACTGGACTCTCTCATTTTCAAAATAAAATAAACACGGCTAACAATAGTCAAAATTCTTACCTGGCTTTTTCTTTAGCCTCGTCGATAGTACAAATTTTTTTAAAAAATATACCAAATTTGCAAAAATTTGGATACGGTTGTAGATTTTTATAAATCCTATTATCTGATAACAAAAAATATATGTTTTTTTTGTAAGCAATATTCTGCCGGAATTCTGAAATGCCAAGGTTCAAGGAAACTGAAGTGAGTTCGATTGGAGTACTGGAATTCAGGTTCCGCATAGCCACCGGCCACTTGTCTAATGGAACATTCATCTAAAAAATTGATACATGTCAAGTGATAAAAATTATACGGAAATTTGTTATTTTTTTTGATGTCGAATAACAATTTTTCTTTTGATTCTTTTTAATTTCGAGACATTGCAATCCATGTAATATTTATGCAAAAGGCATGTCATTTCATTAACATCGCATTGAATGCACATGGAATTAAGCAGAGTTTTCTCACCTTAATGTGACTTAAATTTTAGCTTATTGTGACCCTGAGTGACCTTAGATTTACGTAACAAGGTAAATCTGTTATATAATTTCTACAAAACGGTGTTTACGGAGTCCATCCTTTTTCTTTTTTTCTCTTCTGCCAGTTTAGGTTTAGGATATTAGATAAGTTTACTCTACAAATGCGTCATGTAAAGGCGCATTTACACAGACAAACTTTCCTTTGATGTGAAAATGCCGACAAACATTTACACGAGCCTCTTGAGCAAAATGCTCAAAGAAATGTTCGAGCAAAATCTCGTACAAAAAAACACACGTAAATTTTGAAGAGAATGTTAAGCAAAATTTGTTTGGAGAAATGTTGGTATAGAAATTTCTTACAAATTTAAATTTTATAGTTTTATGGGAATTCATTGAACTTAACTGAAAATAGAAAGACTAAGTTTTAAAACAAGGTATTTTTAATTAAGTGCTTTCCGACGGAAAAACAATTTGATGTAGAAATTCACATTTTACCCTATAAGCAACTTCGATTGACCTGATTTTTATAGGGGATATGCCAGTATACTTGTAACTTTTTTGGGATTGTAGAAAAACGAGAATAAAAAAATAATAATGGCACTTATTTATTGCTGTTGCCTGTAAAATGTAATGATAAAAATTTACGTTTAAAAGAATATCTCTTTATTTTACTTCCTAGTTTAAAACACAATACAATAACAATTAAGTCAAATTAAAAAACCTATATACATTTTATTAAATCTCAAATATATGAACAAAAGCACGTTCGATCTAAATAATACCCGTTTATTACCTACTTTTACAATCCTACCATCCCGACCATTGCCTAAAAAAATATAATTTAGCAGTAATAGACTGGACTTCTGAATCGCAATGTTGCTCCTTTGCATATTGTTTGTTCAGTGTCAGTAATCGACCTTGATTATTACACTAAATTGACAGTAAATATGTATCTTCAGCATTTTCATGAACCTTTTCCTTTTTTAAGCAACCCTTGGGGCCTTAAACTAACTAGGTAAATCTGGTGTGAGTAATTAAAAAACACAATCAAAGCTAAGGGTAAAGTAAAGTTACAAAAATATGTTTAAAAAAATATCCCCTCCTCACCAGTCCTCATAGAGTTTTTTGCCGATATTTGAAAAACTGAAAATTATTTTGGAAAAGAAAAATTTTCCTAGGTTGTTTTTTGAATTTAGGAAAAAACCCTTGGAAATAAAAAAAACTCGCAAAAAAATCCCAAAAAACCTACGGGCAAAAAAATCCGGGAAAAACCCTAAGAAAAAAATATGATAAGTAACCCTAATCCATGTGACAAAACTAATAGCCAAGAATAATGTTTCGCTTGCCGTCGGCTTTTTTTACAAAAATTTAAAATAAAAGTTGGTGTTCCATTTTTTTAAAGAATTGAGATCACTGATCACTGATGTAAAATTTTATTTATTCTCATCTTTAAAAATATGTTTCCAAAACAGATAGCAATAATTTGCTCAAAAATTTACCCGAACAAAATGTTCAAAGAAAAGCTCACAAAAATGTTCACGCAAAAAATTTTAGATCTTTTGCACGAGCTTTTATTTGAGCATGTTCGTCTGTGTAATTGCGCCTTAACATACTGAAGTTGTTTAAGTTAAATTAGCGACCCATATTTTTCCTTTCGGTTAAATATGGATGCTGAATGTCCGGCACATTATCTTCAAAATGTAACTTTCTTTTCTGACATATGGATTTATACTATTGGATGCGAAGAATAATAAATGTTTAATTATTTTTATTATACCTGCCATTTCCCAATTTTTTGTGGCCATATATTATTTACGTTATTTTTATGACATATTTTTTACGTAAAAAGTAGGGAACTTTGTGCATGGCATTAGGCAGAACATGGTAGTAACTTTTTACTTTGTTATATACGTTTTACGTAATATTTGCATAATGGTGTTGGCTGAGTTATACCATATTTTCACTAGGGAGCACCGTACTGATGAGCACTACTAGTGGGAAACTCGAGTATGCGGCTACCATTACCTTTTTGATTGAATACTTGCTATTTAGGAATTGTTTTTGCTTGTATTAACCCTCGAAAACATCTTTCCGATTTTAAAAAATAGATCTTTTGCAAAAAATGATATCGAGAAAGTTTTAAAACGGTAAAATACATTTTACATTTATTTTATTTATTTCAGGTTTAAGCTCGTCCAATTCCTTCAAAGATATTTTTCAGTTAGTTAGAAGAAAACGACAATTTGTGCATACAACAGGGGCACCTCAAATTTCCCCCAAAAATTTTGGGACGGATATTAACGAACTACTTAAATTTTTAACATTTACGATGCGTAATCTTATTAAAAATGGTTTTACTAATACTTTTATAAAACTGGTAGAAAAGTTGCATTTATAAGGGATCCAAACAATTAAATAGATTTAAAAAAATTTTGATTTTAATTAAAGACATTAAAATAAACTAAAAGGCGCGCTCCAAATTTTAAAAGCAAATGCTACAAATCAGTAGGTAACGATATCTGAGGTAGAGGCCCTCTATACATTTGATAATTATTGTTTTACCAAAGGTGAGCAACTCATATTGCCCTCTCTTTCTAGTTTTTTTCAGATTTGCATATAAAAGCGACTTTATGAAATGGACTGATCTTTTATTGTCTCTTTTTATAATTTCCACAGACGGTTTTTGAAAGATTGATTTTTTTTTGGTTAGTAAAATATTTAAAGTTTTGACAAAACAAACAAAAACAAACAGTGAATATACACGCGGAGATATTAAAAATTTAAATAATAGGTAAAATATAAAGACTCCTATTGATCTATATTTTTGTTACTTTTTTTCTTAAAATAAAATACGGAAACATAATGTGTTATTTATCAACAAAGTACATGCCAAATACGTATGTTTGTACCTCCCAAATTCGGCTATTTTTATTAATTAAAATTAATTTGTATTGTTCCTTTGTCCGTTGGACAAAGGAACAATAGAAATTCGTCGAGGCACGTATTTTTACTGTTTTTGATACACCAAATTTCCATTTTTAGACCTAAACCCTTTGTCGAGGCTAGGGATCTTTAACGTGCTCCACTATCAATATATGGATAACACGGGAGCGTTCTCTTAACGTTCTCTCCGAGGAATGGGGATTATTAAAACTTAGATGTACCTACGTACGTCAAACAAAGTTAGGAAATTAACCTACGCTCTATCTTATATACAATCTTTTAGTGGGCGGAGATAAGACTAATAATTTGTGATTGATCACGATTTTTAATCCTGTCTCCCCTCAACTAAAGAATAAAGTGTACGAAACGGGATGGGTCCTCTATCTTTATTTAAACTATTTCTGCATTTAATGATTTCCATACTTTCATATGCATTCAAAAGACTTTTGTTTGGTACACTTTTTAGAAGTTTTAGGTTATCTAATGTGAATCTATGATTGTTTTCAAAAGCGTGCTCGGCCACACTTGACTTTTCTGTTCTTCCGTATTTTAAGTGTGCTAAGTGTTCTTTAAAACGTGTTTGAATAGAGCGTCTCGTTTGGCCAACATTTTTTTTATCACAATCCATGCAACTAATTTCGTAAATTCCACTTTTTTCTAGAACTGTAGTTTTATCCTTGGGATTTCCTAGTAAGCTTCTTATTGTGTTACCGGATTGATATATTAATTTAAGACCGGTGTTATTAAATATTTTTTGTAATCCTTTCGTATAATTAGGATTATAAGGAATTAATACAAATTTTGAGTCGCATGTATCATTTTGTCTGAAAAAAGTGGAATTCCGTAAGGTCTTTTGAAAAAACCAACTCAAAACACAATATTTTAGAAATTATGTTTACTATATATCACAAAAAACAAACCAAAAACGGTATACCAGGTCGATTAGTTCAAAGAAGTTGAAAATTTCATAGATATTAGGTGAAATTGCACCAAAAAATCTCTAGAACTAGAGAAAAATTCCCTAAATTGGCATTACTGTATCTAATAGAAAATAACATTCGTATAAGTAGATATTTGGCATGAGACAGTTAGAGAAATATTATTCAGGTATTTTGTTTGATATATATGGTTAGTTTGCATGTGTTGCACCAGTACCCTCTCCAGATAGGCCGATCAACTCATACCGATTTAGTGTCCTTTTATCCACCTTCGCCGCCATTTTCACTCAAAAGTGACAGATAATCCATTAGTTTTCTGTCAAAATGGCGGCAAAGGTGGATAAAAGGACACTAAAACGATAAGAGCTGATCGGCCTATGTGGAGAGGGTAATGGTTGCACATATAGCGCGCCGCGCATATGCGGTAAATCGTCGTTTTTATTCCTATATGTGCATAGCGTATTCCTTTGGTAAAATTAGTGCACAACTCATTCGGTGCACCTGTTCCATTGGAGTGCACTTTCTCAGTTTTATTGTTCTATTGGACAACTGAAAATTTCAGTTTTGCACTGAGTATAGCATTTTCTGCACCGGGTCTGTGAGCCGGTGTCGCACCGAAAAATTTGTCCCGCCATTTTATATTTAAAAATCATAATTTAAAAAAGTTTCAAGATATGTAAAAAGTCATATTGCCAAAGATTTTTTTAAATTTTCTAGTTTTTTATCGGACAGGAGTGATGATGACGATGATGAGGAGTTTTATGCGTTATTACATGTTCGTGAGGCAACCTCCAAAATCATAAACCTTATTGAAAAAGTGATATATAAGTACAAGACAAGAAGGTAGGTAATACTATAGGCACGCTATAGGCCTAATATATAAAACTAGTATAAAATAAAAAAAAGAACGAGTAACAATGAGGCAACAACTACAACAGAAATAAGTTCTAGCAGGTCGCAGGACCGAATAACCCATCTTCTGTGTCTGCATGCAAAGATATGCAATATAGTTTATTAGTCACATTATGTATTATGCATTCACCTAATATTCCCAGCAACAACAAAGGCACTGGCATAGGGCAAAATGTATGTTCCATTCAAACTGCACTGGTGCACTTTTTGACAGCACCGGACGAATGTTAAGTGCACAACTGGCTGTGCACCGGTGGTGCACTCAATTTTGCCAAAGGAATACGCTATTAGTCTAGAACTGATAGAAAGTCTGCTCCTAGGGAGTCAAATTCACTCGTTACTATGCTTCTCATTGGTCCAAATCTTCGGCTTAAATCGGTTTCTCTCACTTTTGCCCGATATTGATAGAAAATAATTCTATTGGTCTTGACTAAGAGAACTACTTTAGATCAATATCTGGCAAAAGTGAGAGAAACCGATTTAAACAGAAGATTTCGACCAATGAGATGCATAGGAGCAAGAGAATTTGACACCCTGGGAGCAGAATTTCTATGATTTGAAGAATAGGAGCCCTGATAGGATAGGGCCGACACAGCATTTTTGCAATTTATCGACGTAAAGAAAATTATCGGTGGTGGACGTCGGTAGATGCCGACCGAGCGCCGACATTGCTGAAGTCGGTCTGATTATTTACCGACCTTCTGTGTTTGCTCCGTAATATCTCTTTTCCGTCGGGATGAAGGTGGAATATTTTTGCCGATTCTGCAAACTGACAATTGGGTCTTTCCTGCATATATCCTTTTCTGATGATTCCTTTTTAAGACGTTTATTTTCTATAATAAATTCAAAAAATTTCCTTAAATTTTTTTTTTATAAATTATGTTTCTTTAATTACATTATTTTTACTTAATAAGCAGGGAACTTTATGCATGGCATTTTGCAAAGCATGGAAAGTACTTTTTATCTACTTGTGGCAGTAGAAGTACATAAATATTATATACACAATATGACTTTAATTTTACATAAATGTTACATTCCAATACGTAATATTTATATATCATTTATGTTATAAATTTATATAGTAGCTACATAAAGACTACGTTATTTACGTGATGTCAAGTTAACCTTGATGTTACTTGTAAGATATTTAAATATTATATAAAAAAATTTACCCCAATTTTACCTTTCGATTTACTTTCTAGTTACTAGTTAATAGATATAGTATTGATTTTAATAACCATGTTAACTTATGTTTAAAAAGTATTATTCTATGATAAAATGCCTATACCCTCATAGACATTACTTGAATACTAAAACTAAAGTTAATCAGTAAACACAATTATGTAGAAATTACGTAAAATGTTACATAAATTTAAGGTCACTCAGAAGTCACAATAAGGTAAAATTAAAGTCAGACTAAGGTACGAAACCTCTGCATAATGCCATGCGCAAAGCCCACCCAATTGTTGCATAAATGTGATTTACATGAAATGACATACTTTTTACATAAATATTACATACATGTTGCTTGAAAATTAAGAAAAAACTACGTATATTTTACATAACAGGTTTACCTTGGTATGCAAATTTAAGTCATTTTATTCTGCATGACATGCGCAAAGCGTCAACTATCAAAGTCTGACATGAGCATGCAGCGTGAGTAGTATCTAAATTATTACATAATCGTTATGTAAATTTTATTACTTTCATTTAAAGTAGATCATTTTATGTAAGCTTTACGTAAATTAGATTACTTAAATATTACATATAATTTTGTATATAATAGGTATGTCATATTTTTTATGTAAAATTAGGGTCCCACTATTTACGTAATATTTACGTCAATTTATAAAGTCATATTATTTACGTAAAATTAACATTGCTTATGATGAATTAAATTTATAGTCAAAGTTTTGACGTAATGTTTACATAAATGAACCTTATTAGGTTAAAGTCACAAATGGGTTTACTGAGTATGCTTTGTGGTTCTTTGTTATTGCCACATTTCAATCATTGTGACCAAATATATGGACCGTTTCTAACTGTTTTAAATAAACGGAGAATACAAAAAGTACAAAACTCGTGCTTGAGATTTATTTTTCGAATGCCCAAGCACCAGAGGGTTTCACACAAACTCTTCGAATTGCAATGGCTAAATATGTTTAACAGTACGACTTTGCATTTATTAGGGTCTTTAAATAAAAAAATGACCTTTTGTACTCAAATTCATCAGAGATTTTTGCGTTTAACTACTTTGCTTAGAATTCCCAAATATAAAAAACAAATTATTTTCTTATTTGGCTCCATCATTGATTATTAAATACAAAATTTTTAAATTTAATCAGTCACTTTTTACATTGAAGAAAAAAATTTTCAGCTTTCGTTCACTCCCCCTTCTTTTCCTTCCCAGTAAACATACTTGTGACTTTAACCTAATAGTTATATAAATCTAAGTTTTATACATTTATTTAAATGTGTTACATAATATTTACGTAAATCTATCATGAAAATATTTTTATAGAAAAAAATTGTAAATATTAAGTAAAAAAAAAATTTTTACGTAAATAATATGTCTTTATCAATAAATTCTTAAAATGTACGTAAATACTACGTAAACATTGGTACCTTTACATAAAAAATATGACATACCTATTATTTAAAAAATTATATGTAATATTTAAGTAATTTAATTCACGTGAATGTTACAACGTAAACCTGTTATGTAAAATTTACGTAGTTTTCACTTAATTTTTACGTAACATGGATGTAATATTTATGTAAATGGCATGTCATTTCATTTACATCACATATATGTAACAATTAGGTGGGCTGTGCACATAGAATAATGCAGAGTTTTCTCACCCTAATGTGACTTAAATTTTACCTTATTAGAACCCCTGAGTGACCTTAGATTTACGTAACAAGGTAAACCTGTTATATAAATTTTACGTAACTTCTACAAAACGGTGTTTACGGGGTTCATCCTTTTTCTTTTTTTTTTCTCTTCTAGTTTAGAATATTAGATAAGATTACTCTACAAATGCGTCATGTAACATATTTTTCCTTTAGGTTAAATATGGATGCTGAAAGTTCGGCACATTATCCTTCAAGCTTAATATTTTTCTTACATATGGATTTATACTGTTTGTTGCGAAGAATAATAAATTTTTAATTATTTTTATTATACCTGCCATTTCCCAATTTTTTGTGGCCATATATTATTTACGTTATTTTTGTAATATATTTTTTACGTAAAAAGTAGGGAACCTGCAGTTACTTTTTAACTTGTTATATACGTTTTACGTAATATTTACGTAATGGTGTTGGCTGGGTAATACCCTATTTTCATTAGGGAGCACCGTACTGAGGAGCACTACTAGTGGGAAACTCGAGCTGCTACAATTACCTTTTTTATTGAATACTTGCTATTTAGGAATTGCTTTTGCTTGTATTGACCCTCGAAACACCTCTTTCCGAGTTAAAAAAATGGATCTTTTGAAAAAAATGATATCGAGAAAGTTTTAAAACGGTAAAATATATTTTACATTTATTTAATTTATTTCAGGTTTAAGCTCGTCCAATTCCTTCAAAGATATTTTTCAGTTAGTTAGAAGAAAACGACAAGTTGTGGACACAACAATGGCACCTCAAATTTCAACAAACAAACTACTTAATTTTTTAACATTACCGATCCGTAATCTTATTAAAAATGGTTTAAATAGTACTTTATAAGACTGGTAGAAGAGTTGCATTCATAAGGGATCCAAACAATTAAATAGATTTAAAAAATTTTCGTTTTAATTAAAGTCATTAAAATAAACTAATAGACGCGCTCCAAATTTTAAAAGCAAATGGTACAAATCAGTAGGTAACCATATCTGAGGTAGAGGCC
Organism: Oxystoma pomonae; assembly: GCA_963921995.1. Lineage (NCBI taxonomy): Eukaryota > Metazoa > Arthropoda > Insecta > Coleoptera > Brentidae > Oxystoma > Oxystoma pomonae. Next base: position 40,508,459 of record OY998165.1, read on the forward strand.
CTCTATACATTTGACAATTATTGTTTTACCAGAGGTGGGCAACTCATATTACCCTCTCTTTATAGTTTTTTTCATATTTGCATGTAAATGCGATTTTATGAAATGGACCAAAACGACATCTACTACAGGCGAGATATCGTATGCCTGATGACGTCATAATGGCGGCGCGTGCCGCATACTCAGTGTTTTGTTTACATTCGGTGAAGAAGGTTTTATTTTTTATTTTTAGCGGTTAGATTTTCATCTAAATATTATTAAAACCTTACGAACAGTTTCTTAAAGGTTTAAAAAACAGGTAACTTACTGTTTTTGTATCAAAATTTGCGAAAAAGACGGTGTTTTTTGTGGTAAATAGGTTCATAGATTTTATCAAATGGCCGGTCGGGTCGTGTATTAAGAGGGTTATGAACAATTTTTCGCCGGCATAAATAGCCAGTTTGTACGAAAAAGTGCTTGGGCATATAATTTAGAGATTTTTTGTTTATAGGTCTATGTGTTATTTTGTAACAAGTGAATTTGGTATCAATATTTTATGTTCTTGCAAGAGCCATTACAAAAATAATGGACCAAATATATGTGTTTCAATTTCCAAATTGTGCTGAAATAACAGAAAAATGGATGAATCCAATTAAACGTGAAAAATTCACCCCAAAGAAAAGTTCAAGAGTAAGATAAAGAAGTGAGAAAAGTAGTGAAATTTGTGGAATTTAAAATGTGTTATACTTGTTAAGTATGTGAATTGAATTTGAAAGAAAATTAAGTTGAACTTTCAAGAAAATTTTTCACAAATACTGGGGATCTTTTGGATGTTCCGCTTTTACAGCACCGACTAAAAAAAGTAGGTATAGGTACCAGCTGTTCTTTGTTTAATTACTACACACAGGTGCGATATACTTAAATGGTACCTACTATGAGCCACAATTGTTATACAGGTGATTCAAAATTCCCTAGAAAGACTTTAACTGTAGGTAGAATTTGTTGTTCTGAACAATAATTAGTAAAATATATTTTTTGGTAAACTCTTTCGTTTCAGAGAAATTTGTATTTAAAAATTGTTAATATTTTCTGAAAAGCAGCCTTTACTAAGTGGTAGAAACATCAATTTTGGATTGGAATCACCCTGTATATATATCCCAAAAAAGTCAATAAGAAATATGAATATCATACATTTGTGGCACAGAATAAGGGATACATATGAGATTTAGAATATTATTATTTATTTTTTAACAAGATGTACTTACCTATGCTATTGTATATCTGCATTATAGGTTTGCACTGTATAGTATCTACCTATATGATAATTTAAAAAGCTATTTTCAGTTAAATCTAGGAATTGTGTGACCATTTATAGTATTTTTCAGAGTAGGTACTGTACTCTTTTTTAGAGCTTTGTACTCTATGTCTATTAGCTTAGAACTATACTCTTTTTCCCCATAGCACAGAAAATGACCTCGGAAATGGTCAAGTTTTCAAACCAAAATAAAAAATTCACATCCAACGCTAATAGGGCAAATGCAAGTCTAAAGATAATATTTAAAAAGATTATAAGATTTTGCGCTATTAAATTATTATTTTTTACAATTTTAGTTAAATTCTACACAATTTTTAGCAGCTACCAATAGCCTCGCTTATAGCATTAAAATAATCTGCCAATGCATGGGCACCGAAGCTCTCACGTTTAGTGTTACCTATTTTGGGCCGCGATAATGTCCCCCCTATTTTTGCCCCCCTCCCCTCCTCGAATGATTTTGTTTTATTTGTATCGCATGATATGCCGCATTTTCTCTATTAAAACAGTGAATACTCTAAGAAATACTTAATTAATTCTGGTAAAAGCTTATCAGTTCACAATAATTTTCCTTCAAATCTAATATCCGCTAGTGAATAAAGATGATGTTGTATCTTGTGCTATATTTGCTTATTGAACTGTGGAAAAAATTCTTGCCAAAAAAGGATCACTTTGGGAAATATAAATGAGGCAGACATGATTATTAAGAGAAATTTGTTTAAATTTGCTACTTAAGAATTAAGAAGAAAAAAAAACGACACAATTACTTTAAAAAACCTCATTAAGCCCCAAATAAAAAGAATTAAACCCTCGGGATTTAAAAAAATAATAAATATTTTTTAATTTAAATTAATTTTATAGCAGGACTACATTTAACATTTAATTTATTGAAATTGATTTGTATCATTTTTATGAACTCTTAAAAAATGTTGGTAAGTATGCTTTTACTTTAACTTGAAATATTATTGAAATACAAAAATCGTTAACATTTAATTCTGTTTTCTTTTATAACAGATCTATAAACTGTTAAAAATAATTTCAATCTCTTAAAATAACAAAGATCCCGCCATACGCCCGTCAAACGTATCGGCTTCATGGACGGCCATCTTGTTTTCGATAATTGGCTTTCCGTAGAGGTGGTGTTGAATGGACTGATGTTTTATTTTTTTTTTATTTTATTTATGTCTTTTTATAATTCCTACAGACGGTTTTTGAAAGATTGATTTTTTTTTTGGTTACTAAAATATGTCAAGTTTTGACAAGAGAAACAAAAACAAACAGTGAATATACACTCGGAGATATAAAAAATGTAAATAATAGGTAAAATAAAAGATATATTTTTGTTACTTTCTTTCTTAAAATAAAATACGGAAACATAATGTGTTATTTATCAACAAAGTACATACTAAATGCGTATGTTTGTACCTACTACTTATACCTACTACTTATACCTCACTTACCTCCCAAATTCGGCTATTTTTATTAATTTTCCAGCTCGGTAAATGCACTTTTCCTGAGTTTCTTTGTTGGACAAATGAACAATACAGTTTTTGATACAGCAAAATTCCATTTTTAAACGTAACGTTTATTAACCAAAAATTTGACAATGACAAAGTTAGTTATTGTCAGGGCTGCGTTCAGAAAGCCCAAACCATGATGTGAGTGCCGCACTCGGTGTTTCCGCAAGTATACACACCACCTATAATCTGTCATTCTTGTCTAATGTCATCTAATTTACAAAAACAAAACAAGGGGATGTTGGGATAAACGATAACATAGGCTTTATGTTTCCTCTTATTTTCGAAAGTTGGGTTGGTTTCCGGGGTTACTTTTCTTATGTGACATGATGTAATAAGAAATAACCCAAAAATATATTTTTTTTTGAGCTACAAGTGGGTAGAAAAATTAAAAATTGGCTTTTAGTCCTCTCTTATTTTCGAATGATGGGTTCATCACATTTAAAAATAGAAATAAAAATAAAAAAGTAACGTTTTTTTTCTACTTCCCATACTTATTAGGCGTATTGGCTTAAAAATGACTCTAGAAAAAAAAAGTCGTGAAAAACCATATACTATACGGAGTTGGTTAAAAAAAAATGAATAAAATTAAATTTTTAAACAGTCTTGTCGTTAAAAATTATCCAAATTTCACCATATCATAACCTCATTCCAGCACACTATCATCGCCCAAGTCTGGAATGGGGTGACGGTGTGGTGTAATAGACACTAAAACAGAAATAATTATGTACAATTTTGACTCCTATTGCCGCTTATTAGTGGCCTTACTGATAATGCTATAAGCGCACCGGTAGACACACCACATTTTCTGAACGACGAAGATGAGACGCACCGGTCATTTTCATATTCCTGAACGGCCACACACCACACACCGGTGCGTTTTTTACAGTAGTGGGGGCATTCTGAACGCAGCCCAGGGGTTAGCAACTATCAATGCCAACACACAATTTTAAAAATTTCCCTAACTGTCAAATCCAGTTGCTCCCTATTACGTTGTCTCTGTTGCTCACCTCTGGTAAAACAATAACTGTCAAAAATCGTATACAGGGTCTCTAATCTAAGGAAATTGCGGTGGACTAGTCATGACAACATCCCAGACAGCAAACGTTGTCCAATGGATGTCCAGTTTAAATTGGTTTTTGGTCCAGGACGTCCAGGAACTCAAATGGACGTTCATTGGACGTTCGTACAAAGGGCGTTCATTGTAAAAACGTCCAATAATGAACGTCCAGTCTAAGTATATTTTTGGTGCAGAAATATAATTTAGATATCAGATACATGCTCGTCGCAAAAATTCGACTTTGGTGTTAACGCAAAGTCAATTTTACGCTGGCTGGCCACAGATTTGCACGTCTTTAAAAACGGTATACTTTAGGGATGTATTCATAGTCATTCCAAAGGCTCCCTTCTTCCTTGGGTCATGTATATTCTTATGGATTTTAAGTTGTAGTGTAGGGGCATATGTCGATAATTTCTATCCCATGGGATTTTGAATGAAGGAGTTTTGTGACCATGTGAGATTGATAGCTCCTTAGTCACACAATCAAGTGTTACCGGGTGTTTTGTTCGCATCCGTGTAGAAGGGGTTGATATGACGTCTCTTTCAAGGTGGCAGCCAAAAATCATAAAAAATATAACTTTCGCAACCTGAGCATGATTTTACTCGATTCGATATAATTTGAGGACGAGGATTCCAAAAATTTTACTTTTAAGGTCATCCGACATTAAATGACCATGAAAATCGCAAAAAGCAAGATTTTTGCCATTTTCTCTTCAAAAAATCTTAATAATTTGAAGTTTGGCCACACTAACTTCAAATATACCTCAAACTATTAGTCATATATGCGAAATTTGATCCTTCGAGTTTGAAGCAGTTTGAAGTTTTATGAACTTGAAAAATACCCCAGTAAAATTAACGTATTGCAAAAATAACATACTAAAGGGCGCTATTAATCAACTATTAAAGCGAAGAGGACCAAATTTGGTAGGAAAGATAAGATGGTCAAATCCACTAACAGTGTTAAAAAAATTTGGTTCAGCTATGATGCGTTTCAATATGGCGGCTGATATATCAAAATGGCGACCTACGACCACATTTTATTTTATCCAATTTCGTTAAAAATCAAAAATGACAAGGTGTCCATCAATTGTTGTTGCTCTCTATGAAAAAAGAGTTTAGTTAATGTATGACCTTGATTGATTTTAAAAATAGCAAGAACAATTAAAAAACCAGGTTTTTGTAGTGTTTTTTTCAATTAACCACTACACAAAAACTTTAAGTGCCGGAGATGAAATTAACATATTAGCCATAACTAAACACAAAATTTTAAATTTCCTTATCATTTTTTTTTTGATCTGTCGTCCAAGGTGTTTATGCTATACCCCGGTAAAAATAACCTATATATCGTTTTTATTAAGTTTAGGAACTGTGAATTTTATGTTCTACACAAAACAAAGTCATTTAAATTACCCATAATAAAATTCAAGGATGAAGTTACAGCTATTTAGTCACATATTCATGTGCCACCGGCTGTTTTGTTCGCATCCGTGTAAGAATTTCCTAAACTTAATAGAAACGACAAGCATATAGGTCATTTTTACCGGAGTATAGCATATATATCTTCGACGCCAGATCAAAAAAAAATAGTAGGGAGTTTGAAGCCTCAAACAACATCAAAATCATAGGACGAATTCGGCATATAGGTCTAACAGTTTAAGGTACATTTGAAGATAGTCTGACAAAACGTCGAATTATTAAAAAATTTTGTAGAGAAAATGGCAAAAGGTCATTTATGCCCCGGTTGCAAAAGTTGTATTTTTTATGATTTTTGGACGCCATCTTAAAAGATTACGTCATATCAACCCGTTCTACACGAACGCGAACAAAACACCTGGTAATACTTGATTATGTGGATAAAAAGCTATCAATTCTACATAGTCACAAAAATCCTTCATTTAAAATCCCACGAACTTACACATGCCCCTTCACTATTGTTAAAATATCCTTTGTTAATCAATTTAAAAATACAATATAGGATTTTATGATTATTTAAAATACATCTGCATGCATTTCGTTTTTACTTTGAGCATAAAGCCTACAATACCAACCTTAAATGGACGTTCAATGGAGGATATAGGCCATTGGACGTCCATTGTACATCCGCCGGCCATTTTTGGACGTTTTATGGACGTCCAGAATGTCCAGACATGGAAGTCCAATGAACATTTTTGTGCTGTCTGGGATTGTAGAGCTGCGTTCTTATTGGTAAACAATATTTAAAATATGGTTGTTTAGTACAGATCGATACCTCCGAGGCAAAAGGAAGTAACTGACAAAACCTAATTTTTGAGGGCGAGCGTTTAAAGATTTTGAGATGCTTTTTACCCCTGCAAACATAGATTGGTGTTTAAATAAAATATTTTTTGGCGTTCTTTCATATTCAGTAGGTAGAACGTATTATTTTAGATTTTTGTGTCAGTTACCTCCCTGAATATTTGTTACTTCTACCGCAACAAAAAGGTATGTATACTTACGACTTTTTAATCGGAATTTTTCAAAATCTTTAAAAAGTATGTCGCTTTTGTAAAACAAATTTTCTGTCTATTAAAAATTATATAAAAATTAAAAAAGATAAATTATTTAAAAGTTAGTGTTGACTTTACTAGGTGGGAACAAGTATGCAAATTTGCTTAATCTATCTGCATTTCCCAGGAGTATATTTCCAAGTAAATCAAGGGTAGATATAAAAACCGATAGTACGAGATCCGGCTGCAAATTTTTTGACCGGCGTAACCACTCAAAATATTTAAAAAGTTGAAGATTAGTACTCACCATTTCCAGAAAGCTTATGGTGCCAGTCGGCATTTGGCCGGAAATGTCAAAAAAAAAAAATTGTTTTTGACCCATTTTTTTGACATTTTTTCTTTTTGGGCGTAACCAAAAAATACTTGTATTGGGATTGGATTAATCTTAGGCGATGCCAAAAATGCAATGGTACCATTCCGCATCCGGCCGCGTTGCCGCGGCACCATCGCCCGAAGGGGTAATTTTTTTAAAGCAAAATCGACCCATAACGTAACCAATTGATTGACGTGTCAAATTAAAGGTATTTATCTCCTCGATACGAATATTAAATGGTGCCACTCCAAATCTGGCCGGAAGTGCCTGGCACCAATGATTTTATACTCAAACCTCGCGGGCCGTTTACTATAGAGGTGAGTTAGTTATTGCTATATATCTTCGAGAAAAAGATTAGTAGCCAAAATTTTGTTTTATAAGAATGTTAGGAATGCCAAACTTAATATTCCCTAATAAGCCCTCAAAAATTCGACTGGTACCAACAGCGCCATATTGAAAAAATGGTGGAAATAGGAAATTTTTTGGGTTTGTCTCGACCTTTTTATTAATTATCTCGAAAACTGTTCGGTCCACGAAAAAATTTATGGTGCCAAGCTAAAAGCGTATAAAATTATCTCTCAAACAGTGTAACGACTCTTAGGTTCAGGCCACCAGTGGCGGAGATAGAATATTTTTTCTTTAAATATGTGTTTCTCCTTCTTTCCAAAATATCTCCTAGTAATATAAAAAATAAAGGAGTTAAAAAAATAACTAGTTTTTTGACGTCTCTAAAATATGATATATTACATGTTTATATAAAAAAGTGAGGCACTTGAAGTTTCTTTAAATAATTTTCTAAACAATAATTTTCGTTTTTCAAAACAGACATAATGTTCTTAATATGAGTTTTAATTTTATATTTTATTTTTAGTGATTAACATGTTGTCTGTGAATGCCCTAAGTTCGGCACAATTAGTTTTAAAATATATTTAATTAGCCCATCTCCCTTTCTCGGCTTCTAGGAGGTGTAGGTGGATACTAATAATTTATAAATGACAAATGACCACCTACGGCAGCTTAAACTCAACAAACTACTTACCAAATTTTATCGAACAAGCAGTTCTCGATGAGCTTGTGAATTTGGCTATTTTCTTTTTATTGCTACTATTTTAGTGTTTACCCAATTACCAAATCTACAAGTAGCGGTTATAATAAATATAAACGTTAAAATTTAATTTTGCCGAAAGGAAATTGATCGAACAACAATTTAATTGAATCGTAAAAGGATCGAAAATACCAAGCTCAAAAATAATTTAGTCAAACCCTAAAACAAATTTTTAATGTAAAATAACCGAAAATATAAAATAAAAAAAAATGATTAAACCGTTTCCCCAAAGTGGTCAATTATGGGATTTATTTGATTTTTACCAAACTAGTTTAATACTAAGTAAGTAAATATTTAACTATCCGTAATATAATCAAATCGTAATTTTGTCGAATGTAAAATAAGCGAAAATAACAAGATCGAACAGTAAAAAAATTAAAAATAAAAGAATGAAAATAATTTTCTCGAACCGTAAAAAATGAAATAAAGTCGTCACGAAAGAGATCTAAAATACTTTTAAGAAACTGTTATTTAATCATCGGAACGCAAAAAGGTCGCATAAGGCGAAGCCTACAAAAAAACGACGTTGCAGAATTGCCAAGCTGTAAGACAAATACTTAGTTGAGCTCGGATTTGTACCCTGAAACACGAATAGTTAGTTAGTTAGTTAGTTAGTTAGTTAGTTCATTTATTACAAAGTATTTATACAGTAGAGTACATATACATGTTTCGTCATACTTATCCTAAATTAATGAAATAAAAAATAGATAATTATTAATTTAGAAAATGCTCAAAAAATATTAAAATACAGTTATTATAATTAATAAGGCTTGAAAACACATAGCACAAAAAGTTAAAAAACAGCTGGGTAATTAGCTAATTTAAAATTTAAGTTAAAATAATTGAGTGTTGAAGTAATCGACAAAGTACATGTTTGCTTGCATGATTTAACTTAAATTAATGGATAAAAAAAGGACAACGTAGCAGTATATTTAGGCTGCATAATATCAAAAATTACTTAGTTAATTTGTCAATAAGAAACAAAAACCATAATATAAAACTAAAATTTTACAAGCCAAGTAAAAGACAAACATTAGAGAGTAAAATAAAAATAAAAACAAGAATAAAATAATTACATAATTTTACATGTTACACATAGGCATGATGTTGGTTAAAAACAACAGTAAACAGGAAACCTTAAGTATAAACAAACACTAAAAATTAAGAAATTCGGCGATAGTGTATGGTTCGATTTGACATAATCTAGTAAAACATTCTTTTTTAAATTGTTTGAAGCTCTCAATCTCTTTAATACTATCAGGTAATTGGTTATAAAATTTTACTGCGTTATAGAAATAACTTTTCTGAGTAGATAGAAGTCTATGTTTGGGAAAATTATAATTGTTTTCTTTATGTTTCGTCTGATAATTATGTTTTGGTTTTAAATTAAAAAAGTTTACCTGCTGTACGCAAAATTGTGCTCCACAAAGTCACGTTTCCAACGTATGATGCGTTTTGAACAAATTATAAATATATTTGTATTTTCGTTTAACTTACGTTTCGAGTTTTTACGGTTTATTCAATTTTTTTAAATTTTATATTTTCGGTTATTTCACATTAAAAGTTTTTTTTTAGGGTTTGACGAAATTATTTTTAAGCTTGGTATTTTCGATTATTTTACGATTCGATTAAATTGTTGTTCGATCAACTTCCTTCTGGCAAAATTAAATTTCAACGTTTATGTTTATTATATTTTTGCTCATTTTATGGACCTCCTATTCGTAAATACGAAACGAGCATATAATATACGAATTTGTAGGTACGTTGTCTATTTTTGTACAAAAGTAGTAGATTTGGTAATCGGGTGAAAAGAAAAGAGCTAAATTCACAGGCCCTTCGAGAACTACTCGTTTTAATTTTATTATTAGTATCCACCTCCACCTCCCAGAAGCCGAAAAAGGGAGATAAGCTAATTAAATATATTTTAAAGTTAATTGTGGATAACTTAGGACAATCAGAGTTATCAGACACAACATGGTAACCGTACTAATCATAAAATATTAAATTAAACATCTCATATTAAGAACATCATGTTTGTTTTGAAAAACAAAAATTGTTGTTTGGAAAATTATTTTAAGAAACTTCAAGTGCGCCACTGTTTTTTTTTATATATTAACATGTAATATGTCATATTTTAGATAGCGCAAAAAACTAGTTATTTTTTCAATTCCTATATTTTTTATTGTAAAGAGATATTTTGAAAAGAAGGAAAAACACATATTTAAAGAAAAAATATTCTATCTCCGCCACTGGTGGTCTGAGTCTAAAAGTTGTTAGACTGTTTTAGGGATAATTTTATACGCTTTTAGTTTGACACCATAAGTTTTGTCGTGGACTAAACAGTTTTCGAAATAATTAGTAAAAAGCTTGAGACAGGCCCAAAAATTTACCTATTTTCACCATTTTTTCAATATGGCGGTAACATCCCTATAAAAAAAATTGTGGCTACTTATAATATTTTTCTCTAAGATATATAGCAATAACTAACTCGCCTTTATATGAAACGGCCCGCGAGTTTTAAGTATAAAATCATTGATGCGGGACCTCCGGCCAGATTTGGAGTGGCACCATTTGATATTCGTATCGAAGCCGCGGCAACGGAATGGCACCATTGCATTTTTGGCATCGCCTAATTCTAATCCAAGTCCCAATACAAGTATTTTTTGGTTACGCCCAAAAAGAAAAGAAGAATGGTTACGCGATCGGTCAAAAAATTTGCAGCCGGATCTCATACTACGAGTAAAGAAGTTTTTTCTTACCGTGAAGTATTCCCTTATTTTAGCATTGTAAAGGACTTTTCAAATTTACCATACTTTATCCGGAGATACTAGGGAAAATTTGCACATACAATTTGGAAAAGATATTTTGGTGTTTTTCTAAGAAAACAGAATATTCAAATTTAGGTCAAAATGGTTCCAAAAATCTAAAAAAGTCGGAATTGCCAAAATGTCAGTTACATCCTCTTTGTACGCACGCAACAAGGTTTAAAACGACTCTTTCCACACGATCGAGACAGTTTGGGTGACCGAGCCGAAGGCGAGGTCCACAAGTCGAGGGAGTGTGCAAAAAGGTTTTCAAACGAGTTTTTTGCGATACTTTTTATACGACTGCAAATAAACAGAGAGCATAAAAATCAAATTATAATTTAACTCGTTTTTATTAACAAAATGTATAATATTCTATTTGAAAAAACTCAAAAACCTAATAAAAACCCGACGCGACGGATCCGTCGAATCTAAGTTAGAAACACGCGCTCTGGTTGTCAGATTTTTGGCAGTCCTAATCCTGATTCCAATAATTGTTTTTAAAAGGTAAATTAAAAAATTGTATTAAATAAACTTGAATAAACTTGTGAAACTAAAGTGTTTCAGCACTATAATTAACTACCTTATTAGAATAATTTATTGTATTCTAGGAAGGTACACTTAATTTCAAAAAAAACTCATACATGCATTTTTTCCTATGCCACAAAATTTAGCTTTCCATTGGTGTATACTATTTATTATAAGGCACCACCAGCCTAGTATGCCTGACAGCTTAAAATTCAGTGTGACATCCTTAAAAATGCCACAGATATCAACATTTACAAAAGTTCAAATTATCACTCGAGTTATAGAAGACAGCTGGTCCATAAGAAGAGCGGCCGCCCATATTGGAGTTGATAAAATGACGATAATGCGATGGAAAAATCGGTGGATTGAAAATAATTCTACGGATAGGAAAGATGGATCAGGGCAACCAAAAGTAAGTTCTGAAGTACAAGATGAGAGACTTATTGACCATCTCATACAAAATCCTTTTTCAACGTCGCGTCGGTTGAAGCAGCTAATGTAACATTATTTCCGGGTTCTTTAGCAACAGTAAATAGAAGAGTAATGAAATCAGAAGTCTCTTGTCGAGTTGCTGCAAAGAAGCCTTTTCTAACAGAAGAACAAAAACTTTATAGAATATCCTTCTTTCGTTACTCGAGTGATAATTTGATATTGTTCAATAAAAACTTTACTAAAACTTTATTTTTGCTGATTTTTTAGTGTTATGCAAAATTTAATATAAAAATAAGGTTGCCTTTAATTTAAGTAAAAAAATATTTTCAGTATTAGAGACCTTTTTTAAACAATATGACAAATTGTCGTACCTTTGAAGTTTTTAGGCATTTTAGCTGGTAGACTGTATATATTATACACTTTTAGAAAGGTCAATTTTGTGTCAAGTGGACACTTCTCTCCATATAAAACTGGTACAGCAAAAGTTAGCAGAATGTTTAATTTTTAAAATTTTTCTAGTATTGCATTGTCTTCCGATAAGTGACAATGTCACAGACTCCTGACAACATCATATTTTGCATGCAAATGTCAGGAAGGTACCGGTTTGATGAAAGTTACTAGCCCAGAGGAAGACCAAGAAGCAATCAATTTTCTAGAAAATCATCTATTTGCCAAAGCCAAAGAAGTAAAAATTGAATCAAATTTTCCAGGAGAACAACATTAGGCAGGAGGATTAAACGTTGGAGGCTAAGGTGTCGCATTGCGGCAAAAAAATTAAACTAAGTGAGGAAAAGAAGCAGCCTCAATTAATTTTTGCATTGAATTATTCTCTGAGGGACGAAGAATTTTGGCAGTAGATGTTTTTCACAGATGAGAAGATCTTTAAGTCCAACAGCGATAAGAAACAAATTTTGGTTTATCGACCACCAAGAAGTTTTTTTTTATATGTTTTTTTGTTATTTTTTATAATTTTATTTATTTCGTTAACATGATCTGGTCTTTTAATTATTTTGGGCTAGTAACTTTCGTCAAACCGATGCTTTCCTTTCGAGGGACAGTTCCTTCTTCTTGAAATCGATTTATTATGGTTACTATCGTAGACTTGCTTCTGTCGTAATCAGCTGGTCGAATAGAACTATTACTGTGTAGCTTTTGTTTAGTTAATAAAACAGTTTTTCTTTTTTTAAATGTAGTTTTTATTTTTAGTGGCCTTATATTTTAAATTAGTAAAAAATAAACAAGCCGTCTCCTTATAAAAAGTTTATATATGCCAAAAATATAACCTAAAATGACAAAGACAAAAAGTCAGTGTTGCACATAGAAAAATATAAAAAATCCTATTTGCAGCTACCTTCTGCTGTACCAGTTTTATGTGGAGAGAAGTGTACCTATTGCAATATTACATAATTATAGGAAATAGGGATAATTATGGAAACTCGGCAACCGCGGTTTAAATTGTAGGATTATGACTCTAGATGTGTGGTTTGCTTTAGGATTTTTGAACGGTCTCTATTTTATGGTATTTTTTTTGTTGGTTATAGTATAATGGCCACTTGCACTAACTTTTTCTTAATTTTCCTTTAACTAAATCTCTTTTTAACAATGAGTGCAAAAGGTATACCAGATGTTTCCATCTCTTGCGCACGCATTGATAAGGAGAGAATTAGTTAAAGAGCAATTAAAAAAAAATCGGTGAAAGTACGTGTAAGAACTCGCAGCACAAACCATTACCGCACTGGTTTACACAGTGGGGGAGCATAGGGGCTGTGGCCCCCCACAGAGCTGTTTTTTTTCCAAAAATCAAGAATACAATGGCTATCTAACACTATACTGTTACTCAAGTCCCCCCCCCCCAAATCACTCCGTAGGAACAATTTCCACGCCACAAAATATAACATAGATTTAACAAATTTTGGTTATAATGGTCTAAGAGCCCACAGATCAAACCATTGCCATCAAAATAGCAATATGAAATGTAGATGCTGTTCATTTTAAATTTTCAGGACCAATTTCAGTGGCGACTGACAATTCGGTCCGGTTATTCAAACAAGGTTCAACTGATGGTTCAAGTGAACTTGGTTCAAGGATGAACCTGGTTCAGCTTTAGTTTCGGGTTGTTCAACCAATATTTGAACTGAGTTTAGTTGATTGAAGTTTAACCGTCGACCTACTTTATCGCAAGTCATAATGAACTAGTTAACTGTAATATTTTGTGTAGAATACAAAAACAACCTTTAATATTTTGTTTTATTTTTTATATTGTTTAAAAGAGCGGTTCATTTTTTTAAGTTTGCAGTATCTCTTCTTCGGTTCTAGCTTGATGGATAAAAGTTGGATATAGTAAGCTGATTGCTGGAAAGACTCTCCACACTACTCTGCTGGCTGTAATTTGGTTTAAGCCTATAAAATTACCAATTGTGATTAAATTTCCTGTAGTACAATACTTCCTGAGTTTTAAAAGCACCATCTCTGTTGGTGTCAAAAGCACGATTTAAGAAAAAAAAAGTTATGAATAAGGCCCCTACTTTTGTAGCATTAACTTTTCAAATATCCTGTATGATAAATAAAAGGTTAAAGCCTGCTTGTTATGGTGCAATAAATTATGAATTGCATGCAAGTTGTTTCCCCGTATTTAATAAGTCCAATAAAGTGAGAATTTGAAAACGAAGAAGCAACAAAGAAATGCGACTTCTGACCAAATTTGCACCAATCGCGACGTCAATTTAGATAAAATATATTTTAGTTCTTTAAGCGCGACCAAATTTGCATCAATCGCGACCTCACTTTAGGTAAAAAATGTTGTAGTTCTTCATACGATCTCGAATTAAAATCGTGTTTTCTTTGGCATTTGGAAGTCTTCACCGGAAGTGATTTCTACTAAAATTTCCGCCGTTTCAGTATTGTTGGTAGCAACGTTTTTGAGTGGAAAGTAATTATAAGTAAAAAATACCGACGTCATGCCGCAACGGCCAATTTCGTAAAAAAAATGACGAAAGTTGTCTGTTGGGAACCTAACCTCTCTTTTAGGTTATAAATTTGGAAGTAAAAGAAAACTGTCTTTTGAAAACATACCTAAAGAGAACTATGGCATACTAACACATTTTATAGAAAAAGGAACAAACTACTTATGGATATAAAAAACAGTGGTAAGTAAAGCCAAAGAAAGCGTTGGGGGTATAGTATGTATTTATCTAAAAAGTCAGGCAGCGTGTCTTATTTAGATAGATAATTACATTAGGTTAAACAGATTCCAGGGCTGGGTCAGCGCTCCATCTTGGATCTACTTCATTGTTTTCCACGAAGTTGATCGATTATTATTGTTCTTGTTCAAGTATCTGAATTCTTATCTTAGATATTTTTAGGCATTACCAAAAACGTTAGAGCCGTTCGGTGGGAGAATTTAAGTAGTTCAAATGAATCAAGCTCGCAATTTTGTCGGGAATTGGAATCCTAATCTGCAGACGTTGATGAGACATATTTTTGTGGGGTTCTGGTTAACCGACGCAGGCAAATTAGGTGCATTGAGTAACTACGCCATTTTTTTGCCAAACGGAGGATGTGACGCTGGCCGTCATTAAAAAAAGTTGCCCTTTTTAGATTTTAGCGGTTATTTATGATAAAATAACATATTTTATGTAATTTTAATTCTAGTTTTTATGATATGAATTAAAATATGGCATAAAAAAACATAGTTTTAAAACTTCTTTTTTTTGCAAAAAAAATACAAAACAACAAATTTGCATTATTTTTGAAGCCCACACATTTTTTTCCACCTAACCTCACTATATTTATCAGTAAAATACCAGTCGCGTTGAAAGTTCGATGTGGAACATTCCTTAAAAGTCAATTATTATCATTGTTGAGCCCTTTCAACGAAAATAATCGATATCTTTGCAATTTAGAACTTTGGAAAATATTGCTACAAGGTAAGTTACTTTGTCAACTTGTCCAATTTCTTTCGACTACATTTCTGGTAAAAAAATTTTATTTGGTCGGCAGCCGACGTCGTTATGACCCAAATTCGTATACTCTATTTGAGTAGAACTTTGGGTCGTCAGGCACGACATACGAGGTCAACAGACGACGTCGGGTCCCCTGAGGCGACGTCGCTGTCACGTCCAAATGTTTATTGGGGCTTTACAATAAAAAGTATTTGACCAACACCCTGTAAATTTCCACTGGTCTAAGAACACTCCAACGGTAATTAAACAAAAACTAAATATAAATTAATTCATACAAATTTCAGAAAAGGTTACACAAAATTGACAGAGGAGCTTACTGGATGTGAAGCTTACGACCTATTTCAAAAAACGGCGTAACTATATTACTGTCTATTGAAATACTTACTGCTGAGTTTGGTGTTCGCTTCTTTCTCTAATTTGACTAACGAGAAACCTCACCCCCTCTTTCGTAAAGCATTAATATCATTATCTTTCATAAAAGGTAATCCGGCCTCACCTTCGTATATGCCCCAGAATCACCATAATAAACTCCACAAATTCTTCAATATACTTCGATTGGGCACATCCTATTAGATACACCAGGTAGTGATACCTCGTAGCACGTCATATGCAAGTTTTAGAGATAAGAAAAACATACCGCCATGGCAGCCGGCCTTATCTCTGCTAGGTACTTCAGTATACTTCTTGCGCTGTCATCCGACTAGTTACGGTATCGCGCGCGCGAATTGTGAAAATATGCTTTTAAAGGAATAATCTAACAAAAGAACGTGAAAAGCAAATGGATTACCTAAAGAAGAAAAGGAGAAACCTGGAAAAGGAAATGAAAAGGGCAGCAAACTGTCAGTTTTTTAACAATGGAGTGAGACAAATATTATGCTTTAGGCTAATATTTTTTGGCCTGGGTTTGTTTATTCTGTAAACACACATTTGTTTTTATTACGCATAAAAACTTAAACCCTGCATAGTTTCTGACTTATGCCCGCTAAATTAGCCTCAATAAAAAACTCCCAATGTTTACTTACTAGCACATCGTTTTTCATATACTATATGTGACAACGAATCTGAAAGAACGAATAAAATGCCGAAAAAATTTAACAAAAGAAAATGTTAAAAGCAAATGGATTACCCAAAGAAGAAAATGAGGAAACTGGAAAAGGAAAGGAAAAGGAAGCGTCGTGATTCAAGTAAGTAAGGCGCATTGTCAGTTTTAAACAGTGGAGTAAGACAAATATTAGGTTATTGGCTAATATTTTTTGGCATGGGTTTGTTTATTCTGTAATCACACATTTGTTTTTATTACGCATAAAAACTTAAACCCTGCATAGTTTCTGACTTATGCCCGCTAAATTAGCCTCAATAAAAAACTCCCAATGTTTACTTACTAGCACATCGTTTTTCATATACTATATGTGACAACGAATCTGAAAGAACGAATAAAATGCCGAAAAAATTTAACAAAAGAAAATGTTAAAAGCAAATGGATTACCCAAAGAAGAAAATGAGGAAACTGGAAAAGGAAAGGAAAAGGAAGCGTCGTGATTCAAGTAAGTAAGGCGCATTGTCAGTTTTAAACAGTGGAGTAAGACAAATATTAGGTTATTGGCTAATATTTTTTGGCATGGGTTTGTTTATTCTGTAATCACACATTTGTTTTTATTACTCATAGAAACCTAAACCCTGCATAGTTTTTCACTTATGCGCGCCATATTAGTCTCAATAAAAAACTCCATAATGTTAATAAAATCCGTTTCCAAAATATCACATTTTAATTTACAGAATAGTTATTATAACAAAAACCCTTCACCCGTCGTAATCTAACAAAAATTCTCAACCGAATTTTTTTGCCTAGCACGCTATATCCTATATGCTGCACGTAAAAACAAATACTATCATATCTCACCCATGCTCCCGATGCATGGTTTAGTCTACCGGGTGTCCAATTTTCTAAGAAGATTATAATATGTTTACTTAAAAAAGTATTATTAGCACATAGTTTTTCATATTATTATATGTGACGACGAATCTGACAGTTCCTCAACTGGTCAGATACTAGTAGTTCTTCGAACTCTAGCATAGAGGGGCACCCCTTAGGAAGTATATTAGGGGGGACAGATGATAGTACATTGAGGCCAGATATATCAGCAGAGCTAGCTTGCAGTTGGAGGAAGCATCTTTCTATGGGAATATATAGATAAGAAAACTAAAAATAATCTACTCGAAAAAAACGAGGACATATTAGAGCTAAACAGTGAACGAACGGATTCTGTCGAAAATTTTTTTTCTTTTTCAGAACAGTGGAACCAAATAACTCAAAATAAATTAGCTTTGAGTTAGACAAAAGATTACAAAATTCCCTTTGTGGACAAACCTTTTCAAGTTTTCATCCCCAAAACCTGAAAAATTGACCAAAACCGAGTTAAAAATTTATTCGAAAAGCATACAACATTTATAATTAGGAGCAGTTAAAACTGTTAATAACTGTTAAGATCAGTTTTTGTTAAGCTATTTTTTAAGACAGAACGATAACAGGGGATTTTAAGTTTATCTTTAATCCTAGAAATCTACATAAAGTTCTTTCGCCCACCTCATTTTCAACTGGAAAATATTAGAGAACTTAATTACTTAAAACGGCTTCCTTGCGACATTAGGTCTTAAAGATGCATATTTTTTAGTTCCAATGTTTGATGAATATAAAAAATATTTAAGATTTTCGTTTCAAAACAAAAGTTGAATTCCAATGTTTATCATTCGGTTGCACTTTTTTGTTCCACCCTTTCAGGCCTGTTTCTATTATCTAAAAGATTAGGATTTTTATTAACAATTAAAAAACCATACAAAACCGACTCAAGAGATACAATTTTTAGCATTTATCCTTGATGCAAAAAAGATGTAGATATATATCGCACAAAAAAGAATAACAAAAATAAAAACAGCCATTCAGATTATTCAAAGGAAAAAATAAAATAACAATTAAAGAGGTTTCACAAATTATAGGAAGGCTAGCCTCGGTTTGTATAGAGTACGGCTTGTTGTACGTAAAAACCCTTGAGCGTGAAAAATATCGTGCCTTAAAGGCTAACAGGAACAACTATAACAAAAAGATGCTTGTTTGAAAGTTTGAGACAATGATGTGTTTGAAATTAACTCTGTGTTTCGGACTTCCATTGTCTATATTTTATTTATACACGACGTTTCGATCAGTACAATCTCTGATCGTCTTCAGGTGCAAACTACGTAGTTTGCGTAGTTTGCACCTGAAGACGATCAGAGATTGTACTGATCGAAACGTCGTGTATAAATAAAATATAGACAATGGAAGTCCGAAACACAGAGTTAATTTCAAAAAGATGCTTGTTAGGTTCTTAGTTAAAAACGAACTTGAGTGGTGGTTAAAGCACATACTATTTTACAGCCTAATTATAACATTAAAATTTTCTCCGATGCATACAAATCGGGATGGAGGCGTGTTGCAATGGAAAGGAAGCAAAAGGGTTTTTTTTTGGCAATAAGGTGAACAGGAGAAACACATAAACATTCTTGAAATGAAGATTGTAAAAGATTTTAAAAAATTGTTATATTTTACTAAGAATTGATTGCTATTGGGAGAATGATGTGGCAGTGAGCTTAGGTATATTTTTTTGTATTTGCCACGTACATAAATACGTTGGATAATCATATAGCGAACAAGAAATCTGGTATTAAAATTGTATATTTATTTGCAAGCTACCTGAAAAAAAAAATGCCACCGGTTTGTTTCCTATATTAATTCCTATATATTTCCCCTTCCTCACTGTTTTCAAAAATGTAAAAAAAGAGACAAAATTGAAAACCATAATCCGATATGTCTGGTGGTTTATTCTATCTGGAGAACTCAAGCATGGTATCCAAAATTAGTATCCGTGATTCGCTTAAAAGTTATCCTTTTAAATCCGAAAGGTGATTTACTCTTATCCTCACCCACTATGAAAGAATCTTTCCCTGGGGTAGCAATCTTATCAAGGTGTCCTATAGTAAAAGGGGCGTTTGGGAGGATGCAATTTAATTTTTCCAAATGATGGAAGTTTTGCGACAATAATATTGAGACCATTTTGCAGCCTAATGTAGATCAAGTTGTATCCGTTTTAGAAACAGAATCTCAAAATACTGGGAAATATTGAGTCTTAACACACACAGGTCTGCCTTAAATTTAATTTGCGAGCAGAAAAATCAGTAATGGTAGATAGGTTTATGAGAAGCATTTTTAAGCTGCGCTCTCAGTTTTCGAATAGAATAAAATTTTAAAAGACATAGCACAGGACATGGAGTGTCTTCCGCAGCATTAAGGGTTGGTGCATCAATCAAAAGTATTAGAAAGGCTGCGGGATGTTCCAAAAAAAGGAAAACGTTCAATCGATTTTATAATAAAACTATAATTTCAAAAGATTTCTTAGCTAATTATATTAAGAAATATATTTTAAACACATTTAAATTTTAAGCCTTGTGGTTTTCTTATTATTATTTAACTTTTTAACTAATATCGCCATATTCTCTAAACAACTACCTGGTGTATCTAATAGGATGTGCCCAATAGAAGTATAATTAAGGATTAAACGACTTACCTGTAAGGAAGTTCAATCCAAATCATACGAGATTGGTCACATCCTATCAGACGCCCTACCATTTATATATTCATGTATTTTTCATGCAATTTACTTAAGTACTAGTCAACCCGCCCTTGGCGATCTTAGTATTTCAGGAAAGCTTTAGAAGTATACTGAAGTACCTAGCAGAGATCAGGCCGGCTGCCATGGCGGTATGTTTTTCTTATCTCTAAAACTTGCGTATGACGTGATACGAAGTATCACTACCTGGTGTCTCTAATAGGATGTGACCAATCTCGTATAATTTGGATTGAACTTCCTTACAGGTAAGTCGTTTAATCCTTAATCATCTGTTAGTTATTTTATTTTATAAAAGTGAACATGAAATAACACATATTTTTTCGACGCTAAAATTTCGGCTCAATTATACTTTTTTATTTTAAAAGGCTCTCTTAAACAATAAAATAGTAGTTTTAACAACTAGTGGCTAAAATAGTGCTTTTTTTACAAGTGTTGGTTCAAATAACGAGCGCAGCGAGGTATTTAAAAATGCGAGTAAAAAAACACAGTTTAGCCGCGAGTTGTTAACCCAATTTTGTTAATACCCATATCAAAAAATCCAAGCAAAACAGGAAAATACTTAGCCACCTCTCGCAACACAACATCTTTACACAATAAATCAAGGGGGATGGTAAATGAAATAACAATGATTTCGATAGCGATGTGCCTTTTTACTCTAATATTTGACAGTTTGCTATTTTGACGATGTTTTTAAATGATTTTTTTTGTAAATGCTTGGTGAAAACTGGCGTAAATAGCTTAATTTTTAGACAAAAAAATTTCGGCTCAATTATGCTTTTTTATTTTAAAAGGCTCTCTTAAACAATAAAATAGTAGTTTTAACAACTAGTGGCTAAAATAGTGATTTTTTTACAAGTGTTGGTTCAAATAACGAGCGCAGCGAGGTATTTAAAAATGCGAGTAAAAAAACACAGTTTAGCCGCGAGTTGTTAACCCTATTTTTTTTTAATACCTATATCAAAAAATCCAAGCAAAACAGGAAAATACTTTTAGAAATCTTGAACGAAGACCACCTCTCGCAACACAACATCTTTACACAATAAATCAAGGGGAATGGTAAATGAAATAACAATGACTTCGATAGCGATGTGCCTTTCTACTCTAATATTTAACAGTTTGCTATTTTGACGATGTTTTTAAATGATTTTTTCTGTAAATGCTTGGTGAAAACTGGCGGAAATAGCTTAATTTTTAGACAAGAATAATTACATTTTTTCAGTATTACTATATTTCGCTATTTCTCTTTAATTTTGGGTAAAAAAGCGGAGAGAAATCTTTTTTTGCAGCCGTGATCAAAAAAGAGTTTATTTGCATCAGTAACCAAAAAAGCCATTCTTTAGTTATCTGCAGAAAGTTACTAAAATCATGTTTTTGATGAAGGTATAAAAAATAGTAGTTTTAACAACTAGTGGCTAATGAGCGCAGCGAGGGTCGACAACTTACCTGCACTTCTAGTGCCGCTAAGGCCATGTATCCCATAAATATCAGCTAATTCGCCACAAGTGCAAATATGGTGTCCATACACAGAAAGTCCAAGTCTAAGAGCGATGAAAATCTGGAAATAATTTTTATCCAGGAGATTTCCAAGAGAGGCACAAGGCAATGCATTTAGCCAAGCATTTGACTCATGTGACTGAAGTGCCAGAAGACGCGCCTTGTCCAGTCCCCCTGAACTTGTTGCAGTAATGTCATTAAGAGGAACTTGGCATAAGGAAATATCATATCCTTTTTGAGATTTTGGCAACATATCAGGAATTTTATCTAATTTACAATTTGAAAGCCAGGAATTAAGTGCTGTTTGAAAATCAATATCTTGATAACAACAAATAGTTTCAGGTAGTATAGATTCAAGTAAAAAGAAACATTAGAAATTGATCCCAAGAATGTACTAAAACAAAGAGTTGAGGAATCCCTAATTCCTAAACCACCAAGTTTTATAGGCAATTTGTAATAGATTTTAAAGTCTGCTTCAAAACGAAATCATATTTTAAAAGTGCGTCTTTGACATTCCAGCAGGGAGAACAACGTAAAATGTAAGATAGATGCGGAATAGCAAAAGAGTTTTTCAAAAGATAAAATATGGCAAGGTTGAATGAATGAATTTTGATTTCTGTGACAATTTTATTAATATATTTGTTTTTTTCCAGAAGTGATTTTTCCATAAGGTTTTCTAAAAATGGACAACCTAATAAACTAAAATTTTCCAAAGATGTTCTTATAAATTTTGATATAATTTGTGATTTCAAATCCAAATCATTTGTTAAAACAGACACCTCACATTTTTTAACCCTTTGTGTCCGGACTTTTTTTTCTAATTTCAAGATGAATGAAGTTAATGTTTTTCACTATCGGCAATCTCAAAAACAACTTTATTTTGGTATAATTTTCCTCCAGCAGTGCTGGAGGGCTCTAGAGGGTGGTTTCACCGTGAGACCGGTAGGACATAACAACACTTTTTCTACCTTGAGCTATCTAACTATAAATAATCAAGAATGAAATAAAAAATCACAATTCAACTAACAAAATTCGGAACAAAACATATCCAGTTCTTATGAAAATCAAAAAAACAATTTTTCTTGTCAGAGAGGCACAGACCGACATCTGAAAAAAAAATAAAAATGTGAAAAAACTCTCGATAATCTAGTTCGATGAGATCCAGATTTCTCAGAGCATAGAGCACATCTGTGGGAAGTACCATAGATCGGCATGATGGTCACATAAGTCAAACCTCACTTCTGGGGATACGTGAACTTTGTAGCAAGGCCCTGTGGACAATGGTCTGCCAATTTTCGTGGCAGTTCGAAATAACTTGATGGATGGAACTTTTGCTCACTACTACTATTTTCTAATTCAGATCCACAGTCGCTTAGAATCTTGTTTATGAGTGTGAACAAGTCTGTTGACTCCATCGCTTCCAGATCTTGAAATAGTATTTTATCCCGGCCACGTAAAAAAAATATTTTGTCGCCCACCGGTATCACCATGAAACCAGTAATATTTTTTTTACGAAAAATACAGTAAAAGTAACATTATCGACCTTAAAAATCTATTGTATAAGTTGTCGTGGATCCTAAAATTAAAATAATAATTAATTCAGCTTACCCGACATTCCAAAAACACCAAATTGGACCTTTTTCCAGACCTAGTCAACGTTTATTAAAAACCACGTGAACAAATAACAAATAATAATATCCAAGTGACCTATGGCGCGAAAACAATTATTGAAGCATAACAATTCCCCATAGTAGTTTGAGCTCCGTCCATTGGTATCGCCGTGGATCTGTCAGGAGCTTGAAGACAAATTATAGAGTAAATGGTTTCACTGTGAAACCGGTAGGCAATAAAGGATTAAAGTTTAGTTCTAATCCGATTTTAGTACTTAATGAAATAATTTTTTCAAAATCATGCATAACTGAGGCAAAGTCTCCTGCAATTCACCAGAGTGAAACAGCAAGATGCCAGAGATATTTTATAGATTTTTTTTAATATTACTATTTTCCGCTATTTGTCTTTAATTTTGGGTAAAAAACGGGCCGAAATTTTTTTTGCACCCGTGATTAAAAAAAAAGTTTTTTTTGCATCGGTAACCACAAAAGCCATGTTATCTGCAGACAATTACTAAAATTATGTTTTTGATGAAGGTATAAAAAATACATGTTTTTTAATTTATATTTTTCCTTTTTAAACAAACAAAACTGATTTTTTATACTGAACTTCCGCTTGAATTCTCAAAAATAAGCATTCAAGTGAACCAGATTCAGTAGTACGGAAAAATTCTGTTTAAGTTTTGAACCAACAATAAACAGCTTACCATTTTCCTTAAAACAATGTACAGGCATTGAACAACCGCACCATAAATCGGACCAACTTTTTAACACTGACAATTAAGTTTCTATATTTGAATGGCAACTTCCATATTGAAATTGGAAAGGAGATCGTAATATACTGAGGATACAATACGCAAGAGTAGGCTATACGCAAGAGTAGGCTAACAAAGTTTCGGTAGGTATTATTTGATACGCCACTGATATTCAATATGCTCCTATTTTTAGCATTTTATTTTTAATATTGAATAAAATGTTTGCTAATGCGTGGTTATATACAGATTACACACTTTTAGCGATGGACATTAAAAATTTTGAAGTGAGCAATAAATTATGTTGCTTTAAAAATATACTTTTATCTAAAATACATTTTTATACCATTGAAGTACAAAAAACAAAATGAAAATTACCCACAGTTAATATGGGTAACACAGTTTTAATTAATAGATAATAATAGAAAAAGCCCCCCACTCCAAAAGGATCTAATACAGGTCCAATATTTTGGAGTGAGACCAAAATTTTCTGAGTGAAATTCTTATGATTTTACTCTACTAAGAGCATCACTAAGCACTTATATTGAGTCATTCCTATTACAGTCCAATCCATTTTTATTTAGACAAAACATAACCTCACTTTCCATAGAACAAAAACCAGATTTTTAAGTTGCCAAAATAAAACGCCCCCACGGCATTATAACTACACTGCTAACTTTAAATCACTCCGAATAACCTCTTATATTACGCTTTCATATCAATCAAATGCACCAGAGTGAAACAGTAAGATGCCAGAGATACTTTATGGATGAAAAATATATTATTAGGTAATAAGCCTGTCAAGGTGAAATCATATTCGTTTTTATTTGTTCACCGAACATAATAAAGAAAACGCGATGCAGACCCAATATGCCTAAGAGAGACCCAGATTGGTGAGCGAAATCACCCAAAAATTAATGAATTCAAATTGAATTAAAAATGCTGGACCGGCTTTATATTTTGTTTATTTTTTATTACAAGCTTTTATTTAACTTAACCTCTATGTATTGTATGTTTATATATGCGGGTCAAATCTTGCAACTCAATTTTGACTAACCTCTACATGTCCGATTTAATTCAAATTTGGTATGCGATTATAGTTCCGGTGACAATACAATAACATGGTATTATTAGGCAATCCCTGGAGGGGGGAAAACGGCTAAGTTTTTCCGATTTCAACCAAAATTGGCATTCGGGAATTTTTGGGCATAAGGAATACGAATTTTTGATCAGATTTTGAAAATTCAAAATGGTGGATTCAAGATGGACGATTTTTGGTCATGTTTTGCTAACCAATTTTGGTATGCTTTTATAGTTCCGGTAAAAATACAATTATATAGTATTATTAGGCACCTCCCTCTCCCTCTCTACGATGGGAGTGGAAGGGGAAACACACCTGAGTTTGTCCGATGTCAACCAAAATTGATATACGGAATTTTTTGGGGATAAGGAATACAAATTTTTTAGTCGTGTTTTGCTAACCAATTTTAACTGAATTATACACATCCACCTGTCTTTAAATTTGGTATGCGATTATAGTTCCGGTAACAATACAATAACTTGCTATTATTAGGCACCCTCTCTCTCCCTACGAGGGGAGTGGAGGGGGGAAACACTTAAGTTTGTCCAATGTTAACCAAAATTGATATACGAAGGTTTTTGGGGATAAAGAATACGAATTTGGCAATGGCAATTTTAACTGAATTATACACATACGACTGTCTTCAAATTTGGTATGCGTTTAAAACTCCAGTAACCATACAATAACTTGGTATTTTAGGCATCTACTCCCACCCCCTACAGGAGGAGTGGAGGGAGAAAACACCTAAGCTGTTCCAATTTCAACCAAAATTGGTACACGGGGTTTTTTTAGGGATAAAGAATCGAATTTTTGATCAGATTTTAAAAATTCAGTATGGCGGATTTAAGATAAACGATTTTTGGTCTTTTTTTGTTAACCAATTTTAACTGACTTATACACATTCGATTGTCTTCAAATTTGGTATGCGTTTATAGTTCCAGTGACAATACATTAATATCGTATTTTCAGGTACCCGCTTCCCCCTAACGAGGGAAGTGGAGGCGGAAAAAGATTTAGTTTGTTCGATTTTAATCAAAATTGGTATACAGGGGTTTTTAGAGAAGTGGATTATGAATTTTTGATCAGATTTGGAAATATCAATATCAATATAAGTTCAAAATGGACGATTTAGAGTACAAATCTAAAAATTAAAAAATAATTTTATATAAAAAAAGCTTTTTAAATCCAAGCTTTTATACAAAAATATAAAGTTCACTATCATAGTAATAAAAGCGATGGGCACATTATAAAAAGTTTGGCCATGTTGACTCGAAAAATTTAAGTTATTGATTATATGATTGTTCGCAAGAATATGAATTCACTATAATGCAGAGATATGCAAGCGTAAGTAAATTCAACCCAACTCGACCTAATTTACGGCCATCTCTGTTATTATTATGATATCAGAATGCTTAAAATTATTTTCTACTTTTTAGTGAACTTCATGTTATATAAAAGCTTGTATTTGAAAAGTTTTTTTATACAAAATTATTTTTCAATATTTAGATTTATACCCTAAATCGTCCATTTTGCATCCGCCATATTGAAATTTTCAAATCTGATAAAAAATTCATAATCCTCTTCCCTAAAAACCCCTTTATGCCAATTTTGATTGAAATCCAACAAACTAAATATTTTTCCCTCTCCAATTCCCTGGTTAGGGAAGGTGAGTACCTGGTAATACCATATTATTGTATTATCACCGGAACTATAAACGCATACCAAATTTTAAGACAATCGGATGTGTATAGGTCAGTTAAAATTGGTTAACAAAACAAAATCTAATCAAAAACCCTTGTATGCAAATTTTGGTTGAAGTCGGACAAGTTAAATATTTTTCTCCCTCCGGTTTCCTCGTTAGGGGTAGGTGGGTATCTGATAATACCATATTATTGTATTGTCACCGGAACTATAAACGCATACCAAATTTGAAGACAATAGGATTTGTGTAAGTCAGTTAAAATTCTTGAATTCGCATATTAAATTTTCAAAATCTTATCAAAAATTCGTATACTTTATCCCCAAAAACCCTCGTATGCCAATTTTGGTTGAAGTCAAACAAGCTAAATATCTTTCCCCCTCCAGTTTCCTCGTTAGGGGGAGGTGGGTACTTGAGAATAACATATTATTGTATTGTCACGGGAACTATAAACGCACACCAAATTTGAAGACAATCGGATGGGTATAAGTCAGTTAAAATTGTTAAGCAAAACATGATCAAAAATTGTCCTTCTTGAATCCACCATATTGATTTTTTAAAATCTGATCAAAAATTCGAACTATAATCGCGTACCAAGTTTGAATTCAATCGGACTCCAAGTTAGTCAAAAGTGAGTTGCAAGATTTTTACCATAACATAGAAACATATATAGTTAATAGAGGTGAAGTTAAATAAAAGCTTCTAATAATAAACTTAATGTTTTCTAATTTTGAGCCTTAAGCCTGCAACGAATTTGCAGTTTTTACATTTAAAATAACAAATTACTTCCTAATATTAAAGGGAATTGTGACGAAACAGATTTCTATCGATCTTGCTACTCTTGCGGCTATATGCCTATATATTGTGCCCCTGAAAATGACCAATGGGTGGGTGTGTCAACCATGCCTGTGCCCCAAACAATGTCTGAGCTTCATTCATTTGAGATTTTATAACCAGTCCCTTCTATGATCTGTAGAGTTCGCACTATTTACGTTTGCGTTTACGTAACACTTGCTGCCTTGGTCATATCTAGTACACTGTGATCAATTGTCTTACGGTAACAAAACAAAATTGAAAAAAAATAGTTCAAAAACTTTCTATTACAATCAACTCATCATAAAATTTAAACTAAACGAAATCGAAAATTTTCTGAATGAGGCCCTGTCCATACTGTGATCAGTGTGGCCAAAAATCTAGGGAGAAGCAAAAAAATAAACATCAGACTGAAAATTCTCGTTGAAAGTTGACGTCAATCAATGTGGATAAATTTAGGGTGGCATATACTGTAAGTTTTAACCCATCTTAGGGCGAGTTGAAACAAATAAGAGCAAAACAAAACTCGGAATTAATTAAATTAACTCTTTTTTAAGTAAACTGATCAAAAGTACATTTTAACAAATTGGGTAAGTTTGATCCATATTTGAGCAAATTGTCCGTTTTTGGAGTGAGTTCAATTCAAATTGAGAAATTAAACTCTATATTAAAGTAAATCTTACTCGCCTTGGATGTCTTGTCTTCAAATTTTTCACTCGGAATTGACTAAATCGATCTATTTTGTTGCTATTTAACTCATTTTGGAGGTTTATTGCACCCCTTTTTTACTCCAAATTAAGAATAATAAATCTGTTTTGGAGCAAATTTTACTCGAATAAGATACAATTTTTACTCAGAATTAAGTAAATTGGTTTGGACCCGTATTAGATCTTTTTGGAGTGATTTGAGAGTGAAATTTTACTCTATTTTTTTTACAGAGTCATTTATCGTCATCAAGTGAAATAAAATCTAGATTTAAGCTGGGTTTATACAGGCAAATAAAAATTAAACTAAGTAATAATATTGGTTTATGTCCAATTCTCGGTGCAATCATTTTAATCGCGAATGAAACGATTGCTTTTTGGCAACTATGACCTCCGAAATGAAAATCCATAACTAAATTGAAAGAATGAAAAAATATGGTGAATGACCAAATATTTAAAGATTTTACTTTACTTTCAAATTAAAAAAAAACGAAAAAATATGAGGATTGACCGAATATAGTAGGTATATAAGTAGGTACCGGCCATTTGAAAGAATAAAAAATCTAGCTAGCATGAGTCATTCTAGAATTTGATTTCAAGATAGCTATTCGTTTATTAATGTATCTAGATACAGGGTGATTGATTATATTTGGACACCCTGGTTATAGCCTTTAATATTAGAGATAAAAAAAAATGTTTTAAAGTAAGATTTTAATAATTTTGTCCAAATTTTTGGAAAACTATGACAAAAGCTTTCACATTAACTTTCTTATTTTAAATTGAACACTCTGTATTTTTTTATTTTGACAAGTTTCATTTTCCTTTCGTATTTCAAACAGATTTCAAGATATTTTTGGTGGATTTGTGCACTCCCATTAGTGCCGGTAATATTATAAAGGTAGAAAAAAAATTAAAAACAAAAGTTGTTGAGTTTTTTACGGACTTTATATATATTTTGCCAGAAAATGTCAAATGTCATTTTTATGTCAAATATATAAATAACTAAACTAAATTAGAACTACGCTATTTTTAAATACGAACGACAACAACAACGACCACAAGAAATTTACTAATTTAACAAATTCTCGAACACATCACCATTTACTTCATCACAAAGTTCACAACGCCTTCTTAGGCCAGAAATCGTGTTGTAAATTTTATCGGTGGTGGCCCTGGTATGGTCCCATTTGAATCAAGCCATATGGGATAATTTTGATTTAGAAAATTTGTTACTGCTGAAGATTATTGATGGAATTTTCAATATCAACTTCCAAAATGCTAAATATCTTATTCCATTGGATATCCAAGAGCACTTAATAATACGGCAGCGGGACGGGGCATCAATTCACAGTACTCAAATGGCTTGGTTCAAATTCAAAAAGTCGCCAGATTTAACACCTTCGAATATTTGGATTTGACGATTTAAAGGAAACTATTTACTCAAATCGCCCGAAGACCTTAGAAGAAATTAAAAATCGAGAAAATAATGAAGCAATTAATATTAATAGAAACCTGAGACATAAAATAATCAACACGATTTCTGGTCTAAGAAGGCGTTATGAACTTTGTGTTGAAGTAAATGGTGATTTGCTCGAGCATTTGTTAGATTAGTAAATTTCTTGTTGTCGTTGTTGTTGTCGTTCGGATTTAGAAATAGACTATTCCCAATTTAGTATAGTTATTTATACATTTGACATAAAAATGACATTTGACATTTTTATGCAAATTATATATATAAAGTTCATAAAAACTGAACAACTTTTGCCTTTAAACTTTTTATTTTTATGCATTAACGTGCAAAAATCCACCTAAAATATGCAATATCTCGAAAACTGTTTACCGTACCTAGACAATTGATATATTTTTGAAATAAGAAAGGAAAACAAAACCTAACAAAATAAAAAGAAATATAGGATGTTCATTTTAAAATAAGAAAGTTAACGTAAAAATTTGACATACGGAATGACATTTGACAGCTTTTGTCAAAGTTTTCAAAAAATTTGGACAAAATTATTAAAATCTTAACTTATAATAATAATAATAATAATAATAATTAAGGTCTTTTATTGATCGTAAATAGTAAAATTATACATGACCAATTTGGGCGAGGTTCAGTTCACCTGCCTGGTAACAAACAAGTGATCTGTTCTTCCACCTAACCCCTTAAAACATTTTTTCTATCATTAATATTAACCGCGATAACCGGGATGTCCAAATATAATGAATCACCCTGTACATACCTACCGCTTCACGTGTATAGGAAAAATATGATAATGCTATCATTTGCAAAACAAAACTCAATGGTAATAGGCTCAAAAAATGAATTTGAAAATCAATTACCTACCTAATTCTACCCACTGCGGATTCACCTACACCATAAAAACCTTTTATGCACTTTGGGGATTAAAAGTGCACTTTTAATCCCTCATTTTAGTGACAAAAGTATCACTTTTAATCCCTAGGGATTTAAAGTAAATTTTTCTAAATTAAACAATAATTTTATTGAAATTTTATTTATTTGGTAATCACGAAACTGTTGTAAACCTCGCGAGATTTTTGTGGAAGAAGGCTAGCGATATCCTCTTCCGCGGCCTCTTCAACGTTCATTTTCAAAAAAAAATGCTGTACGATTTTTCTGGACTCACCGTTTGGTGACGCCGTTTAATAACAACAACTGACTGACATTTGTTTTGTGCCATAGCAACACTTCCATGGCACAATAAATTTTGAGTGAATCCACCATGCCAACAACAATCAATGACAACTATCAGTAATACGAGCTGTCAATCTTGAAACTAGAGTACCGTTAAGTGGTCTACTGTTAGTTTTGTGATTTTTTGTTTTTAATTTCTCGCATTCTAAAGTGCATAAAATAGTATATAAACCTCGAGACTAAAGTGTATTTTAATCCCTTGGCGAATTGTATTCCTCCCTACGGTCGGACTACAAACCTTTCGCCGCGGGATTAAAAGAGGCACTTTAGTCCCTAGGTTTATAAAGTACTATTATGCCCTTTATGGATTTTACGGATCAAAGGGGCACTTTTAGTCCCTGAGGGTGAGCATCGATGCCATCAATTATTAATAATTTAAGAACTCGATGAATGTCACCAAGAATCATATTTGAATTTACAAATTCGATCGTTTTCATCGGTGAGCTCATCGGTGAATTTACAAACTCGCCCAAACTATATCGTCTGTGCAACACCATTCTCAACTAAAAACCAGTTAACTCCTACCGTCTGAGTGCCCTTTAGCCTACTGTGGCTGCCATTTTTATAACCAAATTGTTTGGTATCAGTAAAACAAAAATGAGTTAACTGGCTCTTTAGTCGAAAACCGTGTTGGCCTGGGGCGCTTAACTACACAAGAACAATTTTTAAATATTACATACTGTAGATTTTACACCAATCAAAATATTACCAAACTATATGGAAAACTTTGTCGGGACATTTATGCGTTTTGTATAAACTTTCACTGTTAGACATATTTACCATTTTTTAGTTTTTAAAAATGTAAAATATATATTTTCTTTTTTTTAGTATGTCACCCTATACGATCAGATATGTATTGGTTTGGCCACCATTCGTCAACATTTTGAAATATCTGACAAAATTATTTGACGCTTTCTTGCAGTATACTTCAAACTAAATAAAAAATGCCTAGAATTTTTAGAAGTTTTAGAATTTATCAAAATTCAAATTATAACTCGACTTACGGAAGATAACTGGTCTATAAGAAGAGCGGCGAACCATTTTGAGGTTAATAAAAATACAGTACTACGCTGAACCAAGCGCTGGACCGAAAACAATACCACAAAGAGAAAGGAAGGATCAGGACGAAACAAAATTAGTTTAACGGAGAAAGACGGACGACTCCTTGACCATTTAGGCAGAACCCTTTTACAACATGCTCCCATGCTGCCGTTTCAGCAAAAAAGACCCTTTTAACGGAAGAACAGAAACAGGCTCGAGTAATTTTTGCGGCCAATCATCTTTTAGAAGGTAATGATTTTTGGGAGAAAGTAGTCTTTATGGACGAAAAAATTTTCCAGTCATCGTCAGATAGTCAGAGAATTTTGGTTATATCGTCCACCAAATTCAAGGTATGCTCCAGAATACACACACAACATCAAGAGAGCAGGACATTTTTCCGTCAACAAGTGGGGATAGTTTAGTGCGAGAGGTATGGGGGTTTGCTGGAGAATAGAAGGTAGATTTACCATTGAACGATAAATCGAAATTCTTCGTAATATTATGTATCCATCTGTTTCGGCCTTGCATGAAAATAATGAGTTCATCTATCAACAAGTTAACTGCCCTGTGCCCACGGCGAATGTAGTGAACACTTGGTTTCGAGAGAATAATATTGAAACTCTACCTTGGCCATCAAACAGCCCGGATTTAAATCCCATGGAAATTGTTTGGAGACGGATTGTGAAGATAATTTATCAGCGAAGTTGGTTCCCCAGAAACTCAGACAAGTTGAATGAAGCCATTAAAATAGTCGTAGATATCATCTCAGAAGAAGAGCAATATTTTCAAAATTTAAGTTTTTCAATGCCGACTCGCCTGCAGCTTGTTTTAGATAAGTACGGCGAGCCCATTAAGTATAAAAATTATTGTTTTCATTTATTTGCAAAAAGTTCAGTTTTTTTTTTATCGCCGCGCCGTTTATTTTATTCTTGTTTTTTTCTCGGTGCTATTGTTTTTGTTACAGCGGTTTGCCTAGCGTGGCAATGTATTTTTATTAACTCCAAAATGGTTCGCCGCTCTTCTTATAGACCATTTATTTTTCGTAACTCAAGTCAGAAGTTGAATTTTGCAACTCTATTAGATCCTAACATAGGATTTTAATAAATTTAATTACTCTAAAAAAATCTTCCTTGATTTATTTACTGTTATGACAAACACAAGTGTCAAATACATCAAGCTAAATAACGAAAGGTTAACCAACAAATGACTAACAATGTAAATTGGCATTAATATAGGTTGTTGTATTTACCCATATTTCAATTCCATGTCTTACTTTTTTTTCGCCAGGAGTGTACGGATCTGGCAAAAAAAAAGTAGGACATGTAAAATATATATTTGGTTTTTTTAGTATGTCACCCTATACGTTCAGGTATTTATTGGTTTGGCCACCATTCGTCATTTGATTTATTTACTATTATGACAAACACAAGTGTCAAATGTATCAAGGTAAATAACGAGAGGTTAACAAGGTAAATAACGAGAGGTTAATAATAATAATAATAACTAACAAATGACTAACAATGTAAATTTTTATTAATATAGGGTGTTTTACCCATATTTCAATTCCGTATCCTACTTTTTATTTCGCCAGGAGTGTACAAAAACTAAAACATTTTAAAATTTTCAGTCATAGAACGGTAGTCAAATAAACTGTGGTTACTCTACGTTTGCACTGTGGATGAAAGTGATAAAGAGGACAGTTAATTACTTTTTGTTTTCTTACTTTATAATTTACTTTTAGGTACATAGCCTAACTTTAATAAAGACGGCACTATTTTTGACCATTCCGCACGAAGTTTGAAAGGATTCTGACATTGTTGTTGTCTAAATATATCATCTTTGCTATTAAAATAATGTCAACTTTTATAATGTTTGTGCCTGCCTTTAATAAAGGACGGCATTAACTTTAATTTGTCAACTTTAAGAATGACACAATATGAGCATCTTTAGATGACATGTTTATATGACAAAAATGTCAGAACACTTTTAACCTTCGTGCGGAACTGTCAAAGATAGTGCCGACTTTATGTATGTTTAAGTCACTATTATCTATAAAATCAATAGGGACTTATCGGTACATAAAGTCGGCAAAGGTTTCTGACATTTTTGTCATGTAAACATGTCATCTAGACATGCTCGTATTGTGCCATTCTTAAGTAGGTAGGCTCAAATATTATGAAAGTCGACATTATTTTGATAGCAAAGATGACATATTTAGACAACAACAATGTCAGAATCCCTTTAAACTTCATGCGGAATTGTCAAAAATAGTGCCTTCTATATTAAAGATAGGCTATGCCGACTTTATGTATTCATAAGTCCCTAATACTTTTTTAAGTACGCCTATGTTTTTTTTTGAAATTTTTTAAATACATTTGGGTCAAGATTTAAACCTTTTATTATAAAATATGAACAAGCGAAAACTGACAAAAGTAACAATAAATTTGTGTTGGTTAGTTTTATTAATACTACCAAAGCTTTTAAACTATGCCATGCGGTCCACGAAATTAAATGGAACAAGTTTTCTGCGTTATATTTAATTATTTTTTAAAAATAGCCCACAATTAACTTTATTAAAAATAAAACTTATTTTTTAATTTAAAACGTACGGAAAAAGGGCGTTGAGTACGTTAAACGAAAAAAATATTTACTGGTAGGTACCGGGTTTCCCAAGGTGAGTGGCCAATTAGAATTTTCTGGAAACTATAGAATAGAAACTTTTTAAACTATGTATTCTAACATAAGTCCATGTAAAGTATATTTTATAAAATATTTTAGTATTTGCAGTCTTGCTTTTTAAATCTTGGCAACAACTTTGTTATTTTAAAAGAAACACCCTGTATATATTTGCATTTTTGGATTTTACATAAACTTCTATTTACATTTGAAAATTAACATTTGATAACTTTGACAGCCTGTAACACCATAACGGGTAAGGATAGGAGAAAATGGTTTTCATACTCCTACATTGGTTGTTCAAAAGTTATCGTTTTAACCTATTTTTGAGGCAAGGTTAAATTAACCTTGAGTTAATCTAAAAATTTCACTCCGTTTTGATAATGAGTCATTGGAACAAGTAAATATAACATTTTGGATGGATTTTCAGGTTTCTCTTAATGTCTAAGATTTAAGCTGAGTTAAAGGGCACAGACTCGTTGTTGCAACATCTAGGAATTTCGTTAATTAAAGGATGAGATTTTAATAGTGAAAGTTTTCTTAGATCAATTTGTGTTTAAGTTTATTAACTACTTATTTAAAAACACTTATTCTTGGAATTTTAGAATTACCAATTCGTTTATAAAAGAATAATATTCTTTCATCAAGTTTAGTCCTACCAATGCACGTAACATTTATAGGTTGCCAGTGGTAACACCATAAAAATAAATACTTTAATAGTCTTCGCTGATTTCCTTGGCTACAAGCATATTTGTGGCCACACATTTTAACACACAGTAATAATAGTAATAGTTTTGACTTTTCTTTTTATGCAATATAGATCCAAATATGGAGTATTTTAATAGCTGATATTTGCATGGCTCTTAGATTAAAAAGAGACGAGATACCTGATGCTTACGGAGACTTTGGTTCTATTATTATCTGAGAAATCTTCGGACCTAATTCTCGAAGCCGCGAGACGAATCGTTCACTCAACCAAAGCACATCAAATGCATACCCACAGTTCAAGAATGACCGCAGCAAAACAGCTCGCTCTGCCATTCGCCACTGCGTCACACCCTTCATATCTCCGTTGCAAATTTTTTTAATTATGAAACAGTGTAGGAAAATGGCTGCCAGTCAGATATTTTACGTCAGGTTTTATAAGGGTTATCAAAACCCTTATAGAATTACAAGAAGTTGTAATTACCATTATACTAGTCTCGCTCGATAGTGATTAATTATTTGGTATACTGTAGTCCTAGTGGCCACTTATCCATTTTAACTAACCAAAATGTTTTCCTTGATATTTGACAGCATCTTCCGTCATTGTCAGTGCACGCGGATAATTTCGCCAGAAAATTACGTGGGAAAACCTCGGAATTCTATCATGGCCCCCGAGCTCGCCAGGATCGGGGCAAGCACCCAGTATGTAGGGCCGGAACCACTCCTAGGAACAACCAAGAGGCAATTGCAAAGTCGACTCAACAAATGGGCCAACGATGCCATGACGACCGCTTGGAGAGCAGGAACAGGATGCAGATAGACCAAAGACTTCGTGAGGGGCCCGGATGTAGCCGAACAAAAATGGCTCCTGGGGAGATCGCGAAGGGATGCTGGTCTGCTGACAGGTATCATAACAGGTCACAACCGACTAAGGAAGCACATGACCCGGATCGCGGTGGAGAATGACTCGACCTGCCGGGCCTGCGGGCGGGCAGAGGAGACATGTCGACACGTTATAGCGAACTGCGAGGCATACCAGAGGAAGAGATATCAGGTATTCGGTTTGCCGACCCTGGATGAGGAGGACCTGCACACGCTCAAATGGGACAAAATACTGGACTTTGCAAAAAGAACAGTTAGACCAAATGAGCAAACTGCCAGACCAGTGGTGCAGGCGGTGGATTAGGGGCAGGCTCGTGGTAGGGAAGAAAGGGCCCAGGGAGGCCTACTTGCCGGGCTTGGCGACGCCCCTTCTCTACTACTACTACTACTATCATGACCCCCGGCATCTCGGCAGACGAAATTAATATATGACCCCAACTGCAAGCCTTCACAGGGGTGGAAAACCTCCCCCTGTAAAAGAAATAGAATTGCTTGAATATTATGATGCGGCCGAGACGGAATTGAAAAAAATGTTAGATATTTGATCCACATATGAACACCAACAGTTTTGTAGTGATTATCTTTAAAAAGTTTTTATTTCTATCTTATAAAACTTAAATGAACTTAAACCAAAAGTTTCATAAGAAGAATGTTTAAAATGTTTTGCTAACTATTTTATAAAACTTGAACCACTTTAAGCTAAAAGTTTTATTAAAATGGCTTTTTAAAATGTTTTTTTTGCCATATTATAAAACCTAAGACAAAAGTTTTATAAATATAGTAATAAGAATATTCTGATTGCTAATTTTGGAAGAATAATGCTCGTCTGGTTTTTCCATTACCTTTATAAACAATAACATGTTAAATTTTTATTATAAATATTTTTATAAATATTCACGACTTCTATAAACCCCTTATAAAAAAGTTCAAAAATAATAATAATAAAATAATAAAATAATTACTTGGATATGGAATTAATTCCAAATCATTGTTTTGGTTTTGTTGGGTGATTGCAAGGAGTTTTCGTTGGACCAGATATCTTGTCTCTTTATAATCTAAGGCATGGCTAGACAAATATGGCAAAAACTGTCACAAGAGAACTCAAATACAAGCTTTATGTTTAAAACTAGAGCAAAATATTTGAAAAGTTTCTGTTAAAACACGCGCAGCAACCGGAGATATCGCACCATGGTAAATGAAGCAAAATGAAACCAAACCAATGGCGATCGACCGAAATTTGAGCAAAGTTTACATAACTTACAATATATAATTAATTTTTATTAAAATTTTTTTTTAAAGAACAAGCTTTTATTAAATGCACTAAAAAGTAGAAAATAATTTTTTATCTTTCTTATAGCATAATAAAAGCGATGAGCGCAAATTAAAAATTTTAACTTTAGGTATCGTATATCGGTCACATCGATGATTCACCTAAGAAATACTCTATAACCTAAGGACATTTTCAAAGGATCGCCAAGCATGGCAATCTCACCAGTTCTCAGCTTCTTTAGATGAAAGCATTATGTTTATCATTCGAATAGAAGAAGAATTTAGTTCTTTTGTAGTTCTCTCGTTGTCACCGTAAAGTTACAATTTTTAATTTGTGCCCATCGCTTTTATTATGGTATAAGAAAGATAAATTTTTTTTTTAATTTTTAGATTTGTACCCTAACTCGTCCATTTTGAATCCGCAATATTGAAATTTTAAAATCTGATCAAAAATTCATATTCATATCCCCTTCCCGAAAAACCTCCTTATTTTGATTTAAATCCAACAAACTAAATCTTTTTCTCCCTGCACTTCCCTCGTTAGAGGG
This sequence comes from Oxystoma pomonae, assembly GCA_963921995.1. Lineage (NCBI taxonomy): Eukaryota > Metazoa > Arthropoda > Insecta > Coleoptera > Brentidae > Oxystoma > Oxystoma pomonae. The sequence continues at coordinate 40,546,641 of OY998165.1, forward strand.
GAGTGTGTACCTAATAATACCATATTATTGTATTGTCGCCGGAACTATAAACGTATACCAAACTTGAACACATACTTTTTATTTTTAGATTTGGATCCATAATCGCCCATTTTGAATCTGCCATAATAAAATTTTCAAATTTGATTAAAAATTCATAATCCCCCTCCTTAAAAACCCCTGTATGCCAATTTTAATTGAAATCGAACAAACTTAATCTTTTTCCCTCCCCACTTTCTTCGTTAGAGGGGGGTGGGTACCTGAGAATACCATATTATTGTATTCTCATCGGAACTATAAACACATACCAAATTTGAACACAATCAGATCTGGATAAGTCAGTTAAAATTGGTTCGCAAAACATGAACGAAAATCGTCCATCGTGAACCTGCCATATTGAATTTTCAAAATCTGATCAAAAATTCGTATTCCTTCTCCCAAAAGTCCCCGTATACCAATTTTGGTTGAAATCGGAAAATTTTTGGTGTTTTCCCCCTCTACTCCCCTCGTAGATATAAGGGTGTTTAATAATGACATATTATTGTATTGTCACAGGAACTATAAATGCATGCCAAATTTGAAGGCAATCGGATGTGTATAAGTTAGTTAAAATTGGTTAGCAAGAGATGACCAAAACTCGTCCATCTTGAATTCGCCATATTGAATTTTCAAAATCTGATAAGAAATTCGTTATATCTATCCCCGAGTGGCCCAACACACCAAATATCAACGAAATCGGGCGTACTTCAACTGTACCCCCCTCTACCCTCTTCGAGTAGTAAGGAGGTGTCACACTATATTCTTGTGTTGTCACCGCAATTATATAAGCATGCCAAATTTGAAGTCGATCGGATGTCGGGAAGTTGAACAAAATTAAGTTGCAAGATTCCACCCGAACAAACATATTCTAGTTAGATTACAGTCAAATAAAAGCTTGTAAAAAATACTAATCTGCAAAAGATGCTGCCCGTTACCATTCGTTGCGAACATACCACCAAATCCAAAAATGGAGCGGTAACAAAAAAAACCCAGAAGATTGGAGATGATTGGTTCCAATTAACCTGATAGACACTTTGTTAAAAGTAATTTTATGAAATTGCAAGAAAGGCAAGCACCAGAGCTTGTGTTTGCCGAAAAACGGGCCTCAAATGTTCCATTGTTTGTGGATTTTGTAATGGACAGGGGTGTGAAAATCGAGACCAATATTTTTCTATTGAAAGTGAAGATGTATATACCTTCTTATATAAAAAAAATAGTTGGTGGGGCCCATTTTTTTTTTATCATGGACAGAAAGTCCGTCAAAAATCATTAAAGATTTGCTTTTAGCTTTTTTTAAAACCTCTTCCTTAAAGCCGTTAGAAGCACCCTTCCATTTAAAGAATCCACCCTGTATATAGTTGTTATATATAGTCATTATATTATATTAATGTAAATATAAGATATAATATACTTATAATATATATATTATTAAATTTTTATATATATTAAACGTGTGATAAGTTTGTCGCTTTTTAATCAGGATAAACTAAAAAAAGAGAAAAACAGCCGAAAAAAATTGGCTTTGTAGCTCATTGCAGCTAACAGCTACAAAAAAAATGTGTACATAAGAGTTGTAGGAAATTTTATCTTCTTCAACTTCCTAATAAGACTTTTTGTCCTAAGTTTATAGTTTTCGTGTTATTTAAAAAAATACAAATTTATGCACACTGAATCCAAGATGATAGACTACACTAACAGACACTTAAAATAAATATTTCAAAGCATCGGTATCGGTATACGTATCGCGTTCGAAATAAAGCCAAAAACACTACATTTTTGACTTGTTTATGAGATGTTCCGAACGATGCACGCTTTTTTGAAAGGTGTGAGGACAGAACTGCTAACAGCAATCGATGCGTGCATTGGGATGGACGTAACGATACGTTCATCACTCCGTACGCATCGATTGCTGTCAGCTTTTGTAATCGCACATCGCACCCGTCAAAAAAGCGGGCATCGTTCGAAACATGGCATGAGCAAGTCAAAAATGTAGTGTATTTTGGCTTTATTTCGAACGCGATACGTATACCGATACCGATGCGTTGAAATATTTTCTTTAAGTGTCTATTAAGAGCATAGATATGCACGTAACTAACACGTACCGACTGCTAGTTCTACATGAGGTTTAGTATTCAGAAGTCGTTTTAGAACTAGTAGCCAAGTTGTTACTATATTTAATATTTTTTTCGTGTTTCACATGATATAAAGCCCATCCCGTACTTTTTGGAAGTGCGAAGTGGCAATGGTGAGAAGGATGTGCAGTATATCGGAAGGTTACTGTCAATAGAGCAATTTTCTTTTATCAAAATCTGTTTATATTTGAGGAAGTTATCCCTCCAAATGCTTACTAAAATTAAGAATATGGCTCCTAACATCCACCATATTATTTTTTTTTTAAATAATTTAGCCTAAAGTACTCTCGGGACAGTCAGCTTTCCAGCGATACCAGTTTTATCAAAATCGGTTCAGCTGTAGTGTCTCTATCGTGACATATACAGGGTGGATTATTTAAACGGACCAATGCTTCTAGCGGGTTAAAATTTGGTTTTATAAAAAAATCCAAAAACACGTCAACTGAGATTTTTTATTTTCTTTAATCGTGCTGTCTTGGATTTTTTTAAGTCGTTTTGTTTACGAGGTATGGCAAAAAGTATTTTTTTAAAAATAGGACACCCTATATAGTTTGACATTTTTAAATTCTAAAAAAAATTATCTTTTTGACAATACCACACACTAATACCCTATCTTTTATGGTTTCCAAGATAGAGGCATTTAAACTTGCATGGAATTGTTGTCTATGCCCTGCTTTACGGGGGATATTTGAATGGATATCGAAGTTTTCCATACAGATTTAGATAAAAAATCTTGATTATCCTAAAAGATAGATACTACTGTATAGTATTGCTGAAGAGAGAATTGTTTGCAGATTTCAAAAATTGTGTCCTATTAAAAAAAAAAAAAAATTGCCATATCTCGTAAACTAAATCACATAGACCAAATCCAAAATCGTAGGATTAAAGGATATTAAAAATATCAGTTGACGTGTTTTTGGATTTTTTTATTCAACCAAATTCTGACCCGCTAGAAGCACCGTTCCGTTTAAAGAATCCACCCTGTATAAACATACATAGTCCATGCCACGCGTGCCGTAGGTAGTCGAACGAAAAGTACATTTTTAAGTAAATACCTATATTCCCTATTATTTAAAGTGCTTACCTAACATAAGCTTCATCTCTAAACGTATGTAGTATTTTTTGTCTTGCATGCCGCTGAATCCGACGATATTGTGAAGTGTTTGGAAAATTGGTACACAAACTCACAAATACAGACGATCGAGGAAAAACAAATGCTAAACATTTTTATTTTGACTACATTTCTACAGTGAAGTTCGGATCTTATTAAAAATAATAATACTAAGATTTTTTTGAATTCTAAACCATGCTATAGGTTTTTCAATTAAACAATTTGTTTGGGCCTGCCAAACCCAAAATGTAGTTTATTTTTTGTTCCATTATAAGGACGACAATAGAATTGAAATTTTCCTTGAAAGAATAGTTAGATGTGACAGCGTTTTGTTTTATCCAGTAAATTATTTTAGAATAAATGATGACAATTGCACCTCAATGTTCAACTTAGTTTAATTATAAAATGCTAAAGTGTCGTATTATAAAAATCAGTTAAATTTATACTAGGTTTAAAAGAACGGTGCAAATGTCTCTAAAAATAAATAATGGTTTTTCATAAACTTATCTTATTTTTTATAAAAAAAAAAACTACTTACAAATTAATTGGGTTGGCTATCTTCTTCCTTTTCTATATTCTAGGGTCTTATTCAATTAAATTAAAAGTTTATCAAAACGAGTTGTATTGTGTTATTTTTAATCTTTTACCTAGTCGAGAGGGGAGAATAAGACTGAAGATTTATTAAAAAGTACCAAAATTCTGTGGTTTACTTTTTATTTCTTATGCAAACTTTACAAAATTTTTTTTTGAAGGTGTAGGTTTATGGGTTGAGGGATCTTATTAATGAACCGTCCTTTTTTTTGAAATGCCAACTTTCATAAAATGTATTTGCTTCTTAAGGGCTACTCAAGACGGCCGTTCCATATGTCGGTTTTATTGACAATAGCCGTCATATTTCGGTAAAAGGGCTTTATTTTTATACAAATACCGTACAATTTTGATTAAAAACTTTTAAAAAGACGGCAACAAACGCATTAAAATATTATTACTACGGCGAGTATTTTAACCACATTTAATTTTTACACTGATATGCAACAGATATATATTGGGAATTTGAACAGATATGTAAAAATTAAATGTGAACAAAATACTCTCCGTAGTAATAATATTTTAATATGTTTGTCTTTTTAAAAGGTTTTAATCAAAATTGTACGGTACTTGTATAAAAATAATGCCCTTTTACTGAAGGATGACGTGTCTTGAATAGCCCTGCAGAAGCAAATAAATTTTGCGAAACGTTGTCATTTCAAAAAAAGGACGTTTCATTAATAAGATCCCTTAACCCATAAACCTACACCTTCAAGAAAATTAACAATAGGATCGTTAAACCATTCTATATTTACAAAAAATACTTAAAAACCTTTCATTGCCAAGTGCTAAACCTGTTAAAACTGTTAAACATCAATTATATTTAAACCAAGTGTAACACTACTTTGCAATTGGCAATCAACCAACTATTAATTCGTGCATTGGTTTAACAATTTAAATCAGTAACACATTTTCAGGCAAAATAGGTATACTTTTTTACTCCCTCGTCTTAATTTTTGCTATTGCTTAATCAACTTTTCTCAAAAATTATAAACAAATTGGTAATCTAAAACTATTCTATTACTCAAGCTCTCCAGACACAACTTTATGAAATAAATAGTTGAGACATTTTTGGACCAACCAAAAATAAAATGTTAAAAAATTCTGAACAAAAAAATTACATTATTAATTTCTAGACAGTTTTCAAGGAGAAAATTGTATTGCGTATTTTGTTAAATGGGGTATAAAAATAAAGTATGTCTACGTCATTTAAAACAAATGTAAAATCCTCCTTTAAAGTAATGCCCCCCACGCAAAGGTGAAGACTTTTTGTGGGGTAAATATCGTAAATATAAACTGGGCACACTATGAAACGCATATTTTATATTTAAGAGAGTATTTTAAACCTCCGTAATTTTTTTAGGTTTTATTATTTTTAAATGGGGTTTTTGGAATCATACAGCTGATATTTTTTTCTAAAAAAAGGTTAAAACCAAAGTTTGCCATTTTGTATTTTATTCAGTATACAAGGTGTGACAAAAAGTACTGTTTTTTTCGGTCAAAGTTTAAAGTTAACGAAAATTAAAAAAAATGGGAAAAATTTAAAATTATCAAATCTTTCTTAACAAAATTAATTTTCAAATTTTTTATTTTTTCTTGTTTTGGAGATATGATTTTTTTTTCAAAATTTATGCCTATTTTACATTCTTTTGCTTCGTGGATTTGACCGGATTTCGCAAATAATTTTAAATATGCATTTTCGCAATCTCCGGTAGGTCTATTAAAAATAAAACGTACCCAAAGTTATTTTTAAAATTAGTCTTGATTACCAGTGGCGTCCAAGTTGTGGATTGTAACAGATGTTTACAAAAAATACTTTATATGTTTCACATCAATTTTCTCGCTATTCAAGAAAAAAAAATATCTTTTTCAGTTATTAGTAACTAGTGACCTTTTTGACCAAACCGGTTTTTTTATTTTTTTTTAAATGTAATGTAATAACCAGGGGCAGAGCTAGATTTTTTTTCAGAATACACTTTTATTTATATAAAATGGTTACATAAATTGGAGAAAGCAGGTTGCATAATTTTTTATTTTAAAAAAATTTTATTTTAAAATTTTATGTTAGTTCTGTGTGATCCTAAAGTGAATTAGGGGAGTCATTCGAAAGGTTCATTTTTGCACAATTTTGCACAATTCTTGAAACTTTGCACACCCCATGGGAACCCGCAAACGGGTTCTCGAGTAACGAGCATGTCCCCCCCCCATTTTTCAAGATAGGTGTGCAAAATTAGACCTTTCGAATGAAACCAAAATTTTCAAAAAATATACTCGAGAACCCATGGGGTGTGCAAAATTGGACCTTTCGAATGATACCAAAATTTTCAAAAAATATCTGGGGGGGCCAGCCTTGTTACTCGAGAACCCTATTGCGGGTTCCCATGTGGTGTGCAAAATTTCAAAATAGGTGTGCAAAATTAGACCTTTCGAATGGTACCAAAACTTTCAAAAAATATTATCTGGGGGGGGCAGCCTCGTTACTCATGAAATTAGACCTTTCGAATGATACCAAAATTTTCAAAAAACCTTATATTTTTTTATTAGTTTTCACTAATTCACTTTATGATCGCACAGAACATAATATTTTTAAATAAAAATTTTTTAAAATAAAAAATTAAGCTCGCCCCTGATGTGCTTATTATAAAAAAAAATTACATAATAATTTAAAAAAATATAAGCTGAACCTGCTTTCTCTAATTTATGCAACCATTTTATATCAATAAAAGTGTATTCTGAAAAATAAATCTAGCTCCGCCCCTCGTTAACATTTAAAAAAAAATAAAAAACCGCTTTGGTAAAAATGGTCAGTAGTTACTAATAACTGAAAAAAATTATCTTTTTTTTTTAATGAATAGCGAGAAAATTGATGTCAAACATATAAAGTAATTTTTGTAAACACCTGTTACAATCCACAACTTGGACGCCACTGGTAATCAAGATTAATTTTAAAAATAACTTTGGGTACGTTTTATTTTTAATACCCCTACCAAAGATTGCGAAAATGCATATTTAAAATTATTTGCGAAATCCGGTCAAATCCACGAGGCAAAAGAATGTAAAATACGCATAAATTTTGAAAAAAAAACATATCTCCAAAACAAAAAATAAAAAATCTGAGAATTAATTTTGTTAAGAAAGATTTAATAACCAATTTAATAATTTTAAATTTTTCCTAATTTTTTTTTTTATTTTCGTTAACTTTAAACTTTGACGAAAAAAAACAGTACTTTTTGTCACACCTTGTATACCGAATAAAATACAAAATGGCAAACTTTGGTTTTAACCCTTTTTAGCAACAACTACCAGATATAGGATACCAAAAACCCCATTTTAAAATAATAAAACCTAAAAAAGTTACAGAGGTCCAAAATACTCTCCTAAATATAAAATATGCGTTTCATAGTGCGCTTAGTTTAGTACTATTCCTAATTTGTTTCACCAAGAATATTAAATGCACCGTAGTATAATTAGGGATAAATTACTTAAATATATCTATTCCAATAACAAAGAGCAAACCTATTTAAAACTAAAAATTCTTTAGTTCGACTTGACTGCTCTGTAGAAACCTATTCCTTGTTTAAAGTTCAGAAAGTCAGCTGGCCACGGGAATATCGGGTCGGGAAAATCATTTGTTTTTCGATTTTCTCAGGTCACTATGATGAAAACTTTTTGACGTAGCGACGATAAGCGCCGTTAAACAGATTGAAAAAGTTTCGAATAGTTCGAGCTTTTTAATGGGATTTTTTTCCTGCTGCTAGTATAGTGTTTTCCGGTTTGAATTTTTTTATTGCTTAATGTTTTCTGTTTAAAAAAATTAATTATCTATTAAAGTGCACTTTTGCTTGATAAAGAAAAAGTATGTAAGTAATATTTTAAAATGCAAAGTGGTGAAACTTCGGTAAAGTTACGCAAAACGTTTTAAGTATGTGTTTGGAACTTTTGAAAACTGGATGTAAGTCAAAATTTGTAAATAACGGTAAGTAAAACTGTGCTATTTTATAATGTATCTAAATAACAAGTTTTATGTCTTTCATAAAACATTTTCTGTTAATATAAAAAAAAACTTTTACAGTGGGATTTACTAAAATGGTTTAGTCTATTTTAAAACGGTCCTAAGTTTAAGTGAAATTTTTGGTTTTCAGCATTGTAAACAAACCCTCCTTGACTTTTGGACGTAGTTTGATTTATAAGATGAATTTTGATAAATTTTTTTATTGAATAATCATCTTAACACAATCTTTTGCTGGATTTAAGAGGACATTTTCAATTTAGAAGAAAAGAAAATTAAAAAATTTAAACCCACGCGGGTTTTAAATAGTAAACACTCTGTAGAATAAATTAACATTGGAGATATATGTCACTCTAATAAAAACTTACCCTTGTTAATTAATTTTTTCAATTAATACTTGATGTCTCAACGATTTAGATAAGTAATAATAAAATAAGGAGTAGATTAATTTTGTATTCATTTAAAAGGTATTTTTATTTATGAAATGTATTAAGAAACTTAAACGCAAGTTTTTTTACATTTCCGTCACTGTCGAAATGTCAGTTTAAAAATCTTAGCGCTGCGTTTAATTACAAATAGCGAGTTCGGATCTTTTACCTCTGCTTGCACCTTGGCTTGCACCAACCTCTACTGATGAAAGCTATAGCTTTAAAATGCGTGGGCTTTGAGTAAGGAAAGTCTTTTTGACTGAGCTTTTAGATAATCTCAATGTTTTACTTTCAGTTTGTAAATTAATGAATATAGTTGTTTTGGGTTTTTTTGTTTGGTATATTTTTCGTGCATAATTAGTAACCTTCACTTATGTTTGTTTTGTCTCGTAGTGCCCTCATAAATAATTTATTTTGCTGAAAACGGCTTCAAAATATGGCGCTTTTATGGTCAAAATAGGAGGTGTTTTATTGGGTAATAAATAACTTGGGATATTAAAAAGGGTAAATTAATCCTTGTAAAAACGGTTACTTAGGGAAATTATAAGCGAACTTATTACCAAATGCCACAAAACAATCATTTCTGGGTGCTATGCAAATGTTTGGCGTATTCGCCATTTGCCATTTTGAAATCTGTCAAAAAAAATTAGTTTTAGGGCAGTTTTTCAGTGGAATTTTGCAATAACAATAGAAGGTAATCAATAACTTTGTGTCCTTTCTGTATGGGTAAGTGTTTTTTGAAAATTGGTTTTAAAATTTAGTACTACCGACAGGTGTAAATATTTAGACCTGTGGGGGGTGCTATTTTGGATCTTAGTAAATCCCACTGTTACTTTTTTGTCAAAATAACATGTTAAATCGTTTTTGGCGTTAATTAATGCGATATATGAAACAATAAACTTAAAAACCAAGACAAATATTGTAAAGTACAGATCAGTATTTACGAGGAAGAGCCTATTAAACATTATAAAAACTCACCATCTTTCATGAGAAACTATGTGGTTTTCTGATCCGTGTTGGATGAGTGTTTTAATAACAGGTTTTAAAAACAAAAAATCGAATCTTTTAAAATATGTTTCTTAAAATTTGGGTAAAACCCAAAAAAAAATTTGCATTGGCAATCAAAAAAATTAAGGGTTTTGTTACTTGCGGTCCATTACTAAAACCGTATTTAATTAAAATTTAAAAGTTAAAATAGTGCTTTTTTTAAAAGTGTTGGTTTAAATAACGAGCGTGGTGAGGCATTTCAAAACGCGAGTAAAAAAAAGCACAGTTTATTCGCGAGATCTTAACACTATTTTTTTTTAATACCTTTAGCAAAAACTCCAAGAAGAACAGGAAAATACTTTTAAAAATCTCGAGCGAAGAGCGCTTCTCGCAACAGCGATGTGCCTTTTTACTCGGTTCATTGTTGCGACATTTTAATCTTTTACAGTTTGATATTTTGACGATACTTGTTATAAACTAGTAGTTCAGGAAAATTGTACCTTCATGTTCTGCCAAAGAAAAATTTTCTTAGGTCTAAGTAAAAAAAGGACAAAAATATGATTTCGAAATTTTATATGGTTGTAGGATACCACTGGGAGAGCTTAACTATAGATTGGCACCATTCTCATCCCCTTAACTTCGGCGCCATCTTGAATCCAAGGGTTAAATCGGTTTTTCGCTCGTAACTTCTGTTAATTTTGCACTATAAGAAAAATCAAAAAAGCATTTTATAGGGAAAAACAATACCCAAAAAACGACCCCTTTCCAAATTATAGTAGTCCAATATTTAAACAAAATAAGGATAATGATATCAGTTTTTCCGCTATTTCTAATTCGTGTTAATCTGATTAAAAAAAAAAATCAAAAAACATGTAGTACCCAAAACTTAATTAGAAATTATTTTAGACCTTTTTAAACAAAATAGCAGTTCAGGAACCGTCAAAAAAAGAAGTGGCAAAAAATATCTCGATGGAGTATTTTTGACTCTAAAGCAGAAAATTCTCTAAATTTTGTGTTCGAACATTTACTAATTATTTTTGTTGTAAACCGCGCCAAATGTTGAACAAACTTCAACGATCCTGCAGTCGCTCTGCGCACGATTTAAAAACCGCTGGTGGACGAGGATTCGTTATGGTATCTCTACCTTTTTATGGCCGTTTCTATTCATTTGTCTACATAAGCCTCATTTAAAGCACTTATGATAAGTGGGATGTGGCTTGCAGCCACGTGATAATGATGCCATATGTATTTTAAAAAATATTTCCAAATTTCTTTATTTAATTGTGTTCTTGTCATGATTCTAGCTCGTTTTGAAAAATATTAAGTGAACTACGTCAGCGCCATCTACAAAAAAACTAGAGCGATGAACCATTGTTAAGCACTATAGTTTTTTTTTATTCATGCGTTTTGTAACTAGTGCCAATATATTTACAATGGTGTTAAATAACTTTTGCGCTTTGCTACTATACAGTAGGCAAGTTCGAAAGTACATATTTTATACATTATACATATGCAACACTTTGTTGGACACAACTATATATGCATATTGCGAGTAGGGGCGCCCTGACAACATACTAAACCTGTAAGTGCGCCGCAAACTGAAAAAGTTTCGCAACCACATTAGCTTAAATATACGCCCCTCCAATTTTTGCCTGCACGAAGTTGTAAGCGAGATGTTTCTTTAGTTTCTCTCTTATTTATCCTCTTTTCTATCCTTTTTATCTCATTTGGCTTAGTAGCGATGTTTTGCACATGCGCCGCTTCAGCGTCAACGGCTACGATCCGAAGACACGAAGGTAGCCGATCGTTATTGTTTGAGAGAAATAATTCAGTATTTGTCATGTATTTATTTAGGTTTCTTAAAAATCTTGACCAAATTTTGATTTTTTTTTAAAGAGAAAAATATAAATGTGTTACATTGAGAAAGAGGCCAACTAACATTTAAAGTTGTCAAGACGTAACCGGCACCACATAGAATTTCTTAAAAGTAACTGCATCTTGCCCCCGCTACGTGACTGTATACCATAACGTGACGTAGTAATTCCCTGAGGAACAGTTTTCCGGTAATTGTTACGTTGCCACGACTTTAAAGTTAGGTACCAAATACCACACTGCTATGTCGGAACCACGTTCCTGATTTTATTTATATCATGGTCAAGAAAGGAGTGGATTAAAAAAAAAAGTTAGTTTCTTTTCGATTGAAGTAACTGATTTGGAGGTTTTTTAACTTCTTTTTTTTGTTTTAATTGCCTTAGGAGCATAATCCTACCGGAAATATTAACACGCCAGGACGAATTCGTATCAGGTAACTTGGATAAGTACCAGTGCGGAACGATGCCTATTTGTGAGTGGTTCAAGGCTGGAAATCAAAGTCTATGATGGTGTTTAATGATGTATAGTGGAGGGTGATCAGTGAAACTACTGATGAGCCCAGGCTGGTTATCCAGGGCGATACACCGTTTAGTCATTTCTCTTTTCGCTTTCATTTTTTGTGTGTTCTTTGTGGGATGCTCATCCAAGTTAGAATTTTCGTTATTTTCACCCAAGATCTTTTGATATTTTGTTTTTTAGTTTTTTTTCGGTTGAAGTAACTGATTTGGAGGTTTTTTTAACTTCTTTTTTTGTTTTAATTGCCTTAGGAGCATAATTCTACTGGAAATATTAACACGCCAGGACGAATTCGTATCAGGTAACTTGGATAAGTACCAGTGCAGAACGATGCCTATTTGTGAGTGGTTCAAGGTTATAAATCAAAGTGTATGATAGTGTTTAATGATGTATAGTGGAGGGTGACCAGTGAAACTACTGATGAGCCCACGCTGGTTACTCAGGGCGAAATATCGTTTAATCATTTTTCTTTTCGCTTTGATCTTTTGTGTGTTCCTTGTGGGATTCTCATCCAAGTTTGAATTTTCGTTATTTCCACCCAAGATCTTTTGATCTTTTGTTTTTTAGTTTATTTTCGGTTGAAGTAACTGATTTAGAGGTATTTTAACTTCTTTTTTTGTTTTAATTGCCTTAGGAGCATAGTCCTACTTGAAATATTAACACGCCAGGACGAATTCGTATCAGGTAACTTGGATAAGTACCAGTGCGAAACGATGCCTATGTGGGAGTGGTTCAAGTTTGGAAATCAAAGTGTATGATGGTGTTTAATGATGTATAGTGGAGGGTGACCAGTGAAATTACTGATGAGCCCACGCTGGTTACCCAGGCCGATTGTGTTCAAATTTGGTATGCGTTTATAGTTCCGGTGAAAATACAATATTACCCACCTCCCTCTAACGAGGGAATTAGAGTGGGAAAAAGATTTAGTTTGTTCGATTTTAATCAAAATTGGCATACAGGGGTTTTTTGGGAAAGGGATATGAATTTTTAAAATGTCATTATGGCGGATTTAAAACGAACGATTTAGCGTACAAATCTAAAAATTAAAAATTAATTTTTTATTAAAAAAATCTTTTAAATAACAAGCTTTAATTAAATGCACTAAAAAGTAAAAAATAATTTTTTATCTTCCTTATATCATAATAAAACCGATGGGCGCAAATTAAAAATTTTAATTTTACGGTGACAAAGATAGAATTACAAAAGAAGAACTAAATTCTTCTTCTATTCGAATGATAAACATAATGCTTTCATCTAAAGAAGCTGAGAGCGGGTGAGATTGCCGTGCTTCCTTAGGTTATACAGTGTTTCTTAGGTGAATCGTCGATGCGAAAGTTAAAATTTTTAATTTTCGCCCATCGCTTTTATTATGGGATAAGGAAGATAAAAAAAAATATTTTCTAATTTGGAGTGCATTTAATAAAAGCCGGGTCTTTAAAAGTTTTTTTTAATAAAAATTTATTTAATAGTGAAAATCAAAACCAATAAACAACCATAATGGCGCTGCCCCGATTGAAGTCGTATAACGTAGGCCGTGAAGCTGGCCGAAACTGACCGAATCCTCTCGGATCGATAAATTCTCTTGTATGGGCAAAAGTTTGAAGCTAAGCTTTGCTTTCTACAAGTTTGACCTGATTTAAGCTATTAGGTATATGGCATAGACGCTGTAATAATGACAAATCCTTTTTTTTACAAAATATACCCGTCAAAATAAGCTAAAAAACATTTTTTACCCTGTATAGTAGATAAAAAAGCATAAAATACAATAATTTATTTTTGAGTAATTCTGTTTAGTGTTTGGTATATTTTATGAGACATTTACAATATATATAGGGTCGTTTATTGGGTAAACAGTTTACGCGGTATTGACCTTCTCTTATGGTTTTACACATGTATAATAAACATTACCGTAAATCTTGAAATTAAGTTAATTAAATTCTTATCAAGGATATATTTAGTATGTTTTCAAATCCTATTTAATACGTATCGAAAATCAAGCATCTTGTTCTTTCATATATCACGCTCTTTGTCGGAACAGAGAACATGCTCTATGAAAGAAAAAGAAGACAATCTTATCAATACGTATTGAGTACGATGTGAAAACATACCAATTGAAAATATTAAAAGCTTTTACACAAGTTTGCTGATAAATAATATACAGAAAATACAAATTAATATGAACTAAAAACAACCGAAGTATTGTTGAATAGTAACCATCAAGTTTTAGCAAATCAACCTTAATAAAGTAAAAATTACATGCTAAGACCAACCGAAAACTATTGGAGAAAATTACATTAAATGGCATTTTTGAGACAAAATTAAAATAAAATCGTAAATACTAATTGTGCTTTATGCACATAAATCTTGAAAATTTTTGATTTTTTAAATGTTCTTGTAAAAAATTATTTTCAGTGGAAGGGGTAATAAACCCGCCTACCCCCGCCCCCGGAATCCGCGCCTGGGTTTTACCAAAATATTACTGAGGGCCGTTTTTCCTTGCTTTGAGGTATGGTAAAATAATCACCGGATATTTTCGTAGGGAGCCTAAACTTGGGCCTGTTAAATAGAAAAAATCACACTAATCTAAAAATAGTCCCCCCCCTGCTAACTCTTAAAATTTATAAGCGTCATATTGACGAAAGTCACTAACTACTTTAACATTTTAAATAAAAAGGGGGTTCGAGTGATACCTTGTTTTAAAGGTATTTTAATTCCCTATTTAAAAGTTTAATTTTCGTAAAAATCGGTTTACGACTTACAGAGTTATAAGTTTTTTCGCCTATAGTTTACGCACCTCAGCTTACTTTTGAACGAATTGAGATATCGAGTTTAAATAAAAAAAGTGCGTAATGATAACATTTTTACCACTTTTTGACGTATTTTTTATAAGCGTCATATTGACGTAAGTCTGTAAGGTCACTAACTACTTTAAAATTTTAAACAGAAAGGGGGGTCGAGTGATACCTTGTTTAAAAGGTATTTTAATTCCCTATTCAAATTTTAATTTGTTTTAGAAATAGGTTTACGACTTACAGAGTTATGAGTTTTTTTGATTATAGTTTACGTATTACGTATAGTATTACTCACCAATAATAAAAACTTTAAGTTGCTAATGACCATATGGTCTTAGCTTAAAAAATTTATTTAACACGTTGGCTACCATATGCATCACCGGTGATACATTAGATAGGGTTGCTCCTATACCGACATACATTTCGTATTGATTCCTTTATGTACCGAGCGTGGTGTCGAGCTATAAATACAGATTTCATTGAATAGGTGTCGTTGTGCACTTCAACATACGTCAGAATATTTTTTTCAAACTGTTTTGTTGTTTGATCACAGGTGATACACGTAATTACAGAATTATTAGTGCATAGTTTGGTGGTTAAGTTTATAAATTATGGATCAAAAAGAAAAAGAAGATGGGTATTGACTTGTCAGATCTTCGCTTCGCCGATCCCTAAGATGGTACCATAAAGTAGCGTTTGAATATTTATTTGGTACGTCCATTGTTAACGCTTTTATCTTATACCAAATATCGAACAAAAAAAAAATTCAAATAGCAGATTTTAGAGAAGCAATTGTGACAGCAACACGTACTGAAGCAGGTAGTTGAAAAAACCAAAGATAACCGAAAAAAGAGAAACCGATGTGTAGGGTGTCATGATCTGCAATATGGACTTCATAAGAAATCTAAAATAGCAGCAAAAAACTAGTTTCCACTTTTTATAACGAGTGTCCAAATTCACCCGCTTTATGTTTGGAATGTTTCCAAAAAGGACACTAGTTTGATACCTGTGTATAACATAAGCTCATTTTTTGTGGTATTTCTTTTTCATTATCGTTTTATATCTAAAAGGTTCCCAGAGAAAAAAACTAAATTGTAACTTACGTAACAAAATACATTAAAAATAAATATTGCAAAACAAAATTTTTTGCTTTTTCAGATTAGCATGCATAACTTGACTTTGGTGAATCACCGGTGATGCCAATTTAAAAAACAAATTATTTGGTGCATTGGTAAACCACTGCCATATTTTATTTGCCTGCTTTTGTATACCAACAATTTTAAAAGCTCGTAAAACACCTTCGTGCATAATATCACATGTTATACATTTTGTACAGGAGTGAACCATCCGTTTTTATCACCTCAATCCGTTCAAGAGTTAGCAGGAGGGGGACCTTTTACGTCCGCACTGTATTTGATTTTTACAACTTTTTTTATTTTTGATAGGGACATGACAATGCTGAGTTTTTTATACCCCCAATGGGCACAACGGGAGAATCAAAAACTGAACAACCTCCCAAACAAGAAAATGGCAGTGTTACTGGCGGACTGTTTAACAAACATACAGGTAATTTGTTGTATGGTTTTTTTACATTTGCAAATGAAAAAAAAAACAATATTTTACTTTAACCTATGGATGCAAATACCAAACTACTTATACAAATTATATTATAATTATTCTGAGCAAAAATAAAAGATAATATTCTCCTTTTATAAAAAGTGTAATGGAACCAATATTTCGTACCCATCAAAGTCGTCCTGGGTCCCTATTCTTAATTCGACAGAAAATTCCATAAAAAAACCACACGACTTAACTCACCACGTTTATATTGAAATATTTCTACTATTAAAAAGCAGTGATTCTTATAGAACGAATTTCCAAACAAATGCGTTGGGTTGCGTTTTATTGACTTTCAGCAAATTCTATAGAATCAAAAATAAGGGCGCAACAACTAGGGTGCAGACCAAACCAAAGGTCGTATTTTCTAAACCACACTTAAGCCCGTATACACCAAAGCTGAATTTCGACAATTAACATTTAATCGCTAATTACTAAAAAATTTTTCGTATTATTTCGTATGCACTAAGCAAATACAAAAGAAGCCAAAAAGATAGCAGACAGTACGCAGTCATACAAAGTAGGGTTAGAATTTTTACAACCTTGATGTGCTCGCTCAGCAAGCTTGGAGTAAAAAGAGTAGTTCAGTTTGGTCGCTCGATGAATAAACGAACCCAAAAAAGAGCGCACCGTTTCCTCGATTTTGAATAAAGGAACGGAATTTTGTGATTCAGTGCACAGAGCGCGCTCAAAAAATATGCCGTCTTTGTTTGCCTTCGTTGATAGGACAGTGACAGAAATATCACTCGACGACGTTAAAAAAAAATACTTTGATGCAAAGCAAAACATCTATAAATAGTCTAGATAGATAGAAAATGAGTTAATTATAAAAAACTTGTAAATTCGTGCATATAGGCATAAAAGTATTCTCATACGAGTAACTGGCAACTTTTCCGTTCATCTGCTTAAATAGTTTTTGGTCGTAGCCGAAATGCCCGACGACTAAGGCTATATTTATCACTGCTGAAATTTGAATGTAATAAATTCCGCAAACGTACGGACGGGTAAAATTAGAATTTTGTCGTATGAAGGACATGCGCATATGTATTTTGGCAAGGTGTTATTAAATTCCGCGCCATTTTGGACCGGGTGCTGTTGCGATCATTTTATCCAAGACAGAACCAAGCATGTTTTTCTGTTTGAGAGTTCTTTTGTTAATAATTAAATAATTTGCTGCTTTACAACGCAATAAACTTGGGTTTTTTGAATTCTATATCTTCTCGAAACTTAATTAAGAAGGTATATCTTTTTTCGTGAAATGGAAAACCACAATAAACTATAGCTATTCTCAGAATTACTTATATATTACTTTGTTTTCCATGTTCGAATCACTCTGAGTTATTAACAACCTACGACTCAATTTTAAAAACTGTCTTGGAGAGTATTTGTAATTGCAAATTTCAATTTTCAATGCACTCTCCCTGTCAAATATGAAGGACTTGGCATTCGTAACACTTCCACTTTATGTTTTTCTGCCTTTTTGAAAAATTAATTCTTGTAAAGATTTAGAATATGGTGCGGCCTTAGATAATTGGACGAAAATCAAAAGTCTTCAATCTCTCTCAGATATTCGTCCAACTTCTAAAAAAGAGTTTGACCAGGTGACCTCCTGGGAGCTGGTGTGGCGTGTTCTTTTGGATGATTTAAGAGCAAAAGCCAGATATCTCGCGAGCCAGAAAGTAATGCTTGGCTTAATGCTCTCCCATCTTCTCCTTTGGGTACTCTTCTGGATAATTAGATCCTTCGTGTTTCTATTGATTTGACGATAGGCGTTCCTGTCTCATAACTGCAACTTTTGTGGCCACACACTAGATATTTATGGCTATCATGGCCTGAGCTGTCACAAGAGTTCAGGAAGGATGGAGTGACCAGATTTCCATGGAAGTCTGGCAAACCTCTCCTCTGGGATGTAACATGCAAAGATACTTTGTGTCAATCTTACATTCATTTGTCAGCAAAAACATCAGGGGAGGTTTGTTAACTGAGAGAGTCCTTGAGGAGGAGGAAATATAAGGAACTCTTGGATTGCGTCGTTTTCACGCCCTTTTCCGTTGAAACCTTAGGCCCTTGAGAATTGACGCTAAAAATTTAATAAACAAAATCGGCCAACTTATAAAAGGTGTATTGGGAGGCGATTCTAGAATTAAATCATTCATTACCCAAAACATAATTTTAGCAGTTCAGAGGAGCAACGCGGAATCAGTTCTCGGGACTTTACTTTGCCAAAAAGGTATGGAAGGAATGTTTTATGTTTAAAATTATTGCTATTTTTGTTGATATTCAGTAAAATTTTTATATTGTTGGTATATTTAACGTACTTTTTAGTTTTTTTTTTAAATTTCATGTGTCCTTGGATATTGTTTTTAAATATTTAACCTAACCATGTAATATTGATCAGGCAAATAAACAGTAAACTAGTTTTATTTTTAAAATTAAAACCAAAACTAATGAATTATCCCAAATGTCAAGTAACCGGTCCGTCGACATAAAAGATGTAGCGCTGTAATTTGGCACGACCAAAAACTATCAATTAGGCTCAACTTCCATAAGCTTTTTTTTCGCGCGGATTTGGAAATTTGATTTGAACCCGGGACCATGGATCACCTACCAACCGGGACCTCCAGAACACTAGTCTAATGCTCTATCAACTGAGCTACCGAGGAACTGGGGTTTTGACTGGCTATTCGGAAATCCTTTCGTCCGATTAAATTGTTAGTGGGGAGATGTTTGAAGCCTACTGCGGGTTTAAAAACCAAGATATGTTATAAAGACAAAGAGATACACATTCACGATTATTACCTAGTTGTACGAAATTCCTATTAACCAACGATACACCACATATAGCGTTTAATTGGAGGTATCAGATGGTGAATATCCAACTAATAATTACTTCTTTTCTTCTCTCTGTCTGTAAATTTATTACTAGGACGTTAAACTTTCCCTTCATTTAAAAAAAAATGTCCTAGTTAATAATTTATATCAAGATATAGTAAAGGAGAACTGGGTTAGTGTTTAATTTGTATGACTGATACTTTTAAAGAAAAAAATTATTTCAGCCTTCGAACCTGTGTCTGTTATAATTTTGTGTAACTCTTGTGGTTTTTTTCAAAAATTAAGAAAAATCCAGCTCCTGGGATGGGTTTACTCATAGATTTTTTCGTTTTAGAAGAATAATTTAAATGTGACAAAAAAAAATTAATTTTGCAAATAGTTATCGGCTAGTAGTATGAACAAGAAATAAATCAAAATTTTTAAAGTTAGTGTATTTTGTAGAGTTTTTACAACTACTAGTTCAAGAGTTATTGCAAAGAAATTAATGGGGTCGAATTTACAAAACACAAGTAATAATTTTTACATACTATTTGGCAGCATCCCCACCCTGTCTTTTCTAAAACATTCTACAAGTTGAATTTTTGTCACGTTGAACAACATTACCATTCCAACGGTTTAATAGGTAATGGTAGTCGGTCAACTTGACCCTATAGCCAACTAGCCCTGAACTCCCCTAGTACAGCCAGTTTTAAAATAAAGCCAGGTTTTTTAAGAAGTGACTCAAGTAACACAAGGTGCTGAAAAACTTTTGCAAAAACGTTGCGACAGCAAAACTTCGCTACTATTGTGCTTTTGCTGTTGTCTGCCACAACGTCTTGAAAGTGTTTATAAAACGTCGCCTAGCTCAATTTGGCAATCAGTTTACTGATAATATTTATTACGAAACCTCACCAAAAAACGCTCGCTTTTCATATTAAACATATTTACAGTTAATTTTTTTAATTTAATTTTTAGGTTACAGTTTTTTAGTTTTGGATTGGAGCCAAAATAACCAAAAAAGATTTATCTCTACCTTAAAACTAGTTTTAGTTTTAAAAATCTACTTTTTTTATAGACTTTTTGATTTGATTTTGGAATAATATAATAATGTTTTCTTTTAAGATTGTTTTCGTGTAATGGCCGCCATTGAAAGTAACAACGCGATCTAACTCGATAGCTAATAGTGCTGTACTTTGGCAAATAATGTTTTTTTTTCCACTATTTTTTCTACTTAATATGAATAAGAGGCGGGGATTTGTTCGCAAAGCAAGACGAAAGAACCCGACGGCTAAAATTACTGTGTTTTGGCTGAAAATGTTTTTTTTTTAACTATTTTTACAACTTCCTGGAGAAAGCGCATTATTATCGAAACGAACCGAAAAAACCCGACAGCTAAACTTGCTGTATTATAGCTAAAAATATTATTTGCTGACTTTACAACTGTATTGCTCCAATTTAGTTTTTATTGGTGTCAGAACTAATTTAAAAAAGCTACAAAGTTTGGCTTTAATGTATAGCCAACATTCTGCATATTTTTCTGCCCAAAGAATAGTATTTTTGAGCAAAGTTTAATAAACACTTTTGATTTTAATACCAGTATGGTCATCAAAATGGGTTGCGCTTACATTATGAAAGCCAGAAGTATTACAAAAATTAAGCAAGCTAATTTACATCCAAAAAGGTGCTGACAAAACGTTTTCACAGCTTTGCTTTGGTCATAAATTCAAATGTGTATAATGTATGTTACTTGGGGATTTTTTGTGCCAATTTTATTTTATTTATACACTTTCTTCATAGGAAATAAGAAAGGTCGCATCCTCTACAAAACTCATCCGTTAACGAGATCATCTGCTTCCAACGCCCCCTTGCGAGCGAAACTAGTGAAGAGTCACTCGCTGGGAGATTTTTCTCATAGAAGAAAGAGGACGGCGAGGCACGAGGGCCATATTGGAATGGACTTGTTAAGAGTGTTTTACACCTTAACCCAGGTAAAGATTTTTACAAAATAAAAGTTGTGTTTATTTTGTAGTAGAAATATATTTTTTATATTTTTATTATATTTTATTCAGCAAAGCGCTTTTAGATTAGATTAGATTAGATTTTATTTGCCATAATAAATATACAACAAAAGTTACATAAATATGGTAAGTCAATAAATTAATATGATGATAAAATTACATATTATTAATAAAACTAACAAATAATAATTTCTATTCAGATTTTGTATATAAAGGTCAGAACATTTTACGTTTTATTTTGTAAGAAGAAATGTGTGTGACATAAGAATAAAAAATAACAAAGGACTTTTAGTATCTATAACAAATTAACATTTAAAATAATAAATAGATGAGTTAAAGTAGGACAAAATTGACTTAAATACATTAAAAACAGAAAACTGACAAAATGACTAAAAATTAGTAAAAGTTTGAAAATACGTGACAAAACTATCAAACATCAACCACGTAGAACGGTACGGCGCGGCTGCACCGCAACAGAAACCAATAGTCAGTAGGATCCCAGTTTCTTAGTGGTGATTACTGCTTAAAAATTCAGCTACAGAATAGGGCTCGATTTTACATAGAAAATCAAAACAATGCTTTTTAAAGTGTTTGAATCTGTCAAGGGTTAGTATTGTACAATTTTAGGGCGGCATAGATAGGCCCTTTTTCTGTCAGCTTTAGTCTGTGGTGAGGATAGATATATAGGTTATTTTGGTTTCGAGTATTATATGTATGATGGGAATGGTATTTTGAGAATATTTCAGGATGTTTTTTTAGGTGCAGTACGCATTCAAAGATGTAAATTCCTGGAACAGTAAGATAGTGATTCTTATTAAAAATACCGCGGCAACTCTCGGATGATCCCATTCCAAAAATTATTCTAAATGCTCTTTTCTGTACCCTAAAAACCTCCTCCAAATGGCTACTGCCCCCCAAAAGTGTAATTCCATACCTAATATTTGAATAAAACATTCCATAGTATATTGATTTTAAAGTGATATTGTTTTTAAAGGTTTTTACTAGTACTCTAACTGCGTAGCATGCACGACTTAGTTTTTTAGAGAGGGATTCAATATGGGTGGAGAAAGTCAGCCTGTCATCTAAAGTAATACCAAGTATATTCGCATTTTCTACAAACTTAATATTGTCGTTTTTAAATGTTATGGATTGGAAAAAGATTATTTATGAAAAGAAAAAATGCTTTGCTTGAACACTAAAAATATTTTTTTATACCTTCATCAAAAACATGATTTAGGTAACTGTCTGCAGATAACTAAAGCATGACTTTTTTGGTTACCTGTGCAAAAAAACTTTTTTTTTGATCCCACAGCAAAAAAGGATTTCTGTTCGTTTTTTACCCGAAATTAAAGAAAAATATCGGAAAATAGTATTATTGAAAAAATCTAATTATTCTTGCCTAAAAATTAAGCCATTTCCGCCAGTTTTCACCAAGTATTTACGAATAAATTATTTTAAAAAATCATTAAAATCGATTAAAATGTCGCAACAATGAACGTCGAGTAAAAAGGCACATCGCTATGGAAACCATTGTTATTTTATTTACCAGCCGCCTTGATTTATAGTGTAAAGATGGTTTGTTGGAAGAAGTGCTGTTCGTTCGAGATTTTTAAAAGTATTTTCCTGTTTTTCTTGGATTTTTTGATAAAAGTATTAGAAAAAATAGTGTTAACAACTCGCGGCTAAACTGTGCTTTTTTACTCGCGTTTTTAAATACCTCGCTGCGCTCGTTATTTAAACCAACGCTTGTAAAAAAGCACTATTTTAACCTCTAGTTGTGAAAAGTACACTGAAAAAAATATCGTACATAGTATTTATAACAGGCTTTTATTAATTTTTTATAGATATTTGTACATCAATAGCACGTAACTGTCACAAAAAATCGGAGGAAAGTGATAAAAATTGTCATATACAGTAATAAAATTAATAAACGGAAGTTACGAAATCAATGAAAAATGTTTCTTGACATTTTATAGAGAGTCGTTATTAACAGTATGTACACGTTATGGAGATAATAAAAGAGCATATAAAATAAATAAAACATGTTAACGATTGTATTCAATGCTCTAAATAAATTTAATATATGGCGATCATTGACTGTCGTTTAAAAGTTTTTATGAAATGTATGGACAAGTTTATGAAAATTATGAACCGGGCATACAAAATAAATAAACAAGGTTATGAAATTTATGTAAGTAACTGTTACTTTCCTAAACTCATTCTTCGATGTAACTAAAAGCTATGATAACATGTCTCTTAACACTTGATTTCATAACAGTCTTCATGAAAATCATTCTTAAAGACTCTTTATATTGTAAAATTTTTAACTGTTTCTTGTAGCAGTAAAATCAATAACTCGTTTTGGCTATAAAATTTATGTAAACTTGATTTACATCGGAGCAAAAATCATATACAAAATACATTGGCTCACTGTATTTTTTTAAAAGAAAACGGTGCATTTTTTGGTTCAGCATTGGCAAACCTCGAAAAGCTTTTTTTGCAGGAATAGAATACAGATTTTTTAGTCTTAGCGAAAATATATTCTATACCAGCTAAAAATTTCTCAGCTAAGCACTTTTCAACTGAGGAGCCATTCGATTTCCTCAGTGTATTGGCTGGTTAACCGATTTGGCTCAAAGGATTAATTTTAGAACAATAAAACTAATTTTTATGTTGGAAATGGGGGTTCTTGCATAAATTTAGTCAAACAAAATACTATAGTTTTATATCTTGCCAGCGGCTAAAACGGTGTCTTTTTACGAGCTTTGTTTTAGAACAAGCACAGCAAATGATTTAAAATATGAATAAAACCTATAGTTTTTCCGCCAATTTTAAACAACACTATTTTTACATTATCAAAAAAAAAACTGGAGAGTACTCCCCACATTTTAAGGACAGTGTTGTACTATTTATAAAATTTATTTGTCAAAGATCTTTTGTAAAAAAATAAAAGAATTAGTTTATAAAATAGGGTATAGTCTGACCATCGATCTAGGAGACACATTATTATTCATAGTATTGTAATAGATCAGTGAATTTCTACCACGGATCACCTTAAAGCTATAGTTTCTCCCTAGATTTTAAGTAAAAAAAGTAGAACTGGCAACGCCTTTTTCTTTAATTTTTTAATCTTATGCCAGAGTGCACATGAAAAACTAAACATCAGAATTAGCTGAAATTTTGCAGGCGTGATCATTTTTAAATGCTTAATAAGAATATCTAAAGGATTTTTCAAAATTCTCAGTTATTTTTTCTTCAAAATAAAAGCTCTGGTGCTGTCATCTATCAAAAAAGCCTTACAATAATTGCGATTTAGAACAAAACCCGATTTACAAAAAAGATAGAGAAATACACACAATTTCCTCTGAATTACATTTTTCCTTTTTATATTTTCTTGCTTTAGCGAAAATAAAAACTAAGTTTTCTTTTTCTAAAAGCCTGTACACTCCGGAAAAGAAAATCGATCAATCAATCATAAACGTTTACACTTCGTTGAATTTAGGAGGCAGAAGCAGTTCAAGTGTTGGTCGATAGATCGCAGAATTTATACGTTTCAATGGTAACTGCAGGTGTTTTGTCAACAAACTTTAAATCGGGCCTTAGTGGGACAGAAGTGTATTTTTACGTTTTCTGACAGAAAACCAATCCGGGTTATGTTTATCTTTCAAAAATATGTTTTCAAAAACAACAAATATGAAACCACTCCGCGTGTGCGGTTTCCCGCCGAAAAAGGTCTAGCGCTGCACGGGAATTACCCCGAGTCTATCAAAGAACCAAGAGAACTTTACTAGCTCGCTGGGATTACTAGGAATTCGCATAGAAAAATTCGGCGCTCATAACCCCACATAATTTTGTTTTTATTTTGATTTAACCACTTTTTTTTTAACTTAAATTATTGTGGCATAGTTATGTGCAAGTGTACTAGTGTAATCTTGGAGTGCAAAGGATAGATTTTAGATCCCAACCTCAGTTTCAAAAACACACGGATACTTGAGTACTAATAAAACAGGTCAATAAAGCTCCATTTATAGGTTGGAAAAATTCTGGCTAGTGGTTGACGCTCCTGTTTAAAAAGGAATATGATTATTTCGTCTAGCGCCAGTAGCCGATTTTTAAATCTGCATGCTTTTAAGTTAACCTGTTATCGGTATCAGCTAGCGGGAGTGTTTCCAATTCAATTATAAATGCACCTGTAAGTGCAACCTTAAACATTACACCCAGTTACTTTAATACGTAGTTGGGTAGCGTTTTCTTAGAAGGTAATTCTGCAATAATTTTTTTTTATTTTATTATTTTCCGCGAAAAGTCAAAATAAGTAACCTAACCCCAAATTTTTGACCTGGTGCTAAAAAATCTCTGGTGTCTTTCTGTGGATAAACATAAATAAATTCTCCGCGTTGCCATGAAACACAAATTCAATGACGTACAATTTTGCAAAAAAATCAGGTCGACATAGTTAAATTGATTTCCCATACAGTGTTGCTAAAAACAATTCCCCAGATTGTAACTACGACCTTAAAGGCGAAGAAGATAATATTTTTTATTGGCGGTTCGGTCTAACAATTTTTTTTTAGGTAAAAAAATTATTTTAATCTAATAGACACACCTACACCTACCAAATATATTTGCTCATAGAATAAAAACACAAACATAAGTTAAATTTATAAAATTGAGTTTAACAGGTATATACAAATATAATACAAAAAAATACGGCATAGTAAAAAAATTAAAAAATTTTAGCTTCAGTCAGTTTCACTGTCACTGTCGTCATTAAAGTCTATGATAATTTTTTTTCAGAGTAGCTGATCGATATTTACATATGATTTTTCTATTTTGTGGACATGAGCTACGCAATTTTCCCACCTTTAACTTAAAATATTCTCTTCTGTCAACCTAATTAAAGCTGCCATAGAAGAATTTAAAGTTGGCGAAACATTTTTTCTTTCCGCTGCTTTTGGCTCATGCCATATGTGTTCAATTAGATCAAACATGCAATGGTAAGGAGGATTTTGTCTCAAGACTGTATGTATCACAATAGTATTGTTTTTAGCCTTTTACTGTGGTAGCTCGCATTATCCATCACAATTACACTATTTGGAAGTATATTGGGTAATAACAGTTTATTCTTGAACCAGTCTTCATTCATTCCGCTGTGGTATCGTCATGGTAGTCAGTATGGCAATCCTTTATATATTTGGATGATCAGGCCAACGCTTTTGGTATAAACCCATTTTTAGTTCCAGCTTCAATTATTGTGATACGCTTTCCTTTATTTGATGGAGCTTTAGTTGTGCAGTGACCAGACGAATCTACCCTACCTTTATCTGGAACGTCACCATATTTCGTCACCAAGTTTCATCGTGATAAACAACATCCCTATTACTTTCTCTATAGTCGTGTATTGCAATTAAATATTCCATCCTCCATTTTTTTAAACGGGCCTATTCCATAATCACTTCTTTTTTTAATATTTGAATTAAGGTTTGTAAAGTAGGAATCATTTTTTCCCTATACATTTGATATATTTTTCTACGAATGATATCCACATCACCCATGTCCAATTTCTTAGAAGTATTAGAATCCTTCCTTTTTATTCTGCCAACCATCGGTTTATTTACTATACGCTACACTGTTTTTACCGATCTTCATGTTAAAGCTGCCGTTTCTTTCACTGCACCAAATTTTGATAACCCACGTTCGAGAAGGACGTCAAATATCACTTTTTTTGTATCAAGAGACAAAATATTTCTCTTGTAACGCCATTATTCCTCGTATCTCCACGTGACGTACTGGGTTGTTCCTCCCACGGAAGAAACATTTTTCATACCATTACAATTAACAACAAATAACTTCTTTTGTAACCAAATACCAACTGCTATCTGATTTTGAAAACTACAAATCAGATTGTTATCTTAAGCCTGTCCTAATTATTATAAGAAAATTAATTTTAAAGTTGATAAATTTTAATTCGGCCAAAAGCGTGTACTTATTAAGAAATAATTACACATTTTTAAATCCGCACTTGTAATCCTCAGAAATGGTAGCATGTTTACAGCATTTTTTATATACTTTGACACCCCGAACAATAGGTGAATATTAGGGTAAGGGATTAGCATATATAATGAGTCTCTTAGATCTATGGTCGTACTATATTTTACACTGTAAAATGTTTCGTCAAATATCTTTTATAAAAGATATTTGACAAATTAATTTTATAGTGTCATACCGGCCTAAGATGTGGTGATTTTTTCTAACACCTGCCTAACGCGTAAAAAAGCCAACATTTTGCACTTGTAGGGCGAGTTTGTAAATCCATCGGTGCCAACAAAAGAGTTCATAAATTTTAGATGGATTTCACCAATCCAACAATAGAGTTCCTAAATTTTTCGATGGATTTCACCAATCCAACAAATGTTGGCACCGATCGCCACCGGCTTCGGGAGTCGGTGGAAAATCTTCGTTGGATTAAACATAACCCTACTTTATGGATATTTATTTTGGATGCTTAATGGAGTGGTGAGCCATAATATTAATGCAAGACAGTTCAAGTGAAGACTTTGATGATGAGCTAGACATCATAATAAATTTGAGCAAAAAACGGACTTGCATTGAAGACTATTTTGAAAAAACTGTCCAAAAGTACAGCATAAATGCCTTTAAGGATAGTATTCATAGTCGTTCCTTAAAGCCCTATGCCCACCAACGCGTGCCCATGGAGGGTTTTTTGACGCAAGGGGTTTTTTGAAGCGCGCGTGTCGACCTTGAAATGAAGAGTGAAAAGTTGCATGCCTTTTTTGTCCACACCTATGCATCTTTTTCACACAGAATAATAATAGGTTAAATCTGGTGGATTTTCTGGTTCCAATTATTAATCAATAAATGTCTTGGGGTTTGAACTAAAAGGAGTATATTAAATTGTTGCTAGATGGCGCAAGATTACATTTTACCAAAAATGTGAATAATAAAATTTTATAATTATTATTAATATTAAAGGGCTGAAATATTATATTTTGTTCTTTAGTTTTTTAAATATTGTAATAAATGAACGACCTAAAAGAAGACACAAAAAAATCCCAAGTACCTACTTCTTAAATTTTAATTTTTTGTACAATTTTAATATTCATTTTTTAGTTGCTAAAATTAAATTTTTACTAAGATATCTATCCGTAATAACTTAAACCTGTTGTGAATAATTAAATTTAAATGAAACACTATATTATCGATGAAAGTAGTTATATTAAAAATTCCTCCTCCTAAAAAAATTGGCAAGGCACTATAATTATTTCCTTTATAGCTAAGTGCCGAACTGTATGTAGAAGAATGTATAATAAAGAATTGTGTGACTCACTTAACTGGCAACTTGTTAATTGTGGTATCTGAAATAAATAAAATACAAATAACAGAAAAAATATTTTTGATATAAAATGTTGGCCTATTTAGTATATAAACCCGGGCAAAAAACCCCATAAACTCTCATGAAAGTTGGTGAGTTTTTGTATTGTTTTATAGCTGTAAAACTGATATAGAAACAACTTAGTTTTTTTTACAAGTTTGTTTTTTTACAAGTTTGTTCCACATACCACATAGAAAGCGTATAAAACCTGATACTGATTTATGGAAATTTTTATAGGTATATCTTAATATATTTAGTTACATCGTAATTTAGATAATCTAAAAATGGATAAACTCATCCAATATTAAAGTTTTCTTTTTGTTGTTGACACGTTGACACATTATGGAGCTGATGAATACTACATCTTTACAACTGTACAGCTGTTCACTTTCCATACTTCCTGGCTTTTAAGTTGATACATGCATGATGACGACATTGTAAAACGGTTCATTTTCTGAATTTTTTTCAAGTGGGTTTATTTTGATGGCAGGAACCAACACACAATTGTAGTTCTTGGCTTAAAATAAAAATAAAGTTTCAGATTAAGCAGAAAAACCCTAGTGTCAGTACCCAGAGAGTATGTGAGGATATTTTTGGGCAATTAGAATAATTTACATTAATTGACAATAGGTAGGTACACAAGATTTGTCTGTTGTTAGCACCTCGGTGAAATAATTTTTTTAAATGGGCTAAAAGGATAATAGACAATATGTTTTCTCATATCTTGTTTATTCTTTTTGAAACTATAAATCGGAAGGTTTGTCCTAGCTATAGAGCCCAAAGTTGAGATATTGTAACTACCTATATGTGTTATAATATTAAATAGCTTAAACTGTCATTTTATAGTTAGTACCAGAGGCTAATTAATGATACATATAGACAGTGTTGTTCAATCTCACACTGCAACAAGAGCGGCCATCAAGAGTGTTTCCAATCTATAAATTTAAATTAACTACAAGCTTTGGCTTAAGTACGACAGTCACCTCCACCTTAGTACTTGGGGGGGGGGGGGAGAAAGGGATTAGTGGCTCAAGTCACCGCCAACAGCCATTCAATATCACAACCTAATATGCCACTGGTCCGTATCTTTTTTACACAGGCTGTTGTAGCTTATTATAACAAATGCTTAGGTTACAACAGTTGAGAAAAACCTGATCTTCTCAATTTTCACAAGAAAACTAACAAAATTGACTGACCTAATCCAAACCCAATACTAAAAAGTACTAACCATAAAGGTATAACTTAAAACGTCTTTGGCATTAACCAAAGCAACCCAACCACATAAACGGTAAATTGTCATAACTTTTACCACAGCCTTAATTAGCATATAAATTAATTAAGTACTTGCTATGGTCTTGGATCCACATCATTTATTTCTTGTTGAAACAGCTCTCTCAATCAGAAAAACTTTTGCAAAACAAACAAAAAAAAATGGAAATTTGACAAGAGAATGCCATTCTGGAAATAATTTTTAACATTTAAAAAAAAAAGTCCCTAGAATTCCCCATAAATGAATGCGATTCTAGCGGAAAAATAGAACATGTTCTATTTTCAATGTTGGCATTCCCGCGTGCATCTAAAAATATATTTTTAATTTTTAACACGTTTTCTCAGGATAATTCTGAAAAATGATTTATTTGCTGCACTTTCCTGGTAAAACTGTTTAAATTACTCAATTTTCTTTTATTTTATCGAAGTTTTAAAAAAATATTTTAGGTTATCCTAAACGTCAAAAAGATGCACGAGACACGCACGAGGTGTTGCCAACATAGGTATTTCTAGGAAATTTGGGCAAAAGCGCACCCAACTTCATGCATTTCTGGTGAGTTTCTTGGAAACGCGCCGGTGTGGACAGGAAACGCCGAGTGCCCACCCCGATTCAAAGCTCCCTGCATGGGCACGCGCAGGTGTGTACATGGCTTAAGGCTCCTTCCTTCCTTCGCCCATAAAAAATTTACATTTCCCAAATAAGAATGGAGACTTGGGAGCGACTATCAATACGGCCCTTATAAGTCACATTTCTGATTTTCTCGAGCTGAAGTTGAGGTATGATTTTATTATTTTAAGTGTGGTTATTGGCACTCAGCTGTTTACACTGTAACGCGTTCTTTTTGTATTCGATGCTAGATGCTAGATCTCAGATGGATGTCAAACCCATCTATCAACCGAATGTTGGCACCGATGTTCCACCGCTGTCATTACGGACACAGAATCTTATTCTCAACAATGCGTTAAATAAGAGTTTTATTTTCTTTCATCGAATCCATCATAAAAGTGGGCGTTGTTAAAAAATAGCATAAACAATTAGAAAATGAAGTGACCTTTGGCTTTGTTTTAAACGCATTAGGTATACCAATAAGTGTCGTGTAGCATTCCTATACGTTTTCAAATGAGAGGGCAAGCTACCCCTGAAAACACTTTTCAAAAATCAGCCGCAGTAAGTTTTCTATTTGCCAATAAGCATGAAATTGTGTAAGTGAACGTAAGAAATAAAAGCAACCAATCGGCTATAAATCAACAGATTTACGTTTATTTGTGCAAGTCTCGGAAAATGAAGAGCAGAAATATAAAACGTATTATGAGTTTTCTTTTCCCAAGTGGGCACTTCCAAACAATCTAAAAATAAAATCAAATGTTATTAAACAACTAAGACTATACCTATTGAGATTATTTTTTTACGAATTATTTACCTCGTCCATTATAAAAGCGGGTTGATTTTCACCCGATTGCGAAAATCGCCCGCTCAGAAGGGTGTACAAACGCAAACGCCTTTCACCCCCCAAAGACTGATAATTTACCTTGTCAAAAGTTACTACGTTTATACCTACCTAAAACTAGTATCATATAGGGCGGTTTTAACTAAAAATCGCTTTCTCTTAGTGTGTCAAAATATCTTAGGGGAAAAAACAAAAGTTTAAAATTGTATCAGCATCCCCCAAGAAACACACAAAGGGTCAAAGCGAAAAGAGAAATTGTGGGCTCATCAGTGGTTTCACTGGTCACCCTCCTCAAATATCATTAAACACCGTCATACGCTTTGATTTACATCTTTGAATCATTCACAAATAGGCATCGTTCCGCATTGGTACTTATCTAAGTTACCTGATACTGACGGGTTCGTCCTGGCGTGTTAATATTTCCCATCGGATTATGCTCCTAAGGCAGTTAAAATAAAAAAGAAGTTAAAAAACTTCCAAATCAGTTATTTCAACCGAGAAGAATCTAAAAACAAAAGATCTTGGGTGGAAAAACCAAAATTCAAACTTGGACCAAAGCGAAAAGAGAAATTAAATCAAACAAATATGGTCTTTCTCCAGTAAATCTTATTTCTTAATATCAAGAACCCGACATGTTTCGGCAGTTTAGACTACCATCATCAGAGGGTTCTGAAAAAACCCAAAGAAGAAGAAATATACTTTTTTCTTATAAAAAGTTGTAGCAAAGGGTAAACTTATTTATCCTTCTATTTAAGTGTTTTTTTATTGTTAGATATTTTATACAAAGGATTGATTAATTTTGTTAGAAATTTGTTTTTTCTTCAGCCCTAAGAATTTAAAGGAATAAGTTACTTTTTATTAATATCTTTAAAAAAAACCATTACAATTAATAAAATCGCTTACCGTGGTTTGAGCTACATTAAAGCAGTATGGCCGAACAAGAACCAAAGAAATTTAAATGGGCCGAATCAACGGACGATCAGTACCGTCAGCAATGGAGAACTCTAATCAAGAAAATGGAAATGGAAAAAAAAGAAAACAGGAGGGGACCCATAGTTGAAAGAAAAACAATATATTTTAAACATCACTTTAAAAAAAAACAAAAAAAATAACTGGGTATATCAAATAATATGATTTCCTTCTGATCGTGTCAGAAGGGATCAAGTTTTTAATTTAAAAAACCAAAACATAAGCTACGTTCGGTATATAGATCCGATCAATCAGACTGCTCCAAATCGTTCGGCAATTCGTAGCGGAGGTAGGGGAGGTAAATCTGGCGCGTTTGTTTAATGAATCCAGATCAATCGGAGCTAGATCGCTCTGCTCTGAATTTTAGACGGATTTTCCAGATTAATCTAAACTTTTAGGGTTATGTTTTTATTTATTATTAGTTTTGTGTTGGAACTTTTTGGGATTTTAAGAAAAAGTAGTGGAAAATCAAAACCATTTAAGTACGTTTTTATGTAAGCTTCAGTCAGACATAATATAGATTGAAGACGATTGCGCCATCGGCATCGACTGGCGCGAGCTTTTTGAGGGTTGATTTATAAACTGGAGTCGAGTCGAGTGGTACATTCTGAAATGTTCTTTAAATTGCCTGTCTCTTAAGCGTGGAGCTTTTTCTCCAGCAAATCCAAAGAGTTTATTACAGTCTTCTGAACAGTTAACCTTGTCATCATTGCTATACAAACACAAAAAATAAGTCAACAGGAGGAGAATGAAAATATGTAAGTATTGTTTATAATTTTTGGGTTACCATTTTTGTGTTTTTTACTTTGAGAGCTTTTTTGGTATAAAAGCTACATGCAGTCTAGAGTTGCTGCAACGTAAAAAGTTCAGTTATATTAAAGTTTTAATGCATGCATTTCTTCAAAAAGTAGAGAGAGAAGACAAAATTATGCGTTGGGCATTAGCCATTAAAACTTGAGTAAATAGGCCTTAAGCCATAAGCAGTAAGACAGTAAGAACTAAAAAGCATTAATTTTTTGCTTACTTCTGTGAACTATAATTATCAACATTGATAAGCCATAGTTCATTTTCCTTGTGTCTTATGGCTTACTTTTTATGGTGGCAACTCTAGACTGCCACTTAACCTAAAAAGTCAGTCAAGGTAAAATTTAAGACAAGAAGAAAGTTTTAATTTTCTCTTGCTAAAATACAGTTTTTTGGGTAAATTGTTGTTTTACTAACTCAACACCCAACCAAACAAGTACTATTGTTTTCTTACTATTGTATTATTGTTTTTTTACAGTTTCAAACAAAAAAACTTCCCAAGAAATCATAAGAAAAATGATAGGCAAGGTATTCAAGGAACAACTTGCATAGTGCCACCACAGTGTAGCTACACGGGACCAAAGAATAGCTTGAGAACACATCAGGATTTCTATAAGTTGGTTTATTAATTGGAGGTAAATATATTTTTCATTACTCAAAGTCTTCTGTAAAAATACAAGTTGTGTTTATTTTGTAGTAGAAATGATCCTAAAACTAGTGGCTTAATCGATTTTTTTATATCACTTTTTATAACTGAGAATTTTAATAAGGTGGTCAGTATTTTGTCGTTATAACCTTAGATTATAACCATCTGTTCATCCTTTTTAAATCTATCATAGGCTGTTTTTGGAAGATTAAGTGCCATTTAGATATGATAATAATTATGTCAGTTTTGTATTACCCAAAAGTTTAGATTAGACTTTATTTGATCATTGTATAAGTTAGATTTTTACCGAGAGGGTGTCGATTGTGTCAAGTACATTAAATAAATAAATAAATATAATTAATATTAAGTTTAATCAATAAAACAGATATTACATAACTCAGTAAAATTTGATATTATACAATACATACAGTTATTTTTTTTTTAAATACAGAACTTTCAATTAAAATTGCAAAAGCTAGCCTACAACTTTAAAAATAAAATTGCAAAGGATATCCCACAGCATTAAAAAAGTTAAGTCTAAACATATCTGGACACTAGAGCTACAGCTTAATTAAATGAAAGTTAATAAAAAAAACCCACCAAAGTCACACGTTCCACAGACCTAGTAACATTTTCTGAAAAAATGACTATGCAGTAAACGTAGTTTGTATCTTTAACCACCTATGCTTATGAACCTAGTAGTAAAGGGGGGGGGGAGGGCTGGCAATGATAGAAAAAATTGTCTGCCCCTCTCCTATAACATATTAAAATTTGAGAAAATTGAATGGGTGCACACGCTCCATAGGAAATTGGAAGGAGTTCTTTCTAGGCCTTTTTATGTAAAATAAATTTTTGAGTCTCTATAGTTTTATCAGAATAATGTTCATCATAACTAAGAACAATAAAAAACATGTACCATATTTTGTGAAACTGATTCTTAATCAAAAATGTAATTTGTAAAATCCTTTTTTTTCATTGTTTCAGATATAGCTTGATCACGATTTAGCCTGCAGCAGGGTGATGAGTTCTGGAAAAATGCAATGGACTTTTCTAGTGTGTTTGTTAAATGATATTTTTTCTACACCAAATCAAAGTGCCTGTACTAATTTTAAAGAATAAAAAAATTATATAAATTTCTGTTCCTTATTATTGCAAATTGGTTTGACTTGTGAAAGCACTTGTGTAATACTTACCAATAAAGAAACTAAACTAAACTTTCAATTTAATTGTAGTTTAGAATGTGCTTTCATAATAAACTAAGGTATCACATTCTAAACATCAATTAAATTTAAACTAGGTTTAACATTGCTGTGCAATATGCAACAAATATTTGTATAAATCACTACATTAAATCCACATGGCAGCTTATGGCTAGCCTATGATACAAAAGTGGTAAAATCTGGATGGTCGAAAGCGGTAATTCCCTGTGGCTGATGTTTGGAATGAAGGCGGCACGCCCCCGCCCCAGGAAGCTCCATACTTCAAGTGGGTATCCGACTCGCAGTCGCCTGGAGGCAGAAGGGTCATAACGTTAAGCGCGCCGCTTCGGCGGGTACTTTCGGTCCGAATCCGTCACTTCGCAAAGCCTTCAGTTTGCCAATTTCGGCCCATGGGGATTTGGTTTATTGGGTAATCTTCAAACAATATTTGTTGTCCGTGCACTACAGCACAAATAGCCTCTAAAACCATGTTATTCATGTTACCTTTCAGACTCAAAAGCCCAGCAGCCGACAAAAATATAAAAAAATTTAAATAAAAAAAACTTAGGTTAGAAAGTTTAAATCTGAACCCGTTCGGTAATGCTCCTTGCTCGGATTAATCGACGATCAGCTGATCAAAAATTCGTCTGATCTGCGATCTATATACCGAACGTAGCTATATATAATATATAACGGTTTTTCGTGCAAAATTCTAGAAGAGAGTGAGAATGTCAAATGATGAAAAATAACCTAGGTAAATTATTTTGGTTGGTTCAAATTATGGATAATGAGAAAAGGAGGAGATATTTATTTCACCTTTCCAACTGATTTTTTTCAATTACGCTTGTAAATAGCTCAAACTTGGTTTACGAATAATTTAAAGAAATAAAATCTAAGTCAGCAACGAAAATTAAAATTGAAATTTAAATCTAGTTAAAGGCCAAAATATGTGGCTAATTGGAGGGTAGGAAAACAGGACAATCCGGACGTAACGGGCATAACGTTAGATGGCGCGGCAAGAAACAGTTCATCTGAACGCTACTTTAAATCAAACGTCTTAAAGTTATCAAATTTATATGTTGTGAAAAGAGACAAATATATGTGGCAAAAAGAGACAGATGCTCACCGACAGTCAACAGTCTATGCTAAGCAAGTATCGCAGGACAACCGACCTTTGGAAACACCTGTAAACCATTAACTGGACTGAAACCAACTGAACATAGATGGCGGACGAATACCTTGAAATTCTGTTTTTTTAAGACACAGTTCATCCAAGAGAAGGTATCTCTGTCTCCGCCTCCGCTTAGAAATCTAACATAGTGTTTACTCTTTTTAAATAAAACAAACTCAACTAGGTAACATATTAAAGTTAACGAACAAAGTGTAAATGTTATTAAAAAAATAAATACAGATGGCGAAAACAAGAAACTCAAAAAGAAACCCTTCCGTTCGTAAACTTTAAAAAAGTTAAATTGCTTGAAATATAAAAGAAGCATTTTTCAGTATTCATAAAAAATGGAAGAAACCTGCAAAAGACTGATGAGCGGTAGGAAAGCACCCCCCTTCCCCACTCCCACCAACCATAACAAAAAGCAGCCAAAGTCCTGTGTGACAATTCCAAATGATGATGATGTAGAATTTTTCAAAACTTTCTTTTATTATTATATTTTAAAATTTTAACGAGTTAAAAAAATTTAAATATGGGTAATCAATTTACATGTTTAAACAATTTATATTTTCATCGTTGGATGCTTTGTTTATTTCAAAAATCTCAAACAAGTCTAGTTTATATCCCTTATTGCATTGTGTGTTTGTGCAAGAATCAAATGTAAGGTTTCGGAAGTGAATATGTCTTGCAAAGTTAGAGCTGATTCGTGACGGCGAGAGTTTTTGTTTTTTCGCCCTGGCTATGTCATAGTGAAATAAATATCTCCTCCTTTCCTATAATAATATTATTAACCAACTAAAATAATTTACCTGGGTTCTTTGCCACCATTTGATATTCTCACTCCCTTCTAGAATTTTTCACGAAAAACCGTCCCAATTTAAAATTTCAATTGAAAGCAATATATATGTTGCATTTTTGGTTTTTTAAATTAAAAACTTGATCCCTTCTGACACGGTCAGAAGGGAATCATGTTATTTGATATACCTAGTTACGTTATTTGTTTTTTATAAAAGTGATGTTTAAAATATATTGTTTTTCTCTCAACTATGAGTCCCCTCCTGTTTTTTTTTTTGCTATAAGTATAGATATTTAAAACTTAACTTTTAGTGTTTCAATATGCTCATTTCCATTTTCTTGATTAGAGTTCTTCATTGCTGGGGGTACTGATGGTCCGTTGATTCGGCCCATTTAAATTTCTTTGGTTCTTGTTGGGCCATACTGCTTTACTGTAGCTCAAGCCAGGTTAAGCGATTTTATTAATTGTAATGGTTTTTTTTTAAAGGTATTAATGAAAAGTAACTTGTTCTTTTAAATTAATTTAAATTAATTTTTAGAGGTGAAGAAAAAACAAATTTTTAACAAAGTTAATCAATCCCTTGTATAAAATATATAACAATAAAAAAAACTTAAATAAAAGGATAAGTAACTTTACTCTTTGCTACAACTTTTCATAAGACAATAAGACTATTTCTTCTTCTTTGGGTTTTTTCAGAACCCCCTGATGATGGTAGTCGAAACTGCCGAAACATGTCGGGTTTTTGATATTAAGAAATAAAATTTAGTGGAGAAAGGCCATATTTGTTTGATTTAATTATCAACTCCACCATCATGGACTACTTCAACAATTTTAAAAGGGAAATGATTAGACGATGTTTCACCCTGGGCAACCAGCGTGGGCTCATCAGTGGTTTAACTAGTCACCCTCCCCAAACATCATTAAACACACTTTGATTTCCAACTTTCAATCACTTACAAATAGGCATCGGTCCTCCGCATTGGTACTTATCTAAGTCAACTGATACGGGTTCGTCCTGGGGGGTGGTGGTGGTGGGGTGGGTTAGATGCCAAGAAGGGGTGGGTTGTGGTTGTGTGTATGTAGATTTATTGCCAAATCATAAATGTGCCGCAGATGATTAAGAATGCATTTATTAAACTTTTCCTTAAAAATAAACTAAAATTATAACAATTAATGACTTCATAGCACCGCAGGAAAAATTTAAGACATCACACCAAACACACTTCAGAAACCGGAGTAAAGGGTCAAAAAAGTGTATTATATTTCTTTTTTTTATGATCTTCTTATTGTATAACTATGAAGGGTATTTTTTTGCAATAAAAGTCCTTTATTTATTTATTTATACACACACAAAAATTACTCTCTGAGTCTAATTCATGACATTACGTTAACAGTAGGCGCCAGAGTAAAAGATTTATAGTTGGTAGACAGGTATACAGGAAAATATTCTAGGCGATAGATTTGCGTCGAGCAGGTTAAAATCTATAAGACTGAGCTATTTTTATTGCCGACCTTTTTTTAAGTTGACTAGTGTGATAATATATTTATTTGTGTGATTATAAATAAGAATATTAGGTATATTCTTATTAAAAAAATGACGAAGACCCAATTTATGGTTAAAGTAATAATCTTAACTTAAGCCGCAGGCAAAAATTTTTCAATTAAATTAGCCGAACGCAAGAATATTAGAAAAACAAAGCACGAAATAAAAATGGCGCCGCTTACAATTTTTTTTTCAAACATTACGTAATTTCGGGAACGCAAAGAAATAGATCTAAAGAGTATAATTTTTAAGAAAAAAATATCAATTTTCTCGCCCTCCTCCACTGGGACTACAGGGGCCGTGCACAAATTACGTAATGGTCATAGGGGGGAGGGGGGTTACAAAACGTTACGTAGGGGGAAGGGGGGTTTTCGACAGCGTTTGCATTTGTGTGAAACTAAGAAAATTTGGAATTAAAATAAGTGAAAAGTTTTTTTTTTTGGGGGGGGGTAGTGGTCTTGAAATCGTTACGTAATATTAGGGGAGTGGCGTGCCAAACCGTTACAAAACATTACATAGGGAGGAGGTCAAAAATTGGTAAAATCACCGTTACGTAATTTGTGCACGGCCCCACATCTGACTGTTCCTCCTTTTTGATTTCGAATCAAAGTGCAAAACCCGGGTTGGACGTTCGAAGGCGTCAACCCGTCCTATTTGCTTGATAAAGTTTCTACGGAAATATCTCAGTCGATTTCTCCGGTCGTGTATGAACGCTTTAGGTTAGGCATTTGCATGTATCTCAGTCCCCAGCCTTACAAAATGAAAAGCCGAAAAATATTTTTTTTACGATATCTTTCATCAGTTTGGTATTAAAGTCGAGCTAAAACAATTTTTATTCCAGTCCTAAAGGTATGAAAATGGAAAACATTAGAAAACAACAACCTGGAATGGATTTGCTACGTGTAAGATGTAGTGACAACATCGCCCCATGCCCATCCTTTTCTGCCTAATATGCTTTTCCGTTTGTCTGCGTCTTATACACGGCTGCTTGGCCCCCTAAGGATTTGCTTAGGAACCCTGTATAAGAGTTCTGTAAGACGCTACTAGGTTGGTTATAAGTGCAAAATGGGCACCACCATATAGAGCAAATTACTTCTATTGATAAACCCATAAGAACTGTATAAAAGATCTGCGTAACTCTTAGGTGGTATTTGTAGAATAGTTTCAACAACTATCCATACTATAAAGGGGTTCTTCTGGAAACAGTTATACAGTATTTTACTTCTATTGATAGAACCTGAAGTCTTAAAGTAAGAGAAGAAATGTTTTTTTTAATGTGGTTTAAATAAATATTTAAATAACAAAATGGGCTTTTAACTATGACTGATTTTTCTTCCACAGTAGGTATTAATGGCAACATCAAAACTATCTTGACATAAATAAATATTACGCGGAAACTTTACCTATTTTGAAACACGTTCACCACAATTTTGTTAAAGAACCCCACTTTACTGCTAATATCCCTATCATTTATTTAAGAAAAAATTTTCACGCGCCATTGAAATATCTTCGTTTGGAGCTTAAAATACTGTCCGTCTAAAAATAAAAAGTGACAAAATTTATACAGAAGACGTTTCTTAAGCAAATTATGCATTATTTGTGCATGGTTTATCATTTTTATGTATTTTTATGAATTATACCTTCATAGTATTGAGGTTTTTGTTGTCTTTGGGATAGATTGTTAAATTCATAGAAAGACAGAACGTTTCTAAGATGGACGTCTTGTTGTAACTATTTATAACATATATATAACAAGTATACAATAACCATACAATAATTTTTAGTTGTAGGGATTCCAGTCTGCCTTGGGTTTCCATTATCCGCATCTTTTCCAATTTGAGTGGTCCATGTTTATAATTTCAGGCCCTTTCTTTAATGCGGATTTATAAACTTAAACTTTCTGTTTACTGTTTGTTGTTGAAGGTTGTGTGAGACTGAGAAATGACATTTAATTTCCATTGGGCAGTTGGCCAATTATGAGGATAACACAAAAGCAAGGAAAAATTAGAGAAGTAGCTAAATATTTTCATCGACCATCAACCATTTAAGTGAATTTTTGTTTTATTAGAGAGATCGGATATGATGTTTATTACCTTTTTGCTCTTGTAATGTATCTTCATAAAGCAAAATTACTAATATAAAGCCTTTTTGATTTAAAATTGTTGTGTGTGTGTACTTTGCAGCACTTCTGCTCTATAGTAAAACCGTATAAATATTCTAACAGAAAGAAGCAGAGCTTTTAAAGGGCATTCCTTTAATTGTTGCTGGAAGAACATTCTTACAGCAAAATTACAGGCAAAACCTTAACCCTTTTGATTTAAAATTGTTGTATTATTGGGACTGAAACACTGTTATACAATACTTTAAGAACCTAAAGTACTTTGCGGCAATTCTGCTCTGTAGTAATACCGTATAAAGGTTCTTACAGGAAGAAACAGAGCTTTTATAGGATTAATTAATTGTTGGTGTAAGAATATTCTTACAGAGAGAAAAACTGCAGGTAAAATCTTATATAACTCTTTTGATTTAAAATTGTTGTATTATTGGACCTGAAACTTATACAATACTTTAAGAGCCTAACGTATTTTGTTGCGGAAATTCTGCTCTATAGTAACACCATATAAATAATCTTACAGAAAGAAGCAGAACTTGTATAGGATATTCGTTTAAACTGATTCTGTAAGAATATTCTGACAACAATATAATCGTCACTAAATTGCTTTCAACACCTAGATGAGTTTTTTGAAACTGTAACACAGCAAACTGGTAATCTGGTGACATTTATAAGGCACTTAGATGCCAGAACTGGCCTGTTTTTATGTAGGTAGCTATTAGTTTCCTCCTTGTACATTTTTCATACGACTTTAATTACTTTTATTGTTTTAACCTGCGTGGTTATGTTATAAATTACAATCAAGAATGTCATAAAAATTATTTAGATATATCTTGTTTGAAATATCTCGCAAATACCCATTTTTATGTTCTCAATAAAAACGTTTAATTTTCGAGTTTATATAAATTTGTTGGGTACAATTAGGCAGGGTGTAAAGAATCGCTCTGTAAATTTTTTAATGGGTGGTAGGAAATTTAAAGAAAAAAGAAAAATAGTTCCTAAAATAGTATTTAAAAATAGTACTTTATTCGATTTAAAAGTACAGTACTCATGGGCGTAGCGAAGGTGGGGCCGGGTGGGGCACTTGCACTTTAGTTAAATATCTAAAATGGATATTAAAAATTAGAAGTTAGAAAGAGAGGTATGTAGTTATTTTTTCGCTTATTCTAAAGGCGCATTTACACAGACAAACTTTCCTTTGATGTTGAAATGCCGACAAACATTTACACGAGCCTCTTGAGCAAAATGTTCAAAGAAATGTTCGAGCAAAATCGCGTACAAAAAAACACACGTAAATTTTGGAGAGAATGTTGAGCAAAATTTGTTTGAAGAAATGTTGGTAATAAAAATTTCTTACAAATTTAAATTTTATAGTTTTATGGGAATTCATTGAACTTAACTGAAAATAGAAAGACTAAGTTTTAAAACAAGGTATTTTTAATTAAGTGCTTTCGGACGAAAAAACGATTTGATATCGAAATTCACGTTTTACCTCATAAGCAACTTCGATTGATCTGATTTTTATAGGGGATATGCCAGTATACTTGTAACTTTTTAATTTAAAATAAAAATTGGCAATTATTTATTTCTGTTGCTGGGTTAGGAGAAGGTAAAAACCGTAGACTAGTGAGAGGGGGTTTTGGTCAAATGAACATTGACACACAAAGTTACAGCAGTGTTTGACAGCGCTGCGTTCCGACTGTCTAAGCCTCCCTATCCCCTCCAGGGAACAACTAACTACTCTCCAGAACAGTTCTCTAAAAATATCCACCTGCATTTTAAAAAGTAATTACTTCGAAGACATTTCCGTTTTCTTTTTGTAATGAAAGAAAACCAAAAAAGTTAAAGAAAATAATTAAATGTTATTACCTCCATCATTAACTATTTTAACATTGCATATGACAAAACTGATAATAATGTTTCGCTTGCCGTCGCCTTTTTTTCACAAAAGTTTAAAATAAAAGTTGGTGTTCCATTTTTTTAAAGAATGGAGATCACTGATCACTGATGCAAAATTATATTTATTCTCATCTTTAAAAATATGTTTCCAAAATAGATAGCAATAACTTGCTCAAAAATTTACCCGAACAAAATTTTCAAAGAAAAGCTCACAAAAATGTTCGCGCGAAAAATTTCAGTTCTTTTGCACGAGCTTTTATTTGAGCATGTTCGTCTGTGTAATTGCGCCTTAAGAAACTGAATGACGCATTTACTGTGTATTATTTCTATCAAACAATGTGCAACGTGTACTAGGCTCATTCGTAGTGAGAACATTTACCCGCTACAAAGATAAGCATCAATTTGCAGAATCTCAATTTCATCTCAGTGGCATAAATCAGCGGCCAGAGCAGCAAAATGTTTTGTCGAAAATATACCTGTTGATGTACAGTTGGTTCCTGCCCATCAACAAGAGATATGGTCAAGCCATGATGGTAATTTAAGGTTTAAAATATTTTAGCATAAATTAAGGGGTAACGTTTTTGATGAAACAATTTTTTTACTATGTTTTTCACATTTTTATGCCATGATATTTATCGAATTTTAAAGCTTTCTTTCCAGAGTTTCGATTTCTAGAATAAAACACTCAAATTTTTCCAGTTTTCATTGGTTTTCAGGCGGTAAAAAAAGTATTGCCAAAAAACATTTTTTTTAATACCTTTAGCAAAAACATAATTTTAGTAACTGTCTGCAGATAACTAAAACATATCTTTTTTGGTTACCTATGCAAAAAAACTTTTTTTTTTTGATCACGGGTGCAAAAAAAGATTTCTGTCCGTTTTTGACCCAAAGTTAAAGAGAAATAGCGGAAAATAGTAATATTGAAAAAATCTAATTACTCTCGCCTAAGAATTAAGCCATTTCTGCCAGTTTTCACCAAGTATTTACGAAAAAATCATTTAAAAATATCGTCAAAATATCAAATTATCAAAGATTAAAATGTCGCAACAATGAACGTCACGAAGTAAAAAGACACATCGCTATGGAAACGATTGTTATTTCATTTACCAGCCGCCTTAATTTATAGTGTAAAGAGGGTGTGTTGCGAGAAGTTCTCGTCGTTCGAGATTTTTAATAGTAGTTTTAAGAACTAGTGGCTAAAATAGTACTTTTTTTTACATGCGTTGGTTTAAATAACGAGCGCAGCGAGGTATTTAAAAACACAAGTTAAAAAAAGTACAGTTTAGCCGCGAGTTGTTAACCCTATTTTTTTAATACCTTTGTCAAGAAATCCAAGAAACACAGAAAAATACTTTTAAAAATCTCGAACGAAGAGCACTTCTCACAACACACCATCTTTACACTATAAATCAAGGCGGCTGGTAAATGAAATAACAATCGTTTCCATAGCGATGTGCTATTTTACTCGGTGACGTTCATTGTTGCGACATTTTAATCAATCTTTAACAGTGTATTATTTTTTAAATGATTTTTTCGTAAATACTTGGTGAAAACTGGCGGAAATGGCTTAATTTTTAGGCAAGAATAATTAGATTTTTTCAAAATTACTTTTTCCGCTATTTTTCTTTAATTTTGGGTAAAAAACGCACAGAAATCTTTTTTTGCACCCGTGATGAAAAAAAAGGTTTTTTTGGTATCGGTAACCAAAACAGTCATGCTTTAGTTATCTGCAAACAGTTACTAAAATCATGTTTTTGATGAAGGTATAAGAAAATAGTAGTTTTAACAACTAGTGACTAAAATAGTGCTTTTTTTTAAGCGTTAAGAGCGAGTAAAAAAAAAGTAAAGTTTAGGCGCGAGTTTTTAACACTATTTTTTTAATACCTTTATCAAAAAATCCAAGAAAACAGGAAAGTACTTTGAAAAATCTCGGACGAAGGGCGCATCTCGCAACACACCATCTTTACACTATAAATCAAGGCGGCTGGTAAATGAAATAACAATGCGGTTTTCATAGCGATGTGCCTTTTTACTCGGTGACGTTCATTGTTGCGACATTTTAATCTTTGACAATTTGTAATTTTGACGATTTTTTTAATAATTTTTTTGTGAATACTTGGTGAAAACCGGCAAAAATTACTTAATTTTTATGCAAGAATAATTAGATTTTTTCAATATTACTATATTTCGCTATTTCTCTTTAATTTTGGGTAAAAACAGACAGAAATCTTTTTTTGCACCCGTGATCAAAAAAAAGTTTTTTTGCGTCGGTAACCAAAAAAGCCATGCTTTAATTATCTGCAGACAGTTACTAAAATTATGTTTTTGATGAAGGCAATAAAAAAAGTATTAATCTGTTTTCCTTGGATTTTTTGATAAAGGTATTAAAAAAAAATAATGTTAACAAGTCGCGGCTAAACTGTGCTTTTTTTTACTTGCGTTTTTTGAAATACCTCGCTGCGCTCGTTATTTAAACCAACGCACTATTTTAGCCACTAGTTGTTAAAACAACTATTTCTCTGTTAAAACGAAAAATATTTAAGTGCTGAAGAGAGACCGCAGGCTCTAAAAAAGTATTTTAGAGAAAGATGGAAATAATTTAAGGCAAATATTTATTAAAAATTTCTGTTATGTCATCTCCCCGTTGTCTTGAGTGGTGACGTGCATATGATTTTTATTTTGCAATTTTTATCCAAAAAACAGCAAAAATTTTAATTTTTCAATGTGTAAAGTGTGTAAAACATAAGGT
Source organism: Oxystoma pomonae (assembly GCA_963921995.1). Lineage (NCBI taxonomy): Eukaryota > Metazoa > Arthropoda > Insecta > Coleoptera > Brentidae > Oxystoma > Oxystoma pomonae. Next base: position 40,591,554 of record OY998165.1, read on the forward strand.
AGGAGGATTAATTTCTTTTAATCAAGGTTCTTTACAGTCTTTAAATTTACCAAAAAACGTGTCCTACTAAAGTGTATTTTAGCACATCTAAAAATAATTTAATAGGTATTTAGGAAAATTATATTAAGGGTCATCATGACTTGACCAATAGAAGACAATAAAAAAATTAGGATATAGTGGAAAAAAATGTGTAATTCGTGAAAAAATATTAGTATCCGATAGAAATCTTTCGCCAGGCATCTTCAGCATCGTCTCTAGGATTGGCTGCTACAAAACGAGAATAGGGACTTATCGGACGTTATAGGCTGACTTAAATAATTTCGGCACTATTTTTGACAGTTCCACGTAAAGGTAAATAATTACTACATATTTTTAGGCACTTAGACATCTTTTATGGGATGGAACGGCTCGGCGCTCTTCTTGGTTGCTGGGGGTATCCAAAACCTAGGTTTAATCATAATGTTTTGTCTACCTTAAAGGACGGCATTAACTTTACCAATACCTTCTCCACATAGGCCTCCTACCGTTTTAGTGTGCTTTTCTCGACCTTCGCCGCCATATTGAGAGAAAACGAATGGATTTTCTGTCACTTTTGAGTGAAAATGGCGGCGAAGGTGGATTAAAGGACACTAAATCGATAGGAGTTGATCGGCCTGTATGGAGAAGGTACTGACTTTACTTTGTCAACTTTATGGATGACACAATATGAGCATGTTTCGATGACATGTTTATATGACGAAAATGTCAGAAACCTTTCAAACTTCGAAAATAGTGCCGACATTATCAATGTTATGGTCAAGCCATGATGGTAATTTAAGGCTTAAAATATATTAGCATAATTTAAGGGGTAACATTTTTGATTTGATTTTTTACTACGTTTTTCACACTTTTATGCTATGATATTGCTCACATTTTAAAACTTTCTTTCCAAAGTTTCGATTTCTAGATTAAAATACTCAAATTTTTGAAGTTTTCACTGTGCTTACAAAAAAAGTACTGCCAAAAAACATTTTCTCTGTGTTAAAATGAAAAATATTTATTGAGAGAGGACAGAATTTTAGAGGTAGATGTAGAGATAATTAAAGTGTGTAGAACATAAGGTCCTATTAATTTCTTTCAATCAAAGTTCTTCTTGGGCTTCCGTGGAATGCCTTGGTACTTACATTATGTTATAGATAACTTCTTTCTGAACACTGTTTAAATTGGACAAAAGTGCCGCTGGGCCTTAGGAGCTTCGCAATTTCGATCCAAAGTTTGGATTTTGAAAATGTTTTGATGTCAAAAAATGGCAGAATTTGACTTAATTTATTTTTGGATAGCTGAGGGCACTCAAATTCTCTTACCTCACTCTAAGTAATTCTGCCATAGAGTCACTGATATTTAAGGTAGGAATTTGACAAAGGAGTGTGGCGATTTTACACAATAATATGAATAAGTGTACTGGGTTTGATTCCGTCGGTAGAGAAATATTTGAATTTAAAATAACTAGAAAATCTTTATAGGTAAGTGGCCTTAATCAAACTTCAAGAATAAGTCAAAGACTGTCTTTCAGACTTTGCTTTGTGATCACAAAAGATACTAAAACAAAAATGAGTTTTTAGTTGAGAACGGTGTTGTGCCACGTAGAAAGTTTTGGCGTGCTCTTGCTGTTAGTTCGTTCTTCGTAGTTTTCATGTTTTTAGTTAGTTTTATACAATTCAGCTTGTTGTTTTTATATTGTTTACTTGTTCAGTTCCGTTTGTAGCTTTTTTATTTTTTGTTGAAAATGGTTCATCTTACAGAACCGAACCTGTTACGAATATAAATATTTTCTAGGCATGTTCAGGTTGCTCAACATAGCTCCTTCATAATGTTTAATGCAGAAGTAAATATAAAAGATCTAATCATATCTACCTATTGTACATGCAAAGTGGGAGCAAGGACATTATATAGGAGTATGTGCACATGTTGCATCAATCCTGTGGTACCTAGGATATGCAAGGCACGAAGAGAATGAAGTACGGTATCCTTCACAGCGTCTTCTTACTAGGAAACTGAATGCTGCTCGTTGCCATGAAAAACCAATTGACAGTCTAGACAACAATATTTAGGGATTTTTCAAGGCAACCGCGGCTTTTATCCACTTTATAATGAATGCAGCGCGTTTAACCTCACAGCATTCATGCTTGCATTATTATGAAATCACCAAATCAAAAGATACCGGCGCTCCCTAGGTTTGAGTGTCCGAGAAGGGAAGGCCCATCAGATAGCAATGTTTCGTTTCCCTGTATCTCAGTGATAACACAGATACCTAGATAGATCTTCACAATTCCGCAACCTGACATTTTAAGACTCATTTCGAAACCATTTGAAAATAATATTTACATTAGTATATAAAAAACACAAAAACAACATCTGCAGAGGTTATAAATGACCGTCAATCAAAGCTTTCCAATATACGTCGAAACTAGTCTGCGCAAAGTAAAAAAATCCTGGCACAAGATTGAACTTTTCGTACAAATGTAGGTAAAACATCACAATCTTCCGCTGGTGAGTTAGGTACCCAAAGTATGATTAGTATCCTTAAAATTAAGTCTGACAATATAAAGTAAAAATATTCTGACAGAATTAGCCATTTTTTGACATCAAATTTTGAAAATCCAAACTTTGGATCGAAATTGTGAAGCTTCTACGGCCCAGCGGCACTTTTGTTCAGTTTAAACACTGTTTAGAAAGAAGTTGTCTACAACATATACAGACCGCTTCAAGCTACTGCGAACATAGGGGGAATCAAGTCCAATTTACTCTCCGTGCCGTACGACCGAGGTGGATCCGAAGCACGCTGCAGTGTTATCTTTTGGAAATTCATTTTGTTTTTATTATTTTGTTTTATTTCTGCCTTGCTCGAGAAACAGATAGGTAAGTTCTTAATTGAAATAATACATTTTTAAAACCAAAAATGGATGTCTACGAAGTTGCCGAAAAAGTGCAGATGGTCAAATGGTCAAATCGTCATAACCCAACACACGTTCGATATTGGTCGAGGGAAAATTTGCATTTGTATTTTGACGTAAGAACACAGTATCCCCAAAAACTAAATGTTTGGGGGGGGGGGTATTATAGGGGAACACGTAATTGGGCCATTTTTTATTAACGGCAATTGCAATTTGAATGGTCCTAGATACTTGGATCTACTGCAGCAGCACATTATTCCAACTGCTAGGCAGTTGTTAGGTGTAAGATTTGGTGAAACATGGTTTCAACAAGATGGTTGTTCCGCTCACAATGTTGGCCTTGTTAGGGAATATCTTGATAATGTATTTCCTAGTCGGGTTATAAGTACACGGGGAACTATTTTATGTCCAGCTCGATCTCCCGATCTTGCTCCTAATGACTTCTATCTGTTTTTGAAGAAGCTTTTCAAATTATCACCCCTAACATGCTTGGAAACGTTAGAAGGGGTTTTTATAGTAGGCTCGGATATTGTCTAGCTGAGCAAGGAGGACTTTTCGAACATTTGCTTTAATTTTTTTTTGACTGGGAGAATCTTTTTGGTTTTTAGAATGTATTATTTTATTTTGAGAACTTGCTTTTATTTTGTTTCTCCTTATTATTTTCATTGTAACACGTCGTCACTGATAAATCTGAGCAGTTGACAATAAAACGCTCTTATTTATTAGTGACAAAAAATAAAAAAATTACGTTATAAAAATTTGCGTATTTAATGACCAAATTCCGGTTTCATTGACTACGCTCCACACAGCACCGTGGTTAGAGGCGTACTAAATACCAAAGGAAAGTCATGCAAGTGGTGATCGCAAGCCTGAGAATTGGTTGCTTCACTGATAGGCGTGCGGTGTCTGTGCATGTATGTACACTGGCAAATTAGAATTCTTCCGCCCTATGTTCGCAGTAGCTTGAAGCGGTCTGTATAAGTACCAACGCATTCCACGGAAGCCCAATACCTATGTTATTTGGCCCATGTTCTTTGAAAAAGAAGTTTTATCCAGGATTATCCAGAATCCTCGTAGGTTGATGTTGCAATATGTTTATGTTGACTGAAATATACTTTTAACGTTTAAAAATGCTTAAATCGCGCTTTTTCTTAATAAATATTTTATAGTGCGTCTCCTCGTTTTCTTGCTCAGCCCATGCCCCACCCATCACAGTACTTACATCATTTCGAGGTTTTATATACTAGTTTTTCTATTTTTTGTTCGGGTTTAATTTTTACGAATAAAAAGTTCACTTTTTATCCCTAGAACGCAAAAAGGACTTTAGTATTGTATACAAAAGATTTTTTAACTAATTCCGTTTGCTTCATACGTCACACATATCAAAATATTTTAAAAAATTTTTTGAGTTTTTAAAATCTGTTTCATATTAAGAAAATCTGCCAACAGAAGATGTTAAAACAAGTGTGGCTCATTATACAAATATTTAATGATTTTTATAGATTTTAAAGCAACAAACCAGCGAGCGTCTCCAACAGTTATTATTATGATTCGTCATTCACCTAGGAGATATTTTATTAATAGACAAACAGTATTAGAAGGTTATAGACAAGGCCGAATACCTATAGAGCTTTGAGTGGGTCGTATAGTATATAGGGTGATCCAATAAGACTGACCATCAGATTTATCTTGAAAAACTTTCAGAGCCCTTATAACTATATAGGCTTTGGAAAGTCTGAACCCGACATAAATTTGTAGTAAATTTTCATTAAAAACAACTTTTAAAGAACAAGCTTTTATTAAATGCACTAAAAAGTAGAACATATTTTTTTATATTTCTGAAGCGATCGGCGTAAATTAAAATAGTTAACTTTACGGTGACAACGGAACTACAAAAGAAGAACTACATTCTTTTTAAAAAACAAAAGATCCAGAGATCTTGGGTGGAAATAAAGAAAATTCTAACTTGGATAAGCATCCCACAAGAAACACACAAAAGACTAAAGCGAAAAGAGAAAGGATTAAACGATGTTTCGCCGTGGGTAACGAGCGTGGAATTATCAGTGGTTTCACTGGTCACCCTCTACCATACATCATTAAACACCATCATACAATTTGATTTTCAACTTTGAATCACTCACAAGTAGGCAACGTTCCGCACTGGTACTTATCCAAGTTACCTGATACGGATTCGTCCTGGCGTGTTAATATTTCCAGTAGGATTCTGCTCTTAAGGCAATTAAAACAAAAAAAGAAGTTAAAAAACCTCCAAATCAGTTACTTCAACCGAAAAGAAACTAAAAAACAAAAGATCAAGAGATCTTGGATGGAAATAACGAAAATTCAAACTTGGATGAGCATCTCTCAAGGAAAATACAAAAGACCAAAGCGAAAAGGGAAATGGTTAAACGATATTTCGCCCTGGGTAACCAGCGTGGGCTCATCAGTGGTTTCAATGGTCGTTCTTCAACTGTACCCCACTCCCCCTTCGAGTGAGGGGAGCTGTCAATTTCGTGACACTATATTATTGTGTTATCACCACAACTTTATAAGCATACTAAATCTGAAGCCGATATAGTCCAGTAAGGGGTATAAAAAAAGCCTTTGGCTTGCAAAGGGTGGGGAATAAACGATTTTGAAATATGTTATAGACGGATAGACTCTAATAAAAAATCCAAGTTTTCGACCTTGGGGAGGCGCCGCTCGCGTCGCCATCTTGGATTATATGTGCAACAAACTATTTTTTTAGCTTTATTATCTTAATTAATTGGTAATGCAAAAAAAATTGTAATGGCAAATTGAAAGAGAATAAAATTATCTACATTTTATGTGTTTACACTTTTTTTCCTATGTCTTATAGGTTAAAAGTTACACAGATGGAAATATAAAGTTTATAAAAAAAAGTCATATTTCGAATAAAAACACAGAGTATTTCGTCAAAATTTTAGTAAAAACTCTTGGGAGCATATTTACACACCCTCCCAGACGACGGCACCAGCGGCGCGGCGTGCTGAATAAGCTCACTGATTTAGGCACCTATGCATATTATGCGTGCGAAGGCTGCTCAAGTGTGCTTTTGCTTTAACAGTCTATAACCTAGTTTTTCTCTACTTCCAGATTGAAGCACGTATTTTTTATGCAAAAGCAAGAATATGAAAAACATATCATGTTTCTTTTAAAGCATGTGGATCCAGCGTGTAAGATTGTGTGGCTCTGGCTGGTAAATTAAAATTAAATCCAACAAAAGATTGTGTTAAGATGATTATTCAATAAACAAATTTATTAAAATTCTTCTTATAAATGAAACTATGTGCAAAACTCAAGGAGGGTTGTTTTAAAATGCTTAAAACCAAAACTTCCACTTAAACTTAGGACCGTTTTAAAATAGACTAAACCCTTTTAGTAAATCCTACCGTTAATATTTACAGTGTTGCCATATTGTGGTGCTCCACTTTATAGGTGGCAATTTTGTATTTTCGGTATCCCTAAACATAACCCTACCTATGATAAAAATCTTAAAGTGTTAACCAATTTTTTGATTTTTTTGCCGATTCAATGGGGTTTTCCCACATTTTTGGGAAGCAACAGAATTTGGTACCTTAGAGTGAGTTATCCAAAACGCATTTATTATTTCTTCTGAAAAACTCTTGATTTTGTAGAAAATTTATTTTAAAGTTGGAGTTCTACAAAAACGCTCAAAAAAATTTTTTAGCCAACTAACTTTACGAGAAAAGTAGCGAGTGGTGACCTTTTTCTCAGCCTAACTTCAGTTTAATGCTTAGCTGTCACTAAATGTCATTTCTGTTTAGTAAACAATCTGTTAAAAGTTGTATTTATTTTTTCTCGAGCTTTTTCTGCATCAAAATGAAAAAGTGCGTTTTCCGCGGATGTGAAAATAAATAAATGTGAAAATTCCCCTGGAAATTTAAGATATTTTTGCCCTTCCCTTTGGGACCAAGAAGAAAATTGTGGCTCTAGAGGCACTAAAGCTGAAAAAGTTATCCACGGCTGGGCGCAATAGTGTGTGAAGATCACAGCTGAAATTCAAATACAACCCCATTAGAGACATCGCCACCCAAAGGAAAAATTTTTCTTTACAAAAAAAGATTTCATGATCATGTAAAAAAATATAGGTTTACCTTTGATGGTTGTCGCGTAAAATAACCCGCGTACAATCTGTTAAGACAAGTAAAATTTAGGTCACTTGTTGTTTAACCCATTATTCTTATGTCAATAAAATTTTTAAATAAAAAAGAGACTTTTACCAACCACCACTGATTTCAGACAAAATCCATCCACCAGTCGGCTCTTCAACTATAACGAATCGATAACAAAAAAAAACGAACTTTACAAAATACACCGGAGTACCACAAGAATACCTACATACCAGGTGCGACTTGGAGAATAAACGCAAACATGTGTTTCACCCTTGTTAAGGATCATCGGTATGCCATAAGGTTTTATAGACAAATAATACGAACGATCAAATTCATAAACAAATGCTCGGCAAAACATTATTCATAACAGAATGAGAAATTATGGATAGTGGGAATTTGTTTGAAACCAGTCAGTGGTAGGACTAGTGGAGGCCAAAAATCCAATAGTTTTCTGTTGGTAAAACTCTTTTTTTTATTTATATTTAACTCCACTATAGACATTGGGAATTTATAACTCATTCTGTAATAAGACTTTTGTTGATTTGCTTAAAAACTGGAAAGAAAAGATTTATTTAAAATTGACCGAGCCAAACTTCCCACTTATGACATAGAAAAGTCTGATAAGGTCAGTCCTCCCCACCTTTATGGGAATCTAGGGACGTATAAAACTTCTGTAAAACTTTTTTTTAGCTCCAGTGATGGGAGTGAAAAAATATGGTAAATCACTTCAAGTTATTTTTTTCTAATGTTTTTTCTTCAAGTTTAGTGGAATTTTCTTAAACTTATATTTAAATTTATTGCCTCAGGGTTAAATATTTTGAAGTTTAAGAAGTTCATACCAAGTAATTTAGAGAGATGCATTGATTAGCAAGAGTCAATGTTTCTTCCCAAATTTTTCTTAAACCAAAAACTTCTAGGTTAGTTTACCTGCCAAGGACTGGGTTGGGGTCGAATCTCGTCTTAATTTTAGATGTTGGGAAAATCAAGTTACTAATGCATCGCAGACGAAAATTTGTGAAAAATGATATTAAAAATGACATTATTTTCACATTTGATAATGCCGTTATAGAGCCACAAGCAAAATTTTTGAAAGAACCCCTGCACAAAAACTTGTAAAACGTAACCGTATTTTAATGTATTGAAAGTATTGTACCAAAGGTCAAAATAGTTAAATTCTATGAGGATCGTATATGATAGGAAATATGAGCCGTCAAATAACAGATGTCAAACACCCAAGAAGACTTTTTTCTCATAACTTTCAACCGAAAAAAATTTTGGGTGGAAAAACGAAATTCAAAATTGAATGCGTTTTTTTTTAACTTCTTTTTTTTATTTCTCTTTTGTTTTAATCGCCTTAGGAGCATATTCCTATTGGAAATATTAACACGCCATCGCCAGGACGAACCCATATCAGATGACTTATAATAAAGTACAAGTGCGGAATGATGCCTATTTGTGAGTGATTCAAAATGATGTTTGGGGTGGGCGCCTAGTGGTTTTATAATGTCTGAAATGGTTTCAATCTTGTTTTAGAAGCATGTTCTGTAAATAAGATTCATTTTGGGCCCTTCAGGAAAAAATTGTCATTTTTAATATTACAATAGTTTCATATAATTTTTATTTTTAATAAGTGAAGTGAAATAAAATCATTGCCTGTTCTTTTGTTTTGTAAGAAATAAATATACCTACTGTAGAGCGTTTACCATGTTGTATGTATCCTAAAACTCAAGCTTTTAAAGGCGGATAAAAAAATATCAAGACTAAAGTTAAATAGTTTTATTAAATAATATGGTCAAAAATACGTACTATTTAAACAAAAGGAGTGTTAGATGCACAAGAAAATAGCAAATTATTAATAAAACAAAATAAATAAATGTACTATTTTAATTATACAATTTTTTATTATTCTAAATATACAAAACTTTAATTTTATATCTGAAGGAATCCCGAGAGGTGGAAAAAAATATACACATTATTAGCAGAGCTTCGTATAGGTCTATTAAGATTGCAATTTGTATTATAATATTCTAAGTTAAAAATATTCCTATTTCTTGTACTCCGCTGTGGAACCCTTAAGCCAATTCTATGTATTAATTGAGGAGAATCAAACATTGCACTTAAAATCTTGAAAAGAAAAGCTAGATCAAGACATTACTTGACGGTTTTCAAGAGTTGTGACCTTTAGTAATTTTAAAACATCACAATAAACTATTTCCCCAGATGGAATTTTAAGTTTAAAAGCTACAAAAAGTAAGAATTTCTTCAATACCCTTTCCAGATTTTCTACATGACATTTATAGTATGGGGACCATATGGAACTACAATATTCTAATATTGATCTAACAAGAGAACAATAAACATTTTTAAAACAGATTATATTGTTAAATTCAGATAGGCTCCTTTTTAAGAAACCCAGTAGTTTAAAAGCTTTGTTACAGATAAAGTTATAGTGATTTTTAAAGCTTAAGGTTGGGTCAAATAATACCCTTAAGTATTTAAATTTTGTGAAAAAGTGTTGAGATCATTCTGCACTCTTTCACAATCCCTAAAATCTTTAACAATTCTAAAAATGTTTTAATCGTCTGCATATAGAAGGATTACACAGCTACAGAAACAGTCTGAAATATCATTAATAAAACAAATGAAAAGAATTGTAGACGTAGGTCCTTTTGTGGTACTCCAGACTTTACTAATATCTCTTCAGAGAGACAATTTTTTATCCTAAAAGCCTGTCTTCGGTTCTTATTATGCCAAGATTTGTACAGGGAATCAAAACAATGTATTAACATCAATCAGTGAAGATTTTTTTTCTTTCAAAATCTTTGTCAAAAGACCTTTTTAGCAATACCAAAAACCTATAATTTATTTGGCGGTACCTTACATTGAGGTTTTATCTCTTAACAGATTTTTTAAGTTTTTGATGGTCCTGTCATAAGACTCCTCTGTAAAAAATTGTGCTTCACCAATTTGGATAAAATTTTAGTATGTTATTGTCGTAGTCAAAATACACAATACAGAAATCATAATGAAAATTTCATAAAAGTGTTTTATAACATTTTAAGTCTTTAATAGTTATGCTCATTGATTTTTTAGCAATCTGAGTACTTGGGTCATCAAACTATAAATATATTAATAGCAGGTTTTAAATTTGAATTATAATATCTGACTTACCCTGTACATTATAAATGGTTTACATGAAACAAGAAATGTTATTCAAATTGGCGAAAAACAATGTTTCACATAGAACACTGCAAGATTTGATAAAAAACGGTACTTCACTTTGGGGTCATTTGTGATCTATCACTTTGAAGTTTCTACAGAGATAAAAAAATTCAGGCTGACAACATTTTTTGGAGTTTATCCTATATTTTTGTGATTTTCACAAAAAAAATCCATGTTTTATAAATAATTTTCGCGTTTTATTAAACAACTCAATGTTTTGCATTAGTTTAGGTAGTAACTATATTTTTGGTATTACTGTAAGTATGCCCGTTTTGAGATATCTACATTTTTTATGGCACTTTGAGATTAAATTTTTGTTTTATGACCAGATATTTAAGTAACGAATGAGACTGAAAAATATAAACATTAAAAAACCAAAAAAAAAACCGCAGACATTAATTAAACAAACACGGATTTTTTTAAAGTGCTTTAGCAGACACATATATCGCCCAAAGAACCTTTTCTTGAATATCTATAGCTAGCAGCTACAGTAAGTAAGAATGTTTTTAGAAGTTCAACCCTCTTTCCAACCTCCCACCACCATTAAAAACTCATTGCTTGATGCCAAAGATATTTTGTAAAAATTTTAATAAAAATCGGTTTAGCAGCTCTCCACTAATGTAACAAAAAGACACCACACCAAAACATGGGTATTGGCTTCTCAGGTACAAGCCTGATTTTGAAATTTTAATTTTTTGAATTTCCTTCAAGACTTCATTTTTAACTTTTTCCCCCTCTCCACTGCCTCAGTGCCCAGGTGTTTAGAAGCGCCAATAATAGCCTCAGTTAACGTTATTCTGCCAAATTGCAAGCTGTGCCGTAATGGAAAATTGTCTTGAAGTCGAGTATCCGTTTCAGCCTCGACACACAAGGAATCGCTCATATTTGACCGCATGTAATTAATGAACCTGTCAACATTCCATTGGTCCATTTTCTCTGCAGTTTTAAACTTGAACCAGAGCTGGTATGCATCGATATAAGTGTACTTGTCTTCAGATCGCAAAAGGGTTTATATTACCCCTTTGTTATCTGCGCAGATTTAAATCAATTGAGACACATAATTATCACTTATTGGTCCGAGGGCTGGCACGTCTTCGTTTAAGTGACTGCAAATCCATTTTGGCATTTCCAATCAGCCAAGGCAGATTCTACTAATATTATGTTGTACAGGTGCAGGCTGGTTCTTCACTTCTTCTGTGAAGCCAAAAAAGGACAGCAATGGCATGCTTGCAGCCCCCTGTAAGTATCAAAAAAGAAAAGTTAAAAACAGTTAACAATTTTCTAATAACAGGTTAAAAGGAGACACATTCTGCTTGCATCTTTTTTTATCTTGTGAAAACTAAATTTGCATTGTGTGTTCCTAGCTTAACAGAAAGTGGTACAAAAAATACATCATAGTTAGAAAATACTAGAAAAATATTTTTTTAAAATTGGCACCAGCAGGCATGTATAAATTTTATTTTTCTTCAGTATCTCAAAAATTACTAATCTGCTAATTTTTGTTGAAAATATTATTTCTTTTAATGTGAAAACTGTACGTGTGTTGCTAGCTCATACGGTTTGTGAGTTATGATTTTCAACCCCCTTTCTTACCCTCCTTACAACCCTCACCCTCATCAAAAACTAATCAGCTCATTCTTTGGTTCCAAAGAATTTTTATGCTAAATTTCATCAAAATCGGTTAAGTTTAGTGCTTTTCAGTCATCGTTGTCCAGACAGACAGGCAGGCAACAATTAAGAAATTTTTTATTTAGGTCTCTCATGTTTATTTGAGTTATTTTGGCATAAATAAAGTGTTTTTTTTTTCGCTTATATTTTTGTTCTTGAAGTTAGGAATGCCCCCCACCAGAGAAATGTGAAATGACGCCGAAATTTGATAATTAAACAAGTCTCGGAGATGGTTTGGGGATACAACCTTTTAATGTCTAAAAAAATTATTCCAATGTTCATAGCTCCTCATTTTGTCCTAACAAACGTAACTTTTTGTGTTAATAACAATGTGATGTAAAATGTGTATAGTTTCAAAAGTTTTTAAAACTACCTGCAGAAGCAGAACAATCTTTGCACTCAGAATGCAGCACTTTTTCCTCCTTCTCATTAACAGAAATTTTCACAGTATAAGGAGTATTTCTTACTCTGTGCTCCGGAGTTATTTTCGCCTTGACTGTGCAAACATCTCCTTCTCTCTTAACTTGGACATAGCCCACAGCATTGTCACCATAGACCTCCTTCGTAACTCTAAAATAAACAATAACACTTAAACCTTCAATCATCTCACTTTTAACACCAAATCAACCAGACCATGTACATTTTTAAAGTACAAACAAAGTAAAAATAATTTCATATACACGTAGAATTGCAGCTCTCATATGACACGAGAATAACTGATATACAAAACTTCCTATGTCCAGTTTACATACCATGAGTCCTCTAGGTATAGCAAAAGCTTAGAAATCATATTTTTTAGTAATGCACTGAATGGCATGTGACACTTCATTAGCTGTTAATTTTTCATGCTATGATATTTTTCATAACATGAATTAAATTTGGAACTTCTTTGAGATTAAAAATATAAGATAAAAAAAATACAATTTTTTTATATTTTTACAAATCTCGAGACAAATCTGTCTTAGTTATATACCTCAAAATAGTTTTCCCAGATTTTACAGCTGTGGTTAATTATTTCTGATAAAGCTTTTCTAACATTTTGTTTTAAATTTTATAGCAAAATGTTAGGTGTACCTACAAATGACTTTTTTATTATCTTCACATTTTGCAGCTTTTTACTGCTACAAAAAAATCAAGGATGTTTAAAATATAGTAACTGTAATAAATGACTTATTTATTGTCATTTATATTTTGCTTTTAATAAGTTGGTTAAAACCTTGGTCAAAACTAGTAAGAGATCCTGTTGAGTCCAATATTTCCTTGAATATCTGAAAAACTACAAATCTGATATAGTTTTTGTTGGAGCTGTAATTATCCATCTAAATATTAAAACCGTGTGTTGCTAGCTGCTATAAGTATATTTTTATTTTCCTTGAATATTTCAAGAACTATAGATCTGACTTCAACGTAAATGTAATTGCTAGCTGCTACAATTCCACCCTCTTCATAACAAATTAATTGACTATTATATAATGTTTTGTTTTAAAAGTCATTTTAACTAAATGTTTGAGATTTTCTTTGAAAGATACTTGAATAATTTAATAAGCTAGTCATCAGGTTTTATTAAACCCAAAACCCTAATTTTAAATATTTATTTTTAGTTTAGTTTTTTACTTTATTGACATTCTTTTGTATTTTTTTTTAAACTAGCTTTTGCTAAATATATAAATTAACCTCGAAATTAACATTGCATTTTTCTGAAAAAATTTTACCGTCATAAGCCTAATGTGTTAGTAAAGAAATTTGATGGTAATGTAGCACTAAATAATCATCATGTCAGAATTTAGCTCAATCTTGATAGTTTAGAGAGGCATAAAAAATTACTGACTTTTGTTTCATGCATAAATTAATTAACGTCTAACTGACTGTTACACATCATCATACTTTTCACATTACTTTTCATACAACTGACTATAGAAAAAAAAATAATTTATTGAAAGAACTTTATTGCTTAACTCAGTAACCAGTTAATAATGTTTTTAATGTATCTGTTAACTCCTTAAAAAGACTAACAAAAAAAATCTTACCAGACTAAATATTTTTTTTAATTAAATTTTATACTGTTGTGTGTCTGTTTTCAAATATTTTGCGTTATTCATACTATAACTCCTACTATACTATATTTCATGTCTTTATTTATTAATTAGTATTCAGTGTTGACTATCTAAAAATTTTTTCTTTTGCCAAGGTATTGATTTTAATGGGGTTTCTGTTCCCTATAAATATAAATAAATAAATAAAATTACTTGTGCTGAGGTCCTTTCTCAAAAAGTTACCTTGCTTCTTCTTACTTGGCATAAAAAAGTAATAAGGTTTGTATTTTTGTAATTGGGAAAAAAAAAGTTAAATTTAAAAAAATATGTACAGGGTGTCCAAAAATCATATTTCAAGTCACTTGACAAGGTTTTTATAACAAATGCTTAACAGTCTTACTTTTATATTTTGACACAATTTGGATTTTTAATGTGCTCAGTTAAACCATACTCACTTTCCAGTCTTAACATTCTTCATCTCAGCGCTAAAGAAATCCATATTATCCAAATAATATAAATTAATCATCTCATGATCCAGTTTGGGTAAGTTGTTAGAATCACTCTTCACCAATCACTTCTCCATATTCTGAGCCATATTCTCTAAAAAAAATCCGAGAAAAAATCTTAACAAAATTCAAAAAGTTAAAAAACTACTTACCTACAGCTCTCTTTAAAAATCTTTTTATCAATACTTTTTTTAATATAAATATTGAAACCTTTAAAATAAGTGCAAAAAAATTAAAAGAACAAAATATTATCGCTTTAGAATAGATGGCTATATTTGAAGTCTGAAAATACCATCATGGCTGTACCCAAGGGGTGAACCAATCCAGCAGTGCACAAAATATTTGGCAGGACCTATATTTTAGCACTTGCAGGCCTCCTATATTATGAGTTTCATTTTATCCTAAACCCAGGAGGAACTGGAATATGGACACTTTTTCCAGGAGACGTACAAAATATGGGATCATTTCACCTGTTGGCTGTACCAATATACAGATTTTAAACAATAGCAGAACGAAGTTTTTATAATGTTACAAGTATGAATCTATACTTTTGCAAGCAAATAAGAAAAGCTATCAAAAGATATAGATTTAAGGAGAAAATTCTGTCTTCTAATAGACATGTAGCAAGCATGAAAATTGTTGGATCTGGGGTTGAGTTTTTATGGTGGTTTTTGACGATGCGTCAGAAAGCGGCTTTATATAAAGAGTGTCTAAAAAGCCAACAATTTATTATGTGTTTTTCATATTTTCGTTTTTTTTCAAACTAAATTAACCCAACCTAACCTAAACAGACTCAATCCAACTTATAAAAAGCCAAAACAACCCAAAAAAACACACTTTAAACTAAATTTACCCAACCTAATCAGACTCAAACCAACTAAATTCACCCAACCTAACCTAAATAAACCAACTTATTCAAAGCCAAAATAGCCCAAAAAAACACACTACAACCCCTACATCTTTTTTTGGCATAAAAAAAATGTTTGGGTTGTTTTGGCTTTTAATAAGTTGGTTTGAGTCTGTTTAGGTAATATGAAAATATGAAAAACACATAATAAATAATTATTGTCGGCTCTTTACCCTCACGACTATTCAGCCGAATTGTCGGCTCTTTATAGACACTCCCTTATATAAAATTACTTAAAAAAACTTACCAAATATCAAAATTTGTATGCGCACACTCTGTTAAAAATCGCAATCAAAAGTTCTTCTTCTTGTCTCCGAATTAAGGTTATAAACCCAGCTTAAATGTTCTTAGCAGCTAGGGCTATGGTGGACAGGAACCGTACTGTTTGTAATAACATTCACTACATATATAGTTGTATATTACTTGTAGGCTTTCTAAACGACAAATATAAACTTCCGCACTACTAAATGTTTATAATTTTATAAATTATCTTCAAAAGAATCACAACCAAAAAAGCAAAACACATAAAAAAACGAATTGACAGTATGACTTAAAGTTAGCCGCAGGCCGCAGTTCGCAACCCAGTGGTCCAAATAAAAACTGCACTTGACAAATTACAATGGACCAGCCAAAAATGACGTCACCTGTATTGATTATGACGTCACCTATATTCGTTTTCAAAAATCGTAAGGCCACTGAATCGACGATTTTTAATTTTTAACATTATTTTTCACATAGAAACCCAAAATTTTTTGGGGAAAAAAGTTTTTAGATGGATTTCTTGGACCTTTATGTTTATGTATATTCCAAAAAAAAGGTAACTTTTTGTTTATGGGAAAGCCCCATTGTTTAAATATTTTGAATTGGTAGCATTAGAAAGAAATTTTAGCTTATTCGGCAAAAACTCAAATAGTTACTCCAAGCCGTGCCTTAGTTTTTACAAAATGTACCTTCCTTTCAAAGTTCAGCCAATTCTGATGTTTGTTTGACTCCAAAAAGTATGGAAATCTCATGATCTGTTTTGAACGTCACTTTAACATTTTCTGAGCTAAGATCACTGACAGAAAAAAAATTATCTTTACTCTTAATTGACTTGTTATACGATTACCAGATAAAATAAAACTATACCGTCAAAATGAAAAATTAAACTTTTCTAAACTTAAAATTAAAAAAAAAATCTATTTAGGCCATATGGATAGAGTTGCGAACTCCAAAGGATTTCAAAATTCATATTATTTAAATTTTGAACCCTAATTGTTTGGCGCCATCTAGATTTCGATTTAAAAAGTTATTAGACCGCCGTAGACCAGTGAACAGCGTCTGCAGAACAGAGATCGCAGGATCGGATTTCCGCAAGTACACATGGCTTCACACAACACCGAATGCGACTCGAGACGACGACAGGCGGCCCATGTGAATAGAGTAACAACAAACGAGGTAGAAGTAGGCGGCACGGTTGACACTGCACCGAAAACTTTGCGGGACTCAAAGGTGGACGGCCGAGGACCCCGCCAAACTGGTTAGAGGAGACTAGCCGGTGACCCAAAAAAGGACGACTTGGACTTCTCCGAGATCGGGACTCCATGGGACGCGGCTGGACTCCGACAGATTTGGTAGCGGGAGTGGACAGAGGGTGACTTGGAAGAGGCGGTACCACCTTCGGGTAGCAGGACCACTCCAAAGAGATGCATCTGAAGATGCCGACGGCGATCTCGACCAGCGAAACCGGGACCTCGATTTTCGGGTCAACCTATATGACGGCAGGCTGCTGGGGAGAAAAGTCCACCGTAAACCAAGTTCTGCTGGGACGGAGGGGGGTGTAAAGCCGGTCCACTGTGTATACTTGCTACGCAGTCTAAAGTCGACAAAGAGGTGTCGGGCAAAATTAAGTCCTCTTAGAGAAAGAAAACTTGCATCCTAAGGGGCACGTGCCTCAGTCGGGGGTGCACGGGGGGTATGGCAAAAAGGGTTATGCTGCCTAATTGCCAGGCCTACGGCCGCCTATCTACTACTACTATTAGACATCGGTTTTATGTAAAAATCATGGTGTTTTACTTCAAGTCTTTCATATTCAACAGTTACTCTTCTTTGTTCTTGCAGTCCAGCACTATTACCACAGACAATCCCGTATTCAGACTCCACACCAAGGCGTCAGTGGTCCTTCTCATAACTTTTTCCATTATAATCACAACAAGGCAATATGTCGGAAATCCCATAGACTGTATTCATACAAGGTAAGTCAAATTGTTTGATTGAATGAAGGGGTTTTATGATTATGCGGGATTGATTGCTCTTTAGTCACACAAGTGTTACCGGGTGTTTCGTTCGCATCCGTGTAGAAGAAGCTGATATGATTTCATCTTTCATGATGGCGGCTAAAAATCATAAAAGATACAACTTTCGCAACCGGGGCATGATTATACTCGATTCCATTTAATTCGAGAACGGGGATTTCAAAAAATTCACTTTTAAGGTCATCCGACTTTAAAATAAGATTTTTGCCATTTTCTTTTCAAAAAGTCTTAATAATTCGAGGTTTTGTCAGTCCAACTTCAAATCTACCTTTAAACTATTAGGCATGTATGCCAAATTAGATCCTTACAGTTTAATGCAGTTTGGAGCTTTATGACCTTGAAAAACACTCCAGTAAAATTAACATATGCCAAAACTAAAATAGTAAAGGGCGCTATTCATCAACTATTAAAGCAAAGAGGACCAAATTTGATAAGAAAGCTAAGAAGGTAAATTCCAAGAATACTGTTAAAAAAAAATTTGGTTCAGCTATGACGCGTTTCAATATGGTGACTGATATATCAAAATGGCGACCTATAACCACATCTTATTTTATCTAATTTCGTAAAAAAGCAAAAATAACAGGGTGGCCATCAATTCTTGTTGAATTGTCGCCGCTTACAATGAAAAAAAATTTGAGTTGTTACATGAACTTGATTGACTTTGAAAATACCATGTACAAGTGAAAAAACCAGCTTTTAGTGATGTTTTCCCAATTTACCACTACCTAAAAATTTTAAGCGAGAGAGATGAAATTAACATCGTAGCAATAAACAAACACTTTATTTTAAACCTTCCTATTATTTTTTTTGATATGGCGTCCCAGATGTTTATGCTATACCCCGGTAAATATGACCTATATCCCTGTCGTTTTTATTAAGTTTCGGAACTTCTACAAGGATGCGGTGGCATATGAATATGTGACTAAAAAGCTGTTAAATCCTCATCCTTGAATTTTGTTATGAATGTTACTAAACAAGTGTAGTCATGCCCTACTGGCATAATTAGAATTTTTTATGCTTGTTCGACTGGCATTTTGGAAAATGGCATCTAAAACCACTGGTCCCGTACATGGTAATATATATCTAACTTCTGCTAACTCTCTTATAGATTATTTAAATGACTTTGTTGGCTAGACAAGTAGTTTCTTTTTTTTTTTTTTACGGGTGGGAAACTCATGTCCGCCCGGACACGATCGAGCCACGGCACGGGCAGTGTGGGACTCAGTGCCACTTTCGTGACACCGCCTACCCACCAAAACCACCTCATATGAAAATCTGTGTGTGTTTCCCCTGGAACTGCTTTGGCATTACTTCGGGAGGAGACACTGTATTACGATGGTTGATCCTAACTTCTCCGTGTTTTTATTTCCGGTTTTGCAACCCCTCCTTCTTCTCCTTCCTCTGCAACAGCCGTCTATATTCAGGGCATCTTGTTATCTCAGCATTGTGTCCATCCGAGTTACAGAGATAGCATTTTTGTAAATTTGTACAGTCTTTCTTGAGATGGTCTTGTTGACCACACTTGTGACAGAAAATATCGGTGACCTTCTTGTTACATCTATTTGCTATGTGTCCCACTCTGTGACAGCGGTAGCATTTGGGAAGAGTCTCTATCTCCCTAACTCTCCATCTGTTCCAACCTGCGCCTTTTATCCTCTTTGAGGTTAACAATTTGGCTGCAGTTTCCATAATAGTCAGAAAAGCATGTAGTAGTAGTAGTAGTAGTAGTAGTAGTAGTAACTAGGGGGCGGCCCAAGACCTGGCGAGTAGGCCCAATCGGTCCCTTTTTACCTTACCCCAGCCCAGCCCCCTAGTCCACCATCTGTACCGCTTGTACGGTTCCTATTCTCTTCACGAACCCAACCCAAGTAGTACAAAGACATATCAAATGATAGAAATTCTGCTCCCAGGGAGTCAAATTCTCTCGTTACTATGCATCTCATTGGTCCAAATCTTAGATTTAAATCGGTTTCTCTCACTTTTGCCCGATAATGATCGAAAATAATTCTCTTAGTTAAGACCAATAGAATTACTTTCTATCATCGGGCAAAAGTGAGAGAAACCGATTTAAGCCGAAGATTTGGACCAATGAGAAGCATAGTAACGAGGGAATTCGACTTCCTGGGGGAACGGAACGGTCCTCTCCCTTAATGTCGACCAATAATAGGCTTTGAAGCGATCACGAGTTATCCAAAACCTATCCGACCGCGATCGAACCTCACCCGATTGCCGCGTATAGAAAGAACTTTCCTACATTTTCATACATCTGCCTCCGGACCAGGTGAATGAGCGCTCTTGAAAAACGAAAATCCGGTCAGCTTCTGAGCATTCTTATTGGTCGAAACGAAGGATGTGAACGTTCCCGTGCATGCGGCCTTTCCTACGAAATTCAAGAATCAGCCCCCTGAGAGCAGAATTTCTATCAGTTCGAGAATAAGAGCACAGGACGTCTATTTTAGGATCTTCGACGTCTTAAGGACATCCTTAGGCATCTTTTGTTACAAAACCGGATGTCTATAAGACGTACGTTCCAGTATGTCTAAAGGATGTGGGCACAAATCTAAAGCATTTCTGCGGACATTTCCGAGACTTTTTGGTAGTTGTTTGGGAAACCATTTTAAACATTTTCAGTAAATTTTTTATTGGTCATTACCAGGACATATTCGGGACATTGAAACTAATGAATATAATAGTAAAACTTTAAAAGTACATTCATATAAACATATTTTTAAAAGAAACTTTCAAAAAGTAAAATTATTTTCAACCAATTGTCAATTGTGAAAGAAAGGAAAACAACCTCAAATTTTTTTTTTATTAGATATATCAATTTCTTATCTAACTTCGTCAACTACTTAAAACACAAAAATAAAATATATAATGATAAATAGCGTGACATTTATAAGCTCTGTCAAAACCAATACTAATTAATGCAGGATTTGGTTTTCTGCTAGTTTTCAGTTTTT
The DNA here is from genome assembly GCA_963921995.1 of Oxystoma pomonae. Lineage (NCBI taxonomy): Eukaryota > Metazoa > Arthropoda > Insecta > Coleoptera > Brentidae > Oxystoma > Oxystoma pomonae. The sequence continues at coordinate 40,612,237 of OY998165.1, forward strand.
CAATAAAATTATTTTGTAGACTGTTAAATATTTTTTCAAGAGAACGGCAGAGCTCGGCCTCAAAACTCAAAATTGGCGGAAAACATCCTGAAGATGTCTTATTATTTTTATCCTTCACTGGTCCTTAATCGGCCGTCCTTAGGACGTCCGCTTCGGAACCAGGACATTCGGACCTAAATGGGACGTCCTAAGGATGTCCGGTACTGCTTGAAAAATAAAATAAAACAAAAGCATAAAAACTGCAAGACCAACACAGATGTATCATTTGAAGTTATTACTCCATCTTTCGGATAAATCACAAAGTTATTCAACTGTTGAAGTTTACAATGGCGACGCGAAGCCACGCGTTATACGAAAAACTCACGTTTATTCGATGCGAGGCGCCATATCGATATCGAACGTTGATTGTAGCGTTGCAACGCTATATGGCATCGCTAATGGTTGTTAAACGTTTTGCTAAGAGATGGCGTCGTTTTACGATATTACCAGAAAAAATAAATTGTGTCGAGTTGCATACCATAATAAAAAGGGCAGTGAGTGAGCATAAAAAATAATTTTTTGGATTTTATTATAGTTTTAAGAGAAGACTCCAAAAACATGGTGTGAACATGCGCATGTAGCTTTGGACAAATTAATAGATATCGCTTACATTTTTTTCTGTTTGTGGCCCATTCTCCTAGATTGTTCTTAGCTATGTTCAATAAAAATTAGCTAAGTAGTGATCATACGTTTTCTGCACATAGAAGTCAAGGAATTTAAGTACTTAATTTATGAAAAAAATTATTGGGGGTAACTTGTAGTATGCGGACTATAGCTAGAGCTTATTTCAGTTCCATCGTCGGTCGGAGCAAATGGGGATACTTTTTATAAAAATGATTTGTTGCGTAGAGAGCAAAGAGTGAGAGAATAAATCTGAAAAGAAATTTTCCGCGACCAGGATTTGTCCCCGGGACCTCTAGAATACCCATTGTATTATTAACCAGACTGAGAAGGCGCGACAACCTGCGCGAACGGGCTAATCGTAATCGCAGCCATGTTAGCGAACAGCAGAGTTGGGAGATTGGTTGGTTGAATTTGTCCGTGTACTTCCGTTTGCATTTCAATTTTAAATCGCATTTAAACTAAGAAAAAATTACATTTTGTGCAAATCAATCTTTTATAATACTGTCAAGAATTTTAAACATAATGTATGGATCAACTAATTTTATCAACAACTCCGAAATTATTTCTTGACATATTTTAAATTCGTTTTGAAATTTTGATGTAATCGTTGTTGTTTACATTCAGCAGAATATTTAAAGAAACACTTTTTTTGGTTTTTGGTTTATTCGGCTACCGATTTTAAATCATTTATGATTTTTTTGCGATGAATGAAATCGTCATCAAAATATTCTTCATGAAAACATAACGAAAAATAAAAACGTCGTGTGAGGTTATGAATCCCAATAAAAACTTTGTTATGGAGAATTGAGGGCAAAATATTGGTCGCTATGGTTTGTGACTAAAAAACAAACATAAACAGACTTATAATTCAATGTTTGTAAGTACCTATCTCAGAAACATAGTAATTTCCTTGAATAGTTAAATTAGGTTTAACAAGAAAAACAGTGATAATAGTGTGCGTTATGAGAAAAGTTACGACTATTGCAATGAACTATTCCAATTATGTATGATACTTTATTGCAAGTATTTTAAAACTAAAAATCATAAATAAAGTAGATATACCTTCTTTTTGACATTTGACCTTATAGGGTCTCACGATTAAAAAGCTATTTTTTCTTCGAATAAGATGAAGGGTATCTTGTCAAACAAAAAAGTTGGAGGGTGACTTGTCAAACAAGTTGTAGACACTACGCCTGAAGAAGTGAATCTGTGGATCTGGTATTAGACTTTTTTCATATCATGCACATAAGAGCACCTGAGAAAAAAACCTCATTCAACACCATCACCAAATGATACTAGATAAAATGGTGGAATCACCGGATCTTAGTAGCCCAGCAAACACAAATCGTCGGCATTGAATCGGGCCAATATCGACAACGTCGGCAGTGTGTCGGCATCGGCGACTACACTCTGGCCCGATGTTGGTCAGATTGCGATTTTCAGTTTTCGGTCAATAATCGGCAATTGACGAAGGTCCACATTACTACGGTCGACTTTATGCCGACACCACTTTAGGACCGACGATGGTCCCATTGGAACTTTGTTTAATCGGTCGAAAATCGGCAACTGACGATGGCCCGATTTACTATAGTCGACTTTATGCCGAAGACCACTTTATTTGCTTTAGGGCCGACGCCGCGACGGTCCGATTGGAACTTTGTTTAATCGGACGAGAATCGGCATCTGACGATGGCCCGATTTACTATAGTCGTTATTAGGCCAACGCAAACCTTATCTGCTTTAGGGCCGATGATGGTCCGATTTGAACTTTCTTTAATCGGTCGAGAATCGGCAACTGACGATGGCTCGATTTACTATAGTCGACTTTATGCCGACGACCACTTTATCTGCTTTATGGCCGACGATAGTCCGATTGGAACTTTGTTTGATTGATCGAAAATCGGCAACCGACGATGGTCCGATTACGTCACGTTAAAATTTTTAAACTGCTTAATAGTTTCTTCCTAGTATGTAGAGATGGCGCGAATGTCACTATGTTCCCTGTACAGTGGGAGATAATATTATATATATATAATGAGCAAAGATATTTGAAAATTAGAATGCGGACTTGACCAGATGGTGGTACTTCTCTACAAGATTCTCCTCTTCTGCTACTTAAACCAGCCTGGCTGGTTAAGCACCCGCATTATCGAAACTTTGTGGTTTGGCAATATCGGGCGGCTTTAAGCTACCACCGACGGACCTCTGTTAATCGCCGACGTTGGAATGCTTTAGGAAACCAATGTCGGACTTGAATAGTTTACCGACGTCGGACCGAGACCATATCGGACCTTAATCGTACGGCGACGGTATGCCGATGTCGGCAAAAAGTAAAATTTACCATTGGTCCGACGGCGGGCTACAGTCTAACGTTGCGTCGGCAAACACACATTGGGCCTACATCGCAAAGCGGATAAAAAATACTGCTGGTCCGATGTCGTAAATCGACGTCGTGCCGATGACGACAAATTCGGCAATCGACATCGGACCGAAGAAAGCCCGAGGGAACCGTGTTTGCTGGGAGTAGTGCTTTTGACTTGAAACATTATCCCTTTCCCATTCAGCATAAACTGGAACAAGTATAACAGATAAATCCAAACAAACAAACAGGGTGAGTCTGATTTTGGAAAATTAACCAAAGGGGTAATCTAAAGGGTCAAAAGCATTAGTAGAATCTGGTGATTTCACTCCATTTGGCACGTTTACCAACTGATATTAGAGAGTGGGGAGGAATCACCCTTTTGTTGGTTTTCCAAAATCACCCTACTTTTCCATTCCTTCTTGGACTTTTCCATACTTGCTTCATGAAAAAGTCAAAATTTTCATTGTTAGAAAAAAATTATTTTGCTTGAGGATGAAATGTCACAGGATCAAGGAATATAAATTAATGAAGCAAGTTAATGAAAACAGAATCAATTTAAAAAACTTTTTTTATTATTTTACATTAAACATAAACATATTTACACTGCCTGAAATGAATATCTATTAATGGCTAAATAAAATCAGTTTTGTAAGTTTTCTCCTTATATTTTTGCCCTGAGCTGTGGTTGAAAACAAAGCCAGATAGAATTTCTTTCGGAATGTCTAGAGCAGATTAATTTATGCTTGGACCACTGCCACACTTCTGGATCTAAACCAGCTGCCCCTAATCATAATTTACGCAGAATCTTCTTCAGGAAATCTAAAAAAAAAATTGTCCAGTGTACAATAGTACATTTCATAATACAGTTTCACAAAACAAACTAGAACAGCAACATTCTTAAAATAAAAAATAGTTTTATTCTGAATATTTATTTTAATCATTTCTTTTAGTGATACTGGCTTTACTCCCAGACACACAGAAACATGACACACATAAAACCCTGTATTTATTAAATTTTAAAATTCTTGTTTTTTTTCTGATTTTTAAATTAAGAGAATTAAAAACCAAAACTTGAAACATGAACAATAGAAAAAAGTCACAAAATTAAATGAAATGAAAACAAAAGCACCGATGGGGCCTAAAGATACAGGTGTATAATTTTCTTTTAATTATAAAATAAATAAAAGCCAAACCAATTAGTTTGATCAAAAAAGCAAAGTGTATCGTTATTCAGTTCCGTTGCTATTGACAAAATGGGGAAAACGCATTTCTTTAGTCGTTTTTTAAAGATAATAAATAATTTCATAATGAACCTGTAGGATCGTTCTTTACTAAATACCTGCAGTTGCGCTCAGCACTTGCGATTCAAAATATTTTTTTTAATTTTTTTAACTTGCCGATAAAGAATCATGTTCAAAAAATGATTCTCTAAAGCTCACATGCCAAATAAGTGAATAACATTTAAGGTTTTTTTTTAGAAAGCAATTAAAAGCCAACTGTCAATTGTTTTTATCATTTTCTTATCTTATCTGAAACTGTCTGATTAAGAAATTTTAAATGTTCAAAGCTTCGGTTAAAAGCACAATGCACCTTACAATAATTATTTAAAATAAATGTTTCTACCATTTTTGATTTTTTATACCATTAGGGTCGCTAATCAGCATCCTACCAATATTCAAAAAAAAATTAATGCAAAAGGGGGTGCTGGGTTGTTTTATTACTGGTATTGTGTATTTTTAATTGTTTTGGATTGGTATGGATTTGGTTTAAGTTTGTTAAAAAGGCAAAATTAAAAAAGACTTTTTTTGAGACACTCAATCAGAATCACTAAAGAATTTTTATCAAAAACCAAAAATGGCACAAAAACTGTATACTAAATAATTACCCAAACTATACTTCTTAGGGCTTACTTTATCCAGCTTTTCCCTATACCTACATAAATTAAACAGCTGGGACCATAGACTTAGCTTTAACGCCGACTCCAATGCCAGTGCCAAGGACAACGTCGAGTTTAAAATTTAAATAAAGCTGGTTTTATACAAGAAACAAAATAACACTGTACTGCTATTGGTTTTGATCATCTGATCAAAAATACAGGTCCTTATTATTGACTGCTTTTATTTCTTATTTTCTTTTATTTCCTGTATAAACTTGTCCAAACGGCACCCTCTCGCTTGACAGGCCATTATATTATATTAACCTTCTTTAAGCTCTAAAGTCTCGTTTGAAATCACAAATAAAGTAATATTATATAAAAAAAACTGTATAATTCACTGCACAAACTAACAAAAACAAACTTTGACAAAATGAAAAAAAGTGTGGTTATAGGCCTTTAGAAAAGTCAGGCACAGAAATTTTGACATTTGGTTAGTTGCGTCTAACGAAATTCTGATCAATGCTGTCCGCTAATGGCGCAGAGCACCGAGTCGCACAAAAATTGGATGCGCACTCGTCGTTGCGCCTTCTCAGTCTGATTAATAATGCAATGAGAATACCAATCTAATCATAGACAAACTACTTGTAGTTTTAGACCTTTTTCTCTTATGGAAAAGCCTAGGTATAATTATTTCGGGGTCTAGTATTTTTTTTTTTAATGGATGGCGATAGTAGTACAAAAATTCTAAATTTGTCATATCTCTCCCTTAGCTCACGCCAGCGCGTAGAGGCGGATTTATTGATTTTTAGCCAACAACGGCAATGGCGTTTGTTGAGGTTATTTTTGTTTTTTTGAAAAGAAAGGAATTATTACAAGCCACAGGCTTTTATAGTGTACGATGAGTAAAATAAAGTGTAGTATGAGGTGTAGTACAATATAAAATTATAAAATATTAGAGACGACACCAGGATGGGGCAACCCAGAAAGAAAGGCAGGTAAGTTTTTTTTATTTTAGTAAATACCAAAACTGTTCAGAAAAATATTATAGCCCTGGTCAAAAAGTACAGCGAAGTTTTGTTTTACTCTGTAAAGAGGGACTAATCTTCTGTGTCTTTAGTGCTCCTGCTTATACATTAAAGCATTGTATGACAAGCTTATCATAACGTGATTAAAGTGAGCATATTTTATCTTATAAAATTTAAAATTTAAAGCAAAGAGCCGGCAATTTGGCTGAATAGGCGTGAGGCTAAAGAGTCGGCAATAATTATTTATTATGTGGTTTTCATATTTTTGTTTTTTTTAAATTTTTTTAAACTAAATTAACCCAACCTAACCTAAACAGACTCAAACCAACTAAATTAACCCATCCTAATCTAAAAAGACTCAAACCAACTTATTCAAAGCCAAAACAACCCAAAAAACACATTACAACCCATACATCTTTTTTTGGCTTGTTTAGGTTAAGGTTTGGTTAATTTAGTTTAAAGTGTGTTTTTTGTGTAGTTTTGGCTTTTAATAAGTTGGTTTGAGTCTGTTTAGGTTAGTTTGGGTTAATTTAACTTAAAAAAAAAGAAAATATGAAAAACACATAATAAATAATTATTGCTGGCTCTTTAGCCTCACGGTTATTCAGCTGAATTGCCGGCTCTTTAGACACTGCCTAAACAAAACCTGACTATCCCAGTAGTTAGAAGTCTTTACAGTACCTACCTTAAACTGAGGCTTAAACGGAAGTCAGGGTTAGTTTTATTAGTACCCTACAAAGTCTATCCATGGTATAATTAAATAACTATACTGTATTGCATATTTATATGTTTATATTGTTTTTTCAATTTTAAAGTTTTTATCACAATGGGTTTTAGCCTCTCTTTCTTTTTTCAATATGGAAGACTGATCCATTAATTTGGCCTAGTCTCCCTTAATAAAACTTTGGTAGTTTACCAAAACTGCTATGCTTTAGCTAAAACTAGGGACTCCTGATGATGGCAGCCTGAGCTTCTAAAACATGCCGGGTTTAAAATAAATTCAGTGGAGAAAGCACGGTGACCACCAGTCACAAAATCATAAAGAATCATAAAATTTTGAAAATTTGGTCATAAATTTATAAAAAAAATTACACCCCAGCTGGTGGTTACCCTGAGAACGATCAAGTTGTTTGATTTATTTACATTTTTACAAATTGAATGTATTCATAAATGTTATAATTTTAACTAATTAGCTAATGTTTGTTTTATATCTTTTTACAGTTAAAAGAAAGCGCTCTTTAATTCTTAATGAAGTCAATGCGCCCAGACAGGCTAATCTCACATCAAAAGCATGACATTTCTATAGGAAAGTTATTGATAGTAGTAAGCGATTGCATAAAATGATTAGTTATGTGCAATCATTCCAGAGAAAATTAGCACTCGCAGAAAATGCTTATTATGTGCCAGATTAGAGTACAGCAGCAGAAACCTAAAGCCAGAAGACTTACTTTAGAAGAAAAGATTCTCTCCCTCAGTATTTTTAAATCAATTGTTAAGACGTACAGGCTATTGTCTAAGATTTTTGCTTTGCTAAGTAAAAGTTAAATAAAAAAACAGGAGTAAACTTAATTATAAGTCATGATAATGATATTGACAATGAACTTATTATTGCCTTGTAGTATAAAAACAGTAAGTTGTTAAAACCAGGAACATACTTTAATTTTTTATTTGGCAAGACACAAACTTTATTATATTTTTTAGTCCCTAAGGTGACCACAATAATAAAGTTAATTATTAGGTGTTTGTTCTGGTGGTGTAAGCAAGTTAATAAGATTTGTAAGATTTTCTAAAAAGTCTAAAGAGAGGAGATTATTTTCTTTCTTGAGGCTTTATATTGAATTTTGTGTACTAAATTATTACCAAAGGCAATTATCCTCACAATTATCTGTGTAATAATTTTAACAATAATTATTTCTAGGTAATTTATTTTTTTTTTAAATAATTTTTACCTCGATTTTTACTATAAGGTAATATTTTATGTTTTTCCTTATTTTACCAGGTGATTCATTATATTGTTTACCTCCTCTTTACTCCCTTAGCATTGGAGGGATAACAAATGTTAAACTTTGTAAAAAAAATAAAGAAATTCTTGTATTCAACACTCCAATAATGAGTTAAGGCAGTGAAAATTATAATGAACCCTTGTTTTGTTTTTAAACCTGTATTTGGGAAATGTACTTCCATTTTTTTTTTAATTACCCATACTTATTTATCCTCTGTCTTTATCTTTTTACCCAATCTTTTATAAGTTAAATTCTCAATGAAACTATACAATAAAGGTTTTTGTATGAAATTAAAAGGCACAATGTTTTTTTCATAATATTTCATTTGGGTCAAAAGTGCACATTTGTCTTTTAAGTTCAGTGCGCCCAAAGACAAAAAAGTTTAAAAAATTCACAAAAACAGCAAATTTTGATTTATCTTTTAAACTTTTTGTTATGCCAAGAAAAATCAATATTACATTACACTTGTAAAGTGATATTGGTCCTCCATCTATTTGTGTTTCACTGAACTATTTCTATGTCGTGCGCAAAGGTCATAATTAGTTCTGTAGCACAGTACAGTAGATAACATTCTGGTCTGCCAGACAGACCGAACCCAATTTTTTTTCTATGAGTCTAATGCTCTACTAACTGAGCTATCGAGGACATGGGGGTTTGACTGGCTATTCGGAAATCCTTTCGTCCGATTCCTTTGTTAGTAGTGGGGAGATCTCTGAAGCCTACTGCGGCTTTAAAAACCTAGAGATGGTTTAAAGACAAGGGGCTAAACATTTATGATTATTAGTTGTACGAAATTTCTATTTATTTATCAACCAACGATACACGACATAAAGCGTTTTATTGGAGGTGTCAGATGGCGAATTTCCAACTAATAGTTTCATTCAATTTGAGCGCCCTAATAAATTTATAGAAAATATTTGTGGCCTAGAGAGCAAAGGGTGAGGGAATAAAACGGAAAAAAGTTTTTCCTCAACACCAGGATTTGAACCCGGGACCTCTAGAATACCACTCTAATGCTCTACCAACTAAGTTATCGAGGATATGGGGTTTTGACTGGCTATTCGGAAATCCTTTTGTCCGATTCATTTGTTAGTTATGGGGAGATCTTTGAAGCCTACTGCGTCTTTAAAAACCTAGATATGTTATAAAGACAAGGAGGTACACATTTACGATCATTAGGTGTCAGATGGCGAATTTCTAACTAATAATTTCAACTAAACATATTTACAAAATTAAGGTCAAATTTTAGCGCCCTAATAAATTTACAGAAAATATTTGTGGCGTAGAAGGGTGAAGGAATAAATCGGAAAAAAGTTTTTTCTCACCCAGGATTTGAACCCGAGACCTCTACAATACCAATCTGATGCTCTACCAACTGAGCTATCGAGGACATGGAGTTTTGACTGAGGTATCAGATGGCGAATTTCCAACAAATAATTTCAGCCAAACATATTTGCAAAATAAATATAAATTTATAGAAAAAATTTGTGGCGCAAGGGGCAAAGGGTGAGGTCTTGTGAGGTATCAATGGTAAATCTATTTAGATATTTAATATTGCTAATGTTGGACGTTGTTTGGAGTTTTAAAACATTTTAATTTTACTTGTTTGTACTAATTTGAAAAAATTATTGAGTAGAAGGGCAATTTTTAATGTTTTTCTGGTATTTAAGAAGGTCGCCAGGTAATATGCCCACATAACAAGAGTATTGCTATATTCCATGAATATTCTTGGAACATTTGGAATGTCCAAAACACATCGTGTTCCAATGGTCCACTTTTTTATTATTAACAGAATATTCAAAATGGATATAATTCCGACATAATTTTTTTTGGATATGTAGACGCGCTATATGTATTCAAAAATATAATGCTCAGATAACATCCATTCTGAATATTCAGTTAATAATAAAAAAGTGAACCGTTGGACATTCACAGAATATGTTTTGGACATTCCAAGTGTTCCAAGAATATAAAATATTCGATATGCCACGAACCTTTCTTTTTATTTAAATTGTCCTTTTTTACCCATTGCAGAAGTTTTTTTTTACAACCTGTATCTCGTTAATCTGTCTGATGTTTGAAACAAATCAATAGGCCTTTTTGGATCGGCATAAATTTAAAAAATATTTGAAGCTATCAGTTTTTAAAATTTCCTTTTTCCCCAGTTCTAGACCAAATATCTTGAAAACATTAATCTAATTTTTAAACCTTGAGTTACTATATATATTTACTACTCCATTCACTTAAGTAGTTTGTTTTAATGTTTGTCATTTTAATATACACGTGCAAAAATCACAGCTTTGGCAGTTGCTGCATTTTCGCCGAATATGAAATAATAATTAAATCTATATGTTGGTGGCGCCTTAATTTTTTACTGAAAACAATATTTTTGCCGAAATATAAAACATATTAATTTGACTTTGAATAACATAAGGATTATTTTATTACAAGGAAATTAGAACATTTACTATACTAGAGAATCAGGAAAGAGATCCTAAATAAAGTGTTTCTTTCTCGTTTAAACAGTATTTTATTTTAAATATCAAACTTAAACTGAGTTTGTGTTTTATTTATGAGACAAATTCGGATGCAGTCTCATGCAGCAGAAATATTTCTTTTTTGTCGTATAGTAAGTACCTATATAAACTTTAAGGCATTGCGGCAGCAAAAGCAAGCAAAAGTGGAAAATTACAGTCTCTTAAATTTGAATAATATTTTTGGCATGTTCTACGCAAATACAGCAATGGTTTAGAGTTTGGATATATAAACGCCTGTAAAAATATTCTGATGTACCTACATTTTCTTTTGCGGAGGAGCAAAGCCAGATTTTTGTGAAATGGCTAAAATCCACGAAAACTTAACCAACTTCTAAAATTCTGGAGCGATTCACGTATTTATATAGAAAACCACGGCAGTCCAAGCAACAGAAACAAAATAGAATATAAATTTTAGATTTTTTTCCCTTTTCCTATTGGTTAACTGGTCAACCCTTGTACGATGTAATTTTAGTACCGTTATCTACTTAATATCTTAATACTGACCTACAGAGAATAGAGATCTTTTGCACCTATAATTTTGATGCCTTTTTACTTTATCGCTTATTTCGGGCATGCGCAGTTACGCGGTAATAAGGAAATCGCTTACTAACCGATAAAGTTTGGCGCTACCTGCGGGAGAATTCTGTATCCCTTATAATTGACATGTTTGCCGACAGTAAAACCTTAAGTAGAAAAGCAAACAATTTAAATTGATTTTTGAATGCAAATATTTTCTGTATTCTTTTTAATTGTAAAGTGTCAATTTTTGTTTAATCATTTTCTTTGGCTAGAATTTCATAAGAAATTTAAAACATTGATTTGCACTGGCAACTATGACAAGTGATTTCGATCTGTTTATCGTCTCCCTTTTCTCTGTTGTATTTTTGAGTTTTTAAAGATCAATAAAAATTAAAATTCGCCGAAAAAACACAAGAATAAGATATTCTAAATGAAAGATATTATGGGAGAAATTATACTTCGATAGGGCACATCCTATAAAATACACCAGGTAGTAATACTTCGTAGCACGTCATGCGCAAGTTTTAGAGATAAGGAAAACATACCGCCATGGCAGCCTGCCTGATCTCTGCTAGGTACTTCAGTATACTTCTTGCGCTTATGCGACAAGTGAAGATGGTATCGCGCGCGCGAATTCTGAAAATACTCGATTAAAGAAAAAATGTAACAAAAGGAAACGTGAAAAGCAAATGGATTACCTAAAGAAGAAAATTACGAACCTGAAAAAGGACATGAAAAGGTAGCATCGTGTTCAAGATATAAGCAAACTGTCATTTTAAACAATGGAGTGAGACAAATATTATGCTTTTGGTTAATATTTTTTGGCATGGGTTTGTTTATTCTGTAAACACACATTTGTTTTTATTACGCATAAAAACTTAAACCCTGCATATTTTCTAAATTAGTCTCAATAAAAAACTCCATATGATTACTTACTAGAACATCGTTTCTCATATATTATATGTGGCGATGAATCTGATAGAACGAAATGATGAAAAGCAAATGGATTACCCAAAGAAGAAAATGAGGAAACTGGGAAAGGAAGCGTTGATTCAAGTAAGTAAGGCACATTGTCAGTTTTAAACAGTGGAGTCAGACAAATATTAGGCTATTGGCTAATATTTTTTGGCATGGGTTTGTTTATTCTGTAAACACAAATTTGTTTTTATGACTAATAGAAACTTAAACTCTGCATAGTTTTTGACTTATGCGGGCCATATTAGTCTCAATAAAAAACTCCATAATGTTAATAAAATCCGTTTCCAAAATATCACATTTTAATTTCCAGAATAATTATTATAACAAAATCCCTTCACCCGCCGTAATTTAACAAAAATTCTCAACCGAATTTTCCATGTGGGAGCATGACTGCCTAGCACACTATATCCTATATGCTGCACGTAAAAACAAATACTATCATATCTCACCTATAATCCTGATGCATGGTTTACTCTACCGGGTGTCCAATTTTCTAAGAAGATTATAATATGTTTACTTAAAAAAGTATTATTAGCACATCGTTTTTCATATTATTACATGTGACGACGAATCTGACAGTTCCTCAACTCGTCAGACACTAGTAGTTCCTCGAACTCTAGCATAGAGAGGTACCCCTTAGAAAGTATATTAGGGGGGACAGATTATAGTACATTGAGTCCAGAAATATCAGCAGAACTAGCTTGCAGATGGAAAAAGCATCTTTCTATGGGTACAAAACAATCTGCTCGAAAAATACAAAATCCCCGGAAAAATTGCCAAATTCTTCAAGGACCCATATTAAATCCAGGATGCTAGCATCCACAGAGCAAAAAAGAGATACGTAACTCTTGAAATTGTAAACCATTTTGGGAAAAGGTTTGACAGCCTTAGAGCGGGTTTTCTCTAATTTAACCTAAACGAAAAAGGGAGAGACGAAACACCTGATGAAAACCTTTAGGGTCTTGCCGAATCGGCGCAGTTGCTTTGCATTGACCACAATATTGTTTCATGCAAAAATATAATAAATTGTTACTGCGCAAAATCCAGATCTTTTCTTTTTTAGCGAAGGTTTTGTCAAAAATTGCAAAAATATAAAAAACGCGCGTAGAAGAAATGTTAGAGCTAAACAGTGAAAGAACGTATTCTTGTCGAATTTTTTTTTTCAGAAGAGTGGAATCAAATAACTCAAAATAAATTAGCTTTAAGTCAGACAAAAGGTTACAAAATTCCCTTTGTGGACAAACCTTTTTAAGTTTTCACCCCGAAAACCTCAAAATTTGCCAAAAATGAGTTAAAAATTTATTCGAAAAGCATTTATAAGTAGGAGCAGTTAAAACTGTTAATAACTGTCAAGATCAGTTTTTGTTAAGCTATTTTTTAAGACAGAACGGTAACAGAGGATTTTAGGTTTATCTTTAATCCTAAAAACCTACATAAAGTTCTTTAGCCCACTTCATTTTCAACTGGAAGATATTAGAGAACTTAATTACTAAAAACTGCTTCCTTGCGACATTAGATCTTAAAGATGCATATTTTTTAGTTCCAATGTTTGATGAATATAAAAAGTATTTAAGATTTTCTTTTCAAAACAAAAGTTGGATTCCAATGTTTACCATTCGGTCTAGCCGCTGCAATTTTTTGTTCCACCCTTTAGGGTTAGGTTTTTTATTAACAATTAAAAAACCATACACAACCGACTCAAGAGATACAATTTTTAGCATTTATCCTTAATGCAAAAAAGATGTGGATATATATATCGCACAAAAAAGAATAACAAAATAAAAACAGCCATTAAGATTATTCAAAGAAAAAAAAATAATAAAATAACAATTAAAGAGGTTTCGCAAATTATAGGAAGGCTAGCCTCGGTTTGTACAGAGTACGGCTTGTTGTACGTAAAAACCCTTGAGCGAGAAAAATATCGTGCCTTAAAGGCTAACAGGAACAACTATAACAAAAAGATGCTTGTTAGGTTCTTAGTTAAAAGTGAACTTGAGTGGTGGTTAAAGGACATACTATTTTACAGCCAAATTATAACATTAAAATTTTCTCCGATGCATACAAATCGGGATGGGGGCGTGTTGCAATGGAAAGGAAGCAAAAGGGAGTTTTTTGGCAACAAGGTGAACAGGAGAAACACATAAACATTCTTGAAATGAAGGCAGCTTTTTATGGCTTAAAAAGCTTTGTAAAAAACTTTAAAAAATTGTCATATTTTACTAAGAATTGATTGCTATTGGGAGAATGATGTGGCAGTGAGCTTAGGTATATTTTTTGTATTTGCCACGTACATAAATACGTTGGATAATCATATAGCGGACCAGAAATTTGGTATAAAAATTGTAGATTTATTTGCAAGCTACCTGAACAAAAAATGCCACCGGTTTGTGTCGTGGCTTTCAGTGGATGCATTCACAATAAATTAGAAAAACCTTCATTCTTATATATTTCCTCCTTCCTCACTGGGAAAATTTACTAATCTATATGCTAAAAAGTAAGCAATGCTTACAACATAAGCTTGCAAGTTTGCACTTTTTAACATATAGATTAGTAAATTTTCCCTTAAACAAAAAAAGATTTGAAGCAGAAAAGAATAGGATTAGGAATATAGCTGGCAAAAACGGTTACGACGAAGGCTTAATAAATAAGCTGATAAATAGACATTCTTTTCAAAAGACCTTTCGGAATTCTACCTTTTTCAGACAAAAAGATACCTGCGACTCAAAATTTGTATCAATTCCTTATAATCCTAATTATACGAAAGGATTACACAAAGTATTTAATAACACCGGTCTTAAATTAGTATATCAATCTGGTAACACAATAAGAAGCTTACTAGGAAATCCCAAGGATAAAACTACAGTTCTAGAAAAAAGTGGAATTTACGAAATTAGTTGCATGGATTGTGACAAAAAATATGTTGGCTAAACGAGACGCTCTATTCAAACACGTTTTAAAGAACACTTAGCACACTTAAAATACGGAAGAACAGAAAAGTCAAGTGTGGCCGAGCATGCTTTTGAAAACAATTATAGATTCACATTAGATAACCTAAAACTTCTAAAATGTGTACCAAACAAAAGACTTTTGAATGCATATGAAAGTATGGAAATCATTAAATCCAGAAATAGTTTAAATAAAGATAGAGGACCCATCCCGTTTAGTACAATTTATTCTTTGGTTGAGGGGAGATAGGATTAAAAATCGTGATCAATCACAAATTATTAGTCTTATCTCCGCCCACTAAAGGATTGTATATAAGATAGAGCGTAGATTAATTTAGTTCATTGTTTATCGTCTCCTGATGATGCTAACGTTGTTAGCGAAACGCGCGTCGAGTGCAAAAAAGTGTAGTTTTGGTTTGCGGAAAACAATCATAATTTTGTTTTAGTTCTATTTGTGTTTTGCCATTGTATGTTGCATACAGAAAACAAAACGATTTCGAGGAACAGAGGATACACTTATTTTAACAATTAAAAAGCCTCATAAGACCGCTACATCCCAAAGCATTAGCAAGTGGATTTAAAGAGGTTTAAAAAACGCAGAAATAGAATCAAATTTTAAAGGACATAGCACAGGACATAGGGTATCTCCCGTAGCATTAAGGCTTGGTGTATCAATCAAAAGTATTAGAAAGGCTACGGGATGTTCCGAAAAAAGGAAAACGTTCAATCGATTTTATAATAAACCTTTAATTTCAATTGATTTTTAAGCTAATTATATTAAAAAATACATTTTAAACACATTTAAATTTTAAACCTTGTGGTTTCCTTATTATTATTTAACTTTTTAACTAATATCGCCATATTCTCTAAACAACTACCTAGTGTATCTAATAGGATGTGCCCAATCGAAGTATAATTAAGGATTAAACGACTTACCTGTAAGGAAGTTTGATCCAAATTATACGAGATTGGTCACATCTTATTAGACGCCCTCCCATTTACATATTCATGTATTTTTCATGCAATTTATTTACGTACTATTCAGGAAAGCTTTAGAAGTATACTGAAGTACCTAGCAGAGATCAGGCAGGCTGCCATGGCGGTATGTTTTTCTTATCTCTAAAACTTGCGTATGACGTGCTACGAAGTATCACTACTTAGTGTATCTAATAGGATGTGACCAATCTCGTATGAGTTGTATTGAACTTCCTTATAGGTAAGTCCCTTAATCCTTAATTCTTTTTGTAAAACTTTATAATAATAGATAAGCGGCGTGCAAAAACTAAAAATGCTGTCTTAAAAATAACGTTACCTACGTCACAACACGTTATTAAGCGATAAAGTCACCTAACGGGGATTTTTTATAAGATGTGCAAAAGGTCTCTAATGTGCAGCCTAGGTCTACACGAAAAAATCTTGTAATTTCTTTAATTTGATTTGTGTAAGTAAAAATTGAGTCGACACCATTGTGTATAAAATCTACACAAACGAGTGTAAAATAAATATACAATAAAATCGAATTTTGTTACACAATTTTGTGACCAGTTACAATTCGCGTAATTTTTTTTTTTCTGCTGAAACACAAAATTTTGCGCAGAAGTTCCTTATATAACGTCCTAAAAAAAGGATGGGGCTAATTACGGGTGAAATTTTTTATGGAAACTCGACATTTTTGAAGTTAGAAATATTTAGCACACGGCTAATTCGCTATTTTCCTAAGTAAAGGACCGTTTGTAAATTACGTAACGCGTTATAGGTGCATTATAAGGAGGAGAAAAAGGTTCAAAATTTTTGAAGTTTTGCAATACGTAACTTAGGAACGACTCCTAACGAGTGGCGGAAAATCTAATTTTTTTAAGCACTAGGAAAATTCATATTAAAAATTGAAGAATCAAGAAATGTGCATTTTTTTATAACAATTTATATCTATTTTAATAATGCATCCAAGTTTACCGTTAGTTTATAGCTACTCATTGATATTAGGGACGTATCGGTACCCAAATTTGGCATAGTCTGACGTTAATAAAGTCGGCACTACTTTTGACACTTTACTACTTTACTGTTATGAAATGGCTGGAACAAATCCTCGTAGTTTCACTTAAATTTTCACGGTTAAGTGCTTTTATCCAACTGTAAAGAAGTATCACAGTTATTAGGTACTTATCGATACATCC
Organism: Oxystoma pomonae; assembly: GCA_963921995.1. NCBI lineage: Eukaryota > Metazoa > Arthropoda > Insecta > Coleoptera > Brentidae > Oxystoma > Oxystoma pomonae. The sequence goes on from OY998165.1 coordinate 40,629,319, forward strand.
CACATAGCAAATCATGGTTATGTATATACATTTTGTCATATCCTTACTATATATAGCATATATAACTGTATGAATATAAAAAGGCATATATTTTTAAATATCCATGGGATGTTTAAATTATATATTCATTTCATGGATATTCATAGAGCTGCATCTACGGTATATTCTACAAAAAAATATACCATGCAAAAAGAAATAGTAAATATCCAATGGATATGTAACAAATGTATCTATAAGAAGGTATAAATTTAGTCTTGGGATGGAAAATTCCAGTAAACTGAGAGGAAGCAACAATTTTAGTTAATAATTTTAGTTGCAAAATTAATACACCATAAATGCGCAGATTTCTTAATAACTCAATGAATAAGTTTAGCTATACAACGAAGCAACGCTACTCACTGGCGTAACTAACTCTCTGATTTAGTGGGGGGTGGCCTAGGGGGGCATAGCTAGTGCTTGATAGTCAGGAATAAAAGACAGTGATGTTTTTCTCAAAACTGTTTAATATTTTGTATTATTACCTTAACTTAAATTAAGCGCAACTTTATTCAACTCAACTCGGCTGTTTAATATAAATTGACTTAAATTAACCGAAACTTCCCGGTCTTTTGTAAATATATTTCCAAAACGTGGTCTGCTGTAATATCTTCTTTAATTAAATCATTCTCGATGTTAATAATTGATCCACTAGGAAAACGGGTTTGACCCATTGTAGTTCTGGTTCAATATTTTATTCTACGCATAGCAAAAAGACCTAGCCGAACTAATAGGAAGAAAAATAGCAATCTGAATTAATTTTTAGAGGTTTGGACAAAAGTCTTGTCTAATATACTCTTTGATAGATTTTAAATTTATTTCTAAATTTTTACAAGTAATCAAATTTTTTACTACCAAGCTTCAAGCATAGATACATTCACACCTGTAATCGTAGAGTAATTTTCAATAAAATCGTGACTTTCTTTGGTGTTTAACTTAAATAAAGTATCTACCAATTTGGCAAATGGCAAGTTTAAAAACCTCTCCCTAAAATTAGCTGCAAAATTATCCATTATTTGGTATTGGATGTTTATTTTCCAGTGTTCTAAGCATCTTACATCTGACGTCAATTTTATCGCGCTGTCATGTCCAAAAGTGTTTTGATACTCTGATAGGTTCTAAAGAAATAACATGTTTATCGGCGAATGTTATCAAAGCTGTTTCCAGTTTCTGCTAGAGATTGTAGCGTTCCATCTATTATTATTAAATTTTCTTTGCTGAGAGTAGCATCTTACTCCGAAAATTCTAACTCAAAACGTTGATACGTAATAAAACAGAGTGTTGAATGTGCAGGCAAATGCAAAACTCGGCTTTTTTAATACAGGCTAATAGTCCAACAGCTTCAACGGCACGTCTATCCTGGTTATCAGTTACTTCACTTTCTAGTGCCAGTCAGACTTATTTCATCAAACCCATTCAATAACAAATTTTAAATTTAACAGACCTGTGTTTAATCGAACCATTGTTCACCAATATCAAAACTCATTCAATATCAAAACTATAATTTTTAATAAAACCCGGAATTTGTCAAACCATCATTTATTAAAACCGGATTTCATCAAACTGGTTGTTTATCAAAAAAATATTTGCTAAATTTATAGCGCATTCGCAAACAATACGCGGCGTTTCCATGCATTTGTCGTTCTATAAAAGTATTCACAGGTAGTGTTCAATACTTTGTGTATAGATGTCGCCACCTGCGTCTGCGGCCTAGTAATTTTGCCCCTCTCTTCGATCTGATGACGACACAAAGATAGCAGCTGATTCTTGTCCGCCATTTAAAAATTGCATGAAGACTTAAAAAATTAAATTAACTTTTCATATTTTCCTTTTTTTATAAAATTTTGTGTATAAGAAAATATAATTTATTTTTGGCCTGCGTGCCTTGACCTTTCACCAAATAGAAACTAAGATTATTAGTTGGTAATTTATTCCGTCAAAAAACTCCCTGAGTTGGAGTTCGTGTTCGTAGTTCAGAAATTAGATTTTTCCTGTTTTGGAAGCTATTTTATTTTGTACTTGATTTTCGCCAGGCATTTTTGGGAGACTGATTATTTTGTTATTTAGAAGGAACGACTTGTTGTGTACTACATGCAATAAATCTGATTGCAAAACTATAAGGTGCCTTTTACTTTTTACTAAAAAACGCATAAATGCAGCTACCTATGACGATAATAATGTAAGTAATATCACACAATATTTAATTAGGGCCAAAAGAAAGGGAATGATGAAAAAATACAATTTTTATTACAAAAATTTATGCAAAAATAATATAACCCCAAATGTCATCCAGCAAAAATAATAATAATAATAATAATAAAGAAAGCAGGCTGATATCTTAAATAAAATAAAATTAAATTACTATACCGTGTTTATTCTAGAGACCGTTTGCGCGTCCGATTAATGCAAGTATTACTGGCGAATGCGCTATCATTTTAGCAAATATTTTCTGATAAAGCACGAGTTTGACGAAATCCAGTTTTGATAAATAATGGTTTGACAAATTCCGGGTTTTATTAAAAATGGGTTTTACAAATTACGAGTTTGTTATTGAATGAGTTTGATGAAATAAGGTTCAGATCAAAAATTGGTTTGACGAATTGCATGATGATTTTGAATGATTTTATAATTGAACTTTCTTTTATTTAACGGGTTTGATTTTGCACATTCTGATAAACCGTGGGCGTCCTCCCAGAGGGTGTGGACCTTCAAGATATTTTTTAATACATTTAGATTATGTACATGCTGTAAATTTAGTAGTATTAGTAGTAGTAGTAGTAGGTAAGGGGCGGCCCGCAGGCATGGCAATTAGGCCTCTCCATGGGCCCCTTCTGCCATACCCTATCTCGCACCCTTATCCTCCCACGCCCTCTACATATCCTGCCTCTCTCTCTCCGGGCCTTCCTGCCTTCCTTACGAAGGTCAGCGCGTCATCTTAGAGAGTGTAGCTCCTTCTCTTCTATTGTGGGGGCACCCCACGTCTGCTGCCTCAATTTGGCGTATCCATCACACTCTCCTATCAGTTACACGGCTGATTCCTCCGCCCACCCACATGCTGGGCAGGCGGAGTCGTCCAACACTCTGATGCATGTCAAGTGCTTACGCAGGCGATTATGCCCTGTCAGCATAATTCCTACTAATAGTCCAATGTCCTTGCGAGTTTTCCCAGGAGCCATTTAGTTCTGGCTGCGTCTGGTCCACTCACGAACAGTTTGGATTTTCTGCACTCTCGCTCTTCCCTCCAGAGCGCTTATTCTTGACCGACCGTTAGGTGAAGTGAGCGAAATTCCCCGTACAAAATGGTGGTGAAAAAAGCTCACCTCACCTCATGGTCGTTCAAGAATAAGCGTCCAGGACGACTTCAGTTGATCGCTCGCCCATTTATTGAGCTCGTTCTGCACCTGTTTTCTTGTGATTCCCAAGAGCTGTTCCGGTCCAACATATTGGGTTTCGGCCCCAGCTCTGGCAAGTTTATCTGCCTTCACCCAATAGACACTTAAAGTTAATTTTCGGGTTTATCGGCATTCGTATCCTTATCTTTATCGAGTCGACCTATGGAGCAGGTGTACTTTTAAACTAATGGCGAATGCGTGACAGCTTCAGCTGATCAAATGCGTCAAAACATCGTTTCGTATGCAGGGACGGTCGTAACGACTCCCTTATCGTACCTAATAAGGTTTTCGCTATTTCCCATTTTTCAATGAATTTAAAAAGTATTGTACTCAAATCGTTTTTTGAAAAATTGTCTAATTTGTTCTCATAATTGTTTTTAGTTTGCCACCTGTTGACTACGACTTTATTTTAACAAAATATTTTTTAAACAATTAAATCATAAATTTTTAAACAATTAAATCATAAATAAAATCAGATTACAGAATAATATGATGATGATGATTAAACACAAAAAAAAACTATTACCTACTGTAATATAAATATTTTTTGAGTAGCAATAGATTGAAAGTTAAAAAACGCCTTTTCACAAATAAGTTGAAAATGGGCATTCCCCCGTTTTCCTGTCTACCCTTCATCTATTGATATTTAAATTTACTTTTTCTTGGATGGATGTTAGACTAACTATATGCGCATGCACATTATTTATGTATAATGTTACTGTTTTTACTGTTAAAAATATTGATAATTTGACAAGGGGTGCTTAATGTAAAAGAGATATTTATTTATAAAATAGTAAAGTCAATAAAATGCTTTGGAAAATTAAGTGCAATAAACAGATCTTCTACGCCTATGACTCCATACGGCAAACCAAACGCGAGCTACAGTATATGCCACCCGAAATTTATCCACATTGATTGACGTCAACTCTCAACGGGAATTTTCAGTCTCCCTAGATTTTTGGCCACACTGATCACAGTATGGACAGGGCCTCATTCAGAAAATTTTCGATTTCGTTTAGTTTAAATTTTATTAGCAAGTTTCTGAACCATTTTTTTGGCATTTTGTTATTGTTATCGTAAGACAATTCACAGTGTAATAGATATGGCCAAGGCAGCAAGTGTTGATTCAATACATAAACTTAAATAGTGCGGAGCACAATATATAGGCAAATAGCCGCAAGAGTAGCAAGATCGATAGAAATCTGTTTCGTCACAATTCCCTCTAATATTAGGAAGTAATTTGTTATTTTAAATCTAAAAATTGCAAATTCGTAGCAGCCTCCAAAATTAGAAAACATTAAGTTTATTATTACAAGCTTTTATTTAACTTCACCTCTATTATCTATATATGTTTCTATGTTCGGGTAAAAATCTAGCAACTCAATTTTGACTAACTTGTAGTCCGATTGAATTCAAACTTGGTACGCGATTATAGTTCCGGTGACAATACAATAATATGGTAATGTTAGGCATTCCCTAGGGGGAAGAAAACGCGTAAGTTTGTCCGATTTCACCCAAAATTGGTATACATGGGTTTGTGGGGAAAGGAATACGAATTTTAAAAAATCAATATGGCGGATTCAAGAAGGACAATTATTGGTCATGTTTTGCTTACCAATTTTCACTGACTTATACCCATCCGATTGTCTTCATATTTGGTATGCGTTTATAGTTCCGTTGACAATACAATAATATGGTATTACCAGGTACTCACCTCACGAGGGATACAGGGATTTTTAGGGAAGAGGATTATGAGTTTTTTATCAGAATTGAAAATTTCAATATGGCGGATTTAAAATGGACGATTAAGGGTACAAATCTAAATATTAAAAAATAATTTTATAAAAGAAAGCTTTTCAAATACACTTTTATATAATATAAAGGTCACTAAAAAGTAGAAAATAATTTTTAGCATTCTGATATCATAATAATAAAAGCGATGGCCGTAAATTAGGTCGAGTTGGGTTTAATTTACTTACCCTTGCATTTCTCTGCATTATAGTGAATTCAGATTCTTGCGAACAATCACATAATCAATAACATTCATTTTTCGAGTCAACATGGCCAAACTTTCTATAATGCTTGGATTGAAAAGCTTTTTTTTATATAAAATTATTTTTTAGATTTGTACTCTAAAATCGAACAAACTAAATCTTTTTCCCCCTCCACTTTCCTCGTTAGGGGGAGGCAAGTACCTGATAATACCATATTAATATATTGTCACCGGAACTATAAACGCATACAAAATTTGAAGACAATCGGATGTGTATAAGTCAGTTAAAACTGGTTAGCAAAAGATGACCAAAAATCTTGAATCCGTCATATTTAATTTTTAAAATCTGATCAAAAACTCGTTTTCCTTATCCCCAAAAACCTTCGTATACCAATTTTGGTTGATATCGGACAATCTTAGGTTTTTCCCCCCTCCACTCCCCTCGTAGGGAGAGAGGGGGTGCCTAATAATACCAAGTTGTTGTATTGTTACCGGAAATTTAACCGCATACCAAATTTAAAGACAGGTGGATGTGTATAATTCGGTTAAAATAGGGTAGCAAAACACGACAAAAATCGTTCTTGATGAATCCGCCATATTGAATTTTCAAAATCTTATCAAAAATTCGTATTCCTTATCCCCAAAAACCTCCGTATATTAATTTTGGTTGACATCGGACAAACTTAAGTATTTTTCCTCCTGCACTCCCTCGTAGGGGGGAGGGAGATGCCTAATAATACTATATAATTGTATTGTTACCGGAACTATAAAATCATACAAAATTTAAAGACAAACGGATGCGTACAAGTCAGTACAAAAATCGTCCATCTTGAATCCACCATATTGAATTTTTAAAATCTGATCGAAAATTCGTATTCTTTATCCCCAAAAACCCCCGAATACCAATTTTGGTTGAAATCGGAAAAACTTAGCCGTTTTCCCCCCTCCAGGGGGTGCCCAATAATACCATATTATTGTATTGTCACCAGAACTATAATCGCATACCAAAATTGAGTTGCAAGATTTGACCCGAAAATATAAACATACAATACATAGAAGTAAACTTAAATAAAAGCTTGTAATAAAAAATATGTAAAATATAAAGCCGGTCCAGCATTTTTAAACGTCTTAATTGAATTTGCATTCATTAATTTTTGGGTGACTTTGCTCACCAGTCTGGGTCTCTTTCAGGCATATTGGGTCAGCATCGCGTTTTCTTTATTATGTTCGGTGTACAAATAAAAACGAATATCATGGCTGCCTTAACATGTATATTACATAATAATATATTTTTCATCCATAAAGTATCTCTGGCATCTTGCTGTTTCACTCTGGTTCATTTGATTGATATAAAAGCATAATATAAGGGGTTATTCGGAGTCGCCCGTGGGGGCGTTTTATTTTGGCAACTTAAAAATCTGGTTTTTGTTCTATGGAAAGTTTTGTCTAAATAAAAATGGAATGGACTGTAAGTGGGCGGGCTTCAGACGAAAATGGGTTTCTACACACATTCTTTAGATGGCCCATTTACTTCTTAACCGGACTCTATTGATGGCCATTATAAAAAAATAAATGTTACCTGGCTTATATGAAAATTCGATTTGAACGTTCCGATAATTCCCTAATAAATATTTTTATTTTACTTAAAATGCTATTGATAGGCGCTAGGAATAAATTAGAAAACACGGAGAGTGAAAAATTAGAAATTAAAAGTTTATTGGCATGGATTTAAATGCATATTGTGGAAATTTAAGTGAGCCAAATTGCGCAAATAGGAAAGCCTTAAATAATTTTACGGCACTTGTGATTTATTGGTTTTTTTATATCATCTCTCTTTGCACAGCTTGCTTGGTTTTTTAACTTTCAAAGTTTATAGAGATTAAGGCATTGTCTGGAAAGTTATAAAGCATTTTTTTGTTAAAAGACGTCACAAGTCAATAATAGTATAAAACCTCAATATTTAAGGCTTGACAAAAGTTTACATAAGTTTTAATGCGAAAAAAATTTCAATCGATTTGGATACATACGAAATTTCATATAAATAAACCACCAAATGGGTAATTGCTTGATGGTCAAAATTTAAAAAAAAGTGTTGTATTTTTTTGACCAAAAAGTTTGCAAAATTGTAAGTATGAGTGAAGACAAATGGAGAAGAACTTGCGTTCTCTTAAAAATTAAAGTTTCTCTTTGTAAATGATATTTTATGGACCATACCGCCTCTATAAAGAGTTTTCGATGGATGAATTTTGGTCCAATATGAATTTTCACTTAATTGTTAAATGGACCACTAAAGGTAACAGCCGGTAACTTTTTGTCTAACTTGAGAATACCTCAGACTTCACGAATTGTCCATTAGGCAGCCATTTTTTGTCCAAATCCGCCCGCATTGTCCATGGACCATGGACATCCATAGAACAAAGGTTTTTGCTGATACAATGGATAACAAAAGAAACTGACATTCATAAAGAACTGCTTGTTTTCCGTTAGTTTTTGCATATCCAATTGATAACGATTTTTCTTGGTCTATTGGACCAAAAATAAACTCTATCCGGCGGACGCTCATTTTGTGTTTTATACATTGACTCAACATTGAATATTTATCAAAAAATCTATGTTAATTGGTCTTGGCCTAGTTGGCACATTAATAAAATAGTCATTTATCCGAACTGTTTTGGATATCCAATGGATCATGTTCTTTCTTATTCATTACCAACAATAACATTTCTCTCATACCTAGCCAAATCATTTAAGTAAATATTTTTCATTATTTTGTATCAATTGGTATTTTAGTATTTTAATACCCATTCTTTGCTAGGAACTCCATCTGCAAGGATTGTCAATCAGACTTATGATGTTGGAGTGGTTCAAATATATAGGTACATATTATACTTAAATATTGAAAATATCGCCGCTTTTGACAAAACTGTCTTCTGGATATCCATTGGAACAAATAAGTATATCCAGTGTTCTAAGGATATTAGCCCAACGAATATACATTATAGTTATTAATTTTTTCCAACATTGAACCATAAAGATACTTTTTGGATAGCCAATGGATAACTTTTGAACAGAATTTCATTCCACCAGATAACCAATGGATTTAGTATAGTGGTACAATAGTCAAAATATTGAAACTTTTAAATTTTTTTAGGATGTCCAAGAGCCGTCCAACGTTTTGACAATTGTATTTCTACAGATTTGGTTGTCCAATGGACATCCTTGGGACAGAGTTGTGCTGTCTGGGACTAGTTCATCAGTCACTTAACCGATATACCACATCATTGCAGCGAGAAAAAAATCTACTTGGAATTAATAAAAAAAAACTTAAACCAAGTGGCATATCTGCATGAAATAGAAGACAAGGAAACTATATATTTAGAATAAATATTTCGATCCACCTAAAATAATTGATATTAAAACACTGGAATAAATAGAAAAAGCATTTAAAATAAATAGATAAAATATTAGAAACAAATATTTTTTATACTAAAAACTAATTTTATTGGTATTAGGTAGGTATTGGTATTTTTAGTAGGTCATCTATTAAGCGCAAATAGATTATATATTAAAAACTGGTGAATTAAGTATTTAAAAAAATTAAAAAGTTATGGGTACATTAGAGACAAATAATTTGTTTATTAAGAAATAATAAACCATTTACCTAAAGTAAGTGCCCAAATTATTAAAGCAAGTGGATGGTATATTAAAAACAGATGAATTATTTATATTACATATATATAGGGTAGGTCAGAGAAACGGGACTTTTTTGACTGTCCATTACTTAATAAGTTTTGTCCAATTTCAAAAATTTGAAGGCCAAGATTTAAAAATTTAAGAATTTTATGCCAAAGTTAAGAAAGCAAGATTAAAAATAGGTAATTCTTGACCCTTCATGAAATTTTTTAATGTGCACCATTGATGAAAAACTTAATTTTTGCGTGTAGGGCTCTATCTTTCCCCGGTGTACTAATGTATCGCTTGTTATTATCGGGTAAAACAAAATAAAAGGTATTGAATTTTTTGACATAGTCAATTTTTACATAAAAACATTTTAAGACCTTGGCTTTTCAAAATGTTCAGTATTATTAAAATCGGACAAATACATCCGAAAGCATAGCCAAGCAAAATTTTTTGTCTGGCTGAATTTGGTTTACCAAACGCTCTATTTGGAACAATTTATAACTTTCTTATTTCTTAGCCGATACTAACAAGCGATACATTAGTACACTCGCAAAAAAATAGAGCTCTACACCCAAAAATTAAGTCTTTTATCAGTGGCGCATATAAAAATTTGCAGGAGAGGTCAAGAATACCATTTTTTTTAGAAATTGTCAATTTTGGTATTAAATTCTGATGTCTTGGCTTTGCAAAATGGTTAACATTTTTTAAATAGGACAAAAACTTTTTGAGTAACGGACAGTCAAAAAAGTCCCGTTTTTTGACCTACCCTATAAGTATTATTTTATCACTATACTAATGAAAAATTAAAAATAAAAAATCTCCAAACTTACATTTTTGGTATAATTTTCGAAACTTTAGGTTTGTTTTAACCAAGAACAATCTCAGCACATTTTTACACTCCTTTATATAGGTCATTTTAAAACTATAATAGTTAATAGGAGATAATTGTTAAGAACTATTTGCCTCATTCAGTTTATACTTTGTTAGCTATTTTACTGATTTACTGTTCACCGCAATTAACCCTGCTTTAAATTTTCATATTTTTTCAAAATGAAATAATGTGGAAAATAATTATCAAGAAGATTTTAGTTTATTATTGTTTTAGCTTGGAAACGCTTACCATTTCACCAATTCAGCTTTATAAAGTTGTAGCTTGTAGCTTTAAACTGTGGAGATATGTTTAGGATATATTTTAATCTTTTTCCCCATCCTGTCAGAAATTCATAGGAGTCATTATAGTTTCATTGTTCATTCATGTTCCATTTCAGAGTTATTCTAGATGACAAACCGATTTCCTTAAAGCAGCTAAAACATTAAGTAGGCATTATTACATGAAATTATAGATTAAATTAAAATTTCTAATTAAAAAATTAGTATTGTATGTAATCAGTTCACAGATCATTTTTCGCTTCTAATAAAATCAAATAGTAAACTTGTAAACTTACTATAAAAAACTAATTAAATCTACCAGATTTTTCTCCTGTCACAGGTCATCCATTGAAAAATAATTTCTACTTTTCTTGTATTGCTTTTTCCAGTGCCTAAAAAATTAAAATAGGTAAATAAGAACTTAGTAAAATTAAAACTGAATAATCAACTTAAATTTATATCTGAAAATCTTCTTAAATAAATAAAGTTCTTTTTTTTAGAAATTGAACTATACCAATAGGATGTTTCATTATATTTGACCACTATTATTTTTTGAGCTACGAATAGATTAAAATATGAAATTTAGATAAATTTTTTCCTTCTTATTCCAAATATACCTACCTGATACGTTACTTTGGTCTTTAATAGTCTGTAAAACAAATTGACAAAAGATGTCCCCATAAGAGTGCCTAATGAGTTGAACAAAGAAAAACTTAAATTATTTTTCCTTGTTCAACATATTGTACAATTGTTGGTAAGTATTTTTTATTTTTCCTTGAAAACTGCCAAAGATAAACTTAATAATTTTAATGTTACCCCGAGTGTTACCCATAAATAAACAAAAATAAATACAGTCCGTTCCATTTTTATTTAGACAAAACCTAACCTCAACGACCCACTGAGCCAAACCAGGTTTGAAATTCAACAGACATCCAAATGCCCTAGATTTTTATTGTGGTTACATTTGAAGTTTTTAGGTTAGGTTTTTTTTTGACAGAAAGAGTATTTGTTGAGAGTAATTGGCCATGGAAGACTCATGAAGATAAAATTATTTAAAAATACCTTACAATTGTGCCACCAGTAAACCTACTTTGACACGCATTCATTTTATTTTTCTTTGTTGCTCTCACTGACATGTTATGACATTATTTTTGGCTAGGCAAGGCTGGAAATATGGACAAACATTTTGAATTGATGTGTTCATGAAACTGACGCTTTTGTACCTAAAATTATAGATAAAACAGTGCGCAAAATTTTAATAACAATATTATCAGCATACGTGATACAAGTAAAATTAAGAAAAACTATGCGGCAGTAACCAACTGTCTTTTAAGCGACAAACAAAATTACCAAACAGATAGAAAATTCTCGCTGACAGTTGACATATGTTAAATCTGTATAAAATTTGGGTGGAAAATTATAATATTATTTTTGTTGATTTTATGTAAATCCGACCTATTTTGTAAATATCTTTCCAAAATAACACCTATGCAAACCCAGTGTTTACCTTATCGTCCAGAAACAATTACCTTGAATTTTCATAATCATTCAAAGTATTGTTATCTTTCGCTCACTTAAAAGTTGTATATACTACTATACTGCGACTCAAAAACTTTTGCTGGTTTTTTGGTGGACTCTTTCAATCATGTGTTCATGTTAACTTTAAATTATTTATATTATTAAAAATTATTAAGGAAGGCTTCTTAAGATTTCTAAAATAATGAGGCTTGGAAAACTTGTTAATGTTTTTGACATGATTCTTATCTGAAACCAGTTCTTCAAGCCTTAGTTTTCAGAATTAAAAAACGCAGAACCCGCTTGACATGAAGCAACGAAATAAGAATTGCATGCAAGTTGTCTCTTCTCATCTCGCTTTTGTAGTACCAGTAAAGTAAGATGAAAATAGGAGACTTTCATGCAATTTTTTTAGGAGTCGATATTCAATGGCTCTGGTGGGTGGGGATATTAAGTCCTAAGCTCCCCTCCCCCCTGCAAACTGCCCAGACAGGATCATTCGTACCAGAAACGTACATTTTACATCCATATTATGTCTTTACGTCCCGGGACCTACTAGGTACGTACGGTGTATATACAAAAGTGTACGTAAAACGTACGTACAGTAAAAACGTATTTTTACGTTATATTTAGCTCTTTTCTCGTACATACTTACTACGTTATGAAGTTGTTATAACTTGAACATAGTTTATTTATGTAACATTTCTCTCACTTGTAAAGCAAACTTTTGTATAAGTATTTTTCATTCTCTTAAAATAATTGACACTTTATGAATAGTCATCCTCCGTCGGGAATTCTTTCCCGGAGGCTCAACCAGGAGAGACGAGTACTGAGGAGTTTTTGGCCCCCCCCTAGGCATAAAAAAATATTTTGTATTTTATTTATTTACGTCCCTCAAGGTACGTACCAAAAGCGTCTCCTGTACGTACATTGTACATTTTACGTCCAATTCACGTCTTTTGTTGGTCCACGGCAGGACCTATAAAGTACGTACTTGGTACGTACACAAATGTACGTACATGATACATATTTTCCATGTCCCAAGGACGTACCTAAGACGTACATAGCGTTGGAAAGTGCACGTAATATGTACGTCCCTAGTGCGTACAATAGAGTTAGCGTGGGTATTATGTACTCTTCGTCCGAGTCTTAGGTACGAGGTACGTACCTGGTACGTAACTTTGCTGTCTGGGTGGTGAAAACGTCAAACGACGTCGTGGCCCGCCCTAACTTTCTTGATCCGGTAGTTTAAAAATAGCGTAAGGCCGGGTAGTTTCGAAGGATCAGATGGCCGCCCGCAGCAATGCCGGCCACTCAGCCTCAGTTTAACATTAAATGTAGGATGTTAAAACATTAGTTTTCAAGAAGTTATAGTTAGAACAAAAATATTCTTTTACTTAAAATAAATTTAAAAAAAATTAAGATAATGAGAGGTAAGTAGTTATTCTAAATATTTATTTTAGAATTAAAAAATATTTATTTTTAAGAACTTTATAAAAAAGTACCTTAATAACATTTCTATTTAAAATAGCATGATTGCTTTTTTGTTTTTAATAAGTTCATACATTAAATTTAAGTGCATAATCTATTAAAAACAAGTAGATAATCTATTGGTTCCATTAAAGATAAAAAAATATATCTTTAATTAAAATTGAATGAAGTTTTTATTTAAACTAGGTGGTCAAATAATTTGTTTTCAATATTTATGGATAAAATGAAGTCTAGGTAGATGAAAAAAATTTAAAACAAATGGTGCAAATATTTAATACAGGTGAATTTTATGTTATTTCCAAATACAAAAAACTCAAGTATATAATCTATTTGACTCATTTTTCTCGGTGTGGTCCAATGTTAAGCCGTTGCTGGATCAGTAACAAAAACATTCGCATAACGAAGGATTTTTGTCACACACTGAGAAAACGGGGCCAACCCACGGCCGTGGGTTGAAAATTTGGAGCTATCAGAACTCACACCGTGCGTTACTATAGCACACGGTATGATTGTCCCAAACCATTTAAATTTAGCTGGAAGAACTCAGCAAGTCATGGGCTACTAATACTAATGTATTAACTTTTTGAATCTTTGGTAATTCACGGTCTGGGCTACGATAACTCAGGTCCTGAATGATCATGGTCTATTTTTTCCGCCGTCTAGTAAAACCCAGGGATTTACACATCTGAATCCGATTATAGACGGTACTTACCGAATGTCGCGTTTTGCACATATTCGGGCTTGCTTGGCTGGCAGTTGCTAGCTTCATTTCCAGTTGTAGTATAGTTAGTGTAGGTCATATGTGCCGGTATCCTGGCGTCTTATTTTCGAATCCATACGAAAATATCCGCATATGTATACTGAATAATCAACAATTTTTATGTCAGTCTCTTTCTATACCGTGTGAAATGAGAGGCGAAAGATAAGCCGGTATGTGTGGACCGCGTTCGAATTCGACTGGTTTAACGCAATATTGCACGAGTGGGTGGAGGCATTCGTGTTGTTCCGCATGAAAAACCGGTTATTCTTGCACGTACTACCCATGAATCAGTATATCGGCATATCTTTTGCCTCCTTTTCTATAACATATAGGAAGAGACGGAAGTAGTCGCATGCGAATAATTTCGTATGGTTTCGAAAATACGACCCCTGGCCGGTGCAGCGGCAGGTTCATGAGTGAAAAATATTAACGTGTTTTATTGTATTTTCTAAATAATATGAAAGTGTGGAGTGCGAAATGTATAGGGTCTGTTTTGTATTTTAAACAGTTTGGCTGAGATTTACTAACGCCGCTAACTCTTTCCTAAGCCTAATTTACAACTATATATATATATATATATATCCTATCCTATAAACCTTACCGTGTTATTTGAAATTTGACATTTATAATTTACAAATTGCGGAGATATGTTTTGTTATTTTCAACGTAACACCTCGTTTATTGTGTGATTTTTTTGAATTTTAGACAAATTTAAATAATCTCGTTTAGTTTTTGATTTATTTAGCATTGTTGGCAAGGGTGAAGCCTGCTTTCCAGACAGCACAACTCTGTCCCAAAGATGTCCAGTTGAGAGAGTTTTCTGGAAAATGCAGCAGTCCATTGGACAACCAAATCTGTAGGAAATTTTGTCCAAGGCATATCCATCGGATAATACAGTTGTCAAAACGTTGGACGGCTCTTAGACATCACAAAAAAATCGAAAAATTTCAATATTTTTACTATTGTGTACTACTATACTAAATCCATCGGTTATCGAGTGAAATGAAATTCTGTCCAAAAGTTATCCATTGGCTATCCAAAAAGTATCTTTATTACTATGTATATCTATTGGTCTAGTTTTCTTTGTACACTGGATATACTTTTTTGTGCAAATGGATATCCAGTGGACAGTTTTGTCAAAAGCGGCGATGTTTTCAATATTTAAGTATATAATTACCTATACATTTGAACTCCACTCCAACATCATAAGTCTGATTGTCGATCCTTGCGGATGGAGTTTTTAGCAAAGGATGGGTATTAAAATACTAAAATACCAAATAATCCAAAATAATGAAAAATACTTGCTTAAATGATTCGGCTAGATATGAGAGATATATTATTGTTGGTAATGAATAAGAAAAAACATGATCCATTGGATATCCAAAACAGTTCGGATAAATGACTATATTTAACATTATTAATGTGCCAACTAGCCCAAGCCCAATTGACATAGATTTTTTGATAAATAGTCAATGTTGAGTCAATGTATATAAAGTAAATCACTTTTACTGGACACAAAATGAAAGTTCGCCGGATATAGTTTATTTTTGGTCCGATGGACAAAGAAAAATCGTTATCCATTGGATATCCAAAAACTACCTGAGAAAAAGCAGCAGTTCTTTATGGATCAAAATTGGAAGTCCTTTGGAGTTTTTTTGTCATCCACTGTATCAGGAAAAACCTTTGTCCAATGGATGTCCATAAATGGTCCATGGATAATGCGGACGGTTTTGAACAAAAAATGACTGTCCGATGGACATTTTGTGCTGTCTGGGTTAGCTATAAAAATTAACCAAAATACAGGGTGTCTCATTTAAAGTAACAAAATACATGTATAAATATGTCAAAAAAAGTCTTTTGAATGCCCTTTTAATCCTAGATTAAGAGAAAAACATTCTATACTTGTTTATAATGAATAGCGCTGTATAGTTGGTTATTTACTCATTATATTTTGTACCCAAGTAACAATTTGTCGACGTTTTAACGTTGCCAAATGCGACTTAAAGTTGTGTGAAAACGCCGTATAAACGTTCTAGAAACTCGCTTTTGCACCAATTTGGTAAATATTTTTTGAGTTGTGTTGACGTTGCCTGCGACTAGAGTCGCTAGCAAAGTTTCCACACCGTCGCCGAAGCGACTACGACTGAAGTGCCATCTGGATAATATTTTTATTAATATAATTGATTTGAAATCAAGACTTCCACGTCTCTGCAACCACAAATGGACTAATTTCCAAACACCATCTATCAATAATTCTAAAATACGTAGCTAGGTTACATTCAGTTAATTTATTACATTAAGGTGACTTTTTAAAGGTTCCCAATAACTAAATTTAACAGCGAACCTTAGTTTTCCCTCAAAAATGGACATTTTAGCTTTAAAAAATAAGGGGGCCTTCAATCCTTCTTACTTTTTTGCAAAATAATTTTTTTATTTAAATACTAAAAATTTTAAAAATGCCTTAAACCTATTTTAAACTGTAGCAAATCTAAAAGAATACTTAAAAATTTCCCAAATTAACTAAAAATAACTAAAATCCAGCAAAAAAACAAGATTCTTTTAACGATTTACACAAATGGTGTAGCGGCGCGGCGCATATCAGGAAAAGAAAACAGTATGGCGGCAATAATCATTTCTTGATTTACTGAAAACCTAGCCATTTTGCGACTAAAAGGATTTTCGATTTAAGTATTGGTCCTGGTTCTGGTCGACATTATTTTGACATAAATTTTGACAGCGGTTCTAAAATAATGACGTCATTTAAAATATTATTAAGATATCTTTGATTTTACTCAAAAAAAGACTATCTATAATTTTGCAAAATTTTAGGGGTTATGTTTACAACCAAAGGGCCGAACCAACCTCCCAGGCTGGTTCTAAAATTTCATAACCGGGTTGCAACTGTGACGTCATTGTTTTAAAACGAAAGGACCGATTGCGGTTCTGGTTCAACCAGAACCAGGACCAATTGTAAAACGAAAATCCTTTAAAGGTGCACTCTGTAGTTGTCTTATACCTATTTTAAAATTGGCCGAAAGTGCCAATAGCTTTTTCCTTTTGCTGCAACAATTTGCACTAATTATATCTATCCTTTATATTTATACAAGCTAGAAAAGGACACAGATACATTTAGTGCACACCAGTGCAGTAAAAGAAGAACACCACAAATTCATTTCAAGGTAGTCCAACTCTTCGTTACCTGACCGACTGAAGAGGTCAGGGAGTCTGACCATAGTCTGACTCTGGGTCACTTGGGGGGCGGTACATAGGTTGTAGGCAGAAAAACAAATCAAACAATTACAGCTGCTAACAAAATTACGTCGCGATTTTTGATTGTGTGACGTCACAAACGTTTAGGATCGTGGCCCCTGCATGGTCGGTCAATTATCCAACATCATTTTATCCTAACTTTAAACCCTCTTTTCTTCCTCGTAATACTTTTGCAAATTGTGCAACAAATAATGAATATGGAAAACCAACCTAAAAATATTAAAAAATAATTTTTTATAATTTTTTACATTACTTTTGGAGTAAAACTGTTACGGAGCGCAGTTACTTTATAAAACTTTCACCCCCTTCTACCCCTTGCTTTGTTTTATTTATGGACGCAGCCCTTTTGTAGGGCTGGTTTAACGGCCCTCAGTTTATATTTTATGATAGTCTGACTACTGTTCACTTGGAAACTGATTTTTTGAATTTATGTCTCCCTCACCACTTTATATCTCTAATATGCCTCTAGTAGACCAACTATGTTGTCCTAAAAATGTTGTTTGTGACGTCACGAAGCCGTTTATGTAAAGTATACAAATTAACCCTAGTTAATTAATAACCTTTTGGCGTCGTTGTTCCGTCATTCATTGCGGTCATTGAAAACCCCACAATATTCCAGTAAAAATAAAAGTTGTTAGGGGGTTGCCAAATTTACCCTAGTTAATAACAACGGTGTGGCGTCGTTTTCTTGTCCATCATAGCGGCCGTTGCACAAATGACTGATTCTTGTACTTTATGCAACGTTAATTTTAGTGTATTTCTTAGTTATGGCAACTAAAAATTGTTACTTGGGTATACAGTCAGCCGGGGAGACTTGACTTTTTTTTAGAAAAACACGATCCACATTTTTAATGCTCCCTAGTTGACGCTATTTTTTTATCTCTAGTAGTGTTCGTGCTAGAGATGAAAATTAAGATTTTTTTCTTTGCATTCGCATTTATTTCGTCGACTAAAATATTTTTTTTATACCTTCATCAAAAACATGATTTTAGTAACTGTCTGCAGATAACTAAACATGGCCTTTATGATTACCGATGCAAAAAAATTGTTTTTTTTTATCACGGGTGCAAAAAAGATTTCTTTCCATTTTTGTCCAAAATTAAAGAGAAATAGCGAAATATAGTGATATTGGGAAAATGTAATTATTCTTGCCTAAACATTAAGTTATTTCTGCCTGTTTTAACCAAGTATTTACGAAAAAATCATTTAAAAAAAATCTTCAAAATTTCAAACTGTTAAAGATTAAAACGTCGCAAAAATAAACGTCACCGAGTAAAAAGGCACATCGCTATGGAAACCGCATTGTTATTTCATTTATCTGCCACCTTGATTTAAAGTGCAAAGATGGTGTGTTGCGAGAAGTGTTTTTCGTTCTTGGATTTTTTGATAAAAGTATTAAATAAAATAGTGTTAACAACTCGCGGCTAAACTGTGCTTTTTTTACTCGCATTTTTAAATAACTCGCTGCGCTCGTTATTTGAACCAACGCTTGTAAAAAAGCACTATTTTAGCCACTAGTTGTTAAAACTACTATTAACCTTGCAGTTTCTTATAAAAAATAAAAATAAGTTTCTGTGTTTCCCTGCAATCCCTTGAACTTGGTTCTCATAGCCCAGAGGTCTGGACTGTCCTCTATTGGCAACACGGCTGGGTCTAGGATAACACATATTTGAGTTCTCGTAGCCCATCATTTTTCTAAGTGCATAATCATTGGTCCAATGTAGGTGGTCTCCATCTAATTAGCAACTTTAAGATGTAACGGTAACCAGTTACTTAAATCCTAAAATATGGCCTTAAATAAAATTAAAAATTTATTTTTGTGCTCCAAAGACCATGTCATATATCCTAAGAAAAAAAATAAATCAACAGATTACTAATATTCTGGCCGAAGATGATTAGTGAATCAATATCGGAGTGACGTAGTTTCTTCTTCAATGGCACAACAAAGTGAACGAATATCGAAGAGACGTAGTCTTTTCTTCAATGACCCAACAGCAAAGCCCGGTGTATTTAAGATGAAGATCCTAGAAATTAACTCTGTGTTTCGAACTTTCATTGTCTATATTTTATTTATACACGACGACGTTTCGATTAGTACAATTTCTAATTGTCTTCAGGCGCAAACTAAACTAAACGAAACTGAAGACGACAGAGATTGTATTGATCGTTTATAAATAAAATAAGGACAATGGAAGTCCGAAACACAGAGTTAATTTCAAACACATCATTATCTCAAACTTTCAAACAAATGAAGATCCTACTACAGTGAGCCACTAATGTATGCCATGGTCCAGTATCCGAGAAATGCAGTTTTTCCTTGAATGGCTCAACAAAAAGTTCGGTGTATTTAAGACGAAGATCCTTCTTCGTCGATTCAACATCGAATTGGTATTGGCAAAACAACTGTGTTGGCACTCCAACTGAAGTTATTCAGTAAGCCCATAACGTATGCTTCAGTATCGGAGAGATGAAGTATTTCTTCAATGGTTCAACAACAAAGTCAGTTGTATTTAGGATGAAGATTCTTCTCCGTCGATTCAACATCAAACTAGTATGGGTAAAACAACTGTGTTGGCACGCCAACTGAAGTTAAATATAATAATAATGTATGCTCCAATATCGGAGAGATCTAGTTTTTACTTCAATGGCTCAAGAACAAGGTTCGTTGTATTTCAGATGAAGATAATTTTTTGTCGATTGAACATCGAATTAGTTTTGGGAAAACAATTGTGTTGGCACATCAACTGAAGTTATTGTGTGAACCAATAATGTATGCTCCAATATCGGAGAGATGTAGTTTTTTTCTTCAATGGTTCAACAACGAAGTCCGTTGTATTTAAGATTAAAATACTTCTTTGTTGATTCAACATCAAATTAGTATTGGTAAAACAACTGTGTTGGCACACCAACTGAAATTATTCAGTGTGTCGTTAATGTATACTCCACAATGTATGATGTAGTTTTTTCTTTAATGGCTCAACCACAAAGTCCGTTATAAAAACAAAAAAAAAACAAAAAAAAAGAAGTTAAAAAAACCTCCAAATCAGTTACATCAACCGAAAAGAATCTAAGTACAAAATATCGAAAGATCTTGGGTGGAAAAAATTCAAACCTGGATGAGCAACCCACAAGGAACACACAAAGGTGGTCCTTTGCGAAAAACGAAAAGAGAAATTATTAAACGATGTTTCGCTCTGAGTAACCAGCGTGAGCTCGTCAGTGGTTCCACTGGTTACCCTCATCATACATCATTAAACACCATCATACACTTTGATTTCCAACCTTGAACCACTAACAAATAGGCATCATTCCGCACTGGCACTTACTTATCCAAGTTACCTGATACGAATTCGTCCTGGCGTGTTAATATTTCCAGTAGGATTATGCTCCTAAGGCAATTAAAACAAAGAAGAAGTTAAGAAACCTGCAAATCAGTTCTTTCTTAATTTCTTCTTTGTTTTAATTGCCTTAGGAACATAATCCTACTGGAAATATTAACACGCCAGGACGATTTCGTATCAGGTAACTTGGATAAGTAAGTGCCAGTGCGGAATAATTGCCTATTTGTGAGTGGTTCAAGGTTAGAAATCAAAGTGTATGATGGTGTTTAATGATGTATAGTGGAGGGTGACCAGTGAAACTACTGATGAGGCCACGCTGGTTACCTAGGGCGAAACATCGTTTAATCATTTTTCTTTTCGCTTTGATCTTTTGTGTGTTCCTTGTGGGATGCTCATGCAAGTTTGAATTTTCGTTGTTTTTAAGCTTTTTGCAAATACTAATTTTTAAAAAATGATTTAAAAGATCTGATATTGATTACCAAATACGAAATAAAATTTTGTAGTAAATTCTTCGTACTCATTTCCAACTCTTTTTTGTGTTAAATCAAAAATAAAAACCTGACGAAATATGTAACAAATGAGGTGACAAAATTGCCAAAATAAATTTCTAGACCCAAAACTAAACTTTTTTACGCACGAACGAGCTTAAAAGTGAATTTTAACGCCCGAATTTGCAAGCTTAAAGTAGTACTTTACCGCCCTAGAGCATCTTTTATGCCGGCGGACCTTAAAATTATAAAATTTCAAAAATACGTTTATTTGTTGTTGTTTTACGAGACTTGTAAACATTTTAATGCACGAACGGGCGTTAAAGTGCACTTTAATGCCCGCATTTGCAAGTGTGAAGCAGTACTTAGTGTGAAGCAGTACTTTACTGTCCTAGACAATCTTTCGTTGTTGTTTTACGTGATTTGTGAAGTTTATATTTGAAAGTAATTTTGATTGATTATTATTTTTTTAAAGTGAAAACGTGCCAATTGTGGATAAGATGTTATATATACCTCGGTCAAATACAACTTTAACGTCCCCAGCGTGAAACAGCCCTCGGCTAACGCCCCAGGCTGTTATTTCACACTGCGGGCATTAACGCTGTACTTTTTGACATAGGTATATTTAATACTTAGTATACTTATACTATAGTTTCCATTTTTTTAATTTAATGGTTTTCATTTAAACTTCTGAAACCTTGTTTCGCATACGCATAACGCTTCCTAATATTATTATTGTACCTGCCTAAATGCCGTCCTATTAGTATTTTTCGTAAAGTCCATTTTACTTAGATAAGAAAAAGTCTTAAAGTTTGTAGTTTTTTTTTTAATTGTTGGCTTTGAAAGTATAAACGGTAAAAAAATTATTTAGCATTAAAAAAGTATTTAATTTTTTAAGGTATAACGAAATAGGTTTATGACGAAAATTGCACACGAACTCGAAATCAGTAGCAGGTGTTATTTCTGGACTTTTGAATTTTTTTCTTTAAATGATGATATGCTAATAAAAATAAAGCTACATCTTTCGATTGGAAAATATATTGTCCATACACCAAAAATAGAAAAAAACCATAGTTTCCAAATAATAAGATAACCATAATTGACCAAAGTCACAACTTGCGAAACGAAGTCCTTAAGCTGACGAAATTACCCCCAGCACAATAATTTCTCATATTTCTATATTATGTTGGGAATTTGGAACCTTTGGTTGCACTAAAACAAAATTATGATTGTTTTCCACAAACCAAAACTACACTTTTTTGCACTCGACGCGCGTTTCGCTAACAACGTTAGCATCATCAGGAGACGATAAACAATGAACTAAATTAATCTACGCTCTATCTTATATACAATCCTTTAGTGGGCGGAGATAAGACTAATAATTTGTGATTAATCACGATTTTTAATCCTATTTCACCTCAACCAAAGAATAAAGTGTACTAAACGGGATGGGTCCTCTATCTTTATTTAAACTATTTCTGGATTTAATGATTTCCATACTTTCATATGCATTTAAAAGTCTTTTGGTTGGTACACTTTTTAGAAGTTTTAGGTTATCTAATGTGAATCTATGATTGTTTTCAAAAGCATGCTCGGCCACACTTGACTTTTCTGTTCTTCCGTATTTTAATTGAGCTAAGTGTTCTTTAAAACGTGTTTGAATAGAGCGTCTCGTTTGGTCAACATATTTTTTGTCACAATCCATGCAACTAATTTCGTAAATTCCACTTTTTTCTAGAACTGTAGTTTTATCCTTGGGATTTCCTAGTAAGCTTCTTATTGTGTTACCGGATTGATATACTAATTTAAGACCGGTGTTATTAAATACTTTTTGTAATCCTTTCGTATAATTAGGATTATAAGGAATTGATACAAATTTTGAGTCGCAGGTATCTTTGTGTCTGAAAAAGGTAGAATTCCGAAAGGTCTTTTGAAAAGAATGTCTATTTATCAGCTTATTTATTAAGATTTCGTCGTAACCGTTTTCGCCAGCTATATTTCTAATCCTATTCTTTTCTGCTTCAAATCTTTCTTTGTTTAAGGGGAAATTTACTAATCTATATGTTAAAAAGTGCAAACTTGCAAGCTTATTTTGTAAGCAATGACAAGAGTCATTTGGAATATACCTGTTGGTGGCCGTTCCTTTTCTGTATAGGTCAAAGTCCAATTTATTTTTATTTCTTATAACTAAAGTGTCTAGAAATGGCAGTGTACCGTTGTTCTCGTAGATTATTTTAGTTCATTGTTTATCGTCTCCTGATGATGCTGACGTTGTTAGCGAAACGCGCGTCGAGTGCAAAAAAGTGTAGTTTTGGTTTGTGGAAAACAATCATAATTTTGTTTTAGTGCAACCAAAGGTTCCAAATTCCCAACATAGTTGAGATGGCTTCACGGTCAACGGAACTAAATCTCTATCGTAAGTTTAGTACTAAGATTAGGCTAGTTGGTGCAGAAACTTGCTTCCTAAAATCTTGCAAAAAATTCAAAGTTTTTCCAAACTTTGTTCAAGTAAAGTTGCCGAAATCTACAGTTTCCTCAAAAGTAGACCTGTTTGCAAAACAGAAATAGTTAGATTTAGAAATCAAAAATTTGTACGCAAAACGAAGTATGTTTGAGCTTGAAGCATACCGACTGTTTAAAAAGTTGACATTTAGACTAAGTGATAAAAACTTTCAAGAATGGTGCAATTTCCAAAGACATATGTTTGTAGTAATTCAGAAAAAATTTACGAAGAAGATGTCTTCACTTAATAAAAAGCTACAAAAGTTAAAACGTTCTGAACCAGAACCAAAAAAGTCGAAGAACAAAGAAATATCACTTTTAAACAAAGGTCTTAATTTTGGTCTGCTCCCACAAAAAGTTAATTTAAGTGATATTATTGCAAATATTAAAAGTTCAATCTCTTATCTTTCAGAAGGCACAAAAGGCTATGTGCGAGATGCTTGCCGATATCAGATCTCTCAAAACATCATTCAAAACAATAAAAATAGTACACTAAATCACAATAAAACAATTAAAAGTTTGAGAGAAAAAGATGTTTTCTATCTAAAGGCTGACAAGGGTAATAAAGTTGTTATATTAGATAGAACAGATTATTTCGAAAGGGTAGATAACCTAATAAAAAATGGACCCTACAAACAAGTCCCAAATAACCCCTTACCAAAAATGATTAGCGACGTAAAAAACAAAATTAAA
The DNA here is from genome assembly GCA_963921995.1 of Oxystoma pomonae. Classification (NCBI taxonomy): domain Eukaryota; kingdom Metazoa; phylum Arthropoda; class Insecta; order Coleoptera; family Brentidae; genus Oxystoma; species Oxystoma pomonae. The sequence continues at coordinate 40,653,630 of OY998165.1, forward strand.
AAATGTAACAATATTATTACTGATTATATTAAATATAAACTACAAGCAAGCAATCCCACTATGCCGAAACTGTATTGTCTTCCGAAAATCCACAAGCCTGGAAAATCGGTTAGACCTATAGTTTCTGCTGTAGGATCACCTACTTACAACATTTCGAAATGGCTAGCAAACGAGTTTGAAAATTTTGCCGATAAAGGGAAAAGGTTTTTCTGTTCAAAATTCCCTTGAATTTATCAACAAAGTTAAAGATATTTCACTCCAAGAAGGTGAAATTTTAATCTCGTTTGATGTTAGTTCGTTGTTCCCTAGTGTGACGATCCCCAATACCTTACAATACCCGGAGGAACTACTAAGAAAAAACAATTTAGAAGATAAACAGACTTTAGAATACCTATCTTTAACAAAACTCTGCATGAATCAAAATTACTTTCAATATAAAAATAACTACTACCAGCAATTAGAAGGAACCACAATGGTTAATAGTTTCTCACCTTTTATCGCAAACCTATTTATGTGCAAATTTGAATCAGATATAAGTAAAGAGTATTTCCCCAGAGTATGGTTCAGGTATGTAGACGATGTGTTTGCAGTATTCAACACTAAAGTAACTAGTGTTGAAAATTTTATGGAAAAAATAAATAATAAATTTCCCACTATTAAATTTACTTATGAAACAGAGAACAATGGTACACTGCCATTTCTAGACACTTTAGTCATAAGAAATAAAAATAAATTGGAACGGCCACCAACAGGTATATTCCAAATGACTCTTTTCATTGCTTACAACATAAGCTTGCAAGTTTGCATTTATTAACATATAGATTAGTAAATTTCCCCTTAAACAAAGAAAGATTTGAAGCAGAAAAGAATAGGATTAGGAATATAGTTGGCGAAAGCGGTTACGACGAAGGCTTAATAAATAAGCTGATAAATAGACATTCTTTTCAAAAGACCTTTTTCAGACAAAAAGATACCTGCGACTCAAAATTTGTATCAATTCCTTATAATCCTATTTATACGAAAGGATTACAAAAAGTATTTAATAGCACCGGTCCAGAAGCTTACTAGGAAATCCCAAGGATAAAACTACAGTTCTAGAAAAAAGTGGAATTTACGAAATTAGTTGCATGGATTGTGACAAAAAATATGTTGGCCAAACGAGACGCTCTATTCAAACACGTTTTAAAGAACACTTAGCGCACTTAAAATACGGAAGAACAGAAAAGTCAAGTGTGGCCGAGCATGCTTTTGAAAACAATCATAGATTCACATTAGATAATCTAAAACTTCTAAAAAGTGTACCAAACAAAAGACTTTTGAATGCATATGAAAGTATGGAAATCATTAAATCCAGAAATAGTTTAAATAAAGATAGAGGACCCATCCCGTTTAGTACACTTTATTCTTTGGTTGAGGGTAGATAGGATTAAAAATCGTGATCAATCACAAATTATTAGTCCTATCTCCGCCCACTAAAGGATTGTATATAAGATGGAGCGTAGATTAATTTACTTCATTGTTTATCGTCTCCTGATGATGCTAACGTTGTTAGCGAAACGCGCGTCGAGTGCAAAAAAGTGTAGTTTTGGTTTGTGGAAAACAATCATAATTTTGTTTTATATTTCTATATGCCTACTTAATCAGTGGCGGTCTCAGCCATTTGAAAAGGGGGGGCGGATTCGATGCGAAAAAAAATAGAATAAAAGCATAGGTGTTTCTTTTTTTTCCTTCTTTCCAGTTTTGATATGATTTATTAACTAAATATTAATATTTTTACTTTTATTGGTACACGTAACTACTAATTAGTGCTATGTTGGGAATTTGGAACCTTTGTTTGCACTATAACAAAGTTATGATTGTTTTCCACAAACCAAAACTACACTTTTTTGCACTCGACGCGCGTTTCGCTAACAGCGTTAGCATCAGACGATAAACAATACACGGCTTGTTGCATCATCAGGAGACGATAAACAATATTATTGTTTATCGTCTTCTGATGATGCTAACGTTGTTAGCAAAACGCGCGTCGGGTGCAAAAAAGTGTAGTTTTGGTTTGTGGAACACAATCATAACTTTGTTACTAATTAGTGATTTAATAAGGTTTTTTTTAATTTTGATTTACATTCCATGTTAAATTGACGTTGCGCATCCAGTTGACGGTGTATCGTTCACAGATGTCAGTAAAGTAGCGATAACTCGTAGGCAATACTTACCCCATAACTTTATAGTTTTGTATTGAGTAGGGGTTACTGAGTTGCAACAAAATTAATATCAGGAGAGTACTTTTACGAGGTAATAAACTATTACCTAACAATTGCTGAAAGTTATACTTTTCCGCACGCACCGGCCTTTCCAGTTCGGGCAAGCCGTAAGTGCGGAAAATACTATATAAAACAGTTTATAGTATTTAGAAACGACTTTAGTTAATTTTGCCTTGATTTTGGCTTTATGTTAAACTTGGTATGAATATGTTCAGGTGAAAAATACCTTTGTATGTCCGAATTGATTTTGTCTAAAACTTGTTTATAAATAGAAACTCTATAATACTGTTCTGTATTTTCAATGGTTTTCGTGGTAAGTTCATCATGCGTTTTTATATTCTTGGTCTGACGGATTGAAGGTCAAACTGTCCCAAAATATTGTGGAGGGATTCTAAAATGTATTTAATATTAATGGAACTTTCTGCAATTTATCGTTTTTTCTTTTTCAGGTTTATTACCACCAGCATCTTTGTTGTTGTTCTCAATTTTTTTCTGGAGCAAAGGGGGGGGGGCGATCGCCCCTCCCTCGGATCGCCACTGACTTATTACACTTTATTCCAAATTTAGTCGGACCATTTTGTTGACAATGATAATGACAGTTTCATCCACTCCTTTTTGTAAAAAAAAAAGTTCGTAAGAAGCAACTGCAAAAAGGATATATTTCTTTATATTTAACCTACCTGATCTAATACCAAAAACTAAAGTACATATGCTAAATAACACAAGTATTGGGCTTTTGTGGAATGCCCTAGTACTTACATTATGTTGTAGACAACTTCTTTCTGAACACTGTTTAAATTGGACAAAAGTGCCGCTGGGCCTTAGGAGCTTCACAATTTCGATCCAAAGTTTGGATTTTGAAAATATTTTGATGTCAAAAAATGGCAGAATTTAACATAATTTATTTTTGTATAGCTGAGGCCACTCAAATTCTCTTACCTCACTCTAGGTAATTCTGCCATAGAGTCACTGATATTTAAGGTAGGAATTTGACCAAGGAGTGTGACGATTTTACACAATAATTTAAATAAGTGTACCGGGTTTGACTCCGTCGGTAGAGAAATAATTGATTTTAAAATAACTAGAAAATCTTTATAGGTAAGTGGCCTTAATTAAACTTTAAGAATAAGTCAAAGACTGCCTTTCAGACTTTGCTTTGTGATCACAAAGGATACTAAAACAAAAATGAGTTAACTGGCCTTTTAGTTGAGAACCGTGTTGTGCCACGTTAGTTAGTTTTTAGTTAGTTTTATATAATATAGTTTGCTGTTTTTATATTGTTTACTTGTTCAGTTCCGTTTGTAGCCTTTTTATTTTTTTGTTGAGCCGAAACTGTTACGAATGTAAATATTTTACGAATATAAATATTTTCTAGGCTTGTTAAGAGATCCAATCATATCCACCTATTGTACATGCAAAGTGAGAGCAAGGACATTAGGAGTATGTGCACATGTTGCATCAATGTGTGGAACCTAGGATATGCAAGGAACGAAAAGAATGAATTACGGTATCCTTCACAGCGTCTTCTTTCTAGGATTCTGGATGCTGCTCGTCATCATGAAAAACCAATTGACGAAGTCTAGACAACAATGGAATCAATATTTAGGGATTTTTCAAAGCAACCGCGGCTTTTATTCCACTTTATAATGAATGCAGCGCGTTTAACCTCACAGCCTTCATGGTTCCATTATTATGAAATCACCAAATGAAAAGATACCGGGGCTCCCTAGTGTCGAGTGTCCAAGAAAGGGAGACCCGTCAGATATTAATGTTTCGTTTCCCTGTATCTCAGTAATAACATAGATACCTAGCTATTTCTTCATAATTCCGCAACCTGACCTTTTAAGATTCATTTCGAAACCATTTGAGATTAATACTTATATTAGTATATGAAAACACAAAAACAATATTTGCAGAGGTTATAAATGACCGCCAATCAAAGCTTTCAAATGTACGTCGAAACTAGTCTGGGCGAATTAAAAAAATCGTGGCGCAAAATTGAACTTTGCGTACAAAAGTAGGCAAAACATCATAATCATCCGCTGGTGAGTTAGGTACCAAAAGTATGACTAGTACCCTTAACATTAAGTCTGACAGATTAAAGTAAAAATATTCTGACAGAATTATCCATTTTTTGACATCAAAACATCTTCAAAATCCAAACTTTGTATCGAAATTGTGAAGCTCCTACGGCCCAGCGGCACTTTTGTCCAATTTAAACACTGTTCAGAAAGAAGTTGTCTACAACATATGTACCAACGCATTCCACGGAAGCCCAATACCTATGTTATTTGTCCCATGTCCTTTCGAGTCAAATATCCTCCACTTTCCGGTCCCAGAAACAAAAATGACGTCTGTCAAAGTTAGAAGTTGACATATGTCACTTGAAAACAAAATGACGGCCAGATTTTCCTATTTTTTTGTACTTTTTAAGTAATGAGCTTTTTTAATATATCATATTAAAGCTACTGACAAGCTCTTAAATCTCATAATAAAAAAGTCAAGGTTTGTAAGCGGTTACAAAGAAGGCGCTTGATACATCAAAAATATAATAGACTCGAATAGACCTTATTAACGTATGGACAACTAAAAACAAAATAGTAGATACTATTAACACTAAGTTTATCTGAGCTACAATAAAAAAAAATATTTGAACTCTGGATAAAAAGGTGATTTTTCACACAATTTATCAATTTATACTAAATCGACGACGCTTATTTAAAAAATTGGAAAAAAATTACATAGGTCATTTTCGGACAATGATGGCGGCGATGAAAATAAAAAACAAAAGCAGTTTTAAGATGAGCTTAATTAATTTTAAATTTTTATGTCAAAAAATTTACATTTTATTAAACGTTTTGTATTTTTTTCGGAAATTAGAAAAAAGTACTTGGCAAAATAAATTGACATTGAATTGACAAAAAATTGACATGTCTATTTCCAGGCGAGATAGAAAAAAATCTGATTCCTTGATTTGTTAAGCCGTTTAAAAGCAACGGGGAAGTTTTGAAAAGTTTGCATTTTGGTAGTAGATTTATATCTTCGTTATTACTGAAAATTTAGAGCTTTTTTATAGACTTTTTGACAAAGAATTTAACTACCTTTCCAGATTTTTTCCACCGTCTTTAGTTTCTAAGATATAATTGCTTTGCATAAACACAGACATAACAAGACTGGCCACACTTTCCTAGAAAACTAATATAGTAATAAATAAAACAATTTTTTAAATTATTCAACATTTCATTATAAAAAATTATTCTTAAAACTCATTATGGACAAAACAAGACCAAAATTGTGTGAATAAGAACAAATTATCGAGAAGAAGGAACTGTGCAGAAGGAAAGCAATAACTTAATCATAGTCAGCGCAACTCTGCAGGGTCAGTAAATTTGAGTAATCTAAGTCTTTGCATACAAACAAAAATGGTCAAAATCAAAAAAAATTATTAAAAAAACACTACGTAAATTTAAAAGAAAAACAAGAAAACGTTTCTTCAGTAGCTTATCATTGCCACGATAATGTTTGCCAGTCTTCGTGTCATGGAATCTGCTAAATTTTAAAATAAATTTGGATTTGAAACAATGACTTCGTCGTACCCTCTGACTATGAGCTCCATTAAGTGGATGGAATTTCTGCGAACAATATTCATTTGTGTTAACTTTTTTGTTATAAGGCCCAGCACATTTTTCATGGGATTGGCGTCAGGAGTTTTTGCCGCTTCTGGATGAAGAATGGTTGCTTCTGGAAGCATAATATTTCTCATCTTGTCAACATAAACCTCCATGGATTCTAAAAAGAGCCCCATGTCCTCTTGCCGATAACCAAAATCTTCCAGCCCGCTCTTCGTTCCCAGCAATATATTTTTCGAGATAGAGTGTTCATTGTGGAACTGAAAGATTTTTTCATCCGTGAAGACCACTTGTTGCCAAAATTCTTCTTCTTGTAGTGAATAGTTTAGTGCAAAAATTAACCTGGCTTGCTTCTTTTCCTCACTAAGTAACATTTTCTTGACAGCAACGCGAAATCTAAGTCTAGAACGGCTTATCCGTCTGCATGTCTTCAAGAAAGTCGATCAGTTGCTGATACTGCTGAGGCGTACTGACTTGAGTCAAGCCAGTGCCTCGCCTTCGTCGAACAAATCCATTTTCTTGATACTTTATTCTTATTCTTACAATTGTAGCCATGTTTCGTCCATAATGGGCCGCTACTCTTCAAATTTGGGCTTTTTCGAATTCGTTTAATTGGGACATTTTTAAATATAAGCGTATGACAACAAAAAAGCCTGGCGGTGACATTGTTTGTTAATTTAAAATACCTAAAAGGTTACTGAATTGCGAGGCCCATAATACACTATATAAAATCGGCGTACGCATTTTATGTGGCCGGAACTGTACACTTGATTTAAAAAAAACGCATACATGCAGTCACAAAATTGACCTTTCTAAAAGTGTATAATATATACGGACTACCAGCTAAAATGCCTAAAAACTTCAAAAGTACGACAATTTGTCATATTGTTTAAAAAAGGTCTCTAAAACTGAAAATATTTTTTTACTTAAATTAAATGCAACCTTATTTTTATATTAAATTTTGCATAATGCTAAGAAATCAGCAAAAATAATATTTTAGTAAAGTCTTTATTGAACTCGAGTAACGGACGAAGACTGTTCTACAAAGAGGGCGGTAACCCATTTTGGAGTTGATAAAATAACAATAATACGATGGAAACGGCGCTGGATTGAAAACAATTCGAGGAATAGGAAACTTGGATTAGAACAGAAACGATGGTAAACTTAATACTAATTATTTTAACTTCAAAAAAAGAACTAAAATAAATAATGTAGTATTTAATAGGATCACCATTTTTCTCTATTACAAACTGCAAACGTCTGGGCATAGAAAAGGTTAAATTTTGAAAATACTGATGGTCTTCTGAGAGCTGATCTAATGCGCGATAAATAGCATCGCTTAACTCTTTAGCATTTCGTGGTCTCCAATTCCTTTGGTATATTATTTTAACGATTCGACCCCATATATTTTCCATTGGGTTAAGGTCAGAGCTGTTGGCTGGCCAAGGAAGTGTTTCTATATTATTATTCTGAAACCATTGGCGAACAACATTAGCCGTGGGTACTGGACAGTTCTGTTGTCCTGCTGATAAACGAAGTCATTATTTTTATGTAAAGCCTGTACAGATGACAGCATAACGTTTTCAAGGATTTCAATATATCGTTCACTATTGAATCTTCCTTCGATTCTCCAAACAAAACCCAAACCTCTTGCACTAAACCAGCCCCACATGTTTACAGAAAAATTTCCAGCTTTTTTAATTTGGTTTGTATATTCGGGTTCAAATCTAGAATTTGGTGGACGATAAACTAAAATTCTCCTGCTGCTTGAAGATGATTGAAAAATTTTTTCGTCACTGAAAACCACCCTCTCCCAGAAGTCATTATCACGAAGAACGTTGTTCAGTGCAAAAATCACTCTGGCCTGTTTTTGTTCTTCTGAGAAAATGCTTCTTTGCAGCAACTCGACAAGAGACTTCTGATTTCGTTACTCTTCTTTTTACTGTTGCTAAAGAACCCAGAAATAATGTTATATTAGCTGCTTCAACCGACGTTGAAAAAGGATTTTGTCTGAGATGGTCAAGTCTCTCATCTTGCACTTCAGAATTTACTCTTGGTGGTCCTGATCCAGCTTTGCTATACGTTGAATTATTTTCAATCCAGCGCTTTTTCCATCGCATTATAGTAATTTTATCAACTCCAAAATGGGTGGCCGCTCTTCTTATAGACCAGCCGTCTTCTATAACTCGAGTTATAATTGTTATGTTAAGCTGGTGGTGCCTTATAATAGTATAAACTAATGGAAAGCTAAATTTTGTGGCATTGGAAAAAATGCATGTATGAGTATGAGGCTAAACTTACTTTTTTCTTGCCTATTCGATACAGAGCGTTCCCCTCCATTTTTATCACTTGCTTCAATTATTTCGAAACTTTCTCGATATCAAAAAGTGCTTAGAGAAGACTCTAGGAAAGCTCTAGAACGTGGGCAAGTTCTTGGCCCGCAAGTAAATTTTCAGCAATATTTTGCTGTTTACATGCATTGAAAGCAACTTGTTTGTTGGAGACGAGGCTTAATAGTGGACAATTGTTTAAGTGCTTTTAATTTAATAGTTGAACAAATTTTTTGATCCATTATACGTTGCTGCTGCCAAATTTTCTCGAACTACTTAACCGTTTAAAAGGAATTACCTTCTTGGAAACATCGCATTTATTTTTGTCTCTTTTAGGGATATACCAGAAGATGTTCTTAACACATTCTGCTGGATACATTCGACCTATACCGTTCGAGATGCCAACAACAACATAGTAAACGACCAGACCCATTATCCAGGGATCCTTTTTACCGGCAACCATCCAGTCAAGCAGGTCAAATACTACCAATGGGTGTCGTTTATACTCTTTATTCAGGTTAGTCACAAATCAAAACCTGGGATGGAAAAATAAGAAAAAAGTTTCTATAATATTAAAAGAGTCCAAATCGCTTTCTATTCAAACTATTTGGTTATTGAAATTTGAGTGGTGCATAAAGTACACAGATAACCTAATAACTTACGGAAACTAATAGAAAGATAGGGCCGCGCAGGAATTACGTTCCTCTAGCGCATAGCGCATTGCGGCGGAGAATGAAATTAATGCTTGTATTAAGTCAACACCTACCTTGCCCCGTCCATCTCTTTCTATATGATCATGAAAGAAATACAGCACATTTTTCAATGTCGAAACATATTACACAAAATTTTAATTTAGTACCTGCCGGTTTTTGCCACCGCTTGTCAAAGTCTCCCAAGCGTTTTTTTAGATTTTCAAAAGTGAGTTATTGTAATTAGTTTTGGTTGGAAATCGCGCAAGTTGGATGGGATTAGCTATACAGTGGATTAACACTTATTTAAAAGTCTAAAATGCCATTCAAATCAGAATGGATCACTACTATTAAAGCTATAGAGGGCATGGGACTATTTGAAGAGTGCCGAAAATTGGGGTTCAGATTTTTGCTAACCAAATCCCTGAAGAAAATATCGTGTTGATTTATACAGAGTAAAGTTAAGTTAATACAACAAAAAAAAAGAGATATAAGTTAAAAAATATATAACATCTATAAGAGTTTTATACTGGGATTTTTTCCCAATTAATAAAAGAAAATAACATAATAAAATGTAGTTACCTTTAATATTTGATAATATTCCTCAACATAGTTATATCCCCCCTCCTTCTATCTTAGACTTTTAAAGGGTCCCAAAAAGTTTTTGTAAGCTAAAGAAAGTTTTTTAGCTGCATGGAATAATACAAAGCTGGTTAAGGTTTGTATAGAGCTAAAACCTTTCGCGAATGCATTGCTTTTTTAACACTAAAAAGTATGGAAAAACTACGTCTGTTAAGTTTTTCCAAATTTTTTTATTATTAAAAAGGTAAGTGTGTGTAAAAAATTAACCAAAAGAATATATGTATTTTATTATGCATCTGGCTGTACAAGTAGTTCCTTCCTGTAGCCACAGGCTGCGCTCGTGTCGCCGATAAAAAATATTCCCCAAGTATAACACAGTATCGGTCCCTCTCGGTATCACTTTCTCTATAACTTTCTCAATGATAAAATATACACTTCAAAACAACTGACAGTTAGTGTCTACCAACTTTTTTGTTTAATGCGATGTAAAAAGCTTCTATTCACTTTTAGAAAAAAAAGGAAATAAAAAAGAAAGAAGGAGGTACAAGCTATTAAAGAAAAATACCAGAATATGATCTTATTCTCTATACCCAAGAACCACATCGATGCAAGAACCTCTCGTCAATACCAGGAAAAAGAATAGAAAATGGCCCTTTTAAATAGGCTCTACAAACCAAGTTCTTTATTTTTTATTTTTTTTACTTTTTGATTAATTCAGTTTTTTAAAGAAGATAAAGTAAAAAATATCTTACGGAAGGACTTTTGACATCCATGTTTTATGACTTTATGTTCTTATTTTGAGCTCCCCTCTCTTCCATTAAAAAGTTTGCAGTGCGATCATTTATACCCTGTATATAATACAGGTCAAAAATAAATTGTATATTTTCAGTTATTATAATTAAAGGGGTTTTCCATCAAAAATACAAGTGGGATTTACTTTGTAGTAGGTCAGATGCCATGTCTAAAAGTGAACTTCGTCTTATGATATAATTTCTAAAAATCGAGATATTCTATTTTGAATGTTAAATCCTTCCACTATTTCCAATCCAAATTATACGAGATTGGTCACATTTTATGAGATATACCTGGAGCGCGTTCAGCGGCGGCTGGAGCCAAACCAAAAACGGTTTTACTCCTTCCACTCAAAATGTCAAAAATGTCATTGACCAGCTTTGAACGCGCAAAGCCGACTGTCGTATCCTTAGATTAAAAAGAGACAAGATATATGTTTCAACGAAAACTCCTTGGCAAATAATAACCAGTGTTACAAATAAAATCACCACAAAACAAAGGTGAGAAATATTAATTATTTTTCTATCCTTTTAAACGACGTTAGAATGATAGGTACAGAGAATTCTGTCTCAACCACTTTAGGTCGTGATTGACTTGTGGGTGGGGAAAGTCGGCAGAGTGCAGACGGTCGGATGATATTTTTATTGACACAAGCTTTTTTGCGTTATTTATTTTAAAATTTGTGATGTTTTAAGCAGTTTATAAGTCGTTTTAAAACCACATTTTGTCAAAAAACGTTTAAAGTGTGTTTTTTTTACCAGTAGGAGAATATTTCAATGTATTTAAAGTGATATTTTGGAACAAATCGTCCAATGTTTTGAAAACAAAGGAAGAGCAAGTGAAATCAGTCAGTGGCGGTACATGCCGGTAGGTACACAGAAAATTAAAAAAAAAGTTTATGAAATATACTTAGATTAGTAGATCCTTAGAATAAAATATCAAAAATCATGTTTTTAAATGAGATATTTTCGAACGCTATAAGGTTTTTTTCGAGGTTTTTTTTTATAAAGACGATAAAATAAAGCATACTTTTGATGAAGTAATTAATGCGCAAATAAGATATTTTCGAAGGCTTTTTTTATAAAGACTATAAAATAAAGGTAGGTAAAGTCCTTAAATCAACTTGTTAACAACAATAACATGTGTTCAGGTTTGTAAGAATATTGCATTCCTACCTCTTGTCAGAAAATTAAGGTTGATTTATACTGCCGCCGTTGCCATCTACGCTCGCCCTTTCAATTGATATTTATTTAAATCTTTTTGTATATCCTAGATGTCTCTATATACCCTAGGCATTATTGACTTTTTTGTGTACTGAAGAAGTCAGTATAAGTAAGTTTCTGCTAATGACGAGAAAAAATAACAAAATTAACAAACACAATAACATAATTTTTAGCTAGTAGGTAATATTATATTTTTTTCTTAATGTTCCTGGTGCTATGAACTGTGTTTATTTATTTTAATATTTGGCATAATATTATTCTCTTGAAAATTGAAATTACTATAAATCATATAAAAACTTGGTAATAAATTTATTTTGTATAAAATTATACTACGAACATTTATTGTTAGGAATCTTCCAAAGCTCAAATTGGCATAATCATTTTTGGCATGTTTTTTAAATTATTTTGCAGATATTATATTATAGTAAAATTTTAATAATATAATTCATGTGTAAATTTATATTTAAGTAGGTACGCCACTGGTATGTTTGCTGTAAACAAACGAAAGGTAAACATTGTTCCATATAATAATATAACCAAAGTATCCGTAACTGTTAGGTATCTTGTCTCTTTTTAATCTAAGGTCGCACCTTTAGTATTTTTGCTAGGCACGGACAGTCGGTTTAAAAAGTAAAGAGACTGTCGGAACTTTAAGCCACAGACAGATACCTACTCTCTACTTTCTGCCCGTAAAATAAATGCATTCTCCTCACAATTTACAAGTGTGGCGTCTACACAATTAATTGTATGCAAGACAAAATGGAGAAGCGTGTTGCACATTTCATTTTCAAATGATTTTCTAAATTTTCTTCAGTTTGTTAAGTTAGGAAAACCTGGCAACTGAATTATTTTTCGTTGTCCTCGCCTGCTGACCAATAACAACAAGCGATGCAAATTCTAGCGACGCTTTCGAGTTACTCCAAAACTAGCTAATGCTAATTTTGGTTTGGCTCCAGCCGCCGCTGAACGCGCCCCTGGTAGTCATACTTCGTAGCACGTCATACGCAAGTTTTAGAGATAAGAAAACCATACCGTCCCTGCAGCCTGCCTGATCTCTGCTAGGTACTTCAGTATACTTCTAAAGCTTTCCTGAAATACAAGGATCGCCAAGGGCGGGTTGACTAGTGATACTTAAATAGATTGCATGAAAAATACATGAATATATAAATGGGAGGATGTCTAATAGAATGTGACCAATCTCGTATAATTTGGATTGAACTTCCTTACAGGTAAGTCGTTTAATCCTTAATTATACTTCGATTGGTCCTATCCTATTAGGTGTATCTAGTAGTTGTTTAGAGAACATGGCGATATTAGTTAAAAGTTAAATAATAATAAGTTAACCACAAGGTTTATAATTTAAATGTGTTTAAAATATATTTCTTAATATAATTAGCCAAGATATCTTTTGAACTTAAAGGTTTATTTTAAAATCAATTGAACGTTTTCCTTTTTTCGGAATACGCCTCATCCTTTCTAATACTTTTGATTGATGCACCAACCCTTAATGCTGCGGAAGACGCCCCATCTCCTGTGCTATGGTAGTCTCTATTGCAGCCGAAATGTTTTGGAAAAATCAGAACAGCATGTGTGCGCACTTCCACCTCGCCTATTTTGCCGCTTTTTTCTTGGTGTCGCCCCACCCCTAAAGACACTCAGCGATTTTTTTGAAAAAGGCTACTCGTTTATCTACAAAATAATATATTTTTTAATTTTGAGTTTTAAACACAATGATAAAAACTGATATCTTTTTTTTTTATAAAAACAACAAATATGTACCTATACATATAGGTATACATATAGTTACTATTGACGTTTTATATAAAAATATACCTTCTTCTCGTATTTTTTAATATTTTGCTTATTAATGTACTTGTTCTCCACCGTTACTTTTTACTACACTACCTATCAACTTAGTCGGATGGGTCATCAACTAGTTCGAACTCCAGACCAGGTATTTTTTTTGATCTGGTCTTTTGTCTTTCGGTAGTCTACCGACTCGGAGAGTGTGTAACTAAGGTTGCCTGCACGGGATACCGACCCGATCCAGCCTGGTTATCAGCGTCAATGGAGGGGTAGGACCATATATGTATGAGCTTAAATATACGTCCTTGCAATACTTTCGGCGTGCACAACTTTGTAAGCAGGATGTCCTATATATACGCCTATACCTGTCTCTTTTATGACTCTTATTGTCTCTTTCTGGCGTTAAAGCTTAGCGGTTCTGCACATGCGCGGCCATCGTCATCGGTTAACCAACCAAAATCCAGAAAGATAGCTGTGCAGTTGCCAAAATTTTTCTATTTGTTTAAGTTTTTAGAAAATCAGTATTTTCTATTTTTACATAAATAAATATATAAATAGAAATAATTTTTAGGTATTTTCACCTTTTTTTCTTCAAATAAAAAATAGCTACCAACCTGTGGAACTTCACTTTTATTGTTTGGCGGCATCCACAAACACAGCAAATCTTTTTATGCGGCAACATCTTAAGCTCCAAGATATAAATAAACAGTTTTTATTATAACTCCTAAAAACTTTCGCGTAACCAAAGATTAAAAATATCACAATAAAGAAAATTGCATAAACGAAAACGCGGAAAAACTTATGTGTGATCAAAACAAATCAACAAAAATGGCGTCTCGACCGAAGGGGAAGACGAAGCTCGCGAAACCGGCCGCCTCGTAAAATTTTCGCGCATGTGCATAGGCGCGGAGCTAAAACGGCTCCATGGCCTGCTAGATTTTAGATCTTGCTTACAAGTTTGGCCTGGGAAAGGCCTATATTTAACCTCATACATATATGGGTAGGACCAAGGTACCTTTTACACTATTCTCTGGTTTTTTAGTCTATTAAGTGCTATCCAAGGCTCAACACTTTAGAAAAAGTGTTTTAGGACTGCGCTGGGTTTGAACCCATGACACACCGGCAACGAAGAAACTTGATCGTGTTAGTGAGCTAACCGACTGGGACGCCAGAGCGGGTTTTTAATTGTTAAAATTTAAGGTGTGTTCCTGGCCTTCAACAATCCAAAGACTTTTTGCCCCAAATATGCCACAAACTCATTAAATTATCTTTCTTTTATAAATAAACTTGGCCCAAAAACTTCTATAAACTAAACGTCAGAGCATGTAATAATTATAATAACTCAAACATTCTGAGCTATTTTGTGTACGCACACCTGATGCAACATATCCTTGAGAAATTGGTAGGTAAGTATATTTATTAGAACTAAAATATGCTTAGCAGTTTCATCAGGTTAGCCAACTTAATCCTTTAAAAACTTCTCAGAGAATGATATTTTAAACCTTCGTATTGTTTTTTTTAATCTATTTTAGACATTACTTTTACGGGAAAAACTTTTCTTTATACGTGATAATGTCAGGTCACCGACTGAAAAGAAACGCGATTACACAAAAGAGCCGCTCTTAATTTATAGTATAAACATGGGCGGCTCTAAGCATAATTGTGTTCGATTTTTTTGTAAATATTTTTATTTTTTATTTTTCTATAACGGTGTAAAAAAATACTGTAGACAACTCGCTCGCGTTTAACTGTTCTTTTTTACTCTTGTTTGTAAAGAAAAATCTTGAAAAAACACTATTTTAGCCGCTGGTTGTAAAAACGATATTTTATGTTAAGGGAGAATATATAATAGTAGAAATGTTTGTATCTCATATGTTAACTGTACTAAGTTAGCCTACTGGACCCATAAGTAATTGATAGTGGCCCCCCAACAATATATATTTTTTAGATTATAATATTTTTTAGTTCATTATTTTTTTGGAGCCAAATAAACATCAAAATTGTCTGAAGCTTGAATGGAAGGCACCTTTTTTGATTTTTTGCTGAATAAGCTAAAATTTCCACCAATTCGAAATATTAAACATTTGAATCGATGGAATTTTAGCTTAATCGGCAAAAAATCAATAAAGTTCTCCGAGCCGTGTCTTAGTTTTTACAAAATGAGCCAGAATGTCCTTTCATTCCAGTTCTGATGTTTATTTGTCTCCAAAAAGTATGGATATCACCTTAGAACATTGAACTACTAGAAGGAGTCTGGTCTGTCTGGTTACATTGGTTTTTTGAATGCAACATCTACAGTGGGGAAAGGGAAGAAATCCGTGTTGCCAATTTTAATAACAAAATTATGCAACAAAAAACTTATTATATTTGGATTAAGTGTTGACGTTTATTTATTAATTAATTAATGAGGTTTTAGATATATGTTGAAAAAGCTAGTATATATATTTAAAACTTTCGACGTTTTTTGAAAATTTAACATGTGTTTTCCTTAAACATCTTCTTTTATAGTCAATGTGGCAACATTGATTGTTTGTTGGGCTTTCTCGATTTTTCCTGGAATGTCATTATTGTTTTGAAAGTTAAAGTTTCAGCACTTGTCAATAGTGTTTTTTTGATATTTTTGTGAAAAGTTTGTGGCGAAAAATGGTTCCGAAGTGTATTATTATATGCAAGTTGAAACAGAAGCCGGGGGAGCGCAGTATTTCGTTTCACAGATACGTTAAATTAAAATATGAACTAAATATTAGGTTAGAATTCGTCATATTTGGCCATTCTTGGTAAACAAACGCAGGAAATCTGTGTTGCTGGCTTGTACATGCTACTTGAATACATTTTTAGGTTTTTTTTGATAGAAACATAGATTTTTATTACTATATCTGGACCATTTAATTAAACGGAAATAAAAATTATTGAAGGTATTTTGAATAATATTAAAAACAGGGGAAAACGTATTAGGTTAACATGACAACAATGGGATGAAGATGTTGAACTCAAACACCCTACCCTAATAAAAAAAAGAGAAACTGTTCTTTTAAATAACATAGTTAGCCGTTCAACAATTAAAATTTTTTAACATTTAAAACTTTTGAACATTTATATCTTGTTCAAAAGGTTTAATTTTGTACCTACACCTGAAAATCAATCAAAGAAAATCAATATTTTATGATGCAATTAATTGTCAATGGTTGGCAGCTTGAGAAGTCTTGCAAGGTTTTTTGGGTGAGCAGTTTGCAAGTGTATATATAAAGATAGTTAAGTAAATGACCCTGTATAAACTACATTGGGAAAGGTTTTCGGCTAAAGTCATTCTATTATTATAGTTTTCTACCAATTGGACCTAAAAATAAAAAAAAAAACGAGATAGGAAGCAGGATTAGTTTCTATGGTATGGAGCTTTAAAGATGGCGTGTTGGCAATAAATTAGAACATGATGATTGCATCTCTGTTTGTCAGAAACTAAACATTCTTTCTGCATATATAAAAAAATATAAGTATTCTTTGATGGAACAAAAAAATAAAGTTTCAAAATGAGAGAAAACCGCTGTTAAAAAATGGCAGCAAGGGGTTAGATTTTGAATATTTTTGCATATGTTACTTAAAATGATAAACGAAAAACATTCGTCTTCAAAATAGTAGATAATAATATTAATATTTTCGAAAAATAAATTAACGAAAAACGAACCTTCGAGGCAGCTAAGAAATATATATATATTCAAAATTTGGTATCTACCCGTTGGTACCACTGGTACCATATTGAACACCGGCGACTTCAAATTAGCGTAAAAGCATATATCTTAAGGGTCACTTTGATTGGTTGAACATGGGTTCCATTGGTGCCAGCGCAGCGGTACGAACATACAGGCGTCATATTTTTAATTAATATATTCCTTTAAACATTATTTTCAAATTAAATATAGGTACCGTCAAATTTTGAATTAACATTTATTTATAAAAACTATTCCTGGGCTGCCTCTATTTTGAGTCATTTTTCGGAAGCGGCGAATATTTTATAGATATTAAGAATATTCTGCCACTTTTGAGGTTATTGATACCCTGAAAGTCTTTGTTTTTCGTTTAAGGACACTATTTTAAATAACATAGTGGTTTCTTTCGTTTTAAAACCTCAAAAATAATTAAACTTATTGTGGTACCAAAGAACCATTTTAATAGTTTTCTTATATGCGTGGAAAAAGTTTTTGACAAACAGTGAGGCAAATCATATTATTTCGGTTGTAATTAACAAAGGTATACAAAAATAACTTGGACCATTTTCTAATTTATTGCCTAAAAGCAGGCATCTTCGTCACTCCATATCTCAGAAACTAATCCTGCTGCCTATCTCATTTTTTATTTTTATGGTCAAGTGATCCAACACCAAAATATAAAATAATTTGATATTTTACCGAAAGCCATTTCCAAAATGTAGATTGTGCAAGGTTTTTTGAACCAGACAGGATCGGCCTTTCGTTAGATTATTAATTTTTTGGTTAGTTTTTATAATATCACAAAGTGTAGTTTTCCACGCACGGGTTTAGTACCCTTTTTTTCTTTCTTCAAGCTGTTCCGTTAACTGGCCTCGGCTTGGTTTAATTTTTATTGGTAGGTACTTATTCCACCAAAATCGTAACGCTATAGCTTCAACAAGAAACTCCTGATGATGGCAGTCTAAACTATCGAAACGCTTTCATTTAATTACCAGTTCCATTATCATCAAAGTGGCGCCAGCAGGCACGTATATATATAAAATCTTTAAAAAAAAATAACATAATCATTTTTTAAAAAAATTTTAGAATTTTTGTTTTGGCTGAAAATGCAATTATCTAAATGTGAAAACCGCGTGTCGCTAGCCGCTACGGTTCGTCAGCTACAATTTTTTTAAAATTTAATCCTTACATAGTATGGCCAACCCAACCCCGCACCCCCATCGAAAACTAATCAGCTCTGCGTAGGGCGAAATAGTAGTTTTAACAACTAGTGGTTAAAATAGTACTTTTTTTACAAGCGTTGGTTTAAATAACAAGCGCAGCCAGTAAAAAAATGCACAGTTTGGTCACGAGTTGTTAATACTATGTTTTTTAATACCTTTATCAAGAAATCCAAGAAAAACAGAAAAATACTTTTAGAAATCTCGAATGAAGAGGACTTCTCGCAACACACTATCTTTACACTATAAATCAAGGCGGCTGGTAAATGAAATAACAATCGTTTCCATAGCGATGTGCTATTTTACTCGGTTCACTGTTGAACTTTACGTTCATTGTTGCGACATTTTAATCTTTAACAGTTTGATATTTTGACGATGTTTCTAAAAGGATTTTTTTCGTAAATACTTGGTGAAAACTGGCGGAAATGGCTTAATTTTTAGGCAAGAATAATCAGATTTTTTCAATATTACTATTTTTCTTTAATTTTGGATATAAAACGGATCGAAATCTTTTTTGTATCCGTGATCAAAAAAAAGTTTTTTTGTGTCGGTAACCAAAAATGCCATAATTTAGTTATCTGAAGACAGTTACTTAAATCATGTTTTTAAATGAAGGTATAAAAACAAAATAATTTTTGTGCCAAATTTGATAAGAATCGGTTTAGCGGTTCTTGAGTATTCCTGTTAACGAGAGGCAGACAGACAGAAACCATTACAAAATTTTGTAATTAGGTTTTTTTTTGACCCAAATAACTTATTTTTAGTTTAAATAAAAAAACTTTTTTTGGCGATCCCAATAGCCTCCATACTATGTATGGATGGCTAAAAATGGATAGCGAGCTCTCCCTCAAAGAAAAGTTAATGTTAACCCCAGATTGAGGTTTACACTAACCATTAGCTTTTTTGAGTTAAAGCTCGCTTTTTATTTGTTGTGTTATTTATTCACCCTCGCTAAATCCTTTAAAAAAGTATAGTGTGCGGGGAAGTAGTCGGTTACTAAAAACCCTTGATAGTGAAGGGGCATGTGTAAGTCCGTGGGATTTTGAATGAAAGAGTTTTGTGACTATATGGGATTGATAGCTCTTTAGTCACACAATCAAATGTTACCAGGTGTTTTGCTCCCATCCTTGTAGAAGGGGTTGATAGGACGTCGTCTTTCAAGATTATAAAAAGTACGACTTTTGCAATCGGGGCATGATTATACTCGATTCCATATAACTTGAGAACGAGGATTCCAAAAAGTTCACTTTTAAGGCCATCCGAGCTTAAAATAAAATGTGGCCATTTTGATATATCAGCCGCCCTATTGAAACGCATCATAGCTGGACCCAATTTTCTTAACAGTATTATTGGACTTGACCTTTTTATATTTCTTACCGAATTTGGCCCTCTACGCTATAAAAGTTGATGAATAGCGCCCTTTAGTATGTAATTTTTGCAACGTGGTAATTTTACTGGGGTATTTTTCAAGGTCATGAAGCTTCAAACTGCGTCGAGCTCTAGAAATTGCATTTGGCATATGTGCCTAATAGTTTGAGTTATATTTGAAGTTAGTCTGACGAAACGCAGAATTATCAAGATTTTTTGAGGAGAAAATGGCAAAAATCTTGTTTTTTGCGATTTTCAAGGTCATTTAAGCTCAGATGAACTTGAAAGTAAATTCTTTGGAATCTTCGTCCTCGAGTTATATTGAATCAAGTATAATCATGCCCTGGTTGCAAAAGTTGAACTTTTTACCATTTTTGGTCGCCATCTTGAAAGATGATGTCATATCAACCACTTCTACACGGATGCAAAAAAAAAACACCCGATAACACTTGTAGTCGTCCGGCTTTGGTCCCCAATTGTTTATTTTGTGCAGAAAGCCTGAAATTTGGCACACCTAATTTTTAAACAATCCTTTAAAATTTTGGTCGAGGAAGTCGATGATCGGATGTATAGGAGCCAAGATGGCGGCGATTTTTTTTAAAATGCACGTCTATTTTTAAAAAAAAATGTAGGTTCGCCCTCTATACAAGATTATACTCGGATCCATATGATTCGATAGAGAGGAATTGAAAAAAAAATGGTTACATTGACGTATGACCTTTATCGTCCTTGAAAAGTGACATTTTATTTTGAAAAAATGCATTTTGAGAATTTTTTTTTTAAATTTTTCATAATTTAATCAGCCGTGATAGGCCTTTGGCAGTAATTTTATAATTTAAAAATAACATTAAAATACATTTTCTAATTGACTTTTTGCTTACGTGGTGATTGGTTTAGTTATACCAGGCCAGTCAAAATAATAGTTTTAAAAAAAGGTACACTATCATCCCTATCTTTTTTAGTTCTTGAGGGAAAAATGTAAAATTTGATACTATTATTACAATTGTCAAGGTCAACTGATATTCTAAAAATTTTTTGGATAGGTGGCGCCGCGGACGACGTGGCACCCAAATTTCCGATTTTAAATTTGATTTGATTTAATGAAGTTTAATAGCTTAGGTAAGACGAGCATATTTAATTCAATAATCGATTATGTATAGCTGAAGCATGTAGATTTTTATAAAAATAATTCTAGTGTGATAGGGTCATTAATCGCCTGATTTTTTTTGAGTATGTAAAAAACGGGGTTTTCAACGTTTTCTTCACTTCGTCCTAGTGACCAAAAATGTGGCTGGATATACACGTTGATGACTTCTGATGAATTATAAGGCCCTAGCAAATCGATTCAGATACGAAATTAAAAATTCTATCGGGCCGTTTTTACGCTATATGCCAGTAAAGTTGACCTAACATGTGTTTGCAATTTTTCAGGATCGTGGTCAAGAAAATTTATGATCGGATGGACAGAAACCAAGTTGGCGGCGAATTCTTCAAAATGGTGGTCTTAAATCGAAAGTAACCTATCCAAAAAATATTATACTTGAATCTATAAAATTTAATGATGAGAAATTTAACAATACTAGTTAAATTGATGTGCAACTTTCGATGACCTTGAAAAATGTCATTTTACTTTTAAAAAATTCTTTTCCAGAGCCTTTTTTTAAATGTTTTATAATTCTAAAAACGGCAAAAGGTCTTGTTTTATAATTTTAACATGACATCAACACATCTCTCCAAAGTGACTTTTTGCTTACAGGGTGATTGATTTAGTAAAATTTTTAAAAGAAACCACACTATCATCTGGTATTTTTTACTTTTTAAAGTAGAATTTTTAAATTTGTTACGAATGCTACCTTATCAACTAAAATTTTTTCAAGTAAATTTTTATGTTAGTTTTTAATTTTAAGTCAGAGTACGTTTCACGTAAAAGTTGTCATATCTATATATTTAGGGCAATAAATTCTTCAACTTACATGTATTAGAGTCTTTATATTTTTATAAACGCACTATAACTTTTTTTATTATTTATGGAAACGTAGCAAAACGTCCAGTGGGTGCCTAACAAAATCTTATTAAATGTAATTAAAACATATTTGATCAGATTTAATATCGGATGTTTCTATGGTACGTCGTCCGCAGCGCCACCTATCCAAAAAATTTTAGTTGATAAGGTAGCATTAACAATTCGTAACAAATTTGAAAATTCTACTTTAAAAAGTAAAAAGAAACAGATGATAATGTGCCATTTTTTAAAATCTTACTTAATCAATTGTGTAAGCATGAAGTCACTTAAGAGAGATGTGGTGATGTTATGTTAAAATTATAAAACAAGACCTGTCGCCGTTTTCAGATATATAAAATATTAAAAAAAAGGCTCTGGAAAAGTTTTTTTTTTTTTAAGTAAAATGACATTTTCCAAAGTCATTGAAGGTTGCTCGTCAATTCAACTAGTATTGTCAAATTTCTCTTCACTAAGTTCTATAGATTCAAGTACAATTTTTTTTTTTTTTTGATAAGTAACTTTCGATTTAAGACCGCCATTTTGAAGAATTCGCCGCCAACTTGGTTTCTGTAAATCTGATCATAAATTTTCTTGACCAAATTTGCGTAAAAACGGCCCGATAGAATTTATAATTTCATATCTGAATCGATTTTTTGGAGCCTTCTAATTAATCGGAAGTCATCAACGTGTATATCCAGCCAAATTTTTGGTCGCTAGGAAGAATTAAAGAAAACGTTGAAAAAACCATTTTTTTTAGGCAACCAATGACCATATTAAACTAAAATCATTTTTATACAAATCTAGATACTTCAGCTATACATAACCGATTATTTTAATAAATATGCATGTCCTATCTCAGCTATTAAAAAAAATATGAACTTTTATTAAATTTAAAATTGGAAATTAGGGTGCCACGTCGTCCGCAGCGCCACCTTCTTTCCTCAAAAACTAAAAAAGAGACTTATGATAATGTAGCTTTTATAAAAAATATTACTTTGGCTGGCCTGGTATAACTAAACCAATCACCCTGTAAGCAAAAAGTCAATTAGAAAAGTTATCTTGATGTTCTTTCTAAATTATGAAAGTACAACAAAAGACCTATCGCGGCTTACTAAATTATGAAAAATTATCAAATAAAATGCTCAAAATGCATTTTTTAAAACTAAAATGTCACTTTTCAAAGACGATAAAGGTCATATGTCAATGCAACTATTTTGTTTCAATTCCCCTCTATCGAATTATATGAATTCCAGGGTAATCTTGTGTTAATGGCGAACCTACAATTTATTTAAAAATAGACGTCCATTTTGAAAAAATTGCCTCCATCTTGGCTCCTATACAACCAATCATCGATTTCCTCGACCAAAATTTTAAAGAATTGTCTAAAGAATAAGTGTTCATGCTTTCTGCACAAAATGAACAATTGATTGCTATTTGGGACTTAAGTCAGACGACTATTGATTGTGTGACTAAGGAGGTATTAATCCCACATAGTCACAAAACTCGTTCATTCAAAATCCTACAGGATAGAAATTATCGACATATGCCCCTTTACTATTAGGAGTCTCCTACATAATAGAAAATAAAACTAAATATTTTAAAAGCAGGTAAGCAGACGATGCAAAATATAAAAAGAAATAAAACGGTAAGCACTTAGACAAAATTTTTAAATATTATACTTCTACTAGATAGAGAGGTGATGGCAGTAAAAAACTTATCATTTTATTCCATTTAAAGTTTATATAGTTTTAAAGATAACAAAAAAAATATAGGCAGACGTCTAGGTGGGGGGCTTTTTCTATAGGGAGGCTTCGAAACTTGCAAACAATAATAGCTATATAAAGTCATTTCTTCCCATCTGCAATTTATATTAAAACAATCTACTTACCTCAGGACTTAAAATAAGTCAAACGGTACCCGCCTATGGTGGGGCGTTTACGAGTAGTTAATATTTTTCCAAATATTTATGATACATCAAAAACTTAGTCATTTCAACCCTTTTATAATTAGTTCTATTATAAGGTCTTCACCGAGATAAAAAAATATATGGCATGAATCGACGTGGAGGCTTTTTTTACAGGGACGTCCCAAAACTTACAAAAAATAATAAATAGCTCTACGAAGTCATTCCATCTCTTTTTAGATTAAGTGCTATTGTATTACCAATATAATCAAAAAAAATATGGCACAACTGTAGATGGGGGTGTTTTTTACAGGGAAGCCCCAAAACTTGCAAAAAAATAATTGCTATATGAACTCATTTCATCCCTTTTCTGATTAATTCTATTATGTTAGGGGTCGCACAAATATAACAAAAAAAATATTGCGCACCTCTAGGTGGGGGCGTTTTTTACAGGGAGGCCTCAAAACTTGCAAAAAATAATTGCTATATGAACTCATTTCGTCTCTTTTCTAATTAGTACTATTATTTTAAGACCTTCAAAAAGTTAACAAAACAAAATATCAGATACTTTTGGGTGGGTGCATTTTTTACAGGGAGGGCCAAATACTTGGAAAAAATAACTATATAAAGTAATTTCTTCTGATTAGAGCTATTATATAACGAGTCGACAAAGGTAACAAAAAAAAATAATGCACACCTCTAGGTGGAGGCTAAATTGCTTTGTAAAGTCATTTCATTACCAATTGCTTTTTTGGTGATGGATTTTTACGTTAATCCATCAAAAAAGCCAAATCCACGAACCAACCCCTTGAAACGCATTGGGTACTTTACAATATGATGTTATATCTAACTTTTGTTTTTATGATTTATTTATTTTGTTAAACTTTTTCTTGTCAAAAATAACTAATATCAAGTAAATACTTTGAACATCTGAATTGTGGTCGTCATCTTCAATAATATATTTGCCCTTTAAAATAATGAAAGTTTATAATGATAAATGTGATAATGTTATTTCCTGCATTTTCTTCTTTCTGTAAGATGAAATCTTTCGATACATATACGGTATACTGCGAAACTAATTTTTAGTAATTTATTATTCTTTTCTTTTTGTAATTAGAAAATTTGTAAAAAAGTCTGGAGGAGTAAACTGTATAATTTTAGGGCTTACTGATCCGGATCAAGGAGTAAAAACGTATTTTACTCCCCGATGTTTTATTTTTCCCTCTTTAACTTTTTTCTTCAAAATTTTGGTAAAAACCAGAGCAAGAAGGGCAAAAAATAGTATATATACCACGTTACTAAAGTGCCTTTTTATCCCTCGGCAAATTGTAGGGCTCTTTACGGTCCGGCTACAGCTTTTCGCCTCGGAATAAAAAGTATCACTTTATTCCGGAAGTTTCCAAAAAAAAATTAGCAGTTTAGGAATTTAAAAAAATTTACATAGCAATATTTTTATTTCCCTCCCTGTAAAAAACGCCCCGACCTAGAGGTCACTAGTCACAAAAGCAATTATTTTTTACAAGTTTTGGGGCCTCCCTGTAAAAAGAGCCCCCCCCCCCTAAAGGTGTATACTATTTTTTTTTATCTTAGTGGAACCATAAACATAATCACTAATAAGAAAAGAGATGAAATGAGTTCATATAGCAATAATTTTTTGCAAGTTTTGGGACTTAAGTGTAAAAATCTCCCCTACTCAGAGGTGTGTAATTTTTTTTTATTATCTTGGTTTGGCCCTTAACATAATAGCTTCAATCAAAAAAGAGATGAAACGGGTTCATTTAGCAATTTTTGAAGCCTCCCTGCAAAAAAAACCTCCACCGAGAGATGTGTAATAATTTTTTTTTTATTATCTTGATGTGACCCTTAACATATTAGAGCTAATCAGAAAAGAGATGAAATTACTTCTTATAGCTATTATTTTTTACAAGTTTTTAGGCCTCTCTGTAATAAAGGCCCCCAGCTAGGGGTGTGATATATATTTTTTTTTGGTATATTGGTGTGGCCCTTAACACAATAGCGCTAATCAGAAAAGGGATGAAATGATAGAGCTATTATTTTTTTCAAGTTTTAGGGTCTCTCTGTAAAAAAAGCCCCACCACCTGAGTTTCATAATATTTTCACTTCATTCGTATGGATGTAAATTAGAGTTTTATACTAGTTATAATGTAGATTAAATTATACACCTCAATTGCCACCACCTATCTATACATGGTAAATTGAGTTAAAAACTTGCTCAAATATGAGTTAATTTAACTTAATTTAGAGAGAATTTAATGCAAAAAAGAATATATCGCTTTAAATTAAATTAAACTGGCTCATAACTAAACAAATTCTTTACTCAATTCCCTGTGTGTGCTTGTTTTAACTCAAACATTTTTAGCTTGCAAGATTTAAAATGTTATGTAGAAAGTTGGATTGGGTAACCCTGTAAATAATCAACTTAGTCTAATTCCTCCTGAAAGTTAAAAATACATACACATAGTGGAGACGGTTGTAAGTATTTTATCTGTTCTCGCGTCGGGACGCCGTGAGACGCTTCTGCCGACCGACGACGTGAACGCTGTTGAGGCAATTAGCAACAGTGTGAAGACGCAAGCCTACGTGGAAAAGATGGCCAAAAGGCCATAAAAAGACATTTTTAGAGAATTACAAAAGTCGACAGTATGTGATAGAGCCGGTCTTAGTGAAAAGTTTAGTGCAGGTGCTTTTACTACCAAATTTCCTTTCCTAGTAACCCACGGTATTTCGCGTGGAATAATTTATACTCAATGAAAAGCGAGAAGTATTCATCAAGAGTGGTTCTAAGGGATCTCTAGCCCAAAGTTTTAAAATTAATTTTATTTTTGTAATTAAAAACTTTCTAAAAATATTTTCGTTTCGTTAAAAAACGCCAATTTTTTTTTCCTTTGATACATCTAGTGGGGTACGCAGAAATAGTCCCCGAGGGGGGGGGGGCGAGAAACAGCATAGTTTTTTAGATAACCATTTTATTTTTGATTTTTGGGAAAAATTCAATCTTTACGAATCGATATTTTTTGCCTCCGGCGGGGGAGGGTGGGCTTAAGTTACTTTTCTCCCACTGATATATCAATTCGACTCTTCTTTGTTTGTTTAAACGACCTTGAATAGTTTTCTTTTAATCAATTCGTTGGTCTCTCCTAGATTATAAGCCAACATTTTTAAAATGTGCATTTTTAAAATGTTTAGAACACAAGAAACGTAACGGAACATAAATATAACTTTATATTACAAAACGGCAGCAAGAAAGACATTTTGAGCGAGCCAATTTCTAATTCTGGTGCTGATTATGCTTATGAAGTTCACCAAGAATCCACTAAATCCTTATTCATTATGAACAACTCAAGAGTTACTTTCGAAATAATTCCAACTCACGAAGATAATAAGAAAAGTAGATTAGATATTAGACGCAATAATATAGTAGACTTTATTTCTTCAACAAGACGAGCAACGCCGAATTTTAACGAAAAAATTAAAGAGGAATTAGCAAAAGAAAAGCGCCTTAAATTAAATAAGACTAACGAGAACATTGAGTCTAAAATTTATAAAGGAGTAGTGACCAACGCAAACAACCATGCTGGACATTTTCAGAGGACTAAAGTCACTTTTAAAAGTCAGTGGAATCCATATAGACTCTCCGATATTCCGCCTTCATTATTCAATTACAGCTACCATTTTAATCGCGTTCAGTTTGATAGTGACTACTCGACAATACGTAGGTGGGTATCAAAATATATTATCAGTTCAAATCAAAAACAAACAGAATTCTTTTCGTAAAAGGGCAGTTTACCAAAATGACAAGTTAGGCTTAATCGATGAGAGATAGTACATTATAAACCTAGAGATTAAAGTGCCACATTTAATCCCACGGCGAAAGGTGTGTACAATTCGCTAAGGGATTAAACTTTAGTCCCGAGGTTAATACTATTTTATGCACTTTAGGAAAAGATCTTTGATAAAATTACGTTATTTCTACGCCAAATGGTGCGTCAACTACAAGAAAGGGTGCTATGTATGAAATCTTGGCCAAGAACAAGGCTTGACTTGCCATTAATTTAATTATAATTTTCCAGGGATTAGTTTTTATTTAATCCCTGAAGGATTAAATTTATTTTTAATCCCTAAGCTGAGGGACTAAACTTTCTTTGAATCCCTTAGAGATTAAAAGTGCCACTTTAATCTCTGAAGTGCATAAACAAACTTTAAAGCCCCATTAATAGGGATATAAACAAGTTTGTATTACGTGCCGTGAACTTTTCACCATGTCAATTTTCTAATTTGACCACTTAGGCTAGAATGCATTTTTTTTTTAACAAGCTTAGGAATTTCTTCCGTTTAACATACTAAAAGACCCCATTCCTACCCATGCAAAAAAGCGTTTTTCTTGAATAACTCCTAAATGATGACATCAGACTGTCAAAAGTGACAAATGGGAGAAATGTTGCAAATTTAATTCTCTATCAATAGGTGAATAGTGATAGTGTAGCCTAAGCCACTCCTTCTACCACAAAAATTGAAGAAACCCAAGCAAAAATGATGCCAATTTGAACAATTTCTTGCATATTCCTTTTTAGCATTTTCATCAAGATTTCTCAAACTAGGAGTACCAAACTTGGCAGGGTGTAGTCCGATTTTCTTGACTAGGAAAACCAAAATGTACCAAAACTCTTTGATTCGCAACTGTTACTGACATATACAAAAAAAAGTCCTCCCTTTTCAGTGGATCTTCTACTAGATAAAATTGCATTTCGAACGACACCTTCCGCTTGTATTTGCTGCTTCTAGTAATAAAATAAGCATTTTTTAAAATCATAATTGGTATTGGAAAGTTTAAGAAATTTACTAAAAAAAATATAAAAAATTATGATTTAAAAAAATTCCTATGTTATTAATAGAGGCAGCAAATACAAGCGAAAGGTGTTGTGGGCCATGCAATTTTATCTAATATAAGATCCAGTGAAAAGTAGGGCCTTTTTTTGTATATGTCAGGAACAGTGGCGTATCAAAGAATTTTGGTACATTTTGAAATTTTTTAATCAAGAAAATCGATCTACGCCACTGGAAAAATTAAATTTTTTGATATAATTTAGGTCATTGTTTTTAGATCAACCTGTCAAGTTCGGTGCTCGTAGGTTAAAAAATCTTGACGAAAATGCTTAAAAGAAATATGCAAGATATTGTTCAAATTGGCATCATTTTTGCTTGGATTTTTTCTGTTTTTCTGGTAGAAGGAGTGGCTTAAGCCCATTTCCCATATTTTTCCCATTTGTCACTCTTGAGAGTCTGTCACCGTTGAGGAGTTAACCAAGACAAACTCGTTTTCGGAGTTTTTTGAAGGTTAGAAATGACAGTTTCCGAAGAGGAGCTAGAAATGGGGACTTTTAGTATGTTAAACGGTGAACTCTTGTTATTGAAAAAAAAATGGGTCCAGATTTTTGGCACTATTCAGAAAATTTATATCTATATTGTTTTTCAGTTGACTGATAGTCAAAGTAAGAATGTCACAATTTTGACTCCGAAAACATCATGGTAAAGCCATAGTGGTAATTTAAGGCTTAAAATCTTTTAGCATAATTAAAGGGGTAACGTTTTTGTTTAAGCAATATTTACTACGTTTCTTACATTTTTATGCCTTGATTTTGCTCACATTTTAAAGCTTTCTTTCCAAACTTTCGATTTCTAGAATAAAACACACGCATTTTTCAAGTTTTCACTGATTTTAAGCGTTCAAAACAATTACTGCCAAAAAATATTTTTTCTCTGTTAACATGAAAAATACTTAAAGTGGTTGAAGAGATGTACCAGGCTATTAAAAAGAAATGGAAAATAATTTAAGCCAATTGTTTAATAAGTTTCTGTTTTGTTATTTGTCGGTCATCTGTAGTCGAGTCGTTCATATGATTTTTATTTTGCCATTTTTATCCAAAAACAGTACAAATTGTAATTGTTTAAACCGTAAAGTTTGTAAGGCATAATAGTCCAGGCCCCATGGTATTCCCCCGCAAAAAAATCTAGGTCTCCAGATTTTGACTTTTCATTCATGTTTTTGGATCATCATAGAAGTAATTTATTTTGAGTGGACATTCATCATCTGGGCCAAAATATAATTAAAATTTGCATTTTTTTGTGTGTTTTCCTCGTGAAAAAAGGCTAAATATCAAAAAGTACTTGGCCAAATTAATTAAAAACCCAGTTAACTCTTTTTCGATTTAGTATCCTTTAGCCTACTATATAGGTCATATTCACACCCAATTGACAGAAAATCTTTGGCTAAAGGGTACTGAAGAGATAAGAGTTAACTCGCTTTTTAGTTGAAAACGGTGTTGATTCAATATAGCTTTTCAGACTTTATTTATTTTTAGGTATTTTATTCGTTAAGCAAGGATAAACTATATTTAAATAAACTTAATTTTCAATATTATATAGAGTGTCCAAAAAACGACTTTAGATGCAAGTTTTGAAAAGATTGGTCAATTTTTGTATCTTTTTTATGTGATAGAGAAGGTCCTAATAAACATTTTTGTCATTACCATTTTCGTGTAATTGTAGAAGGTGAGCCAGCAATGAAAAGTAAAATTCCAAAATTGGCCGTTTTGGACCTTGGTTTATAAGGAAACTATAAGGTTTACAGAAAAATTCCTTTCGAAATATGATTGTGCATGCCATTATCAACAACTTTTATTTACCACTTATCTTTGTGTATATTTGGGGTGACCCAAAAAAAAACGTTGGAAAATACCCTTAATCGCACACTCTAAAATGGATTTTCAAAGTGGAGTAAGACAATAAAAGTTTTTTCTAACATAATACAGCGCATTGTAAAATATTTTTTTTTCCAAAGGTAACAATCTATTAATTTGTTTAAAGGGTAAGCCAAAAAAGACCTTAGAGCTCGTTAAATAAGTTATAAATCTCATTTGCAAATATTTATTATGTGAAATATTTATTATTTGAATTTTTCTTTATATTATTGAGGAATAGTATTTATATATACACAGGGTGAGTGAAAATATTTAAACAATGTCATACATTAATTTGTATTTTAGGCTAAATAAGAGTTAAAAATCCTTAATAATATAAATTTTTCTACAGGTATTATCTTCAGCTATCAAATCTATATAGAGCGTAGTTTTGACTCACCCTGTATATAAAAGAGGAATAATATAAAGAAAAATAAGCAGATCATGGTCAAGAGAGTCAATTGTAAACTGTTTGCAAATTTGATTTATAATTTATTTAGCGACTTCCAATGACCATTTTTTTGGCTAACCATGTACAAAAATTTTAAAATTGTTACCTTTGCAAAAAGAAATATTTTCACATTTCTGGTATTACCTCAAAAAAATACTTTAATTCTGTTACTGTTCTTTGAAACTCAATTTTAGCGGGTGCCATTAAGGGTATTTTCAAACGTTTTTTTTTTAGTAACCCCGAATATATACAAAGATACGTGTGAAATGATAATTGTTGATAATGGCATGTACAATCATATCTCGACAGAAATTTTTTATAAATCTTATAGTTTTCTCATAAACCAAGTCCAAAACCGCCATTTTTGGAAATTTGCCCTTCATTGCTGGCTCACTCTGTATAATTACAAGAAAACGATAATGACAAAAAAATGTTTTTAGGGCCTTCTCTATCACATGTTAAAAAAATACAAAAATTGACCAATATTTTAAAAACTTTCATTTAAAGTCGTTTTTCGGACGACCTGTATTATATTGAAAATTATTTTAATATAAGTATAGTTTATCTTGGCTTAACGAATAACCTTCCTAAAAATAAATAAAATCAGAAAAGCTATCTTGAATCTGCAAATTTTTTTGGAAAACGGTCATAATTTGGTGTAACCATCCTGTTTATCTTGGTTTTCATGCCAACTCTTATCTTTAATAAAGTACTTTTTGATGTTTAGCTTTTTTCCACAAGGGAAACACACAAAAAAATGCTAATTTTAAACTTTTTTATACAAAAATACAGGGTGGTCACTAAAATAGTTTGCCCCAGGTGATCAATGTCTACTCAAGATAAATTATCTTATTTTTTTGCGGGGGTATACGATGGGGTCAGGTGGTATTAATTTCTTTTAATTAAAGTTCTTTAGTCTTTAAATTTACCAAAAAATGTGTCCTACTATTTGTATTTTAACACATCTAAAAATAATTTAACAGGTATTTAACTAAATTATTTTAAGCTTCATCATGGCTCTACCATTACTAACATTGGAAAAAATTCACTGTCAGGTTTTTACGCTATGTCTTTTGACAAAACGTCTACAGAGAGATTTAATAAAAAATTAAATATAGCATAATCTATCTCATTACCGGAGCTGCACAGAAAAAAATGTTATTAAAAAAAACTTTTAACAAACAAGGTTTTATTAAAAGTAGCAAATATAATTTTTTATATTTCTTATGCCAGGAATTAGGAGATGAAATGATGATGAAAAAATGTGACACAGGATTCATTTAAAAGTCAACCACCAGGGCAAACCTATTCATTGATTTTGTTATTTATTTACCCTCGCTAAATCCCTTTTTAAAATTTTTAATTTGCACCCATCGCTTTTATTAGAGTATAAGAAAGATAACAAATTATTTTCTACTTTTAAAAGCTTGTTCTTTAAGAGTTTTTTTTAAATAAAACTTTATTTTTTAATTTTTAGATTTGTACCCTAAATCATCCATTTTGAATCCGTCATATCGAAATTTTCAAATCTGATCAAAAATTCATATCCTGTTCCCGAAAAACCCCTGTGTGCTAATTTTGATTTAAATCGAACAAACTAAATCTTTTCTCTCCTCCCATATTAATGTATTCTCGCCGGAACTATAAACGCAAACCAAATTTGAACACAAACCCTTAATTTTTAGATTTGTATACTTAATCGTCCGTTTTGAATCCTTCATATTGAAATTTTCAAATCTGATCCAAAATTCATAATCCCCCTCCTTAAAAACTCCTGTATGCCAATTTTGGTTAAAATCGAACAAACTAAATCTTTTTTTCCCCTCTACTTCCCTCGTTAGAGGGAGGTGGATACCTGAGAATACTGTATTTTCACCGGAACTATAAACAAATACCAAATTTAAACGCAATCGGATATGGATAATTCAGTTAAAATTGGTTAGCAAAACATGACCGACATTCGTCCATCTTGAATCCGTCATATTGAATTTTCAAAATCCGATCAAAAATTTGTATTCCTTATCTCCAAAAGCCCCTCCACTCCACACGTAGGGGGGAGGGGTGCCTAATAATGACATATTATTGTATTGCCACTGGAACTATAAATACATGCCGAATTTGAAGGCAATCGGATGTGTATAAGTTAGTTAAAATTGTTTAGCCAAAGATGACCAAAAATCGTCCATCGTTTTGCCGTGAACTAATTCTAACTTTTTATTTTGGTGAACTGTCCATTTAAAGCTCTTAAAAAAAAACTTTAAAGAAACGAAATAGTCTCCTTCAAGTTCAAGAATTAATGATAATAATAGTTTGTCTGTAATCATTTCTATTTTTTTTTAATTTTAGAGATAAATGCGTAGTTCAAGGGTCGTAATATATAGGGGGAACCACAAAAAGCGGGACTGTTTTTTAACTGCCAATTTTTGATTTATTGTTGGATTTGAATCCAAAAAAAAGTTTTGGAAAGGTAATGAAATAGACTTTTTGCAAATATGTCAAAAAATTATATCTATCAAAAAATCAAAATGTCGGATGTCCGAAAGTTTTATGCATCTTAAAAAATCGTTTGGTTTTTTTTGAGACCTTTTGTATATATCTTTTTGTAAACTGCAAAAAACTTTTATCTATTGGCTATAAACCGATGTATCTTTTGATAAATTCTATTAAGAAATTAAAAAACTCTGGGTTTTTGTGTAAGTATACCAACTTCTTGCATAAAATAGAAACTGTTAGTAATTTAAGCTAACCGGATTTCGGTATCTTTTCGCCAATTTTGTTGACAAGGACACTCTACAGAAAAGTACCAACTATTATTTGTTAACCCATGTATCATTTCTTAAAATCTATTTAAACATAAGAAAAATATTGGGATTCTAGTGTAATACATTTTATGCATAAAATTTTGTAAAAATAAACTAGAATAAACATCAAAAAACCTAAAGTAGCACTAAAAATTTGAACGAATGTGGTCACTATTTCCAGCAACAATTAACTGCATGCAAAAAAGGTGTTACACTAGAATCCCAATATTATTTTTATTTCTTAATAGATTCTAACGAATGATATGTAAGACAACAGGTTTTTTAAAATGCATGAAATTGTAACGAACCCGCCATCTTGGATTGTCACAAAATGTTTTTTTTTGACATTTAGAAAACGAAGCCTTATTGTTAACATCTGTGAAGTGTCCTTGTCAAAAAAATTGACGAAAAAAAATCCGGTTCACTTAAATTTAGTTTCTGTTTTATTTTATGCAAAAAGTTTGTACAAAAAAGAAACCATAGTTTTTTTATTTCTTAATAGAATTTATCAAAAGATTTTTGTGATTGCAAAAAAATATACAAAGTATCTAAAAAAAAACCCACGGTTTTCCAAGATACATAAAACTTTTGGAAGTCCGCCATTTTGAATTTTTGTATAATAAATAAATAAATAAATAGGTCTTTATTTTCTAGCATTAAAAGAATACAAACAATATTATATAATAAAATAATAATTGGAGCTAGAAAAACGCCGAAGATCAGGTGGTTATTTTACTACTAGAGTAAAATTCCCTCTGTTTTTCATCTTAAGCGACAAAAGAAAACAAAAAAAATTAACATAAAAAAAATCGATGCTCACGTAATCCCCATAATAAATAAACATTTATACATGCAGCTTTAAGTATTTCTAGAAAAGAAATTTATGTTTATAAAATATAAAAAATATATAAATCAAAATCGAAAAACTATATGTTACATACAATATTTATTATGTTAATTAATAGGGGGACTTAAACCAATAATTTATAAACTAGTTTTGTTGTTATATAAAAAGTTAAAGTTTTGAATGCTTTTTAAACCCTTTAATAGTTTTTGATTTTAGGCTGTCAGGATATGGATCTTAGCTATCTGATAGGAGAAGGATTGCTTAAAAAATTCTATATTGTGTCTAGGAATTTGAAGTCTATTGTTGAACCGTAGATGATTGATATTTCTAGAAAAAATTTTATTATGTAAATATTTTGGTTTTTTAACACACATCAACTAATGAAAAAGGCATCGTCTGCGCTTCATATTTAACCATTTTATTCTAGGGTCACCCAGTTTATGAGATATATGCTGCCTTCGTCTTATACCACATATAAAACGTAGGCAAGCATTTTGGACGACTTGAATTCCGCGAGTATCCGTATTATCCAAGCAGGGACCATAGACTACATCCCCAAAATTAAACCTCGACAAAACTAAAGAATCACGCATGATCTTTTTTTGTATTAAAGTCAAGGAATATGCCAGTCTTATACAATTGTTTATATGCGGCTTAAATCTTAAAAAGTTGTCAAAAATTAAGCCTAGGTTCCTCGCTTTGCTTACTGGATATATTTTGTCCTTTCCTATTGTTATAGAGCAATCCTTCTCGTTAAGTTTTTGACGTCATTTTTTAGTTCCCAATATCATGAGATTTGTCTTTTTTTGAATTTATGATAAGGCAGTGATCATTCGACCATTTCAGATTTCAGATCCTCATTTATTGACTCCACGGCAAGCTTTACATTGTTTGGATCAAAAGCAAATGATAATTGTTCATCATCTGCAAATTTCTCAAAAAATCTGCAAATCGATTTTAAATGTGTAGCATAGATATAAAAGAGGACCTAAAATAAAACCTTGAGCAACGCCTGTTGTTATGTCTCTAGAGTTTGAGAATACGTCTTGGTACTTTACCTTTTGTGTCCTTCCCGTTAAAAAGCTTTTTGTAAGATTTAGTGATGCTTCATTCAACCTAATGGATTTAAGAAGTGCATATAAAAGAGGATGATTTATGGTGTCGAATTCTTTGCTAAAATCAATTAAAACTAGAGCAGTCAGTTCTGATCTATCTGCAGCAGCACAAATTTCATCCGAAACGTTTAAAAGGGCTGTTTCACAACTATATCCAGATCTGAAATCACTCTGGTTTGGTGGTAGTATACTTTGCTCTTCCAAAAATTTTCTTAATTGTCGATCCATAACATAAATGTAATTATCTGATATATTTGCCAATAGTCTATTTCATTACCTTTCCAAAACTCTTTTTTGCATTAAAATCCGACAATAAATAAAAAATTGGCAGTTAAAACAAAATAATCCGTTTTTTTGTGGTCCTCTCTATAAATCTCAGTACTGTTGCGATGATCGTAACTATGGACTTAGTAGTACACTTTTACTTTTTCACTTCATAATCTCTAAGAAACCCATATTTGACCTAAGTGAGTTTCTTAAATTTAAATATCTCAAAACTTACTAAACTGATTATTATAAACCTTTGGACTATAATATAAAGTGGTGGAGCATCATTTTTTCATTTAAAATGGAATTAATAGTAGTACGTACCTAACCTATTTAAATAAGGCATATTATAGGAATGTTTTTCAAATCCTTTCTTAATGCTTTCTTAAATTAAAAAAATTGGTAAATAAAAGCTAAATTTGGTGCAGAGATTTTGCAAAGAATTTATAGGTTTTTTTTTTAAAAATAACTAAATGATTTGAACTGCTGAAATTACTTAAATTTAAATTATTTTTTGTCATGTTACAGTTTTATTTTACAAATGTTGTTAATGATCCCATTGACAAAATAACAAATCCACTAGGTAACCCAATAGACTGCATCCACACCAAAGATATCCCCGAAGATGTGTTTAACACATTTTGCTGGATCCACTCAACTTTTACGGTAGCTATGAACCAGCAAGAACCTTATGCCAGAATGGAACTGCCCGGTATCAAAACTTTACGTTCGGACAAGGAGAGGAAGGTGTATAAGTACTACCAATGGGTTAGCTTCTGCTTATTTTTTCAAGTAAGTTAATTGAAATGTAATCATATCAAAGAAAACTACTTTACAAGGATTTTCTCACAGAGCTGAAACTTCTGGTAACCAGGAAAACTAAAAATAGAATATTCTTCCTTGGTGGTCGTTCCGATTATATTGAAGACCTCAGTGCTACAAAACGATTTCTAAAATATTAAATATGTTTGAACTACATAATTAATTGTTTATCTAACATTTAAAACACAAAGTGAAATTATTAAAAAATCAAAATTTGGAAAAATATATGTTTACCACTAATTTAAGCACGTTTGAAATAAAAATATATAAACAAAAGAGACAAAGACAGATATTACAAATAGTGTAGGGGCATATGTCGATAATTTCTATCCGGTGGGATTTTGTATGAAAGAGTTTACAACTTTCGCAATCGGGACATGATTGTATTCGGTTTTATATAATTCGAGAACGGGTATTCTAAAAAATTCACTTTCAAGGTCATCCGACCTTAAGTGACTTTGAAAAGCGCAAAAAAAATTAAAAATTGTTATTTTCTTTTGAAAAAATCCTAATAATTCAAGGTTTTGTCAGTCCAACTTCAAATGTACCTTAAACTTCGATCCTTAGAGTTTGATGCAGTTTGAAGCTTCATGACCTTGAAAAATACCCCAGTAAAATTAACACGTTGCAAAAATAACATACTAAAGGGCGCTATTTATCAACTATTAAAGCAAAGAAAACCAAATTTGGTAAGAAATATAAAAAGTTCAAGTCTAACAATATTGTTAAAAAAAAATTGGTTCAGCGTTTCAATATGGCGGATGATATATCAAAATGTTGAATTGTCGCCGCTTACCATGAAAAAATGTTTAGTTGATGCATGACCTTGACTGACTTTGGAAATAACACGTACAAGTCAAAAACCAGCTTTTTGTGATGTTTTTCCCTTTTTTACCACTACGCAAAAACTTTAGGCGTCGGAGATGAAATTAACATCTTAGCCATAACCAAACAGTTCATTTTAAACCTCCCTATCATTTTTTTTTGATATGGCGTCCCAGATGTTTATGCGATACTCCGGTAAAAATGACCTATATGCCTGTCGTTTTTATTAGGTTTCGGGATGCGGTGGCACGTGAATGTGTGACTAAATAGCAGTTAAATCCTTATCCTTTAATTTTATCATGAATGTTAATAAACAAGTGTAGTCATGCCCTACTTGCATAATTAGAATTTTTTATGCTAACTCCCTTATAGGTTATTTAAATGACAAATAAGTAGAACATAAAATCCACAGTTCCGAAACTTAATAAAAACGAAACGCATATAGGTCATTTTTACCGGAGTAAAGCATGAACATCTGAGAAGCTATATCAAAAAAAAATGGTAGGAGGTTTAAATTGAAGAGCTTATTTTTGACTAAGATGCTAATTTCATCTATGACACTTAAAGTTTTTGCATAATGGTAAATTGGAAAAAAAATTACAAAAAACTTGTTATTTTCAAGGTCAATGAAGGTCATTCATCAACTAAGCTTTTTTTTCATAGTAAGCGGCGATGAGTCACCTTGTCTTTTTTGCTTTTTGACGAAATTGGATAAAAAAAAGGTGGTTATAAGTGTTTGATATATCAGCCGCCATATTGAAACACGTCATAGCTGAACCAATTTTTTTTTAACAATATTGTTGGACTTGACCTTCTTATATTTCTTACCAAATTTGGTCCTCTTCGCTTTAGTAGTTGATAAATAGTGAATAGTATGTTATTTTTGCAATATGTTAATTTTACTGGAGTAATGGAATGGAATTTGGAATACATGCCCAATAGTTTGAACTGTTGTTGAACTGACAAAACCTATAATTATTAAGATTTTTTGAAGAGATAATGGAAAAAATCTTGTTTTTTTAGAATCGTCGTTCTCAAGTTATATGTAATCGAGTATAATCATGCCCCGGTTGCAAAAGTTCTATTTTTTATGATTTTTGGCCGCCATCTTGAAAGATACACGGATGAGAACAAAACACCCGATAACACTCGATTGTGTGACTAAATATCTATTAATCCCACATAGTCCCAAAACTAAAATGTAAATTACCAAAGTTTAAATTAAAAGAAGTTTAAGGATTTTACACGTCCAAGCAATCAGATAGACATAGAGACAAAGAGTAATCATTTTGTTTTGTGTACGTATATAAAATTTTGTTATAAAGCACAAATTCGTGGGAGCTTTAGTTTCCGAGTTATTGGAAACAAACGTTAAAATATATAAAAAAATTGGTTCTAGAAAAATAGCTTTGAAAGATTTGAACCTTATAACAAAATTTTTGGGTAATATTTACGAAAACCAAAATCTGAAAAGCGCATATCAATAGCTGGTTTACTCCAGTTATGATTTTTGGCCCACCATACCAATATGGTCTTGGGGACTATTAAAATCGTGAAATTTTTCACTTTCCTTAATTTTGTCAAAAATGAGTTACTGTTTGTCTGTCGGTCTGTCTGTACACACGATAACTCAAGAACGCCTTAATAGATTTTAACTAAATTTGGTAAAAAAATCCTCTATCGGCTGACCATGAATTGATTAACTTTGGGGTAGGATGGTGGGGGGTTGACGTGGGGAAAAGAGGGATAAAATATTTTAAAAAAATTGTAACTTGGAACAAAATCAAGTAGAAATATACGGCTTTCAGATTTAAGTTTGCATGAATATGGACTATAAATTTTGTTATAAAGTCCAAATTCGTCGGAGCTTTACTTTCCGAGTTATTTGAAAAAATGTTAAAATATATAAAAAAAATGCATAACTTTCAAAGGAAAGCAGCTATTGATATGCGGTTTTCAGATTTTGTTTTTCTTAAATATTGTCAAAAAATTTTGTTTTAAGGTTCAAATCTTTCAAAGCTACAGTTTTCGAGATATTTTCATTTCCTTTCAACATAAAATAATTGATTGTATTGTGGACTATCCGTGCTTTCTAGCAACAATTTTTTTAACATATTTTAACATTTTTTTAAATAACTCGGAAACTAAAACTCCCACGAATTTGTGCTTTATAACAAAATTTTACGTATATATTGTCCGTTGTCTGTTGTCGGTCTGCATACACGATAACTCAAAAACTCCACAATCGATTTTAGCGAAATTTGGTAAAAAAATCCTCTATTAACTGATCACGAACTGATGAACTTTTGGGTAGGTTGGTGGGGGTTGAAGGGGGAAAGGGGGGAAAGGGGGATAAAATATTTAAAAAAATTGTAATTTTAGAACAAAAGCAAGTACTGATATACGGCTTTCAGATTTAAGTTTCCATGAATAAACATGGTACATAAACATAAACCTGATAAAAAAATTTTGTTATAAGGTCCAAATTCGTAGAAGCTTTAGTTTCCGAGTGATTTGAAAAACCGTTAAAATATATAAAAATACTCATAACTTTAGAAGTAAAGCAGTTATTGATATGTGGTTTTCAGATTTTGGTTAGCGTAAATATTACCCAAAAATTTTGTCATACGGTTCAAATCTTGCAAAGCTACAAAAGAAATGCCCTTTATTAAAAACAAAAGAGTTATTTTTAAAAAACTGAACAAAGAAAGTACAAAACGCATTCTTACAGTCGCGTGCGATTGCAGAATAGTAAATTACTAACAAACATTTATATTTCTAGTTCAAGAATTTTTAAAGCTCAAACTTGTACCCAACTCATGCGGAAAGTGTTTTTACCTTTACCGGGTTATTACTTTCTGTACTTGTTAAGTAAATAACTATTATTTACTTAACATGCCTAAAAAGTGCCTCTTACAAGTAATCATTTTTCGAACACATTTAATTTTTTTTCGTCGAAAAAATGCAGGAATCAGATAAAAATTAACCTGTGCTGACTCCGCAAAATGTTTCAAAATTATCTAAAGAATTTCCAATCGACAAACATGTCTTTTTTACCCAGTTTCAGTTAGTAGATTGCAAAGGTTTCCGATTATTTCCTCGTTTCACTTCCGTTTTTCTCTGCATTCTGTTTTTTGTCTGTTTTTGCTCTAAATCAATTCGTAAATGGATAAAAAAAACTGTTTTTCTATTGTGCGGTAATCTAATAGATTAAATATAAATTCACCCTTCTCACACTCTGGGTCTATTGATAATATGGAGTTTATGTATAGACTTACTATTTTTTTTTATACATAGGGGGCACACGTAGAAAATTTGACTTCCGCGGGCCTTTCGACGAAGATTTAAAGAAACTTAATTTTCTTTCAAACGACCGGAAAATAGCCACTTTCCGTTTCATTTTTCGTACGTAAATCGAAATCGAGATATTTCCACTCTCAAGTAAGGACCTTTTTGTTCAATTTTTCGGTCCCTTGATCCTTTTCCGGTTCCATAATTGCCAAATAATTTTGCAATTTTTGAATTTCGTATAGTAAATTTTGAACGGGGGTATTTAAAATTGAGAAATGATCCACTGCGCCCCTTTTTGTTGACATTGGCTAAAACATAAGTGATTAATTGAAAACGAAAAACGTAGCCTATAACCTAGGGCCATTTTTTTTGCATTTTTTTTTGCTAAAAGTCACCAATTTGTTTTCAGTACAGTAGATTTGTAGGTAATAGTATGAGCTACTAACTGATTGAGATTCAGATATGCAGGTGCATTAGTATGGAAGGTATGAGGGATAGTTTAAAAACACATTTTGGCCGCTGTTGCCCCCTAGGAGCCACAATTTTTTATGACACACGATGGTTCGTTCGAACTTAAACTGTCTAAATTTAAGAAAAAAAATTGGCAACCTAACCCTATTACGCATTTTTGGGTATGTTAACAGGTTATACAGTGTTGGTGGATCTATTAGTAATCGATTAAAACAGGCTTCGTGAAATCCTGCCCCCTAAGTAATAGTGCTCTTGCTAAAAAAATATTTACCCTGCCATAAAAACCGCGTCAAATCTCTTAGAAAAGTTTGATGAGATTTTATCATGTTTTATCAGGTTTGATATGTTTTCTATGCCGTATGTGAAACAAACTTGTAAAAACAAACCAAATCTCATATTGTACGAGCAAAACAGCCTGGCTCGTAGAATGTTATAAAACCCGATAAAACATCATAAAATACCAGAGTAGGTACTTAAATTTTTCTCATTTCTATTTATTAAAACTTTAATTTTCCCCTGAAGGAATAGGCAGGGCCATTTTCTTTTAAATTATTTAGGGCCGGTTTCTTAATAAATTGACTCAGGTTATAAATCTCGGTTTTTTCTGTTTTCATCCAATTTTTTAAAAAATAAATGTGGAATGGTTAAACGATCCTATTTTTAATTTTTTGAAGGTGTAGGTTCATGGGTTGAGGGCTCTTATTAATGAAACTTCCTTTTTTTAAAATGCCAACGTTTCCCAAAATTTATTTGCTTCGTCAGGGCTATTCAAGACGGCCGTTCAATATGTTGATTCTATTGCCTTTTACCAAAGGAATATGTCTTTTGACAATAGATTGGACATATGGAACGGCCGCCGGTCGTCTTGAATAGACTTGAAGAAGCAAATATATTTTGCGAAACGTTGGCATTTCAGAAAAAGGACGTTTCATTAAGATCCCTCAACCCATAAACCTACACCTTCAAAAATTTTTTTTTTTAAGTTAACCCTGGGAGTAAGATAACTCACCCTTCCCTTGAACCCATGGATACCCTGGACTTATGTTGCTCGAGTTAGCGTTAGCTCGCTATTGAGAAACCGGCTCTTAAAGCTGTTCTTTAGTATAAGGGCCATTTGGAATAGGAAGAACGCAGCTGCTTAATTTAAAGTGCAATTGACAGGTGTCAAACCTTCTATTTCTTAATTTGTTTTTTTGAATCTTTGAAAAGCTGAACTCGATGGAAATAATAGTAACTCATTTGGGTTACTTGTCATGACGTCACGGTTATTTTCAGTGACCGTAGTTCTGACATCATCATTCAAAAATATGAAATAAATACAAATGAAAAAACCGTAAACAATCAATAAACCGCATTTTAACTTCAAAAAACCACATCCCCTAGGCTGGTAACATAGTCTGGTTACTTGTGACGTCATGGCTTGGATTACTCTGCGAAGAAAAACCGAAAACGAGTAACCAGGTTACCTGGTAATTTATAGTTACTTCGAGGAAAAACCCTTATTGAAGAAGACGGCTGCGTAAATAGGCTTTTACTTTCGGTCCGTTCGGCTATTGTGCGCTTAAAATTCCGAAATAAAAAACTTGGCATCTGTCAATTGACCTGTGACCTAAGCTGTTGCGTGCTATTTTAAATGACCCTTCAGTTGAAGGTTTGTATCGTATATCCCCTCAAAAAAAATCTCTTGATTCATGTTTTTTGATCATTGTAGAAGTAATTTATCTTAGGTAGACATTGATCACCCGGGCAAAACTATTTTATTTATTTTATTATTTATTTTCATTAAAAAGCTTAAAATTTGCATTTTTTTGTGTGTTTTCCTTGTGGAAAGAGGGCTAAATATCAAAAAGTACTTGTCCAATCGAAAAAAGAAAACCACTGATCGAAAGATAATTTCTTTCTGTGTTTTATTATATTTTATGTCTATTAAAAATAAGGGTTGCCATGGAAATCGAGATAAACAGGACTCAATATAGCTTTTCTGATTATATTTATTTTTAGGGGCTTTATTCGTAAGCAAAGATAATTTATATTTTCAATATAATACAGTGTGTCCAAAAAACGATTTTAAATGCAATTTTTGTAATTTTTTTAATTTGTGATAGAAAAAGTCCTAGCAAACATTTTTTGTTATTACCATTTTCCTGTAAATGAACAGGGTGAGCCAGCAATGAAGAGTAAAATTCCAAAAATAGCCGTTTTGAATCTTGGTTTCTGAGAAAATTATAATGTCTATAAAAAAAATCCATTCAAAAAATGATTGTACATGCCATTGTCAAGAATTTTTGTTTAGCACTTATATTTGTATATATTGGGAGTGACCCAAAAAAAAACGTTTGAAAATACCCTTAACCGCACCCTCTGAAATGGATTTTCAAAGGGGAGTAACACAATAAAAGTTTTTTCTGACATAATACAAGTCAATGTAAGTTATTTTTTTTTGCGAAGGTAACAATCTATTAATTTGTGGACATAATGAGCCAAAAAAGAACCTTAGAAGTCCCATTTGCAAATATTTATTATGTGAATTTTTTTGACCACGATCTACCTATTTTTTTATATTATTTAGTCAAAAAATTGGACCGATATTATTTAAAATCGATTGCTTTTAAATTTTTTGCTAAATAAGGGTTAAATATCCGGAATAATATAAATTTTTC
This sequence comes from Oxystoma pomonae, assembly GCA_963921995.1. Classification (NCBI taxonomy): domain Eukaryota; kingdom Metazoa; phylum Arthropoda; class Insecta; order Coleoptera; family Brentidae; genus Oxystoma; species Oxystoma pomonae. The sequence goes on from OY998165.1 coordinate 40,697,447, forward strand.
TACAGGTGGTAACTTCAGCTTTCAAATCTGTATAGGGCATAGTTTTGACTCACCCTGTATATAAATGAGCAATAATATACAGAAAAATAAATAGATCGTTGTCAAGAAAATCATATATAAAATGTTGGCAATTTCGATTTATAATTTATTTTGCGACTTCTCAGGACCATTTTTTTTACTGACCCTGTACAAAAATTTAAAGATTGTTACCTCTGCAAAAAAACATTTTTTCAAATTCCTGGTATTACCTCAAAAAAATACTTTTATTTCTTCTTTGAAATTCAATTTTCGTGGGTACGATTAAGGGCATATTCAAACGTTTTTTCTAGGTCACCCCGAATATATACAAAGATAAATTCCACACAAAAATTGTGGATAATGGCCTTTGCAATAATATTTTGAAAGGATTTTTTTCATAAACTTTATAGTTTTCTCACAAACCAAGGTGCAAAACGCCATTTTTGGAATTTTACACTTCATTGCTGGCTCACCCTGTACAATTACAGAAAAATGGTAATGACAAAAAATATTTGGTAGATCATTTTCTATTACATAATAAAAAATTACAAAAATTAACCAATATTTTAAAAACTTGCATTTAAAGTCGTTTTTTGAACACCCTGTGTAACATTGAAAATTTTGTTTATTTAAATGTACTTTATCTTGGCTTAACGAATAAAACCCCTAAAACTAAATTAAATCAGAGAAGCTTTATTGCACCTGCGATTTTTTTTGGGAAGCGTACATAATTTGGTGTAACCATCCTGTTTATCTCGTATCCATGGCAACCCTTACCCTTAAAAGACATAGAACATAATATATAAAACGCAGAATGAAATTATCTTTCGATCAGTGGTTTTCTTTTCTCGATTGGCCAAGCAATTTTTGATATTTAGCCTTTTTCCACAAGGGAAACACACAAAAAATTCAAATTTTAAGCCTTTTAATAAAAAAATATAGGGTGGTCACTAAAATAGTTTGGCCCGGGTGATCAATATCTACCCAAGATAAATTACTTCTACAATGATTCAGAAACATGAATCAAAAGTCAAAATCTGGGGACCTACATTTTTTTGCGGATGTATACGATGGAACCTGGAATAACTTTGTTAGATCTTTGGTAGTACTGTATCACTAAATGGTCAATAGGTTTGAGCTTTTATCGGTTACCTACTAGGTTTGAGCTTTTGTCGATTACCTACTTGTATATTTCTGAATTTATTTTAAGCATTTTACTTTTACGATTATCTACCTAAATAATTAAATAATTTAAACATTTTACCTTAAAAATGATGTTTTACCTATTTTCTGTGACACCCGGTATACAGTGTGTTCCAAATTTGTTGCTCACCATGGGGATCTCCTAAACGGTAGGAGATACGAAAAGGTTTAAATTAGGGCAAAGTTGCGCAATTTGACGCTTTGCTCAAAACCAAAAAAAAAGTTTACAAATAGTAGTTCCGGAGATAGGCGAAAAAAACCTAAATACTTATTTTTAGTTTTTATTTTTCTGCGACCTTATTCTTAAAGCTGTCAAAAAACGCTTAAAACTTTCCGCAGGCACCTTTTTAAGATCTACCTGTGTGACAGGAGTACTGTCAAGTTCTTTTTTTCTTATGGACACAAGCTTTTTTTCTCGTGACGTTTGGTTCATAAAGGATGACAGATATTTGAAAACCTCATTTTGACAAGTAACTGTCGTTTTTAGGTAATTAACCATCATCAGCCCAAATTCAAAGATTAAAAAATAAATAAAAAACGTATTCTTAAAATATTAGGTAAAGTTATTTTGTTATAACAAAATGTCAAAAAAACTGTCATTTTTAAAATGTTAAAAAAAGTACTGCAATCGGGTTTCCAAAATATCTTGAGTAAGTTAAAAGCAAAACTTAAATTTTTGCTGATGATGGTCAATAAACCCAAAACGTCAGGTGACTTGCCAAAATAAGGTTGCCAAATTTCAATCTGTCAAATCTGTCATCCTTTATGAACCAAACGGCTGGAGAAAAAAACGATGTGTCCATAAGAAAAAATTAACTTGACAGTGCTCCTGTGACACTAAAATGTCAAGTCTCAAAAATGGACCGCTCAATAGGTAGATCTTAAAAAAGTGCCTGTACAATGTTTTAAGCGTTTTTTTGACAGCTTTAAGAATAAGGGCGCAGAAAAATAAAAACTAAAAATGATGATTTCGGTTTTCTCCGCCTATTTCCGGAACTATCCGGAATATTTAAACTTTTTTTCTTAGTTTTGAGCAAAGCATGAAATTGCGAAACTTCGCCCTAATTTAAACCTTTTCGTATCTCCTACCGTCTAGGAGATCCCCATAGTGAGCATTGAATTTGGAACACGCTGTATGACTTTAATTATTATATTAAATAAGTGAAATTTGTTATGAATGAGTAGGTATTACATGACTTCTTAATTTTTCAAATTTCTTAATTATAAATATTTATTTAAGTTTGCAACCCGATATTTTGCAAACGAAAATCCATCAACTAGCAATCAAAAAGGCGATTGCCATCCTTTTAAGTTTCCAAAATCGAACAATTTAAATAAACATTGATAAACAAATGACAAGACAATCGGTGAAAATTGCATTAAATAGTGGCAAGTCGCCAAAATAATGTTCAGTTCGTTTCCTCGTAAAACTCACCCAGCTAGATTCGTTAAAACGAGAACCATTTTAAGAAAATGATAAATAAGACAAAGATAAATCGATTTAAACAAAGTTATGGTATTTTGTTTGCGTTAAACATAGAACATTTTAGTACAACGACCGTTCTCGGAAATTAGTTATTTTTGAAGTCATTTAACCGATTTTTGGACCGCCTACAATATTGCAAAACTTACTCGAACAGCTGAGTCCCAAGGTAAAAATAGCCAAATTTTCTTTGAAGGTATAAACATTTTCAATATAGGTAGGTAATTAGTTAACGATTTTTGTCAGTATCTAGAGAAATATTTCATTTTCACAAAGTTGTTGTTAAATATGTGCACTGTGAAGGAATATTTAGCTATCTCAAAATACTATTTGTCTCCCAAATAAATCAAAATTTCTGCCTAATTGAAGCAACTCAGGGCATTTATCAATAATATTTTTTTGTAACAAAGAAATATTCCATCAGACGTATGTGTACATATAGGTAATAAATCTCTAGATAAGCATTTCATTAAATATATTTTTTTAATGAAAAGATTTGTTCTGGTATTCTAGAGGTCCCGAGGAAAAACTTTATTCCGATTTATTCCCTCACTCTTTGCCCTCTACGCCACAAATCTTTCCTGTAAATTAATTAGGGCGCTAAAACTTACCCTATATTTTTTTGATTTTTGGTGTTGGTTTTTAAACAAACCATGTACAGGGTGATTCACGACGAAATGCAAATATTTTAATGGTAAGTATTACAGGCCCGGAGCAACTCCTATCCAATGAAAAAAAAAATTGAGTATTTTTGTCAAATATACAGTGTGATTTATAAAATATTGCAAAAATAGAAACGGACACATAAGGAGCCCCAAAAGACACTTCTACCAATGTAAAAAAAAAATGAGAACCGGACTAAAAAAAATTAGTATTATATATTTTTGTTAAAAGCAACACCCTGTATACTGCAATTTGCAAATTTTGGTATTACCGCGTAAAAGCTAAAGGATGGTGCAATAAGACCCTTAGATTGTATTTAACGCGTTTTAAAATACATAAAACGTATTTTTAGGTTAAAACTAATTTAGGCATAAATAAATCAACTACCCAAGGAAAAATCAGACTGGTACAGGGCCGGATAAATATTTTTTAATTTATTCTTATAAAATATACAGAGACATACTTTTAATTTATTAATAAACCGTGTTTTAATTTGAAATCCGTTTTCGGAATTGATTTGAAGATTTATTTGTCCTTATTGAAAAACAACATTTTTTTGTACTTCACTTGGAGATTTTGGTATCACAACATACAAGGCAAAGGCTGTTGCTATAAATATTTTTTTAAATTGATTATCATCTACAAAACCGTCCCAACATTACAACCAGGGGTTAATTTTTTCCGTTATTATATTTCTCCGTTATTTTGCATGGTATAAAATCAGAAGAAAACGAGGAACTTAAAAATTGGATAAAATATAGGATTTAAAACAACAACAAAGTGAATCTCGTGGCCGCGAATAAAAATTAAAGTAAGACTCGTGGCATATCGGACAAAGGGTTTTTGTTTCTCACTTCATTACGACCAGGTCTCCAATATCTAATGGAGAATCCAGACACCTACAGACCTGTTTCATCCTTATTAGGAATCATCAGGGAGTCATAGGATTGTACCTGACAGTTCAAGCTACACAGGCAACCACGCACACCTCTCGAATTTAAAACAAAAAGTTCGTTCGATTTCACCCAAAATTGGTATACATAGGTTTTTCGGGATAAGGAATACGAATTTTTGATCACATTTAAAAAAATCAATATGGCGGTTTCAAGATGAACGATTTTTGGCCATGTTTTGCTAACCAATTTTAACTAACGTATACCCATCCGATTGTCTTCAAATTTGGCATGCGTTTATAGTTCTGGTGACAATACAACAATGTTGTATTATCAGGTAACCACCTTCCCCTGACGAGGATAATGGACCGGGGAAAAATATTTAGCTTGTCCGATTTCAACCAAAATTGGTATACGGGGGTTTTTGGGATAAAGTATACAGATTTTAATAATTCAATATGTCGAATTCAGGATGGATGATTTTTGCTCATGTTTTGCTAACCAATTTTATACACATCCGATTGTCTTCAAATTTGGTATGCGTTTATAGTTTCGGTGACAATACAATAATATTATATTATAAGGTACCCAGCTCCCCCTAACGAGGAAAGTAGAGGGGGAAAAAGATTTAGTTTTTCCGGTTTCAGCCAAAATTGGTATACGGGGCTTTTAAGGATAAAGAATACGAAATTTTGATCAGATTTTGAAAATTAAATATGGCGAATTCAAGGTGGACCATTTTTGCTCATGTGTTGTTAACCAATTTTAACTGACTTATACACATCCGATTATCTTCAAATTTGGTTTGCGTTCATAGTTCCGGTAACAATACAATAATATGGTATTATCAGGTACCCACCTCCCCTAACGAGGGAAGTGGAGGGGGAAAAAATTTAGTTTGTTCGATTTTAATCAAAATTGGCATACAGGGGTTTTTAGGGAAGGGGATAATGAGTTTTTTTATCAGATTTGACAGTTTCAATATGACGGATTCAAAATGTACGATTTAGGGTAAAAATATAAAAATTAAAAAATAATTTTATATAAAAAAAAGTTTTTCAAATACAAGCTTTTGTAAAATATAAAGTTCACTAAAAAATAGAAAATAATTTTTGGCATTCTGATATCTTAATAATAAAAGCGATGGCCGTAAATTAGGTCGAGTTGGGTTGAATTTACTTATCCTTGCGAACAATCAAATAATCAATAACATAAATTTTTCGAGTCAACATGGCCAAACTTAAAAAAGAGAAGATCAAAAGATAGATGGGCTCGTCAGTGGATTCACTAGTCACCCTCAATCCAGACATCATTTAACACCATTGCACATTCTGACTTCCAACTCTGAATCACTCACAAATAGGCATCGTTCCCCATAGTACTTATTATAAGTCACCTGATATAGGTTCGTCCTGGCGTGTTAATCTTTCCGATAGGAATATGCTCCTAAGACAATTAAAACAAGAAGTTAAACTTCCAAATCAGTTACATTAACCGAAAAGAATCTAAAAAAGAGAAGGTCAAAATAAGTGCCATGCGGAACGATGCCTATTTGTGAGTGATTCAGAGTTGGAAGTCAGAGTGTGCGATGGTGTTAAATGATGTCTGGATTGAGGGTGACTAATGAATCCACTGACGAGCCAGCGCTGGTCATCCCGGGCGAAACATCGTTTAATTGTTTCTTCTTTTGCTTTGGTCTTTTGTGTGTTCCTTGTGGGACACTCATCCAATTTTGAATTTTCGTTCTTTCCTCCCAAGATCTTTTAATCTTCTCTTCTTAACTTCATCGCCAAACTTTCTATAATACGCCCTTTGCTTTTATTATTATGATAGTGAAATTTATATTTTTGTATAAAAGCTTGGATTTGAAAAGCTTTTTTTATATAAAATTATTTTTTAATTTCTAGATTTGTACTCTAAATCGTCCATTTGGAACCCGCCATAGTGATATTTTAAAATCTGATGAAAAATTCATGATCCCCCTCTCTAAGAACCCCTGTATGCCAATTTAGAATAAAATGACCAGACAACGGACCGATAGAACGACAGCCAACTTTTTTTTTCGACGATTAAGATGGATTGAAATTTTAGTAACTCAATTGTGATAAAATTAAGAAAAGTCGAAATTTCACTATTTTGATAGTAATGGTGGACTAAAAACGACAGGTTATTATTTTGTTAATAAATTTATACAACAAATACGTTCCTAGGCGGTAATGTGACGTCAGGGTAACAGCTAAAAATCCGAATATATAATACAGGTCCCCTTCGAATGCCTGTCCTGTAAAGTAAAACTTTTGCACATCTGTTTTCTAGTCGGTTAAAAAATAGTCTTATACTCAAATTAAGAGTAACAGCATCCAATGAGCCTGGATCCGGTACGTGACCGATTTATCGTCCGCAATTTTTAACGAATTAAATGCTGACATTTTTAATTTTTTAATAGTTGTTTAAAGTGCTAAATACAACGTTTATTGCTCTTAAGGCCAGTAAATTTTCCTGCATGAGCACGTTCATAAATTTTGTAATTTGGCATAAAAGCCTATTTGATTGCTTTCATATTATGATTTCTAGTCTTCTGTTTTTCATCTGCGTCGCGCGACGTATAATGGGTCACCTATTTTATAGCAATGATTTATGGCTACAACAACCACACTTAAAATGGGTTGGAGCATATGAGGTAACGTTCGAGATAACTTTATATAAACAGTCGAAATTTAGTGTCAAAGAAAAATAACGTGCCGGTTGCACTGCAGTATACATATAAGGAAGCCTAAGTTAAAGACAAATTGTTAGCGGCGTAGCATGACTTAAAGGGCGGGGAAGGGGGGAGCGAAGGCTCAAAATGGCATCACAATTGTTGGTACAAGGTGATCCATTATATTTTGACCATGTTTAGACGCCTGTATCTTGATAACTAGTCGCAATAGAATTATGATTCTGGTGCCAAAGGATCGCCCCTGTTAATACATTTTAACCTACGTTATCCGTTTTTTTTTAATCGAACTCAATATCTCCATTATATTTTTTCAATAGTTTGCGAGATATTTGCAAATAATCCTTAAAGAATATTTTTCTTTTAAAATATCGACGACTATGACAATAGTTGAAGCACCCGCCACTCTATAGTGCATGAAGTCGATATTAGCGATTAGCGTTATTTGTCAGCATTTGTCAATCAATCAATGCCTAGCTAATTTCAAAAAGATTCGTTTTACAGTAGAAGAAAAGTTTGATATTTTTTGCATATACATCAGATGCAATCAAAATAAAAGAAGAGCTAAAAGAGAATACCGCCGCTTATATCCTGGTAGACCTATTCCCAGCATAAATACCTTTAAAAATACTCAGGAGCATCTAAGAGCAAGAGTTTCCCTGTTTAGAAAGAAAAGAGAAGTTATGGTAGATGCTTGAGAAGAGTTGGACACTCTTTTATATTTTATTGTTAAGGAGCAAAGCAAAAGCAAAGGATACTCAGCCATCTTTTTTGTTTTTATGTTGCTGTATTCCAAAAATTGTTGTATGTAGATATTTGGTGTCAGAGTTTTTGAACAACTGCATTACTTACACTTTATATTTTTTTATAGAAAATCCGAACCGCTCCATTAGAGACTGCTCTCGTGATATGAATAAATCCTATGGAAAGATTCAACTTTAAGAAAACATAGATATCATGACTACAAATATACAAAAGTCCAGAAGCTGTCAGAAAGAGATAAAGAGAGAAGGCTAGAATTTTCGACTGACATATTGGAACGCTTAAACGAGAATCCAAATTGCTTGATGACCGTGATTTGGTCAGATGAAAGTAATTTTACCACGGCTGGGGCGCCAAATAGAAAGAATACACATTATTGGTCCACAGAAAACAATCATAAAACCATGGAAATAAAAAAATCTGGATTGGTGTTTGGTACGGAATAAAGGGTCAACATCTTCTTGGTCCCATTTTTTGTAAGGGTGCTTTTAATTGTCCAAGATATTTGGAATTTTTATAAGGGCAAATTGAAGATGCCATAGACGATTTGCCACTGGCCCAGCAACAAGGATTTGTCTGGCAACAGGACGGTGCAACCCCACACAATGTTAGACCAGTCAGAGGATTCAACTGGCCAGCGAACTGTCCAGATCTAAATCCACTTGATAATTTTTTGTGGGGATTTTTAAAATGCAGAGTGTATGCAAACAGATCAAATAACAGGCAAGAATTAAGGAGATGCATTCAAGAGGAGATAGATTATCTACTAATTAACCGAAGAGACGCTCTAAAACGGTCAGTAGATAATCTGAGAAGAAGACTTGAACTTTGTATTCAAGAGGCATTTCGAAAACTTGATGTAAATTATTTTAAAAATATTTTGTTTTATAATAAGTTATGTTTTTACTTGTTGGCGTTATTATAATTAAGGTATAATTATGATATATTATTCTCAGCTTAATAAAAAAGTAGTATAATGCGCAGCTTACTCTGGGTTTTTATCTAAACAATAAACTAAGAATTCTGTTTTGATTCAGCTTATAGTTCTTTATTATTTTTTATCATAAGAAACAGAGCAAAAATTAAAATGAGTGTTATGGATTGGTGGCCTTAGCACACATGGCAGTTGACATAACAAAAATGCCAAAATACAGATGTGTCAAGCTTCTGTCGCACTTAGGTAAATAAAAGGTTCGGCTATTGTTGTCATAGGCTTCGAATTTTTGTATCTATTTCTTGAGTGTTTTGCAAATATCTCGCAAACTAATAAAAAAACCCCAAGCATGCATTATATTTTCGAGATAGGGATTTCGTAAGCCATTGAAAAATATATTGGAGACATAGTTCCATTACAAAAAAGGAAAGTTGGGTCAATAAATTACATTTACCATACGTTCAAATAAGAACGGATAACGTAGATTAAAATGTATTAACAGGGGCTATCTTTTGGCAACAGAATCATAATTCTATCCCGATTAGTTATTGAGATATAGGCGTCGGAACATGGTCAAAATATAATGGATCACCCTGTACCTAGATATATAATAGTATATTCATAATTTAATATGTATAGTTTTAATATACAGGGTTCCTTAGATTTTCTTTAGGGATAGGATTTCAATAAGTCAAACAGAAATGGCATAGAAAGTTCTGCGCGCACAAAAGACACAGGTATATTGAGCAATGGTGCCAGTTTGTTATTATCTCCGGACTGCTTTCATGAGAAAAAATTGTCGCCACTCTTTCATTGTGAGCATAAATCATAGTTGCAATAATAACCGTTGACAAGATGTCTGCAAATTCCGCTAGATGGCGGCCACACCATGAGATGATCGAGGAAAGTTTTTTCTTGCTTAATGGAGGCGGCAGGGTCCATTATTTACGATACTGAGCGGTAAACTCGTGAGGTTGTTAACATTAGAAAGAAATATCTTCGCTTTTAATTCAATTTCTTTCCATTCTGTTCTACTAGTGACATCTATCCGGAAACGGCCAAACCATACAGGTAGCACTAGCTGCCAAAGAAATCAATAAACGGCGCTGTTTTTCCTGCAGAGCTTTTTGCTTGCGATATTATTGATTTTAAATAAAGCTGGCCCTACACTACATTTGATATTTTCGAGGTGTTTTATGACATGATCTCGAAACATGTAGCGAACCAATTCTTCAAAACTAGCGGGAGGGTAAAAGCGAAAAATAAGGGGCTGCCAATATTTGTAACACCCAAAAAGGGGTGAAAAGATTTATTTTGCTCTGTTTCTTTACAAAAAACGTTTTTTTTTTTACGAAAAACTTGAGCCCTGCCACTTTTTTTATTTTTTTCTTTAACTTTTTCGAAATTTTCGTCGTACCGTAGAAAAAAATTATTTCCCCCATGGTCATACTCTACTTTTATTCGAAAAAATTTAGAAACAGAGACGGGATCAGTTTTTCTAAAACGGGGGATCTTGGTTTCGAGTGAGAAGATAAAAGGCGCCGCAAGCAAAAATTTTTCAATTAAATTAGCCGAACGCAAAAATATTGGAAAAACACTGGGAATACAGGGGCCGTGCACAAATTACGTAATGGTCATAGGGGGGAGGGGGGTTACAAAACGTTACGTAGGGGGAGGGGGGTTTTCGACAGCGTTTGCATTTGTGTGAAAAATTTGGAATGAAAATAAGTGAAAAGTTTTTTTTTTGGGGGGGGGGTAGTGGTCTTGAAATCGTTACGTAATATTAGGGGAGTGGCGTGCCAAACCGTTACAAAACATTACATAGGGAGGGGGTCAAAAATTGGTAAAATCACCGTTACTTAATTTGTGCACGGCCCCATATCTGACTGTTCCTCCTTTTTGATTTCGAACCAAAGTCCAAAACCCGGGTTGGATGTTCGAAGGCGTCAACCCGTCCTATTTGCTTGATAAAGTTTCTACGGAAATATCTCAGTCGATTTCTTCGGCCGTGTATGAACGCTTTAGGTTAGGCATTTGCATGTATCTCAGTCCCCAGCCTGCAAACAGTGCGTAAGAACAATGGTTACAAAATGAAAAGTCGAAAAATATATTTTTTTACGATATCTTTCATCAGTTTGGTATTAAAGTCGAGCAAAAACAATTTTTATTCCAGTCCTAAAGGTATGAAAATGGAAAACATTAGAAAACAACAACCTGGAATGGATTTACTACGTGTAAGATGTAGTGACAACATCGCTCCATGCCCATCCTTTTCTGCCTAATGTGCTTTTCCGTTTGTCTGAGTCTTATTCACGGCTGCTTGGCCCCCTAAGGATTTGCTTAGGAACCCTGTATATAGTTAGGTATACGAACACCGATGCGCTGAAATATTTACTTTAAGTGTCTACTAATTATAACAAACGCATTCAGATTGTCTTCTGTCATTTGTGACCTTTCACAATTTTTTTTTTGTTTAGTCTGTTAAAAGTGCGCTCAGCTTCCGCACTGCTAAGAGTAATTGTACTCGTTATTTGGTATAATTAAAAAATGTTTAGGAAGCTGTTTTTAAAACGGTTTTTTACCAAAAATGGCAACATTTCTACGGGTTTGCCGATTTCATCTTTTAATGCGGATATCAACAAACAAACGATATTTATTTAAAGCAGTACTTTCTGAATCTGTCCTATAAAATAAAATTAAGGCATCAAGACATTTTAAATTGTTTTCTGAATCGTTTACATTAATTGAACAATCAAATTTTTGGGAAACTTTTAAAAAATCTTGAAATCTTGTTTAAAGCATCTCTATAAGGGTATTCAATGTCACATAAAATATATTTATTTTAAAGTCTAGATCTAGGCTTGGGTGAGCATGGTATACCATAAACATTGGTGAGTACTAATAATAGTAGGCACCTTCCTACCTATCCTAACCATACACTACATTTTTGACTTGTTTATGCGATGTTTTGAACGATGCACACTTTTTGAAGGGTGCGATGACATAACTTGATTAAAATCGTTGCGTACGTTCGTGGGTCCGTAACGTTACGTATATCGTTATTTACGCAACGAGTGGAATCAGCTGTTCTGTCATCGCACCCGTCAAAAAAGCCGGCATTGTTCGAAACATGGCATGAACAAGTCAAAAATATACTCTACTTTGTCTTTATTTCGAACGCGTTAGGTATACCGATACCGATGCGTTGAAATAATAGACAGTTACAATGAGATTTACTAAGATCTAAAATAGTACCCCCACAGGTCTAAATATTTACACCTTTAGGTCGTCCTAAGTTTTAAATCCAATTTTCAAAAAACACTTACCCATACAGAAAAGACACAAAGTTATTGATTATTTTGTATTGTTATTGCAAAATACCAGTGAAAAACTGCCTTTTTTTCTCAAAATACACCATATTTTAGGAGAAAATGCCTTAAAACTATTTTTTTTTACAGATTTCAAAATGCCAAAGGGTGAATACGCCAAAAATTTGGCACATAATAGCTTCATTATTTGTGGTTAAGGTTATAAAGTTGGTGATTTTTTAGACCACCTCAGGGGGGTGGTTTACATTTATAGCCCCCAGAAAGGATTGTTTTGTGGCATTTGGTAATAAGTTCTCGTATAATTTCTGTAAGTAACTGTTTTTACAAGGATTAATTTACCTTATTTATTATCCCAAGTTGTTCATTACCCAATAAAACAGCTCCTATTTTGTCCAGAAAAAACGCCATAGTTTGAAACCGTTTTCAGCAAAAAAAAAATATTTATGAGGGCACTACGAGGCAGAACAAACATAAGTGAAGGTCACTGATTATGCACGAAGAACATACCAAACAAAAAGCCCAAAACATCTATATTAATTTATTTAGAAACTAAAAATAAAACATTGAGGTTATCTAAAAGCTCAGTTAAAAAAACCTTCCTTACTCAAAGCGCACTCATTTCAAAGCTGTAGCTTCCATCAGTATAGGTTGGTGCAAGCCAAGGTGCAAGCAGAGGTAAACGATCCAAACTCGCTGTTTGTGATTGAACTCAGCGCTAATATTTTTAAACTGACAGTTCGATTGTGACAGATATGTAAAAAGATTTGCATTTATGTTTTTTAATACATTTCATAAATAAAAACATCTTTTAAAAAAATACAAAATTAATCTACACCTTCTTTTATTATTACCCATGTAAATCGTTGTGTGACATCAAGTATTAATTGAAAAAATTAATTAACAAGGGTAACTTTTAATTAGAGTGACATATAGCCCCAATGTTAATTTATTCTACAGAGTGTTTACTATTTAAACCTTGCGTGGTTTTAAATTTTTTAATTTTATTTTCTTCTATATTGAAAATTTCCTTTTAACTCCAATAAGAGATTGTTATAATATAATTATTAAATAAACAAATTTATTAAAATTCTTCTTATACAGGGTTCCTAAGCAAATCCTTAGGGGGCCAAGCAGCCGTGTATAAGACGCAGACAAAAGGAAAAGCACATTAGGCAGAAAAGGATGGGCATGGGGCGAGGTTGTCACTACATCTTACACGTAGTAAATCTATTCCAGGTTGTTGCTTTCTAATGTTTTCCATTTTCATACCTTTAGGACTGGAATAAAAATTGTTTTTGCTCGACTTTAATACCAAACTGATGAAAGATATCGTAAAAAAATATATTTTTCGGCTTTTCATTTTGTAACAATTGTCCTTATGCACTGTTTGCAGGCTGGGGACTGAGATACATGCAAATGCCTAACCTAAAGCGTTTATACACGGCCGGAGAAATCGACTGAGATACTTCCGTAGAAACTTTATCAAGCAAATAGGACGGATTGACGCCTTCGAACGTCCAACCCGGGTTTTGCACTTTGGTTCGAAATCAAAAAGGAGGAACAGTCAGATGTGGGGCCGTGCACAAATTACGTAACGGTGATTTTACCAATTTTTGACCCCCTCCCTATGTAATGTTTTGTAACGGTTTGGCACGCCACTCGCCTAATATTACGTAACGATTTCAAGACCACTACCCCCCCCACTAAAAAAAAACTTTTCACTTATTTTCATTCCAAATTTTCTTAGTTTCACACAAATGTAAACGCTGTCGAAAACCCCCCTCCCCCCTACGTAACGTTTTGTAACCCCCCTCCCCCCTATGACAATTACGTAATTTGTGCACGACCCATGTAGTCCCAGTGGAGGAGGGCGAGAAAATTGATATTTTTTTCTTAAAAATTATACTCTTTAGACCTATTTCTTTGCGTTCCCGAAATTACGTAATTTTTGAAAAAGAATTGTAAGCGGCGCCATTTTTATTTCGTGCTTTGTTTTTCTAACATTTTTGCGTTCGGCTAATTTAATTGAAAAATTTCTCACTCGAAACCAAGATTCCTCTTTTTAGGAAAACTGATCCCGTCTCTGTTTCTAAATTTTTTCGAATAAAAGTAGAGTATGACCATGGGGAATAGAAAAAGTGGCAGAGCTCAAGTTTTTCGTAAAAAAAACGTTTTTTGTAAAGAAACAGAGCAAAATAAATCTTTTCACCCCTTTTTGGGTGTTACAAATATTGGCAGCCCCTTATTTTTCGCTTTTACCCTCCCGCTAGTTTTGAAGAATTGGTTCGCTATATGTTTCGAGATCATGTCATAAAACACCTCGAAAATATCAAATGTACTGTAGGGCCAGCTTTATTTAAAATCAATAATATCGCAAGCAAAAAGCTCTGCAGGAAAAATAGCGCCGTTTATTGATTTCTTTGGCTGCTAGTGCTAGCTGCATGGTTTGGCCGTTTCCGGATAGATGTCACTAGTAGAATAGAATGGAAAGAAATTTAATTAAAAGCGAAGATATTTCTTTCTAATGTTAACAACCTCAGGAGTTTATCGCTCAGTATTGTAAATAATGGACCCTGCCGCCTTCTTTAAGCAAGAAAAAGCTGTGGTTTGGACCTGAAAACATCTAATTTTTAATTAGATCATCTCATGGTGTGGCCGCCATCTAGCGGAATTTGCAGACATCTTGTCAACGGTTATTATTGCAACTATGATTTATGCTCACAATGTGGCGACAATTTTTTCTCATGAAAGCAGTCCGGAGATAATAGCAAACTGGCACCATTGCTCAATATACCTGTTTCTTTTGTGCGCGCAGAACTTTCTATGCCATTTCTGTTTGATTTATTGGAATCCTATCCCTAAGGAAAATCTTAGGAACCATGTATATCAAACTATGTCCAAAACTCAAGGAGGGTTGGTTTAAAATGCTTAAAACCAAAAATTTCATTTAAACTTAGGACCGTTCTAAAATAGACTAAACCTTCTTAGTAAATCCCACCGTTCAAGTAAATATTTCAACGCATCGGTATCGGTATCCCTAACGCGTTCGAAACAAAGCCAAAATACACTACAATTTTGACTTGTTCATGCCATGTTTCGAACGATGCCCGTTTCTTTGACGGGTGCGATGACAGAACAGCTGATTCCACTCGTTGCGTACGGAGAGATGTACGTAACGTTACGTAGCCACGAAGGTACGCAACGATTTCAATTAGCAATTCTGTCATCGCATCCTTCAAAAACGCGGACAAGTCAAAAATGTAGTGTATTTTGGCTTCATTTCGAACGCGTTAGGTATACCAAAAAGTTCCTTACTTTATGGGTATACCGGTACCGATGCGCTAAAATATTTACTGTAAGTGTCTATTTACTTTAAGTGGCTACCCAGCAACACGTATCCCCCGGGCCTTCGTCGGCCCGATGTCGATTGCCGACGTCGATTTACGACATCGGACCAGCAGTATTTTTTGTTCGCTTTGTGAAGTAAGCCCAATGTATATTTGCCGACGCAGCGTTAGTCTGTAGCCCGCCATAGGACAATGGTAAATTTTACCTTTTGCTGACATCGGCATACCGTCGCCGTACGATTAAGGTCCAATATGGGTTAACCACATGGTACCGACCATCCGGCCATAAAGCTGCTTAATTTGGTCGGTCTAACGTAGGCAAGCTGGTCTCGGTCCGACATCGGTAAACTATTCAAGTCCGACATTGGTTTCCTAAAACGGTCCAACGTCGGCGATTGACGAAAGTCCGTCGGTGGTAGCTTAAAGCGGCCCGACAATGGCAAACCACAAAGGTCCGATAATGGGTGGATAATAAGGAACCACATCAGTGTCTCAAAGCGGCCCGACATCGGTGATTGACGAAGGTCCGTCGGTGGTTGCTTGACACGATCCGATATTGGAAAACTACAATATTTCGATAATGCAGGTGCTTGACCAGTCGGGCTGGTTTAAGTGACAGAAGAGGTGATTCTTGTAAAGAAGTACCACCATCTTGTCAAGTCCGCATTCCAGTTTTGAAATATCTTTGCTCAATATATATATAATATTAACTTCCACTGTACATTGAACATAGTGACATTAGCGCCATCTTTATATACTAGAAAGAAACTTTTAAGCAGTTTAAAAATTTTAAGGTGACGTAATCGGGCCATCGTCAGTTGCCGATTCTCGACCAATCAAACAAAGTTCCAATCGGACCAGCGTCGGCGCTAAAGCAGATAAAGTGGTCGTCGGTATAAAGTCGACTATGGTAAATCGGGCCATCGATCGTCAGTTGTCGATTATCGACCAATTAATCAAAGTTCCAATCGGACCATCATCGGCCCTAAAGCAGATAAGGTTTGCGTTGGCATAATATCGACTATAGTAAATCGGGCCATCGTCAGTTGCCGATTCTCGTCCGATTAAACAAAGTTCTAATCGGACCGTCGTTGGCCCTAAAGCAGATAAAGTAGGCGTCGGCAAAAAGTCGACTATTGTAAATCGGGCCGTCGTCAGTTGCCGATTTTCGATCGATTAAACAAAATGACCATCGTCGGTCCTAAAGTGGTGTCGGCATAAAGTCGACTGTAGTAATGTGGACCTCTGTCAGTTGCCGATTATTGACCGAAAACTGAAAATTGCAATCAGTCCAACATCTGGCCAGCGTGTAGTTGCCGATGCCGACACACTGCCGACGTACTGATCATAAAATCAAAAGGCCATATCACTGCTATACTAAAAGATGAAACCATAAAGTAAGTAACTAACAGAGGAACGATGTATATGGGACGCTGGTTGACCGAAATTGAAGTAGACTTTGGGCTCGGAGCGAAAGCTTGCACCAAAATCGTTTGGCGCGTGCGACGTTGCCGTTAGTAACAAAAAAAAATATGATTACCGAAACTGATGCAGAGTTTGGGCTCATAGCGAAAGTCTGCATCAAAATGGTTTTGGCCGTTCCGTTAATACCAAAAAAATTATGAATTACATGAATATTTTATTTTTCAATAAAATTTGTTTATTTTTAGAACCAACGGTAGAGGATTACGAATTTGTGATTAGATGTTAAAAATTATAAAGTTAAGAGGCTTGTATTTTGCTGTGTATTGCAGTAAAAATTGTACAAATGTTGTAAAATGCGAAGTTCTAAATTAGTACTTTTTTGTAATTGCGATATGTTTGCTTTTCACTCGAGCAGTATCTATTTGTTTGAGAATTTTTGTCAGGCAAGCAATTAATATTATGACCGTGAGTATTTTTGACTGTTGACAGATTAATTAGTGTCATCAGATTTAACGCCGGCCGTAATAGTGTTACGTCCTCATGCTAAATTTACTAAGAGTGGAGATTATTTTTGTCTGTCAGTGTCCTTAGCTATTTGGAGTCAAATAAACATGGCTGAAAATTGAATGGAATTTTCAAAAAACTAAGACAGGGCTCGAAACGAAGTAAAAAATGTTTTTCAAGGCCACCGACTCGAAATATTTGTGGTGACCTTAGAATTATTTTTTTCTTATTCTGCAAAAAATAAAAAAAGTGCTCCGAGCTGTGTCTTATTTTCTACAAAAAGTGCCGTCCATTCAAAATTTCAGCCAATTCCAAGGCCAATTCTGATGTTTATTTCACTCCAAAAAGTATGGATATCACGTGTCCAATTTTGAACTTAGCTTTGACATATCCTCATCTAAAGATGACTGACAGAAAAAAATAATCTCCGCGTTTAATGAGAAAAAATATAGGTTACAAGCACAACAGTCTCGACAACAATAATCTAAGAACACAACAGTAATCAGCTAGGGCTGAATTAATTTACATTTAATAAAGACAAAAAAATATCAAGGTAATTACAATTCTTTTGGAAGATTTGTTTCTTATAAATTAAATGAAATAATAAAAGAAAATCACCAGAAAAAGTCTTTGAAAAAGGTTAAGGTAGAAATTTCACATTACTGCAACTATAACATGTATTACACCTGCTTATACACCAAATTACATCACCGAGATCCTCTTCGGGTATAAATAAAAACTTGACAGAGTGTTCCAAATTGGCACTTTTGGGTAGTTTAAGGTCTTGCAGAGGAGATAAAAAAAAACTGACCCCCACTTGCGAGGCCTTATTTTGAAGAGAAGTTTAAAGCCTTAGTTTCTCCCCAGATTTTAAGTAAAAAAGAGTACAACTGGCAACGCCTTGTGCCTTAATTTTTTAATATTTTGCCAGAGTGCATAGGGAAAACTAAACATCAGAATTAGCTGAAATTTTGCAGGGGTGATCATTTTTAAATGCTTAACAAAAATATCTGAAGGAGTTTTGAAAATTCTCAATTATTTTTTCTTCAAAATAAAAGCTCTGGTGCTGTCATCTAACCTAAAAGCCTTAAAATAATTGCGATTTAGAACAAACCCGATTTACAAAAAAAAATAGAGAAATACTCATAATTTCCTCTGGATTACATTTTTCCTTTTTATATTTCCTTGCTTCAGCGAAAATAAAAACTAAGTTTCCTTTGTTCTAAAAGCCTGTGCACTCCGAAAAAGAAAACCGATCAATCAATCACACTTCGTTGAATTTGGGAGACACACGCTGTTCAAGTGTTGGCCGATAGATCGCAGAATTTATACGATTCCATGGCAACTGCAGGTGTTTTGTCAACAAACTTTAAATCGGTCTGCAGTGGGAAGGAAAGTATTTTTACGTTTTATGACAGAAAACCATTCGAGGTTATGTTTATCTTTCAAAAATGGGTTTTCAGAAACATTGTTCTAAATTAAATATGAACCCACTTCACGCCAAAAAAGACCTAGCGCTGCGCGGGCATTACCCCGACTCTTTCAAAGAACCAAGAGAACTTTACTGACTCGCTGGGAAACATTCGGCTCCCATAACCCCACATAATTTTGTTTTTAGTTTAATTCGAAAAATTTTTTTTAATTTAAATTATTGCGGCATAGTTATGTGCAAGTGTACTAGTGAAATCTTGGAATGCAAAGAATAGATTTTAGAACCTCAGTTTCAAAAACACACGGATACTTGAGTACTAACAAAACAGGTCAGTAAAGCTCCATTTAGAGATTGGAAAGACTCTTGCTAGTCGTTGGCGCTCCTGTTTAAAATAGAATACGATTATTTCGTCCAGCGCCAATAGCCGATTTTTAAATATGCATGCTTTTAAGTTAACTTGTTATCGGTATCAGCTAGCGGAAGTGTTTCCAATTCTATTAAAAATGCACCTGTAAATGCAACCTTAAACATTACACACAGTTACTTTAATACGTAGTTGGTTAGCGTTTTTTTAGCAGGTAATTCTGAAATAAAAGGTTTTCTTTTATTTTAGTATTTTACTTGGTTTTTTAGCGGCGCAGAACGCGAAAAGTCAAAATAAGTAACCTGACCCCAAATTTTTGACCCGCTGCTAAAAAATCTCTGGTGTCCCACTGTGGATAAACATAAATAAAGTCTCCGCGTTGTCATGGAAAACAAATTCAATGACGTAAAATTTTGCAAAAAAATCAGGTCGACATAGTTAAATTGATTTCCTGTACAGTGGTGCTAAAACAATACCCCAGATTGTAACTACGACCTTAAAGGTAAAAATCGTATCTTGACGTGTCAAGCCATTTTCGAGCTACGGAGGCTTTTCGAAAAGTCTTTTTTATTTGTAAAAACTTCTGTTTGGTGTAAAAGGCCTTTTTTTTCTATTTCTATATATATATATATATATATATATATATAGATTTCTATTTTCTCTATCACTTTTTAGTTTTTGAGATAAAAGCCAAAGTTTGTATTTTTCTTATGGGATGAGCTATTTTTTGCGTTTTATTTTTCGTATCTCTATATATATATATAAAAAAAAACAAAACACAAAGTGTGACACAGTATTTTAAAGGGATTTTTCAAAATCAAATAAAAAAAGGGTTATTCCATAAGAAAAATGCAAACTTTGTTTTATATCTCAAAAAATAAAACTGACAAAAAAAATTCAGTTTGCAAAGCAACTTGCACCAAACAGAAATTTTCACAAATAAAAAAGTTACAAACCTCCCGTATTTCAGAAAAATTTTGATTTATCAAAATACAGGTTCCTCCTTTAAGATTCTCTTGAAAATTAAGCCTCGCAAGTGGGGGTCAATTTTTTTTCATCTCGCCTGGAAGTACCTTAAACCCTCCAAAAGTGCCCAATTTGGGACACCCTGTACACATGCACTATTAACCGAACCGACAACAAAATTACATTATATTGCACCAAAAAAAATAATCTATTGCAACATATTACAACATGAATTATCTCGGACTTCCATTCTCTATATTTTATTTATACACGACTGTGTTTCGGATTTCCATTGTCTATATTTTATTTATACACGACGTTTCGATCAGTACAATCTCTGATCGAAACGTCGTTTATAAATAAAATATAGACAATGGAAGTCCGAAACACTGAGTTAATTTTAAATACATCATTGTCTCAAATTTTCAAACAAATATTACAACATATTAGACACTCATTACACAATATTGCGGTATAAAGGGCGTTTACTCATGCGAGCTTTTCTTTGATGTTCGAAATGCCGACAAACATTTACGCGAGCCTATGTGGCAAAATGTTCGACTAAAAACTCGCACACGAGCTCGAAAAAAAGCTCGCCGAAAAACTTGCCGAGCAAAACTTGTGTGAAGAAAAGTTGGTATTGAATATTATTAAAAATTAAAAATATAAAACACGGTATTTTTAATAAAGTGCTTTCCGACGGATTTGATGCCGAAATTTACTTTTTACCTCATAAATAATTGGTTGGAATCGATTGGTCCGATTCTTATAGAAAATATGTCAGTTTACTTGCAACTTTTCTGGGGTTGTCAAATAATATAATTAATTGCGTTTAATTATGCCCTGTGAAATGTAAAAAGAGTATCAGGGTGAGAAGAAGGTAAAACCGGTAGATTACTGAAAGGGGGTTTTTGTCAAGTTATACATGACAACAAACAACGGTCAAGAGTTTTTTTTTTATCTAAGGTTTAGATCAAAACTTCTCATAAATCGCTCTCTGACGCAAAACAATAAATATCCGTGAGTACGCTTTAATGTGTTTCATTTGTTTTATTTTATAAAAATTATAAAAAATATGACCCAACTTTTCACTTCCGAATTATTGAGCTTTGAAATTCACTAACGGACATTCGTGACTTTCCGTAAAAATGTATAGATTTTTAAATGCCATTTTTTTTACGTTTTTACCAAAATTGCTTAAAAGTAAACGCCATCAACGACGTTAAATAGCACCGAAACGAAACTAATAAACATACCGAACCCGACCCAATCCGGGACGCCTAATTTTTTCGGATTCTTAATAAAATAACTACCAACAAAATTTTTATAAAATATTGTTCCTAGTTAAAAAATAATTAAAAGCACAGTTAAATTAGTTTACGCACCGTTTGAAAGCGCTGCGTTCCAACGTTTTTTAACCTCCTCCGCCCCCCCCCCCCCCCGGGGCCTAAAAAACTACTCTACCACTTTTTTCCACTGGAAAAATCCACCTGCATTTTAAAAAGTAATTACTTTGAAGAATTTTTCCGTTTTTTTTTTAATGAAACAAAACCAAGAAACTGAGAGAAGAGCATAAACTTTTATTACACCCATGGTAAACTACTAATATTGCATGTGACAAAAATTACAAACTTATTTAATATCTCCGACAACCAATAATAATGTTTCTCATTTTTGAAAATATGTTTCCAAAAATGTTTGCGAAAATTTGCCCGAACATTTGCTCGAACATTTACCCGAACAAATTGTAATGCTCGCAAAAATGCTCGCGCAAAAAAATTAAGATTTTTTGCCCGAGCTTTTGTATGAGCATTGCATGTTCGTTCTGTGTAGATTCTTCTTATCACATCGCCTCTAAGTATAAAATATTACTCTACCGAAATCTCCTCGAGCCCTATGTTTGTTTAGTTTGTCAACATGTGCTCTTACACCTAAGCTTAACTATATTTAAACTGCGCTAAATCTTTTTTAAAGAGATTCTGATAAATTAAAACAATCTGTCGAAAGTAAATTCAATAAAAGAACTGGGTTAAATATTTACAGTATCCAAAGGCTATTTAAACCTTATTACAATAAACAATTTAAATAAAGATATCCATCACACACAACCACGTACAGTTTGCAAAATTTTTTAAAAGTGAGAAATTATTATAGAAATTCTTATAGTTTTTATATAAAACACTAGAATATCGATACGGGCGAAATCCAATTCTTGTAGGGTTTCAGGCGGATGGCGAGGATGAAACTTATGTTCATCTTATAACCATCCCAAAATGAAGGTTTATTAATTTCCTTGGTCTTCGAAAACTTTTAAACAGTTTTACCGCGACTTCTTAGGAATCGTCGTTAAAAAACATCAGTGAAATTTAAAAACCATTTATAGCAACTCTAAAACATCCCTCCGTCAAGAACATATATAAAAAACCACTACTCGTATACAAGGGTCTTTCCAGACTCTTCCAGAGTATATCCAGACTTTTCCAGGGCCTTTCCAGACTTTTCCAGGGTCTTTCCAGACTTACTCAAAGTGTATCCGGACTTTCCCAGGGTCTTTCCAGACTGTTCCAAAGTGTATCCAGTTTTTTTTTCAGGGTCTTTCCAGACTTTAGTAGAGTGTATCCAGGGTTCTCCAGGGTCTTTCCAGAGTTCTCCAGGGTCTCTCCAGGGTCTTTCCAGACTTTTCTCTTTTTCTAGCTACTTCTCTCTATTCACTGGCCCTTAGAACTAAATCTATAGTAGATATAAAAAAAAATACCAAATTTTTAACATTTGGATGTATATCCCTTGTCCAGTAGTCTAGAAACAACTACATCAATTAATGCCTTGTAAGAAATTGAGTGTAAGAAGCTCGGTGAAAACAATACAGTAAACCGTATTGCTATCTAAAATATCAGGAACTCTAATTACCATTCGGTAGCCGTAATAATAGTGTAAATAGTATATATATAAAAAAAAATATTTTCCAATTTTTTAACATTTGGATGTAGATCCAATATCCAGTAGTCAAGAAATAACTACAACCACTACACAGCCTTGCGAGAAATTGAGCCTAAAACGCTCAGTGATGATAATAGAATAACCCCTATTGATATCTAAATATTCAGTTTCCTTTAAAACTAAATAAAAAGTAGATATAAAAAAAATTGTTTTTCAAATTTTTAACATTTGGATGTAGATCCAATGTCCAGTACTCTAGAAACCACTACATCAATTAATGCCTTGTGAGAAATTGAGCCCAAGAAGCTCAGTGAGAATAATAGAGTAATCCCTATTGATATCTAAAATATCAAGATCTCTAGCTACTTGTCTCCATTCAGTAGCCTTTAGAGCTAAATAAATAGTAGACACAAAAAAATTGTTTTTCAAATTTTTAACACTTGGATATAGATCCAATATCCAGTAGTCTAGAAACTACTACATGAATTAATGCCTTGTGAGAAATTGAGCCCAAAATTGATATCTTAAATATCAGCATCTCTAGCTACTTGTCTCCATTCAGTAGTCTTTAGAACTAAATAAGTAGTAGATATAAAAAAATTGGTATTCAAATTTTTAACATTTAATTTTCTCCACTCAACCAAACAATTGGATAAATATACAGCCTTAACTTTCTCTGCCAAATTGAGACCAAACAAAAGCTCACCCGCTAGCAAACCTAACAGAGGTTTTCTTAGATTCATATCTACGAAACATGATAACATGATTTGAAAATACTGGAAACTTCTTGATAAGTTTGGATCTCGTTTCTGAGTCTAAACCCTTAAACATCAGGTCAGTACACTTACATTTCCAAGGTTTCCAACTTTTCACTCGAAAATATTACAAACAAACATATGGAAGCTTTATTGACTTGTCCCTGTCATCAGCTGTTTACATTTTCTCTGTTTTATTTATTTTATTGTGTGTGAAATAATCATCAGAAAGAGTGCGTAAAATGTCTGATATAAAATCACTTGCATTTTCCCTTAGCTTCCCTCCCCAAAATTTTCAAAATAAAGAAAAAGTGTGTAAGAAAGACACAGAATCGGTTTACTTTTATTTGCAAGAAGGTTATTATTAATTTTTACACAGACCTATTTCATCAAATCTAGGCAGAAACACCATTTTTCAGAATCAATCCTTTTAATTTAAGCTAAAATAAAAATAGAATAGGTTCTAATATGCAGGACCGCTGAAATATACAAGCGACATCTACAGTCAATCCTTTTAATTTAAGCTAAAAGAAAAATAGATTAGTTTCTAATCTGCAGGACCACCGAACATTGAAGTATTTTAATGCTTCAATGCCGCTGAACCATATAAACTACATATACATACATTTTCTTTTCCAATTTTTTCATTTTCTTCTCCAGAAGTCTACCTCGTCTTCTTTAGACGATGTTGCACTTTTCACATGTATGCTACATTTTCTGGAGAACATTTTAAGTAATTTTTACCCTTTTTAAAATTTTAACGAACTACTCCGAAAACACGAGTTAGAAGAAGTAAGGTTATAATCACATCCTCTTGTAAGTGAGGGCAGACAGGCCAGATTTTGTTTGTAGGCTTTGAACTACTCGTGTTAACGTGAAGCTAGAAGTACTACAGTTTACAAATAATTAATCACTATCGAATAACTCGTAATATTCCTTGGAAAAGTTTTAATAACAAATAGGTTTTGGATTTGTGATCCTTTAAAAGATATTTTACTATTGATTTGGAAGTATAGTTTAAATAAGCAAAGTGACAAGTGCCTATGTGAGTGTTATAAAACTTAAATATTGAATATTATATACCTAATTAAAAATAGGTGAGTGGTCTCAGAGAGTAATTAGTTTATCCTTTTGGTTTAAATATTAGCAGTAATCTTAAATGTTTATGCATAAACAGATAAAACGTTTTGCTAAGTATATATTTATAATCAGTTATTTAATCATACTCAGGCATCGGATGGCGTACGTTTGAAGGTGGTTTCTAGTCCATTTGCAGATGGCCTGGCACCTTTCTAACTCTAGCTTTGCGGTCAACTGCACGCTTCACGCTAATATGTAAAGCGGGTATCTAGCACTATTATTTAATTATGGATATTTGAATTAAATATCTGAGTTCTCTGTACAATTGCACGTCTCACTATTAGATTTGGCATTTGGGAGCATGATTTAACGATTTAACTGAATTACTGATTTATTATCGTATATAATTAATTTTTTATTGATTCCTTTAGAAAATACCATTTTTATGATAAAATAGTCTACAAAGAGGCAATTGAGATCATCATGAGAACATTACTCATTAAAAATACTTAGGATATATTTGAAATATGGTCATTTCTGTTTTCAAAACGCTACTTTTCAAGAAATTAGAGATTTACCTTATTTGGATCATATAAAAGGAGGCCCATAGTTTATACAAAAATACATTTTACAAAGCGTATTTTCCACAAACGTACATTGCGCAAAGCATACTTTTTGCAAACCATATACATCGTACAAGTCGTACTTTCTACAAACAATACATTTTTACAAATCGTATGGTTTAGGATCCGTCCGACATACAATTTTTTTTCTTTTCTTAAAACTCAGCTGTTTTAATTTAAGCTCAGAATAAATATAATCTTAGAAGGCGAAGATATATTATTTTTTTGGGGAAAAAAATATAGGTAAAACTAGGTACCTATACCTATAATATAATAGAATACACAAAATCAGGATATTAATATGCAGGGTGAGGACTTTAACTGGCATAAATCCGCTAGAACTTCATGCAGGATAAAATATGTAGATAAAATGTAAAATTGTTGAAATTTTGTATGGGATTTCCAGTCATATCAAATTTGTTTTTTTACACCTTGACTGCGTGCAATGTTTTTTTGATGTGAGTTAATTTTTATTAAAAAAAAATTCATAGGTGTATTATTGCTTTTTTCTTTAATCAACTTCGGGTAAATAGATTTTTTTTAGGTTTTAGGTTTTTAGGTTAGGTAGAGTATTTTACTTCTTTCTATACCGTGTGTCCCAAAAGTCTGGAATAATGGATTTTTTGTGAGAACTATGGTTTTTTTCAAAAAAAAACTAAAATTTATACACTTTTATACAGGAAATCCAAAAAATAAAATATGACTCAAACTTATTCTTTTCAAATTGGACCCCCTGTATATTATCTTATTTTCTGAATCCGTAAAAAATAAAGTTTTCAAAAATACCAGGGTATTTTTTATATTACACTGGAAAGACCATAAAAAATCTCAATCCACGTGTTTTTGCGTTTTATTTAAACACAGCAGGCCAACGTCTCTAGAATAAAAATTCTAAGGGCCGTGGTCGGTAACGTGTATGTAGGATATTCCAGTTAAAGTTTCCACACCTATATAAGAGGGCCCAAGGATATTCTGATGGTATACTAACCCCTCCTGGAAAGTTGCGCAATTTGATGCTTTGCTCAAAACTAAAGAAAAGTTTGTAAATTCCGGATAATTCTGTAAAGACGAAAAAAACTGTAATCTTTATTTTTAGTTCGAGGGGGTAACTAACACTAACTGTGGTTGCTATACTCTACATACATATGACTTGTTGCTTTTGTTTATTTTTAAATCAAACAAATATGGTCTTTCTCCACTAAATTTTATTTCTTAATATCAAAAACCCGACATGTTTTGGCAGTTTAGACTATCGTCATCACGGAGTTCCTGGTTTGAGCTAGAGTAAAGCAGTATGGCAGAACAAGAACCAAAGAAAATTAAATGGGCCGAATCAACGGACCATCAGTACTCTCCGCGATGGAGAAAGAAAAAAACAGTATATATTATATATGTAAAGATTTTTCTATTTTATACGAGTCTATTCAACGTCTGTATTTTGACTGCCTGTCGTCGCCAAAAAAAATATCTAGCAAGCCTCAATACAAAGTGCCGTTCCTAGACCAAGAGCGGCTTATAAAGTTACAAACATAAAATAAAACTCACAAAAACTAATATCTTCTTAAGATACTTAAATAGATAAATATTACTTCGGGAAAAAATAAACCTAATACTCTTACTCTAAATAAATTCATGCATAGCCGCTGACACGGCCAACCTGACACTTAATTCGCTCTCGAATTAGCATCTCAAATAAAAAAAATATTAAAAAACAACAAAATAAGACAGACGAACGAACAAAAAGTACAAAGTGAAGAAGACTCACTATCGAAAGAGCTGTATTATCCCAAATAAATAGTATACAACTGGTGTATAAAGGCTAATATCCTATCTCTTAGTGCAGGGGTCTGATTTTCGAATCAATACGAAAATATTTGCATACGTGTACTGAATAATCGACAATTTTTATGTCAGTCTCTTTCTATACCGTGTGAAATGAGAGTTAAAAGATAAGCCAATATGTGTGGACCGCGTTCGAATTCGATTGGTTTAACGCAATATTGCACGAGTGGGTGGAGGGCATTAGTGTTGTTTCGCATGAAAAACCAGTTATTCTTTCACGTACTACCCATGAATCAGCATATCGGCATATCTTTTGCCTCCTTTTCTATACGGTATAGGAAGAGACGGAATTAGTCGCATGCGAATGGTTTCGAAAATAGGATCCCAGAATCTTTGCAGGTATTCGAGCCGTCGCGTCGGCGACGAGTCGTACAAAGCTCAGGATATCGTAATATGAAGGTTCTTCTCAGAGTAGATAAGGATCTTAAAGTTTTGTCCACAACACATTTTAAACACCTCTTAAAATAAAATTAATTATAGGTGAAAAAATTGAAAGCAGAAGAGCAATATTACACATTGGTTATGATGTTAGTTGTACGACGAAACTTCTGAAATGCGGTGGACAGGGTGCAGATCGCGCTAATCATATGAATCACTTTGAAGACTTACTAATAGAGGAAAAAATATTTTGTGTTTTATTTAATGTAAACTAAAGATGAGATTGGGCTTGGAACCGAAAGTCCCCCCTTCTTAAGTACGCCCACAAAACAGTGGTCTAGATTAATTTATTTAGTTCGATTAAACTAAAATTATTTTACTAAAAATATGAATCAGTTATCATTTCAGGAATATTTTTAGATTATAATAAGTTAATAGACCGATCGGATTAACTCATTTAGCGAGAAAAAAAGGTAAAGGGGCTTCTGAAAAATATTTTAAAAGAAAATCCATGAGTGGGGTCCTTGCGGGGTGGATTTGGTGGGGGTAAAGGGGAGAAAAATGGTATTATTGCAATTGCCGGCAAAACTGAACACCACAGTAAAAACTTCAAAATAAAAGTTTGCACCGTCTACAAATTTTGTAAATGTCACTTTTTAACATAACCTCAAAATTTTCGAGAAAAATGCAAATAATCGTAATATTTTTATTTTTCCGTTTTTTATTTTTTATTTCCCCAAAAATAATTGCATTGTCATGAAACTTAGTGAAAGTATACCTCTCTGTGTCATTAATGGCTACAATTTTTTTTAGATAAAAAAGTTAAAAATTCTTTTAGATATTAATTTTTTTCGGTCCAAATCACTTTTTATTCAATTAAAAATTGTACTTAGAATTTTTGTTTTGCTCTGACATATACTTTTTAGTGGGATAATAAAAAATTATAGTTACAATTAAAAAACATGCTTAGAAATGCTAAAAAATAAATAATGGCTTTTGCAACAATGAATTTTTCAGAAATTGTTGATAATTTCTTTCAATTTAAAAAAAAATCAATAACCGATTACAACATCTATTTGTACGGAAAAAATAGAGAGTGGACGGTATTTAATTTACTAAGATTATACGCGCATAAAACCGGTTTTATATAAGAGCGGTTTTAAATACAGGCGCTTTCTTCTTCATTAAAATCGTTTTCTAACAGCTATTCGATGTACTGTCAATCCTCTTGTCTTTACTTTTTCCCAAAATTTAAAACATATATATCGTTAGATTAAAAAAAATCTTATATTGCATTTTTTTAAACCGTCATTTGTTTAAAAGCGCTTTAAGAGTACCGTATAAAGAAAGTAATTAGTAAAGTGTTATACATAAAAAAAATTGTTTGTCGTAGAATCGATTGCTGCACTTATTTTTTATTTTATTTTAACAATTAAAATATATTTTTTAATATATTATTTAAAATTGTTTTTTTTACCTTATAAAATCTTAATTTCTTGTCTATATGAATGCAATTTTTATGTAAAAAAATTTAGAAATGAAATGAATATGTCATTTTTATAATAAATTATTTAAAATTCCGATTTTTGCTTTCAAAAGTATACTTTTAAAAATTTTTACAATGGATATTTATATTACTGGCTCACGAGAAATCGTTAGGTAATCCATTAGAGCTTATTAAGCCGGAATTGCAAAAGCAATTGTCGTTTTCAATATTTATTTCTTTTTTAATTTTAACGAGAATTTTCCTGAGTAGAATTTTTTGACAATACTCATTTTTTTTTTGTTTTGAAATAGGTATACTTTTTGGTGAGATAATAAAAAATTATAGTTACGCATAAATGCAAAAAAAACAAATAATGGCATAACCAACATTTAATTTTTCAGTAATTATTTAAAATTTATTTCAATTTAAAAAAATCAAGAATTGATTACACCATTCAGTTTTACTAAAAAAATGCAAAATATATATTTTTGTGTTGTATTGCTATAAGCTTAAAATGCACCTTTTTTGATCATTTTAGTAAATATTAGTATTTTTTTATCTAAACTACTTTCCTTAAAGACAATCTTTTATTACCTTCTCTTGTAAACTCTGTTTAAATATTATGAGAGGGGTATTTTTTCTATTTCCATAAAAATAATTTTTGGACGAAAATGGCTAAAAATTTTAGTTTTTGTTGGAAATTAAAAATAAATAAATATTGAAAACGACAATTGCCTTTGCAATTCCGGCTTAATAAGTGCTAATAAATTACCTAACGATTTTGCCTGAGCCAGTAATATAAATATTCATTGTAAAAATTTAGAAAAATATACTACTTTTGTAAGTAAAAATCTGATTAATTTTTTTTTAATAAAAATTACATTTATATAAAAAACAAATTTAGATTTAAATTTAACTATAAGGTAAAAAATGAACCAATCGACTCTACGACAAAGAATTTTTTTTATGTATGACACTTTACTTTTACTTTTAACCAAAGGACGGTTTGAAAATGCTTGTTCTAAACATTTTTAAATACTAAATCAATTTTGTTTTAAACCGAAAAAAAAATGTTAACTTAGCTGTTTTATTTGCGTTGAAAAAAATGTAATATAAGGATTTTTGATTATAAAAATATATATTTTTCAATTTGTGGGAAACTGTAAGGTAAGGTTCTTATATAAAACCGGTTTTAGACGCCTATAGGTTATTAATTAAAGGAAATTATCAACAATTGCTGAAATATTCATTGTGACAGAAGCCAATATCCATTTTTTTGCATTTCTGAGCATGTTTTTTAATTGTAACTATAATTTTTTATTATCCCACCAAAAAGTATATGTCAAAACAAAAAAAATTAGCAAAGTCAAAAAATACTACGAGAATTTTCCTGAGTAGAATTTTTGATTGAAAAAAAGTGATTTGGACCGAAAACTAACTAGAAACTAAAAAAAATTGCAGGCATTAAGAACACAGGGAGGTATATTTTGGCCAAGTTTCGTGAAAATACTATTATTTTTATAGATGTGAAAAATAAGAAACGAAAAAATAAAAATATTACGATCTTTCGCATTTTTCTCCAAAATTTTGACGTTATGTGAAAAAGTGACATATACAAATGTTGTAGACCTTTGCACCGTCTACAATTTTTGTATTGAATTTTTGACTTTATAATGTTCAGTTTTGCTGGAAATTACAATAATACTATTTTTCTCCCTCTTTCCCCCCACCAAATCCACCCCGCAAGAGCCCCACTTACGCATTTTTTTTAAAACGTTTATCAGAAGCCCCTTTACCATTTCCACTCATCAAACTGCTGTTAAAAAAATGTTTGTCTTTTATTTTAATTTGGTTGAACTTCAAGCTCTTGCGTGGAACTTAAAAATACGAGAGACCCACGTCGTGTAATCCAAAATGATACCCGAAAACCTAAAACTGTTAGTTATTGTACTGAACTGTTTTTATTTTTAGAACCACTTTACGTTTGAGGTGTAAATAAAAATCGACATTTTTATGTAAACGTTTTTCTTTGAGTGATGCCAGATATTTACGGAAGCAGTTTTAAAAATTTCAGTTTACGACAGTGTAGTTACACTGGAATGAATATGGTGTTTTAAAAAATTATTGAATTTTAATAAAAAAAGGAGTATACTGAATTTAATAGTAGTAGTAGTAGTATTAGTACTAGTAGTACTACTATTAGTAGTAGTAGAAGAGAAGAGCACTCCCTCAGCACACTTAACAAAAACTTTAAAACGTTTGGAAAGAATAAGGTACAACTTGATCATGCATTGTGCGGAACTTAGAACATTGAACTACTGGAAGGTGTCTGGTCTGTCAGGTTATACTGGTTGTTTGAGTGCCACATCTACAGTGGGGAAAGGGGAGAAAGAAATCTGTGTTGCCAATTATAATATATAACAGAATTATGCAACAAAAAACTTATTAAATTTGGATTAAGTTTTGACGCTTATTTATCAATTAATTAATGAGGTTTAAAATATATGTTGAAAGAGCTAATATACACAATATATTATACTGATAACCTATTTAAAACTTTCGATGCCTTCGTGTTTTTTTTTATATTTTTGTGAAAAGTTTGTGGTGAAAAATGTTTCCGAAGTGCATTATTATATGCAAGTTAAAACAGAACCGGGGGACCGCAGTATTTCGTTTCACAGGTACGTTAAATTAAAATAATAACTAAATATTGGGTTAGAAGAAGGAAATCTGTAAATGGGGATTTACTTGAATACATTTTTAGGTTTTTTTTTATAGAAACATAGATGTTTATTACTATATCTAGACCATTTAATTAAACGGAACTAAAAATTATTGAAGGTATTTTAAATAACATTAAAAACAGGAGAAAACGTATTAGGTTAACATGACAACAATGGGATGAAGATGTTGAACCCAAACACCCTGTCCTAGGTCTGAAAAAAAGCTCCTTCTAGTAGTTCAATGTTCTAAGGTGCTGAACGCTTATGGTTTATCAAACCAGGAATTTATCAGACCGTATTTAATAACAATTTTAATCGTAAGAACGATTCACCATAAAAACTGCAATTTGTTAAACCAATTTTTTATCCGAACCTTATTTCTTCAAACCCAATAAAATTCAGTATCAAACTCGTAATTTGTAAAACCCATTTTTAATAAAACCAGGAATGTTTATCACAAAATTTTTGCTAAATTGATTGCGCATTCACCAATAATACATGAACCGGAGGCCTACACGCAGGTGGCGCGGCAGTTCGGCATTCGATGCATTTAGCGTTCTACGTGGCTAAAAGTATTCGCAGGTAGTGTTCAATACTTTGTGTATAGATGTCACTCTATTGTTCTTAACTGGAATACAAGTGACATATATAAACAAACTATTGAATGCTACCTGTACAAATATGCGCGCATAGCAGCGACAAATACATCGAAACGTCGCTACGCCGCGCTACCTGCGTGTACTCCTCCGGTTCATGTATTATTGGTATATGAGCAAATTTAGCAAAAATTTTCTGATAAACAACGGGTTTTACGAATTCCGGTTTTTAAAAATAATGGTTTGACAAATTCCGGGTTTTATTAAAAACGGGTTCTACAAATTACGAGTTTAATATTGGATGAGTTTGATGAAAAATGGTTCGACCAAAAACGGGTCTTATAAAATTAGAATTTGTTATTAAATGGGTTTGAAGAAATAAGGTTCAGATAAAAAATTGGTTTAACGAATTGAAGTTTCTATAGTGAATGATTTTATGATTGAACTTTCTTTTATTTAACGGGTTTGATTTTGCACATTCTGATAAACCGTGGTCGTCCATTGTGCTTAGACATTCTTACTTTTCGGAAGGTCGGGTCGGGTTAAACGACTTTTTTATTTATACTCAGCAATTCACTTTAAAAAACAATGTCCAGTATTTTTAAAGCCCTAAGTTTAAAGCAAAAAACAATACTATAAGCCAAAAGTAAAATACATGAAAATATATATATACAGGGTGTTTCAAATTCGATACTCACCATGGGGATCTCCTAAACGGTAGGAGATACGAAAAGATTTAAATTAGGGAAAACTTGCGCAGTTTGATGCTTTACTCAAAACTAGAAATAAAGTTTACAAAATCCGAGTAGTTCCGGAGAAATTTTTAATTTTGGTTTTTATTTTTTTCCGCCTTTATTATTAGAGTTGTCAAAAAATGCTTAAAACTTTCGACAGGCACCACCTTTTTAAGATCTACCAGATGAGCTATTCATTTTTACGATTTGACATTTCAGTTTGACAGGAGCGCTGTCAAGTTTACTTTTTCTTATGGACACATCCTTTTTTTTCTGGTGGTTTTGTTTCGGAAGCAAGGAAAATATAATTTTGAAACATTATTTTAACAGGGAGCTTGTTGTTTTGGGCTTAATGACCATCATCAGTTAAAGAAATCCATTATACAAGAGAACTTAAAAAGCGCTTGTAGTAGTTTCAAAAATGGCGATAGCAGGCACGTCTAGCCATCCATAAAACCATTTAAAAAAATTAAAAAAAAAATTTAAAATTTTTTTTTTATATTTTCTATTTTTTTTGTTTAAATGTCGTCTAAAAAATTCCCGTATAAAAAGATTTAAAAAAAATAACAATTTTTTTTTTCAACATTTTTCAATTTTTTTTGTTTAAAATGTAATTATCTACCAAAATGTGAAAATCGCGAATCGCTAGCTGCTACAGTTCGGGAGTTATAACTTTTTTATCAAAAAAAGAAGACAGACAGACAGACACCATCTCAAAATTTTGTAGATAACTATAATTTTGTAGATACTACAACAAGCGCTTTTTAAGTTGTCTTGTATAACGGGATTTTTTTAAACTGATGATGGTCACTAAGCCCGAAACAACAAGCTCCCTGTTAAAATAATGTTTCAAAATGATATTTGCCTTGCGTCCGAAGCAAAACAACCAGAAAAAAAAGGATGTGTCCATAAGAAAAAATGAACTTGACAGCGCTCCTGTCAAACTGAAATGTCATATCTTAAAAATGAATAGCTCATCTGGTAGATCTTAAAAAAGTGTCTGTAGAAACTTTTAAGCATTTTTTGACAACTCTAATAATAAAGGCGGAAAAAAAAACTAAAATTGAAAATTTCGGTTTTTTTCGCCTATTTCCGGAACTACTCGGATTTTGTAAACTGTATTTTTGGTTTTGGGTAAAGCATCAAATTGCGCAACTTTGCCATAATTTAAACTTTTTCGTATCTCCTACCGTCTTGGAGATTCTTGTGGTGAGCATCGAATTTGAAACACCCTGTATATGCATGATCCCCCAGGATCCAAGTTTTTTTTCCCTAAGAGAACTTAATTTTGTGTGAGTTGCTAATCTTAATTCAAAATTGACCCCGGTTTTGTTGCAAAATTCATGCCGACGCGTTGCTTAAAATCTATGCCCCAGTTGCTAAAATACACACACAGTATGCAAGACTTAACGTTGTATATTTGTTGTAAATAGCTCATTTTCTAAAAATAATTGCGATTTTATTGCGGTGAAGAAACAAAGTTATCCTAATTGCTTTCAGCCGATGCTTGGACTTTTGTTTGCACTGTTTTGGATTTGCTTCCGTTTGAAAATTAGTATTTAACTCATTTTAAGTTGTTTACTTACGTCATTTATATGTAAAACTTTGTCAGCATGTGTGTTAACATCATATATGTATGAGGTTAAATATAGGCCTTTTCCAAGCCAAACTTGTAAGCAAGATCTAAAATCTAGCAGGCCATGGAGCCGTCTTAGCTCCGCGCTTATGCACATGCGCGAAAATTTTACGAGGCGGCCGGTTTCGCGACCTTCGTCTTCGCCCTTCGGTCGAGACGCCATTTTTGTTGATTTGTTTTAATCACACATAGTCGTTTTCCACGTTTTCGTTTATGCAAATTTTTTTATTGTGATATTTTTAATTTTTTGTTACGCGAAAGTTTTGAGGAGTTATAATAAAAACTGTTTATGTCTTGGAGCTTAAGATGTCGCCACATAAAAAGACGTGCTGTGTGTGTGGATGCCGCCAAACAACAAAAGTGAAGTTCCACAGGTTGGTAGCTATTTTTTCTTAAAATTTGAAGGAAAAAAAGTGAAAATACCTAAAAATTATTTCTATTCATATATTTATTTATTTAAAACTAGAAAATACTGATTTTCTAAAAACGTAGACAAATAGAAAAATTTTGACAACTGCACAGCTGCCTTTCTGGATTTTGATGCTTTGACGCCAGAAAGAGACAATATAAGAGTCATAAAAGAGTAAAAGAGAAAGGTATAGGACATCCTGCTTACAAAGTTGTGCACGCCGAAAGCATTGCAAGGGCGTATATTTAAGCTCATACATATATGGTTAAAATTTATGATTTTCTCCACGATATAAGTGTATCGTGATTTTCTCTCAGAGGTTTTAAAAATTTTGCCACTTAAATGGAGCACAATCTTGATTGAGATTTAATTGGTAGCAATCCAATGTTAAACAAATTTTTATTTAAAAAAAACGTTTAAAGAATGAGCTTTTATTAAATGCACTCAAAAGTAGAAAATAATTTTTTTTATACCTTCATCAAAAACATGATTTTAGTAACTGTCTGCAGATAACTAAAGAATGGTTTTTTTGGTTATGCAAAAAAAAATTTTTTTTTGATTACGGGTGCAAAAAAAGATTTCTGTCCATTTAGTTAAAGAGAAATAGCAGAAAATAGTAATATTCAAAAAATTTAATTATTCTTGCTTAAGAATTAAGCCATTTCCACCTGTTTTCACCAATTATTTCCGAAAAAAATATTTAAAAATATCGTCAAAATATCAAATCGTTGAGTAAAAAGACACATCGCTATGGAAACGATTGTTATTTCATTTACCAGCCGCCTTAATTTATAGTGTAAAGATGGTGTGTTGCGAGAAGATCTCTTCGTTCGAGATTTTTAAAAATATTTTCCTGTTTTCCTTGGGTTTTTTGATAAAAGTATTAAAAAAAATAGTGTTAACAACTCGCGGCTAAACTGTGCTTTTTTTTTACTCGCGTTTTTAAATACCTCGCTGCGCTCGATATTTAAACCAACGCTTGTAAAAAAAGCACTATTTTAGCCACTAGTTTTTAAAACTACTATTTTATCTTTCTTAAATCATAATAAAAGCGATGGGCGCAAATTAAAAATTAAATCGGTCACATCGACGATACACCTATGAAACAGTTGTATTACTCTATAACCTAAGGACATTGTCAAATGCTTGGCAAGCACGGCACTCTCACCCGTTCTCAGCTTCTTTAGATGAATACATTATGTTTATCATTCGAATAGAAGAAGGAAGAATTTTCCGAGCTTCTCTTCCTCAATAATTATACAATGTAGTATCGTTTATAGTCACCCGTCGAGGTAAAAAGTTTAAAGTAAGCTAAAAAACAATTCGCTGCGTATTGTGTTATCTGTGTGTGTCTGTTATACCGATCGTCAATTTTATCCGTAAAGGCGATTTGTTTGGAATAAAATTAATAAACTTTAAACATGAAAAAAATACGACAAACTAGTGCGTAAATTAGGAAAACTCCGAGAACAAATTTCCTTGTGTTCGGACTCGGACCACAGCGATAGCGAAAGTGATGGTAAGTGAAATAATATAGTACTTTTATTTTCATACTTTTTGGTTATAGTCGTTACACTATAATGTTTATTGCGCCATTATATAGTTGCTATACTATAATTAAAAATATCTAAGTTATGTAATATTTAGTCGTTATACTATAATATAATATTACAAACAAAAAGCCACGCTTTAACTGACTCTAGTCGTTATACTACTAAAATCAGTTTAGCAATATACAAAAAACAAAGTGAATTTGTCAGTCGTTAAACTGCATTTTTTCACTTATTGCAGAAACACCCATGCATCAATTGGTGACAATGGTTGCATCAGGATAATGATATTCAACTGGCTGAACCTGAGCAAGAAGAAAGCAACTTGGCTGATGATAACTTGCAAAATTTATTTTTTTGGGTAAAAAATCAACTAAAAGATCATACTTATTGGAACCTCTGCATGAAGAGTTAGTAGTAAGATGGCTGTCTTATTTACAAGATGAAATTTCTAAGGAGGAAAAATATCCTTTATTCGAAAACCTTCCTTTACTAAAGGCTCCAGCTCTAGGGGCGGAGTTGACAGCTTGCTTAGACGCTAAAATCTTACGAACAGATAGATTTTTGTCAAACTTATAAGACGAATCAGGACACACTTTAGCGGCTTTAGGATCTTATATGACCACATTGCTTAAAGAAAATTCTATAGCCGACAAAGAAACTATTGTTTGAAAGTTTGAGACAATGATGTGTTTGAAATTAACTCTCTGTTTCGGACTTCCATTGTCTATATTTTATTTATACACGACGTTTCGATCAGTACAATCTCTGATCGTCTTCAGGTGCAAACTACCTAGCCAGTTTTTATCGACATATTTTCTTGGAAAAAAACCCAATGGAGAATACAGGTTTATCTTAAATTTAAAAAAATTAAATGAATTTATAGACGCACCACACTTTAAATTAGAAGATTATCGCAGCGTCCCTAGATTACTTACAAAAAATTCATATCTTACTAACATTGATTTGAAAGACGCATATTATTTAATATCCATTCATAAAAAATACAATGGGTTAGAGGAGTAAAAATACCTTTTAAAAATACGCCCTTTCTAAAATATTTAAATAAACCCAATATTTCAGAAAAAGAAAATTATTTGTATCTGAAACAAATAAATAAGCTGTTAAAAATA
This sequence comes from Oxystoma pomonae, assembly GCA_963921995.1. Classification (NCBI taxonomy): domain Eukaryota; kingdom Metazoa; phylum Arthropoda; class Insecta; order Coleoptera; family Brentidae; genus Oxystoma; species Oxystoma pomonae. Next base: position 40,735,368 of record OY998165.1, read on the forward strand.
GGTGCTATATTAAAATGCCAGCCAAAACCCGGCGAGTTTTTATCGACATATTTTCTTAGAAAAAAATCCCAATGGAGAATGCAGGTTTATCTTAAATTTAAAAAATTAAAAGAAGATTATCGCAGCGGCACTAGATTACTTACAAAAAATTCATATCTTACTAACGTTGATTTGAAAGACGCATATTATTTAATATCCATTCATAAAAAATACAGGAAATATCTTCGTTTTTCATTTAACAATCAGCTCTACGAGTTTACCTGTCTTCTATTTGGATTAAATATTGCACCGTATTTATTTACAAAATTGCTGAAACCTATTGTTAGGATTTTAAGGGAATATGACAGCATATTTGTAATTTATTTGGACTACATAATTTTTATAGAATCTTCCTATAGTCAGTGTCAAATTGCAACAAACAGAGCAATATAATTATTGTGGTGTTGATTAGGGTTTATAATTAACACAGAAAAAAGTACCCTACAGCCAAACAAGAACTGGTACAGGCTACATTTTTAACACAAATCGTATGTTAATGTCAATTCTAGACACAAAAAAAGGAAAAATTTTTAATTCTCTTGTTTCAATAAGAAATAACTCTAGCTGCACAATTCAAAAACTTTCTAGTGTCATAGGGACATTAGTTGCAGCTTGTCCGGTCATAAAATATGGTTGGGCGCATATGAAAATTCTGGAAAGAACGAAATTTTGGCTTTAAAAAAAATATAAAAATTATAGCTCTTTAATGACGTTGCCCGAAAATATAATGCTAGATATTAATTGGTGTATTAAAAATATTTTAAATTCCTGTCAAAAAATTGAAATATCTAAAACTTTTACGGTTACTATTTATACAGATGCCTCAAAAACAAGGTGGGTGGCAAAGTACGAGGACAACACGATTCATGGGTTTTGGACCTATACTGAATGGCCAAGAACATATAAACTATCTAGAACTACTAGCGGCTTTTTATGCGTTAACATTAAGAAACATAAATATTCTTTTAAAAAGTAGTGTCCAATTTAGCAAATTATATCAAATAACCAAGTCTATCTGGGATTGGTGTGAAAGCAAAAACAACTTTGTCTTTGCGTCTTATACAAATACCAAAGAAAACATCGCAGCGGATACAGAATCGCGATCTAAAGCCATTGAAACGAAATATGAATTAAATCAAAAAGTATTTACAACAATTTGTGAAAAATTTGGTACTCCATCCATTGATTTCTTTGCCATAAAATTGAATAGAAAATGTTTAACTTATGTATCATGGTATCCAGATACCGAGTCTAATTCCCACCATTTTCATTGATTTTTCGAGTTTTTAATAAAGTAATAACAGATAAAGCAACTGGAATTCTAGTAGTGCCCAATTGGCTCTCCCAGAATTGGTTCCCAACTTTTAAAAAACTATTGTCTGACACTCCAATCTTTTTTGGACCCGAAGAACAATTGTTACTTTCTCCTTTCAGAAGCCCCCACCCACTACACCGGAGCCTACATTGGTTACCGGCAGGTTATCAGGACATCTATGCTACTGAGAGGCGTTCCTGAAAACGCCATTTCAATAATTTTATCCTCCATAAGCGAAGGGACCCTAAAGCAATACAATATTTTTCAACAAAGATGGTGGAATTATTGCAAAAAACATGGTTTTGATGTTTTTGAATATAGTTTATTAAACTTTATATCTTTTCTTCAAGAACAATTAAACAACTCCCTTTCTTATTCATCAATTAATATATGCAGATCAGCAATTAACTTAATTACTCTACCCAGCATCAATGATGAAAACATTATAAAAAGGTTTCTTAAAGGTGTTTATAATTTAAAAACCCCAAAACCCAAATACAAAACAACATGGCACCCTCAGATTGTATTAATTTTTTTAAAACTTTAGATCCTTTTGAATCACTAAACCTAGCAAAATTATCTCTTAAGTTGGTAATGTTATTAGCTTTAACTACGGGACACAGGGCCTAGACCTTCTCGAAAATAAAACTAGAAAATATAAAGGCAAGTGATACATGCACCAGCATTAAAATATCTGACAAAATAAAAACATCGGGAAAAAATAAATTACAACCCTTATTAAATTTCTATACATTTGAAAAAATCCCTGAGCTGTGTGTGAAAAATATTATTAATTATTATATAGAAACAACAAAAAATTTTAGGCGGGAAAATGATAATTATTTAATCTTAACCTATAAGAAACCCCATCACAAAGCGACGGCTTAGTCTATTAGTCGCTGGTTAAAGAAAGTACTAGAGCTCAGTGGCGTGGACACAAATATTTTTTCGGGGCACAGCACGCGGCATGCTTCAAATTCTGCCGCCTCTCGTTTAGGTGTTAATATTGACACAATAAGAAATTCAGTGGAGTGGACAAGCTCTTCTAATGTTTTCGCAACAATTTATAATTTACCCCTTGCACAAGGCAATCATTTTTTTCATACAATATTCTAGTCATGTAAATAATAATTAGTTAACTTGCCAGTTAATTTATTATTCGTTAATTATTTCGCCCATTTATAGGCTTATCACACACTATAGGGACATATATATGTATATTTTCTTTTGTTATTTATGGTTAGTGTTAAAATTTGTATGTTTTCTTTTGTGATTTATGGTTAGTGTCAAAATTGTCCATGACATTTACACATGTGTAACTTTACAAGAAATATAATAAAATTTTGTATTACTTTCAAATTTATCTTACCTGCTCTCAAGAATGATTTCAACATCTACATTGTGTAATTATTGAGGAAGAAAGGCTCGGAAAATTATAAAATGGATCGACTTACCTGTAAGAAGGTCAATTTGGATTTTCCGATCTTTTCTTCCGAAAATAATTACAACCCTCCCCCCCCCGAAAACTGCCCAATGCGATTTGCTTGCGTACAAAAAACGAAGTGATGAGCTATCACAGATAACACAATACGTGGAGTATTGGGCGGGCTGGGCGCGACGGTTCAGTTTTTTAGCTTACTTTAAACTTTGTACCTCGACGAGTGACTATAAACGATACTACATTGTGTAATTATTTTCGGAAGAAAAGCTCGGAAAATCCAAATTGACCCTCCTACAGGTAAGTCGATCAACTTTATAATTTAGTTCTTCTTTTGTAGTACTCTCTTTGTCACCGTAAAGTTAAAAGTTTTAATTTGCGCCAAGCGCTTTTATTATAGTATAAGAAAGATAAACAAATTATTTTCTACTTTTGAGTGCACTTAATAATAGCTTGTTCTTTAAAAGTTTTTTTATAAAAATTAATTTTTTAAATTTTAGATTTGTACCTCAAATCGTGCGTTTTGTATCCGCCATATTGAAATTTCCAAATCTGATCAAAAATTCATATCCCCTTCCTGAAGAATCCCTGTGTGCCAATTTTGATTTAACGTACAAACTAAATCTTTTCCCGCCTCCACTTCCCTCGTTAGAGGGAGGCAGTGTTGCCGCAAGACAATCTTTAATTGTACTGAAATTCGTATCGCGATTTTACATTTTACTCTTCTCTCAAAAAAGTCACGTGACCTGGAAAAGTGTCGATTGAATTTGATTTGGACGAAACAGAAAAGACAAAGGATTTCTTTTGGCTGCACCAGTGCGCACTGCATGTAGCTTCATCCTTTATATTCATACAAGCTAGAAAAGGTCAGACATAAACTTAGTGCACAATGGTGCTGCCAAAGGAAACTGCTATAAAAAAAGCTCTCGTTTTATCGCTTTTTTTTTCGACGGCTGGTTGGAAAAAGCGTGGCTAAGGAAAAAGTAAAAAAAAGCTTTGTACCAACGGTATATTCTTGTCCTTGCGATTCTTACAGAGTTGGGTGTTCTTGGGTTTAGGACAGGAAGTGCTTTAATAAGAAACTTGAATTGAGCTTACGTTTCGAGTATATTTTTACTCTTCTTCAGAGCTAATTCCTAGTCTTTTGCACAAAGAACACAAAGTACACTGTAGGTTTCCTTTAGGTAATAAGAAAAATTCAAATTTATTTCAAAACAATAGCAGTTGCCTGCCGTACCTGAAAGGAAAACAATATTCTATTGTTTTTAAATAGTTTTGAATTTGTCTTATTATCTAAAGGAAAAAAATATGTTTCCTATAGTGTACTTTGTGTTCTTTGTGCAGAAAACTAGGAATTAGCTCTGAAGAAGAGTAAAAATATACTCAAAACATAAGCTCAATTTAAGTGTCTTATTAAAGCACCTCCTGTCCTAAACCCAACAACATTCAACTCTGTAAAAAGCTTTGTGTACTTGAGGTAGGTGAATTGTACTTTATTTTATCTATTGTACTTGTCTACTGACAGGAACGCAATTGTACACTTACAGGAATACAATTGCACCTACGTTGGTACAATAGTACCTACCGCGGCAAAAAGGGAAGTGTTTTCCTAATAATGCCATATTGTGGCACCATTTTATACTCGTATCGAGCAGATCAATATCTTTAATTTGACACCTCAATCAAGTGGTTACGATATAGGTTGATTTTGCTTTAAAAAAAGCAACCCTTCGGGCGATGGTGCGGATTGGACCTTTGCATTTTTTGTATCTCCTCAGTCAAATCCATTTCAATTTTTGGTTACACCCAAAAAGAAAAAAATTTCAAAAAAATGGGTGAAAAACATGTTTTTTTTATATTTCCGGCCAAATGCCGACTGGCACCATAAGCGTTCTGGAAATGGTGAGTACTAGTCTTCAACTAAATATTTTGAATGGTTACTCGATCGGCAAAAAATTTGCAGCCGGATCTCCTACTATTGTTTGCACGGGCGGGCGAGCGGCCTTGTTTTATATTATGGCGAAACATAAACTCTCAAAAATTTGTGAAAAAATAATATTTTTTACATAAATATGCTCAAATGTAAGTCTAAAAATCCTTCAAAATGAACTAAATATGCAGGACATGATGGTTTGCCTTTAATTCTGGCTTAAAATTAAAAAAAAAATTGTTATTAAAAAAATCCTTAATATCTAAAATTTTTGAAGCGCGTGCCGTTTAGCGAGGAATCATGACGGGTTTCGTCATCAAAAGTTGTCATGGAAAGTCCACAAAATACGTTTTTTTGATTGAGAGTTTGTTAAACATCACTAATGTTTATTTTAGTTGACTTCAATCTTCAGTCTTTTATGTTGGCAAACAATTTTGATTTAATTGCTATTTTTAAATAGATTTTTTGTCAAGGAAGTTAAATTTTGAACAGAGTTGCTTTCATGTGCAAAAATGCAGTATTTTCATCTGCCATAAACGTTTTCACAGGCAAAAAATATTCCTCAAAATATCTGTGACAACATTTTCATGACGTTTTCAAAACGTTGTGGCAGAAGAAAGCAAAAGCATTATTGTTATATTTTTGGCTGCGAAAACGTTATCCCAGCTTATTTACAGCACGCTGTGTTACTTGGGTAATGAATGCATTAAATTAATGTCATCACGTACTATAGGAGATCTAATAAACAAATCAGGTTTAAAAATTAAATAAAAATATATTCGTAAGTATTTGAGTGAATTTAGAAAAATCTTATTTTGTGGCAGGTAACGAAAATTAAAAAAAAATAGAAAATAAAGAAATTTGAGTTACTTAAATTATTATTATCTAAAGATAAAGTTTTATCAAAATTACTATTTTTTAGCTTGCTACGTTTACGGTGTCGTGGAACAGCCCATATTAAATAGATCCAAATCCCCAAACTTAACCTTTCTTAGATTCCTTATAACATCTATCTGCCCATTTTTCATTCCTTTTGGGAACCCTCCAACATTACCCGATCTAAAAACATCACGTTTTTACTTCCCTTGCTAAAGGGAAGTAATGTAATCCTCGAAAAATCGCACTTCGAGATTTTCATGATCCTCCACGAATTTTGAGGTTTCGAATAGTGATAAGCACGAATCCAGACTCCGTCGCTTTGTCTGTCGGTCTGTCGGGCTGTCTGTCGCCTACTTTGTAGCCACCCTAACTCAAAAACTCCTTCACTAATCATAACAAAATTCTACATAGTCATTACTTTTGTTGACGCGCAGACCCCTATTGTTTTTGAGCATTCTCCTAGTAGACCCTTCGGAGCTACCCCCAAAAAACTTCATCCCTAAAAAAAAAATATTTTTTTTTTCACCGTGTGATACCTCCTTGGAAAGCTTATAAAAATTGCAGTTGAATTCGCGCAAAATTTTTGACTATATATATATATATATATATATATATATATATCACATAAAAAAATGCAAAAAACAATTGCCATTTTTTTGCCATATATCTGGAGTTGTGAAACGAAATGTTAAATAAAAAGTAGTTTAGGATAAGATCCAGGTCACACCCTATTGTCTTATCAAATTTCATACAAATCGGTGTAGCCGTTATTGCGTGATTAATGGATAAAAATCTTATGTATACGAGGATATATATATATATATATATATATATAGCACATGTAAAACGAAATGTTTTTAGAAACAATAAAGTATGAATCTATATATATATATATACATAGCACATATAAAATGTATTGGAAAAGTCCGTACGCCCTAGAAAAGTCTGGATACACCCTGGAGAAGTCTGGAAAGACTCTGGAAAAGTTTGTAAAGACCCTGGAAAAGTCTGGATATACTCTGGAAAGTCTGGAAAGACCCTTGAAAAGTTTGGAAAGACCCTGAAAAAGTCTGGATACACACTGGAAAGTCTGGAAAGACCCTTGAAAAGTCTGGGAAGACCCTTGAAAAGTCTGGAAAGACCCTTGAAAAGTCTGGAAAGACCCTGAAAAAGTCTGTAAGATACTAAAAAAGTCTGGATACACTCTGGAAAAGTCTGGAGGAGTCTTGAAATACTCTGGAAAAGTCTGGAAAGACGCTAGAAAAGTCTGGATACACTATAGAAAGTCTGGAAAGACCCTGGAAAAGTCTAGAAACACTCTGGAAAAGTTTGGAGAGACCCTGGAAAAGTCTCGATATAATCTGGAAAAGTCTGGAAAAGTCTGGAAAGACCCTGGAAAAGTCTGGATACACTCTGGAGAGTCTGGAAAAACCCTTGGAAATTCTAGAAAGACCCTGAAAAAGTCTGGAAAGACTCTGGAAAAGTCTAGATATATTCTGTAAAAGTCTGGAAAGACCCTGAAAAAGCCTGTAAACACTCTGGAAAAGTCTGGAAAGATCCTGGAAAAGTCTGGATACACTCTAGAAAAGTCTGGAAGACCCCTGGAAAAGTCTGGATACACTTTGGAAAAACCTGCATACACTGTGAAAATGTCCGAGTACACCATGGAAAAGTCTGAATGCACCCCTGAACAGTGTAGATACACCCAAGAAAAGTCTGGATATACTCTGAAAAAGTCTGACCAACCCAATCTAACCGATGTAAATATGAGTAGCGTTTTTTTATATAATATATGTTCTTCTAAGCGAGGGAAGTTTTGGAGTAAACCTTTACTCGATTTATTTGAAATAGAAAATCTTCTTTAATAGATTTTTCAAAAAATGTCGCTATACTTTTTTGATCATTGAGAGTAGATGCTTTTGCCTTCAAAATGTTTATATTTTTAAAAAAAATCCAAACAATCGCAATCAAAGAGTCGAAAAAAGAAATATAAATAAAACCACACAATTCTTTGAACGTAAATCCTTAAACTTAACCTTTTTTTTCAATCTGGAAATTTTACATATTAAATTACTCTCTATTTTCGCAAAACTAAGATGGACGACCAGCTTCAATAGTTGCTCTTCGGTATTTCTCTAAAAATGTTGGTAGAGTAGATCCTGTTGCCTCAACAATTTAAATAATATATTTAAAAAGATCTAAGCAAACACACAAAGGATTGAAAAATAACATAAATAAAACTACAAAATTCTGTGAACACATATTCATAAATTCAATATTCTAGTTTCAAACTCGGAGTTTTACATATTAATAAGATCTAAGTCTCGAAATTTAGCCTTAATTATCTTCTTTACAACATCAATCTGCTCATTTGTCATTTCTTCTCTGATCCCTTCGCCCTGAACCGATCCAAAAAGTATTCACCACGTTTCCTGAAATATCTATTATCCATAAATTTTCATTTTCTCAAAACTAAGATGCTCGGCTAGTTCTATTAGTTGTTCCACCCTAATAGCTTTTTCTAAATATGTTGCGACTTTTTTAATTATTGCGAGTAGATCCACCACAATACTTTTTGGATCGGTTCAGGGCGAAGGGATCAGAGAAGAAATGACAAATGAGCAGATTGATTGAATAAATTTGGAGACTTAGATCTTATTAATTTGTGAAACTCCGAGTTTGAAACTAGAATATTGAATTTATGAATATGTGTTCACAGAATTTTGTAGTTTTATTTATCCACCACAACAAATTAAATATATTCAAAAAATCTAAACAAACCGACAAAAGACTGGCAAGCTAATATAAATAAAACTACACCGTTCTTTGAATATATTAAACTCAATCTTTTAGTTTCAAACTGAAAATTTTACATATTAAATAGATCCTAGAATCCAAATTTAGCTGTACTTATCTTCCTTACGATATAAATCTGTAATTTCTTCTCTGAACCCTCCAAAACCCGATCTCAAAAAGGGTTCACCACGTTTCTTGAAATATCTATTACCCATAACGTCGACCCAAGGGTTACTATTCATTTCCTCAAAATTAAGATGATCGACTAGTTCTAGCAGTTGTTTCTCCCTAATAGCTCTTTCTAAATATTTTGCGACTTTTTTAATTATTTAAATATATTCGAAAAATCTAAACAAACCAACAGAGGAATAAAAAACAAATATAAATAAAACTACAGATTTCTTTGAATATATATTTTTAAACTGAATCTTGTGTTTAAAACTGGAAATTTTAAATATTAAATAGATCTAAATCCCCAAACTTCGCCTTACTTATTTTTTTTACAACATCAATCTGCTGGTTTGTCAATTCTTTTTTGAATCCTCCAACTTTACCCAATCTAAAAAAGTGTTTACCCTGTTTTTTAAAATATCTGTTATCCATAACGTCGACCGAAGGATTATTCTTCATTTTATCAAAACTAAGATGGTCGACTAGTTCTAATAGTTGCTCCTCCGTAATTGTTTTTTCCAAAAATGCTGCAACTTTTTTGATCATTGAATGTAGATCCTGTTGCAGGTTCTCGTACTTAACGATTAAAAGATTTGGCAAAAGTCGGTTTTCGTAGTAACTTAAAAAATGGTCCCAATATGATCCGTAACAACAAATTCCTGAAATGAAACATATTTCAATTTAGCTAAGAGTAAATTAGAGCAGATATGTGAGGGTTTTGAAATGATAGAATAAGGATCTTTTATATAGGTAAATAACGATGCCCAAAATTTTTGTCATCACTATGTCTGGTACATCACCTCATTTTTAGGTTCTTAAAATATAAAAATCTGCAAAAAGGGTATGTCGAAAACCAATATACTGTGATAACTTAAATATGTTCCTCTCCCTTGCACAGTTCCTCCGTTAAGCTTAGTTTTTTGTTTACTTTTCTTTTTTCATTTATTTTTGTGTTATATATACATTTGTCTGATGTTATTTTCGTCTATGTTAAACCCTAGATATATCATACATTTTAATATGTTCTTTTCGTTTAGTTTAATTTTTATATTGTGATATAGATGACGATTTTCTTAATACTTTTATTTGACAGTTATTTTAGATTTATTTGTTTTTTACCCTTAAACTAGTGTAGTGAACAATTTGTTTGTTTCTTTTTTATTTCATATACTTGTCCGATGTTTTTTTGCTCTGTGGTGACTAATTAATTTAGGCTTACAAAATTTTGCACTAAATGAAACTTAAAAAGAATGCATTAAATGAAACTAAAAAAATGATAATTATAATAACAACAACAACAATGCATGTCTAATCTAAGCGAGTAGACATCAGACAGGCAGAAGTTTGTTTTTTTTTTAAATAATTAATAGTTAGTTAAGTTTACACTTAAGTATTAGCTTTGTCAATAAGAGTTAACTTTTCTTGAACAATAAAGCGTGTTTACTACTACTACTACTACTACTACTACTATAGTAAAAGGGGCGTTCGGGAGGATGCAATTTATTTTTTCGAAATGATGAAAGTTTTGCGACAATAATATTGAGACTATCTTGCAGCCTAATGTAAATCAAGTTGTATCCTTCTTAGAAACAGAATCTCAAAATACTGGGAAATATTCAACTCTTAACATACATAGGTCTGTCTTAAATTTAATTTGCGATGCAGAAAAATCAGAAACAGTACATAGGTTTATAAGAGGTATTTTTAAGCTGCGCCATCAGTTTCCAAAATATAAACTTGGTATCCGGAACCAGTGTTGCCTTATATATGTAACTTGTACCCTTTGGTAAATTTAGCATTTGGATTAATAACTATAAAAATGGTACTTCTTTTGACTCTTTGTTCCGCTCAAAGAGTTCAGACATTTTCTATAAGTTAAGTAACATCAAAGATAACGAAGAGGGCATAAAAATAATTCTTAAAGATATTTTAAAAATATCTGGATCCAGAACAATTCAGCCTTTGCTTAGGTTCCCTTTTTTAAAGAAAATTTACAGTTCTACTTGTGTTTTACACCATTTAGAGAAACAGAGGATATACTTATTCTAACAATTAAAAAGCCTCATAAGCACGCTGCATCCCAAGGCATTAGCAGGCGGATTAAAAAAAGGACTAAAAAACGCAGGAATAGAATAAAATTTTAAAGGACATAGTACAGGACATGGGGCGTCTTATGCAACATTAAGGGTTGGTGCATCAATCAAAAGTATTAGAAAGGCTGCGGGATGTTCCGGAAGAAGGAAAATGTTCAATCGATTTTATAATAAAACTTTAATTTCAAAAGATTTTTTAGCTAATTATATTAAGAAATATATTTGAAACACTATTAAATTATAAACCTTGTTGTTTACTTATTATTATTTAACTTTTTAACTAATATCGTCATGTTCTCTGAACAACTACCAGGTATTCGAAGTATAATTATGGATTAAACGACTTACCTGTAAGCAATTTCAATTCAAATTATACGAGATTAATCACATCCTATTAGACACCCTCCCATTTATATATTCATGTATTTCTCATACAATCTATTTAAGTATCACTAGTCAACCCGCCCTTGGCGATCTTAGTATTTTAGGAAATCTTTAGAAGTATACTGAAGTACCTAGCAGAGATCAGACATGCTGCAGGGGCGGTATGTTTTTCTTATCTCTAAAACTTGCGTATGACGTGCTACGAAGTATCACTACCAGGTATATCTAATAGGATGTGACCAGTCTCGTATAATTTGGATTGAAATATCTTATAGGTATGTCTTTGAAAGATAAAAAATTACTTTCTATTTTTTATTGCATTTTATAAAAGCTTGTTCTTTAAAAGTTCTTTTTAATAAATATTTATTTTTAATTTTTAGATTTGTGCCCTAAATCGACCATTTTGAGTCCGCCATTTCAAAAATTCATATAACCTCCCGAGAATCCTGTGTATGCCAATTTTGATTGAAATCGAACAAACTAAATGCTTTCCCCCCTCCACTTCCCTCGTTAAGGGGTGGTGGCTACCTGATAATACCATGTTATTGTATTGTCACTGGAACTATAAACGCATACCAAATTTGAACCCACACCCTTAATTTTTATATTTGTACCTTAAATCGTCCATTTTGAATCCGCCATATAGGCCAATTTTGATTAAAATCGAACAAACTAAATCTTTTTCATCCTCTACTTCTCTCGTTAAAGGAAGATGGGTATTATTGTATTGTCACCGGACTATAAACGCATACAAAATTTGAACATAATCAGATGTGCATAAGTCAAATAAAATTGGTTAGCAAAACATGACCAAAAATCGTCCATATTGAATCCGCCATATTGAGTTTTCCAAATCTGATCAAAAATTCGTAATCCTTATCCCCAAAAACCACCGTATACCAATTTTGGTTGAAATCGGACAAACTTAGGTGTTTCCCCCCCTACACTCTCCTCGTAGGTGGGGAGGGGGTGCCTAATAGTATCATATTATTGTATTGTCTCTGGAACTATAAACGCATACGAAATCAGTTAAAATTCGTTAGCAACATATGACAAAAAATCGTCCATCTTGAATCCGCCATATTAAATTTTTAAAATCTGAATAAAAATTCGTTATCGTCATCATCAAATGCTACTACTTCAGTTATACCCCCCTCCACCCCCTTCGAGTAGGAGAGAGCTGTCAAGTTCATCACACTATATTATTGTGTTGTCACCGCAACTATGTAAGGATGCCAAATTTGAAGCCGATCGGATATGTGAAAGTTGGTCCAAACTTAACCTACAAGATTTAATTACATACCAATATACAAATATACACAGGGTGAAGACTTTAAATGGAATATTGGCCGTAGCTGGTTAAAAAATTGTTTTTTCAAAAAACTGGAAAACACGTCAGCTAAGATTTTTAGCAGCTAAAATTTTCGGCAAAAAATTTTTGTTAAACGGACTCTCAGAAAGGGCTCTATTCACATATAACTTTTCTTTTCAAAGGAAAAACCAAATTTCCAACGCGCCTGCAAAGAATATTAGTTGACATGTTTTTGGATTTTCCTAAAAAACGAATTTCCAACTCGCTAGGGGTAATGTTCCACTTGACGCCCAACAAAACGAGTTTTTGAGGATTTTGACACATGCATTGACCAATGTCAAAAAAAATTAGCTTTCCAACAAAGTGCTACAAGCGGGGTCTACGCATTTAAAAAAAAATTGTATGTGAATAGACCTTTTCTGAGGATCCGTTCACAAAAGATTTTTGCCGAAAATTTTTGCTGCTAAATATCTTAATTGACGTGTTTTTTGAAAAAAACATTTTTTAACCCGCTACGGCCAATATTCCATTTAAAGTCTCCACCCTGTATAAGTTTCTCAAGGATTACATGAAAACGAACGATTATATGTACGGGTGGTCCAAATTCGAGGGGCTTCTATAGCTTTGGGCTTTTGCAGCATAGTTAACCCAAAACTAATATACTTTTTTTCATTAAAAACATTTTTTGAAGATTTTTTAAGGACAAATCTACCTGTTTCACCGATTTTCTCTTAAAGCCTTTAAAAAAAAAATTGGTTTGCAATAAAATTTCCTGTTAAACCATGTCTTACACACCTATTTTTATTAAGTAGTTAAACATATATCTGCAATTTTTAATAATTACCATAGTAGGCTGTGTTTAACTCTGACCTATGCAGTTTTAGGGTGTCTATCTAGGTAGCTATGATCAAATAAAAACAATTGCCATGATAAACGAGCCCAAGTATCAAAAGTGGCGTCTTCGTCAAAATATAAAAATGTTTGAAAACTTTGAAAAGTACGACATGATAAAATGTTATATTGAAAGTAACGAAAATCGACAGACGACGTTAAATCTATATTTCCAGAGATATCCGGAAAGAAGGCAACCTAGCTAAAAAATATTTTTGAAGTTAAAACATCATCTAAAAGAATACGGATCCTTTACAAAACCGCGGCCTAGGACGTATAGAAGCCTAGCCAGAGATAGAGAGATGGAAGAACTAACGGTTCTAGGAGAAATAGAAATTAACCCGAATACTTCCACCAGGGCTATGGAGAGAAACACTGGAATTACACGCAGCAATGCTGTTCCGGTGCTTAAAAAACACAAGTTTAGGCCCTATCGACCCCGACAGGTGCACCAATTACGGCAACAATATTTTGCTCCAAGACGTGCATTTTGTAGGTGGTACCTAAATAAAAGCCAAGAAGATCCCGATTTTGCCAGAAAAGTTATTTAGACGAATGAGGAAACGATTTCTGGTGATGGAATATTCACCAGATACAATTGCTATTACTGGAAACAGCAAAATCCCCATATTATGGTGGAACAAGCGAATCACGGAAGGTTCAGTTTTAAGGTATGGGTAGGCATCTACAGAGGACAAATTATTGGGCCATATATTTTTGATGGAAATTTAAATGCCGAAAGATACCAACAAATTTTAGAAGAGCACATGATTCCGTTTATCGACAATTTGCCATTTCAGCAAAATAATGAGCTATACTTTCAACATGACGGTGCACCTCCTCACAATGCACGAGACATTACTAATTTGCTAAATATTGTGTTTGCCGAAAACTGGATCGGAAATAAAGGTCCTATATATTGGCCCCCCAGGTCTCCAGACCTGACCCCTTGCGACTTCTTTTTGTGGGGGAGAGTCAAAGACCTTGTATTTCGAAATCGCCCAACTACTAGAAGGAAATTGGAAGAGGCACTTCGTACTGCATTCATATTCAGGCAGCTTCGTGCGGTAAAACTTCTTAGTGAAGAAAATAGCGTCAAGAGAAGATGTAGGATATGTTTACAAGAAAACGGCCGTCAACTTGAGCATTTGTTTTAGATGTAGATTTTAGGTGTTACATAGTTTAATTAATAAAAATTTTAAATAAAAACTTTTAATAATTTTATTTTTGTTTATTATTTTAGGGTTGGTAATTATAGTAAACTAGAAGTTAAAGTTCGAAGTTGCTGTGTCCCCTCGTGTCGCAGCCAACTTGATTTTGTATGAAAAAAAAAACAATAAAATTTTATTTACACATTTAGGGCGCGCACAGCGCACAGCAAAATGTGCAAATATCTTTTAAACTATTTAATAAAAATAGGTATATGGCACATCGCTCGACAGGAAATTTTATTAGAAAACTGATTTTTTAGAAAAATTGGAGGTATCCCATTTAAAGAAATATAACTTTGTGTGATATCTCGGGAACTAAAGGCTTCAAAAAATGTTTTTAATTAAAAATCTCTATCTTTACAAATAAAAAAGTTGTAGAAGGCATTTAAAATCGCACATTTTTGAGAATCACCCTGTAGCTCAGAAACGCTTTGACATATCGCAATGCGGTTTTTAGTTTTCGACTTCTTTTGAAAATCGAGCCCGTAACATGTATATTAGCAAAAGCCCAAAGCTATAGAGGCCCCTCGAATTTGGACCACCCTTTACATATATATACATACGATTGAAGTTAAATAAAAGCTTGTAATAGTTATGTACCTAACAAGTGGGGAGAGTGGTACTTTTCCACACGCAACAGCAGTTGCACGAACGACGCGGAGCGGAACGAAAAATCGTCGTAGGAAAATAAATAAAAACTGGTGCAGTGGTTCATTAACGGAGAGTTAGACGATTACCTTACTTGGTATTTCTGGATTCTCCTTATAAAATCCGTTGAAATGACAGGTGTCTAATATTTTTGGGTTATATTATTTCATATTAAAAATTTTAACACTTTACTGGTCTATATAATGTATAGTTTATTTCAAGGATTAATTTTTTATTTGTATGAGGCATGTTTGAAATAAAAATAGCATAATTAAGGAACCCTATTAACTGGTTACTGTGTTTTAGATTTCTTTATTTTTGATAAGCAACTTGAGCTCGAACTTTATACTAAATTTGTGGAAAAACAAAAAGTATGATATCAATATTGAGCCTGGATTATATGGAATTTATACGTAATATAATAATTAGAATTTATTACCTTGTCCTTTTATAAAATCCTGAAAAGCATCTTCCAGGGTTCCTTTGTAATTAAAGTAAGAGACAACGTAGTGATGAAGAGAGACCAAGGTATCACAAGGATTTCTGGTCATATAGATAATCTGAAATGATCATAAAAACCAATTTGTATTATTTTTTTTAAATATTTTGTATTGTATTTTTAATCAAAAAATTGACTAGTTCTGCAACCACAAAATGCCCGCTCCTGGTACTTGTTTAGTATAATTTAATTACTTTTTATTCTTTCTTTCTCCTTTCCCCTATTAATTACCTTGTTTTTCTTTGCTTTGTTTTGCAACTGGTTGGGTAGCAAATTCCACGGCAAATGTGACTTAATACACATTGCTTTATTTGATTTTTCAATAAATGCCATTGGATTTACAACTTCCAGGGGATGATCGTTTAGTTTTACGTTTGAATTTACCAACTGGTTTCGCACTAATGCAGGAAATCTAAAAAGAGAAAAAGTTTTGCACTCTTTGCGTAAGCAGAGGGGAGGCGTAGAGGCTAAAGATCCCCTCCTAATTCACTAAAAATCGACGTCTAAAGTTAAAAAAATTTTCCGATAAATAAATCAACAATAAAATGGTAATGTGAGATTGAGAGGTGTTACTTAAGATAGCCCAGGATTTTTAAATGCTCGTTTATAAAATATCAGGGAGACTTGACACCTGTCAACTTTTACGATAAATGTCAAAATTCCTCTATGTTGTCTTGGTACATTTAGTAGGACGAAGCTGCTTCGTACTGCGTAGGTACCTATAATGGCGCATGGATTGCAAAATGTGTAACAATAATAAGTTTCAAAAATCAGTGTCGGCCCTGAACAAGGCCAAAAGCGAAAAATCTATTGCGCATGCCTAACGCAGTCTGCTCCTATTCAGAAGCGCTTTTGGCTATGATTTTTTTTCCAGGCCAACTTGATTGGGAGAGTCATTATCTTTACGACTTTTTTTTTCGGAAAATGCAAGGACATGGACGTTATACAATCTTATGATTATATGGTTCTATCCATTATTATACATGGTGTAAACGATGGCTCTGCAAATAGTTTAATGGGAGATGGGGAAGGTCAAAATAATAAAAAAATGTCGTGAAACATGAGGGTTCAAATTCCATTATTTACGAATGTACGCAATACTAACAATTAAATGCCTAAATATTAATAAATTGCTTACTCCAGAAATGGTGCTCGTTGATTCATATTAACTCTCAAGGCAGTTTTGTAATCCAAGTCATTGACAAGTAACCAGACCATTTCCACCAACCAATTTGTCCCTAAAACATTTTGGAATGTATTTTTTAGAAGACCCTACTTTTACCCAAAACCCGATACAATCTCCTCCCCCATAGGATCTTCTAAACTCACCATAAGCATAGAAGCTCCTCAAATCTTCTAGAAACCGATCCCACAAGAACCCATACCCAAATCATTCTTCATAAGATCTTCTGAAATCACGATACGGATAGAATCTTATCAAATGTCCTAGAATCCGACCCCACAATGACCCATAGAAACTTCTCCAAAATCATTGCTTATAGGAACTCCTAGAATCGCGGTACTGATAGAATCTTACCAAATATCCCATAAACCGATCCCACAAGAACTCATACAAATTTTTCCAAAATCATTACATTTATAAGATCTTCTGAAATAACGAAACTGATAGAATATTATCAAATATTCTAGAAACCGATCCCACAAGCACCCATAGAAACTTCTCCAAAATCATTCCTCACAGGATCTTCTATAATCCTCCTCAAATCTCCTTCAAAAATGTGTATTTGTGTGTTCATAAAATCTTCTCCAAGCCCACATACCGTTATACAAACTGATAAAATGTCCTAGACTTCTGTCTTATAAAATATCCCTGATTCTAATAAAAGTAACTAGTGTTATACAATCTTATAAATTATTCTAAAACTACAAGCTTGTAAAATATTATTTATTTCCTATATAATCTTATCTGCTTCTAGAAGATTATAAAATATTATAGAAAAAAATATTGGCCTTCTCATTGATTCTTATAGAACTTATAAAAACGTGATAAAAACTTCTCCGGTCTGGATGAGATTTCAGGGGAAAATTTCAGCAGGGCTCTAATATTTTGACAACACACGAATAAGTTTCAGTAAACGGGCGGCCAGTCTATTCATGTCATGAGAAGTTTCTTCTAAATTTTTATACAAACTGCATTGTTTTCGCGATTTCAATAGATATTGAGGAACAGAGTTCACCAAGTCTCCCGAGGAAAATTCTGGGTGCCGCCGAAAAGGCAAAGAAGGACCCTTTGCCCGCGAAATCTAGAAAACTTTACGAAAAGGTGATTGTGATTGTGAAGTGAAGTGTATAATGATTATTTTTTGTGATATCCAGTGAAGAATATTGCTGAAAATGGATGCCTAAACCCAAAAGAAGACACTTTGCTGGCGTACTTCAGCGAAAAGGCGAAACAAAACAAGCCGTCTTCCCTTTGGAGCTATTACAGTATGTTGAAGACCACTATTAGTTTTAACAATAACATCGACATTAGTAAATTCCCAAAGCTCATAGCTTTTTAGAAGCGGAAAAACGATTTAAGTTTAAGTTGGATTGATTTCAACCTACAATTATGTAATTTGTGTATTGTTGTTCTTGAAATAAAAATTAAAAAAATAAAACAAAAACTTGCTTTTCATTGCTGTCATATCTATGAAAAAACTGAAAAAAAAAACATATTTAGGTAAAAAATCTCTTTATTTTGCAAACTTATTATCAAATTTCACCAAAAATCACTTTAATGCTCGCGGCCGTTAAGTGAACTCTAGGGCGTTACAGTACCACTTATCGCTCTAAAACGCTGACTTTAAAAAGCATTTTAACGCCCGGTTGTGCATAATAGCTATTTATGTATCTAGGTCGTAAAGGAGGCGTTTAACGACCGCGGCGCGGAAATAAAAACACGAGCCGCCAGGCATGGGTTATTACACGCTGAGGGTGTTAAACGCATTTTATGACTGAGATACATGCAATGTTTTATGCACAACCGCATGATTTTTGGAAAAAAAAAATTTTTGGTTTCAAAATCTCTCTAATATTTTGACAATAGATAAATCACCAGTTGACAAATAGTTAAGTATTCGAAAGTGACCTGTTGTATGGTTATTCCTGTCATTCTCAATCAGGCAATCTGAGACACAAACAGTTGCTTGTCATTAGCAACCATATCAACAAAGTCATCATTACAAATAATGTAGCGTTAAAGTCGCTATTTTTACCGTTTTTCTTGTAAAGTATTATGGAACTGTCAGAAAAAGGAATCCCTAGAGATATACCGAAGGCCGTTGAAAAGGCGAAAACGAATATTTTACCGGCCAAATCAAAAAAACTATAAAGGTTATGTTTTGTGATATAATGGTAAAAACATTCTGGAAAGCAACCTAATCGTAAAAGAAGACGCCTTACTTGCATACTTCAACGAAAAAGGGAAACAACACAAGCTGTCTTCCCTATGGAGTTATTATAGTTAGTTATTATTATTATAGTTGTTATTTTTATTTTTTTTCGCGTTCGTTAAATAAAAATTATTGAAACAAAAATTTGCATTTTTTCATTTAAAAATTCAAGAAAAGAGTATTAGAAAAAAATACAGAATGACTGCTTTTCATAAATAATTAAAAAAGCCCCTAAATTTAATACATGCAGGCCTTAAAATAAGTTTTAACGCCCTCGGGCGGTAAAGTACTGTTTTAACGCCCACGGGATTTAAAGTGCTTTATTACGCTCTAAAATGCGGGCATAAAGTACACTTTAACGCCCGGTTGTAAATAAAAATATTTATATTGCCATTCAATTTCACCTGTTTTCGGATAACTGCAAATCCATACGTCTTCTTCTCGTACATCCCAATTTAAGACGTTCTCCCTGAGATTGTCCAATGTGCTTTTCATTTTATCCAAAATATTTCCTACAAGTTTAAAGAAATATAAGATTTTTTATATGTACAAGTTTGCAAACAGAGGAGCCGTTTTTTATGTTTAACAATGTTTAAAATAAAGCTATAATTTTAAAATATTTTTAAAAGTTTGGTTTTCTTTAGACGTCCTGTAAACTTGTTGTCTTAACGGGTAACATTAAAAATAATTTTCTTGGGTAGCTTTTAAATGCATCTTAGCTTGTCATATAGTTTGGCATATAGGCTCGAGCGCGATTGTTTTGTCTTGTGTTAAACTGTTAAAAATTGCATGACATAGTTTGGATGGATGCCGGTATGAAACAAATACGTACGGTCTATTATATCCATTTCAGTGAATATTCTTGTCTATTTCAAACTCAAAAATGCACTTGTTTCTTTCCTATAAATGCACAACACTCACTTTCACTCCCAAATTGCATCTGCATCGGACTCGATAGAAAAACTTTCATTTTATTGCATTATCGGTGCGATCTTTAAAGAAAATTTCCGTATGAAGATCAAAACAAGCTTTGTAATATACAGGGTGTTTTATTTTTATATTATTTAAAATAATGCACCCATAGATTTTCTTTTTAAATGGAAAACCCTATATATATCGTCTATATTTGCTGATCATATTTGTATTATATTGAAAAATGGGCAAAGTCTACTTTTTACGTCTTGCAGATTATTTTTAGAAGGATAATAATAACGCTTCATGCAAGATATGATCAAGTAAGCGACATAGTAGTAGTAGTAGTAGTAGTAGTAGTAGTAGTATAGGGGCGGCCCGTGGGCTTGGCAATTAGGCCTCTTCATGGGCTCTTTCTGACATACCCCGTTCCTTACCCCTATGCCCCTACTTCCGCTGCACCTCTCTATCCGGGCCTCCCTGTCTTCTTTACGAATTTCAGAATGTTGGCCCATTACATCGAGTGTAGCTCTTCTTTCTCTACCGTGGAAAATCTCCACTTCAGCTGCCTTGATCTGGCATATGCATCACACTGTGCTATCAAGTGCTGCGCCGATCCCTCTTCGAGCCCGCAATCGGGACACATGGGATCTCCTGCTACTATTATTGGCGTCAAATGTTTGTTGAGTCGATTGTACCCAGTCAGCATCCCTGTCAGCAGTCCACTGTTCATTCGGACCATCCACGAATAGCCCGGACTGTCTGCACTTTGACTCTTGCCTCCAAGACGTCTTCAGTTCATTGTTCGTCCATTTGTTGAGATCACTCTGCACCTGTTTCCTTGTTATTCCCAGAAGAGGTTCTGGCCCAATGTATTGGGTTTCGGCCCCTAGTCTGGCAAGTTCGTCCACTTTCTCGTTCCCTGTTATTACCTCATGACCTGGGACCCACATCAGTGTCACCCTTTTGTCTTGAGTCAGTGTTTGCAGTGCTTCAGGGCATTCCTCCACCAGACTACTGACTATTTTGGGTGCACTTAGAGCCTTGAGGGTAGCCTGGCTGTTGGGGCATATGTATATGTCCCTCCTGCATTTCTGACCTCGGGTAGGGTTCTCCAAGTGGACAACTCTTCTGAACTTCTAGGCTTCCCGCGTACACTCCTGGGCCTGTTGTCTGCCTGGCTGATAGTTTGGAGCCATCCGTGTAGCAGTCCGTCGCCTCTCTGCTTAATTCCGTTCGGAATTCTTCCCTTTGCCACTCATTCCGTTCTGGTATTGTGACCTTGTACTTTTTATCGAACCTCCACGATTTAGGCGGTGCTTTCACTGGTAGTCTTAGGAGGGGCAACTCTTTCGTCGCCAGTCTCTCGACCGCTAGATGGCTCTCTCTTTCCTCCCTGCTCTTCCGCAGTCCCTGGTCCGTTAATCGCAGGTGCGTCACCATCGCCTCCTTCTTGATCCAAGTTGGAAGCGAGGGGAGACCCAAGATTGTTTCCAGGGAGTGAATGGGGGTCGTCCTCATTGCGCCGGTCATCCCTCTGCAGAAGAGCCCTTGCAGGCTCGTAAGCTTTTTGGATATGATCAGCTTCTCTACAGCGGGCCACTAGACCACTGATCCGTGTTTGCTTTTCATTTTTCTCAACGTTATAAATGAGGGGGGTGTAGCTTAACGACCGGCTGCACCCCCCATTTGAATACAAAAACAAACCAGGATGTAGTGTGGTTCAATATTTTCAAAAGGGATTCAAAATAAGTTCGAAATTGGTACGAAATTATAAGCATATCAAAATTGTAATATCTTTGGGGGGGGGAGGGTGTGGCTTGACTGACCTGTTTAAAGTCTGTTGGATTTGCATTTTTGAGCAAGAATTGAATGTGAAAGAAAATTTAAATTTATTTTATAGAAAAATTTCCTAAACAGATAGTTTACATTTAGAGCCAAGTTAGTTATTACATGTTTATTTAACACAATAAAAATTGTGATATTGGATGTAAAGTTATTAGTCAAGGCAATATTTTTTGTAAAATTTTTTCTGTGCAAAAATTGGTTTAGTCTAATGCACTAAATTTTGTTAGAATTAGAAATTCTAAGAGGCCAAAGTAACAAGTTGAAATGTTTTTAATTTTATACATAAGTATTTTCAGAAAATTTAGTACAATTTTCAAATAAGTCATAACAGTAGAACCAAAGGTGTAGGAGAAATTGTGTCGAAACTAAAATTATTTCACATACCCTGAATATAACTCGTAAAACCGACAAAAAAAACATAAAAACAGTAACGATGACAATGTTTCCTAATCTATTTACTAAAATGAAATCTGTGTTTATAATTCATTTAAATGTTGGACAGCTGCCCGATAACTTCATCAACTCTGTAATAAAAAAAAATCAGGCAGAAATATTCGCTTAAAATTACAAATTGCTGCTTCTATGTTTACATTCGTATATATATAGTGAATATAGTGAGGGTAAAAAAAAACAATAGAATATTGTGAGGAGTCCTTTAAAAAAAACATAAGCACACGAATGATCACCACGACAGTGCAAAAGTCGAGTTCTACTGTTTTTTAGTTGATTTATTTGTTCATTTATTTTAATAAGTATCCATATTAAAGGCGCCTTTAAGAGTGCTATATTTCCCGCTAAATAAAAGAAAACAAACCTAAAAAAAATGCGCCTACTTGGTGAAAAACCATAAGGACAAAATGGAAGCTCAAGAAGGCTTACCGCAAATGCTGACATTCGGATGCCTCTGTGCTTTATACCTACTTACCCAGAATATGCAGATTGGTCCTGACCTTGCAAACAAACGGTATAAAAAGAAAAACTGACCATTAATGTACAAGAAACATAAATGAAAAATCTATGGGTAAAAGCGCAGAATTTTCCAGTGAGGTTGATCAAAAACTACTTCAAAAACAACAACAAGCAAGTTACGTTGGGCAGCATTTCAAGTATTAGATTTTTTTACAACTACAAAATATAAACTGGTACAAAACTGCGTGGGCGTTTAGATTCAAATAAATAATTACTTGAACCATGAGAAACAAATATTTTTTTAAATAAAAAAAAAAAGTTTTACCAACAGGAAACTGTTGGATTTTTCGCCTTCTCCACCAGTTCTACCACTGACTGGTTTCAGACACAGTCCATCCACCAGTCGGGCTTTCTACTATGATGAATCGATAGCAAAAAAACTAACTTTATAAAATACATCGGAGTACCACAAGAATACATACCGGGTGTGACTTGGAGACTAGACGCAGACACGTGTTTCACTCTTGTTAGAGATCATGAGTGCGAAGTAAGTTTTTATAGTCGAATAATATGAACGATCAAATCAACAATTCATGGACAAATGTTCGGCAAAACATTAGTTAACACAATGAGAAATAAATTCTCAGTATCCATAGTGGAGTTAAATATAAATAAAAAAGAGAGTATAGATAGATAAAAAGTAAATAAAAAAGTTTACCAACTAAAATTCTCTTTTTTATTTATATTTAACTCCACTATGGACATTGGGAATTTATTTCTCATTCTGTTAACTAATGTTTTGCCGAACATTTATCCATGACTTGTTAACTTGATTGTTCATATTATTCGACTATAAAAACTTATGTCGCACTGATGATCTCTAACAAGAGTGAAACACGTGTCTGCGTCTAGTCTCCAAGTCACACCCGGTATGTATTCTTGTGGCACTCCGGTGTATTTTATAAAGTTCGTTTTTTTTGCTATCGATTCGTCATAGTAGAAAGCCCGACTGGTGAATGGACTATGTTTGAAACCAGTCAGTGGTAGAACTGGTGGAGAAGGCGAAAAATCCAACAATTTTCTGTTGGTAAAACTCTCTTTTTTATTTATATTTAACTCCACTATGGACATTGGGAATTTATTTCTCATTCTGTTAACAAATATTTATTTGCCTCAACTAAACCCTTTTCTGTTTACAAAACAGTCAGTTATCACAGAAAAAAAACAAATATTCTTGAAGCAAACACCTTTATATTTCCGCTAAACAGTCTGTCATAATTTTACAATTAACTGCTTTATAGTCAAGGTATCTAAAGGCGCATTTACACAGACAAACTTTCCTTTGATGTTGAAATGCCGACAAACATTTACACGAGCCTCTTGAGCAAAATGTTCAAAGAAATGTTCGAGCAAAATCGCGTACAAAAAACACACGTAAATTTTATAGTTTTATGGGAATTCATTGAACTTCACTGATAATAGAAAGACTGAGTTTTAAAACAAGGTATTTTTAATTAAGTGCTTTCCGACGGAAAAACGATTTGATGTCGAAATTCACGTTTTACCTCATAAGCAACTTCGATTGATCTGATTTTTATAGGGGATATGCCAGTATACTTGTAACTTTTTTGGGGTTGTAAAAAAAACGAGAATTAAAAAAAATAAAAATTGCCACTTATTTATTGCTGTTGCTGGGTTAGGAGAAGGTAAAAACCGTAGACTAGTGAGAGGGAGTTTTGGTGAAATGAACATTGACACACAAAATTACAGCAGTGTTTGACAGCGCTGCGTTCCGACTGTGTAAACCTCCCTATCCCCCCCCCCCTAGGGAACAACTAACTACTCTCCAGAACAGTTCTCTAAAAATATCCATCTGCATTTTAAAAAGTAATTACTTCGAAGACATTTCCGTTTTTTTTTTATAATGAAAGAAAACCAAAAAAGTTAAAGAAAAGAATTAAATTTTATTACCTCCATCATTAACTATTTTAACATTGCTCAAAAATTTACCCGAACAAAATATTCAAAGAAAAGCTCACAAAAATGTTCGCGCAAAAAATTTCAGATCTTTTGCACGAGCTTTTATTTGAGCATGTTCGTCTGTGTAATTGCGCCTTAATATATACAGACACAGAAAGCTAATCAGCTTTGTACAACTACAAAATACCAGCTGGTATAAAACTGCATTTTAGTGGGCGTTCCGAAAGATCTAGAAGCAACATAAAAATGACACATATAACTTGCTTTTAAAGTTCGAGCTAGGTAAAAAACAATTTAAATAATTGTGAAATCCCACTCGACTCCTGTCAAAAAATGGTATGTAAAAAATATACTTGATTGAAGTTGAAAAGTATTTTAAAATAGAGCATATTTCATTCCTCGTAATTTGATTACAACATTAATAGATAGTTTTAACAACTAGTGGCTAAAATAGTGCTTTTTTTTACAAGCGTTGGTTTAAATAACGAGCGCAGTGAGGTATTTAAAAACGCGAGTAAAAAAAGCACAGTTTATCCGCGAGTTGTTAACACTATTTTTTTTAATACCTTTATTAAAAAATCCAAGAAAAACAGGAAAATACTTTTAAAAATCTCGAACGAAAAGAACTTCTCGCAACACACCATCTTTACACTATAAATCAAGGCGGCTGATAAATGAAGTAACAATCGTTTCCATAGCGATGTGTATTTTTATTCGGTGACGTTCATTGTTGCGACATTTTAATATTTGACAATTTAATATTTTGACTTGGTGAAAACTGGCGGAAATGGTTTAATTCTTAGGCAAGAATAATTAGATTTTTTCAATATTACCATTTTCCGCCATTTCTCTTTAACTTTGGATAAAAAACGGACAAAAATCTTTTTTTGCACCCGTGATAAAAAAAAACGTTTTGTTGCATCGGTAACCAAAAAAGCCATGCTGAAGACAGTAACTAAAATCATGTTTTTGATGAAGGTATAAAAAAAGAAATATTTTATAACTAAGTATCATTAAATAACAAAAAGAACGATGGGAGATTTGCCTTTTAATATAATTTTCCTACGAGCGTACGGAAAAGTTACTTTTCCGCACGATTTTTCGTTTTGAAAGTTGTGTTTTTCCGCACGATTTTACTTTTTCGCACGATTTTACTTTTCCGCATGACTTTTAATATATCGCACACTTTAAATGACAATATTTTAATTCAAGATATACTTTAAATCAATTTACTATCTATGGGTCCTATGCAGGTATAGTACTAAAAAAAATCGTGCAAAAAAGATAAATCGTGCCGAAAAGTTACTTTAACTCCGCAATAGTGCTGAAAGTTACTTTTCCGGAAGATTTTTGTATTGATGAAAATGAAGATATTTAGGACTACTTAAATTATTTATGTAACTAGTCTATCTTATGTGTTATTTTCTAGCATTATTATGAAATCTTTGTGTATTAAAAACATTTTTTTTATACCTTAAAAACATGATTTCAGTAAGTGTCTGCAGATAACTAAAGCATAGCTTTTTTGTTTACCGATGCAAAAAAAACTTTTTTTTTTATCACGGTTGAAAAAAAGATTTCGGTCCGTTTTTGACCCCAAATTAAAGAGAAATAGCGGAAAATAATAATATTGAAAAATCTAATTATTCTTACCTCAAAATTAAGCCATTTCCGTCAGTATTTACGCAAAAATAATTTTAAAATATCGTCAAAATATCAACTTTCAACGATTAAAATGTCGCAACAATGAACGTCAACGAATAAAAAGGCACATCGCCATGGAAACCACCATTATTATTTAATTTCCCAGCCGTCTCGATTTATGGTGTAAAAATGGTGTATTGCGAGGAGTGCTCTTCGTTCGAGATTTTTAAAAGTATTTTCCTGTTTTTCTTGGATTTTTTGATAAAGGTATTAAAAAAATAGTGTTAACAACTCGCGGCTAAACTGTGCTTTTTTTTACTCGCGTTTTTAAATACCTCGCTGCGCTCGTTATTTAAACCAACGCTTGTAAAAAAAGCACGATTTTATCCACTAGTTGTTAAAACTACTATTTTTGATAAATAAGATGGACAAAAACACTCGTAGGAAAAACATTGTACCTAACTCTTGCGGAAAATGCTTTTTCCACCCTTGACGGCTTGCCCGATCTCCGCTTTACGTGTTTCGTGCAACTGCCGTCGCGTGTGGAAAAGTATAACTTTCCGCACTTGTTAGGTAAATAACTATATTTTCCTTGCAACCTCCTTCAAAAACAGTTAAGGTTTTTTTTAAGCGTAATACAGAAACAACGAAAACAAGCTTAAAGTAGCCATAATTTATTACAATTTTTTAATTTTAAAAATAACATGTCTTGCTGTCAAAGAAAACATCGTAAACTTCCAAAGAAAATAAAGCACTTATTTGAAAATATTTTTATATTTATTGGTTAATGTATTTTTG
The DNA here is from genome assembly GCA_963921995.1 of Oxystoma pomonae. Classification (NCBI taxonomy): domain Eukaryota; kingdom Metazoa; phylum Arthropoda; class Insecta; order Coleoptera; family Brentidae; genus Oxystoma; species Oxystoma pomonae. The sequence continues at coordinate 40,762,460 of OY998165.1, forward strand.
ATTTAGGTGAGGTTCAGCTTATTCGCTCAAGATATATTCGTATGTGACCAGAATAATTTATAAATATTACGTCTTTACTTATATATAGGGACTAAGGATAAATTTTATGGTCAAACTTTAAGAAATTCTTAGTACTTAACTCCTCCTTAATACGTTAATATATTATTATTTATTATGGTGAGTGAAGAGAGTTTTAAGAAACTCCCAGGTAAAGGAAGATCTACACTGCAACAAATTTTTTTAGAATACCTTAACCCTCTGTTTTTTGGTTCCCACAACCCACTAATGTGCAAAATTTTTCTACATACTACTAAAAACCAATGTTTACTGGGCTGGGGCAACCCAAAATTGGGACTAGGGCATCGCAAATTTGTGTCTAAAGCTGCCCAAATTTGAGGCTGGATTATGGAGTTTGCTTTGTCGAGTACCAAATTGAATGATTCGTGCAGCCTACACAGAAACTAGATTTAATTGAGCCAAACAAATATTTGTTTCCCATGATCCAAAAAAATATTTATTTGAACCAAGCGATTATTTATTTATGTCAAAATAAATTTCTTCTGATCAAATAAATATTGCTTGACAGGAGTAAGAATATATTTGATTAAAATAAATACTTCTTTGGACCTTGGGAAACAAATATTTATTGGCTCAGTTAAATATTTTTCTGTGTATATTTTGACGCTGGATTTATATGCGTATTTTTTTTTATTTTGATAGAATTTTAGTCACTTGTAAAAAAATATATATTGCGCTTTAGAGATAAACAAAAACTATTATAATAATAAAATGCAAAATATGACTTGATAAAACTGTAGCAAAACAAAGCTTCTACTACATTTCTAGACTACGTCTGCCCGATATATTCTAATCCCAAAAATTTACCTTGACCTGATTCTCTTGGTATAGGCCTTAAGTTGTTCTTGCCTCACTATTTATCATCTTTATGTGTTTTGAAATAAGTTTAGGCTGTGTTTTCTCTTTTAATTACGGTTTACCAAACATTTCTCGTAAAAAGTTATGATTCACTATGAGACGTCCCACACTGGGGTACCCTAGTTTTTGTAAATTTTCTTTATATTTTTAGGAATATTAAAATTCATCAGTAATTCACGTAAAATATTGAAACCAAAAAGTGGTTTAAATCGAGCAAGTTACACAGAAAACTCATCTCGTATTAAGGGTGTTGACAGAGTTATTTTGGGAAAGAAATGCATTGCATACAGGCGTCGTTCATAAGGGCTATATTTTCACACGCCTCTGGTGACTATAAAAAGCAAATGTACGGCAAAGCGTGGAAGACTTAAAAATCAAATTTCATCTAAGAATGAAGCGCTGCCAGTCATTCAGTTAATCAACATATAAAATTTCATAAGATTATTATTCTGCACCAGAATATATTGACACAAAGTTTAAAGCTACAAAGAATAAAAAATTCAGTTGTTTAAGCGATTCAACAACAATCCAGCATGAAGCCGAATCTACGAAAACTACGCCCATTTTCGCCAGGTGTGTAAAAGAAATTGGGTGAGGGAATTATTTTCTAAAAATTCAACGTTTTTATCAACTTCTATTCTGTTCTATTTCTTTTGAAACACGTTAACCTATGATACGAGATGTTATCTGTTGAACTTGAAAATAAATAATAAGGGCATATTTCTAACTCGTGGAACCTATTGTGGTTTAACAGCGTTAAATAAGTATTAACGTATCAGCACGACTCTTTAAATAGATTTTGACACTGTTCTTCGAGCCTAATAGACAATATCTTGGACTGGGAACTACTTCATTATTTGCTTTTGTTTTCTTTTCTATTTTTCTGAGATATATTTTTTTTTTAATTAAAAAATCCACGTTCCCAGAAATTAAGTAACACGTCGGTGACAAGAATTGGTTTCCTATGGCACAAGTAGTGTGGACAGCATGTGCTCCCTTCAACGTGGGAGACCTCCAGGTTCAGGACTGTCCAGGCATGTCATAACATGACCTGTGGGAGCGGGGAATACAACTTTAGCCTTTTCAGGGGAATTCGGGGGTTACTTACTTATCTGGGAATATTGTCCAAGAAATTGTTTAAATCTATTTTGCTTGAAGATTTCGTGTATTTAAGTTATTTTCGAAAATGTTTTCTTACAATATGTAGGAAAACAGACTTAGATACGGTATTGACAATATTAAATATAGATAAGTTAAACATAAAGGTATTGTTACAAAATTTGTGTGGGTGTCAGACACTACCAAGAATGATAATACTAATTAATTAATTTTATTTTTTGGTGTTGCAATAACGCGATCTAGATAATAAGAAAATAATCTCCCAAAATAATACAAGTAAATTAAGAAGGGAATCTTTAACGTTTTTCATAATAAAAATTATTTTCTAATCTAGTTTTCCCACCATGGGTAGAAAAACAGAACTGGGTGCGGTATTAACAATAGTAAAGGTAGATTAATAATAAATATATATAATACATAAAGGTATTGTTACAAAATTGGTTGTGGGTGTCAGACACTACCAAGGATGTTAGCAATACTAATTATTTAAATCTATTTTTTGGTGTTGCAATAACGTTATCTAGATAATAAGAAGATAATTTCTTATAAGAAAAAAATGACCGTGCTGGTAGATTTCTTTTGTTTATTGTTATGTGTCAAAACTAAAGCAAATTAATTGTTTCTAAATAAAAATAAGTAAACAGCATAAAATCGAAATGTTGTTATTTATTTGTGCAGTTAGGTACAGCTAGATATTTTGATACGGTATTTATTTGGGCAACCGGGGAATGCTACGGGAGAGTATTTTTTCACAATTGTCCATAGGCACAAAATGGACAATTGTGTTAAATATGTTTCTTGATGGTAGTTCCTTAGATTGCGTATTTAAACAACGAGATCAAGATTGTTTAGCAGACCAAAATTTTATTTCAATAACAAAAAGAAAGAACGACCTTTAAAAAAAAAGAAAATAGATAAGGTCTAAATAGTAGTGGTTTCAGTTTGACAGATACAAAGAAAATCGTTAAGTATGAACAATTTCTTTTATCAGCTCTAAAGAATCTTGGGTTAAAATGAAATAACGTACAGTGTCCACCAAAATAATTATTGCTATTGTTTTTATTGTGGATTGATTTCGATAAAAATTATAACAATAATATTATAGACGATCACAGCTTGGCCTCTAATTATGGATTCTAAATAAGGGACCCGGGTTGGAGGTGTTTTAACTATAAAAACTGCAATTCGTCTAACAAATTTTTTATCCAAACCTTAGTTGTTGAAACCAATTATTAGCAAACTTGGAATTTATTTTTTAAACCAGAATTTGTCAAAGCTATTGTCTGTTAAATCAATTGCGCCTTCTCCAATATTACAGACCTACAGAGAACACGCGTCCCGTTCATTATTTGTCCAGGGAAAAAATGCAGAGACGGGGATTTCGTTTTAAGAAACTGCGAAAATATTTTTGATTTTTTTACAATCCATTTTTACAGATCCTGTAATATATATTTGCATGCATGCTTGATTCTATATTTATTTTGGTGTTTTGGCCCACTTAAATTTTATGAGAGAGTATGTTGTCGCAAATAAATTTGAGGATCTGACAGAATTCTCAAAATGTAATAATATAGGTTTTATTCCAGACAAAATCGAGCCCACAGTTTTCTAGAAAATAAATACTTAACTTTGGCATTTAAATAGTTAGTATTAATATGTTTGTTTATATAAACTGGGCAAATTTGAGTGAAAGTGAGTGTGCGCATGCGTTCTTGCCCGTTCTTACCGTGATCTCGGTTGGTCCGGATATATAATCCAGTCAGCTTAGCGCACATAACACCCATAGATTAAGGAACCATACATTACTTCGCCCTTCCCGCCAATAATTACACAGGACGACGTCAGTTTAGTTACAAAAAGGAGAACCATTTTTACTGACTAATTTTGGATCGCTGATTATGGCAATGATAACAGTTTTGCTCGATTAGCTTGTAATTTCATGTTATGCGTGGCTGCCATTTTTACTATATTCTTAAAGGTCGGCTTGAGTGTCTATCAAAATAACAGTTTTGGCAATGGTTAATTAATGGTAGTGGGGCGGGGAGCCTTACGCACTTTGTCATTGGCTATTGTTTTGTCCGAGCAGGTAAGACCGCCTGGTCTATGTGGCGACAATGGCGCGGAGTCGCGGGTTTGCTCGAACCCTCTAGACTATGAGGCGCGTAAATATATAAGGCGCTGCGCCAGCAGTGTCGCGTGAGTAGACAATGTCAGTTTCGCTTTAATACATAACATAAGTGACCAGTTAAGAGTATTTTACGTGTATTTCATTGTTTTTGATTTCAATGGAGAATCTTTACCAATACCTACTCCGCCAAAAAACTGGAAAACAATAGATATTACAGAAAGATCGACTGACAAAAGATTGCCAACAGAAATTTATGAGGATACAACATCATCATCCTCGGATGAAGATACGAGAGACAGTACCTTCCATTTAAAGGATGAACCTCACCTTATACTACAAAATGAATTAAATATACTACAAAATGAATTAAATAATTTAGTTAGAGAATTGCAACTTTCAAAAGAGAAAGCTCAACTTTTAGGTGCCAGACTGACAGTGGAATTTGTTGGCTCCGGGAACTACTTACACTCAATACAGAAAAAGGAATGAACCTTTTTTAGAATACTACAAAATGGAAGATTCACTTTGCGTATCCACGGACATAAATAGATTGATGACCGAGTTATTAATTCAACACAATCTATCCGAATGGCGTCTTTTCATAAATTCATCAAAGTACAGTCTCAAAGCAGTTTTACTGCATAATGGGAACATAAGGCCGTCTATTCCTGTGACACACACTATTTCGATGAAAGAAACGTATGAAGATCTCGCCATAATTCTAAATCATATCAACTACAGAGAACATAGCTGGCAAATTTGTGGAGATCTGAAAGTTATTGCAATATTACTTGGTATGCAAGGCGGATTTACAAAATACTGTTGTTTTTTGTCTCTTTGAGACTCAAGAGCTACAACTAAAAAAGTGGCCCCCTAGAGAGTCATTTAGACCCGCTACTAACAATGTCAAGTATGAGCCTCTGGTAAATCCAGCCAAGATCCTATTGCCCCCTCCTCATATTAAGTTGGGCCTCATGAAGAATTTTGTCAAAGCTATGAACACAGAGGGCGCAGGATTTAGTTACCTTAAACAGATCTTTCCAAAATTAAGTGATGCTAAATTAAAGGAAGGAATTTTTGTAGCACCTGATATTCGTAAACTGATGCGTGATGAATTGTTTGAAAAGACTTTAAATGAAAAGGATTTTTGGGCAAAAATAAAGACGAAAATTACCAAGGACTGGTGCAGCAACTTCTGGTCTCATATAAAGCTTTAGGATGTCGCATGTCCTTGAAAATCCACTTTCGTCACTCATATCTCGAGTTCTTTCCGGAAAATCTTGGAGATGTTAGCGATGAAATGGGAGAGCGGTTTCATAAAGATATAAGAACGATGGAAACGCGATATCAAAGGCGTTGGGACTCTGCAATGATGGGAGACTACTGCTGGTCAGTGAAAAGATCCGTCGTTTCATAAAAGAAAGAAGTAAAAATAATGGTCTTTTTTGCATTTTTATTGAAGTACATATTGCACACATTCTGTGTATTTAATACTATTATACTGAATAATAATAACAAATAATAATCGTCAATAAATGTATTCTAGTTCTACTGGTGTATTTATCAAATTAATTCCGTATTCGTCCTCACTTACGTCATTTATTTGGCTGGTAAACATGATAATAGTTTATGAAATGGTCAATGTAAATAATGGTAAAATTGGCAACTATGCGTTACACAAAAATACGAGCTAATGAAGGAAAACGGTTATCATATTCGCACTCAGCACTGTAACTTTTCAAAAGTCCAAAAACGTCGGCCTGTGTTATTTTTCACGAAAAGTGTGGTTATGTTTCCGCGAGCTAAGGAACTGCCAATATAATAATATTTATGTTGGCAATATTCTAAAAATCTGCAGCTAGGCCTCTTACCTCTTCTACGGTTGTCCGTCAGAGGGCAGATTATGACAAAAGTGATAGAATATCGGTTTAGTCCATTCTGGAAAATGAGGTTCGCCAAGGTTTTTAAAAAGTGATTTTGTGATTTTTTCTGTTCACAACATTGTGATTTTATCCGTTGATTGCAATGGCTGAGAAACAAAGAGTTAGAGTGTGCTGTGTTCGGAGCTGCGGAGACCGTGCCATGATCCCAATAAAAAAAGACATCGTTTCCCCAAAGGCAGTCCTGTTTTTCAGAAATATAGTGAAGCCCTTAAACGCGAATAAACTAAGTGCTGTGATAAATATTTTGCTCCAGAGGACATTTTGCAGACTGGTCGCAGAGGCCTTAGGGAGTGCTATACCCACACTTACATTTGGACTCCATTTAACTATTTATATATAGTGTTAAAACACCCTTCCCTTATTTCACCAAGTTGTAATATATCAATAATAAGTTAGGAAATGCGACACTTGTATTGTAGTATTCCAAACCAGGGCACTGTAGGAAAAATTCCAAAACCAAGTAGCAAAAAGTAAGGTTTACGTTACGCATTTTTGAAAAAAACATTGGCTTGAGAAAAGGTGAGTTAAGACAAAAGTCACAAAAAAAAAACAACTAGATAGGTTTTCCTGAGGTCCTGACATGAACATTTGTATAACTCATAAGATGTCAGTATAATCTTTTGAAGAATATGCCTATATTTGAATATTTTTTTCGAATAGTAGACGTTGACTTCGAGTGACATATTATAAACAAGCATGAAACAGGTGTTTTCAGTTTGATAATCAACAATTTTGAAACAGTTTGCAAATATGTTTTGATTGAAATATTTTGTGCCAAAAATATATTGACAAAGTAAGTAAAAAAATAGTTTTTGTTCCAATTTAAACTACGTGAATGCCAATGGATGCCAACGTTATTTATATTTTTTTTTAATAGCGACAAGTATGCTTTATGAGGAAACGTATATCAAAAAAATCGCAAAAAATCGCAAAAAATCGCAAAATTTGTTAGAAACCTAAGTTTAGGGTAGTGCTCCTGCTAAATAAATGTATTTGCACGACCATTTATATGAATAACGTAAGGATGATTCAGTATTTTTCTGTTTTTTTTACTTTTAATTGAATAAACATGTATAATATTGATGATAGAGACGAAAATATGTTTTGTCGATAGGGGGCGCTGCAAATTTTTCCCAATATTTTTGCAAAGTATGATTTTTTACATAATTTTTATTTTTTCAGCATGTTTGAGCTGTCGAGGAAGGCATTCCTGGAATTATGGTGTAGTGCTGTAAAAGAAAACAGAGTAGAAATTATTTAGTTTAGTAAGTTAATAATAATTTATTTTATTTTTTTTAAATTATTCAAATAAAATAAGTACTTTTGACTGTACGATAATAATTTTTTGATCAAGAAATTCGTTAATTGAATAAAAGGCTTTAGTGATGAGAAAATCCTTACACTCATAGTTTGGTAAATTGTTATGTAATTGTAAACCGGTATAAATAATTTATAATAAATATAACAAAATATAATTTATAGAAAATTTTGTAAAACTATTCTAGTTTTAAAGGTATAATAAAATAATAACTTGCAGTGTAGCTTAAAAGTATTAAAATGTGACAAATTAGAAAAATATGCTTCGTAAGCAGTAGGCTTAAATAAATTGAAAATATTACGATTTTTTGTATTCTGCACCTACGCAACGGTATTAATTTTGAATAACCTATATCTGAAATATTTTTAAGTAGACATAGACGCATTTTCTTTATTTAGCGGATTTTGTGTTTCTTTAACTTTGTTATTCTATTTATATTTGGACACACTGTATAATAATTTTGCCGTTTTGGCCTCTACGCTGTAACTAGGCCATTTTATAACTATATGGGTTAACAGGTTGCTGATATCAAATATTTGAGTCAAATTTAAATTAAATCGGACCAAAAGAACATTATGGCAACATATTTTCGGGATTTTGCCACTGTGCAGGGGTATTAATATTATTTACATCAAGATTTTTTCTAATGTGTGCATTTACCAAAAATTGCCCTACATATATTCAGTAAATTTTTTGAGTTTAAAGTTATTTTTTTGTTTCACAAATTTAGTTTGGAATGCAAAAGTGTTGCATTTATTGTTTTTTTTATGTACTAAAAACAAGATAAACATTTTAAGGAAATTATTTAATATTTAAAAAAGCAGAGACAAAATAATATTGTAATATTTTATTTATTATCAAAAATATAAACTGACATGTTTTGAAATATATGCCATAATCTTTTATAATAAAACAACTAGGTGGTTTTGTACTACAAGTACATTATTATGGGTAATTTGTATTTATTTTTTTTAAGTATGATTTTTTGTTTTAACTTAACGTAACTAACAATTTTTTTTGTGTCTAGCAAAAAAGCATATTTTTAAAAATTAAACACAAATTTCTTCAAAAATTAAAAAAAAAACAGAAATTTAAGCGACCACCATCGAGTGGTATTAAAAACTAACAAAAAACCAATAGTACGGTTATCGCGAATTTAACCGTGAGCCATCTAGTGGTGATATTACAAATTAAAAAAGAAAAATCAATATAACAGTATGGTTATTGGTCACGTGCATATCTGCGCAGACTTTCCAAACTCCAAATAGTTCCAAACCGTTTAACACATAAGGCTGATCACACACAAACTTGCATAACACATAGCATAACAGTTCGACCAATCAGAGACGGATTTGGAGTCGCCATATTGCATATACATAGATTTTCATAAGGTTGAACTTTTTATGCAGCATGCTATGCACTATTGTGTGTGATCAGCTTAACTGTCGTATCTATAGAAGCTCCTTAACCTATGATAACACCCACAATATAATGAACTCTCCAATGCTGCCAACTGTTGGAGAGTTAGTGGCGCCCTCCTTCGGGTAAGTACAGAACTTTTTACAGAAAACTGTTTTTTTTTTTTATTTAAAATATATGTTTAAGTTTAATAACACTTACAGTGCGGAACAAAAAGCCTTATTTAGAGTGTAGCTCAAAAGATATTATGGTCAGTTCATGCTCCAATTTTAATTTTAATGCTAAAAGTAAAGAAAACAAAAGTAGATACCGATTTTGTTTTCTTTTAGCCGTTAAAAAGCAGTATAATTAGTTGATGAGTCTAAAAAAAGCAGTTAACTGATCTTTCCTGGTAAAAAACAAAAAAACTCTGATACTAGTTTTTTTCTTTACTTTCAGCATGTTATGAAATGTCTTTTTTTTCTCAGTTTCTGCTATGAAGGGTTGTACTGGGATAATTACTTAAGCAAGCATGAAGTGACCATACACAACCTTCGACGCATACCATAAATAAATATAAGAGTATCTAGGAAGACCTAGGAATATCAGATGTTAATTTTTTAAACTTTAGAGGAGAGCAGAAAAAAACAAATAAAATAGTTGAAATGAAATTTATTTGATCTGTATGAATAATACAATAAAATACTTTTATTTTAAGGCATTTGAGATTGCGACCAAAACAGGCAAGACAGAAACATCGAGGTTCGGATGACAAGTGACATTTATTTAACAAGGGGTAGTGGTAGTTCGATCGCTATGAGACGAGACATGATACTATTTTATTCACGTTACATATTTTTAGGTTTACATTTACATTTTGTAATAAGTTTATAATGAAAATTCACATTTATATGATAACAATTGTTTACAATGATTATTCACTTTTATGCACATGTACAATAATTACAAATTATCAATGTCAGAATTGTTTACATAATCTTAAAATTGATTAGGTTTTTCCAAGATTCGACCAGATCGACTTATCTTCACTGAGTCTGGAGCAGACTGTGATTTTGAGGATACCACAAAGGTGATTTTTTGAGAAGATGTAGATGGTCTGTCAACATTCAAAGTTGTCTCGTCAAAAGGTTGAATTTGGCAGATTTTCTCGAATTCTATAAAGTTGTTGGTAGATTTAACAGGAATTCTTTCCTGATTGTCAATTTTTTGAGAATTGCCTGCTAAATTCTCATTTTTAAACCTGTCAGTAACATCTGGGAGTTTCCTCTGCTTTATCAGGAGTACTATCTAAAAGCGAATAGACCCAGGTTTCAACCACTCAGGATTCCCTGCACTTTGCCACTTTCATGAAAATGTATGCCGCAAACCATATAAGTTGCATACAATTTTTCAGCACTTTTATTTATTAAAATGGGATTCCACCCATTTTCTAAATTGTTCTACATCATTCTTTGGAAACGTACGTTTTTTCATTAAAACATCAGTGCATCCCAAAACAACACATTTCTTTTTTCAAATTGAATAAATTTCCATCTCGAATAAAGCAAAAAAAACCACAATATACTTAAAAAACACAAGAATACGTTGGATTTCAAACTTCTAAAATAAAACTGTGGAATTTTCCACAATCGCCGCAGCTAAATTGAAATTGATGCTATAGATCGTTTTTAATATTTGTGTCCTTCTTTAATATGTGTAAATAGAAGAAAAGGAGATATCCTAAGCGCCATGCCGTAAGTAAGTACAGTATCTTTCCCAAGGTGTATATCTGGTTGCCTAGAAAACCATTTCAGAGAATCCCATTTAGCTTTGCCTTATAGTGTGGGTGTTATGTGGCTTTGCGCGGGCACCGTACAACATTGGCAGCTTCTGAGTCTTCTTATTGGTCAAAATGAAGGACGTGAACGTTCCCAGGTGAAGAATTTCTTGAAATTCCAAAATCAGCCTCCAGGGCCCGTATTATTCAATTTCGAGGAGCATTTTTCTGACAGAAACTCACCTAGTTTTCTGGTCACTATTAGTATATAGTATAAGATAGGGGAGCAAAATCGCTCACAACTAATACAATTACTGATAAAAATGACAGAAACATGACAAGAAAAAGATTTTGGCCAATCAAATGCGTTTATTTAAGAGAAATGTTTCCTTGGAGCCCAGGTGAGATGTGATGAGTACGCCCTCGTGGCTTCCACTAAAGCTTCAAATGACATAATTTGGAGCACATCCACCAACGTGAAAATTCTTTGAATAAGCTTTAGTTATGATTAACACTAATCAGAGCTTGGAATGAGTCTTGGTAAACAGAGTGTTAATATAAAACACCACATTCTAAACAACAGTTAGTATCTTATCATAACTAAAGACTAATCGGGGAATTTTGCGAGTAAAAAAAATAATTCTAATCAAGTTTTGTAGTCTGCAGGAGTTTTATTAGTTTTCTGCGGCTTGGACCATGGACTAATGACACGAATATTTTAATTTTTTCAGGCAATTCTCTTCTACACCCCAAGATGGCTTTGGAAATCGTGGGAAGGCGGAAAAATCATGGCGCTCATGATGGACTTGGATGTCGCAGTATGTTCCGAAATCGAGAAAAAACAAAAAAAGAAGCTTATGATTGACTACTTGTGGGAAAATTTAAGGTACCACAATTGGTGGGCGTATCGGTATTATTTCTGTGAAGTACTCGCCCTGATAAACGTGGTCGGTAAGTAAAATTTATAATTTGATAATATTAGGGAACAGTTAGGGATAATACCACTAGAGCTTTTCGCGAGTCCAAATTATTATCACTAATAATACCACAAGAGGTAAAATTATTTTTTTTAAGCTCATGGATATACACATACACATACTGTGTCTTTCATAATGATAATAATAATGGATCAATTTGGAAATCCTTTGTATTGATTAATTATTTTGTGATATTTGAAGCTTCCAAGCAAAAACCCAAAAGGTGTTATTAAGATAAGAAAGTATAAATTTACGAATATTCTCTGTATGGTATTTATTTTTATTAAAGAGGGTAAATAAAAACAACAAATTAGGCTAACGAGCTTTCCCTGAGTAAAGGTAGACCGAGGGGGATTTCGGTACTCTTTTTTGCACACTAAATTATACTTTGATGCCAAAGGTTACGCATGATCACATATGATTACAAATTTGGACAAAAATTAAAAAAATTTATTAGTGCATGGGCTACGTGGGAAAAAGCGGCGTTTTGTGATAAAAGCAACAAACTTTGCACAGTTGTTTTTTAGACTAAAACAGTCAATTTGACCCGAAGCTCTTCTCCCAAAACCTATGAAGGCTCGGCGGGGGGGGGGGGGGGTAAAAACTGGACGGGTTTATATTTTCCTAAATTTTAGTTTGTTGTATATAATCATCATTGACATCAATTTATAGGTTTTCGATGATGGCCAAACAGAAAATTACCACCTCCCTTAGTTTTAAGTCGCCCCTAAGGGATTAAGGGGGTGATAAAGCTCCTACTTGGGCATTTTAAAAATAAAAGTGTAGAATTTAAAAAAAATCTAAAAACTTGCGTTGTTAATAATTTTAATATTTTAACTTATATCACTTAACTTTGGATCAAAAATCTTCATCCTGTTGGGTAGGTGGAAAGGAAGGGGGTAAAAATTGAAGAAGCACATATTTAAAAAAATAGTTTGCTGCATATTATCGTCATGGGTATTGATTTAAGGTTTTCGAGAATGACCAAACCGAAAATAATCACCTTCATTCATTTTAAGGGTTCTTTAAGGGATGGTGAGGGGTAAAAGCTCCAATTTGGGCATTTTAATAAAAAAAAGTGTTAGATTTTAGTAAAAATTTGCATAGCATTGTTAATAATTTTAATATTTTAACTTATATCCCTCAATTTTTTACCATCAGTCAAAGATTTCCATCATCTTGGGCAGGTGGAAAAGGAGGGGCGTAAAAATTAAAGAGGCATTTATTTAAAAAAAATATTTTGTTGGATATTATTGACATGGAAATTGATTTACAGCAAATTTTAAAAAGTTACTACTACTTTAATAGTCAATTAAAGCCTTGTATTCTAAAACTTAGCTCAAGTCTACAAGTAAAAAGAGATTGGGATCTTTACGACCACAATAGCCTAAAGGAGGCAACAAGAGGCAGCAGGGAATTCGAAATCCGACGTCAGAATTTTCCGACAAAAGGTAAATATTTTTTTCCTGGTATGTCCATTATTTTTCCTATAACTCTTACTTATTTAGAAACTTTTCTTACAGATATGCTACCCAGTGATTGGGCAGATTATCTCCTAAATCATAGTTGCAAGTTGTAACCAATATTGAAAACATTATGACGTCTAAAGATAAAAATTTAAGAAACCTAAACCAAATGGACTGCACAAATTTAGGGGAGGCTGATGGCCGTATTTTCTGTTCCTATTTGTTGCTCCGATACAGACGTTTTGGTTTTGGCAGTGTCATTTTATTACAAATTAAATGAGTCGTGTCATTCCAGCACATTTAATTGCTCTTGCTCTAAAAAACGAGAAATCCGAGATACCAAGAGGATTCCATGTATTCTTTGGCTATGATATGACCTCTTTTTTCCTGGGAAAGGCAAACGGACGTGAGGAATACACTGAAGTATTTGCCACAATTTCTTAACATTCTATGCAGATTGGCGAAATGTCTAAAAAGTCTGAAAACATTTTTTGTCATGCTATATGGGGTTTAGGAAATGGACAATGTGTCAATGAGGCAAGAAAACATTTATTTATGTCTCAAAGCAAGACGTTGAATTTATTGCCATCAGCTGAAGCTGCCATCCAGCAGCATGCATTAAGGGCAGCATATCAGGCAGGCAGATACCCTAAAATGAATGAAGGTTGTTATTTTCGGCTTGGGCATCCTCGAAAACCTGAAAATCAGTACCCATGTCGATAATATCCAGCAAAATATATTTTTTTAAATAAATGCCTCTTTAATTTTTACGCTCCTCCCTTTCCACCTGCCCAACAGGATGGAAATCTTCGGTAAAAAATTGAGTGATATGAGTTAAAATATTAAAATTATTAACAATAATATGCAAAGTTTTACTCAAATTTTACACTTATTAAAATGCCCAAATTGGAGCTTTTATCCCCTCACCATCCCTTAAGGAAACCTTAAAATGAATGAAGGTGGTTATTTTTGGTTTGGTCATCCTCGAAAACCTGTAAATCAATACCCATGTCGATAATATCCAGCAAACTATTTTTTTAAAAATATGTGCTCCTTTAATTTTTACCCCCTCTTTTTCCACCTACCCAACAAGATGACGATTTTTGATCAAAAATGAAGTGATATAAGTTCAAATATCAAAATTATTAATGCAAGTTTTTAATTTTTTTTTAAATCCTGCACTTTTATTATTAAAATGCCCAAATAGGAGCTTTAACACCCCGTTAACCCCTTAGGGGCACCTTAAAACGAATGAAGGTGGTAATTTTCGGTTTAGCTATCATCGAAAATCTATAAATTGATATCAACGATGATTATATACAACAAAATAAAATTTAAGAAAATATAAACCCCTCTCGTTTTTACCCCCCGCCCCACTGCGCCTGCACAGGTTTTGGGAGAAGAGCTGCGGGTCAAATCGAATGTTTTGGTCCAAAAAACCACTGTGCAAAGTTTGTTGCTTTTATAATAAAACGCCGCTTTTTCCCTTTTTACTCATTGTAGCCACTATATAAAAAGCTTTACCAGTTTGCTCTTTGCTTCTTTGTTGGAAACTATTAACATATTTTACGTTTTCTTAGTTTTTATATAATGTTTATAAATTTTTTTGACATTATATAAACAGAAACGTCTACGGTTTAGATTTATGATTAGATTTTCTGAATTACTTGAGCAAAAAATGTGCGTATTACTTTATTATTTTTGCTAGCTATTGTCAAGGACACAACTTTATTATAATTAACATATTAAACATTTAGCTTTTCAACAACTGTATGGGAGGTACTCGCCAAATCTCATTCTGAGAGTTCTCTTTGAATTTTAAAAAAGCATGTACATATAGAAACACACATTTATTACAAAAACCTGAAATGGTTGAATTAAGAAAAATACATTAAATGGCATTATAAATTTGTTATAGTTAATTAAAATACAAAACCTAAAAAACATATTTTTCTTACCTAGATAAAACTGTTTTATAGTAACTTAGTTACTAAGGAAATTTAGTCTCCGTTAGAGCTCATTTGTTTCAAAATAAGGTAAAATAATTTACAGAAGTAAATCTTTCACTAATAAATTTTTTATACTTATTTTATTTAAGAGTAAATTTTTCCCTTATATATATGACTAGATAAAACTTTTATATAGTAACTATAACCAATGAAATTAAGTGAACGGACCAGCTCACTTGCTTCGTCGCGCTTTTTCATGATACTGACAGAATATTGTAAATAAAAAATATTGAGAATTGATCGTATGGGGGCCACTTTAGTCTACGTCAAACGTATTCTTCCCAAAAGCATGCAGGGCGGCATGCAAGCTTCTTTGTATTTTCGTTTGCCGTCGCTTCTGTTTAAGTGTCACACATAAAAAATTAACTTTCATTCCATCTCCAAAAATTTCGATGAAGTTACACCTGATTACAACATCATAACAGCGTATTACAATAAAATTAAATAAAAATTTGTTTTGTGGGGGAACCACATAATTATATTACCAGAAACTGTAACAAATAGAACGAGCTAATAAGACTTCCACCCAAAACTCTGTTTTTTAAAAGGGCTTTAATACCTTTAATTTACAGGCAATGCAATAATAACGTTTAAGCGCAAACTTAAATCGTATCTATTAGATAAATTAGTGTTGAATTTAAATATCATTTCTTTTTCCACTTCCAAATAAAATATACCTACTCCCTTACCAATTAGTTCCTGTTTTATTTTATTATTTGTATGTTCTTATCGAGGTTTTTATTTTTTATTATTAACTACTTAATTTAAATTTTATTTGATTTGTGTTGTTTTATACATTTTTTGTGGTTACATTTGTCCTTTTATAACTTATATACAATTTAAATTTTATTAATATTTTTTATTTCTGTCACTTACTATATTATTTATTTTCCATGGTTACATTACTTCCTTATACATACATTAATTTACAATTTTATTATTTTCCTTTTATAATAGGTGTTAGTTTAATGCGTAGATACCCAAGATATTGACTTTATACCTTTATGGTAGATACAATAAATGTTAAACTTTAATCTTAGGGTTTTTTCATTGTAGATATGTAATAATGTAATTAAATTTTTTTTACTAAATAAATGATGTCTATCTATCTAGAAATATAACTATAACGTATTACAACATATTACAACTGAATACACTGAATACAAAATATAACACATAAGATTGTGTGTGTGATTGTAAGAAGTGCTACCTATTGCAAATAGGAGATGATATGATGATAAAAATGTCTGAAAAAAAAATCAGGAATGTGGATGAAAGAATCGTGGAATGTGGATGAATGTATAAAAGATAACCTCATTTAGAATTAAAATCAAGCGTCATTACGGACAAAGATAAGATCATCTGTACAGACATCTTAGCCTCGAGAGTAACAATATCAAAAAGCCAAAATAAAAAAACAATAAAATAGACTAACGAGCATTCCTTCATTTATTACCCTTACCGAAACTGCAAAATGACAGTTGACTGCCTTTTACATTCATCCACATTCCATGATTCCTTTTTCAGATATTCTTATCATCATTTTATCCAGTGGCGCACCCAGGAATTGGCTTCGAAGAGGGAGGAGTTTAGGATAAATAATAAAAAATACTTAATTTAAAGTAAAAATGTGACCATAATTGATGCAAGGAAACAGGTGCTTACAAGCCCGGCCAGACCTGGGCTCAAATATAGAGAGGGGGGGGGGGGGTGCTATCCAAATTTGGAATTGTTATTTATCTAAAATTTGATGTCAAAATCATGGTTCAATGCGCCGAGGGCAAAATTTTTTGAGAAAATAACAAATGTAATTTTTGACATAAAATTAAACTAAAATCGTAAATATTGATGGGGTTTTGGGAATTTGAGTTGTTTATTTACCCTTAATTTGTTCGTAAAAATGCTAACATGCGCTGTATGTAAAAATTTTTGCGAAAGTGAGACGTAAAATTCTATTTTTGACAACAAGTCGCAAACAAAATGATTTGATAAATTACACTGCAAAGACTGATGGTGATCCAAATTGAAAACAAAAACAAAATCAAACATTTTTATAGCTATAGCGGTAATAAACGAACGAAATCGCAGTCGAAAAATTTTGCAATTCATGATTTTTGAAAGATTTTTGTTAAACATTAAAGTACAGGCTCTTGTTTTTTATTCCATATATATTTTATTTCTGCTGTTATTTAATTGTGCCAATTGTATATAACCATGTTGGAGGGCCGAGGTTTAAGCTCAACTCCCCCTTGGTGCGCCACTGTTTTATCTTCTATTTACGGTAGGTCGCACCGTAGTGCGTGCGAAACTCAAGTCTACGGTTACGTTTACCTTTATGAGAAAATGCTTGTTAGCCTATTTTGGACTAGTGTTTAAAACAATCCTAGCCAATTTTGTTTGAAAGTTTGAGACAATGATGTGTTTCAAATTAACTCTGTGCTTCGGACTTCCATTGTCTATATTTTATTTATACACGACGTTTCGATCAGTAAAATCTCTGATCGTCTTCAGGTGCAAACTACAATCTATTCCTAAGGCTAGTTATATACTATGGGAAATCACTCAACCGTGAAGGTTAAGAAGTTGGCTCCGCCCAAGGAGGGGCTTCCAGATATTTGGAATTTCAACACTTGGCTTACTGAAAACACACTGATTCTGCCCAATAAAGGCAGCTTTAAGGAATTTTCATTTCTTCCAGTGTGATTCCTTGTGCAAAACCTTTGCTTCTGTCCACTTAATTCGATGTGGTTTTGATCATGCGTGTTCGGCGATTCCTGATTTCCTTGTTTCACCTCTTTGGGTATTCGTCTGATTATCTTTAAGCCTAACAGATAGTGGTCTTTTTTGTTTGGAAGTTTGAGACAATGATGTGTTTGAAATTAACTCTGTGTTTCGGACTTCCATTGTCTATATTTTATTTATACAGAAATAATAATTGGCATTTATTTATTGCTGTTGCCTAAAATGTAATGATAAAAATTTACGTTTAAAAGAATATCTCTTATTTTACTTCCTAGTTTAGTTAATATATAAACAAAAGCACGTTCGGTTTAAATAATACCAGTTTATTACCCACTTTTACAACCCTACGATCCCGACCCTTGTTTAAAAAATATAATTTAACAGTAATAGACTAGACTTTGGAATCGGAATGTTTCCCGTTTGCATATTGTTTGTTCAGTGTCAGTAATCGACCTTGATTATTACATTAAATTGACAGTAAATATTTATATCTTTAGCATTTTCATGAACCTTTTGCTTTTTTAAGCAACCCTTGGGGTCTTAAACCAACTAGGTAAATCTGGTGTGAGGAATTAAAAAAAAACGATCAAAGCTAAGGGTAAAGTACAGTTACAAAAATATGTTTAATAAAAAATCCACTCCCCACCACTCCTCATAGTCGTGAGGCGCGGATTACCGCTAGAAAGTGCAATTTTTGAGTATTTTGCCGATATTTGAAAAACTCAAAATTTTTTTGGAAAAGAAAAATTTTCCTGGGTTGTTTTTCCAATTTAGGAAAAAAGCCCTTGGAAATAAAAAAAAATCGCAAGAAAATCCCAAAAAAACCCCCGGGCAAAAAAATCCGGGAAAAACCCTAAGAAAAAAATATTATAAGTAACCGTTCATCCATGTGCCAAAACTGATAGCCAATAATAATGTTTCGCTTGCCGTCGGCTTTTCTTCACAAAAATTTAAAATAAAAGTTGGTGTTCCATT
This sequence comes from Oxystoma pomonae, assembly GCA_963921995.1. Taxonomy (NCBI): domain Eukaryota; kingdom Metazoa; phylum Arthropoda; class Insecta; order Coleoptera; family Brentidae; genus Oxystoma; species Oxystoma pomonae. The sequence goes on from OY998165.1 coordinate 40,781,248, forward strand.
TTTTTAAAGAATTGAGATCACTGATGTGAAATTTTATTTATTCTCATCTATAAAAATATGTTTCCAAAACAGATAGCAATAATTTGCTCAAAAATTTACCCGAACAAAATGTTCAAAGAAAAGCTCACAAAAATGGTCACGCAAAAAATTTTAGATCTTTTGCACGAGCTTTTGTTTGAGCATGTTCGTCTGTGTAATTGCGCCTTAAGGCGTCGAAATATGAATTATTTCAAATTATACATTTCCTAAACCACAGGCCTGTCTGCAACACAAAGGTGTTATAATTTTGTACACATCTATACAAAAGAACATCTGGAATAAAATTTTCTAGATTACAGTTTTGTTAGATCTTTTTTTAATTTTTAAACATCACTTCTAAATGTACAAATCTTAGTTAGTGAATGTTGTTGAAAAATAAAGAAAATTAATAAAACAACACGAATCCGCTAACAGATATGTAAAGTTACGAAAGAAATTATGCTTCCGGGATAGAGTATTCAAGTGTTAAATTGATATTGATGAGTGATGCATCAATATTGTATTGGTACATATTTTAATGGGGTCCCTTGATAAACAAAGCCCCATTTAGTCCAGGCCCCATCGTTTAGCCCCGCAAAAAAAATCTAGGTCCGGAAATTTTGACTTTCGATTCATGTTTTTGGATCACTATAGAACTAATTTATCTTGGGTAGACACTGATCACCCGGGACAAACTATTTTAGCGACCACCTTGTAGTTTTGTATTAAAAATCTTAAAATTTGCATTTTTTTCTGTATTTCCCTTGTGAAAAAAGGCTAAATATTAAAAAGTACTTTGCCAATCAAAAAAAGAAAACCACGGGAAGGGAAACACACAAAAAAATTATTTTTACCCAAGATAAATTACTGCTACAGTGATCCAAAAACATGAATAAAAAGTCAAAATCTCCGAACCTAGATTTTTTTGAAATGAAAAAGGTTTCAGCTTTTTTAAACAATTACACAGGCCGACGTCAGTTTAGTTACAGAGAGGAGAACCATTTTTGCTGACTAATTTTGGATCGCTGATTATGGCAATGATAACAGTTTTGCTCGATTAGCTGGTAATTTCACGTTATGCGTGGTTGCCATTTTTACTATATTCTTAAAGGTCGGCTTGAGTTTCTATCAAAATAACAGTTTTGGCAATGGTTAATTAATGGTAATGGGGCGGGGGAGCCTTAAGCACTTTGTCATTGGCTATTGTTTTGTCCGAGCAGATAAGACCGCCTCGTCTATGTGACGACAATGGCGCGGAGTCACGGATTTGTTCGAACCTTCTAGACTACGAGGCGCGTAAATTTATAAGGCGCCGCGCCAGCAGTGTCGCGTGAGTAGACAAAGTCAGTTTCGCTTTAATAAATAACATAAGTGATCAGTTAAGATTATTTTACTTGTGTTTCATTGTTTTTGATTTCTTAATTCGTGCTGTTGTCTTCTTAGAAGATACTCTAGCTCTCCATTGCGTGCCGTTTTTCCGCTTTTGCAACATGTCATGTTCTTCTCGTAGAGTTTGTAAAAATTCACCGGACCAATTTTGTTACATTTGTGGAGTATTTGCGGTACAGTTACAGATTAGACCGATGAATGATGTTGTCAAGAAAGCATGATATGGAGAGAGCCCAGAATCATCATGACGACTGTTATTTTTGTTTGACAAATACAATAGGAGCTAATAAGAAGAAACAACGTGCCATTCAGTATCCAAACTTGCCATCCGCAATAAGATCAGTGCCGCATGGAGAATCTTTACCGATACCTATTCCGCCAAAAAACTGGGAAACAATAGATATTACAGAAAGATCGACTGACAAAAGATTGCCAACAGAAACTTATGAGGATACAACATCAATATCCTCGGATGAAGATACGAGAGACAGTAGCTTTCTTTTAAAGGATGAACCTCACCTTATACTACAAAATGAACTAAATGATTTAGTTAGAGACTTGCAACTTTCAAAAGAGAAAGCTCAACTTTGAATGAACCTTTTTCAGAATATGCGTGTGCACGGACATAAATGGACTGATGCCCGAGTTACAAATTCAACACAATCCATCCGAATGGCGTCTTTTCATAGATTCATCAAAGTACAGTCTCAAAGCAGTTTTACTGCATAATGGAAACATAAGGCCGTCTATTCCTATGGCACACTCTATTTCGATGAAAGAAACGTATGAAGATCTCGCCCTAATTCTAAATCATATTAACTACAATAGCTGGCAAATTTGTGGAAATCTGAAAGTTATTGCAATATTACTCGGTATGCAAGGTGGATTTACAAAATACTGTTGTTTTTTGTGTCTTTGGGACTCAAGAACTATAACTAAACATTACTTACACAAAGAGTGGTCCCCTAGAGAGTCATTTAGGCCCGGTACTAACAATGTCAAATATGAGCCTCTGGTAGATCCAGCCAAGATCCTGCTGCCCCCTCTTCATATTAAGTTGAGCCTCATGAAAAATTTTGTCAAAGCTATGAATAAAGAGGGCGCAGGATTTAGTTACCTTAAACAGTCCTTTCCAAAATTAATTGATATTCGTAAATTGATGCGTGATGAATTGTTTGAACAGACTTTAAATGAAAAGGAGTAAGATGCATGGCGTGCCTTTGTCAATGTTACGAAAGGTTTTGTGGGCAAAAATAAAGACGAAAATTACGAAGGACTGGTTCAGCTTCTGGTCTTATATAAAGCTTTGAGATGATGTCCTTGAAAATCCACTTTCTTAACTCACATCTCGATTTCTTTAAGGAAAATCTTGGAGATGTTAGCGATGAAATGGGAGAACGATTTCATAAGGATATAAGAACAAAGGAAACTCGATATCAAGGACGTTGACACTCTGCAATGATGGGAGACTACTGCTGGTCAGTGAAAAGAAAAGATCTGTCGTTTCAGAAGAAGTAAAACTGATGGTCTTTTTTGCATTTTTATTGAAGTACATATTGCACACATTCTGTGTATGTAATACTATTATACTGACTTAGTAAATGGGTTTTAATTGATTTTATTTATCAAATAATAATCGTCAATAAAGGTATTCTAGTTCTACTGGTGTATTTATCAAATTAATTTCGAATTCATCCTCACTTACGTCATTTATTTGGCTGGTAAACATGATAATAGTTTATGCGCTCAGTAAATAATGGTAAAGTTGGCAACTATGCGTTACACAAAAATACGAGCTAATGAAGAAAAAAAGATATTCGCACTCAGCAACCCTAAATTGGTTAGGATCAGTGGATTTTCTTTCTGTAACTTCTCAAAAGTTCAAAAACGTCAGCCTTTGTTATTTTTATTAAAACTTTTACATCAAGTGCCGACGTTTCGATCCTAAACCGGATCATCTTCAGGGCTGAACCCAAAGAAAACAATTTTTTATTTTTTACATTGCAAAAAACTCGCAGAAAAGTAGGAACAAACATTATTTTTCATTATTAAATTATTAAAATTGTAAAATAATTCACTTACCAAGATGCTTCGAGATTTACAAGAGTAAAAATGGTTTTTACGAATTAATAACATTATAAAATCAACAAAAACGTACGTATTGTCACAGCAAGGTGTCTACAGACAGACTGCTTGGCGGCACAGACAATCTTATTGAGAAATCAAAATATTACACCAACACAGACGCACACACATCATGTCACAGCCTCCAACACATATCAGATGTAAAACAATGTAATAATGTTGATTCAATAGTAATATTATGAAGAATAATAATTAAAAATAATAACAATAATTAAAAAAATATATAATAAGCGAACATATCAGGTCAAACAACCACAAACAAAAAATATAAAAATTTAAATGAATATGAATGGTGAAAAGAATAAAAGTATGTATCATACATAAAAATTAAAACTATTATTGTTTGGCATTTTCGATCAGGTTGCAGTACATTGCGCTTAAACCATCTGTGTCCTTATTAAGGTTAACATTTGTTTGGGATTTTTGTATGTAACACATTTGTAGGAAAAGTCTTTTTTATAACAGTTGTGACTATCCACAATGAAGGTTTCTTTAAAATTAAATTTGTGTCCTTTACAAAAATGATGTTTAGCTAGTCCCGTTTTTGGATTGTTGATGTTTGTTATGTTGCAGTCATGTCGATGTTCGGCAAGCCTTTTTTTTAAATACTGTTTTGTCTGTCCTATGTAGTGTCTATCACAGCCTCTACAAGGAATTGTGTATACAACCTCACTACTAAGTTCTTTGTTGACTTCATCTTTAGTTTTTGAAAAAAGCTTGTTTCCAGTCTTAGTATTATATGGTGCGATTTGGGCTTTTGATGTTTTTAATTTTTTAGAAAGAGGTTCTGGCAGATCTTGTATGTAGGGTATTTTATAAAATGTTTTGTTGGTGTCTTGTGACTGTTGAGGTCTGTTTCTAGTGGGAAAAGTTGTTCCTGTTGATGTACGTTGATTTAGTATTCTGTTGATAAGGTGCTTGGGGTAGTTATTAGGGACTTATCGGTACATAAAGTCGGCATAGCCTGACTAGCAGTACTTTAATTTTCGCATGGCTTATCGAGCGGAATTTTCTTAGTTACATAAATCATTTAATTCGTCTTAAAATCTTTATTTTTAACAATACAAAAATCGTGCGGAAAAGAAACTTTTCAGCACTAGTGCGAAAAATGTCCACTTTGGAAAACGTTTGGAAAAGTATTTTTTTCGCACATTTGTAGGAAAACATATTTATAAAACATTATATACAAAACAAAAAATTGAATTACAATTTTTTTTTAAATGTATAAATTTAATACTTAAAATAAAAATACCAGTGCCTCCATAGTTGTTTGTATAAACCATATAAATATGAGATGATATAACGGCCCTGCCCTTGCATTTCTCGAGAAAAATGCGTACCGATAATAACCATCCCAATCAAGTTAGCCTGGAAATAATTCAGAGACGAGGAGTCTACTGGGCAAACGAGTCGTTTGCGTCAAAAAATTTAGGTTTATGTTTAATATTTTTGTTTACTTTTGGAACAGGGTTGGCTAGTGTTTCCCGTAATTTCGTATCAATAGAAAATTAGATTGCTCTAGATTTAAACATGGACAAAACAAGATTAGAAAACAAAAAGCAGGATCTTTGAGTGTTAATTAAAACTTCTTTTAAAAATAGGGAGCCTTTATTGAGGACTTTAAAATGACAGTATACAACAAATAATGTTTAATTTTCTACTGAAATACGACGTTTGCTGTTTTTGACGTTAAAATTACATTTTCTAAATCTAACTTCGGGGTCCTTTGCACTGATTGTGTGATCATTTGTGCAAAATTTCATGATTCTATCGTAATGCTTTAGGAGATATTTAATGCTGGTTTTTTTTTCTCAAAAATCATCAAAAATTGAGCCCATTATATGAAATTTTTGATTTTTTAATTTAAGCTAATGTAGCGGGAAATATTTGTTTTTTTCTATTTTTTGTTTAGCGTAGAGAATTGGAGTTCTGCACAAGAGACCTTAAATAAGTAACACACGACAAAAAAAAATTGTAAGGTCAGTGACCATTTGTGCCAAATTTTATCGCTCCACCATTTTAAACCTTTAACAATTTTTGTATTATTTTCAGAAATAGGAGCCTCAGAAAACTTTATGAATGATCATTTGTTTGAAGTTTCATCGCTCTACCATAATTTCTACACCTTTAAGAATTTTTATGGTATTTTCGGAAATAGGGGCCCTTTTCAGAAAAATTTTTTATTAGCAACATTTATCAAAAATTATATAAGGGTCTACTTATTATGCATGCTAATTTTCACTGCTTAATTAATATGTTTCCTTAATTAAACTTCTCATCTTCCAGACTAATGCGATTTTCGTACGAACTTTTGACTAGCTAGGTATAGAAGAACCTCTCTAGCATAGCCCCACCCCAATTGTGTTGCATATGTAATAGCAGCCCTAAAAAGGAATGAATGGAGTTACAAAAAAAATAACCTTATTAAAATCTCACAAAGTTGGTAGAAATGCCAGCGAGAGAAATTGCGTTGTTATTTTCTGAGGAAAATTTTCACAATTTTGATTTTTCAAATTTAAACGTGGCTAAGCACGCTACTAAAACAAAAATTGAACAAACTGTGACAAAATTAAAAGGTATATTTAAACGTTATTCAAAAAATATACATAACAGCAAAAATGGCAACATATCTAGAGGCAAACAAAAATAAAGTCCCTGATAGATTTAAAAAAAAAATAATTATTTCGGTGTCCTTTGTGCTGAAAATGTTACGGGTAGCGTAATCTGTACCAGAAAATATTTTAAAATGCAGCAAAAGAAATGTAAGATATAGGGTCAATTTTCAAAGTCAATAAATATAATTTCGGAATTTAAACCTAAATACCAGAACCAACAAAGAAGAGTAACTTGCAAAGAAGTTGAAAAAGGTTACTTTTAAACAAAAACGAATACTTTGCTAAATAAAGCAATAATTTGGCTCTGTGGAAATGAAAACCGTTCTTAAGTGGGTGTCTCAGTTTTTGAGATATTCGTGAGAAACTTGAGTAATGCTTAGATTAACCCCTTTTTTATTAAAAATTCGGTTACATCCCCCCCCCAAGGGACGTAGGCCGAAATTATTTGACTTTTGATTGTAATATAGTCATGGTGTCATGTCATAGAGGTAAAAAAGTATTTTGTTTACAAAATAAAAGAAGTAGAAAAAAAGTATCTTAAACTGCTCTATTTATTTTTTGTTTAAACTGAATATTCTTGTTTTGTTTCAGGGCAAATGTTCCTGATGAACCGATTCTTTGATGGTGCTTTTTTCATGTTTGGTTTCGACGTGATATCATTTATAAATACGGATCAAGAAGATCGTATTGATCCGATGATTCAGATCTTCCCCAGAATGACCAAGTGTACCTTTAGGTATGTGTAATGACAGGGCTGGTCACAGCTCCTCCAAGAGGGGGAGAGGGAGGAGGACCACAATATTTTTTTTCAGAAATCTACTATACTAGATAATATTTTTAACCTAAAAATTTTGCCGTAATTTTCATTTAAAATTTTTTCTTAAATATTTTGATCTTATGTTAACATTTTTACTAAAATGTAAGAAATATTAAGCATAAAGCTTATCTTAATTACATTATTTTAAACTGTTCACTGTTTTGGCGCCGCGGGCCCAAAATTATAAAAATATTATAGAGCTTATCTTAAAATTTTTACCTAAAATATAGGTGTAAATTTTAAAATTTAAAGTAAAGTGCCTAAATAAATAGGTAAATTTTTAATTATAAAACTCACCTTTTGAGCACTGGATATTTACCAAGGTATCATCAATCACTGCTTTTGCAATTTTTAATCAATCGTCCTGTTTAATAATTCCAATACGTCTTGACAGGCAGGTCCGCAAACACATAAAAAAATAAAACAAGAGCTTACTGTTTGATCAAATAGCAAAAACATGGTTTTACTCACCGGGGGCCCTATGCCGCCCTCATATCATTCATACAACATCATCTGGTCATAATCATCTCCTTATATCTTATTTCAATGTAATACCGGTGTTTAGTTATTATTAGCTAATTATTCTTTCTTCGACATGTCACCCTAAAATTAGTAAAGGGGCTTCCCCCGGACGCTTCATTGCCGCTAAACAATTAGCATCCCAACATCCAAGTGGTAGGGTTGCCCTTCATGAACCCTTCCATCTTGATGTGTCATTCAGAAAGCATGTAAGAACCCCTCAAACTTACAAGTACCCCCAGGATTTTTTCATTAGTAGTGGACCGCCATATTGCCTACACTACTAGAATATATCTAGTGGCCCGCCATTTTGCCTACACTAGTCACTATTACATCATTTCACTTTCTACATATCAACTCATTATTATTCTCTCTTTATTAATTCAAACTCTATGATTTACTCTAAAATCACCACATGCTTAACTAAAGCTCTTTTCTCGTCCATGACCGAAAGTCAACTGTCTTTTAAAAACAAATCTTAATCTTTCCATTGCCTGCCTGCCTGCCCCGGAAGCAATAAATATTGTAACTCAAGTATTTAGGTTTCAAAAGGATTTTAGATTATAATAATGAAAATAATAAAAGTACGAATATATATTTCTGACTACCTAAATACTAACTAACAGGTTAAAATAAAAGTCAACGTCACAATTGTTTTTAATTTTAAAATTTTCACTCAAAATGGCACCGCAGTTAAAATTTTTACTATACTTATAAAAATATTGTAACATCATATTTTAAAATTCTTACTTAAAATAGCGTCGCAGGTGAAAATTTAAGAAAGAACCCCGCATTTTGGTTGATTGCAGAATTTAATGAAACTTTGGTATGTTGTAGATCTTGACCTTCTGATCACACTTTAAATGAACTATAATCAAATCGTATGAATAGTTTCACAGATTCAATATTTTTGTGAGTTTTCTAACAATATTCAGTTGAGTGAGAGATAATATTTTAGTGTAGCACAAAAGTATTCACTTTAGAGAATTTATATATATTTTTTATATACATATTTTTATGTCTTTTAATGACATATTAGTGATTAAAACTAACCATCAGGCAGGTTATCAAGAACATTATGTTCGTAATTAAAGTTACAGAGGAAATACACAAAGTACTAAACTACATTTTTTTTTAAAGTTTTTTTAGATTAATATGTGTGGAAGGTAAGCAAGCGCTAGAATTTTAATTAAACTTGTTTCTTTACTTGAGACATCTTTAAAATAAAAAGACTAAAGGAGCCGGTTGGTGATTGATATTTCTAGCCTTAATCAGTAGTAAGGTACCTAAATTTCAACACTATCTGATTATACTTAGTTACTTTTCTAAGTATAGGGATGATCCGTTCTTTACCTAGGTGTTAAAGGGTCAATATAGCTAGGTATATAATAATATGCTGTTTATTTCCAGTTAACTAGATGAGCCAAGTCAAATCATAAATTGATTTGATCAGAATCAGCAAATTAAAATCTGCAACGTCTACCAAAATTTTATTCATATCTACACTCAAACATTTTTCCATATATCTATTTCTATAAATGTACTTACAAAAATGCGTATTAGACAATTTTAGTTGTTCCGCTGTAACTAAAAGTAAATGCATAACAAATAAACATAAATTCTCTTAAAAAAAATACTTTTGTGATGACCTTGGTACACTAAAATATTACCTCTCAATCAATCAAATCTTCTCTCAAATCTTATTATTAAAATATGACGATTTTTTTACTTGTTAATAACTACTTTTGAAATCACCCTGTATCTTTGAAACTAATCAAAATTTCATCAAATTCTGCAATCAACCAAAATAACATGTATTCCGTGCGGGTTCTAGATTTTTGCTTAGGATATCTTTTAAGATATTGTCTGTCTCCGTATAGAGACGCTTATTAATTTTCCTTACTTGATTTAAAAAAAAAACGCATACATGCAGTAACAAAATTGACCTTTCTAAAAGTGTATAATATATACAGACTACCAGCTAAAATGCCTAAAAAATTCAAAAGTACGACAATTTGTCATATTTTTTAAAAAAGGTCTCTAAAACTGAAAATATTTTTTACTTAAATTAAAGGCAACCTTATTTTTATATTAAATTTTGAATAATACTAAAAAATCAGCAAAAATAATATTTTAGTAAAGTCTTTATTGAACAATATCAAATTATCACTCAAGTAACGGACGAAGGCTGTTCTAAAGAGGGCGGTAACCTATTTTGGAGTTGATAAAATAACAATAATACGATGGAAACAGCGCTGGATTGAAAACAATTCGACGAATAGGAAACTTGGATTATGAAAAAATCGATGGTAAACTTAATACTAAATATTTTAACTTAAAAAAGAACTAAAATAAATAATTTAGTATTTAACAGGATCACCATTTTTCTCTATTACAAGCTGCCAACATCTGGGCATTGAAAAGGTTAAATTTTGAATATACTGATGGTCTTTTGAAAGCTGATCCAATGCGCGATAAATAGCATCGCTTAACTCTTCAGCATTTCGTGGTCTCCAATTCCTTTGGTATATTATTTTAACGATTTAACCCCATATATTTTCCATTGGGTTAAGGTCAGGTCTGCTGGCTGGCCAAGGAAGTGTTTCTATATTATTATTCTGAAACCATTGGCTAACAAAATTAGCCGTATGTACTGGACAGTTGTCCTGCTGATAAACGAAGTCATTATTTTCATGTAAAGCCTGTACAGATGGCAGCATAACGTTTTCAAGGATTTCAACATATCGTTCACTATTGAATCTTCCTTTGGTTCTCCAAAAAAAACCGAAACCTCTAGCACTAAACCAGCCCCACATGTTTACAGAAAAATGTCCAGCTTTTTTAATTTGGTTTGTATATTCGGGTTCAAATCTAGAATTTAGTGGACGATAAACTAAAATTCTCCTGCTGCTTGAACATGATTGACAAATTTTTTCGTCAGTGAAACTCACCCTCTCCCAGAAGTCACTATCATGAAGAACGTTATTCAGTGCAAAAATCACTTTGGCCTGTTTTTGTTCTTCTGTTAGAAGAGGCTTCTTTGCAGCCACTCGACAAGAGACTTCTGATTTCGTTACTCTTCTATTCACTTTTGCTAAAGAACCCAGAAATAATGTTACATTAGCTGCTTCAACGTTGAAAAAGGATTTTGTCTGAGATGGCCAATAAGTCTCTCATCTTGCACTTCAGAACTTACTTTTGGTTGTCCTGATCCATCTTTCCTATCCGTAGAATTATTTTCAATCCAACGCTTTTTCCATAGCATTATCGTCATTTTAGCAACTCCAAAATCGATGGCAGCTCTTCTTATAGACCAGCCGGCTTCTATAGCTCGAGTGAAACATTTGTAAATGTTGATATCTGTGGCATTTTTAAAGATGTCACACTGAATTTTAAGCTGTCAGGCATACTAAGCTGGTGGTGCCTTATAATAGTATACACTAATAGAGAGCTAAATTTTGTGGCATAAGAAAAAATGCATGTATGATTTTTTTTGAAATCAAGTGTACTTCTGCCGATACTGCAATCTCACAGTTGGTTGTCTTATACATTTATCCTGATTTTTCTGTTTACAATGGTCTTCGGGCCATGAGCTCCAGCGTATCCTCGCAATTCTCGTTTCACAAATATTTTTTCCGATTTCTTCATTATCATTTCATCTGCTATCTCCATCGTAGCACCTTACTGATGAGCAGCACTAGTGTGAAATCCCTCTGAACAAAACTAAAAAAAAAACATTATTTTCTAAATAAACGGTTTTTCGTAAAAATCGTTATTTAAGTGATATTATAACATTTTTTGGAAAAAGACGTTTATTTATCGGACGTTTAGCTTTTTATTCACTACGAAAATATCGTTTTTTTAGATTTGTACAGTGGGATCCTTGTCTACGGTTTACCATTGCCTATTTAGTACAGTAAAATTTCCATCTGAGGTCGAAAAAAATCCGGGTAGGCTGAGTTTTTCGTATGTTCTTTTATGTTTCCCCCACTCTTCGAAAACCATCCGCTATTTTGAAAAATCTTTGTAACCGACTTTCCTCCATTTCTTTTCTATACATTTTTGTCCCAGTGCTCAACTTTCTGTAGTTAGTTTCCAGAAAGATAGAGTGCGCCAAAGTAACAAAAAAATCAGTTTTTAACGTATTTTGCCCAAAAAAGTGATATTTTTTTAAAAAACTTTAAATAGGAAAATTGTAAATTTCGGAAAAATCTTATGAAAATGTGTATATTATTTATAATTAATTAAACAGTCTCTAAACTACATCGACTGAAAGTCGGTAAAATTCTCTTCTTGTGCGTTATATATTATTTATAGTAACAGCAGTACAAATGAGGTATCAAATTGAAGTTTGTGACGTACGCCGCACAAATGACTCTCTGTCAGCATGAAAATTACCGAAAGTATCTGATAGACTGACATTTAGTCGGGTACCGATAGTCGAGTCCTTTTGGGTAACGGGCCATTCATTGCTTACATAAACGCGACAAGAGGGGTTGAAGGGGTAAGGAGAAGTATTATTAAGTGCTAAAAAAGAAGGGAAGGGGGTTGAAAAAATGTTTTAAGTGTTACGCGGGGGGAGGGGTCAAAATTTGGTAAAATGGTTTTGCATAATTGTTGGTAGTACAGTAAAATTGTCATTTGAAGTCGAAAAAACCCGGACAGGTTGAGTTTTTTGTATGTTCTTTGGGGAATGTGAAAGTAAAATTCCCAAGATTTTGTTTTCCCCACTCCCCGGGAACTATCCGCCATGCTGAAAATACTTTGGAACAGATTTTCTCCGTTTCTGTTGGTCGGAGGCAAAAAAGTCTAGAAACAAAAATCTTTGGCATAAAATTTGCAATATTTTTTGTTACAGGTTCAACACTCTGTAAAAAGATAAAGGGCGTTGAAGTTGTCAGCCTGTCAGATACTTTCGGCAGACCATTTGTGTAGCGCATGTCAAAAGCTTTAATTTAATACCTCATTTGTACTGCTCTTACTGTATATAATAAAGCGAATCTTAAAGAATTTTACCGACTTTCAGTCGCTGTAGCTCAGATACTGATTAATTAATTATAAACAATACACATATTTTTATAGGATTTTTCCAAGATCTACAACTTTTTCCTTTAAAGTTTTTTTAAAAAATCCCTTTTTGTTGGTCAAAATACGTTAAAACTGATTTTTTGTGACTACAGAAAATTGAGCACTTGGAAAAAAATGTTGAAAATTTCATGCGCAATATTTTTTTTCTCAGACTTTTTCGCCTCCGACCAATGGAAATGAAGAAAAGTCAATTACGAATTTTTTTCAAAATGGCGGATGGTTCCGGAGGAGTGGGGAAAACACAACTTGGGGATCTTACTTTTAGACCCTTGTAGCGAAACACTGGTAATGTTCAATCTTGTTTGATTCTTTTAAACTAATTTTCAAAATAACAAGAAATGGTTTATATTATTTATTATTATTTTGCTGCCCTGCTGGAATTTCGTCGTACCAAGTACTTAAAATTTTAGCCTTTTATCCGCTAAACGTGGCAGAAACAGCAATATATCGATAAATATTTTAAAATTCCAAATTTATAAGAACTGATGGTGCGAACCTTGAGTTTACCTCAAAGGTCTCGAGCTGAGTCTTAGGTATGTACCTTTGTAGTTAATTATTTGGTAAAGCTAATTATTAACATTTTCTGCAAATTTTTACTCTCGTTTTTATAAATAAATTCATGGCCTCTTAGGGAAAATGCATAGAAAGGGGTGATCTTTCTAGGATAGTTTAAAATGTATTGTGATTTTTTAAGTAAAATTAAGTTGGTTTTTATAAGTTTATTTTTAAAGATTTTTTGACCTTAAGATTTTGCATTATTTTTTACATGTATTATGTTAACAATTTCCACAGTTCTAGCCGGTTTTTAATATTTTCCTTTTGTAAAATTTTAGCTTGGAATTTTAAAAGAATTAAAACAAACAACGAAAAATAAAGAGACTTGCTCCAATACTGTTGCCTATTTGCACCACCAAACCCGCGTTTCTCTATACCCTTCCCAACAATTTTAGCCTACCCGGGTTTTTTTCGAGGTACAGCGTGGGCTAAATTCGCTAGGATTCGGGGGTTCTGGGTTCTAGGCAAGATAGCCAAAAAATAGTATGCATGTCCTGGGCTCGATTTTTGAGGCAAGCTTAAATACAAAAACTGCATCTTGATATGTTTTACCAATTCCGAGCTACGGGGGCATTTTGAAAAGTATGCATTTTGGGATGGGGTCTCTAACTTCGTTATTTATAGGAATATTGGTTTCATGTAAATAGCTGAATTTTTCCTAACACATCTAGTTTTTGAGATATAACCCAAAATTGGTATTTTTCTTATAGAATGATCCTTTATTTATTTGATTTTTAAAATCGGCATAAAATTTCCTTTAAAATGATGTATCACACTTTGTGTTTTATTTTTTGTATTTTTTTATTTATATGTATTTTTTTATATTTTTATTACTTTTTACGGATATTTTTATTTATTTTATCTTTCTAATTTTACTTTATAGTAAAAAGTACGTTAAAAAAGTTTAAAAAATACCCAGCAAACACGGTTTTCTCGGACCTTCGTCGGCCCGATATCGATTGCCGAATTTGCCGTCATCGGCACCACTTCGATTTACGACATCGAACCATCAGTATTTTTTGTTCGCTTTGTGATGTAGGTCCAATATATGTTTGCCGACGCAGGGTTAGACTGTAGCCCGCCGTCGGATGGTAATTTTTACTGGTAAATTTTATTTTTTGCATCAGCATACCGTCGCCGTACGATTAAGGTCCGATACGGTTTAACCACATGGTACCGACCATCGGCCCATAAAGCTGCTTAATTTGGTCGGTCTATCGTAGAAAAGCTGGTCTCAGCCCGACATCGGTAAACTATTCAAGTCCGACATTGGTTGCCTAAAGCGGTCCAACGTCGGCGATTAACGAAGGTCCGTCGGTGGTAGTTTAAAGCGAACCGACAATCCGATAATGGCCCCACATCAGCCTCTCAAAGCGTCCCGACGTCGGTGATTGACGAAGGTCAGTCGGTGGTTGCTTGACACGATCCGACATTGGAAAACTAGGAAAAGTTTTGATATTGCGGGTGCTTAACCAGTCGGGGCGGTTTAAGTGGCAGAAGAGGTGATTCTTGTAGAGAAGTACCACCATCTTGTCACGTCCGCATTCTAGTTTTGAAATATCTTTGCTCATTATATATATAATATTATCTTCCACTGTAAAGGGAACATTGTGATATTAGCGCCATCTCTACATACTAGGAAGAAACTATTAAGCAGTTTAAAAATTTTAAGGTGACGTAATAGGACCATTGTCAGTTGCCGATTCTCGATCAATCAAAGTTCCAATCGGACCATCGTCGACCCTAAATCAGATAAAGTGGTCGTCGGCATAAAGTCGACTATAGTAAATCGGGTCACTGTCAGTTGCCGATTCTCGACCGATTAAACAAAGTTCCAATCGGACCATCATCGGCCCTAAAGCAGATGAGGTTTGCGTCGGCATAAAGTCGACTATAGTAAATCGGGCCATCGTCAGTTGCCGATTCTCGTCCGATTAAACAAAATTCCAATCGGACCATCATGGGCCCTAAAGGAGATAATGTTTGTGTTGGCATAATGTCGACTATAGTAAATCGGGCCATCGTCAGTTGGCGATTCTCGTCCGATTAAACAAAGTTCCAATCGGACCGTTGCGTCGTCGGCCCTAAAGCAGATAAAGTAGGCATCGGGATAAACTTGAGTATAGTAAATCGGGCCATCGTCAGTTGCCGATTCTCAACCGATTAAAAAAGTTCCTATCCGACCATCATCGGCCCTAAAGCAGTTAAGTTTTGCGTTGGCATAATGTTGACTATAGTAAATCGGGCCATCGTCAGTATCCGATTCTCGTCCGATTAAACAAAGTTCCTATCGGACCGTTGTCGGCCATAAAGCAGATAAGGTGAGCGTCGGCATAAAGTCGACTATAGTAAATCGCGCCATCGTCAGTTGTCGATATTCAACCGATTAAACAAAGTTACAATCGGACCATCGTCGGTCCTAAAGTGGTGTCGGCATAAAGTAGACTGTTGTAATAAATATCGAAAAAATAAGAATATAAAAAAAAATACAAAAAATAAAACATAAAGTGTGATACATCATTTTAAAGGGAATTTTATGCTGATTTAAAAAATCAAAGCTCTTTGTCAAAATGTCTATAAAAAAGTTTTTTATTTGAAAAAATATTCCCTTAAGTAACAAAGTTATAGACCTCACCCCAAAATGCAGACTTTTTAAAAGCCCCCGTATCTCGAAAACCTTTTACCATATCGAGATAGCAGTTTTCGTATGTTATCTTGTCTTGAAAATCGAACCCAGGACATGTATACTATTTTTTGGCTATCTTGGCTAGAAGTACCCAAAACCCCCAAATCCCAGCGAATTTAGCCCACCCTGTACATCCCTTATTTATGACATTGATTTTGCTGTACTAATTTGTTCTAATTCTCTTTTTTTCTTGTCATCTTCAATATAAAATGGGCCGTCTTGCAGCTCCATATTGTGCCCCCTTCGGTGAGGGGGGTCACATCTTATTGAAAATATCTTATTTAACATTTATAGGTTTTGTATTTAATTTGTTTTTTATGTAACAATTATTAATTTTTAGTGAGATAATTAATTGTCATAATTCCAAGGCCGCCCAGGAACGTTCTTTCCGAACCCAAGGAACATTCCGAGCAGCTTAAAACGTTACAAAATTTTCTCGGAGCGTTCCCGAAACGTTCCTGGAACGTTCCTGGACGTTTCCTTGGATCGTTAAATATGCTTTATGAAAGTGCTTTAGAAACCATGACTTATCACAGTACAGGGTGATCCAAATTGGGCACTTTTGAGGGATTTAAGATACTTCCAGGACAGATAAAGAAAAACTGACCCAAAAAGTATATTGAGATACTTGAAGACATTGTAGAACCGTTTTTTAAAAATATGCCCCTAATAAACTTTAGAGTTTAGTATAAAGTGGAAGTTATCTATTCAATATCAATATAAAACATTAGAAATATTAATAATTAGTTCTTTATTACAACATTATTTAAGCTTTTATAAATATTGATGACCATAAAAAAGGGAGACTACAGCTTCTACTTATCACATACTGAAAACTATGTGTTTTTTGTTCAAAATGAAAATAAAATAATATTAATGGTTATCATGGTAGACTTCTCAAAATAATCGTATGCCATGACATTAAGGTAAAAAAGTTGCACATCTCATTTTTTGCCTTACGGGCTGCTTTTACTGTCAAAACAATTCATTAGCCATGAAACACTAGATATAAATGAAAAAAAGGAAAAATCTCTAAAACGGCTAAGCCAAAATATCAAGTGTGATACGTCACTTTAATGGGAATTTTATGGCAAGTTTAGAAATGAAATAAAATACAGGGTGTTCCATAAGAAAAATTGCAACTTTGGGTTATATCTCAGAAACAGAAACTTCTAGAAAATACAAATTCGATATTCGAAACAGAAGCAAAATTTTGATAAATAAGGACGTTATGGATCTCAAAATGCAGACTTTTCAAAAAATCCCTGTAACGTAAAAATGACTTTACATATCAAGATAAGGTTTCGACCTATCAACTTGTCTTGAAAATCGAGCGACGAAGGTTTATCACCCTGTACATCCTAAGAAAAAAAAACAAAAATAAAAGAATGGAGGCAATGACGCAATTCGAACATATAACCCATGATCGCCAGGACAATATCATAACCACTGGGCCATTGCGACTATAAAAAATATTTCGTTTCATTCCTTGGATATTTTATTAATTATTCTTACTAATTCTTCACAACGCAATTTGACTTTTTTCTTGATATGAAATACCCCAACTAATATTTATAGTAACAGTTACTTAAGGGTAAAGGCTTCGCTACTTTCCTATAGTAGTAGTGTGGTCGTGAAAACAACAATTTGGGACTATAGGTTTGGAATGTTCTCTAGTATCGCGTAAAAGTGCACCTTACGTAATAATCACCCCAAAGAACGACTTATTAGTCCTATTCTTTTAAAGTGCCACCATGGGAAAATACCAAGTTCCAGTCCCTCCTTCTCTAATTCGTGAATTTTTAGTAGACCCTACTTTTATTATTTTATTATTTAATTTAATATTTATTATTACTCAATAAATTTACGCCTCATTGAAGTAGCCAACCCTGAACGCCGTCACTAGGAAATGCTTTTAAATTTCACTACAAAAGTTTGTGACATTATAGTTGCAGTGTGGAAGTCGCAACTCCTCGGGGAATCATCATCAGAACATCTGCCTTATTTTATTTTTGTTTTTTGAGCCCTAATAGTAATCTAACTAATCAGCAAACATCGATATCTTAACACATTTTGAGAGGCCCAGCTGGTGGTCGTGAAAACATAACTCAAAAAACCACAACGAAAAAATTTCATCAGCTACAAGAAAACGGCAGAATTGTGAGGGCGCGCTTGTTTTTTGCAAAAAACGTGACGTATATATATTCACATTAAAATTTCCTTCGCACTTGAATTCTGACTCTCTACTTGTAAAACTTGACACTTTTTGATCGGATATATAATAGTGAAGGGGCATGTGTAAGTCCGTGGGATTTTGAATGAAGGAGTTTTGTGACTATATGGGATTGATAGCTCTTTAGCCATACAATCGAGTGTAACCAGATGTTTGTTTAGCATCCGTGTAGAATGGGTTGATATGAGGTCATCTTTTAAGATGGTGGCCAAAAATCATAAAAAATACAACTTTTGCAATATCACAGCACCTAGGCCTCATTAGACTCGTTATTCATCCTCCTATAGGGCTTCCTCCTAGTTCGTCAGCCATCCTACGCTTCGAACGGAGTTGATAACGTCGCCAAAGGGAGCCTCACGTATGTTGGACAGTCACAGAGAATGTGTTTCAGGGTTTCAGATAACATCATTCTATTGAGGTGTTTATTCAGTTGGCAGTGGCCGGTTAGAATGCCCGTGACAAAGCCCAGGTTCTGTCTGGTCATTGATAGGAATTTTTTTGCTGATGCTTCATCAGGGTAACGTAGTAATTCCCTGGCAAGGTTGCAGTTTCTAATTTCATCCCATCTTTTTCGAAAGTCTTTTTGGAAATGTTCTCGTATTTGGTTCGCCACTGTTAATGGTGCTATACTGGCATGAGGGGCAGGTTCAAAGATTGTTTTTTCCGCTGCCTTCCTGGCCAGCGTATCTGCAATGTGGTTTCCTTTGTATTTGCCATGACCTTTGATCCATTTTAGTGTGACCATGTTGTTTTTTTCTGATACTTTGACGAAGGTTT
Organism: Oxystoma pomonae; assembly: GCA_963921995.1. Taxonomy (NCBI): domain Eukaryota; kingdom Metazoa; phylum Arthropoda; class Insecta; order Coleoptera; family Brentidae; genus Oxystoma; species Oxystoma pomonae. Next base: position 40,800,090 of record OY998165.1, read on the forward strand.
CATGGCATTCGAGTACTGAGCCCATTTTAATACGTGATCGTTGTAGAGCTAGTAGTGCTTGTCTGCTATCTGTGTTGATGCAGATATTTTTTCCCGAAATATTTTTCGTGGATATTTCTTTTGCTGCTATGTGGATGCCATTCACTTCTGTTTGAACTACGCTGGCGTGTTTGGCCATACCCCATTTCATCATCATCCGACCTTAAATGACCTTGAAAATCGCAAAAAATAATATTTTTGCAATTTTCTTGGTCAGTCCAACTTCAAATCTACCTCAAACTAGCTATTAGGCATATATGCAGAATTCGATCATTAGAGTTTGATGCAGTTTGAAGCTTCATGATCTTGCAAAATACCCCAGTAAAATTAACATATTGAAAAAATAACTAAATGACGCTATTCATCAACTATTAAAACGAAAAGAACCAAATTTTAAGAAAAATAAGAAGGTAAAGTTCAACAATATTGATCATTGGTTCAGCTATGACGCGCTTCAATATGGCGGCTGATATATCAAAATGGCGACCTATAACCACATTTTATTTTAACCACTTTCGTAAAAAAACAAAAAAGTCAAGGTGGCCATTAATTCTTATCGCTGCTTACTACGAAAAAAAGTTTAGTTGATACATGACCTTGATTGACCTTGAAAATAACATGTACCAGTGAAAAACCAGTTTCATTCAAAATCCCAGGGATAGAAATTATCGACATATGCCCCTTCACTATAATGCATACTAGCCAAAACCAAACTAACAAATTTGACGACATTGTTGGTTTTGTTAATCCCTTTGTCATATATGAATTCTTGTTACCAAAAAGAACATAACAGAAATTATGGACCTAATCCACTCCTTTTTCGACTCTTTCATATAAAAAAGCGCCTCCACGACGTATCAGGAACCTGGTTGCGACGTAGCATTATGGTATTTGGTACCTAACTTTGCAGTCTTGGCAACGTAATAATAACCGAAAATTTAGGGAATTACTACGTCGCGGTATGATATAAAGGCAAGTTGCGGTTACTTTCAAGAAATTCTATGTGGTGTCGGTTACGTCGTGATAACTTTAAATGTTAGTTGGGTTGTATGCCTACGTATGCCACAATGGATTAAAATCCCCCTCCCTTTGATCCCTCCGAACTGATCAGTAGCGGATCTAAATATAGGACGTTTGTTAAACGTTTGAGGAAGGTTTCTTTGGAACATTTTATGGTGGTCCATTTAAAAACATTCCGGATATGTTCTAATTAAAGTGGGAGCGTTTCCAACCAATAAGAACCTCAATGGAACGTTTTGGAATGTTGTATGTTCTTGCCCTGCCAAAAATACCGTGTCGAAACTCGTCAAACATCACGAGTTTTGTCATCCGTTTTTAGGAGTTTTGAAAAGTTTTTAAAAGAACTTTTGAGAAGAGTTGATGGGATTTCTCCAGTATTTTAAAGGCTGCTTCCACTGAAACTGGTTTTTTAAGTTTTGAGCAAAGTTTAACAAAAATTTAAAACAAATTTAATAAGATTTCACAAGATTACATAAGAAAATCCACATATTTTTAGCAGTTTTGAGCAGATTTTAAGAGAAACAAGTTGATAGGGTTTCAATGGTTTTGACAAGTTTACATGTTTTCAGCAGTTTTGAGCAGATTTTAACAAAAATATAAAATAAAGTAATTATCTTAGAAAATCAACAGGTTTTTGGCATTTTTAAGGAGATTTTAAGAGAAACAAGTGGATAAGATTTAAATGGTTTTGACAAGTTTTCCTTCTTTTATAACTTGTCAAATCTAATTAATCATCAAATTAAGTATAAAATAAAGTTAATAAGATTTTAGAAGACCATGATTAAGACCCACCCTCCATCAGATTTCATAACATTACATGAGAAAATCCACATGTTTTTAGTAGTTTTAAACAGATTTTAGGAGAAACAAGTTGACAAGATTTCACTGGTTTTGACAAGTTTTTGTAAAATTGTCTCTTTCTATTCCTTCTTTTATAACTTGTCAGATCTCTTAAAGATTCTATAATATGTTTTGTTTAATTTACTTTTATAGAGGTACTCATAAGATCTTTTCTATTCTCATTAAAAATCTTGCCTGTCAAAAAAGTGATGTGTGTGCCTATTTTCTATACTTGACACAACTCTTCACTTTAGATCTCATAAAAACTTTTAAAATCTTTTAAAAACATCAAAATCTAAATTTCACGAAATCTCCTGTGTCTGATATAAACTTACTTAATTTATGTTTATCTCATCTTGCTTGTCAAATCGGGTTGGTGCTTGTCAGTTTTCTACACTTTAATACTTATATAATCTTGTCAAATCTTTACAATCATTTACCCTATTTCTCATGAAATCTTATATCATCTTGTAAAAACGTTCCTTCTTTTAAACTTGTGAAATCTAGTTAAATATCGTACAAATCTTACTTGCTAAACCTCATAAAATCTATGTCTGACATAAACTTACGAAATCTCGAAAAATATCTTGGTGGTTTTAATGCATTTTTATAAGTACTCATAAAATCTTTTAAATTATCATGTTGCTTGTCAAATCTGTTTGTGCTTGTATGTCTATATTTTACACTTTAATACTTATATAATCTTGTCAAATCTCCTCAACCCTTTACCGTCTTTCTCATGAAATCTTTAAAAATCATTTAGAAACGTCCCTTTTTTTAGACTTGTGAAATCTTTTAAAATCTCAGAAAACTCTTGCTTGCAAACATCTTGTGTAACATAATGAAATCTTGTAAAATATCTAAATATCAAATTTTATTATCTTTAAAATCTTTCAAAGGCTTGTGAGTTTTCAATAGTCAGAAATTATTCTCTCTCTCTCTAAATTTTTTGCTACAGTAACATTTTGTTAATTATGGGTACTTATAAAATATTTTAAATTCTCATCTTGTCAAATCTAGTTGTGCTTGCATGTCTATATTCTACACTTTACTACTTATAGAATCTTGTCAATCTTCACAATCCTACCCTATTTTTAATGAAATCTTGTAAAATCTTATAAAAACGTCTTTTCTTTTAGACTTGCTTGCTAAACCTCATAGAATCTCATGTATCTGGTGTAACATAATGAAATCTTGTAAAACATCTAAAAATGAAATTTTATTGTCTTTAGGATCTTTTGAAATCTTGTGAATTTTCAATAATAAGAAATTATTTGAAAATGATTCTCATGAAACATCATAAGAATTTGTCAGTTTTCATGTTTCTTACATTTTTGCCAGATCAAATCTCTTCCATCCAATAAAATCTCATCAAGGCTTGATCAGTTTTTAAGAGTTTTAAAGTGTTTTTTTTTTTTGGCAGGTTAGGGACATTATAAAGGTCAAAATGCCAAAAAAAAAACGCATTAAGTCTCATAAAAACACTTTTTTATCACTTGTTATAAGGTTTATACATTTTCTGTACGGGGAAATTTTAGGGGTATTAAAGTTTAAGGTTTCATGTGATTTCATATCTATTTTTACCTGATCCTGTAATCTGGCAGTCTTATAAATCTATTTTTTGGTTAGCCAGAATCATAAAATTTTAAAAGTTTCTATGACATTTCGTTTAATTAATGGTTTGCTATGGCTTGGTAAAAACACATACAACTACTTTTAAATATTTTCCAAAACGCGCATTTTTCCCATATACTATTTTTAAAACTGCACCTTGTTCGTTTCGGGAAAATAAGCGTTATTATTAGCACAAAAACCGGTTTGTTTTTACTACGGGAACTATCATGGTTCAATCATACAGTTTGTTAGACAGACTAATTGATTGTATCTTTTTTTTTTCAGAAAATATGGTGTCTCGGGGGACGAAGAAAAGCATGACGCCCTGTGTATCCTCCCCTTAAACGTAGTCAACGAGAAGATCTACATTTTTTTATGGTTTTGGTTTATTATCTTAACCATTTTGACTGCTCTAACCGTCATTTACAGAGTGATAATAATTTTCTCTCCTCGCATGAGAGTATATTTACTCAGAATGAGGTATAGGTTAGTTAGAAGGGAAGTTATTGATATAATTGTCCGCAGAAGTAAGATGGGTGACTGGTTTCTGTTTTACATGTTGGGAGAAAATGTGGATTCTTTAATATTTAGAGACGTTTTGCAAGATTTAGCGCATAAATTGAACAGGCATGATTTCCATCATGCACCTGGTTTTAAAGGAGAAATTCAAGAGGCGTAGTCCTCGTTTAAGGAAGGCACTAAAAATGATGCTTATCAAAGGCGGGTAATGAAGACAATAGTCTAGGGAAAGTGAGACTTGGGTACCATACCATACCATAGTATATTTTATGATGTCATAGGAAAGCTGAGACTCTCCAGATTACGAATCCGCGGGATAACGTCTCGAGAATGTTGAGCATTTTGAGATACTCAGCAAAATATCCAAGATGGCGACCAATGAGTAAATTCGATTTTTCTATTTTTTGGGTAGAGTCAAATTGTTGGGGTTTGATATTGACTTATAGGTTTTCAAATACAAGGAAATCGAATTTTCTACCGAAAACTACCTAAAATGACATTTGACACATTTGAATAAATTGAGAAATTATTTATTTTCTACTTTTTTTACCTGAATTAGTGGCTTTTAATAAAGTTTTATAGGTTCTTTGATGTAAGACACTTATATTCGCCACCAAAAACTGCATTTAATGAAATTTGACAGTTTTTTGACAGCACGTAAAGCAAAAAACTCACCACTCTAAAACCATCTAACATAAAATAATCTTATCTGGTATCGATTTAGAGGTTTTTGAATACAAGTAACCAAAATTTTTCATTTATTTGGTGTCATTTATAAGATTTTTGACAGTTTTCAAGAACATAACGGGTATGATAACAGTAGCAATTCACTAAAAGTCTAAAATTAAGGTCAAACTAACCAGTATCTTTTATATCAATTTAAGAGTTTTTAAGTGAGGTGCAAATTAACGCTGAACATAGGTAGTTTTAATAGAAATGTATATAATAAATTGGTATTCTTGATAAAAAATTATGGGTCAATATATAACTAAAGAAATTTGATCATGCTACCTATCTTTTTTGTTTGGTGGCTGGTTTGGTTTTTTATTTCTATCTAGGTGGCCATAAGTTTTTCAAAAACAAAGCGTTTATGTCAACTAAGCGTTACTTAAATTAATAATAGTAATAGTTAGTATTTTCACAACATTTTAATTTTGGATCACTAAAATAATAATAGCCATTTTTATTTACTTAAAAGCTGTCACAATATATCGAATGGCAATTTATATATATTTTTGATAAATGAATCAAACTTCTTATACTTTAGAGCTTATAAAGTGATACAATATAACGTTACTTTTAGCTATCTATTAAAAATGCTAAGTAATTTTAATTCAAAATTAACAAATTTTTTATTTTAAATGCTGTCAAATGGCATTTAATGCCATTTTTAATGGCAGATACAAGTTTCTTACATCAAAAGAACCTGTAAAAGTTATTAAAAGTCACTAATTCTCGTAAAAGAAATAAAAAATATATAATTTTTCAAAAATATCCATTTTTCTGCACTAAATGGCTGTCAAAAATGTGTCAAATGTCATTTTAGGTAGTTTTTGATGGACGATTCGAATTCCTCGTATTCGAAAACCTATAAATTAATATCATACACAATCAATTTAACTGTACAGGGTGGTCCAAATTCGAGGGGCCTCTATAGCTTTGGGCTTTTGCAGCATAGTTAGCCCAAAACTAATATACATGTTACGGGGTCGATTTTCAAGAGAAGTCAAAAACTAAAAACCGTATTGCGATATGTCAAAGCGTTTCTGAGCTACATTTATTTCTTTAAATGGGATACCCCCAATTTTTCTGGTGGTGAGGAGGTTCACATTATTTTGCTGAAATGGCAAATTGTCGATAAACGGAATAACCTGCTCTTCTAAAATTTGTTGGTGTCTTTCGGCATTTAAATTGCCATAAAAAATATGTGGCCCAATAATTTGTCCTCTGTAGATGCCTACCCATACCTTAAAACTGAATCTTCCCTGATTTGCTTGTTCCACCATAATATGGGGATTTTGCTGTTTCCAGTAATAGCAGTTATATCTGGTGAATATTCCATGACTAGAAATCGTTGCCTTATCCGTCCAAATAACTTTTCTGACAAAATCGGGGTCTTCTTGGCTTTTATTTAGGTACCACCTGCAAAATGCACGTCTTGGAGCAAAATCTTGTTGCCGTAATTGGTGCACCCGTCGGGGTCGATAGGGCCTAAACTTGTGTTTTTTACAATTTACTCCATCCCGCCATCTTGGATATTTTGCTAAATATCTCTAAACGCTCAACATTTACGAGATGTCATTCAGCAGATTCATAATCTGGGGAGTCTCAGCTTTCATGTGACACCATAAAATTTACTATGGTAAAAAAATCCGGGTTCGATTAAAAATCGCCACTTATCTCCTTGATTACAAGACGGGGACAGCATTAAAAGACGAAAAGAAATTACAACAAACTTAACTTTACTGTTTGCCATTATTTGGGGTTATGCAAGGTGATGAGTTAAAAGTGGTTGTTTTTATATTGATTAAAAATCAAGTTTTTAAAATTTCAACACATCCGATCCAACGCGGCCCACATGAGAGAAAACCAAATCTCCCTAAGGCTTGATTTATTTTTACACAACACTGGAAGCTGCTGTGAATGCATCCGCCTCGGCTGAAAGTCTATTTATGGTGAAAAAAAATAGTATGAGTTATTTTAGCAGAATTCTTGTATTTTTTCATTTACATTTGCAACAAGCGACTTTTTGTATTATACTTCTTACTACTACAATAAAAAAGCATTTTCACCAATAGGAAAATCACTTTAAACTATACCGTGGCTAAAATTACGACAGTCCCAAAAAACCTGTTTTTTACATTTTCACAAGAAAACCAACCCCACCCAAAACAACACAACCCCAATAAACCCTACAGAACACAAAAAAAAGCAACCCAATCCTAAAAACGACTGTCGTAACTCTAGATCCGACTGTCGTAACTTTAGCTACTGACTTGAAATTAACGTTGCGTCTTTCTGTTAGAAAATCGTTTGTTGACCCTCCACAACACATGATCGTGACAGATCGTTGGGCCCTTCTATTTTAAAATTCGTTGTCTTTACCAACGCACTCAACAAATATAAAAACCAAACAACAGCTGATTGAATTTGATATTTTCCGTAAAAAATCTGATCAATAAGAAACAAGTTTTATGCTAAATCTGGATTTAAGAATTTTTAAGTCTTGCCGAATGAGGTGTTAACCAAACCGGCGTGTTAAATTTAAATGTGGTTTTAACTCTACGCCTGCGGTGCAAATAACTGTATTTTATGCAAATAACCATTTTATTTTTGGTTTTTGGGAAAATTTTAGACAGTCGATTTTTAATGGCTATATAGAGTGGGTTGAGCGCCTTCCCCCTGCGTATTTTACTGTTATCATTGTTAAAAAAGTGGTTCGTGGGAGATTTGTACAAAAATTTCCTTTTTTGAATATTTTTTACCCGGATTAGGCGACCAAAACAAAATTGTCATGATAACCTGTGAAGATAAAAGCATCAGAGTGGTGTAAAGCAACAAGTGAACAAGCGTTTCTTGACCCAGTTGGCGTATTATAAATCTGTCCTGTGAAATATGGAGCTCACTGTAAATAGAGGTGCCTTACTACAAACGACGCCAAAGTGTTTTTGTTTTGAGATATTAGGGACTTACTGGAGTACGACTACCACTATTAGTACCGACCTCACATTGATAGTGACTGACTTTAAATTGCTTGCGAAATTAGTGTTATTGGAATAGCGCAGTGCTCTGCAATTGGCGTTATTTATAACCTAAAAAAAATTCTTGGCTGTTTTTGGTCACTCTCTTTTTTATTTTATTTTTTTATTTATTGACAACAGAAACGTTTAACAGTTTTTTAAAACCTTAAAAAATTAAACCCGTAGATGTATCTGTCAACAGTGTCAAGATACTGCCCGGTCATAATAGTGCCTGGATAAAGAAAATCTCCAATAATTCCCTATTGGGGTCGATTTCTCAATAGCGGGTTACCAGAGTTAAATTAACGCGGGCTATAAATCTCAAGTTTTTGCTGTTTTACCTAATATTTTTTTAAGGTTAACCGTGAGGTAAGGTAACATACCCTTACCTTAATGCCCTGGCACCCTGGTGTTAATTTTTACCCGTTTTTTTAAGATTTTTACAAGGTTATGTTGCTCGAGTTACCTCGCTATTGAGAAACGGCTCTTAAAGGAGTAACGACATGTGTACCTACTTAAATTAAAGAAAAATTATTGCTGGTTCCTAAAAAGTTGCCTTATTAGCCAATAAAATTAATGCCAAAGTTCACTGCCAGTTTTTTATAAACAATCTTTACATATTGAGCAATGGTATATGACAATAAGTATAAAGCAATCTAGATGCATTTTTTAAAATAATTTCGCTCAATTTAATTTGTTAAACTGAACAGTGCTTTAAAAGAAAAAGCTAAATGTAAAAATATGTAAAAAATTTATGAACTATTTACTAGTCTAGAATTAAGAACTTTCACTTTAACAGACATTCCTAGTCACTATTTATTTATATTTTAATATTTTTGTTTGTTTTGTTATTTTTATATCATTACCGTTTTACCGATCTCTGCCATCTAGCATTTTGTTTCGTAAAAATATTATTATTTTTGCTGTTAGGATTTAAAGTGTGGGTGTATTATTTTGTACCAAAGAGTTCTGTTGGTTAAGGGTCGGGTGAAATCCTGTAATGTTCTAGCAAATTATATAACAAAATTCGTCATTTTTGTTTTTCAACCTATATTTGCGACCTGGTCCTTAACTAACCTCATCTCAATTGTTAATAAATTTGAATTTGGAAAAAAAATATCTGAATTTACTCATTTAACATTTCTAATAGATCCTGTATTTTCTAGCGCATTCATCAATAAATTAAAAATCTGCAGGAGTTTCTTTCGATTTTATTTCGCCGGAAACAAGAAGCAGGGCGAACGGAGAAAATAGAAATACAAACGGTTAAGTGTATCATTTTGTTATAAGGGGGCGCCAGTAACCGTGTTAATCTAAAAAAAATAATACATTAGAAACCAAAGGACTAAAGAGGTACTTTTTATCCCAAGCAGAAAAGTTTGTAGCTTGAGAGAAGCGAGGGCTACAATTTGTCGATGGATAAAAATACAATTTACTTACGTGGTTTATATACAATTTTATGCACTTTAGGTAGGATTAAGTTAAGAAACAATTAAGAAAGAAATAATTAAATACTTAATGGATCACTTTCCCAGCAAACATCGGATTACTAAAAATGTAAAATATTCATTGTACAAAAAAGTACAAATTTGGAATATATCATTTTACTATTTTTGTACATTTGATGCTATACTATGCCATTGCATATAAAGCAATATTTTAGTACTCTAATTAAAGTACTTTATGCCAGTGCAATATTTACGCTTTTTTATATTGTTGCTACACATTGCAGCACAAATTGTACAAATATTGTAACATGCCGTGCCCCAAATTAGTGCTATTTTAGTACTTGCGCTATATTTGCTGGGTTATTTAGAAAAAATAGCAATTTGTCCTCCAGATGCACCAGTTTTTCCTTTCAGCCGTTCCAACATTATTTCGTACGAGACAGAAATTTACTTTAAATCTCTACGGATTTAAAAGACCACTTTAATCGCTAAACATAGGAATATAAAGTGCCCTTTACTTCCCTAAAATGCATAAAATATTTTAAGTTTTGCAGTCTTTAAATGCTAAAAATAGTTATTTAGACTACAAAGGAGCCAAGTGACACTGAGAACAATTTTTAGCAAAGTGATTCTGCCTGGCGCCTATTTAGTCAAATAACCTTGTTAGAATAAAAAAGTTTTTTGCCAAAACCGCAATACAATACGATTGTTTAGTAACGCTAGCAAAAAAAATCAGCTAGACTAGAAAAAAAAGTCTTACCTCATTATTTTCGCAAAAACTTTTTTGTTCTACCTAGACAAAGATTGGTCGCTTAAAAAACTGTTTGAGTGCATTTTTCTTTCCTTGACGTTATCGGAAAAACACTTACATAACTGTGAAATATGATAATGGCCCAAAGATCGCAAAAATGTGTAACAATAATAACTAATATAATAAAAGAAAAACGAAGAAAATAATGTTAAAATTAAGGTTGGCCCTGGGCAAGGCCAAAGCAGTCTGCTCATGCTTAGTAGAGTTTTTGGTTCTGCATTTTTTACAGGCTAACTTGATTAGGAAAGCGCTTATCGTTGCGGCTTTTTTTCGGAAAATGCAAGGGCCTTCATATGATCTTTTGGGAGTTTTTTTTTAAATGGCTACTGTCCAAAATCTGATGCAAAAGTTGAAATCAAGCAAAAATAAAGATGTCGCAGGTCTTGTTAAGGTTCTAACTTTACTAATTTCACAAAAGCACCAAATAACTTTTTTTTTTTTTGCTGGAGAAGCAGTTTTCTGAGGTCATGTCGTTCTCTTTGTAATCGTCCGAAACACCTATATTTTCTGGCTGTAGGAAAATAATAGACAATTTACTCTCCTGCAAGTATTTAAAATAAAGTTCAGCCAATAAGAAATTCATGACATCGGATAATTTCGGATATCATCGCTTACGCGGTTTTGAGGAAATTTCGGAACATTGGCGGCGACACCCTTCGAGATGTGGGACATCAAGTATCGATGTTAACATCGACATCTATCATCGATGTCAAAACATTGATGTTTTTTCGCAATCGGACATCAACGTTTATTATTTGAAAAATGTGTAATCGTCTTTTTTAGTATGTATGTATTCTTCAATTTCGGGAAGGAAGTCCCATTTTTTTGTTACATTTCTGTCAGTTTTGGCACTAATGGCATTAGTTGTGGGCGAGTTTGCGAGATGACCCGTCCGATTTAGTTAATATTGCCTACAGTAAGGACACTAATCCTAGAGCAAGCTCTAAAGGAAGCGAAGCCTGACATTTATTTTGAAACTTGCGTTGTCATTTTTGATTTGTTTGTCTCGCTTTTGTCATCCGCGGCTCGTTATTATAGTAAATAGCTTTTTTATCACACGATTTCATTTTATTATTTATTCCTGTTGTGTGCCAGGCTGCAAAAAATAGTCCTGCGACGGAGTTTAGCTCTTTCAAGTACCTATTAAAGGTAAGTTATAATGAGTGAAGAAGTATTTTTATTATGCCCTGTTTTCTCCATGCAACTTTTCCATGCATTAATAATAACAGGTTAAAAGAAGAAACAAGCAGCCTGTGTCTTCTTTTAACCTATCAGAAAATTTGATGCATGGAAAAGTTGCTTATAGTGAGAACAGGCCTTTAGGAAAATCAAACAGCAATAGAAGGAGAGCTTGGCTGGAAGCCTTCGGGCAAGACTTTAAGCAGCACGAAAATTTAAGGATTTGTGGGGCAAGTTTTATAACAGTATCTATTTTTGCCCCGACGATAGTGCTTAATAAAGTGGAAGTATAAATTCGATTCCTTCTGTATTTGCGTGCCTGGTGTGTGAACTTGTGTGTCCCATTTTATATCCGAAATTAGTAAAAAAATTATTACGGTGTTGCAAAAGTTGATCTTTAGTTCAGCTATTCTTGGTAAAAAAAATCATTTTTTAAAGATATAGCTATATAGTTATTTAGTTTATGGTAAGAATTTAAGTACTTCTTTTGGGGCAAGTATTCGCCTATGTTACCGTAAAACCCCGATTTCAGTTACAACCTGGTTTTTCTAGGAAAAACTAGTTTAGATTAGGTCAGTTGGTTAGGTCATATTAAAATCTAAACTAAACTTATGTAATTTAGTCTAATCTAATCTAATATGGAGTTTACAGTTATAAGTAGTTTTTACTAGGAAATTCCGGGTTTTAACGGTAACATATAGGTACTGTGATAAGAATGCGTTGTATTGGTAAAATATTTTAAGCATTATAAATCTAATGTAGTTTTAAGTTTATTTGAATAATTTAGATAACTTTGTTGTTATGTAGATAACTTTAATCAGTTTTCTGTAATTATTACCGAATTATTATTTTTTTTCTGTATAAGTATAGATATAATAGTCAAAAGAAAGAAAAAAATAATTATTTCTTACTTGAAACACAGTAACACAAAATGTGTTATTAGTACACCATCATCATACCAACGTACAGTATGGTAGTTCATCAAAAATTTAGTTGCTATATGGGTCCTAAGACACCTACATCTACAAAAAAAAAGGATTATCTGTCGTTCTGCACACATGATAGAGAAGGCATTATGTATTAAAATTTTAACCAAAATTTGTTACCAAAGCGTTTTTTTGGCCACCCACCAAGTAAATGTTGGATAGAATGATGGGGGTTTAGGAAGAGAAAACTGTGAAATAGTTGAAAAAATTTTAACTTTGAAATAAACATTTTTCTGCAATTGGGTTCAAGTTACTAAGAGCTTTTAGTTTTTGAAATATTTAAAAGAGGTGTTAAAATATATTTTTTAAAACATAATTTTTGAGGCAAAGGAGCAGATATCAATATACGTTTCCAGATTTTAGTTCCTGTGAATAGAATAGAATAGAGGGTTTACGCAACGTTTCGTATTGGTAATTTATTCATAACCTTAGTAATTCTGAATGCCTGTTGTTTTACTTCTTTATCAAAATACAGAGAACCCGGACTAAGAGTAAAATCTGTTAGATTTATAATTTTTGCGTATATTTTTTACTTTAGTTACTCGCGACTGTATGATAATAATGGCCGTGCTTTCGAGAAATACTTTCTTATCGTATTTGTCATTAATTAAAATATTTAAAATAAGAACGAGCCCATGACAAAAGCAAGGCAAACAAATCAAAAATGACAACTCCTTTCCTTTAGACAACACCATTCTCAACTAAAAAGCCTGTTAACTCCTACCGCCTCAGTACCCTTTAGCCTATTGTGGCGGCCATTTTTATAACCAAATTGACATGTAAAACATGGATTTTCTGTCAGTTTGGTGTCAATATGGCACCGATCATAGGCCAAAGGAGACTAAAACGAAAATGAGTTAACTGGCTTTTTAGTTGAGAATGGTGTTGCTTTAGAGCTTCCTCTAGAATTAGTGTCCTTAGCCTACAGGACTCAAAAAAGTAACAGGAAACAAAGAGAAACAACAACAAAATTAAATGTGAAAAAATATTCTTAACATTTTTTGGTAAAAATAAATAGTTCATGAAGTTGAAAATTAAGCAAACACAAAAAATAAACGTGTTTTAAGTCAAACAGAAAGTTTGGGTAAGTTTACAAAAAAGAGTTTTGACAATTTCATTCTATGGCCTGTCAAAATGGCTGCGATTAGTGTGTCCCCCGAAATTTGGACGCGCAGTGTTCCCATTGAAATGTGAACCGTTGATGGGTCGATTTTCTCGCATCTTCGGACATTATATATTATCTTATAATTATACGGGTAGAAGCATAAAGTAAGTAGACACTTTAAGTAAATATTTTAACACATCGGTATCGGTATACCTAACGCGTTCAAAATAAAGCAAAAATATACTACATTTTCAAATAGTAATATATATATATATATATATAATATAACTATGAGATACTATAACGGCCCTACCCTTGCTTTTCCCGAGAAAAATGCGTACCGATAATAACTCTCCCAATCAAGTTGGCCTGGAAAAACCCGATAAACGCAGAGTCTAAACGGGCAGGCGCGTCGATTGCGTCAGCAATGAAAGTGTCATTAAATTATCGTAAGGTCACTACGACGGCGGGCATGGATTTGTAAGTGCATGCGCAGTAGATTTTTGGTTTATGGCCTGGTGACCCAAACAGTTTCAAAGCCAACCGCGATCTTGAATTTTCTCCTTTGTTTTTCAAAGTTATTTTCGTTACACATTTTGGAACATTTGGGCCATTATAGTATCTCATAGTTATATGATTTATGGGATATTTCAAACGGTGCCCGCTTTTTTGACGGGTACGATGACAGAAATGCTGATTGAAATCGTTTGGTACGTTCGTGAGTCCGTAACGTTACGTATGTACATCCCTCCGTACGCAACGAGTGGAATCAGGTGTTTTGTCATCGCACCCGTCAAAAAAGCGGCCATCGTTCGAAACATGGCATGAACAAGTCAAAAATGTAGTGTAGTTTTGCTTTGTTTCAAATGCATTAAGTATACCGATACCGATGCGTTGAAATATTTACTTTAAGTGTCTATCAGCTAAAGTAAAATACTTATTTATTTAGCAGGTGATAACCCTAACAATACATGACGTTCCGGGAACGTCCTTTTTAGGTCCTCATAGGTCGCGAACGTCCCAGACGTAAACAATACGTCCCTGGAACGTCCCAAATAGAAGGTATAAAAACGTTTAGGGGACGTCCCAACAATACGTCCCTGGAACGTTCCAAGAAAAAGGTCTAAAAACAGTTCCAATGGAACGTTCAGGGGACGTCCTTAACAGAGACACACATACTGCAGTTTTAATTAACTACTCATTTAGCAACTAGATGGCGTACTTTCGTAAAATATCCTCTATCTTTTCGACATTCGTTTTATATAATAAGAGATACTTGTATTTTACTGTATAAGGACTCCAAAATTATAAGTTTATATAAAGAACGGCCAATGGTTGTCCAAGTAAAGGTTCGAGGAAGGAACGACCCGAGGCGTTACAGTTGACAACATTAATCATTCCGAGTACATTCCTGGTACGTTTTTAGACGTCTTTGGATGTTTGTAAAAGGAACATTCAAAAGAACGGCCAAAGGTCGAAGGTTGTCCAAGTAAACATTCCAGGAACGTCCCCGAGACGTTACAATTGGTAATATTGATCGTTACGGGAACGCTCCCGGAACGATTGGCAACGTCTGTAGACGTTCCTAAAACATATTCCCAGAATATGCCGTGGACATTCAAATAAGAACGACCAAGGATCGTCCAAGTAAACGTTCCACGAACGTCCAATGGAACGTTCTTGAGACGTTACAATTGACGACATTGTTCGTTCTGAGAACGTTCCCTGAACGTTTCACAACGTCTACGGACGTTCCTGGAACGTACTATTGGTTGCGCCGGAACGTTCCAGGGACGTTTTTAAAATGTACTTGTTATTAGGGAATGATAGAAAAAGCAAAGAAAAAATGTACCCAGTTTATATAAAAATTGGAAAATATTTTAGGGAAGTTTTTGCAAAGGGAGAGGGAGATAATTGCATCCCTGTGCTTACCCCTCACTCTCTCTGTTTTCGCCACAGCGGAAAATTACACATAAACGTTAACTACAAAAAAAAGGAGGAATAAGGACGGAAGGGTGTCTATTTAGACACTGATCTTAATATGCGGCGGCCTCAAATTATTGCCTGGCACTCTCTGACAGTGGAGTAGCCAGAAATCGACTCTGCGGGGTTTCTTCATTTAATAAAAATCAAGTACTTACCTATGCCAAACTTTTAAAAATTAAATAGGTGAACTGAAGTGAGGCGAGAGGCAGTTTAATAGGTGTTGAGTTAGTATATACGAAACAAAAATATTTATTTTTAAGAGCAAGCCTCATCTAGTCTCATTTGCAAATTTTTTTCAAAAAGAAATGAATGAAAATTTTAAAAAAATACATTAAAATGCTATTTTTTACGCGTTTCAAATGTTTCAAACAAAATATTCTTTAAAAATATATTCTGTAAAATATTTTTTAGAAAGTAGATTGGGATTGGGTTAGATGCGGTGGTTGCGGTGATATATATAGATTTGTTGCCAAATCATAAATAAGCCGTAGATGTAGTATTACACTTCACAAAATTCCTTAGAATTAAACTAAAATTGTAACCATTAAAGAATCATAGCACCGCAGGCAAAATTTTTAAAATTTAAGGTATCACACCAAACACACGTCACAAACCGGAGTAAAGGGTCAAAGACGTGGGGGAGCTGTAGCTCTCCCTGGGGCCCTTGATCATAATTAATTTATTGTAGATTGGGTTGGACCTCCTGGGGGAAGTTTTAATCCCAAAAACCCCCTCTTCTCTGGCTACGCCACTGTCTCTGAATAATTTCTTAATTCGGTTCTTATTTTGCAATAAAAAAAATCTCTCAAACCTGACGAACAACTATAGTGACGCAACTATACGATCAGATACCACTAAAATGATATTTATGAAACAACCCATGCCATACCAGATATCGAACTGGTACCCAAATATGGTACGAGTGATACCTTGAAACACCCAAGTACTACCCACGATTAAGAGAAAAAATTGCGAAAAGGCGTAATTTACAAATAAGTAAGTAAAGTAAATATTCTTGTTTTTCACCGTTCGTCTTTTTGTACTGAAAAAATTCTTTAATCCATAAGTTTAGCCAAGAAAAATTTATTTTCATTTTTTATATGTACCTATACTAGGTATTAAACAGGGTGAATATTTTAAAAATCTGAAGGGGTATATATATACAAGTTCTTATGGATTTCTTTTTAAATTAAATTCCGTTTTTATTTAACTATAGACATTAGACGCAAGTGAAGCCCAACTCAACCAAACACAAGAAGAACTAATCCACTGAAACAAAAAACATAAAACAAAAACAATCATTAACAAACTGTGAACCAAAGAAAAGATACGGAAACCCAAACCTAGAAGCCCTCTATATATTTGACAGTTATTGTTTTACCAGAGTTGGACAACTCATATTGCCCTCTCTTTCTAGTTTTTTTCATATTTGCATGTAAAAGCAATTTTATGAAGTGGACTGATGTTTTGTTGTCTCTTTTTGTAATTTCCCCAGACAGTTTTTGAAAGATTGATTTTTTTTTGGTTAGAAAAATATTTCAAGTTTTGACAAAAACCAAAAAAGCAAACAGTGGGCGCGGAGATATTAAAAATGTAAATAATAGGTAAAATATAAAGACTCCCATTGATCTATATTTTTGTTACTCTTTTTCTTATAATAAAACACGGAAACATAATGTATTATTTATTACATGCTAAATGCGTATGTTTGTACCTACTGTTTATATCTCACTTACCTCGCAAATTCGGCTATTTTTATTAACTTTCCAGCTGGTTTCTTTCTCCGTTGGACAACGGAACAATACAAATTCGTCGAAGCACGTGTTTTTACAGTTTTGATACAGCAAAATTCCATTTTTAAACCGGACGTTTCTTAATCATAGAGAAAGTAATAGCTACGCGAGAGTGACCGATACTGTGTTATACTTTGGGAACATTGTTTATCGGCGACACGAGCGCAGCTAGTGGCTACAGGAAGGAACTACTTGTACAGCCAGAAGCATAATTCTTTTGGTTAATTTTTTACAGACACTTACTTATTTAATAATAAAAAGAAATGAAAAAACTTAACAGGCGCAGTTTTTCCATACGTTTTAGTGTTAAAAAAGCAATGCATTCGGTTTTAGCTCTATACAAACCAGCTTTGTCCTGTTTCATGCAGCTAAAAAACTCTCTTTAGTTTGCAAAAAGTTTAGTCGACCCTTTAATAGTCTACAATAGGAGGAGGGGGTTATAACTATGTTGAGGAATATTATCAAATATTAAAGGTACCAACATTTTATTATGTTATTTTCTTTTATTAATTGGGAAAAAATTCCAGTATAAAAGTCTTACAGATTTTTTTTGTTGTATTTTAACCTATTATCTTTTTGCTTAACTTTGTATAAATCATCACAATATTTTCTTCAGGGACTTGGTTCGCAAAAATCTGAACCCCAATTTTCGGCACTCTTCAATAGTATATATATATAGCTAATCCCATAATAAACTTGCGCGATTTCCAAACAAAACTAATTAAAATAACTCACTCTTGGAAATCTAAAAAAACCGCTTGCCAGGATTGACAGACTTTGACAAGCAGTGACAAAAACCGGCTGGTACTAAATTAAAATTGTGTGAAATATATTTCGACATTGAAAAATGTTCTCTCTTTCTTTCATGATCATATAGAAAGAGATGGACGGGGCAAGGTAGGTGTTGACTTAATACAAGCATTACTTTCACTCTCAGCCGCAATACGCTATGCGCTACAGGAACGTGGTTCTATATTTCTGCTAGTCTCCGTAAGTTAGTAGGTTGTCTCTGTTTTTAATGAAAAATGTGACAGTGGCAATTATTGTCAGGGGTTACCAACTATAATTGACAACACACAATTTGTTTTACACATTTCTTTAGCAAATTCTGTCAAATCCAGTTGGTCACCTCTGGCAAAACAATAACTGTCAAAAATCGTATACAGGGCCTCTACCCTAACCCAACCAACTAAAATAATTGAACATCGAAATTTTGACCTTTTATAGGTCGCTAAGCTAAATATATCACTGGGTTGTTAGTACGAAAAATATCCGGGGAGACTAAAATTTTTATATTTTGTTGGAGGGGGTCCAAAAGTAAGATCCCCAAGTTTGTGTTTCCTCCCTTGGTTTCCCCCACTCCTCGGGAACCATCCGCCATTTTGAAAAAAGATTGTAATTGATTTTGCTCCATTTCTATTGGTCGGAGGCGACAAAGTCTGAGAACAAAAATATTTGGCATAAAATTTTCAACATTTTTGTACCAGTGTTCAACTTTCTGTAGTTAGTTTTCAAAAAGTTAGATAGCGCCGAAGTTACAAAAAAATCAATTTGAACGTTTCTCGACCAACAACAAAAAGTGATTTTTTTAAAAAACTTTAAACGAAAAAGTTTTAGATCTCGGAAATGTTCTATAAAATATTCTTTATAATTAATCAAACATTCTCTGAGCTACAGGGACCGAAACTCGGTAAAATTCTTTGTTGTGGATTATATCCCACATAACATTGGAGGAATATTCATGTTGTAGGAATATTCCCTTAAATTGGTTTTTGGAATATTCTATTGCGAATATGACAGGAACGTTCCAGACCTATTTTTTGTTGAATATTCTTTAAGAGTTTGTGATAGTTATATTTCTTTGGTAATAAGATAATAATATTCCCATGATAACGTGACAATTAAGTTATTTTTATGAATATTCCCAAAAAGAATATTTTTGTCAGGATTTTGGCATGTTTGCTGAAAATATTACTATCTTGTGAAAAGAACGCGGTTTACATGATTTATAATTATAAATTAGCAAAAAACAAAAAGCAAAAAATTATTTAGGTAATCTTTTGATAACTAATTTGTAATTGCACTTTAGTGGAAGACTAATGCATATCTGGTGGATATTCATGTGGTTATATATCCACTGCATATTTCAGAATATCCATCTCGTGGCCATCTGGACATGTTTTGAATAACAAAATCATATCCATGCAATATTCAATAGGGATAAATATTTGCATGTGTTAGTAATACTCCCAATGGTAAAATGTAACATTATTATCACATTCTTTGTTCTCTAAGTATATGACTATTACATTACAGGAATATTTAATTGTTATGTGGGATATTGTTATTTATGGTAAGAGCAATAACACAAGTAAGATATCAAATTAAAGCTTGTGATGTGCGCTACACAAATGACTCAGTCTGTCGGTATAAAAATTTTCGAAAGTATCTGACAGACTGACATTTAGTCGTTAAACTGAGTTTTTGTAACTTCAACGCCCTCTATCTTTTTGAAAACTAATTACAGATTGTAAACCTATAACAAAAAATATTGCAAATTTTATGCAAAGGTTTTTCTTTCTACACTATTTGCCTCCGACCAATAGAATTGGAGAAAATTGGTTCCCAAGTTTTTTCAAAATGGCGGATAGTTCCCGAGGAGGGGGGGAAACACAAACTTGCTAATTTTTCTTTCAGACCCTCCAAAAAACACGGAAAAAACTCAGCCTGTCAGGTTTCGACTTCAAATGACAATTCTACTGTACTACCATCAATTATGTAAAACCCCTCTTCTATTGCAATATTTTATAACAAAAAATTTTTGGGACGCCTATGTTCAGGCTATCATATCCAGTACGTATTATAAGTTTAGTGGAATTATACTTTCGGAAATGCACGTGTGTACTAAGTAGTCGTTGACAGAACTCAATAGTTAGTATATAGTGGGTCCCAAAAGTCCCAAGGTGAGTTTACTTATGTTAGAACAGAAAGTTTGAAAAGTTTCCATTGTATAGTTTTCAAAATATTCTAATAGGTTACTCAACTTGAAACATCCGGTATATAAATTTTTCGTAAAACACTTACCTACATTGAATCATTTTCGGTAAAAAATCGGTTTTAGAAAATGAGTACCTTTTCAGACCAGGGTGTCACCAAAATAATATATGACACCAACTTATCTTTTTTTGAAATTGGGCACCCTTTATAAAATTTTACTTTCTGAATCCTTAAAAAGTAAGCTTTTCAAAAATATCAAACACAAGTTTAAATTTGTGTGAAAGAGATAGGAAAATAAGTATCAGAGGTATTAATCATATGACTATGAAATACTGTAATGGTCCAAGTGCCGCAAAATGTGTAAAGGTGGGTTTATACAGAAAAAAATAAAACTAGGAAAATAAAATTAAAATTAAAGGAGCACTTTTAACTTTTTAACTTAATTTTATCTGAAAACGGATGTGGGCATGTCAGGAAACATTGATTTTTTACGTATAACCTTACTTTCCAATTTTTTTTAGATTTTTGTTTTTATTTGCATTTTCTTTACTAACTAAATATACTTTACTAAATATATCTAAAAAGTCGAATTGGATCTAAAAAATCGGTAAAAAAACATGCGTAAAAGTATTTTTTACGCAAGCCGTGCGCGAGAAATTATTTTTTGCACGTTGTGCAAATTCGTGGTCGCGTTAGCGGAGTTCGGGCAGCAAGTAAGTGCGGAAAAGTCACTTTAGGCGCGAGTTAGGTACAATATTTTTTCTACTCGTTTAACTTAAGTATTCATTAAACCCAATAAAATGAAATTACCGCCAAATGACACATTTCAATACAGATACGCGAAAGTCGCTGCTAATTAATTCAAAACTATTCTTATTTAAATTTTATTTCCTGTATAAACCATCAACAAGTTCTTATTTTTATTTTTATTTTTAAATTAATTTTATTTTCAATTTTTTTTTGAAGGTTTATGGGTTCAGGGATCTTATTAATGAATAGTCCTTTTTTTTAATTGCCAACTTTTGGCAAAATTTATTTGCTTCCTCAGAGATCTAAAATTCAATGTACAATAAAAATATTGTGGATTTAAACGAATTTTTGTTAAAAAAAAATGTTATTATACAACCAGCAAAAGTTTAAAAAGTAAATCGTTAAATTTTTTATTTTTTAGTATAAGATTCAGAAGACAAAAAATATACATACAACAATAACAACTGTCAAATGTAAAAAATATGAGAAAGAAAACAAACACAAAAAGTAAAAAACAGACTTACATTCAAGACGGCCATCCCATATGTCGATTCTATTGCCAATAGACGTTAAAAAGGCATTATTTTTACGCAAGTACCGTACAATTTTGATTGAAAACTTTGAAAAACACATAAACAAACACATTAAAATATTATTACTACGGCGAGTATTTCGTTCGCATTTAATTTTTACACTGATATGCAGCAGATGCTTGTTTTGTTTTGTTTTCCCTTTTTATGTTATTATTTTAGTTTACTAATTATATCAAAATATGAGGTATTTAAGTTTTTTATATCAGTCCTTTTATTTATAGAGTTAGGGGTCTTTTTAATGTGTAACATCTTCGAGAAAATCCTCTTTTTATAATTCTGTTGAGTGTCTAGGATTCTTGTTTCCTGGAAGTTAAATATGTGTCCTTTTCCTTGAAAATGTCAAAAACCGCCGTTTTGTTTTCTTTTTGAGCTTGTGTTTTTTTGCAGTCTCTTACATGCTCTTGTAACCTTGTTTATAAGTATCTCTGCGTTTGTCTATGTACACCCCATTGCAATCGGTGCATTTTATTTCATAAATTGCGTTTCATTTTTGTTCTTTTGGTGAAGGGTCCTAAAGTTTGCTGTAGATTTTTTTACCTACGGTATTTTTTGATTTAAACGCTATTTTTGTGATGTTTTTGAGGGTACTTCTTATGTTCTCTGAAAGGTGTGGTATGTAAGGAATTTTGGACTATGTTTGTGGAGGGTGTGAGGATGGCCTTTGTGTTTGAGGGGTGTTTGATGTGTGCGTTTTTGAAAGTGTGTTTGCATGTATTGTGGTTGAGTGATTTTGTTGGGTGAGTTCAGTGTGTGGTCGTAAAATGTGTCCTGTTTGTGTACTATTAGACTGTTGATTTGTCTGCAGTTGTGAGGATCCTGGTAAGAGGAGTGTGGATAAGATTTTGGCTTGGGATAGTTATTTTTAGTTAAGTAGGTTTTTATGAGATTTACATTTAGGTTAGAACGATATCCTTAACATATCGCTTAAGGAGGGGTACGTTAAAGGGTAGTTTTGACAGACATTTGTCCTGGAGTTGTGACATAACCAGATCCGAGCATATAGGCGACATGCAGTTTTCCCTGCTTAAGCCAAATGTTTGTGCATATATTTCACCTTGAAATGAAAAATAGTTGTTTGTGATATACAAATAAAAAGCTTTAAAATTTTTTCCAAGGTTAAGTTAGTTTAGTCTTTTATTTTATTCCTAGTCTATTGGTATATTTGTAAAAAGTGATACTACGTCGAGGGAAAATAATATATAATTTAGTGGTAGTATGGTTTGGTTGAGGAGAGGTGCTCAAAGAAATTTCTGATGTATTTTTAATTTTTTTCGAAAATGAAATTTAAAAGGTGTGATATATGTTTGCTAATATTAGATAATGGTGGTGGGGGGACCGAAGCGTTGGTTTTTAGTTTTTAAATTAAATTTTTTTTAATTTTTTTGCAGTTGCTCTAAAAATTAGATTGTTTTTAGTTTTGGATTGCGATGGTGGGGCCTTTTGCTCAATATTCCTTTTGTCTTTTTTTCCCAGTCTTGTTTGTTTTGTACCACTGCTTTGTTGCCTTTGTCTGTCCCACTTATGATGACATCATTGTTTTTTAAAAAATTTGTGGTTTCTTTAACCGCCATAGAAAGTTCTGTCCTATTTTTAGTTTTGTTTAAAAAAGTTACTGATTGGTTTTGACTTTTATTCGTATTTAGATAGTTTGATAAAATGTTAATAAAATCGTTTCTTAATTACGATTACGTATTCTGTATCGATAATCAATTGTTGCAAGGGTACGTCTTTTTTTAAATATTTCACCCAGGCTTAGAATTAATTTGACGTTTGGAGGAATATCGACGCTGCTGAGATTTACACACCATTTTTGTTCGAAATTTTAAACTGATAGGGTTCGCAGTGATTGTTTTTGAGTGGTTTTTATGTTATTTAGTTTTTTAACTTGTTTTTTTTTGTTGTTAAAAATTATTTTTATAAAAAATATTTTGTGATTCGCAAAACTAACTAAAAGTTTGCATAGGAACTATATAAAAATTCTATAAACCCACACGTTCAAAAAATATTAAAAATAGGATCGTTAAACCATTCTACAAAAATTTATTTTTAATTTAGTTTTATGTTTACCTGTATAAACTCATCTTAACAATATTAACTCTAAAACACAAAGAAAACAATTGAAATATCAGCGTTTTCCCTGAGGTCAGTCAAAGGAGGGTTTTTGGCTCAGCATTTTTTTCAAAATTAATTTGACTGGGAGAGTTCAAGGTTATCGCTACGGGTGTTAATATAATGGAAAGTTAATTTCAATTTTCGTATTTCTTCTATACAAATTTAAAACTAAATATCTTGGAAATGATAAAAGATATACCCATATTATTTGGAAATGACATAATGTCGCAATAAAAAAAAGTTTTTCTCGTATCTTATTTTTGGGACACCCTATATAAAAGAATATATATTTTTTTAATACCGCTTTTTTACATGAAATATTTGTTTCTTAAAGCTTCATTAGTATACTATGGGGTGTTACCTAAATTGGTTCCAAGATGTATGTTACTAATAGGCGTTTTCCTAACAAGTGCGCAAAGTGATACTTTCCTGCACAAAACGTAGGTTAGACGACGTGCAGCGGAGATCTTTAAGTGCGATAAATGCACTGTGCGCGCGTGTTAGGAACAATATTTTTCTACGCGTGTCAGAAATTTTAAAGAATAACGTAGATATTAAGAAAATGTCCAAATTTGACATAAACACGGCGTAACGTGTAGGGCAACAAGCAGAATTTTATGGCTGCCTTATTTTATATTCAAAAGGTCTTTGAAATAGTTTTTCAAAAGACAAAATTTAGCTTAAATTGTAATAAAATCAATGTGAAAACCTTTATTTTTAAACATAAGTCTAGAATATATAAAAATATGCCAAGATTGTTTAGAAAACCATGCAGAAAGAGTTTTCTTAGTGCGCAAAGAAGTAACTTTGTACACGCGAGTAGCAAAAAAATAATATATTTATGTATGAGTAATGTTTTTGAAACATTAGTTAGTTGAAAAGGGAGAATGTGCACTGCACGCAACTGAGTTTTAAAAAACGCTTTATAATAAAAGGATTGTTTGAATATGTTGTCGAATAAAACGCATTTTAAGCACCAAAGCCGATTTTTATTTTACATCCACAGTTAATCCGCCAGCCTTGACTACCACATGCATTTAAAAACCCTTGGCGATATGCTAAAAAAAGCAAACATTTTACACAACTTTTAGGGAAAATTATTTGTGGGAATTTTCTCTCCCGAATGGTTATTATAAAAAAGGAAAATCCAAAAATCAAAGGTCAACATATTATACAAATGCTTTGCACTATCAAAGGGTTCTCTATGAATGAACAATATTCTCTTTGTCAAAATATTACCCACACCTAATATAACGTGGAACAACCACTGGCGAAATAAATTTGAAAAACGAGAAATATATTAACATACGATAATAATAATATGCATAAAATATTCATCATTTAAAATAAATTAATTTTGTTCTGCCAAGAATCACTCTCGATTAAATCGAGGTGTAATTCTTCACTGACGGCAAAAAAAATCCTTAAATTCTCTCTGTTTGTGCTCTCAGTCAGACTTGTTCACTATTGAATTGTTCTCTTTTTTCTTTATACCTTTTGGCTTAATTGCTAAGTGCTCTGCAGCAACATTTGGTTCCAAATGAGCTGCTTTCATTTCTTTGTCGGTAGCAAAATAATAGTTTAATTCTTTTCCTTTTGCTGCTTTATTAAATGTCATTTCGTTCTCTTTTTATCTTTCAGTAAATGTATTTCCATTCTTTATTTCTCAAATGATCTTATGCTAATTATTCACGTCAAACGATTACACATAATTTTCTAAAGGAGACAAATCAAGCGGCCTTGCTCTCCAAGGCAAGCCGTCAATTGTTGCATTTTTGTACCTTCTATTTTTTTCCTGTTAATTATTTACCCTCTGCTTTTAAAAGTATGTTTTGAAATATGCTCATATATATGTTAGTTCTCTGATGAACGTAAAATAGGATTAGACTAATTAGACTAAGACTTTCGCAGTGGGATTTACTAATTTTTAGAACCAATTTTCAAAAAAAAAACCTTACCCAAACAGAAAAGACACAAAGTTATTGATTATTTTGTATTGTTATTACAAAATAATATTGAAAAACTTCTTTTTTAAAAAAAATATACCATATTTTAGGAGAAAATGCCCTAAGGGTAATTTTTTTCTACAGGTTTCAGAATGAAAAATGGTGAATACGCCAAAAATTTGTCACATAATAGCTTCATTATCTGTGTTTGAGGTTATAAAGTTAGTGATATTTTAGTCCACCTCTGGGGGGTGGTTTAAACTTATTGCCTCCAGAAAGGATTGTTTTGTGGCAATTGGTAATAAGTTAGTTTAAAATTTCACTAAGTAGCCGTTTTTGTAAGAATTAATTTACCTTATTTAATATCTCAAGTTGTTCATTAATCAATAAAAAAAAACACCATATTTTGAACCAGTTTTCAGCACAAAAAATATGTTTATGAGGGCACTACGAGGCAAAACAAACAGAGCTCACTGATTATGCACGAAAACTGTTTCCAATGAAAAAAGTCCAAAACAACTGTACCTATTCATTTATTTACAAACTGAAATTAAAACACTTAAGTTTATCTAAAAGCTTGATCATCAAATAAGACTTTACACTGAAAGATCACACTCAAAAGTCTCAAAACTGCAGTTTTAATCGGTACTTCGCTAATGGCTATTTTCTCATATTTAGAGAGAAACGAGGCATAATCAGAACTTTGTATAACAGAGCCGTTCAAATTTGTAACAATTCTCATGACTTGGAAATCGAAATAAGAAATATTAAGAAGGATCTGTAGCTGAATGGTTATAGCCTTACAGAAGCGGCGGAGCCAACTTCTTAAACTTCAAGTTTGAGTAATTTCTCACAGTATATATGTATGTAGCCTTAGGAGTTGATTGTTGTTTGCACCTGAAGACGATCAGAGATTGTACTGATCGAAATGTCGTGTATAAATAAAATATAGACAATGGAAGTCCAAAACACAGAGTTAATTTTAGCCAGATTGTTGCGTCGTGAAAACTGATCAGCTTTTACCATATTTTCAGGAGAAATATTTTAATTTTTAGCCCTCAAGAAAAAGCAAGATTTTAAGGTATCCTATGAGAGATATCTCACAAATCACATCAAATCTGATAAAATAAAATTGGCAGGGTAAGGCTGTTTTGAGAATGTTTTTTGTTTAAATAAAAATTATAATTATTTAGTCCATTCTCAAAAACGACATTTTCACAAGAAAAGTTACTAGAATAAGTTGCACCTCTTTGATGCACCGTTCTGGTTTGATATTGATTGATAAAGATTTAAACCGTAGATATCTTTAAAATTTGGTGAGTGTGCCACTGGTTTTAAAAATAGAATTACATGGATTAGCTTAAAACTGGAACACAAAATATCTCTTTTCCAAAATTTTTTTGAGTTTTTATACCATTCTAGCCAGCCAAAAAAATTCTATATACCATATACCTACTTAGCCAGAGTACTTATGTATATATAAAAATGGCAGACGTATGTAATGGTTCGTTGAGGAATTTTTGTGCTGGAAAAACTATGTGAATTAATGGGGTGTCTGTGAACAAAGACTGCCGGAGAGATAGATGTTGTTTTAGCCTAGTAGTCTAAATTAGTATTTTTCTACCAAAGATTCGATCAGGCAGCACAAACAGAAAACACTTTTTAGAGGGCCTCTGTACATTTGACAGTTATTGTTTTACCAGAGGTGGGCAACTCATATTGCCTTCTCTTTCTAGTTTTTTCATATTGGCCTGTAAAAGCGATTTTATGAAATGGACTGATGTTTTGTTGTCTCTTTTTATAATTTCCCCAGACAGTTTTTGAAAGATTGTTTTTTTTTTAGTTATTAAGTTTTGACAAAAAGAAAACAAAAACGTACAGTGAATATACACGCGGAGATATAAAAAATATAAATAATAGGTAAAATACTCTTTTTCTTACAATAAAACACAGAAACATAATGTGTTATTTATTAACAAAGTTCATGCTAAATGCGTATATTTGTACCTACTGCTTATTCGCAAATTCGTCTATTTTTATTAATTTTCCAGCTTGGTAAATGCATGTTTTCTTTCCACTTTTCTTGAGTTTCTTTCTCCGTTGGACAACGGAACAATACAAATTCGTCGAGGCACGTGTTTTTACAGTTTTTGATACAGCAAATTCCATTTTTAATCCGGACGTTTCTTATTCAAAAATGTGAGAGTGACAAAATTATTTATTGTCAGGGGTTACCAACTATCATTGCCAACATACAGCGCGGCACGGTTCTGGTCCGCGCGGTTTTGGTTTGCTACAATATAGGCTTTAAGAGTAATTTTCTATAAAAAAAATCGCATGCAGCTTTTATACAATTATCTCACCTTTAACCTTAATGTAATATCATGGATTCAAATTAGTTTAATTTATTAAATATGATTTCAAGAAGTAAATAAACTAAGCCGCTTCGCTATTATAATTATTCCTATCTTGTAAAACGTTTAGAAACCAGTTACCTATGCTACATGTAATATTGCGCGCTATTGTCTTTTACGCGGTATTGTCTTTTGCACGGGATTGTCTTTTGCGCGGTATTGTCTGTTGCGCGGTATTGTCCTTTTTGCAGTATTTGTCTT
The DNA here is from genome assembly GCA_963921995.1 of Oxystoma pomonae. NCBI lineage: Eukaryota > Metazoa > Arthropoda > Insecta > Coleoptera > Brentidae > Oxystoma > Oxystoma pomonae. Next base: position 40,828,183 of record OY998165.1, read on the forward strand.
ACGCGGTGTTTTTCTTTCGCGGATTTTGTTGTGCGCCATATTGAGTTACGTGGTAATGTCATATGGCGCGGTAAAAGTCTTACGTGGTAATTTTTTTCGCGGTAAACCCTCCCCCCCCCCCAGTAGGTCCAACCCAATCTACAATAAATTAATCATGATGAAGGGTCCCATGTAGAGCTATAGCTGACTCTTTACTCCGGTTTGTGACGTGTGTTTGGTGTGATGTCTTAAATTTTAAAAATTTTGCCTGCGGTGCTATGACGTCGTTAATTTTAGTTTAATTCCAAGGGACTTTTATCACCAGCATCCAAAACGTTAAATAAATGGCATTGTTAGCATAATTTCTCTAAAAATTTTCATCTGCGGCGCATTTGTGATTTGGCATCAAATCTATATATACCACCGCAACTCACCTCTTCTTGGCATCTAACCCAATCTACTTTTTAAAAACTATTTTATAAAGATCCTAAGAGATCATAATTTTTAAATAATTTTTTGCTTGTTTTTTCAAAATTTTTGCTTGCGGCGCATTTAACGGTTCATTTTGAAAAAATCTGCAAAGGAGACCAGATGAGACTTGCTTCGAAAAATGACTATTTTTGTTTCATATACACTAACTCAACACCTATTAAACCGCCCCTTTCCCCTCCCTTTATTTTAAGAGTTCAAGCAATAGGCCCTACTTAATTTTCAAAAATTTGCTATTGGTAGAAAGTTGATTTTTATTAAATAATGAAACCCCCCCCCATAGTCGATTTCTAGCTATGCCACTGTATCTCACCTAGTTATCGAGATATAGCAGGTGCATAAAATATCCTAATAAAAAAACGGATGTGCTAAGGAGGTTCTAAATTAGCACTAAAATATTGTCATAAAGGTAATTTCCAATAATTACAAAAAGTAATATTTAATAACATAATTCAATCTGCGATTTGGTATTCCGCACCGATCGCTAAAACCGTAAGTTTTAGGAATAATATTCTCTACTGAATTTTTTATATCTTGAATTGTTGTATCTGATGAAGTTAAATTTAAATGTGGTTTATTTAAAGTCCAATTTGAGTTCAAACATTCGTGTATATCCCTATAGGTAGGTTGTATGTGTTGGGCCGTAGGCCTTAAAATAAAAGTTTTTAAATTTGACCAAACCGCGGGAATAATATGCACGATATTAGCCTCTTCAATTTTATTTTTGCACGGAAACCGACGACTTCGCCTGTTGACTCCAATTGGCAATTGCACGGAATTTTAATTTTAAGGCTTCGTGATTTTTACAATTTTTTTTAAATGTATTTTTGAATTTCTGCAGGAAAGATAAGTTTTTTCCCTCAGGGGCTCAATTCTGGGCGTAATAGAACGATCTTACCCTGAGAAGTGACCACTTTTATTAAAATCCAAAATTCCGTATTCTGGGACCGGCCGATCGCACAAAAGTCATTCGAACGACGCACGGTGGTCGATTTTCCGGAAAACGCGAACATAAGTGGAAAAATTAAAAAAATCAAAATGTAGTATCTAAATTCGCCTCTATATGGTTGTCAAGATACTAGGCGAACAGTTGGCCAAAGAATAAACTATGCTTTTTACGAATTTGACATTACGCATCCGTATTCAACATCAAATTTCAAATAGAAGACCCAGAGTATGACAGTATTCAACTGTTAAGATCTCGAAAACAGTTGAAGATCGACATAGGGTACGTTATATAAAAATTCTTCGAATTTCAAAACAAAATGCAAAAATGCAATAATATACTGGGCGTTTAATTAGAAAGTTTCGGTTGGCATTCTTTTTAATATATTTTCTTTTTTTTCCTTCCTTTAAAATTTTTACTTTAATTTAGCTAATTAATAAATATATATCTTCTTCCTCTTAAAAATGTCTTAAGATAAATGTGAAAATTCAGACGATCATTCTGTCTTTTTATTAAAACTAAATATTTTGTACGATTAAATTACAAAAATCGACCAGTGTGCGAGCCCTACTCTAAAAGATGGTCAAGTTTACCGTAGCATGCGCATTACCGAGTAAAATATCGATCGGTCGTTCGTCCAATAGTATGCTCTGAAATAACAGTGAAGTGACGTTTTTCCCACGAGCTTTCCTACAACTCCCAACTACTGGGTCTAGTCGAGAGAACGGCATAGATTAAGGAACTATAGATCCGTCACTTCACCCTTCCCGCCAATAATTATTTTTCGCGAAAAGTGCGGTTATGTTTCCGCGTGCAAAGGAACTGCCAACATAATAATATTTAGGTTGGCAATATTCTTTCTAGATATCTGCAGCTCCTCCTCTTACCTCTTCTAGGGTTCTCCGTCAGAGGGCACATTATGACAAAAGTGACAGAATGTCGGTTATGACTCATAACTTGAGTTCCATTTTGAAAGCTGAGGTTTGCCAAGGTTTTTAAAAAGTGATTTTGTGATTATTCCTGTTCAAAAAATTGTGATTTTATCCTTCGATTACAATGGCTGAGAAACAAAGGGTTAGAGTGTGTTGTATTCAAAGCTGCGGAGACCGTGCCATGATCCCAATAAAAAAAGGGGAAGACATCGTTTCCCCAAAGGCAATCCTGTAATTTTTCAGAAGTATAGTGAAGCCGTTAAACGCGAATAAACTAAGTGCTGATGAAATATATAACAGATTTTACGTGTGTGATAAATATTTTGCTCCAGAGGACATTTTGCAGACTGGACGCAGAGGTTTTAGAGAGTGATGTCCCACACTTGCATTTGGACTCCATTTAACTATTTATACCTATGAGTTAAAACACCCTTTCCTTATTTCATCAAGTTTAGTATGGCTAATTTTTGTGGATATCAATAATAAGTTAGAAAATGCGACACTTGTGTATTCCAAACCAGGGGTATTAATATTATTTACACCAAGACTTTTTCTAATGTGTGGGTTTACCATAAATTGCTCCACATATACAGTAAAAATTTTTTGAGATTAAAATTATTTTTTTCTGTTTCACAAATTTAGTTTGGAATACAAAAGAGTGGCATTTATTGTTTTTTATGTACTAAAAACAAGATATAAACATTTTAAAGAAAATTATTTAATATTTAAAAAAGCACAGACAAGATCATATTGTAATATTTTCTTTATTGGGAAAAAAAATAAACTAACATGTTTCGAAATATGCCATAATCTTTTATAATAAAACAACCAGAGGTTTTGTACTACAAGTGCATTATTATGGGTAATTTGTATTTATTTCTTAAAAATATGCTTTTTTATTTTAACTTAACATAAGTAACAATTTTCTTTTGTGCCTAGTAAAAAAGCATATTTTTAAAAACTAAACATAAATTGCTTGCAAAGAAAGAACCCTGCACAAATTACATTCGAAATGGCTATTGGCTAAATGTCATAATTTTTTTATATGTTGTAGTACTCAATAAACAAAGCACAAAAATAAAAAACCGAGATACGGAGCAGCTTTCTGAGATATGGAGCTTTAAAGTTGAGGTGTTTTAAGTCTATATCTTTGGACATGTTCTAATTTTTTTTTCACAACTTTGTAGATTACCGCCAAAATAAAATAATTCGTTTCTGTATTTGTCCTGAATGAAACACCCTTTCCATCTAAGTAAAAATGTTCTTATATGGGTCCTTTGGTACCACCAACCAACCGGCGGTAATCAACAAAGTTGTGAAAAAAAAACTTGTACCATGTCCAAAAATATAGCTTAAAAACACGTCAACTTTAAAGCTATATATCTCAGAAAGTAATCCTGCTCCCTATCTCGTTTTTATTTTTGTGCTTTGTTGATCGAGTACTACAAAATATGAAAAAAATATTGACATTTAGCCGACAGCCATTTTCAATGTAATTTGTGCAGGGTCCTTTAAAAAAAGCGAAAATTTAAGCGAGAACCATCTAGTGGTCATATTACAAACTAACAAAAAATCGATAGTACGGTTATCGCGAATTTAACCGTAAATCATCTAGTGATCGTATTACAAATTAAAAAAGAAAAATCAATATAAAAGTATGGTTATTGGTCGCGTGCATATCTGCGCAGACTCGCCAAACTCCAAATAGTTCCGAACCGTTTAACACGTAACTGTCGTATCTATTGTAGCTCCTTAACCTATGAGAGAACGGCTTCGCTCAAAAATTGTTATTCGAGGCAGCGCTGCGCGTGCCCATAATAGTTTGCTGATTATTCGATCGTCTCGTCACTGCTTTTAAGCGCGTTTATTAGTTGAATTTACTTTTCTTCTCTCAGGCGAACGATCACTTCCTATGACTTCCAGAATCGGTACCCAGGTGGGTAAGAACATACGTCTCTTCTCCCACTTCCGATATTACCAAAGACGTCCCTGAGTGACAGTTCATTGGGCAGTAATAACTTATCTCTTCTACAGTTGCTCCGTGATAAAGTTTTTTAGTACATTCTGGTCCTTGTATATTGTCTGCCGAAAATCGCGGAATAAAACAAAGTTTATCGTGATATGGCCTTTTTGACACGGCAATATATAGCGCCTGATGAGGGATCGCACAAGTTTGATTAACCAGGCAAAAGTCGCCGTTGTCTTTTTTGTAAGGCAATTTCCCAAATTAGAAAATCAAGATTTTTTTCAAAAACAATTTATTTAATAAAGCTTTTTTTGTTTATTTTCATTTTTTTGTTCAAGTTTAATGTTGTTATAATTCTATTTTATATATACCATACAAGGTATAAATATAAATGGTTAGTGCATATGTTTTTAAAAACATTTTCGTAGGTTCTTAATAATTACAGTTTAATTTATATTTGGATCAACTTAGCAACGCTTTTAAAATGACTCAAAACGCTATTACTCCTCAATTTACTCAACCACCTACATTAGATCCAATTTTTGATTGTCCGGTTAAATTTATTCACAGTTATGACAAAATATGGACAGATTGTCTGAAAATGCGGCACTTGTGCGTTTTTCTAAAAAATCCAACCAATTTTTGGTATTTAAGCTATGTGGAAAAGTCTGAAAATGTCAGTAAAACGTTGAAAGACATTAAAGAGGATTTTATTAAATATTTTGGAGGTGACTATGCTTACAAGAAACAGAAATTTAATTTTAAAAATAGAATACAGTTGGTTCATGAAAGCATAAAATGTTACTATTTCAATCTCTTAACGTTGGCATATAAACTAGAACCAAAAATCTCCTTTTCTGATTTTCTCGAAGTTTTTGAAGATGGGTTACTCTCTGAAAATTACGAGAATTTTAGAATTTTATCAGCTTCCAACATAACACAAGACAATTTAAAAGATATTGTTCTACGACTGAACCATATTTCCGAATGTAAAAATAAAAATTCATCTGAAAAATTGGATCAAAATTTTGGTTTACAGCATGCGCAGTAGATTTTTGACCTTTGGCCTTGCCCAGGGCGAACCCTGATTTTGACATTATTTTTTTGGGTCCCTATAAAAAGCCGAAACCAAATTTGGCAGAAACATAATTTGTCAGAATTTAAAAGAAAAGAAAATAATTGGTCCGAAAAAAATTGTCTCGAAAATGAAATGAAAGGAACATCAAATCGCTAGAAAATATATGCATAAAATTAAATTTAAACGAAACATATTTTTATAGAAACACAAGATGTTACAAAATATTTTTAATGAAAATAATTTGATAGAAACATAATATTGCCGAACCACAAAATTCAAGAACCCCAATCAGGGAAGAAATTTCTTCATAAAATTGTATTGTCATCGGACCTACATTACAAAAATGAATCGCAAGATTTGATAGACAGTTAGACAGCCAGAAACTGTGAAGTTAAATAAAATCGTTTGATAAAAAAAATCCCCGTGTCATCTTCCAAATAGAGAAACTTGGCAACGCCGCAATCCAGGGCCTACTGCGCTCTATATATTTAAATTTGACGCATGCTCAATAGCGATTCGGCTGGAGTTCTGCTCATTTAAGGATCGGGCATATTATTTTCTATCATTTTGTGATCGAATATTTTTCGTTTCTAGACAATTATTTTGGATAATTTTGTAATTCTGATATTTTAAGGCTCGGGACGATTATAATCGGTTAAGTTATATGCGTTTCTTTTAAGGATCGATTAAATTAAAATTCTATAAAATTATATTCGTATCCATTATTTTCTCTGTGTTTTATTTCGTTTCGGACGTTTTATTTTCTGTTCAATTGTGTGTCGGTTTTTATAAATTCGTCTTTTTTGTGGGTTCCCATTTTTTTTTGTTTTTCAAAGTTATTATTTTTATACATTTTGCGATACTTGGGCCATTAAAATATCTTATGTTGTATGATATAAACTTTCTTTAATTCACACACGTGATTAACAACTACTACTAAGTGACGTACCTGCCCACTGCTTTAGAATGCACAAAACATTCTTCAAAAAAAATAATAATAAATACACGTAATTACAAACGTGCGCGTATAACAGTTATGGTCGTTACATGTGCTATTGTTAATTTTCTTGTGTACTAATTAACGCGCAGATACTCGGGTGCGTGCTCGGTATGAGGACTTACTGAGGCTTGGTTTTTCCATATTTTTAGGAAGCAGCGGAATTATGTATGTATTATTATGCAAAATGTATATTTTTAATTTTTTCCAAAAATCTCTTATTTTATAGAAAAACGTTTTCAAATATGAACTTCTTCAACTTTATTTTGGGTGTGTCGAGTGGGTCTAGCTTCAGTTGGGTTGGCTTTGGTTTAGAATAGTAATTTACGTTACAAGGCCGGGAAATGGTCTATGGCCGAGTCCGGAATATCTAGACGAGTACTTTAATGACATTTCACGGCCGTGTATCGTACAACGTTTTATTTTATACTGTTTTATTTAATTTAAAATATTTTTTTTTTGAGAAGACAGCGACAATCAATATACCAACAAAATATCATGTCATCTATAATTGTTTCAACAATTACTTTACAATTTTGTCAAAATTTTGAAGTCCAGTCATCTTTGAATTGGTTGCTAATAGAATCAATATAAAGATTATTTGTTTCTGTCACGTAGAGCAGTGAAAATGGACGCAATTTTGAAAAAAAGTTCAGCCGCAACAGGAAAACTGATTCCAGCCAAATCTTCAGTAAGATATGAAAAAGAATAAGAAACATTCTGCGAATGGAGAAAGACTTTTAATGTGGAAAATAATGTCAACGAAAATGTTATGTTCGTCTACTTCTTAGATGTGGTAAGTGTTAAATTAGTTTCATTAAAAAAAATGTGTAAAATACCTACTGGTAAAAATACGTCGTATTTTCATAATTTTTAATTTGCTTACTTTTTCAGTGACAAAAATCCAGCAGTTTTAACGCTATGGGTAAAATATTCGATGTTGAAATCTATGTTGATAGTAAATGAGAACGTCGATATATTCAGATTTCTCAAACTGATATCATTTTTAAAGAAATAATCTGTAGGCCACCAACCGACCCAATCAAAAATTTTGACCAGAGAGGAAATGGAGTCATTCTTGAAAACAGCTCCATCCGAGAGATTTTTGTTAATAAAAGAGTGTTTATAGTCATTGATGAATCATTTTTAAGCTTATTATTCCAACATTCCCGAAAAAGCGTTTTTTGTCGGCTACAGAAAAGGAAAATGTATCAGCCAAATTACAATTGGGGAGCGCCTCGAAAAATTGCGGTATATTTGAATTTGTCCAATTCCGAAAGGTAGACGGACACTGCTTCCGCAGAACGTCTGCCACGCTATTAGCAAACGCGGAAGCAGATGTTAATGTGCTAAAACGTCACGGGCGGCGGCTGGAAGAGCATCTCGAAAAATATGTCGAGGAGTCCTTAGAGACAAAAACAAAAGTAGCTAGAAGGATCCAGGGAGGAGAAAACTTTGTTTAAGTTCTACACCAACCCAAAGTTACTCTTCCTCGCGAAAAGGTAACGCCGAAAAAGATTGCTCGGCTGCTGCTTATGTAATTTCAAATAATTCCAATTGCACAATTAATGTGAATATTTATAAGTATTTTTTAGTAGTTTATTTTATAAAACATTTGTTTTTCATTAATAATAAAGATTTGTTCAAAAAAATACCATTTTGCTTATAAAAATTCAGAAATTTAGTTTGAGTCCGGTAATGTTATTTTACCGGACTAGTGATGTAATAGGTCATTTCCCGAACTCAAATTAATTCCGCAAGAGGGAACATTACAATACAATATGAAATAAATAATACTTTTTTCCGGGATTGTTTTCCGAGAGGGGGGAGGAGGGGCAAGTCCTAGTTTTTTACCGGGAATTTTTTTCGCTTTTTTTTCTAGATTCATCCTTCTAGAATGGGCTCTACTAAACGGTGCTCTACATAAAAACGCCAAAACATAAACATGCTTTACCAAAAGAAACAATAAAAACCACCCGCAACAAAAGAGTGTTTTATTTGGTTAACTTTTTTGGTTTAGGCTTTTTAAGTTTATTAACGTAACATTTTGCCATCAAAAGTACTTAAAATAATTTGACGTCCACTTGTTCCAAGAAAATTGTTTTACTAAACCTAGATAATAAGGTTCAAAATATATACGGTGTGACAAGATTTAAATCGTATTTAAAATGAGAAAACAGGCCAAGTTTTTATTAACCCATCAAGACCCCAGGGGCTCGATTCTGGGCGTAATAGAACGATCATACCCTGAGAAGTGATCCGTCGCACAAAAGTCATGAGAACAACGAAAAATTAAAAAACTCAAAATGTCTCTAAATCCCTTATATGGTTGTCAAGAATAAACTAAGCTTTTTACGAGTTTGATATTACGCATCAGTATTTAACATCAAATTTCAAATAGAAGACCCAGAGTATGACAGTATTCAACTGTTGATTTCTCGAAAACAGGTGAAGATCGACATAGGGTATGTTATATAATTATGCTTTGAATTTCAAAACACTGTATACATAAAAAATATACTAGTATAGTGTAACACTTATATATTGTGTCAATTACTTTAAATTAAATTTGATTGTTTTAAATTAACATTTTTAGTTTAATTTAGCCAATTAATAAATATGTATCTTTTACCTTCTTAAAAATGTCTTAAGGTAAATGTGAAAATTCAAACGATCATCCTGTGTATCAGCTTAAAAAGAATAAATGCTTACTTAAATATTGTAAACTATTTATTTTTTTATTAAAATTAAATATTTTGTATGATTAAATTACAATGTTGAAGTTTTTTTTTTAATATTCGCGTTTTTACGAAAATCGACCACTCTGCGACGTCGTACTTTACGAGACGGTCAAGTTGGCCGTAGCATGCGCATTAGCGGGATCTGTCACGTGATGGTTTCATCCAATAGCGTGCTCTGAAATCATAGGAGTGACGTTTTTCAGACAAGCTTTCCTGCAAGTCCATACTACTGGGTCTAGTCAAGAGAACGGCTTCGCTCAAAAATTGTTGTTCGAGGCAGCTCTGCGCGTGCCCCTAATAGATTGGTGATTCTTCGATCGTCTCGTCACTGCTTTTAAGTACGTTTATTGGTTGACACTGCTTCCCTTCTCTCAGGCGAACGATCACTTCTTATGACTTCCAGAATTGGTACCCAGGTGGAGTAATAGAAGTCAGCAACATTGGCCTCTAGGTTTACTATATAATCGTACAGGGGGTCATAGAAAATCATCTATTAATGTGCTTTTAACTTGGAAAAAATTAATGCGATTGCTCTAAAGTTGAAAAAAAAATATTAATACTATATGTTTTTAATGTTAAATTTGGTTTTTAGAAAATTAACAATTTATTTTGTAAGATATAGCAACAGTACTTTGGAACATTTTTGAACCCTTAGTTATTTTATTATTTTCACTATCATTTTTTAGATAAAATTGGTAACGGAACGCAGTTGCGAACTTTATCCCTCCCCCCTTCATAATACTTCAACTACTCCTCCACGCCGCGTTACGTAATTTATGGACGCCACCAACAAGTTGCAATCTATAGGCATAAAGCAAGATCTTGGATGCAAAAAATCTCCGAAATTTAACTTTTTTACCTTTAGCGGGCAAGCAGGCAGGAATTGTCCGAGAAAAACTTTCAGCGCAAGACCACCAAACAAAAAAAATTCAACCCAAATATGCAATTTTTTACTTGCGCGTTCAAAGCTTTTATGAAACGTATTTTTTACATACGCTTTGTTTTAATTTGCGCTGTATTCTTCGTGCACTTTAAATTATATAGGCGAAGATGGTTACATTTGCGCTGTATTATATTATATTATTATTATTTAAAATTTCTTTTAAATTCTTGAAATTAATTTTAAACTTATATGTAAAAGGCTTTTTTTTTATTTAAGAGGGCAGTGATCTCATTGAATCAATTTAAAGTGAGACCTTATACATTCCTATACATTGACAGAGCAAGAAAATATATTAAAATTGAATTTTCAGGGAAACAATCAACAAAATCGTGATTGTTTTTGAAATTTAAAGTAGATAAATCAACTCTTGGCGGAGGTCTACAATATATGATGATTTTTCTCGAAATACGACATCCTGTGTTACTTTGAAAGTTCTCAGACTTATTGTTTACACAGATTTTTTTTATTTTACGGATTATTTAGATATAATATATAATATATACAGGGTTCCTAAGATTTTCCTTAGGGATAGGATTTCAATAAAGAAACAGGTATATTGAGCAATGGTGCCAGTTTGTTATTATCTCCGGACTGCTTTCATGAGAAAAAATTGCCGCCACTCTTTCATTGTGAGCATAAATCATAGTTGCAATAATAACCGTTGACAAGATGTCTGCACATTCCGCTAGATGGCGGCCACACCATGAGATGATCGAGGAAAAACTAGATGTTTTCAGGTCCAAACCACAGCTTTTTCTTGCTTAAAGGAGGCGGCAGGGTCCATTATTTACGACACCGAGCGATAAACTCGAGAGGTTGTTAACATTAGAAAGAAATATCTTCACTTTTAATTAAATTTCTTTCCATTCTGTTCTACTAGTGACATCTATCCGGAAACGGCCAAACCATCCAGCTAGCACTAGCAGCCAAAGAAATCAATATACGGCGCTGTTTTTCCTGCAGAGCTCTTTGCTTGCGATATTATTGATTTTAAATAAAGCTGGCCCTACACTAGATTTGAACTACAAGCGAACTAATTCTTCAAAACTAGCGGGAGGGTAAAAGCGAAAAATAAGGGGCTGCCAATATTTGTAACACCCAAAAAGGGGTGAAAAGATTTATTTTGCTCTGTTTCTTTACAAAAAACCTTTTTTTTACGAAAAACTTGAGCTCTGCCACTTTTTTTATTTTTTTCTTCAACTTTCTCGAAATTTTCGTCATACCGTAGAAAAAAATTATTTCCCCCATGGTCATACTCTACTTTTATTCGAAAAAATTTAGAAACAGAGACTGGATCAGTTTTCCTAAAACGGGGGATCTTGGTTTCGAGTGAGAAGATAAAGGGCGCCGCAGGCAAAAATTTTTCAATTAAATTAGCCGAACGCAAAAATGTTAGAAAAAACGTAATTTCGGGAACGCAAAGAAATAGGTCTAAAGAGTATAATTTTTAAGAAAAAAAATATCAATTTTCTCGCCCTCCTCCACTGGGACTACAGGGGCAGTGCACAAATTACGTAATGGTCATAGGGGGAGGGGGGTTACAAAACGTTACGTAGGGGGGAGAGGGGTTTTCGACAGCGTTTGCATTTGTATGAATCTAAGAAAATTTGAAATTAAAATAAGTGAAAAGTTTTTTTTGGGGGGGGGGGGTAGTGGTCTTGAAATCGTTACGTAATATTAGGGGAGTGGCGTGCCAAACAGTTACAAAACATTACATAGGGAGGGGGTCAAAAATTGGTTACGTACGTACGTACGTACGTTACGTAATTTGTGCACGGCCCCGCATCTGACTGTTCCTCATTTTTGATTTCGAATCAAAGTGCAAAACCCGGGTTGGACGTTCGAAGGCGTCAACCCGTCCTATTTGCTTGATAAAGTTTCTACGGAAATATCTCAGTCGATTTCTCCGGCCGTGTATGAACGCTTTAGGTTAGGCATTTGCATGTATCTCAGTCCCCAGCCTGTAAACAGTGCGTAAGGACAATGGTTACAAAATGAAAGGCCAAAAAATATTTTTTTTTACGATGTCTTTCATCAGTTTGGTATTAAGGTCGAGCAAAAACAATTTTTATTCCAGTCCTAAAGGTATGAAAATGGAAAACATTAGAAAACAACAACCTGGAATGGATTTACTACGTGTAAGATGTAGTAACAACATCGCCCCATGCCCATCCTTTTCTGCCTAATGTGCTTTTCCGTTTGTCTGCGTCTTATACACGGCTGCTTGGCCCCCTAAGGATTTGCTTAGGAACCCTGTATATAATATAAGAAAATATCTTTTGAATAGCGGTATGCTTCAGTTTAAACTCCTAATGGTAAAGCCATGATGACCTTTAAAATAATTTTCTTAATGGTCATTTAAGGCTTAAAATATTTTAGCATTATTTAAGGGGTAAGGTTGTTTTTCACATTTTTATGCCATGAAACTGCTCACATTTTAAAGCTTTTTTTCCAAACTTTCTAATTCTAGAATAAAAACTGAAATTTTTCAAATTTCGACTGTTTTTTATTCGTTCAAAAAAAGTATTGCCATAAAATAATTTTTCTCTGTTAAAAAAAAATATATTTAGAGAGAGAGAGATAATTTAGTGACGTGCAAAAATATTTAAGGTTGTTGAAGAGAGACAGCAGGCTATAAAAAAGTATTTTCGAGAAAGGTGGACATAATTTAAGGAAATTGTTTACTAAAAATTTCTGTTATGTCATTTGTCTGTCATCTTGAGTGGTGTCGTGCATATGATTTTTATTTAGCCATTTTTATCCAAAAAACAGCAAAAATTGTAATTTTTCAAAGCGAAAAGTGTGTAAAACATAAGGTGGTATTAATTTCTTTCAATCAATGTTCTGTACGGTCTTTAAATTTATCAAAAAAAGTGTCCTACTAAAGTGTACTTTAGCATATCTAAAAATAATTTAACAGGTATTTAAGAAAATTATATTAAGGGTCACCTACGACCAACGAATAATACTAATTTTACGATCATCTCAACAGGATTTTAATAAAACAAAATTATGATTGTTTTCCACAAACCAAAACTACACTTTTTTGCACTCGACGCGCGTTTCGCTAACAATGTTAGCATCATCAGGAGACGATAAACAATGAAGTAAATTAATCTACGCTCTATCTTATATACAATCCTTTAGTGGGCGGAGATAAGACTAATAATTTGTGATTGATCACGATTTTTAATCCTTTCTCCCCTCGACCAAAGAATAAAGTGTACTAAACGGGATGGGTCCTCTATCTTTATTTAAACTATTTCTGGATTTAATGATTTCCATACTTTCATATGCATTCAAAAGTCTTTTGTTTGGTACACTTTTTAGAAGTTTTAGGTTATCTAATGTTAATCTATGATTGTTTTCAAAAGCATGCTCGGCCACACTTGACTTTTCTGTTCTTCCGTATTTTAAGTGTGCTAAGTGTTCTTTAAAACGTGTTTGAATAGAGCGTCTCGTTTGGCCAACATATTTTTTGTCACAATCCATGCAACTAATTTCGTAAATTCCACTTTTTTCTAGAACTGTAGTTTTATCCTTGGGATTTCCTAGTAAGCTTCTTATTGTGTTACCGGATTGATATACTAATTTAAGACCGGTGTTATTAAATACTTTGTGTAATCCTTTCGTATAATTAGGATTATAAGGAATTGATACAAATTTTGAGTCGCAGGTATCTTTTTGTCTGAAAAAGGTAGAATTCCGAAAGGTCTTTTGAAAAGAATGTCTATTTATCAGCTTATTTATTAAGCCTTCGTCGTAACCGTTTTCGCCAGCTATATTCCTAATCCTATTCTTTTCTGCTTCAAATCTTTCTTTGTTTAAGGGGAAATTTACTAATCTATATGTTAAAAAGTGCAAACTTGCAAGCTTATGTTGTAAGCAATGAAAAGAGTCATTTGGAATATACCTGTTGGTGGCCGTGCCTTTTGTGTATAGGTCAAAGTCCAATTTATTTTTATTTCTTATAACTAAAGTGTCTAGAAATAGCAGTGTACCGTTGTTCTCTGTTTCATAAGTAAATTTAATAGTGGGAAATTTGTTATTTATTTTTTCCATAAAATTTTCAACACTAGTTACTTTAGTAGTTGTTGAATACTGCAAACACATCGTCTACATACCTGAACCATACTCTGGGGAAATACTCAAATTCTTTACTTATATCTGATTCAAATTTGCTCATAAATAGGTTTGCGATAAAAGGTGATAAACTATTACCCATTGTGGTTCCTTCTAATTGCTGGTAGTAGTTATTTTTATATTGAAAGTAATTTTGATTCATGCAGAGTTTTGTTAAAGATAGGTATTCTAAAGTCTGTTTGTCTTCTAGATTGTTCTTTCTTAGTAGTTCCTCCAGGTATTGTAAGGTATTGGGGATCGGCACACTAGGGAACAACGAACTAACATCAAACGAGATTAAAATTTCACCTTCTTGGAGTGAAGATTTTAATGGTCCTAGGATAATAATAGGACTTAGGCGTAAACGACAAGATGGCGTGACAAGCGATGAAACTTTATTTTATAAGAGCACTAATGCCCAATTGCTCTGCGTTTGCTCTAAGGATTCCTTTGCGCTAAGGATCTCTTATCGGTTCTAAGTAGCTGATTTGGTTTGCTCAGCTTTTCTTTTTAGTCTAGGGAATACCTAAATTTAAGATACCAGATATCGAGCCTTAAATCATCCTTAGGAGAGAATTCTAACCTCATTTTTTGTCAACTCGAAAACAGTAAAAAAAATAAAAATGGAATTTTTAAATGACGATTTGGATGTGCTGAATATAATTGAAAATGGTTTTGCCAGATGGGTCTAGATTTAGATTTAGATTTTTGCAACGTTTCCGAATAACCAAACCAACAGTTCGAAATATTTTGCAACTCATACAAGACCAGTTGGAGTCAATGCAGAGACAAGCCCACATTCAATTTAATTTCTGGATGATGACTTCAAGTTTTTTCGGTCACATATTTTTATGCAAGTTTTTTTGTTGTTTATTAGTTTAATTAAAATTAATATCACTGTTTATTTTTAAGAAACAATGAAACTGTCTCTTCAATTAACTAATTATACTAAGAACCCTACGATTATGTGCCACTGGAGGGCATCTTTCTAGCATTGGAGATTTTAAGGTCAATATACCGAGTGTCCCAAGGTGAGTAACCTATTAGAATATTTTGGAAACTACCTATATACAATGGAAACTTTTCAACCTTTCTATTCTAACATAAGTAAACTATCTTTATGAAATGCTCTTATATTTGCAGTGTTGCCATTTGCAGGAAAACTTGGCAACAATATCCCTATTTTAAATTGAACACCCTGTATATTTTTGCATTTTTTATTTTTGCAAAATATTGACAGGTGAAAATTGACATTTTTTAACTTTGAGAGCCCGTAACATCGAAACGGTTAAGTATAGAGCAAAACGGTTTTTACATTCCTATCTTGGTTTTTCACAAGCTATCATTTTATACTATTTTTAAGGGCTAAACTAACCTTGGGATATTTTAACCCTGCCTTTAGACATAAAACGATAGCTTGTGAAAAACCAAGATGGGAATGTAAAACCCGTTTTGCTCTATCCTTAACCGTTTCGATGTTACGGGACGTCAAAGTTAAAAAATGTCAATTTTCACCTGTCAATGTTTTAAAAACAGTTGAACATAGGTATAGGATATTATACATAAAATGTAATGGCAACACTGCAAATATGAAAGTATTTCATAAAGATAGTTTACATGGACTTATGTTAGAATAGAAAGTTTGGAAAGTTTCCATTGTAGTTTCCAAAATATTCTAATAGGTTACTCACCTTGGTACACCCGGTATATGTTTAAATGACCCTTTCTGAAGCTGAAAAAATGAATGTAAAAACTGACTCAAAGAATAATTAATAATAAATACTAATTATAATAATAATAATAAATAATAACAACAAAGGATGGTTTTATGACAAGCAGCGCCATCCAGTGGTTGAACTCATAACAAGATTTAATTCCTAGCTATGGAAAACTTTTTTTTGGCCAGAGCAAACGAATAGAATTTAGGGAATACTTAAAAATTATAAATTTTTTTACTACTCATTACTTAAGTAAATCGCAGAGCAAATGGCCATAATTGACGCAAAAATGTGAATTATTTTTCTATAGTTTTAGGACAATAAATATTTATTAAACGTAAATAAATCCAATATAATTTTAGTACCTAACCAAAAATAAGTCCCGTTTAATTGACATATTAGATATTTTTAAGAAAAAAATACATTGTTTTTAAAAGATATATGAAAAGTCCCTTAGTACCCTTATTTGTTTTGACGTTTTAGATAGAACGTCATCAAAATTTTAATAATTTCTGATATTTATGATGACATTTTCAATGGTCACTAACTCGCATGTTATGGTCATTACACGCTCAGATAAATTAAGACACTCGTCTGCGGCTCGCGTCACAAACTTCACCTTCGAGTTAGATGTGCTAAATACACTCTAGTAGGACACGTTTTCTGGTAAATTTCAAGACTATAAACAACTTTGATTGAAAGAAATTAATATCACCTTATGTTTTCACACTACACTTTCAAAATTACAATTTTTGTTGTTTTTTGGATAAAATTTGCAAAATAAAAATCATATGCACGACACCACTCACACAAAATGACAAACAGATGACATAACAGAAATTTTTAATAAACATTTGCCTTAAATTAGGTCCAAACTTTCTCTAAAATACTTTTTTTTATACCTTCTTCAAAAACACGACTTTAGTAACTGTCTGCAGATAACTAAAGCATGGCTTTTTTGGTTACCGATTCAAAACAACTTTTTTTTTATCACGGGTGTAAAAAAAAGAGAAATAGCGGAAAATAGTAATATTGAAAAAATCTTATTTTTCTTGCCTAAAAATGAAGTCATTTCCGCCAGGTTTCACCAAATATTTACGAAAAAATAATTTAAAAATATCGTCAAAATATCAAACTGTCAACGATTAAAATGTCGAAACAATAAACGTCACCGAATAAAAAGGCACATCGCCATGGAAACCACCATTGTTATAGAATTTACTAGCCACCTTGATTTATAGTATAAAAATGGTGTGTTGCGTGAAGTGCTCTTCGTTCGACATTTTTAAACGAATTTTCCTGTTTTTCTTGGATTTTTTCTTAAAGGTATTAAAAAAAATAGTGTTAACAACTCGCGGCTAAACTGTGCTTTTTTTACTCACGTTTTTAAATACTTCGCTACGCTCGTTATTTAAACCAACGCTTGTAAAAAAATGCACTATTTTAGCCACTAGTTGTTAAAACTGATATTTTATATCCTTCGGTCTCCCTTCAACAACCTTAAATATTTTTGCACGTCACTAAATTATCTCTCCATCTACCTCTAAAATTCTGTCCTCTCTCTCTCTCTAAATATTTTTCATTTTAACAGAGAAAAAATTTTTTTTGGCAGTATTTTTTTTTGAACGCCTAAAAAACAGTCAAAACTTGAAAAATTTAAGTGTTTTATTCTAGAAATGGAAAGTTTGGACAGAAAGCTTTAAAATCTGAGCAACTTCCTGGCAGAAAAATGTAAAAAACATAGTAAACATTGTCTAAGCAAAAACGTTACCCCTTGAATTATGCTAAAATATTTTAAGCCTTAAATTAGCATGGCTTTACCATACAGACCGCTTCAAGCTACTGCGAACATAGGGGGAATCAAGTCCAATTTACTCTGCGTGCCGTACGACCGAGGTGGATTCGAAGCACGCTGCAGTGTTATCTTTTGGAATTTCATTTTGTTTTTATTATTTTGTTTTATTTCTGCCTTGCTCGAGAAACAGATGGGTAAGTTCTTAATTGAAATAATACATTTTTAAAACCAAAAATGGATGTCTACGAAGTTGCCGCAAAAGTGCAGATGGTCAAATGGTCAAATCGTCATAACCCAACACACGTTCGATATTGGTCGAGGGAAAATTTGCATTTGTATTTTGACGTAAGAACACAGTATCCCCAAAAACTAAATGTTTGGTGGGGGGGTTATTGTAGGGGAACACGTAATTGGGCCATTTTTTATTAACGGCAATTGCAATTTGAATGGTCCTAGATACTTGGATCTACTGCAGCAGCACATTATTCCAACTGCTAGGCAGTTGTTAGGTGTAAGATTTGGTGAAACATGGTTTCAACAAGATGGTTGTTCCGCTCACAATGTTGGCCTTGTTGGGGAATATCTTGATAATGTATTTCCTAATCGGGTTATAAGTACACGGGGAACTATTTTATGGCCAGCTCGATCTCCCGATCTTGCTCCTAATGACTTCTATCTGTTTTTGAAGAAGCTTTTCAAATTATCACCCCTAACATGCTTGGAAACGTTAGAAGGGGTTTTTATAGTAGGCTCGGATATTCTCTAGCCGAGCAAGGAGGACTTTTCGAACATTTGCTTTAATTTTTTTTTGACTGGGAGAATCTTTCTGGTTTTTAGAATGTATTATTTTATTTTGAGAACTTGCTTTTATTTTGTTTCTCCTTATTATTTTCATTGTAACACGTCGTCACTGATAAATCTGAGCAGTTGACAATAAAACGCTCTTATTTATCAGTGACAAAAAATAAGAAAATTACGTTATAAAAATCTGCGTATTTATTGACCAAATTCCGGTTTCATTGACTACGCTCCACACAGCACCGTGGTTAGAGGCGTACTAAATACCAAAGGAAAGTCATGCAAGTGGTGATCGCAAGCCTGAGTATTGGTTGCTTTACTGATAGGCGTGCGGTGTCTCTGCATGTACGTACACTGGCAAATTAGACTTCTTCCGCCCTATGTTCGCAGTAGCTTGAAGCGGTCTGTATAGTTACGTCGATTTTATTTTTGTGCATTTAAGTGCAGCAAAGTATTGATTTTGTAATTAAAACTTTTAAGCTTTATTTTAGAAAATGAGGAGTTGATATGTAGATAAATTCATTTTTGCATAAAAATAAGACTCTAAATATTGGTTACTATCCCTCAAACTTTTTTAAATGGGAGACCCCCTGTATATTTTTAAAATCTTGATTAGGGCTGCTTCATTCATTCATTAAATCATATGGTAGAGCCATGATGGTAATTTAAGGATAATTTAAAGGGTAACTTTTTCTCTCCATCTTTTTCTATGTTTTTCACATTTTTCTGCCATGCTTTTGCCCCCACTTTAAAGCTTTCTTTTCAAGCTTTCGATTTCTAAAATAAAACACTCCCCTTTTTCAAGTATTCGTCGTTTTTGTAGCGTTCAAAAAAAGTAATGCCTAAAAATATTTTTTCTCCATTAAAATGAAAAATACAGAGAGAGAGAGGGCAGAAATTTAGAGGTAGATAGAGATAATTTAGTGAAGTGCAAAATATTTTATGAAGGATGAAGATCTGTTATAACTGGTCGCCTAGAATAAAAAAATTAGCGTTGCCCAATTAAATTATTTTAGGGAGATTTTGCTTTTAAATAAATTTGAATTATATCCTCTTTATAATGAAAATATATAAAAAGAAGGTTTTTATAAATCATTTTGATTCAATTCAAGAAAAAATTCGTTTAGTGCTATGACAGCAGCGTCAGCACTCATTTGCATGCGGAAAGTAGTAATTTACCGCACTCAGTGCGATAAAGTTAACGTTATAGCACCTTACCGCACGGAGTGGCTACGTTTATTTTAGAAAATTAAAATACAGATACTTATATTTCTTTTTTGGGGATTTTTGAGGCTTGTAGTTAAAATCGTGTACCTGATATATGCGTAAACTGTATTTACCGCCCTTGCCGGCTTGACCGAACTCGTTTCGCTTGCTTTGGTCAACTGCCGTCGCGTGCGGAAAGTATCACTGTCCGCACTTGTTAAGTAAATAACTATTTTCCGCAATGCATATTATTTTTATTTTCCATTTTTTCTCAAAAAATCGTTAATATTTTATATGTTTTATTGCTCAAAGTGTATATTAAGCCTTAAACTAGTATACTGACTTTTTCTTTAAAGTATCAAGTTTCTAAACTCTTTAAAATTATCTAAAAACATGCCCATACCTTAAATATTTTAACACCTCTAAAAACATTTTAACAGGTATTTAACTAAATTATTTTGGTTCATAGTGTCTCCACCAATAAAACATCATCTTTATTTTTTAACTCATGGACTTAATGTAGATGATTTTGCTATTTTATGTAAAATCCGGTTAGAGGAAAAGGTATTTATTATATATTAGGTATTTTTGATATTAGAAAGAGACCTCTTTTCACTTGCCAAAACATAAAGTGTGTTCAATTTTAAAAAAGAACATCGAGGCCATAGCTTTGCTTCCTTATGGACTGGTTGCAAGATTAGAATTGAAGAAGATACTTTTTTGTAAACGTTTGAAACATGTAAAGAATTTACTTTCTGTCCCTTTTGGTTTTGAAGATCATAGGGGACACCCTGTATATAAATTATTTTAACCCATAAAAAGTACAAAACTAGAAAACAACAGGACATTTCATAAAATTTTTGGGGGTACAGGATTAAGTAGTTAACAAACTCGGTAACAAAGTAATATTTCAAATGACCAAACACCCCCTATTGATATAAAGTCTCGAAACATAAATAAGGCCTGCGTAATAAATCATAAACGAACACAAAGAGAAAAAAAAACAGCAACACACTGCAGAACACAAAGGTGTTGTTAATGAAAACAGTAGAGCAATCGTAAAAATGACCACCAACGTAAAAACAACGATGGCTGGGCGAAACGCAAGTCGTAAATAACGCGTGCCATCCTCTAAATAACACGTTTATGCTGGAACAGTACTTATTGGCCGACAATTTGTACTTGTGCATTAAGAGGTACTTACCTAGGTACCTTCAACGTTTCTACTTCCTACTTGATTTCTGCTTGCTAATTTTTTCGTTAAACACCAGTCTCCAAACGTTGATCTACACTGACCCGCAAAATTAACTTTTTACATATTTTGCGGTGGGATTTACTAAAAGGGTTAAGTCTATTTTATAACGGTCCTAAATTTAAGTGAAATTTTTGGTTTTAAGCTTTTTAAACCAACCCTCCTTGAATTTTAGACATAGTTTGATTTATAAGAAGAATGTGAATAAATTTGTTTATTCAATAATCATCTGAACACAATCTTTTGTTGGATTTAAGAAGAAAGTTTCAATTTAGAAGAAAACAAAATTAAAAATATAAACCCACGCGGGTTTTAAATAGTAAACACTCTGTAGAACAAATTAAAATTGGGGTTATATGTCACTTTAATTAAAACTTACCCTTGTTCATTAATTTTTCCAATTAATACTTGATGCAACACCGTTCTCAACTAAAAAGCCAGTGAACTCATTTTCGTTTTAGTATCCTTTGGCCTATGATCGGTGCCATATTGACACCAAAGTGACAGAAATTCCATGTTTTACTTGTCAATTTGGTTATAAAAATGCAGTCACAGTAGGCTAAAGAACACTGAGGCGGTAGGAGTTAACTGGCTTTTTAGTTGAGAAAGGTGTTGCTGTATGTCACACTACGATTTAGATAGGTAATAACATAAAAGTAGTAGATTAATTTTGTATTTATTTAAGAGGTCTTTTTATTTATGAAATGTATTAAAAAACTTAAATACAACTTTTGTCTACATTTCTGTCACTGTCGAAATGTCAGATTCTAAATATTAGCTGCGTTGAAATCACAAACAGTGAGTTCGGATTTCTTAACTCTGCTTGTACCTTGGCTTGCACCAACCTCTACTAATGAAAGCTCTATAGCTTTGAAATAGATGGGCTTTTAGTAAGGAAAGTTTTCTTGAGTGCGCTTTTAGATAACCTCAATGTTTTAATTTCAGTTTGTAAATCAATTAATATAGTTGTTTTAAGTTTTTTTGTTTGGTATATTGTTTGTTTGTTTGTTTTGCTGAGTAGTGCCCTCAAAGATATATTTTTTGTGCTGAAAACGGGTTTAAAATATTGGTGTGTTTTATAGGACAATGAACAACTTGGGATATTAAATAAGGTAAATTGATCTTTGTAAAAACGGTTACTTAAGGAAATTATAAACGAACTTATTACCAATTGCTACAAAAAAATCCTTTCTGGAGGCTATAAATTTAAACCACCCTCCCAGAGGTGGTCTAAAAAATCACCAACATTCTAACCTCAAACACAGATAATGAAGCTATTATGTGCCAAATTATTAGCGTATTCACCATTTGCCATTTTGAAACCTGTCAAAAAAAATTAGTTTTAGGGCATTTTCTCTTAGAATAGGGTACATTTTGAGAAACAAAGCAGTTTTTCAGTAGTATTTTGCAATAACAATAAAAAATAATCAACAACTTTGTGTAGTTTCTGAATGGGTAAGTGTTTTTTGAAAATTGGTTTTAAAATTTAGTACCCCCCACAGGTGTAAATAATTAGCTCTGTAAGGGGTACTATTTTAGATCTTAGTAAATCCCACTGTTTATGATTTGACAAATTACAGTCTGTGTTTAACCTTTAGAGAATATTTAAATAAAATGACAACTCCAAAAGGAAGAAAAAAATTATAACAAAAAAATCTTCCAAATTAGAAAATGTCAGAAGGTAAAAACTTTACCCCAAAGTCATTAATAACGGATTTTTCCACCTCTATTTTGAATAACAGCTCTACAGCGTCTATTCATGTTCCAAGTAACCGGTCTTATGCCGTCCTGATTCAACTCGTTCCATATCTGAATCAGAACCCTCGCAAGCTTCTCCAAAGTATTAGAAGGATTGGGATGTTCCTCCGACGTTCTCAATTGAATTTATATCCGGAGTATTTGCTGGCCAACCCAGAGTTTCCATTCCAACCTCATTTAAATAATCTCCCACAATCCTAGCAATGTGCGATCGTACATTATCATGCTGAAACAAAAAAACGTTCACCAATGTAGGGAGCAAATCGTACCACATGTTCTTGCAGAATGTCTGTTATATATGTGGCACTAGACTTCCATTAATTACAACCACCAGGTCCGTGCGAGCGGTTAAACAAACTCCTCCCCACACCATTATTGATCCTCCTCCATATGCAGTGGTATTTTGAAAGTTACATTGAGCATACCTTTCATTTGGCCTTCGATATACTCTCACACGTCTATCTGAATTGTATAGACAAAATCTTGACTAATCTGACCAAAGAACTCTTTCCCAATCCTCATAAAGCCATTCCAGATATTCTCTGGCATAGTTTAATATTGCTCTGCGATGCGCGGGAGTTAAAGTAGGACCTCTGTCAGGTATTCTTGGTCTTAGGTTAGCTTTGGTAAGGCGTCGACGAAAGAAAAGAGTTTTTTTTATTTTGGCCAACCGGGAGGGGGGTTAAGGAAGTGTACTAGATTTCTCTTTCTGGAAGACTATATCAGCGCGTTAGATATGTATTATTTTTTGTGTTAGAATTTTCTGTTTAGGAACGACCGTGGGTTAAACTGTAACTTTACAACCGCTTTTTAGTTTAAGTTTAAAAGTGGTAAAATTGACCAACTGCGAAATAGAACCAACGTGAACGGCATGGAGTGCGACCTGACCGCGAGCTTAGAGTTTATAATTCCCAGCTTTAATCTTGGTTAGTGCCTATCTCAATACTAACTGCTTGACCAACAATAATAATAAAAGCTAATATTATTGGCAATGTATCTGTAGGTGCTTTCTCAAAGTGCCTTTTAAAATAGCGCTATCTCACGGACCGCCCCCTAAATTCATACAATCGCTAAGGTCGTAAAAGTAGCGGCCTACCGCCCATGGGGCTTCTTGTAGGTATATAAAATACAGTGTGCTTAAGGTCACTAAACAAGAACTATGTAGTCCGTATGAACTTAGTTAATATTTTGACTTAAGGTCGTAGTTACAATCTGGGGAATTGTTTTTAGCAACACTGTACGGAAAATCAATTTAACTATGTCGACCTGATTTTTTGGCAAAATTTTACGTCATTGAATTGGTTTTCCATGGCAACGCGGAGACTTTATTTATGTTTATCCACAGTGGGACACCAGAGATTTTTTAGCACCGGGTCAAAAATTTCAGGTTAGGTTACTTTTTTCACTTTTCGGGTTCTGTGCCACTAAAACACCAAGTAAAACACTAAAATAAAAGAAAACCATTTATTGCAGAATTACCTGCTAAAAAACGCTACCCAACTTTTTATTTTTTAAAGTAACTGGGTGTAATGTTTAAGGTTGCATTTACAGGTGCATTTATAATAATTGAATTGGAAACACTCCCGCTAGCTGATACCGACAACAGGTTAACTTAAAAGCATGCAGATTTAAAAATCGGCTACTAGCGCTTGACGAAATAATCGTATTCTATTTTAAACAGGAGCGTCAACGACTAGCAAGATTCTTTCCAACCTGTAAATGGAACTTTACTGAACTGTTTTGTCAGTACTCAAGTATCCGTGTGTTTTTGAAACTGAGGTTCTAAAATCTATCCTTTGCACTCCAAGATTTCACTACTACACTTGCACATAACGACGCCGCATTAATTTCAATTAAAAAAAATGGTTTAATCAAAACAAAAACAAACTTATGTGGGGTTATGGGTGCCGAATGTGTCTATGCGAATTCCTAGTAATCCCAGCGAGTCAGTAAAGATCTCTTGGTTCTTTGATAGACTCGGGGTAATGCCCGCGCAGCGCTAGGTCTTTTTCGGCGGGCGACCGCACACGTGGAGTGGTTTCATATTTCTTTTAGAACAATGTTTTTAAAAATACATTTTTGAAAGATAAACATAACCTCGAATGGTTGTCTGTCAGAAAACGTAAAAATACTCTTCTGTCCCACTGCGCCTCGATTTAAAGTTTGTTGACAAAACACCTGCAGTTACCATGGAATCGTATAAATTCTGCAGTCTATCGGCCAACACTTGAACTGCGTATGTCTCCCAAATTCAATGAAGTGTGATTGATTGATCGATTTCCTTTTCCGAAGTGCACAGGCTTTTAGAAAAAATTATTTTTGCTAAAGCAAGGAAATATAAAAAGGAAAAATGTAATCCAGAGGAAATTGTGAGTATTTCTCTATTTTTTTTGTAAATCGGGTTTGTTCTAAACCGAAATTATTTTGAGGCTTTTAGGATAGATGACAGCACCAGAACTTTTATTTTGAAGAAAAAATAATTGAGAATTTTTAAAAATCCTTCAGATATTTTTGTTAAGCATTTAAAAGTGATCACCCTTGCAAAATTTCAGCTAATTCTAATGTTTAGTTTTCCCTGTGCACTCTACCAGAAGACTAAAAGAATTAAAGAACAATGCGTTGCAAGTTGTACTTTTTTTTACTTAAAATCTGGGGAACTACTATAGCCTTAAAACGGCCGCCCTAATTTTAGTATCGAAATGTTTTACCTTTTGAAAATTCAATTTTGAGTTCTTGTACCAGAAATAGCCTTCTAATTTAGGGCAAGTTTATAATTAACAAGAACTTTAATCAAAGCTTAGAAGGATTTGACAATGTAAAAGTAAAATGGTTAATGTCACAAAATATGACGATAAATAAGGATAAATAAGAATTTTCATAAAACGACAAAATGAACTTTACCAAACAAAAAACTAAATACTTTGGTGGCAAAAAATAAAATACCAAATGGCCACTTTTATATTCCTTGTAACCCAATAATAAACAACCCCCGCGTTCCCTATTCAAAAAACTCGACTATTTTTGATTAAACCCCAAGATTAGATATCTTAATAGGGCTCTCAGATATCTTCAAAATAGTTTTAAATTTAAAACTTATTGTCCTGATTATTTACCTCATCCATTCTAAAAGTGGATTAATTTTCTCCTGAGTAGTTTTGTAATATATTTCTATTAAAAAAAAATTACATTGATTAACCTCAGAAAATATTGACCAATAAAATCGATGCGCCTGGAAGATTGAGACCAATAGGAAACGAATTACAGTGGTAATTTGCACTAGTGAAAATTATCAGTAAGTTGCACTAGTAAAAGTTGAACTGAACGAAATCTGCTCAGTGATACGCATGTTGTAAAGATTAGAAATATAAAAAATGATAACAAATCATACAATATTTTCTTCCGGAAATAATCCGCAAAATATCCTTCGTGTAAGGCAACTTCTGATAATTTTTACCCAAACACTCGAGCGCAAATTATCGAGAATTTGCTGTGTACCCGGGATATTACCTAGGATAATTTATATACTCAAAACTCTTTATCGCAGTCCGATAACAATCATAGTATTTTTTTTTTAAATTTTGGTGTCTGTCCATCTCGAAATATTCTATAAATAATCTAAAATACAACATACCTACCTCTCGCGATCGGAAAATAATCAGACAATCTTCCAACAGGTTCGTTACACTAAGAAACAGAATACAAAAATGCACTCAATTTTAAAAGCAACATACCTTCGGCGAAGATTTTTGATAATTTCCTCATCCCTTGAGACGTTAATGTAGAAAATAAGTATTAGTGATTTTTCCTTATTACTTAAGGGGCATAGCGTATTCCGTGGGACTTTTGATTAAGATTTTACGAAACATGTTTTAATCGATTACTAATGGACCCACCAGCACTGTGCAACACCGTTCTCAACTAAAAAGCCAGTTAACTCCTATCGCCTCAGTGCTCTTTAGCCTACTGTGCCTCCGATTTTTATAACCAAATTGACAAGTAAAACATGGATTTCTGTCAGATCATAGGCCAAAGGATACTAAAACAAAAATTAGTTAACTGGCTTTTTAGTTGAGAACGGTATTGCACTGTCTAACCTGTAAACAGCCCCAAAAATGCTGCAGTCAAAAAGTAGGGTTAGAGTGTAAATTTTTTCTTAAATTGAGACGGTTTAAGCAATGGTTACTAACTCGTTAATAATAACTGCCTTAATCTATAGCAATGAAATTTTGTACATATTTTGGCCTTCTGACAACGTACCCTTGTGTGTCATAAAAAATTACATATGTGGCCCCTAGGGCGCAACAGGTGCCAAAATGAGTTTTTAAATTATTCCTTGCACCTTCCATACTAATGCACCTGCACATTTGAATCCCAGTCAGTGGCTAGTACATACTATTACCTACTAGTCAACTATTCCGAAAAAAATTCGTAGTTGTTTATATTTTAGCCAGTGTCAACAAAAATGCACCACCAGAGGCGCAGTGGACCATTTATCAATTTTAAATACCACCAACTTTGCCCCAGCCCTTAGGGGCTGTAAGGGATGGATCTAATTTTCACCATTTTCATATTCCAGAAAAGACTCCATATCCATATTTGAAACTCATAAATTTGGTGTACATAATATTATTAAATATAAAAATCTCAAACCCTAGGGGTGAAATAGAAAATTTTTTTAGAAATTACAAGTTCGAGACAAAACACTTTTAAGAGCCTATATTTTTATATTCAACTTCGGCCCAGCCCTTAGGGGCTGTACGAGGGCAAGATTTTTACCATTTCTATATTCCAGAAAACCACTCAATATGCACATCTAAACCTCGTAAAAAAGTGTGCATTAGTATAGAAGGTATTTGGAATAGTTTAAAAACACATTTTGACCCCACATATGTAATTTTTAATGACACACTAGGGTACGTTCCCGGAAGGCCAACAAATTTTCCAAATTTCGTTGCTTTAGTTCAAACTGTCTGAATTTAAGAAAAGAAATTGTTACCCTAACCATACTTTTCGATTAAAGCATTTTTGGGGCTGTTAACTGGTATGTTCGTGGATCCACTAGTAATCGATTAAAATAATTTTCATAAAATCTTCATCAAACAGCCCACAGAAGCCAAATTTTCTACATATGCCCCGTAAGTGAATGTCCAAAACAAATTTAGGAAAAACCCTGTAACAGTTTCTCTGTACAAACTAAAATCGCCTATCAGCTGCTCAGTGGTGACTGAGGTCATGGGTTCTTATCTCCAAAAGTACCTCAGAAATTCGAAAATTTTTCTTTGCCTAAAAGCGCCAACACAGGCTTTAAATTTTTAAGGTATATAAAAATACAGAAGTCTTTAATGAACTCTGTGTTATTCACTAAAGGAATGAAACAGTGATAATTTCAAGTAACAATCAACATTTTTAATCTTTTAGAAAAATCGTGTAAAAATACCTACAATAGCAAAATGTAAAAATACCGTAACAAAATGTAAATAAATTATATTAAATTTTAATCTGTCTTAATGACTAATTTGCTTGTTTGTTAATCACAGCGGGCTTTAATTTTTAAACTTTATAGAAAAATGCAGTGTAATACTAACTAATAAGTAAGTTAGAAATTAGCTTTAAACACGATGAGGACATTTGCGAAAAAAAATATACTAACATAATCAGTTTACACCAAGTTTGAAATTGGGGACCTAAAAAAGAAAATCTCTAATGATTAAAAAAAATACATTGCTTTGGAAAAATATAGGGAACCTATAGCGAAATCAACCTTCAAGGGGTAAATGCGGATTTACTCTAAAAGAGCGATAAGGTCGCATAAATCTACCAAAAGGGCGTAAATAGGTTATCCCTGTAAAAATACCTAATAAAAAAAATTCAGGAAGCCTATAAAAAAAATCGTTGTTTAAAAATGTTGTTAGTAAAATATAGAAAAATCTTATTTGCATTCCATGTAGCAGGTTGCCTCCTTGCAATTAGAGCTGAGTCTCAAAGTGCCTCAAAGTTTACACTTAGCAGGGACAGGAACAAGAAAAGAGATCGTCAGTTGCAACAGCATCTAAAGTGACGTGGCTGCACGTTGGTTCTTGGCAAAATTCGGGAATGTCAAGTTAAAATGACATGGCATTTTTTATGTCTTTTTGAGGTGCTCCAAAAAAGGCCTGAAAGGGTCATTTTTGGTTTTAGAATATTTAAATACTTTAAAGTTGAAAGAAAAATCAGTATAAAAATTGATTTGAATTTTGGAACAAAAATTGGAGATACAGATTACAAAAAAAATTGGACTCACCAGTAATAGAAAATTGGCCCGCACTGAAATTTTTGCTAATTAGTTTTCACTTAAAGCGTAATTTCACAGAGCTAACTCTTTTTCGGTGGCTTAGACATCACAATAGCCGCCCTTCCGAAATGTTAATTTTCAGTTGCAGTCACGCTTTTAATTTTAACTAGAACATTTTAGCACACTCATGCCTTGTTAACAGCTAAAGGCTCTCTGAAGTAAAATGATGGATCCTGTACCCAAGACATCCAAAACTATCTTAAAGCATTTGTTTTATGTACCTATATTCGTCTCGACCGTGACATTGGTAAAAAAGGAGAATAATTTAAGATCACTCAAGTAGGCTCGGATCAGTTCAACTTCACGAAGTGAACACGTGTTTGATTGAAACTTTATAAAAAAACTGTGTATGCAGATAAAGTTTTGCCGGTAAATCTATTTCGCAAATTCGCCGTCATTTAAATGGTGGCAGCACCTCTCGGGGGAGCGTTAATTTTAAAAAATAAAGCGCCGAAATAACTAGGATTTTGTATGTGAGTTTTCTTTCACATTTAATAAAAGGAGATTTAACAATGTATTAGATTCTTTTTTATTTATGTGCATCTAGCACTTCGTAAATTACTAGGGGTGCTGCGCAAACAAGCAAGAATAAATAAAAACTACTTTAAACTGTCTAAAATCGACCAACATATTATAAGTTGGACTCCAAATATGCAAAGTAGGGAAAATAAGCAACAATATAGAAAAAATTGTTACAACCCTTGGAAAAAACTCAAGGTAAACCATATGACTATGAGATACTATAACGGCCCAAGTGCCGCAAAATGTGTAACGAAAATAACTTTGAAAAACAAAGAAGAAAATTCAAAATCGCGGTTGGCTTTGAAACTGTTTGGGCCACCAGGCCATAAACCAAAAATCTTCTGTGCATGCACTAACAAATCCATGCCTGGTGTCGTAGTGACCTTATGATAATTTAATGACAAGGTATTAAATTTAAGTGAATTTATTTATTGTGATGATTTTATTTGTTAAATGTTGTTGCTTTAGTTTAAGCTGTCTGAATTTAAGAAAAGAAATTGTTACCCTAAAGCATTTTTGGGGCTGTTAACAGGTTAAGCAGTGTTCGTGGGTCCATCCATCGATTAAAATAATTTTCCTAAAATCTTCATCAAACAGCCCACAAAAGGCGTTTTTGTTTTTCGATTGAGTACCCTTATACTAAATAACACCTTGCCCTGTCGGATTCTTTAGCACGTGAAGAGTTATGATTTTTATTGCAACAGCCAGGGTAATTTGCTTACATTTACCCACGTTATTTTTGTACCCTGTGGGATATTGTAGTATCTTGTAGTGTTTAAATTTGGAATGGACAGGAAGTAACATTGCCATACTGGATATCCTGTCTTAAAAACTATAAATTCAACATAGATAGTTTGTTAAAAGTATTTGTTAAACAACATGATTGTGTAGTTCATAACTATAAATTATGATGAATACTGCAGCCAAACTTCTACAATAAAACTCTGAATATACTTTATAGGATGGGCAATTTAGATATAAATTTTGTGAATAGAGGAAAAAATTAGAACTCATTGTATTTTTCATAACAAGCTTGGGAATGGCAACCGTTTATTATACTAAAAGTTCTCATTCCTACCACTTCGGAAACTGTAATTTCTAACCTCCAAAAGACTCCAAAAGGGAGTTTTTCTTGAATAACTCCTAAACAGTGACAGACTGTCAAAAGTGACAAATAGGAAACACTAGTAGCAAAAAGGTTTGCCACCAAAATAAAACAAAATAACCAACAAAAAAAATAAAAATTGACAGGTAAATTTGGGTGGGAACCATGATTTTCGACATAACCAAACTTTTTTGTTTTTAATTTGCGTTAAATTTAAGTTAAAATTTACATAAAAACTAAAAGTGTAATAAAATCCCCGCGGGATTACTGCTGCAGGGTGAGAACCATGTAAAGTTTTTGAGCATGAGCTGATCATGCTCTAAAACATGTTCAAAAACGAGTTGTAAAGATTTGGCTTCTATCAGGAATCTATATGTCCCTGCTTCTATACACACCTAGAATACAGATTTTTTACTGATTTGATGAGGAATCCACTTTCCCATTTCCGATGAAATCTTGTTATTATTGCGTTTTCCAATTGTAATTTTTAACGGGGTAGTTGGGTTGCATAGAAATAGAAGTTGAAATTGGGTAAATTGCCTATTTTTGCAGTTAGCCACATCAGTTTTCAACGGTTGACGCCGAATATAAGGATTTTCGATTTACAATTGGTCCTGGTTCTGGTTGTACCAAAACCGGAACCGGTCCTTTCGTTTTAAAACAATGAGGTCACAGTTGCAACCGGTATAAAATTTTAGAACCAACCTGGCAGGTTGGTTGGGCCCTTTGGGTGTAAACAAAACCTCTAAAATTTTGAATAATTATAGGTAGTCTTTTTTTGAGTAAACTCCCTTATAACAAACCATGTTTTATACTCTAGTTGAAGCTTGTTTCGAAAAAACAATGAAATGGCCCCCTTCTGGCCCTAAAAGCCTTCAAAAATAATCTAGATAGGTCGTAGATTACACTGATGTAGTTAACGTATGGATTTTTGACAAATACCTAACTCAACATTGATGTTTGTTTACCTTTTTGAAAGGAATTTAAACATCCTTCATTTTGTATTTCTTGTGCTTTTAGGTCAGTTCCGAGTGATAAGAAGGCAGATGGTTGCATCACCCAAATAAACAAATTAAAGAATATTCAATACCTGATGGCGTGGGTACAATCCATGTATAAAGCATGCACAGGACATACCAAACTTAAAGTAAAAACAAGCATATATAGACAGGCGAGACGCTCTAAACTTGATCTGGCCCAGCTCTAAGTAAGTAGGCAAGGCTCCTTGAGGAAGCCGAGGACTGTTGACCTCCAAACCACACTAACAGGTGGGTGTTTTGTCAAATGATGACAAAGGTGAAGCAATTTTATATAATCAATATCATATGGTCTGTGATTTACTTGCTTCTGTTATTTTTAGGAAATATAAGAAGCCATTACACTACACAGCTAGGTACTACACAACAACAAGGATTAATGATGACTAACCGCTTCCATTTTTCTGACAATGACAGGAACTTAAAAACTTTAACAAGTGGACTGACAATAGTTTCTAGTAAGTACATACACAAGAAAAAAGTGACTATGTATTATTAGGAAAATTAAACATTAAAAACTGTCACTTGTAAAAAATTTAGAGATGAGGAAAAACAAAAAATTGGGCTTTATTTTATAAAATAAGTGTTTTATATATTCGAACCTGGTAATATTTTATTTAATAAAATTGAATGCAGCAAAATTATCTTACATTAACACAAAAAATAACCAAAACGACAACAAAATGGATTCATAGCTTACAGCAGTGGTAATGGCTAATTACCACAACGGTATAACATTTAGCTATTGTGCAGGCATAGTACTTAGCATAACCACTACAGTGTCAAATAAGCGTTCCAAAATTTCTCTATTATCTACTTTATTTTTGTGCTTTAAGTAGTTGACGGGGTTAAAATTTGATATAATAAGTCTAAATAAAAAAATACTTTTTTAAGTTAATAAGTTTTGGACGGAACTTTGAGCTAAGATGCCCGATTGGGTCTTAACTATATTGTTTCTCTCTATTTCAGGATACTGCAGAGGCAAGAGGAACCTTTTTTTCTGCTGCGAACAAGTTGACTACTGGATAAATAATTAGTTAATTAAATACAAGAAAAAGTTTGAATTCATATGGTTATTTTTGTAATATATTTTATTTAATATTTTATTTAATATACTTACTAAGATTTCAATGTTGTTTTATTTGAATATTTAGAATTATTTTAAAAGTTTACATAACCATAGTTTAAGAATAAGATTCAACCTCAATAACAGCACATTCACCATGTGTTGTTATTGATAGAATGTAGCCACAAAATTAATGACATTTTAGTCGAATGTAAAAAAAAATATATTTTACGGGAAATTGTTTTATTCAATCTATTAATTAAAACTTTCAAAAAATTGTTTCCAATAATAAACTCCAAAATAATAACTTTTTGTATGCCAGGTAACAAAACCGCATAGGTTCTTATGAAATCTTATAAGATTCTACTGGCCAAGAGATCCTACTCGCCAGAACTGATAGAAAAAATCCGTACTTCATGAAATTGGATTAGATTTTTACAAGTTTCACATACCGCATAGAAAAAAATATAAAACCTGGTAAAACATTATAAAATCTTGTAAAATATTTCTAAGAGATTTGATGCTGTTTTATTGGCAGGGTTAGTGTGGAAAAGAAAATATAAATATAATTTGGTGTTGTAATGTAAAATCTAACTTTTAATTAAAGCTTAAAAGTTTACCATTTTTTATAATAAGACGACACCTTAAAAACTTTGTTTAATGAATAATTTTAATATTCTTAATTTTATTATACACACAATGAACTGTTTTTCTCTCATAGTTGCAAATGGCTGCCCTCCTCATTGATCCTGTGCGCAGGTTAAAGCCCATTATTTAAACCCTTTTATTTCCATGGTTGGTTGAAAACCCCAATTCTGTGAATTATAAATGGAATAAACCCCGAAGTGCGGAGGTTCTTGTAGCCAGCTGAGAGTTAACCTTAAACTTAATTTTGGATTCCTTCATCAGAGCAGTAGTAACTGGCTGAATTCCTCATCAAAGTAGTAAAAATTCCTGTATGCTATCCATTTCTAACTAGGTATTCATAGACACCAAATCCTTAAAACTCGTTTTTGAACATGTTTTGGAGCATGAGCTGATCTTTAAACCAGCTTTTTTTTTATGGTTCTCACTCTGCATCACTAACCCCGCGGGGATTTTATTACACTATACCTTTATGTATTGTTTAACTTAAATTCACTGAAGTTCTCGTTTGTTTATTTTCGTAAATTAAACACAAAAAAGATTGGTTATGTCGAGAATCATGGTTCCCACCCAAATTTACCTGTCAATTTGTTGTTGGTCATTTTGGTTGCAAACCCATCGGAGGTAAAAACCGTTAGTTACAAACCAAACGTGAATTGTTTTAACTACTTCGCGGGGCTGCTTAAACCTCTATTAAGGATTGTTCCAGCCCAACTATACGGTTTTATAAGATTTATTGCTTAAATTTGGCCCAGTTCAGTTCATTATCGTTTAAGCACCCGAAATTAGATTTGTATAAAAGCAAACTTTATGAGAAAAAAATTGGGTTTCCCTCAAAAATGCCTCTCTAAAAAAAAGCTACGTCAATAAAGCTTTTAATTTTTCTACTAAATTTTGTTTGTATTTTCGTTGTTACAATATGTATAAGTTTTGGCCAACTGTGTCAGAAACTTTTAATTGCAGCTCTAAAATATGTGCTAGTCCAGTCCAGCTAACTGGGCTAAACAAGCCAGTCGACGAAGCGCCAAAAAAAGACTCTTTATTCCAGCCACAAACTTGTGCTGTTCCAGCCCACCTAACTGGGCCGGATCAACCCAATCGGTGGGGTACCAAAAAAATAAACTCTTTATTCCAGGCCCAAACGTGTGCTGTTGCAGCTCACCGAACTGGGCTTGACCAACATAATCGCCAGGGTACCAAATCAATAACCTGCTTATTCCAGCCCCAAACTTGTGCTGTTCCAGTTGTACCAACCCAATTGACGGGGCTGTCCCAACTATAGCTATTTCGAATAGTCCCTCATAGTGGGTTGCTGTAACCCATTAATTTGGATTAAAAAACTAACCCACACATGTGGGTTGCTTTAAATCAAAAACTGTGGGTTGCGACAGTTAAAAAAAATAGTTGGAGTAATTCAAGCTGTGGGCTGTCCACTATTTTACCCGCGGCCCTGGGCTGATTTAACCCATATTTTGGGCCATGGCTACCATTTGTTTTCTCAGTGTAGCTTATACCACTCCTTCTACCAGAAAAATGGAAAATACCCAAGCAAAAATGATGCCAATAAAACAATTTCTTGAATATTCCTCTTTAGTATTTTTATCAAGATTTTTTAACCTACCAAGTACCAAACTTGACATTGTCATTCTAAGAACAGTGACCTAAATTATATCAGAAAATTACATCTTTCTAGTGGCGCAGTCCGATTTTCTTAACTAGAAAATTTCAAAATGTACCAAAACTCTTTGATACGCCACTGTGACTGTTATATACAAAAAAGGCCCCGCTTTTCATTGGATCTTATACTAGATAAAAATGCATTTCCAATGACACATTCCCCTTGTATTTGCTGCCTCTAGATTTTTTTTAATCATAATTTTGTACATATTTTTTTTTAATTTCTTAAGTGAAAGAGCCAAGGTCCCCTACCCTTGCAATTTTAATAATAATTATGACTGTAAAAAATTCTTATTTTATTACTAGAAACAGCAAATACAATCGGAACGTTAGAAATGCAATTTTATCTAGTATAAGATCAAGTAAAAAGCGGGGTCTTCTTTTGTATACATCAGTAACAGTGGCGTATCAAAGAATTTTGCTACATTTTGAAATTTTCTAGTTAAGATAATCGGACTACGCCACTGGAAAAATTTAATTTTCTGATATAACTTAGGTAATTGCTCTTAAATCAATCCTGCAAAGTTTGGTACTCGGTTAAGAAATCTTGATGCAAATGCTAAAAAGGAATAAGGTAAACGTTCCACCTATCGGACAAAATTTTCATTATTTGAAACAATAAGAAATCTGAAGGACTTTTTGAATTGACTTTTTTTTCTAGAAATTTCTTGAAACCTTTGGCAAAGCTGCAATCGCAGCAGCAGCGCTCTAACATATTCTGAGCGGTGCTCACGCTCTTTGAAACAATAGCTCTCCAGTCTTCCTGCGTAGTGCTATGTAAGTGCTTAATAAAACCGGTAAGAAACGTCTATTTTTATAACTCGTTTTTCTATCCATTACTATGTACCATAAATTTTTATAAGCTGGTGTTGAACAGTTGTTTTTCAAGTCTTTTTTACTCATTTAAGAGATATATTAGAGTTATAAAATTATCACCAACACTAAATAATATAACTTTTGGTTATTTTATGAAGGTTTTATATTATTTACTGTAACTTTTATATAGACAAAAATGCTCATTGGATAGGTACAACATTTTGAAATAGGTATTAGCCCAATACGATTGTTGTTGACCCCAACGACGTGCAGCGGATTTCGAGCAAGCAGACAATGGCGGAATAGTATATTACATAACAAGAAAAGAAAGTGCCAAATTACACACGAGCGTGAATGTTATGAACGAGGCGCTAGCCGCGTAAAACAACACGCGAGTGTAAGAAAGTTCCTTTCTATCGAGTTGTGTATGCTAGTTTGCCTACGAACACTAATGAATTGCAATAATTTGTAAAAATTGGTGTTTAACTTTCCACAAATCAAATGAAACTACTTTTCCGCACATGTGTGGAAAAGTACTTTGCAACACATGTGCGGAAAAGTATGGTGACAGTTAGCGTCACGGTACACTTTTTTACACATGTGCAGAAAAGTAATTTTATAACGAGCCACCAAATTGCATTTTTCACACTTTTTTTAATGCGCAAAAGTTTTTCCGCACTGATATTTCAGATTATGAAAATCTTGTTAGTCCAATTTTTTGATGAGCGGACTGACGTCATTTTTGCCTCTGAAAACGTATTTCTTTGTTGTTAACAGTTCGCATGTCAAATAATTTGTTGTTGTCAATTTGAAGTAACTGTTGAAACAATCAGTTATCGCTGTCTAAAACAATGTATTAAATAGAGATCCAAAAAAATGACGTCATTTCGCTCATCAAAAAATTGGACATTATAGATTTTAATTTTCTCTTCATCATATGGCCTATGAAATGTCTTGGTTGCTAAGTAGAAAATGTAAGATTTTAAATAAAACTTCTAGAAAAATATTTTCAGTTTATTTTCCTCAGTCTCTTAGCAAAATCATTGTTCCTAATACTGTAAATGGCTCTAAAGACAAAAGATGAAAAATCGAAAATTCAAACTTGGATGATTATTCCACAAGGCACATCTAAAGGACCAAAGCGAAAAGAGAAATGATCAAACGATGTTACACATTAACACGTCAGGAGGAACCCGCATCAGGTGACTTGGATAAGTACCAGTGCGGAACGATGCCTATTTGTGAGTGATTTAAAGTTGGAAATCAAAGTGTATGATGGTGTTTAATGATGTTTGGGGAGGGTGACCAGTGAATCCACTGATGATCCCAAGCTGGTTGCCCAGGGTGAAACATCGTTTAATCATTTCTCTTTTCGCTTTGGTCCTTTGGGTATCCCTTGTGGGATACTCATCCAAGTTTGAATTTTCGTTATTTTAAGATTCTTCTCGGTTGCAGCAACTGATTTGGAGGTTTTTTTAACTTCTTTTTTGTCCTGTAAATGGCAGTTGGGTGCGGAAAAATCGATTTTCTGCACTTGTTAGAAAAATAGCTGTGTTCCTACAAACGTGCGACAAGTATCACTTTCCGGACATGTTAGGTAAGTAACTATTTCCCTCGCTATTTCCACACATGTGCAGAAAACTTTCTGCATACGGGTGAAATTTATCGTTTCCTAAGGACGAAAATTATGTAAAATCCATCATTTTCATATGTGATCGTAGGAAAAGTTACTATAGTCATGATTTAGGATCAATATTTTTTCTGCGACACTCCAATTTTGTAATCAAAAAAAATCGCTAAGAAAAAATTTAAACTGATAAAAGTCATAAAGCAGTGGCATTGACATATTTTTGTAAGAATATATTGTAGACAACAATATTCAAATGACACTTGAATGCGGCAAAACCTTAGGGCAAATTCATTATAGTGACACTTTCCGAACTAAAATGGATGCGAGAAAGTGGATTTTCATGACCTACAAAGTGCGGAAAATGATACTTTACCGAACGCGACGGAAATTGTGTGGTGAAGGTACTTTACGCATGTGTTAGGTACAAGATTTTATCTTTGAGCACATCATCTGCCTAGATGAAGACAAGATGCTAAAAGTCAATCACGGCTTTTTTTGCTACTGGTGCTTTTAACTACGTGACCTAATTTGTGACCTAATTTTGTTCGGGTGAAACAGATTTTTCAACGATTTTGTTTTCAATTTAATTCAACCTGCCCAATCCCATTCAAATTAATCCTACCCAACCTCACCAAACCCAGCCAATCTCGGTACATCAATAGCAAGAATGTCTCCATTGACATCCTAGTGGCAAAAGCAATTACCATATTGACAATTATAACTGACACCTTTATTTTAACTACTGTCACTTTAAGAGAAGAATAGATATGACATCTGTCACCTTCAGGATATTAATGAGCAAAAATTATTAATTCATGTTGTCAACATTAACTGCCAAAATCTCATAAGCAGATGAATTAATCCCCTTGGTAAGTGGTATAGTTGGAAATCATTTTTTACCAGAATTTTTAAAATATATATAGGGTAATCTATTTAAAAACAAAGTCCGGTTAAACCCCATTTGTGAACCATAAATGGCATATTTGGCAGTTACTAGGCTGAAAATGGAAAATAATCTTTTATATATTGAGTAAAACTAAAGGGAAGCTTTATAATGGCTGACTCTGTACTGTAATATGATAGAAATAAAAAGACCAGAGATTCTAATCCTTTTCTAATAATGTCCCCTTAACTTGATAACATACAAGAAATGTTGTTTGCATATCTTTTTAAAAGGTGCTTCTACGGAGGAAAGTCTTGCAAAATTATACCAACCTAGGTAGAATACATATACCTCTGTATAATTCGCTAAATATCTT
The DNA here is from genome assembly GCA_963921995.1 of Oxystoma pomonae. Taxonomy (NCBI): domain Eukaryota; kingdom Metazoa; phylum Arthropoda; class Insecta; order Coleoptera; family Brentidae; genus Oxystoma; species Oxystoma pomonae. The sequence continues at coordinate 40,866,991 of OY998165.1, forward strand.
GATGGGTTAAACCCATCGGCCATCTGTTTAAATTATGTGTATGTGGTTGAACGTGAAATTGTCGGTACTTTTGCTTTTTTAATTTAATATGCTCCGCCAAATTTGGCAGGTCCATTTATGGAAAGTGGTTGACTCCGATTGACTTTTGTTCTTATTGGCACCAACGGCTGGGTTTGGTCAAAGTCTGCTGAAAGTGGAGTTGTTGTTATTTTGGTTAATTATAATTTTTATAAAGCAAGGAATGTATTATCTTCTCCTAATTTAGATATTTTTAAAATATTTTATTTTATTTACCTTTTTTTCTTTACTGTGTAAAGGCTCATGGTTCATGGTTATTTTTTTTTATTTTTGACAATTTTTCCTTTAACTTTACCCTTTTCTTTTTCCTTATGTAAAAAGCTGGTTCATGCTAAAATTCCTTTTACTTAACTTTAGTTATTAATGTTGAGACTGATGATAGGCGCCCTCGTGATTTTGGTCTTTTGTTTAAAAAAATTTGGGTTTTTTTTTGTCCCAGTCTTTCATTAAATCTATTAAATATTCAATATCTATCAACAAATATTTTGCCGGTCGTACTTGCTTGTGTTGTGTGTTGGTAAGATTTCAGGGTCATTCTTTAAGGCTTATGAAAAAAAAAAAACGGAAAAGGAACAAGCATAAAAACCCACATCTGAATAAATGATATTTAATAATTGCTTAAGGCTTTAGTTTCTCCCCAGATTTTAAGTAAAAAAAAGTACAACTAGCAACGCCTTGTTCTTTAATTTTTTAATCTTTTGCCGGAGTGCACAGGGAAAACTAAACATCAGAATTAGCTGAAATTTTCCAGTGGTGCTCATTTTTAAATGCTTAACAATATGTGAAGGATTTTTCAAAATTCTCAAATATTTTTTCTTCAAAATAAAAGCTCTGGTGCTGTCATCTATTCCAAAAACCTCAAAATAATTGCAGTTTAGAACAAACCCGATTTATAAAAAAAATAGAGGAATACTCACAATTTCCTCTGGATTATATTTTTCCTTTTTATATTTCTTTGCTTTAGCGAAAATAAAAACTAAGTTTCCTTTTTTCTAAAAGCCTGTGCACTCCGGAAAAGAAAACCGATCTATCAATCACACTTCATTGAATTTGGGAGACACACGCATTTCAAGTGTTGGCCCATAGATCGCAGAATTTATACGATGCCATGGTAACTGCAGGTGGTTTGTCAAAAAACTTTAAATCGGGGCACAGTAGGACAGAAGAGTATTTTTACCATTCGAGGTTATGTTTATCTTTCAAAAATGTGTTTGAAAAAACATTGTTCTAAAACAAATATGAACCCACTCCGCATGTGCGGTCGCCCTCCGAAGAAGGCCTAGCGCTGCGCGGGCATTACCTCGAGTCTATCAAAGAACCAAGAGAACTTTACTGGCTCGCTGGGATTACTAGGAATTCGCATAGAAACATTCGGCGCCCATATCCCCACATAATTTTGTTTTTATTTTGATGCAGCCATTTTTCTTTTAATTTAAATTATTAAAGCATAGTTATGTGCAAGTGTACTAGTGAAATCCTGGAGTGTAAAGGATAGATTTTAGAACCTCAGTTTCAAAAACACACGGATACTTGAGTACTAACGAAACAGGTCAGTAAAGCTCCATTTAGAGGTTGGAAAGACTCTTGCTAGTCGTTGACGCTCCTGTTTAAAATAGAATACGATTATTTCGTCTAGCGCCAGTAGCCGATTTTTAAATCTGCATGCTTTTAAGTTTACCTGTTGTCGGTATCAGCTAGCGGGAGTAATTCCAATTCAACTATAAATTCACCCTTAAACATTACACCCAGTTACTTTAATACGTAGTTGGGTAGCGTTTTTTTAGCAGGTAATTCTACAATAAATGGTTTTCTTTTATTTTTTTATTTTACTTGGTTGTTTAGCGGCGCAGAACGCGAAAAGTCAAAATAAGTTACCTAACCGCAAATTTTTAACCCGGTGATAAAAAATCTCTGGTGTCCCACTGTCGATAAACATATTTAAAGTCTCCGCATTGCTATGGAAAACAAATTCAATGACCTAAAATTTTGAAAAAAAATCAGGTCGACATAGTACAGTAAAATTGATTTCTCGTACAGTGTTGCTAAAAACAATTTCCCAGATTGTAACTACGACCTTAAGGAAAAAGTTACTAAAAAGGAATTTAAGCAAGAACCAGCCTGGACACTCTGAAACTTTAAAATTTTACAAGTGCGCTATGCAACAGAGTCAGAAAATGTTACATTTTTTTATGTAAAATATTTTAAGGAAAATATAAGGATGGCTTTTACGGGAACTTTTTTGAAAACACTTTTGGATACTTTGAATTTGTTTGCGAGGGGGACAGTTTTTTATGTATTTTGTATAAGTCGCGCGCAATCTTTCCAAGGAATGAAACTTTCACCAGAAACTTAGGAACAAAGCACCTTTTTGGCAAGCCTTCTCAATTACCTTTAATTTGAGTGCAAAATAACCATGGGCCAAGAAAGGTAAACAATTTTATCTGCTCTTAAATTTATTTAAATTAAAAAGTTTCATCGGGCACGTCTATTTGATTTTTAACTAAGGAATATTTTAGTATTTTTTCTGTTTTAGGGGTGGGGTTAAAAACTTTAAAAAAGAGTTTTTCGTTAATTTGTTTTTAAAATATTTACATAATTTTTTTCTGAATTGTCCTTGCGTACGTATTTTGTTCTGTTTTCGGCAGATGGGTTGGGTTGAATTAAGGCAAACAAAATATCAGCAATGTAAAATTAATTTAAACGGTTTTTTTTTTCAATTTTTAATTTTCAATTCAGGAATCCCGCGACCGATGCTTCCTATTTAACTCTTAGGGGTAAGTATCATCCCTTAGAGAGGGTTAACCTCCCAAGACAGGAAAAAATATCAGAATGATCTTGATTAAAAAATAAAATCGATGTGTTCGAAGTGGACAAAATTGTATTTTTTGTTGGCGTAGGTGATTTCAAATGCATGTTAAAACGAATCGATTTTTAAAGTCAGCAGGTAATTCAAAACTTTTTACAACTACCCATGTTCCCTACTTAAATTTAAGTAGATTATTACTCCTCTAAAGGAGTTCACGACACGACTAAACCAAAGACGCCCAAAAGTGTGTTAAAAGATATCCAAAAAACCCCTTGTTACTTTGAAACAACCTGCATTTTTTTGTTGCGGCTTTTTTTTATTTTTGGGACCAATAATAGAATTTAAAAACTTAGATATATTATAATCAACATGTGATACAGTCTTTTAGGAAATCTTGTCAATCCTTTTATAAAAAAATTACTAGAGGATACTAATACGTAGGTATATAACAAGTTTACTTTTTTTGGTGAACGGTATAATGATGGTTTTGCTAGGGTTTACACACATCTGTTCCCTGTTGCACCAGCTATTAACTGTGTTTAGAACTTGTTGTGGTTTTCCAGAGATGAACCTCCCTGGAATATTTTTTACCACGACTACTCGTCAGCAAAGTCTTGTACAATTACGTCCATCAGTTGTAAAAAAAAGCGACCAGAGGAGGGATGACAGAACACCCCCCTGCGGCCCTAAACCTAACGACTTTGTTGTTTATGCTGCTGCCTCAAAAAAAAACATTGTGATCAAGGAAGATGCCCAGAGTGGTAAAAATACATTGACGTTGACGTGCAATGGCTGGACATTTACACAGCACATATACACAGTGTTCGGTGTATAGATCAACCATTATCCGGATCTCCTGTCTGCTAAGCTCAAAGAGTTTCACGGCCCTTTTTCTGCAGGGTTCTGTAATAAACTCTTTGAAATGTGCCAGTCCCGGCAATTCCCTCCAGTATCGGTGGAACTTATTCCTCATCCAGCTTGAGAGAGCAGTGTTGATTGTGTTGTATGCTGTTCCAAGGGCTGGTTCGGGGCCAACGAATACGACGGAGTCCGCTTCGCGCGCCAGCTGGTCGAGAGTCTCATTTCCCCGATGCCTGGAGTGTCCTGGAATCTATTCCAGCGACACAGTGTTTATTCCTCCAAGGGTATTCAGTATGTCCTGGCAGCTTCTAAGGGTTCACGATGATCTTTATTATCATCTTTATTGATCTGTTGCGCCAGTTATGATCTATCATCCACCATGCGCTCATTTTAATGGCGAAGAGTTCCGCCTGGAAGGCATTCTGGATCCGTCAGTATACCAGCAGCTATCTTTACTTGAGAAACTTATTCTGTTGGACAACCAGTCCACCCTATCTGGGAGAATACATCCGGTAGCAGCCCTAGTGCAGTGGTTCTCAATTAACCGCATTAAAGGGTTTAGTACTACTTGACTTGCCCTGCCACCCCACTGGTTGGCTATGATTCTGTATGTTGCCTTTGTAGCCTCTTTCTCTGAGACAAGGTGTAGAGGAGGAAGGTTTAGGATATATTCAAGTGCTGCGGATGGTGGGGTGCTCATTGCAGTACATATTACCATACTTGCTTGACGTTGGATGCTTGTTGGTTTGGCACGAGTCAGCGTTTGTCTGCCCTTTGTGTACCAAACTATTTTCCCGTATATAATCAGGCGTCTAACTAACTACCAAGACTTACCGCGTATACGTGTGCACGTCCATAGAGACACAGTGCTGCCGTTTGCTTTACTTTCTCCAAATGCTCATTCCATGTAAGTGTTTTGTCGAGGGTCACCCTCAGATATTTTACTTCAGTTGCAAATAGGATTGTTTCACCCTTTAGTACCGCAGGAACGAGGAAGTCAACAAGCTTCCTTTTTTTGGTGAACGGTATAATGATGGTTTTGCTAGGGTTTACAGACATCTGTTCCCTATTACACCAGCCATTTACTGTATCTAGGACCTGTTGTGTTTTTCCGGAGATGGATCTCTCTATAGATATTTTTTACCACGACCACTATGCCGTCAGCAAAGCCTTGTATAATTACGTCCATCAGTTGTAGACTGGCGACGAGGTCGTCCACTGCGGCTGTAAATCTAACAACTTTGTTGTTTATGGTCATACCGATTACTCGATTTTCTAGCATGCTTCTTATGAATCCAATAATAGTTCATTCAATCCCTCTAGCGGACGCTGCCTCAAAAAAGGATTGTGGTCAAGGAAGATGCCCAGAGCGGTGCTTTTGGCATCAAAGGCTTTGTTTACGTTACCTACTAGGTTGCTTTATAGTATCTTATACTTATATGGTATCTTGTGACAACTTGTTTCTACCTCTGTCATTGGTAAGAACTAGAACGAAAGTTCTTCTCTCTCCCATCTTCAAAAATAGGCACGCTGATAACTTTAAATCTTCTCCCACGTAAAGATAAATTTAAATATCACAAACACTAATATCTTTCATTTGCGTGTGTCGAAACCGCCAATTATTAATGAAAGAATTCTGTGAATAATCAATCGCTGAGACGCAGACGGACAGACAGACAGACGGGTGGAAGTCGTAATTGGAAAATGATTTGGCAGGTTTGGTAAATTTAAAAGGGTTTCTTTTAGAAGCAGGATTTAATGGCAACTTCGAGTAGGTGGAGCCGCAGTAAGGATCAGTTATAGACTACTAGTAATAGTTGTTGAATGGTTTAACGATCCTATTTTTTATTTTTTTTTTTGAAAGGGTAGGTTTATGGGTTGAGGGATCTTATTAATGAAACGTCCTTTTTTTGAAATGCCAACATTTCGCAAAATTTATTTGCTTCTTCAGGACTCTAAAATTGAATGTTCATTAAAAATAATGAGAATTTAAAAGAATTTTTGTTAAAAAAAATGTTATTATACAACCAGCAAAAGTTTAAAAAGTAAAATGTTAAATTTTTCATTTTTGAGTATAAGTTTAAGAAGACAAAAAATAAACATACAACAATAAAAACAATTAAATTTAAAAAAGGTGAGAAAAAATCAAATACAAAAAGTAAAAAAACAGACTTACATTCAAGACGGCCGTTCCATATGTCGATTCTATTGCCAATAGACGTAATCCTTCGGTAAAAAGGCATTATTTTTATAAAAGTGCCGTAAAATTTTGATTAAAAACTTTTAAAAAGACATAAACAAAAACATTAAAATATTATTACTACGGCGAGTACTTCGTTCGCATTTAATTTTTACACTTATATGCAGCAGATGCTTGTTTTGTTTTATTTCCCCTTTCTATGTTATTATTTTAGTTTATTAATAATATCGAAATATGAGGTATTTAAGTTTTTTATGTCAGTCCCTTTATTTATAGAGTTAGGGGTCTTTTTCATGTGTAACATCTCCGAGAAAATCCTCTTTTTATAATTCTGTTGAGTGTCTAAGATTCTTGTTTCCTGAAAGTTAAATATGTGTCCTTTTTCTTGAAAATGTTCAAAAAGCGCCGTTTTGTTTTCTTTTTGAACTTGCGGGTTATTTTTTGTCTTCTCAAACTTATAATAAAAAATAAAAAATTTAACGTTTTACTTTTTAAACTTATGCTGGTTGTAAAATAACGTTTCTTTTAACAAAAAGTCTTTTAAATCCACACTATTTTTATTGTACATTCAATTTCAGAGCCCTGAAGAAGCAAATAGATTTTGCGAAACTTTGGCATTTCGAAAAAAGGACGTTTCATTAATAAGATCCTTCAACCCATAAACCTACACCTTCAAAAAAAAACTAGTAATAGTGACTAGCATACTAGTGGTTTATGGCTAGTAGACATTTATAGACAAACTAGTTTTTAAAGTGCTAGTGCAACACCATTCTTAACTACAAAGCCTGTTAACTTTTATCGCCTCGTGCTCATTAGCCTATTGTGGCGGCCATTTTTTAACCAAATTGACAAGTAAAACATGGATTTTCTATCAGTTTGGTGTCAATATGGCACCGATCATAGGCCAAAGGATACTAAAACGAAAATGAGTTAACTGGCTTTTTAGTTGAGAACGGTGTTGGCTAGTGTCACTAGTAGCTAGTAACACTTTTGATGAGAAGTATGAAATATGGCTTTTGATGGTCAAAAAATCAATAATCGACTTAAAGAAGAAAAATGTTCCACAAAAAAATTGTGGGATAGAAAATGGATCAGTAAAAGAAATAACAGAGGAACGTCTGCCTCACTTTCAAATAAATTATATAAAGAGGATCCTGAGAAATACGAATGGTTTTTCTGCAGCACTGCCAATCGTATTTTATTATTGCTGTACATAGCGTGGGACAAAAAATTTGTCACTTTTTAAACGCAATATAACTTTGGACCCAATTGGCCGATTTTGGAAATTTTTGGCTGTTTTTGTAGACAACAGACTCTTTAGACCAAAAATTGTAATTCTTTAGGAAGATGCACCGTTTAAGGCTAGCATAACTTGTGACTTGGTCGTCCGATTTTAAAAATTTTATGCTTGTTGGTAGGACAAGACATGAGTTTTTGCTGCCCTGGCTCAAAATTTTACATAATAATATGTCAAAAATACAATATTATTTCCGGGTTCTTTAGCAACAGTAAATAGAAGAGTAATGAAATCAGAAGTCTCTTGTCGAGTTGCTGCAAAGAAGTATTTTCTAACAGAAGAACAAAGACAGGCCAGAATGATTTTTGAACTGAACAACGTTCTTCGTGATAATTACTTCTGGGAGAGGGTGGTTTTCACTGACGAAAAATCTTCAAGCAGCAGGAGAATTTTAGTTTATCGTCCACCAAATTCTAGATTTGAACCTAAATATACAAACCAAATTAAAAAAGCTGGACATTTTTCTGTAAACATATGGGGCTGGTTTAGTGCTAGAAGTTTGGTTTTTTTTTGAGAATCGAAGGAAGATTCAATAGTGAACGATTATTGAAATCTTTGAAAACGTTATGCTGCCATCTGTACAGGCTTTACATGAAAATAATGACTTCATTTATCAGCAGGACAACTGTCCAGTACATACGGCTAATGTTGTTCGCCAATGGTTTCAGAATAATAATATAGAAACACTTCCTTGGCCAGCCAACAGCCCTGACCTTAGCCCAATGGAAAATATATGGGATCAAATCGTTAATAGGTATTTACGTCACTAGACCGGAAAATTGGTCTCTACAGGCGAGCCGCAGGCGAGTCCTGTAAACCTGCGGAGACCTGTAAAGACACTTTCCGTTCGTGTATCGTACGTACTTTTTTTTTCAAACGATCAGAAAGAACATTTTAGTATCTATCACTTTAGACGATGAACAGTCCCCTGATATTTTCTGCTTCTTGTTGGCTAGATAGCCGTTGCCGCTAAGGCCGGTAGTTTTTAAGATGAAAACTAAGAGAAACAAGTAAACTTTTGTGGTTATAAATGATTTTTGTATTTTTAACTTGTGCAAAATTGTATAAAACATTAGAAAAATTATAGTGTAATGTCTATTAGCTTCACACAGCTAAATCAGTGATGACTGACGACCAGTTATGGCCAACCATGGCCAACTTATCAAGCAAAATAATGATAAAAGAGCTCATAAATGCAGATTTCTAGGTTTGTTGTTTATTTACCTATATTTATAGTATACTCTTATTTTGACAATTAAAAATGTGTGGTCGATTTTTCGGTGTATGTGACTCTTGAAGCAGCCTTTATTATTTCCTCCGGATTCAACTCATTTTCTAGATCTGAGTTCATTTTTGTAAACAAAACTTTTCAAACAAATTTAAAAAGTATTTTTTAGAAGTGTCAAAACTGCTCAAGAAAACAAGGTAAAAGCTGTCAACAAGAAGTCATAGCCAACTTGGCCAAAAATGGGACCGGAAAAGGATCAAGGGACCAGAAAATTGAACAAAAAGGTCCTTTCTGGAGAGTGGAAATATTTCGAAAGAACATGCCTTGTAATGTAGAACTTTCCGTATGAAAAATCGTACGGAAAGTGGCTATTTTCCGATCGTTTGAAAAAAAAAATAATATACCAAAGGAATTGGAGACCACGAAATGCTGAAGAATTAAGCGATGCTATTGATCGCGCATTGGATCAGCTCTCAGAAGACCATCAGTACTTTCAAAATTTAATCTTTTCAATGCCCAGACGTTTGCAGCTTGTAATAGAGAAAAATGGTAATCCTATTAAATACTAAATTATTTATTTTAGTTCTTTTTTAAGTTAAAATAATTAGTATTAAGTTTACCATGGTTTTTGTCCTAATCCAAGTTTCCTATTCGTCGAATTGTTTTCAATCCAGCGCTGTTTCCATCGTATTATTATTATTTTATCAACTCCAAAATGGGTTACCGCTTTCTTTATAGAACAGCCTTCGTCCGTTACTCGAGTGATAATTTGATATTGTTCAAGAAAGACTTTTTTAAAACATTATTTTTGCTGATTTTTTAGTTTTATGCAAAATTTAATATAAAAATAAAGTTGCCTTTAACTTAAGTAAAAAAATATTTTCAGTTTTAGAGACCTTTTTTAAACAATATGACAAATTGTCGTACTTTTGACGTTTTTAGGCATTTTAGCTGGTAGTCCGTATATATTATACACTTTTAGAAAGGTCAACTTTGTGACTGCATGTATGCGTTTTTTTTTTTTAAATCAAGTGTACCTCGGTAGGCAAAGAAAGTATGGGGCTTTGGTCTGAGTGACAGGGTTGAACACAAATTTTTCGCAGGGGGGTGAAATTTACACCTTTTTTGAAGCTCTTCGCCATCTTGGATTTTTGACATATGTTAAATTTTTCGAAGTCGAAAGGTATGCTAGCCCTAAACAATGCGCCTTCCTACACACAATTCTTGGTCTAAATACTTACAATTTTTGGTCTAAATACTCCTCATTTAAAATTTGTATAACTTTTTTATCTTATAACCAATTTAGATAAGAGATATCGGTTGGCGAAGAAAGTATGGGACTTTAGCTTTATTGACAAAAATCAAGTTTAGGGTCGCACACATTTTTTCGCAGAGGGGTGGTGAAATTTATCCATTTTTTAAAGCTCTACGTCATCTTAAATTTTTAACATACATCAAATTTTGAGGCGCGTCAGTGAATCTTCAACTTTTGTCTATAAAGACAGATAAAAATTTTGAAAATCGGCAGATTGGGTGCAAAATTATAGCGCCTTCAAAAAGTGACAATTTTTTTGGCCCACCCTATACAGAGTTTTTTCCGCCTATCTCCAGAACTATCCAGAATTTGTTTTTTCTTTTATAGTTTTGAGCAAAGCATCAACTTTGCCCTAATTTAAACCTTTTCGTAACTCCTACCGTTTAGGAGATCCCCATGGTGGGCATCGAAAATGAAACACCCTGTATATGGCTTTAGTCAATTTCCATAGACATATTTACTTGTTTCGTTTTTAGATCAATTAATTTTCGCAAATCTAGTTCAACCACACTAGCACATGTGCAAACCGTCTACACAGGGCAAGAGGCGTGGCTAGTACGAAGGGGAAGGCTATCAAGCTACTAGTAAGAAAGCTAATAGACTAAAGTGTGGTCATAAAGAAGACAGAGTAATAAAAATGCAAATTTGGATAAATTTTTTCTTAAGTGATCCATCACTTTTTTTTCTCTTTTAAAAATTTTCTTATGTACCTCAGGTAAAAATCCTTTATTTTTATATACCTCACTAAATAAATGTGAAAAGTTCTATGAAATTTAATAAAGCAAATTACTTTATTAGACAAAATTTATAAATTAAATCATAAAAATACATTTTAGGAGTAAAAATAATATTATAATATATATACAAAAACGGATTGGCGTTTTAACTATAATTAATAAGCACACCTAAAAATTAAATTAAGGCTAAACAAATGTTTGGTACATAAAAAAAATATATTAGGGTTGTTAATTATTATAACTACAAATATAATTAAAATGAAATGGAGATAGATACGTTTCTTTAAAACTAGTCAAAAATTAAATAGGAATAAATTACTCAGATTCAGAAGAACAGTAAATGCTCTCATCATCACTCTCATTTTCTTAACGGTTCCACAGTTTCTTCGATTAAACAAACAAGTTTCCACATTTTTTTCTTCTACTTTTAAAACATATTGTACACATTTGTGCCAATTATCTGAAGTTATTTTTTTAAATCATTCTTGAAAAAGAACCTCCACATCCTTTAATTTGTAGGTTGTATTATACCTTGCTACATACGCTTTCATTTGAGCCAATATTAATTCTATTGGATTAAGTTCACAATGGTAAAGCGGCAGTCTTAATACTGTTATGTTTAGATTTTCAGCCATATCATCGACAACTTTCTTATTGAATTTTTCTTTATTTATTTCAAAATTTATGTTTTTTTCTGTAAGCCACTTACAAATATCAGCTTTTCTCAATGTGGTTGGTACTTTTTCAAGGTTTCTGGAATGGTCTCTGGGGTTGTCCATTACTATTACGGAACTAGGAGGTATTAGGTCTAACATTTGCTGAAAGTATTCTTTAAAGGTATCGCCATTCATGTCCTCGTGATAATCGCCAGTATGGTTTGATAGAAAGGCGAAAAGACCTCCTTTTACAAACCCTTTTTCATTGCCAATATGGACAATTATCAAACGTTTTCCCTTTCCTGACGGCGGCTTTATCCCTGTCAACCAACCTTCCATAAATGCCTGTCGGTCACTTTTCACATTTTTGTCTTGCCAACAGTGTGATCTTCATTTACCCAAATTTCATCAAGAAAATATATATTTTTGCCCTCCCTTCGAAATTTCCTTTGCCTGAAATATTTTCTGCTCCAGCAAACTATCTCGTCAATTTCTATTAAAACCGCCTTTCTCTTAAAGTTGTCCACAATTTCGTTCTTCCAATATTTGGAAACCTATCATTTTATTTTACTGAAGCATAAACTTTATCAACAGTGGGAATTTCCTTTCTAAAATAAAAGGAATCAACTAACCACCTTAATGCATTTTTTTCATCCTCATCAAATTCTATTGGTTTTCTCCCAGGCTTTTATAGCGGCGATTTTAATGATTTTAATTTTCTTTCATGAGAGTATTCTATAAATAGCTGATTTTCCAAATTGAGTAAAATTATAACACTTCGTTACCAATTTATCCACTGTCAATGTTTTATAGTCTTTTTGCAGATTATCGAACACACTAAGAACTGTTTGTTTTTCTCTAAGCGTTAAATGCGCACGACTTTTATTTGTTCTCGGAGTAGAAGCCATATTCTTTTACTTTCTAGAAACACAAACTGCACACACTTTAAAAGTTAAAACTATAATAAAAAGCAAAGCAGATTTGTAGTCAACTTTAATATTTCAGAGAGAATTACTCCTAATTATTTAATAAAAATAATATTTAGAACCAACTCATAAGAAACAAAAATTGCTAATAATCTAAAATTCTTAAAATCATAAAATTATATTATTACTTAAACTTAATCCTCTAAATATGCACCTGAAACAATTATGGCATTATCTGCATACCTACGTATTATAGTGCAAAAACAGAACATGCATAATAAACAATTACTCTATCAGGTTAAAATATAATGTATATTTCTAACTGCTACCTTTTTTCTGTTTTTTTTTTAACTTAAATGTTGGCAAAACACCTACGCCAATGGTACGCTCGAGAAAATGGGTTTTAAATCGTTTTATTACTCTCTCGTCTTTATGAATGGACTTTAAGGATCTATTCACTTGGACAGTCCGCTGGTACTAGTACTGGTACTAGTAACTGACTATAAGGTTTACATTAAATTACAAATTACTGATACTAGCTACCATCTAGCTACTAAACCATTTACTATACCAATGTAAGCGCCGCCTTAGAACATTTGGTCATCGAAGAAAATGGCAATTATGCTGAAGTTAAAGTATGTATTTTTGCAGTGAAAAGAAAGCGAAATTGAAAACAAAGAAATGGGCTAGTTTTTTAACGCCAAGATGTTTAAATATTTGCAAAAAAGTACTGGCTCAGCGGTGCGGTGTACTGTGCTAAGTAAAGTTTTTTTTTGCATTTGTATTTATCTCATTTTAACCCAATATTCTTAAAAGCTCAATCAATCAATCAGAACTGGTAAAATAATGATTAAAGTTTGTGGTTCTCTAATAAAATATCTGTTGCAACTTTGTCCACAGGGTCCTACCTATGTTAATAATATGTGTTGGCAAAAATCTGGTTACACGGAAAAAAATACTTTTCATTGAGTTGTGTAACTAAAACTTGTATAAACTTAATACACAATTGTGTATAAAATATACAATAAAACGTAATTTTGTTACACAATTTTGTGAGCAGTACACACCCAGCTTCACATTGTGTAAACTGCAAAAACCAAGTTTTACTCCCTCATTTGGTTAGGAAAATAAAATTTACTGAAAAAACGGTAAATTTTAAGGAATCGACCGAAAATGACGTTTTTCTTCTTTTTTTGTAAAAACTGTCATCATTATATTAGAAATTCATAGTGCAGAAAATGGTACAGGAAGTGACTAAGAAGTATTTTTATCTCTCAGCAGACTATAACACTCGCTTTGCTCGGGCTACAAATTTTTCAGTTCGAGATAAAAAGTGCCACTTTAATCTCTAGGTATATAATGTAGTTAATGTAGTATTTTTTTCAGCAGACGACTTAAAATAGCCCATGTATATTTAGCGCTTGGTGTTATTTGTTTGTTGCAAATATAATCGCTGTGAGGAGGCACAGTTTAAATTTAAATTTAAATTAAGCCTTTTTACAGGATAAATAAATTTTTTTATATGGATGTTTAATAATCCACAGGTTTATTTGTTATGTTAAATTTAATGCAAAATAAAACTTAACACATGGTTAAAATATACATCCCTAGGACGCATGATAAGAAATATGCACTGACAATTAGTGCATATAATTACAAAAAACGACTAAACTTGAATTTCTAAAAAAACTTATATCTTTTTAAGTTTTGCTGGTTGCAAGTTTGAATGAATAATTTTTTTACATTTTACAGTTTTTTGGTTTCGATTGACAGCAGTAAAAACATTTGGCAATACCTACGGCTTAAGAGAATCTGTAAAATATACAGGAGATATTAATAGATAAAGGTTTCGTTTACATTTTTCTACATCAAGACGAATAAAAACCTTTCGTATGCCTACTTTTTCTGAAACGACATTTTCTTTTTAATAAGTAGACACACGGCACTGTCAGCAAGAAGGAAAGAGAGTGACAATTTTTAATTCGTCAACCTAAAGTCATGTCATCTCGAATTCTGACAAAAGAGGGTGACAGTGGCGTGCTGGCTACTTATTAAAAATTTAATTAGTTTAATTTCAGAAAAATTTAGTGTTCCAGAAGGTTTTCGTTTCTCTTGAAATAGAAAAATTCAAATTAAGCTTTTAGCTATTAATTACTCCCGTATTTTAAATACTCGATCAAAGCCGTAGGTTTTGGTAGGCGATTGCACTGCCGCCAATCGAAAAATATTAGAAAAAATTGTAAAATGTAAAAAAAAAAATATATTTTTTCAAACTTGTCAAAATAACATAAACGTCTTTAGAATGCCTTCACGTCTTCAGGTATAATGACATAAACAGAGCGTATCATTTATAAATTAAACGTTAACCTCTTTTTCACGGAAACTGTGAGAGTTTGACATATGTCAACAGGACACAATTTTGTGTTTTTATCAGTTCTGTAAAATTCAAAATTAAAAACAAAAAAATATAGGAGCCCTATCCCTCGTTGTAGCCCCTATTCAAAAATGTCATTGTTTTTATCAGTACACGCAATTGATACTTTGGTCGCATTTCTTCAAAAGCCGTCAGAAAATATCGCCCTTACAAAAAATCTGACGATTTTTAAACACAAGTTTAGACTAACTGCTTTTTTGTCACGTCTTATTTGCATTCCTTAACGGTCGCGATTCTTCCAAAACCGCCCTTACGACGATTTTTAATCAGAAGTTCATACCAAAAAAAAAATAAGTTTACACTAACTGCTTTTCTGTCAGGACTTATTTGCCAATATTCCTTAAAATTTAATTTTTTAATACTTAAAAATTTCATAATACTGAAGATAACACTCGTGGCATATCGGACAAAGCGTTTTTGTTTATTACTCCATTACGACCAGGCCTCCAATGTCTAGTGGAGAATCCAGACACCTACAGACCTGTTTGTACAGTTGAAGCTACACAGGCAACTATGCACACCTCTCGAATTTAAAACAACAAGTTTGTAATCCGCGGAGACGTGGTACCTGTGTGCGCCACCTATCGAATAAACTGAGAAATAAAAACATCAAAATTGAAAATTGCTGAAGACCGTAAATACAGAATCCTGTAACTTTCAGCAGTTTATAGGACGAAACCTGTAAAAGTATAAGGTCACTGTAACATGACTCTTAAAAAGATGTATTGTTTGCACCAGCACCACCCCCAATTGGACCTTCTTACTACGTGGCCCTAATTTTAAGGCATCAGCAAGCAATCGCTCCGTTGGAGGCTGTAACTCAAAAATATGTCAATTTTAATTTTTGTAAGCAGTTTTTGTGACAAAGTTTTTTTTATTTTAAACATTTATGTTATTAAGCTTATTTTAGTTTGTATATAAGCAAACCTTTAAAACCTTGAACATACAAAACCATAGATAGCCATGAAATATATCGCTGGCACTGTTCAGAAAAGTCATACAAATTCTGTCTTTCCCTTTACATGGTGAGAATTTTCGACACTTTTTGACTTTTATTGGTACGCGCAGTGGCGGTCGCAGCTTTCCCAATTTTACTGCATCAAAAACCGGCGACTTTTTCAAGAAATTCTCGAAAAAAGGGGGGGGGCGCAACTGGGTACGCGTAGTAGATCCACCGTAAAACTAATGCTACGGAATATATTTAAAATATTAAATTTACAAAATGTATTAAAAAAATAACGCAAATTTTGTTACAACGTTAAGATAAATAATATTTTTATTTTAAATGAGGCAATAAGTAAAAAATCGCCACTTTGCAGAATTGTGACGGGTGAGATTTTCTGTCGGTTCTGAAGAATCGCGACCCTTTTGCCAAATATAACATCTACTTATAGCACACAGAGATGGTTAGTAGTGGTAGTAATTTACGCGCTTGCCAAAGAAACACCTTCCATCAGAGTACCATTCTTCAGGTATCATTTGTTGGTCAGAAGTCAATGGTACGTCGCGAGCGGCAGATTTCTAAGTCACCGCGTTCCTGCTGTACATAGCGTTAGTTCTAGTGTTAGAGAGAAGGTACTACTTGGCGAGCGGTACCCATTCACCACGGGACTTGGTGCTTGGTAGCTAGTGGTTTTCGCGCGCACGAAGAATTTTCTGTGTGTTGGTCGCAGGATTACGTATATATTTGCAGAGGTGGTCTAGATTTTTTTTGGATAGAATTTTTAACGGATTACAATCCATGATTTAAGGTAAGATTCTATATGCGTTTAGAGTTCGTAATGAACTTTTTTTTAACGTAATATTTTTCCTATCAGCCTCCTTAGTGTAGTGGATATATATAACGCGCACTCGCTTTAGACACGATAAGGGTTCGAGTTATTCCAGTTGCATGAACTTTTTATTTATTTTTTTTTCAAATTTTAACAAAAATATTTAGAAAAAAATTAATATAATTGAGTCAATTTTTTGTTACCTTTGTTAGTTAGTGCGACTTTGGCCTTAATCTAAAAAACAAATTACTTTGAAAGCATCTTGATCCACAACTTTTTTTCGGAGTTTTTTTAAATTTTAAATATACCGAAGAAAAAGTATAGTTTATAACAATATGACCTTTACTATTATGCATTAGGTTCGATACTTTTTGTGCGCTACTTGGAGGTTTTTTTTATAGAACAATAAATAATCAAAACTTAGAATATTTAATGACTTGTCTAACCTTGCCATTTTCATATACTTATCTCTTAAAAAGGCTTGGTGTTAAATATTTACTCATAGTTTTTTCTTGTGGTTAACTTGGTGGGTGGGATGTATTTCTGAAATATGGGCGGATAAAAGAATATTTTGGTATTGGCGAAGGGGATAGGTAATATCTAAAGTTAAAAAAAAAATTAGCAAATTAAAAAAAAATTTAACAGTTTTTACAAAATTTTGGAGATTTTTTAAAGGAACAAAGTCCAAATCGCCCACTCTCTGTATTTGGCGTTAGTATTTTTTAGAAAACTGCACATTACTTTACAAAAATTTTTAAGTCTTAGAACTTTATTTCTTCAAAATTTTATTTTTTTTTTTTTTAATAGAAAACGATGGTTGTTAATAAATTTTTTATGAATATTTTATTACGACGTTTTTTCATAAACATATTTATAACGGCCAGCGGCATTTTTTCGCCTATTAAGTATGTGTTATCCTATTGTTGAAATTTTGCGTTTTTTAATGATAATTAATACTCTATGAACAATAATACCGATTTTTTTTTCTTAACTGCCATTCTGCACTCACGCCTATGTTTTCTAAATAAGCCCTCTTAACCTTCTAAATACGCCACTAAAATATAGCAAGTGACTTGCTTTGTCGCTTCATTACCTAAACTCAGTCTCTGGTGCTTTTTAGTTCAATATTTGTAAAACTTTCTTTTTACGGAATATAAAAGATAAAGTACTTATGCATTTTATAGAAGTAACGAATTTTTGTTACAATTATAAACTTGTAGTATTTTTTCTCAGTAATAAAACACCATTTTATTCAACTGTTACAACTTTTTTTAAAATACAGCCTATAATATCGACAAATTATCCTCATTTTAAATTCGTCAAAGAACCACTTGGCCAGTTTACTTGAATGGGTTTTAATAATGGATCATATTTGAGTAAAATTGCTAAAATTACGTATGACTAAAGCAGTGTTTAAATTTTAAATTGTCTGTCTGACCAACCTTTTCGTTAGAAACTTGTTTGATGACACACTTTGGCAAATGTTTAAATTGTTAAATAACAAATACTTCAGTACGTCGAAGATAATTATCATCGACAACAAAATTTTCAAAATAGGTATAAGCAAATTTAGAAACATTTAGTCTTGCCGTTATGACAGTAGCCGAATTTTACAAGCAAGAGCTTTTTGTCAAAAGCTTAATAATGGTTCATGCTTAAATTTATTTTCCTTTTTTGTAACTTTTTTTGTATCGTGTTGCGCAAGTGCGACCGGCAAAATATTTATTGTTGTTTTTTCACCGCAAAATTGATTGTTTTTTTTTAAATATTCCAAGCAGTTCTTATTACAGATATGGATATTTAACATGTAATATATTTTGTGAAAATGTTTCCACATTCATGGGACAAAAAGAACTTCAAATTTGGTAAACAAATATCAAAATCGCGAGTGCACCTGTCATAAGTCATGACTAAAGTTAAGGAAAAGAAATTTATTTTAGCACGATTCAGCTTTTCACCTAAGGAAAATTTAGAGTTAAAGGAAAAAGTTACGAAAAAGGAAAAGGAACTTAACCATGAACCAGCCTTAACAACTCTATTCCTCAACCGTATTTTTAGTTGGGATGCTACTGTAAAGGGTATCATTTTCCCATAGAATTATTTAAAAAACGGCGTTCTCTCAAAAAACATAATGGTAACCGTAAATTCGAGTTTTGCACTAGACATGCTTATCGGTACCATAGGGGGACCTAATGGATAAATGTTAAAGAGAACCAACTTTCAGATTGCAGCATCGGCAGATTACCTTTATTTTTCAGAAACATTAACAGTGGGATTTACTAAGATCTAAAATAGTACTCGCCATAGGTCTAAATATTTACACCTGTGGGGGCTACTACATTTTAAAACCCATTTTCAAAAAACACTTAACCATAGAGAAAAGATACAAAGTTATTGATTATTTTGTATTGTTATTGCAAAATACCACAGAAAAACTGCTTTTTTTCTCAAACTATTCCATATTTTAGGAGAAAATGCCCTAAAACTATTTTTTTTGACAGGCTTCAAAATAGAAAATGGTGAATACGCCAAAAATTTGGCACATATTAGCTTCATTATCTGTGTTTGAGGTTATAAAGTTGATGATTTTTTAGACCACCTCTGGGGGGTGGTTTAAATTTATAGCCTCAGAAAGGATTGTTTTGTGGCAATTGGTAATAAGTTCCTTTATAATTTCCCTAAGCAACCGTTTTTACAAGAATTAATTTACCTTATTTAATATTCCAAGTTGTTCATTAATCAATAAAACACCACCAATTTTGTCCAGAAAAACGCCATGTTTTGAACCCGTTTTCACCACAAAGAATATATTTATGAGGGCACTACGAGGCAAAAGAAACATAAGCAAAGGTATTATGCACGAAAACTATCTCCAATGAAAAAAATCCAAAACAACTGTACCTATTCATTTATTTACAAACAGAACTGAAATTAAAACATTGAGATTTATCTAAAAGCTAAATCACCAAACAAAGCTTTCCACTAAAAAATTGCACTCAAAGGTCTTAACTCTGCAGCACCGAACAGTTTGTTGAGCCGACATGACTCCTTTGTGAACGCATCAGTTGGATTCAGGTCTGTTTTTAGCCGAATTTTTTTTCATGACCTACTTTGATGAAATATTTTTATTTATAGTTTGCGATTGCGATGGGTTTGTTTTTGTAAAGTTTTTTCATACTTTTCATAGATAAAAACCCCTTTTAAATAAATACAAAGTTATTCTAATTCTTATTTTATGATTATATATCGAAATGGTTTTGTGACAGTATGAGTATATAAACAAGGGTAAATTTTGGTAAAAGTAACATATAACGTTAATTTTAATTTGCTCAACAGCGTGTTTACCATTTAGATCCCCTTTAGGGTTAAAAAAAAAACTTCTTTTAAATAGAAATTTTCTTCTTAAATCCGAAAACAGATTGTCTTAAGATGATTATTCACTAAAACAAAAACAATTAAATTTATTCTTATAAATCAAACTATGTCGAAAACTCAAGGAAGATAATATAAAATGCTTAAAACCAACAATTTCACTTAAACTTAGGACCTGTCTAAAATAGGCTAAACCCTTTTAGTAAATCTCACTGTAAGCGACTTCAGGGAGACAGATAAAATGATCTTTTCCTACGCAAATTTTTCTTCGGTGGGCAATTTTTAAAAAAATAATATAAAACAAGATAAGATGTTTTTAATTTTCCTCAGGATAAATGGTCTACCTAACGCGTGCGGAAGGCGCCTTTTCCCAACTTACGGTTTGCCCGAATTCTGCTGACGCGTCGTTCGGGCAAATGCGTGCGAAATAGTATCACTTTCCGAACTCACTTGGTAATAGTAATTTACCCAACAAGTACGGAAAGTTATACCTTTTCGCACATGACGGCAGTTGCACGAACAGCGCAGAGCGGAGTTCTGGCAAGCTGTCAAGGGCGGAAAAGACACTTTTCGCACGTGTCAGGTACAAAATTTTTCCTACTTGCGCAAAAACCGTCTAGACAACATTACATTTTCAGTTTAAGGTATTAAGATAACAAAAACCTGTTTTCTTTTGCATTTTCTTTACATATGAGTTGAAAAATAAATTCATTCCCGCACGGCGTAAAACAGCACTTTCACGCACGCTAATAGGAAAATAACTATTACATATTTCCTAACTTAATTCAGTAAGGGTAAATACAAAACAAAAACAATGAAGAAAAAGCTTCTTCAAAAAACGGTAATGGCAACAGTACAACCCCAATTTCGCACTAGTGATGCTGATCAGTACGGTGCTACCTAATTAAGAGCTTCTAGCTGCTAGTATATCAGTTGTTGTTGAGGTTACCGCTCCCTCAAAAAGGGAACATATTTAGAAAAACATATTGTACAATTTTTTTTTTACATACTGCTTCGTTTTTCTTTCCCAAGCGTAATGTTCCTTAATTTTGTTCGCCTTTTGTAGGTACAGACCGTTTCCTTTTTGGGTGGCAGAAATCTGGTGGAAAGACATTTAGTAGAAAAATATTTGTTAGAATACATTTGTTACTTAGAAAAATATCTTTAGAAAATACATTTGTTAGAACGTACATTTGTTAGAAAATACATTTGGTAGAATGTGCATTTGGCAGAAAAACAGTTGGCAAAAAATACATTTCACGGAAATACGGTTGCCAGAAAGTACATTTCGTAAAAAACCAGAAAAGCAACAGGTATCACCGTTTTATTTATATAATGTCGCTTATTTGAAAATCTAAACATCTGTTAGAAAGTACATTTGGCAGAAACACAGGTAAGTAACCGGTAATTATTTCTACAATACCAGTACGTAGGAACGTCTTATTGATATTACTAAAGTCAACTTAATGTCAAATTGTCGAGCATTTCCCATTTCTTCTTCCAAACATGAAAATGAAAGAAATTGAATCTTAATCTAGCTTAATCTAGAAACTTTAAAAAAATGCTTCTTTTGGCTTTCTAAACCACATTTTTGTTCTGTCAAAATTGTTTTCTGCCAAATGTATCCTTCTGCCTGCTAGTCTTTTTCTACCAAATATAATTTCTGCCAACTGTTTTTTTACCAAATGTACAATCTGCCAACTGTTTTTCTATCAAATATATTTTATGACAAATGTATTTCTTCCAAATATATTTTCTAACAAATGCATTTTCTATGAATTGTTTTTCTAATAAATGTAATTCTATTTTTCTACCAAATGTCTTTCTACCAAATTTTCGCCAGCCACTATTTTGATTTAGACAAAACCTAACCTCAATGACCCACTGAAAAAAACCAGATTTGAAGGTTGGCAAAAATCCAAGCGCCCTAGATTATTGCTGTTGTGGCATTTAAAGTTTTTAGGTTAGGTTTTTTTCGGACTGAAATTTCGTGTTATAGACGCATTCGTATTATTTTTTATTGTTTGCACTTTTTGATACTGACATGTTTTATAACAAAATGATTCGTTATTTTTGGCTAGACAAGACTGGAAATTTGGACAAACATTTTGAATTGATGTGTTTACGAAAGCGTTACTTTTATCCCTAAAATTATTGATAAAAATATATGCAAAAAAAGTTGAAATTTTAATAACAATATTATCAGCACACGTGAAAAAAGTAAAATTAAAGAGAACCATGCGGCATCGGCCTCACTGTGACTAACTGTCTTTTTAGGGAGAAACAAAATTACGTTGACGTGAATTAAATTTTAAAAGAATATTGTATATCATGAAATAGACTTGATTAGGAATCAAAAACATATTCGAAACCTCAACAAAAAGGCAAACTTTTTAAATTTCTGTTGTGTGTTTGTCTGCTTTTATAAAAACAATTTTTATACAATGATGAAATTAACCGCCAAAGTATTTTGACCATTCCAAATGTTGCATGCGTTGACTTTCAGTAAAGGACTTCTTATTGTTTCTGTACAATTCATATGGCTTTGAAAAAAGTGAAAGTTATAATTTAATATTCTGTAATAAATATGCACAGGCTGGTTGAAATTTAATTTCTGTAAAGAGAATTTATGATTTTGAAAACAAAACTTTAGTTACTTCGAGTATATAGTATAAGCAATCTCCAGTGGCGGCGCGTAAGGGGACGCCGGTAAAGCTACTTACATTTAAGAATACTTACATAAGTAAAAGAATAAAATTCCAGTTTGTATATGTATACATATGTGCGCTTCACCTTCTATCAAACAAGCAAGCAAACTCTCGCAGTAACAAAGGTTATTCAGAGTTTTGTTTATCTAGCTAGGATAAGAATTTTTTTCTATCACTCAACAGAAAAGCGAAAACATTTTTGTGAGAGATTTCACCGCATTTGGGTTACTAAATTGTAATTAAATGAAATCAACTGGATACTATTGTAAAAAATTGGTCCTAGAAAGCACGGATAGTCTACCATACAATCAATTATTTTATGTTGAAAGGAAATGAAAATATCTCGAAAACTGTAGCTTTGAAAGACCTGAACCTTATAACAAAATTGTTGGGTAATATTTACGAAAACCAAAATCTGAAAACTGCATATCAATAGCTGCTTTATTTCTAAAGATATGATTTATTATATATATTTTAACGCTTTTTCAAATAACTCGGAAACTAAAGCTCCCACAAATTCGGACTTTATAACAGCATTTATTTTGTAGTGGAAAAAAATGGATACTTAAATCTGAAAACCGTGTATCGCTACTTGCTTTTGTTCCAAAGTTAACATTTTTTAAAATATTTTATCCCCCTTTTCCCCCCTTCAGCGCCCCACCACCCTACCCAAAAGTTAATCAGTTCATGTTCAGCCAATAGAGGATTTTTGGACCAAATTTAGGTAAAATCGATTAAGGCGTTCTTGAGTTATCGTGTATACAGACCGATAGACCGACAGACAACTTTTTTTTCGTCGATTAAGGTGCTTTGGAACCTTCGTAACACATTTTTGATAAAATTAAGAAAAGTCAAAATTTCATTTGATTCAGATTTTAATAATAGTCCCCATACCATATTGAAATGGTGGACTAAAAATGCTTAATTTTACGTTTATATTAAATACTTCATTTAGAAAAAACTTCCATAGACAATATCTTAGAGAAGGGAAGCCTGGTTTCGAAAATATTTTTAAAATTGTCACTGGTAATGCCACAAGAGGTTAAATTATTTGTAGATTTTTTTACGAGCTCACGAATAAAGCTATTCATGAACAAGAAAACATTTCAGGATTTAATTTAAACTCGCGAGGTATTCGCAAGAAAATTCCACACCAAATTGTCTTTAAAATAAAATAATTTAATGCACAACCGCATTTTAGGACGTAATAAAGCACTTTAACGCCCGTGGGCGTAAAACAGTACTTTAACGCCCGCGGGCGTTAAAACTTATTTTTAATTATTTATGAAAAGCAGTCATCCTATAGTTTTTGGTAATACTCTTTTCTTGAATTTGTAGATGAAAAAATCCAAATTTTTGTTTCAATAATTTTTATTAAACGAACGCAACAATAAAATTACCTATAGTAAAAAAATAATAACTATAATAATAATAACTAACTAACTATAATAACTCCATAAGGAAGAAGGCTTGTGTTGTTTCACTTTTTCGTTAAAGTAAGGCGTCTTCTTTTACGATTAGATGGCTTTCCGGAATTTTTTTACCAGTACACCACAAAACAAAATCTTTATAGGTTTTTTCGTATAGTTTTCTTGATTTGGCCGGCAAAAGATTCATCTTCGCCTGTTCATCGGCCTCCAGTATATCTCTAGGGATTACTTTTTCTTCAAATATCATAAAATTTTACAAGAAAAACTGTAAAAATAGCGACAAAAGGATTATTAGTTATTATTATTATTATTAGTACTTGGTTTTGTTATAGCTTTAGTTTTAAAAATTGCTCACTGTTCATACTTGTCTTTGTTATAGTTATAACATTCACGAAGAAAGTGTATTTAACCTCACTTTTTTTATGTTTTGTTTTATTTACTTTTATTTTTTGTAGTTTGTTTTTCAAGAAAATGAAGTTTAATAGAAGCAATTTTTTATTTTGGAACCTGCAAAACACTTAGCAACCTGTTTTTTGGTTTTTATTTACCTGTATAAAATTTCTGAAATTATTGATTTCATTCCTGTCAACATAGTTGGGCGCCATACTGAAAACTTGAACTCGTGCATGCTCACTTATATTTGTTATAGTAATAGTCGTAATTTTAGTTACAAAAGTTGAAAGTTGCCAACTTTTTCTTAGGACTGTGACTAAACCTATGTCAAAGCATAATCCAAAGCATTGCATGAACATTTTTCATAAAAAAGAGTGGTTTTAACTTTTCTATGATTAAGACTATAACAAAAACTAAACCAAAGACTAAGACTATGCCTTGTATAAACGATACTTTAAACGCAACATTAATTGTAATGATGACTTTTTTGATATGGTTGCTAATGACAAGCAACTGTTTGTGTCTCAGATTGCTTGATTGCGAATGACAAAATTAACCATACAACATGTCGCTTTCGATTTTGACACCAAAAAAAAGATATTTTAAAATATTTTTTTTTCCAAAATTCATGCGGTTGTGCATAAAATATTGTATGTAAGCGTGTAAAAACTCTCGTCTGTCGGCTCGTGGTTTTATTTCCACAACGCGGGCGCTAAACGCCTCCTTTATAACCTAGATACATAAATAGCTATTAAATTGATATTTTTTGACTATTAAAAATGTCTATTTTTTCTCTGACAAGATATCCGTACAAAACAAAGTTATGATTGACTAATTGCCAATGGGGTTCGCCCACGAAAAACATAAAACGTTGCTTCAGTAGCGTGTCATTGCCCCCTCAGCCTCGATAATGTTTGCCAGTCTTCGTGACATGGACATTTTGAAATAAATTTGGATTTGAAATAATGACTTCGTCGTACCCTCTGACTGTGAGCTCCATTAAGTGGTTGGAAATTCTAGGAACAATATTCATTCATGTTAATTTTTTTGCTATGAGGCCCCACACATTTTCCAGGGGATCTCGCCGATAGCCAACACCACACATTCACGGAAAATCTTCGTCCCCATGGATCTTTATTATGGATCCAGGAAAATGTGCCTCAATTTTCTCTTCTGGGGCCATCGCAAATGGGTGGTCTTCAAGAAAGTCGATCAGTTGCTGATCCTGCTTAGGCGTATTATGACTTGGGTCAAGCCAGTGCCTCGCCTTTCTTCTTATTCTTATAATTGTAGCTTTGTTTCGTCAAAAATGGGCCTCTTCGAACCGACCAACCACCGTCTAATGTTGCCATAATTTGGACTTTTTCGAATTCGTTTAGTTGGGGCATTTTTAAATATTAGCGTATGACAACAACAAAACCTGGTGACTGAGTTGCGAGGCCTATAACACACTATATAAAATCGGCGTACGCATTTTATGTGACCGGTAGTGTACGTATTTGAATACATAAAAAAATTAAATCATCTAAACTAAGGCAAATCTTGAAGGGCAGTCGCATAATTTATTTCATAATGGTCCTTCTAATAAACTTGCATTACTACTTTGATATTTATTTGATGCTTCGAGCTTTCACCTTTGCATCTTTAGTTTTGTTCGTTTTGACATAGACGAAGTCAGCCGATAACCTCAAGGCTCTCTTTTAAAGTGGTGATAAATCATCGGAATAATCCAAAAACATACTAGGTCGGAAACCGAACGGTGCACTTGTTAATTCTCGATTCGAGTTGTTTTTAGAAGTTGGAGGCGATGCAAATGACTGACCTCCTTTGGTTTGATGCACCAACAATTACTAGTTTATTTTGCAAATCAGTGATTTTCAATCTAAAAACAACTGTAAACTCGGTGCGGAATTTGAAGAGTGATAGAACAAACCACAGACAAAAGAATAGATTACCTAACTTATCTGAAGAATTCCAATGGCGAAAATAGTCGATTGTAGACAAAGATCACACCAAAAATAAATCTGCAAAACAAAAAAAAAGTTAAACTATCAAATAAAGGTTATAATTTTTGTTAGTCGTTGAAAGTTGAAGTTTATTGTACCTAGTTGCTAATTGTTTAAACTTATATTACAAAACAAAATCTTTAGTTATCTCAGGTTTCTAAATTATTTCAAATAAATGTTTATGGTTCTCAGAAGATATATGTCCATACCATCAATATTTAGTAAATTTTTTTTTTGACTACAATATAATACTTATTGAATTTAAATATTTTAGAATAATTTCATCAAGTTTCGTTCTGTTTTTTAATTTTTTCTCAAAAAAGTAATATTTTGTGCAAAGGTTCAAAAAAGGGATCAGCTAGGATTTCACGGAATCCACTTTTTAGCTTACGGAATGGTCCCTAACAATTATCACAAGACGTGTTATTTTGTAGCTGTAGCCGTTTTCGAGAAAACGCGACCCCCTAGCTTAACCGTTAAGCTGAGTGGCCACCCCATAATCTCAGTTCTGCTAAAGGGCGAGTTTGTAATCTTATCGATTGAGCAATTGATGCATCAAACAAGTTCTTGAAACGTTCCGATGCCTTCAAACGCGTTCTATTGGATTTCCGATGCAACCGACTTGATGCCAACAATTGCAATCGGATCCGAGGGCTGATGGCTCTCGATGGATGGATTAATCATCGGTGATGGCGGGCAGAATCAGATGTTCAATCAAAGATTGACGTCGGTGCCAACGTTTCGATGAATTTCAGTTTATTTTAAAAACTTGCCCAAAGCTAGAATGTTCAAATGAA
Organism: Oxystoma pomonae; assembly: GCA_963921995.1. Taxonomy (NCBI): domain Eukaryota; kingdom Metazoa; phylum Arthropoda; class Insecta; order Coleoptera; family Brentidae; genus Oxystoma; species Oxystoma pomonae. Next base: position 40,894,007 of record OY998165.1, read on the forward strand.
CACCACATTTTGTAGCTCGGCTTGTTCGAGGGAATCACATATTAAAAGTATTTAAAATATTCCTAGATTCTTTTAAATGAAAAAAAATATTTAAATATACAGTGTGTTCCAAATTCGATGCCCACCATGGGGATCTCCTAAACGGTAGGAGATATGAGAAGATTTAAATTAGGGCAAAGTTGCGCAATTTGACGCTTTGCTTAAAACCAAAAAAAATTTAACAAATTCCGGGTAGTTCCGAAGATAGGTGAAAAAAACCGAAATCTTTATTTTTAGTTTTTTTGCGCCCTTATTCTTAAAGCTGTCAAAAAACTCTTAAAAGTTTCTACAGGCACTTTTTTAAGATCTACCTAATTAGAGGTCCATTTTCGAGATTTGACATTTCAGTGTGACAGGGACTCTGTCAAGTTCATTTTTTCTTAGGGGCACATGCTTTTTTTCTCCTGCCATTTGGTTCATAAAGGATGACTTACAACCTCATTTTGAGATGTACCTGACGTTTTGAGTAATTTGACCATCATCAGCGCAAATTGAAAGATTAAAAACGTGTTTTTAAAACGTTAAGTTATTTTATTGTAAAAAAATTACAAAAAACTGTCATTTTTAAAATGTCAAAAAAACTATAATTTTTAAAATGTCAAAAAAAGTACTGCAATTGGGTTCCCAAAATATCTTGAGTAAGTTAAAAGCAAAAATTAAATTTGGGCTGATGATGGTCAATAAACCTAAAACGTTAGATGACTTGTCAAAATAAACTTGCAAAATGTTATCTGTCATTCTGATGAACCAAATGGCAGGAGAAAAAAAGGATTTGTCCATAAGAAAAAATGAACTTGACAGTGCTCCTGTCACACTGAAATGTCAATTCCCAACGTACCTGTCACTAGATAGATGCTAAAGAAGTGCCTGTAGAAAGTTTTAAGCGTTATTTGACAGCTTTAAGAATAAGGGCGCAGAAAAATAAAAACTAAAAAGGAAGATTTCGGTTTTTTCCGCCTATCTTCGGAACTACCCGGAATTTGTAAAAAAATTTTTTCTAATCTAAACCTTTTCGTATCTCCTACCAAGCCTAGCATCAAATTTGAAACACCCTGTATGGGCTAAATGTACTATGTAATATATTTTTCTTATGTACCAGGGGGCCCCCACACTTAATGGTTTTTGCATAGAGCAAAGTTTTGGCTCTCATCTGACATATTAAAACATTTTGTAGCTGTTGCAGTTTACAAGATATTTTTATTTTAGTAGGCATAATTATTTAATAGGCCAAATGTACGATGTAATATATTTTTCCCAACCCAACCGTAGGAATATTTTAATAGTTATTTACCCAACAAGTGCGGAAAGTGATACTTTACCGCACGAGACGGGAGTTGCACGAACGACGTGAAGCGGAGTTCAGGCAACCCGTTAAGGGCGGTAAAGGCACTTTACGCATGTGTTAGGTACAAAATATTACCTACTAGCTTCTTATATCCTTTAAAATAGTAGTTTTCACAGTAAAGTGCACTTTACCGCACGCGAGTAGGTCAAAACTTCTAATGAGTGATTCCCATGCATAAGCTGAGCTACAAAATGTGCTGTTTATTTGAACTTTAACGGTGGGATTTACTAAAAGGGTTTAGTCTATTTTAGAACGGTCCTAAGTTTAAGTGAAATTTTTGGTTTTAAGCATTTTAAACCAACCCTCCTTGAGTTTTGGACACAAATTGAATTATAAGAAGAATTTTAATAAATTTGTTTATTGTTGTATTTAAGAAGAAAGTTTCAATTTAGAAGAAAAGAAAATTTAAAAATTGAAACCCACGCGGCCTTTAAATAGTAAACACTCTGTAGAGCAAATTAAAATTGAGGTTATATGTCACTCTAATTAAAATTTAACCTTAATAATTGATTTTTCACATGATGTCACACAACGATTTAGATGGGTGATAATAAAATAAGGAGTAGATTAATTTTGTATTTATTTAGAAGGTGTTTTTATTTATGAAATGTATTAAAAAACTTAAATGGAAGTTTTTTTACATGTCTGTTACTACAGCTTTAAAATGAGTGGGCTTTGAGTAACGAAAATTATTTTGACTGAGCTTTTAGATAACCTCAATGTTTTACTTTCAGTTTGTAAATAAATTAATATAGTTGTTTTGAGTTTTTTTCTTTGCTATATTTTTCGTGCATAATCAGTGACCTTGATTAATAAACAACTTGGGATACTAAATAAGGTAAATTACTTCTTGTAAAAACGGTTACTTAGGGAAATTTTAAAGAAACTTATTACCAATTGCTACAAAACAATTCTTTCTGAGGGCAAAAAATTTAAACCACCCCCCAGAGGTGGTCTAAAAAATCAACAACTTTATAATCTCAAACACAGATGATGAAGGTATTATGTGCCAAATTTTTGGCGTATTCACCATATGCCATTTTGAAGCATGTAAAAAAAAAAATAGTTTTATGGCAAATATGTTGTATTTTTAGAAAAAAAGCTGTTTTTTAATGGTATTTTGCAATAATAATATAAAAGAATGAATAACTTTGTGTCTGTTCTGTATGGGTAAGTGTTTTTTTAAATTTGGTTTTAGAATTTAGCACCCCCCACAGGTTTAAATATTTAGATCTGTGGGGCACAAATGGCTACAGCTACAAAATTAATTTAACCGTAACAAAATGGCTAAAAAAATGCTACAAAATGTAGCATTGAAAATATTTGGGCCCCTTATGATGGTCCCTTAGGTTAACCGACGTATATTATTTTTATATTCAGGTTTAGTGAGATCAGTAAAACCACGCAATGCAAGGTGAATTTATAGTGCATTTTTTAAATCGATGTTTATCATTAGGTCGTGTTCACCCACTGTGCTTATACGTTTTCTTTTAAGGTGCATTAAAATTTATGTGAGTACACAAATATAAATGTCTTTATTAAAATAAAATCATTTACTACGTTTATATGCACCTAAAAGAGCTTTTATGTAAGGACGGTTTTAAATAAAATCGCTCTTTCCGAGGTTTTATACGTCCTTCATTAAATGTCATCAAATATGTCAGTTTAGTGGAAAAACAAATAAAACAACCAAAAATTATAAACAATTTAAGATGAACAACTCAATTTTGCCTTTCTATTTTAATTCGTGACCGCGGTCCCTAAATGGCGCTAGTTAAAAACCTGCGACTGGATTTATATTTTTTTTTTCAATTTTTTTTATTCATCTAAAATGTGGAGATATTTAAAACATTAAAATTATCTCCAAAACATTTTACAAATATGCGGGATAAATTAAACTCAAAGAATATGATTTAAAAAAAAAAATAAGTCTAAAAAATAATTAAATTAAAACTATTTTAAAACACTTTGTGTGCTAAAGATAAAAGACCTCGTTTAATGGCTGCAAGTCGGGAAGTGTGCCCAAATAGTGAAGGGGCATGTGTAAGTCCGTGGGATTTTGAATGAAGGAGTTTTGTGACTATGTGGGATTGACAGGTTTTTGAGTCACATAATCAAGTGTTACCGGGTGTTTTGTTCGCATCCGTGTGGAAGGGGGTTGATATGACGTCATCTTTTAAGATGGCAGCCAAAAATCTTAAAAATACAACTTTTGCAACCGGGGCATGATTATACCCGCTTCCATATAATTCAACGACGAGGATTCCAAAAAATTTACTTTCAAGGGCATTTGAGCTTAAATGACCTTGAAAATTGCAAAAAACAAGATTTTTGCTATTTTCTCTTTAAAAAATCTTAATAATTCTAGGTTTTGTCACACGAACTTCAAATATACCTCAAACAATTAGGCATATTTTCCCATATTCGATCCTTCGAGTTTGATGCAGTTTGAAGCTTTATGACCTTGAAAAATACCCCAGTAAAATTAAGATATTGCTAAAATATGTCGGAGGTATCGGCTAGTACTATTTTAATGCCCACGAGCGTTAAAGTGCTTCATTACGCCCTAAAATTCGGGATTTAAGTGCACTTTAACGCCCGGTTGTGCATAGAAGTGTTTATAACGACCCTAAAATTGGTTTTAAAGCGATGACCCGCTTTATAAAATGGCTTTAAAATAAAGTTGGTTCACCCCCAGATGCACCGTAAAAATATTCTGAATAGTTTAGCTAATCCATGCTTCCTCTTCGTTCATTTATATGGGATAAAGAGAGAAAAAGGATGGATTAGATAGCCAATCGCGATTAGATGCCTGCGGTGCATTTAGGGGTTAGTGCTTAAATAGTAGTTTTAGCAACTAGTGAAAAAACGCGAGTAAAAAAAAGCACAATTTAGCCGCGAGTTGTTAACACTATTTTTTTAATACCTTTATCAAAAGATGCAAGAAAAACAGGAAAATACTTTTAAAAATCTCGTACGAAGAGCACTTCTCGCAACACACCATTTTTACCATATAAATCAAGTCGGCTGGTAAATGAAATAACAATGGTGGTTTCCACGGCGATGTGCTTTTTATTCGGTGACGTTCACTGTTGCGACATTTTAATCTTTGACAGTCTGATATTTTGACGATGTTTTTAAATGATTTTTTCGTAAATACTTGGTGAAAACTGGTGGAAATGGCTTAATTTTTAGGCACGAATAATTAGATTTTTTCAATATTACTATTTTTCGCTATTTCTCTTTAATTTTCAGTAAAAGACGGACCGAAATCTTTTTTTGCACCCGTGATGAAAAAAAAAAATTTTTGCATCGGTAAACAAAAAAGTCATGCTTTAGTTATCTGCAGACAGTTACTAAAATCATGTTTTTGATGAAGGCCCTGCTAAGAGAGAAGAGCACAACTCCACTTTTTTCGAAATTGTCTCTTTTTCACTTTCGTAACAACTTGGACCCGGCCCAATAAACATTTTAAAAAAGGTTTGGGGTAAAAATTTAAATTTCAACCCTTATATTTTTTTATATAAAGCGTGTATATATTTGTCTTTTTTATTTTACTTGTGGGACCTACCGTTTAAAGAAAGAAAAGCACAAGTAACAAAAAATAGCATATATCACACTTTCCCTTTCATAATACTAAAAAAGAACTGCATATATACCCAGAAAGAACCATGCACATTTTAAATGGAAACTGGATCTCAGTGGGATTTTAACGCCGTGTAAGTATGTTATTGGGACAGTCCCTGAGAGCATTTTGTCTTCTAGACATCGGTGCCGATATTTACAGGGTGAGCCAAATAGCTGCCAAAGTTTGAGATGATCTTATTATTATCATGCTTATGAAGACTCATATCGGCAAAAAAGCATCACTTCCCACTAAAATGATAACGCTGAATTTAAAAATGACATTTATTTTGACACCTGTCAAACACTGTCGAAATGGCAGAAAAATAATTAATGAAATTGAAGTTTTTGGAAAAGCAAATACCTTCTTTTTACTCTGCTGAAGACACTAAATCGAAAACCGTAAAAAAAAAGTCACAGTTGTCGTAACTGTCATTTACTGTTATGGGGAAAACCACTGGTGCGATGACACATATTTAAGAGTGGGGACTTGAACTACACTAAATTGAGGTCAATGAACTTAAAAATGTTATTAGTTTTGACACCTGTCAAACGCTGTCAAAATAACGAATAAATAATTGATAAACATGAAAGGTTGAGAAAAGCAAATACCTTTTTTGACTCTGTTTGTGATATCGAATCGAAAACCGTGAAAAAAAGTGACACTTGTCTTAACTGTCACTTACTCGATACGATAAATTTCAGTTGAAAAATAGTGTCACTTTTTTAACTTTAAAAGTGTAAAAGTATTAGCTTCTCCAAAAAACTTCGTTCATAAATTATTTATTTGCCATTTTGACAGGGTTTGACTTGCGTCAAAATTAATGATATTTTTGAGTTCGTGGATCTCAATATAGTGTAGTTCGAGTCCCTACTCGTAAATATGTGTCATTGCACCAGTGGTTTTCGCTCTCGTTTTCGCCATAATAGTGAATGACAGTTAAGACAACTGTCACTTTTTTTATGGTTTCCGATTTAATGTCTTTAGCAGAGGAAAAAAAAGGTATTTGCTTTTCCAAAATTTTTAAGTTTATTATTTTTCCGCCATTTTGATATGGTTTCATAGGTGTCAAAAATAATAACATTTTTGAGTTCATCGACCTCAATTTAGTATAGTTCGAGTCCCCCCTCATAAATATGTATCATCGCACCAGTGGTTTTCCTCAAAATGACAGTTAGGACAAATGTCACTTTTTTTTTAACGCTTCCGATTTAACGTCTTCAGCAGAGTAAAAAGAAGGTATTCGCTTTTCCAAAAACTTGAATTTTTTTAAATTATTTTTCCGCCATTTTGACAGGGTTTGACAGGTGTCAAAATAAATAACATTTTTAAATTCAGCGTTATCATTTTAGTGGGAACTGATGCTTTTTTTGCCGACATCGGTTATCATAAGCATGATAATAATAAACTTTCGCAGTTATTATTGGCTCACCTTGTAGATATTGGCACCTGGGTCTATGAGATAAAATGCTCTCAGGGTCTGTCCCAATAACATACATAAACGGCGTTGAAGTCCCACTGAGATCCAGTTTCCGTTTAAATTGTGCGTGGTTCTTTGCACGTGTGCTCTTTTTTTTGTAACATACGCTCGAGTCCACTCTCCTGCTGCATGTAAGCTCTTCTTTTCTAATAATGTGAGATAGCGCGCGTCTTTTCCTAAGCGCAATTCAAGCGTATTTTATTTACCATTTGCTTTAGTTTTGTGCTATTAGTTCTTAGTTTGTTAAAGTTTTTTGATATCGTAATACTTACAAATCTATGCTCTTTTTCTTAAAGATGTTGGCACAAAGACAAAGCCAAATAAACATACGCTTTTGTTTTTGTGTAATTTTACAAAATCTTGAGAACATTTTTAAATAATAGTTTTTTGCAGTGCTTCTAATTTAAAAAAATTGTACCACCTTTAGAAAAAAATTTATAGGCTAAAAATCAATATAAAAACTTTTAGCAGGGCAGTTAAGTGATGTTTATACGACATTTTCAAACCGCCCTTATATAAAAGCGGTTTAAGAGGCCCGTATAAACAAAGTGTTTAAAACTGATGGTGATTCAAATAAGTACCTACCCATTTATTGAATTTACATCATAACATAAAAAAAATAATGCCCGGAAATATTTTTCTATAGTCCTAACACTTTTGTTGATAATATTTACGAAATTTTCACTATGCAATTTTTATAAAAGTTTTGATGGTATGTTTTTCGGTTACTGAGAAAAGCAAATTGTCTATTAAAAATTTCTCATAAATAAGAATATTTTATTATCGTTTTTGTTTTAATAAACGTAAAGTTGCAAAGAAGATATGTTGATACAATAGAAAAAGTAGAAGTGGCTTAACTTATCAGTGTGTTAAAAAAAAAATTTTAAACTTGAAAGCAAAAGTTACAGTTCCGTAAGAATAATCATTAACGCTAATAAAATAAGTAAAAGAAGAGTTATGCCAAACTTATTTCATTTTAATAGACATCGATTGTAAATATACAGATATATGTATTTTATCACTTAGTTTAAGCATGTTATATATTATTATGAATTCCTTGTGTTGGATATAATTTAGTAATGAAATTCTAATTAAAATTATACCTATTGCATAATCGCCAGGTGAAACAAACACTGCAGTATTTATTAGCCCACAACTCAAATGAGATTTAACACTACGGTTTTTGTCGCACTTCTTGTCATCTGTTGTACCATAAAGTAAGTAACTAACTTTATGGTTGTACTTTCATTAAAAAATTGTTTGTAAAATAATAATAGCTGATACTAAAAAAACATTATTGATTGTCATAAAATAACTGATTCTTTTTCTTTTTTTAAAAACTAGGTAACATAAAATCGGAAAGTTTTCTTCAAAATTTTTTGCTTAATTCTATTACAATTTTACAATGCAATTTTGGTACAATATTCAAATACACAAAAAAACACCGTTTTTAAATGTTTTAAAAATTTATTTAACCTGATTTTTGCTCTTCCGAGCCTTCTCTTTTAATGCCCTACTTTTCTTATTAGCCAAAAACTCACTCAACTAACATTTAGGGTCAACCTTTACTTTTAATATAGCCACTATGCACTGCAGTAGGTATATTTTAAGTAAAATTTGACCTTAAATGTTAGTTGGGCAGGGTTTCCATTAGCTGAAAATAAATCAGTTTTACCACATCACTTCTCCACTACCTAACACCTATTTTAAATTAACATGTCGCAAGTGGTTTGTTAACTTTTCAATCACCATTCCATATTTTATATAGATCAGTGCCTTAGACAAAATGCCACCACCAAAACAAACGTCAAACTAGAGTTTGGGTCATGTGTAAATCTCTTTTCATTTTCTAAAATTTTTGAAGTATATTTTTTGTGGTTGGGATGTGGGTATTCAGCACAAGTTCTTCCATCTCTTAAGTTGAGGGCTATGTTGAGAATAGAAAAGAACATATATTCGCTTTTTTTCTATTATCTAGCTGTCTAGCAATTATTTTTTGGCAATAGAATTCGATTTTTATCTCTCTTAGGAAAATGATACCTGAAAATTTAAAAAACTAAACAGACCTAACCTCACATCTCTACGGTGGCCCGTATCCGCCTGCCCACTTCTCAGTTCTCGTTTCGCAATTCTGACGTCAGAATCGCACTTTTCATGTCACAAATTGGAAATTTCTCAGTTTTTACGAGCCTCTATCCGGCTCACTTCGCAGTTGTCACTTCCCATTTATAACGTCACAATCGCACTTCTGACGTCATAAGCGCGAAATTTCTCAGTTCAGTGCCTCTACCCGCCTGCTCACTTCACAGTTCCAAATTCCTTTGTTATTGCGTTTTCTAATTGCAATTTTTAACGTGGTAGGTGAGTCGCATAGAAATAAAAGTTGAGAATAGGCAAATTGCCAATTTTTCCAGTTAGCCACGTCAATTTTTCAATGTTGTTTTATTTGAAATATTTGAGTTTATTTTAAATTTATTATTTAAAGACTCAATCTCAATAACAGCGCATTCACTATGATTTGTAGAATGTAACCAGAAAATGAGCAACATATTTTACTCAAATGTAGAAAAAATTATTCCTGGTAACAATGGCTTTTAAAGACTTATTTTTAGAGAAATTTGTTTTATTCAGTTTATTAAAACCTCTAAAAACTTCTTTCCGTTTGAACTCCAAAATAATAACTTTTCGTTTAGTTTGAAAAAGAAAATAGAAATATAATTTGGTGTTGTACCTTTAAAAAACCATTGCATATTTAAATTTTTTTCTTGTCCCTTGTTTACAAACGAACTTCAAATAGATTTGAACTTTTAAATTAACTACATAAATTAAAGTAAAAATTCTAAAATCTTACTTTTAGTTAAAGCTTGAAAGAACAAATTACAAAAGTTTGCAATTTTTTATATAATAAAACGACACCATAAAAACTTTATTAATTGAATCATTTGTATATTCTTAATTTCATAATAAATTCAATCAACTGTTTTTCTCTCATAGTTGCAAATGACTACCCTCCTTATTGATTCTGTTGGGAAGGTTAAAGCCCATTTTATAAATGGAATAAACCCCGAAGTACTCCGGTTGTGTATCCAACTGAGAGTTAACCTCAAAATTAATTAATTCCACATTTAACTGCGATTTGTTCTCAAACGTGTTCAGCGAATCCAATTTTTAAGTTTTTAACCTCAAAACATTATAAAGTAACGAAAAGAAATGGGAAGTTAGAACTGAGAAGTTAGTAGACAGGTAGAGGCACGTAAGAACCAGTGAACTGAGAAATTTTGTGAGTGAGTGAGTGTGAGTGAGAAGTGCGAAGTGAGTAAGCAGATACGGGCACTTAACTGAGAAATTTCTCGTTTGTGATGTCAGAAGTGCGATGGTGATGCAAATTGAGAACAAATAAAAAATCAAACATTTTTATAGCGGTCATACATGAACGAAATCGTAAAAATGGAAGGTGTCATACCGCCACAGGCGAAAAATTTCAATTTCTGATTTTTTTTTTCGAGGGGGGCTAACCCCAATCCCCCCCCTCATTGCGCCACTGAGAAACATAAATGTATTAAAAAAAATAAATATACTTTTGTGAAACGTTTAGTCAAACAATTATTTTGGAAAAATTAATTTGAATTTTCAAAAAGTGGATTTATTGCGTTTTGCTTGATCACTCCACAAATATGAACAGCGCCCACTTTATTTCTTGGGTATCATCACATTGTATTTGAAAATATAAACCTTTTTGACGATTTTATGAAACGTGTGGCTCGCAACCTGAGTTATACTGCCGGGTTGACCTTTGGTCTTAGGCATGCAGGAGGGGCGATTAATAATAATTATTATACGGCCTTAAGAGATCACCACAACTGCATTTAAACAGGAAGTGTATCGAGCTTACGTGAGGAAAAAATTATTAAACAGCAATGAACGGTTTTGTCGGCATTTGACCTAGGCTAATTCATACGACTACATTGTTTGACGTTGATTAAGATCAAGTTGGTCATACTGGTCGCGATTCTTAAAAAACCGTCAGAAAATCTCGCCCTTTCAAAAAATCTGACGATTTTTAAACACAAGTTTACATTTAATGCTTTTTTATCAGGACTATTGGCTAATATTCCTTAAAATTTAGTATCTTAATACTGTTCTGATAAATAAACAATATGTCAGTTTTAATTTTTGTAAGCTGTTTTTTATTTAAAACTGTATGTTATTAAACTTATATTTATGTGTAAACAAACCTTTAAAACTTTTAAACATACAAATCCATAGATAGCCATGGAATATTTTGCCGTCACTGTTTAGAAAAGGCACACAAATTATATCTTTCCTTTTTCATGGTGAGAATTTTCGCCACTTTGGTCGCGATTCTTCAGAAAGGACAGAAAATCTCACCCGTCAGAATTATGGAAAGTGGCGATTTTTACTTATCGCCTCATTTAAAATAAAAATACAGCGTCCTTCATATTTACCCTAACGTTGTAGGAGAAACTGCGTAATTTTTTTAATAACATTCTGTAAATTTAATCTTTTAAAGATATATTGCAGGACTAGTTTATGGCGGAGCTAAATTGTTACTACGCGTACCAATAAACGTCAAAAAGTATCGAAAATTCTCACCATAAAATGAAAAACTGAATTTGTGTGACTTTTCTAAACAGTGACAGCGAAATATTCCATGGCTATCTATGGTTTTTGTATGTTAAAAGTTTTAAAGGTTTGTTTATACATAAAAATAAGTCTAATAACATACATTTTTAAATAAAAAATAGGGTTTTCAGAAAAACAGCCTACAAAAATTAAAAATGACATATTGTTTATATACTAGAGAAGTATTAAGAAACTAAAATTTAAGGAATATTAGCAACTAGTCCTGACAAAAAAGCATTAATTGTAAACTTGTGGTTAAAAATGGTCAGATTTTTTGTAAGGGTGAGATTTTCTGACGGTTTTTGAAGAATCGCGACCAACGTTAGGATAGATATGAAGGAGGCTGTGTTTTTATTTTAAATGAGGCGCTAAGTAAAAATCGCCACTTTCCAGAATTCTTACGGATGGGATTTTCTGTCGTTTCTGAAGAATCGCGACCTTTATGACGTTTATTGGTACGCATAGTAACAATTTAGCTCCGCCATAAACTAATCCTGCAGAATATCTTTAAAATATTAAATTTACAAAATGTTATTTAAAATATGACGCAGTTTCTCTTACAACGTTAGGATAAATATGAAGGACGCTGTGTTTTTATTTTAAATGAGGCGATAAGTAGAAATCGCCATTTTCCAGAATTCTGACGGGTGAGATTTTCTGTCCTTTCTGAAGAATCGCGACCAATATGACAGTAAACATAAAGAAATCTTCCTTCAGATTGCTTGCTTTTAACGAATCTTATCTTGAATCGTATATCATTGGTAGGGATCAATTTGTCAAGAATGAAAGTTAAAAATCCGAATCAAGTGAAATTTTTTCCAACTTTTCTCAGTTTTCTGTGTCAATTCTGCTTATATTGTCAAAGTCAGTACCAAGTTTTTAGCATAAACACAAATTATTGATACCCCTAGCAGGGATTCGAACTTTGGACGTTCCGTGCCGCAGGCACATTGACCAGTACTTCGAGGTATTTTCACAGTACTTCGCTTTATATAGGTACTTAAATATTACCATTTTTGGGAATATCTGCACAAATTTGTCTGCGGTGACTACTCCCTCGGGTGGATCTCTACAATATGGAGTAAAGCGAAAGGATAGAAAACATTTGGGGTAATGGTTCTTTTCATTCCTTTGGGACAAAAAAAATGTATTTTAATATTTTTGCTTTTCTTACAATATTTTCCAAAATGTTCTTTTTCGCCGTTTATCTTTCAACATTCCTTTTTCACTATTCTTTACCTCAAATTCACATCTATCATTTGTGGCGTTTGAAACTCTTGCTTGGTTCTAAAACCCATAGCTGTCACATTTAGTAGTAACGTTCTTCCAAAGTATTTGTGTGGAAAATTTCAAAGCCAGTGTTTAAAAATAAACTTTGGTCTAATACTCTAAAATTTTACTTTTTCAATGTTTATGCAACACAAATTAATTCTATTTTATGATTCACGACTTGCGGAAAAAGCCACTCAATTACACGTAAAGCGCATACACTTAAAAAAACATCTCAAATTGCAAATTTGATGAAAAGTCTTGGTTACAAAGTTCTCTTCCAGTTAAAATGGGTAGACTTGGAATATGAGATTCATTCACACTTTGTTTCTCCTCCTTTTTAGATTCCTCAAACGATGTCAAACCTTTAATTGAAAGCATTTTATCAAAAAAATGTTTAGACCTTGACGATTTAGATTTCAATACAGCTTATGATCACTGAGCTAAGTTATCTAAATTCGATAAATTTGAATCAAATATCCCAAAAAAACAGAAGGAATTTGACATAGTTTTGTGCCAGGCCTCTTTTGATAGTCTTCTTTCTGGCTGTCAAGAACCTAGAGATGTAGCGCGTATTCTGGCTCTCCAGGTTTATGAGAGTAATGCATGGTTGAAAGCTCTTTCTGCCGCCTCTCTTGGGAATCACTTGGACGACCCGGTATTCCATGTTTCCGTCGCCCTAAGAGTTGGACTTTCGATGTATGGACAGCATGTCTGCATTTGCGTAAGCAAGCAGATAAATATGGCCTTCATGGGCTTAACTGCACAAAAAGTGCAGGAAGACTGTCCAGACACCGGATGATCAACGATATCATTAAACGCGCTTTAGCTTCTGCCGAAGTTCCCTGTGAACTGGAGCCTCTTGGTATCTGCAGGGCAGACGGAAAACGTGCTGATGGAGTAACATTGGTACCCTGGAGAGTAGAAAAGAGTTTATTATGGGACGCAACGTGTAGACACATCCTAGCTACATCATATATAAATAAAACATCTAAAGAAGCGGGTGCATCTGCACGTTTAGGTGAACAGGAGAAATTAAAGAAATACGAAGAGCTGGTTGGCCGCTACACCTTTGTACCTTTCTCTGTAGAAACAGATGGTCCTTGGAGTGAGGCAGCAAAAAGGTTTGTTAACGATATATTTTTAAAAATTAAAAAAAAAACTTTTTAAAAACTTCTTCACCCAGAGGATCAGCCTGGCATTACAGAGATACAGAGAGGAAATGCTGCATCGGTCTTGGGGACCTTAGGCTATACGAAGGATACAGACCTTGAGGATTGATTAAAGCTCTAAATTATAAATTTTATTTTTGGCATATTTTCTGTTGTTACACACATATTTCAAAAATGAATAAAACCTATATTTATTGAAAAGAAACTTTTTTTCGAATTCCAATTTCAATTGATGTGTCAGGTTTAAATATTGGATGACAGTTTTCTCACAAATAGTACAATTTCTAGTAAAGTTATACAATACGCCTAAAAACGCCTTTGTGTTAATTGTTATCATTGTTTGTTGCATGAGTTGTTACAAAATAGCAGATTTATCCTTGGTTACTTCACAGTTTAATGTTTTTATTTTACGGAGCCAGTGTTGCGAGACGTAAAAAATTCTAAAACAAAAAAGTTGCAAATAGTAAGGATGACTTTACCTAACGCATTAATTAATGGCACTTTTTCCTATAATAATTTTTTATTTAAAAAATAATTTTTTTATAAATTTATCAAAAACATGTTTAAAGTAACTCTCTGCCGATAACTAAAGCATGGCTTTTTTAGTAAAACCCTTTTTTTTATCACGGGGGCAACGAAAGCTTTTTTCCGTTTTTTACCCAAAGTTAAAGAAAATAAGCGAAAGTATTTTCTTGTTTTTCTTGGATTTTTTGTATTAAAAAAAATTGGTGCTACAAAGCACGGATAGTCCACCATGAAATCAATTATTTTATGTTGAAAGGAAATAAAAATATCTCGAAAACTGTAGCTTTGAAAGATTTGAACCCTATAACAAAATATTTGAGTAATATTTACAAAAACCAAAATCCGAAAACCGCATATCAAGAGCTGCTTTACTTCTAAAGTTATGATTTTTTTAATATATATTAACATTTTTTCAAATAATAAAAGTTACTATTTCTTTAAATATTTTATCCCCCTTTTCCCCCCTTCCACCCACCACAACCCTACCCCAAAGTTAGTCAGTTCATCGTGTATAGAGACAGACAAAATAGAACAGACCGACAGACAACTTTTTTTTTCGTCGATTAAGGTGTTTTGGAACCTTAGTAACTCATTTTTAATAAAATTAGGAAAAGTCAAAATTTCACGATTTTGATAATCCCCTATACCATATTGGTACTCGCGTTTTTAAATACCTCGCTGCGCTCGTTATTTAAACCAACGCTTTTTAAAAAAGACCTACTTTAGCCATTAGTTGTGAAAACTACTATATTGCTTATGTTGGTTTAATAAAATCCGGAAAAAGGACAGTTGAGAAATAAATGCAAATTTAAGGTATGAATCAGCCTTTGGCAATATTAATTCTACAAATTTATATGTGTAAGCTACCTATTATTCAGCAACCTGTAATATTTTTGAATTCGCTAGAATATACCAGGAAGTAGTGGGAAGAAAAATAGATTAATTTAATATAAAATAAATATTTGATTGTTACGAACTAGGAATTTTCTTTAGAAATGTCATCTTAAAACAAATTAATACGTTCTTTATAAAATACTACCAAATTTTTGTTGGAATTCATCATTGGCTTACCCACAATTTATTCGCAGAAAAATTTTAAATCGCTTAAATAATTTTCCATGTAAAAACCTAGAATGAACTCTGTTTTAAAGTTATTTGTGTTTACATAATATTTTGAACTATTCTAAATCCAAAGTAGAAAAACTGGTTTAGAATATTTAGGAATGCGATTTGTACGTGCTTCAAATTCTTCAGCGTTGTTGTTTAGTAAAAACCAAGTAGCATTGTCTGATATGTATTTTCTACTTGGCGTTTACAGCAATATTAAAATATTTCTTTTATCATGTGTTGATGTATATTATGGTTATCCTACAAGAGATTAAGGCTTTATATTATTATACAATTTATTCAATAATAAGTATCAAAACCATTCAGGTTGTATTTTAATATACCAGCTAATTTTTGTAAATTTTTTAATTCACCACGCAGAAACTCTGATTTACTTTTAAGGTGGCCGGTTCCTTTTTGGAATATTTTGCAAAGTAAAAAATTTAAACTGATATTTTCGTAAACAGTATTCTTTAAGAGAAACCTTTAAGCAGAATGCACACATAGCAAACAAGCTCACATCACTGATCTCAACATTTTGAAAAAATGGAACACGAAATGGACTTTTTTTTAAATTTTTATCAAAGGAAGCCGACGGCAAACGAAACATTTTTATTGGCTGTCGGAGGTAGTAAATAAGTTTGTAATTTTTGTCACATGCAATATTAATTTATCTTCTTTTTGGTTTTGTTTCATTAAAAATAATGAAATCGAAAAGTCCTTCGAAGTAATTACTTTTTAAAATGCAGATGGATATTTTTATGAGACTATTTTGGAGATTAGTTTTTTAGGACCCTGAGGGGGGGAATGGTTAAAATAGTCCGAACGCAGCGCTGTGAAACGCTGCGTAAACCAATTTAACTCTGCTCTAAAGTACTTTTTAATTATTTTTTAACTAACAACAATATTGTATTAACATTTTTTTGGTAGTTATTTTAATAAAAATCGGAAAAAATTAGCCGTCCCGGATTGGGTCTGGTTCGGTATATTTATTAGTTTCATTTCGGTGCTACATAAAGTCGTTGATGGCGTTTACTTTTAAGCAATTTTGCTGCCTTTTGGCATTACCTCGTAACGCACTCCGGGCGCTCCGGGAGGACAACAACCTTGAGGTTTATACCATTTTTCGCGTAAATAGGCCTCGCAAAACAGGAATTTGTAATTAAGGGGAAGGAGCTCGGAAAATAAGTAAAAAGAACAAAACATCTCGATACTAACTAAATGAGTCAGAAAGAGAGAGTACCGTCGGGTCACTGGATAACCTATTATCCCCTGAATCAAGCACGTTTTTGATTGTCCTGTTTAGAGGGTGAACCGTAAATCAGTTCGCATAGTAAATCGTATTTTGCGTATGAGTGTTGACGATTGGTCATTCTTTATTTAAGGTAGGCGTTTACCATGTATTTTTCCTAAGTGATTGTGATACACTATAAGTTAGGTTAAGATTACCCTGTGATGAAGTAGATTTTTTAAGTTTTTAGCCTCCTAATTTTAACCTAGGTCATTCTTTATTTAAGGACCTGTTAGAAACCTGCCAAACCACGTATATTAAAGACTGAGTACCCAAAATTTGTTTTTTGTTGCCCCAGCGTTTCAGCTCAATAAATTTTACGGAAAGTGGAAGCTCCGTAATTCCAAAGTGAATAGTTGGATCATATTTTTTCATAATTTTTATAAAATAAAACAAAATGAACCAACTAAAGCGTACTCAGGAACACGGCGCAAGTCGGCAAGCGCTTTATAAAAAGCTTTCTTGTAAAATTTTGATAAGAAAACTGCGTTGACCCCTTGTCGTCTTTTAACTTGACCAAAACGCCCCCTCACTACTATAGGGTTTTAACTTGTTCTTGTCATGCCATGAATTATTATTTGCTTTGATATATCTTGTTTTTTTTTTTTTTTGATAACCCAAGGAAAGTTACAAGTAAACTGACATATCTCCTATAAATATCGGATTAATTGGAGTTACTTATGAGGTAAGACCTAAATTTAAGCATCATATCGTTTTTCCATCGGAAAGCACTTTACTAAAATTAACTTTAAAACTTAAAATTAATTTTTTAGTTTTTCTATTTTCAGTTAAATTCAATAATTTCCGATAAAAACATATACCAACTTTTCTTCAAACAAATTTTGGTCGAACATTCTCGCGAGCTTCTCGGCGAGCTTTTTTACGAGCTTTTGTGCGAGCTTTTTCTCGAATATTTTGCCACATAGGCTCGCGTAAATGTTTGTCGACATTTCAAACATCAAATGAAAGGTCGTCTGTGTTTATGCCCCTTACGATTCTTTTTTATCACCTTTTTTTTATATATTACAGGCAATGCCAAATGCAATATCGAATTCGAATTCTAACGGTAACGGTAATTGCATCAATTAGCAAAATTGAGATTAGTTAAATTATGATCAAGACATGTGGAGAGCTATTTAGAAAATTAAGTTATTTAGAGTCCGATTATTAAGTAAATGGGCCACGACAAGCACGTTCGCTTGTTGTCTCTGTTTCAGGCAGGGCCGAACATTGTGGCAGGGGCGTACGTATCGTCACTGCCATTTAAAATAAATGAATAAGTTGAAGAATTATAAAATGATAAAAAAATATTATTTGCAAGCCGTTTTTTTGAATTTGGTTAGTTGATGTGTTGTTCAGTTCTCAAATAATTTATTTACATACTATACACTTCAATCCTGAAATGAGTTAGTCCATATTTTATTGAGTTCTCAAATAAAATGATAATAACTTGTTTAAAATTTTTGACCTTTCCTCCTTTTTGCAGAAAAATAATTGTACAGGTGTAAAACGCGGAACAAAACTGAGCCGTTCCTATCCACTTAATCAAAAAATGCTTGAAATAATTTTTTTGGAAAACTACTTTAAACATTTTAAGTTTTACGAAAAAATTTCGCTATTTCACATTTTTTGTAAAAATCAAGAACTTTCCAATTAATTTTAATGAATTTCTTTCTGCTATCCTTCTCATGCATTTTTCGTTCGCCATCTGTTGACTACGACTTCATCTTAACAAAATATTTTTTAAAAAATGGAAACATAAATAAAATCAGATTACAGCATTAACTGAACACAAAAAAAAACTATTAACAACAGATTGAAAGTTAAAAAAAACGCCATTTCTCAAATAAGTTGAAAATGGACATTCTCCACTTTTCCCGTGTACCCTTCATGTATTAAGGCTGGTTCAAGATTAAATTCCTTTTCCTTTTCCGTAACTTTTCCTGTAACTTTTTCCTTTGCAATTATTAAATATCATGTATTCAGATTAGGGTGTTCATGCTTGTTCCTTTTCTGTATCTTTTTCTTTAGCCTTAAGGAATGACCTTAAAAGTTGGCTAATATTTAACTTTTACGTTGCGCAAGTGCGGGCGGCAAAATATTTGTTGATGTTTTTCTAACCTCAAATTTGATTGTTTTTATTTAATTATTTGAAGCAAGAGTTATTACAAAAATGGATATAAACCCAAATTTTGTAAACAAAAGGCCAAAATCGCGATTGCACCTGTCATTAGTGTGAATCTTAGTGACTTAAGTTAAGGAGAAGGAATTTTAGCATTAACCAGCTTTTTACTCAAGGAAAAAGAAAAGGCTAAAATTACAGTAAAGGAAAAGGAATTTAACCATGAACCAGCCTTTAATATTTAAAGTTTGTCTTTTAATATTTAAATTTACTTTTTTTTGAATGGATGTTAGGCTAACTATATGGGCATGCGCATTATTTATGTATAATGATACTATTAAAAATAAATTGACAAGGGGTGCTTTATATAATAGAGATATTTATTTATAAAATCAGTAAAATGCTTTGAAAAATTAAATTCAATACACAGATTAGAGCGTCTATGCCTATGACTTCATACGGCAAACCAATCGCGAGCTAAGTGGGCGCACAGTTGGTCCCAACACCGATTTCAATGAAAAAAATATACCATTTTTGAAACATACATTTTTGGAAAGGTGGTTAAACACTTGTCTAAAAAAAGTTAAAAATAAAATCTTTCATATAGCCCTTTTTGAGAAATACATAAAAAAATCCTATTTCTTGATAAAAAATCTACACCACTGTGCGTTGACTCGTTTTTATACCTCTTAACTCCTAAAAATATGTAATATTTCATTTAATACGAGACCACAGTTGTACTTTTATCTCAAAATAAAAAAATTGTGGCCTAAGCGTAGTGAGAGTTTGTTTGTGGCATATAATAAAAAAAAGTCAACAAAATATATTCTCATTTTACAAATATGTTATAAACATGTAATCCTTATTGACGTTAAATATTTTTGTAAGTTTATTTTTTATTATACGCACTCTATGCCACAAAACTAACTTTAGTTAGTTTAGTACTTTCATAGGCGTAGACAGTATTTTGAATTAGGGGGGGGGCCATAGCACGCACAATAACAGTAACCGAACGCAGAACTGTAAAGTCAGTTTGCGTAGGAGTCATTGACAGATCTTGAAATATGGTTAGTTTACTTAACGGTAGTAATAAATGATTTGGTACTTATTATTAGGTATAGAAATAATATAATATATCACAATTAAACATAATAATCTACAAATTAGGCACTTACTTTACGTTACATAAAGTATTTTTTTAAACATGTTGGTGAATTTGCTCAGAAGCTTGTTCTGAAAAAAAACAAGAGTCATTTTAGTATTCTCAATAAATTCCGGCACATGGTGTATGAGGGTATGGATTTTTGGAGTTTAAGAAACCTCTAACCTATCTAGCTCACATCAAAAGGCAATTGCAATTTTAGGTAATTTTAGGAAAAAACATATGCCGCACCATGTGCCGCAATTTATTGCTTAACTTATCTTTCAATAGTGTTTCTAAAAGATTTAATTAAAAAAAAATACTTACGTTACAAATATAATTTGCTTAGATGCATTTCATTATATAATAACCAACATGTTTAAAAAAATACTTTAAGTAACGTAAACTAAGTGCCTAATTTTTAAATTAAGTATTATGTTTAACTGTAACTTAATATATTATCTCTATACCTAATAATAAGTACCAAATAATTTATTACTATCGTTAAGTAAACTAACCATAGGCGTGCACAGGGGGACCAGATGTATAAAAATGGGTCAACGCACAGTGGTGTAGATTTTGTATCAAGAAATAGGATTTTTTAGGTATTTCTCAAAAAGGGCTATATAAAAGATTTAAATTTTAACTTTTTTTAGAAAAGTATTTAACCAGATTTCCAAAAATGTATGTTTTAAAAATGGCATCTTTTTTCATTGAAATCGGTGTTGGAACCAACTGTGGGTGAGCTTCAGACGAAAATGGGTTTCTACTCACATTCCTTAGCTAGCCCATTTACTTCTTAACCGGACTCAAAAATTACCGTAGTTTTTTATCGGAGTTATTTTAGTATAAATACTTTTTTACTTTAAAACCGTAAAAATGTTAACTTTTTACATCAGTGGAAAGGTTTAATGAAACTTAAGCAGACTTCTGTGGCTTAATCCTAACTTAACTTTTTAAATAAATAAGTTGTAAGTTTGTTATTTTAACAAAATAGACCAAAACTCTAGCCAAAACAAAAAATATATATATTTCACTCTTTCCAAAGGTAAAAACGCCGAACGTCTGGTAGACTTTTTCTAAGAATGATTATTTTGACTGCCCTGGACCTTCGATACGCTCGTGAGGAATATACTTTTATTAAATTCATTAATTTAAAATCTAGAACAAAAACCATCACTAGGAAATTGTTCTTACGCAATTCTCCGATAATAGTTATGTTAAAGGCATCTTGGCCGTCAAACGACTCTTTCATTATTATAGTTGTGTTATGGTTTGTTGGTTTAGATAATATTTGTTCAGGGTCTATAGTGTTATTAAACTGCATTTGTAAAGTGGCGACAATAAAATAGGTTGCGATGTTTTCAAACAGTTAAGGTACAAAATCAAGATCCGTTATATTTAAAAAAAAAATCCTCTCTTGCAAAGATCCTTGCTCCCATGTCAATTTCAGCACTATATTTAAATTGGCAATTACTCCTTTAACGCAAATTTCAGAAACTTACCACTTCTTAACATTATGTGGCCATGCAGAGAAATTGGAAAACTTTACAATCCTTTTCTCTCATCAGGCATTTACTTATATTTTTGAAGATCTTAAGTTTATGCACAAAAATTTGTCTAAATTTTCTAATTAGGGATTTATCGCTACATAAATTTGGCATAGCCTGACTTTAATAAAGTCGGCACTATTTGTGACAGTTCCGCACCCAGTTTAACAGGTTTATAACATGGTTGTCATAACTAAGGTAAATGCCGTCGTCTATTAGAGAGATTTTGGTAAGCATACAAAAATAACAACCTCTTTGGTTACCGTTATTTGACAAGCCATGAAGAATAAAGTTATTAAGGTTTATTTTCTCCACTATTTCTACTTACTCATAAAGTAATATATTCTGGATCTCCTCAATCCAATCAGTTTTGTTTTTGGCAAAATTTGCCAAAAAACACAAATATTTTTACTTGGAGTAACAGAAGCAAATATAAAATATAAAAAATATAAAATGGCAGAAAACCGTATAGTAAATAATTTCCCGGTTTTAAAATGTATAAGTAATAAAAATTATCATAAGAACAACATAAGAACAACATCAGTATCCTTAACAAATAAGTAAATATACTGCATGTTAGGAAATGGATCGTATGTAATTAAGTCAGAAAAATAGTGTAAACAAAAAAAAGTACTCAAAAATGAGCGAAATTTGGGTAAGTGCACAAGCACTTGACTCGAAAATGATGGAAAATCTGTGTGAGATATTTTCCCTTTCTCAATCCATAAATATTTGGGTAATCACTTCAAATATTTGACTTTATTAAATATTCATTAACTGAGCCCTGATTATTGTACACTTTTTAAGATATATTTCTGAAAATAAGGAAGGATCCTATTAAATTTTAATCAAACTTTCTGTGAAAATAATGTTTTAAAAAGCAAATTATTTTACCTGTTTCTGTCAGGTGTATAAGCGTATGACACACTTTTTTGCCATTAAAATCGACTTTACAAATTAATTTGGCCATTTTTACCAGCATTTGCACAATCCCGAAATTTCAGAGCATTAGAGCCCGTCCACTCGATCACCACACGTTCAGGAAGGAACTATAAATTACACAAAATTGATTAAAACTTGATTATTTTATCAATTTTGACCAAATGTATCCCAAATTTCACTACATAATTTTTTTACTCAGAAAATTTTGCTAATTTTCAGCATTATTTTTAAAGGAATTTTTTTCTGTATAGCTAACTTGTAGATATGCTTAGAGATCTCAAAGTCAACATAAATTATTATTCTTTGTAATCATTTATTTGTTTTAATTTTACGGTTGTTTATATTATGTAAGAGGCCAAGTAAGTTCATTTTGTTTGCTGCTTCTAAGTTAGCATTTTTAGAAGAAATGTTATTTATTATTTATTAACTTAGCAGATGTGCATTCCATCACTCTTAGCGTTACAGTTCTTTTATTCTAATATTTGTTCTTCATATTAACTTATGGTTTATGCCTAGAGATCTCAAAGTGAACATAAATTATTATTCATTGTAATAATTTATTTGTTTTAATTTTACGTTTGTATATTCAAGAGGCCAAGTAGGTACATCTTCATGACCCATATAAATGTTATTTAATAAACCCCAATCAATAAAAATTGGTGCTAGCAGGCACGGATAGTCCACCATACCATATACCATATAAGGAAATGAAAATATCTCGAAAACTGTAGCTTTGAAATATTTGAACCGTATAACAAAATTTTTGGGTCATATTTACAAAAACCAAAATCTGAAAACCGCATATCAATAGCTGCTTTTCTTCTAAAGTTATGATTTATTTTATATATTTTAACATTTTTTCAAATAACTCGAAAACTAAAGCTCCCACTAATTTATACTTTATAATAAATATGTAGTCCATATTCATGGAAACTTAAATCTGAGAACCGTATCGCTACTTGCTTTTGTTCCAAAAATACAATTTTTTTAAAATATTTTATCCCCGTTTTTCCCCCTTTAACCCCCCACCAAGCCTCCCTAAAAGTTAATCGGTTCATGTTCAGCCGATAGAGGCTTTTTGTACCAAATTTCGTTAAAATCGATTAAAAAGTTCCTGAGTTATGGTGTATACAGACAGACAGCAGACAACAGACAACTTTTTTTTTCTCGTCGATTAAGGTATTTTGCAACCTTACTAACTCATTTTTTATAAAATTAAGAAAAGTCAAAATTTCCCGATTTTTATAGTTCCCCATACCATATTGATATGGTGGACTAAAAAATACCGCTTTTTTATTTGGTAACATTTTTGAATTGCAAAAACGTTTGCCTGATATCTCAGAAAAAATTTCTTTAGTTTTAGTTTCTGACAAATTTTGTGTCTATCTAGAATTAATGCTTTGTTTTAATCAAATACTATTTTAAAAAAATGTCATTACAGGATATATATAATTTACATTTCCAAAACACTTTTAAAATTGATTGAACCAAAGTCTTTTCTCACGATCTGTGTGTTCTTAGAAGTACTTAAGCTCATCTTGAGCACACTAATTCCACATTTTTTGCCGCATTTTATTTCATCGTCTAGGTACGGAAAATGCCTCACTATTTGTGTCACTACGTTTGTAAGCACCTAAAACCGCTTTTGTTTGTTAAGTTAAGGACGGTTTTGAATAAAATCGCAACAAATAAAACAATTGAGAAAACCATTTTGATCAGAAGAAATGCACCAAAGAGTTTATACCGACCCTAAAATAGGTTGTAAAGCGATAAACCTCTTTCTTAAATCGCTTTTAAATTAAATCGATTCAGTGCTTAAAACGGTTTTAGTGGAGTTTATATGACAAAATTGTATGAAAGCGCTTTAAGAGACCCGTATAAATAAAGTAAATATCTTTTACATTAAAACCGCACAAATATTATTCCCTTAGCTTTCATTATCAGGTTATTAGTTCTCGATTAAAAGATGCTTTTAATACGAATACCAGAGATTGTACAATTCCCTTCCCATTCACAATATACTCACACTTTATCAGCTAAATACGATTCTGGAAATCATAGGAAGTGATCGTTCCCCTGAGAGAAGAAAAGTAAATTCGATCGAAGAATCACCAATCTATTATGGGCACGC
This sequence comes from Oxystoma pomonae, assembly GCA_963921995.1. NCBI lineage: Eukaryota > Metazoa > Arthropoda > Insecta > Coleoptera > Brentidae > Oxystoma > Oxystoma pomonae. The sequence continues at coordinate 40,918,390 of OY998165.1, forward strand.
GCAGAGCTGCCTCGAACAACAATTTTTGAGCGAAGCCGTTCTCTTGACTAGATCCAGTAGTATGGACTTGTAGGAAAGCTCGTCTGAAAAACGACACTCGTATGATTTTAGAGCACGCTATTGGATGAAACCATCACGTGACAGATCTCGCTAATGCGCATGCTACGGCCAACTTGACCGCCTCGTAAAGTACGACGTCGCACAGTGGTCGATTTTTGTAAAAACGCAAAAAAACTTCTACATTGTAATTTAATCGTACAAAATATTTAGTTTTAATAAAAAAATTTTATTTACAATTTACAATATTTAAATAAGTAAGCATTTATTCTTTTTTAGCTGATACAGAGGATGATCGTGTGAATTTTCTCATTTACGTTAAGACATTTTTAAGAAGATAAAAGACACATATTTTTTAATTGGCTAAATTAAACTAAAAATGTTAGTTTAGAACAATCAAATTTACTTTAAAGTAATGACTCAATATATAAGTGTTATAGTATAGTAGCATATTTTTTAAGTGTATAGTGTTTCGAGATATCAACAGTTGAAGAACTTCTATATGAAATTTGATGTTGAATACTGATGCGTAATATCAAACTCGTAAAAAGCATAGTTTATTCTTTGGCCAACTATTCGCCTAGTATCTTGACAACCATATAAGGGCAGATTTAGACACATTTTTAATTTTTTCATTTTTCAAGTTATGTCCGCGTTTTTCTGTACGTTTGTTCGCATGACTTTTGTGCGATGGATCACTTCTCAGGGTATGATTGTTCTATTGCGCCTAGAATCGAGCCCCAGGTGTTTTGTCAACTAGGGCCGCATTGGGGCAGAAGAGTATTTTTATGTTTTCTGACAGAAAATCATTCGAGGTTATATTTATCTTTCCAAAATATGTTTTCGAAAACATTGTTCTAAAACGAATATGAAACCACTCAGTGTGTGCGGTCGCCTGCCGAAAATGGCCTAGCGCTGCGCGGGCATTACCCCGAGTTTATCAAAGAACCAAGAGAACTTTACTGGCTCGCTGGAATTATTAGAAATTCGCATAGAAACAACAAAACACAACGCCTATAACAAAATGTAATTTTGTTTTTAGTTTGATGCAATAATTTTTTTTTAATTTAAATTATTGCGGCATTTTTATGTGCAAGTCTACTAGTGAAATCTTAGAGGACAAAGGATAGATTTTAGATCCCAACCTCAGTTTCAAAAACACACGGATACTTGATAAGTATTAACAAAACAGGTCAGAGGTTGGAGAGACTCTTGCTAGTAGTTGACGCTCCTGTTTAAAATAGAATATGATTATTTCGTCTAGCGACAGCAGCCGATTTTTAAATCTGGATTCCTTTTAAACATGGGTTCATACAGAAATCAAAATAAGATAAGATAACATAAGAGAAAAGAAAATAAAAAATAAGAGTTCACCTTATGGGACTGCTTGATAGCGTTCATACAGAGAGAAAGATAAGATAAGATAACAAAACATAACAAAAAGATGACAAAGTTTTATCTTTTTATTTTATTTTATCTGAAAACACGTTCCACGCATGACGAACGAATGACAGGAGACAATAAAGTGATATTAAAATTCAAAATTCTATGTGCAAAAATTCGCGTTTTGATTAGCTGGAACTGATCTCTTATTTTATGTTATTTTTCTGTGTGAACGCCCAATTTTTTTTTATTTTATGTTATCTTATCTTATTTTTACCTTATGTTATCTTATGTTATTTTATTTCTGTATGATCTTAACCTGTTGTGCTAAAACCAGTGGTAGCAGCTAGGAGGAGTGTCTCTAGTTCAATTATAAAAATGCACTTGTAAATGCAACTTTAAACATTACACCCGGTTACTTTAATATGTAGTTGGGTAGCGTTTTTTAGCAAGTAATTCGGCAGTAAATGGGTTTCTTTTATTTTAGTATTATTAGCATTATTATTAGTATTTAGTATTAGGAAATATATTGATATCCATTACATATTAACCTAACCCCAAATTTTTGACCCGGTGCTAAATAAGCTCTGGTGTCCCACTGTGGACAAACATAAATAAACTCTCCGCGTTGCCATGGAAAACAAATGCAATGACGTAAAATTTTGCAAAAAAATCAGGTCGCCACAGTTAAATTAATTTCATATACATTTACATATATACAAAAATGATTTCTAGCCACAAAACTTTATTTGTTTTTCTTTATTTTTCATCTTAAAAACTACCGGCCTTAGTAGTTCCGGTGACAATATGGTATATGGTTTTTAAGGAGGAGGATTATGGATTTTTGATCAGATTTTAAAATATTAATATGGCAGATTCAAAATGGACGATTAAGGGTAGTAATTTAAACATCAAGGATGTGTGTTCAAATTTGATATGCGTTTATAGTATTATTAGGTCCACACTTCCCTCTAACGAGGGAAGTGTAGGGGGGAAAAGATTTAGTTTGTTCGATTTAAATCAAAATTAGCATTCAGGGGTTTTTCGGGAAGAGGATATGAATTTTTTGACTCATTTAAAAATTTTAATATGGCGGATTCAAAATGGATGATTTAGGGTACAAATCTAAAAATTAAAAAAATATTTTTAATTAAAAAAAACTAATAAAGACCAAGCTTTTATTAAATGCACTCAAACGTAGAAAATTATTATTATTATTATTATTATTATTATTATGGTATTTTTCTTATACCATAATAAAAGCGATTGGTGCAAATTAAAAATTTTAACTTTAGGGTGACAAAGAGAGAACTACAAAAAAATAACTAAATTCTTCTTTTATTCGAATGATAAACATAATGCTTTCATCTGTGCTTGCCAAGCCTTTGACAGTTAAAATTTTTAATATGCACCCATCGCTTATATTATGGTATGAGAAAGATAAAAAATTATTTTTTAGTTTTGAGTGCATTTAATAAAAGCTTGTTCTTTAAAAGCTTTTTTTAATAAAAATTTATTTAAATTTTAAATAAAATGTACTTTATATATTTTTATAACTTTTATTTTTCTAGCGATATAATTTTGTCTTTTGAGAATGCATTTATATGATAATAAATTATATAGGTAGGTCTATATTGCAGCAATTCTTTTAAAAGGTAGGCCCACTAATTTTTACACGATATCTATCGTTCGTCATATTTATTTCCGGTTTCAGCAAAAATACCCCAATTTTTAAATTTTAAATAAAATGTACTTTATATATTTTTATAATTTATATTTTTCTGGCGATATAATTTTGCCTTTTAGAGCATGCATATTATAATGTTCATATTACTTTTTAGGTAGGTCTATATTGCAGCAATTCTCTTTAAACCGTATTAAAGCCAACTAATTTTTACACTCTGATGCGGAGCATTACTATTTAGTTCTAACGGTGAGTCGGCATTACAAAGTTATAGTTCAGCGATTTTAAGCCTAACATCTTTAAGGCTTCATAAAAAGGAAAATTAGTAGTACGGTTTACATATATACATGTTAAGGTACTTAGGTACTTTAAGACATTATTTTGCGCCTTAATTTAAGTGTAGAATTTAGTAACCGCCTACCGCTTTTGTTTTTGAGAAACAAGTACAGTTTTCAATAAAAGAGCGGTTCGATTCAGAGGTGCACACGTGCTCTCGCAAGTTGTTGATTAAATTTAGAGTTATACAGTGCTAGTTTTTCCTTTTTTTCTAATTTTTTATGCAATAATGGTGTAAAATTGAGACTTGTGCCTGTTTTCAGCAGCCCATATCTTGGACTAAAAACAAAGAAGTAAAAAATTACATGGAAAAAGCTGTATTTTAAAAATAGATATAAGTATATTGAAACTTAATAAATTAATTTATTAAATTTTATATTTTCAAATTAAAATTTATTAAAATTAATATATTATTTATTAATATTATCTTACAAAAATCCAATACAATACAAGAGTAATGTACAATTGTTACGAAGGTGGCTTTTCTCTCTTTCTTTATTCTGTCTAATCCCTTTCCAATATCTCTTGATTTAGCTTTTGCCTGCTTTGAAGATTTTCTTTCTTCGCTTTCCCCGTATTTTGTTCCTTTAAACCAAATAATCCTCTTCTTGTTTTCTGGAAAAGAATACCAAATTTAGTACAAGAAATACATATAAAATCTGGCGACTAGTTCATAAAAACCCAATTCTTTTAAATTTTTACAAAAAAATTTAACAAAAGGAATGAGTTAAAATTTAAACACAGTTCCTATATACACACACGGTTACAAACTAACGTTAAAAAAATGTTTTATAGAAAAAAAAAAGAAATTAGACTAAACCAAATCATGGTGAAGATTTTTGTTAAAAAAAATACTTTGTTTTTTAAAATTAGGGTTAACTATGTAAAATGTCTTTAAATTTATTTAAAAGAAATAGTTTGTTTAGGCATTTTATTTCCATATAATTTAGGTCATGTTGTACTTGCATTATGAAACAAAAAAAATGACCTAACTTACGCAATACAAAAACGCTTAACCACGCATTTTAACCCCTGAAGTTTCCTACTGTCGATGTCGTCGAAGGGTACGACTGTGATAAATTTTAGACAGTATAAATAATTTTTCATAAAAGTTAAAAAGACCCGATCTGTTCCAAAACTTACCTTGAAAAAAAAGTTCTGGTAAAAGTTTCTGCAAATCATTCATAACTTCTCAAACTGTTAGTTTTTTCTACGCACTATAAACTAGTGTAGACCGGGTCTAACTAAAGAGATAGATATCGCGTCCCACGATTAAATATCGAATTACGTTGTTTTAAAATTTCAAATTTAACTAACATGATTTTTAGAATTTTTTTTTTACTTGTAATATTTTATATTTTACGGAAAAATTTTAATAAAATTATTTTAGGTTTAAATAGGTTGGCGGTTTATTTTTAAAAATATATTTTATTAAAAATACTTTTTAACATACTGTATTTTAAAATTTAATAAAAGCTGGAATTAAGTTTTAAATATTTTGTAAAATATGTATATTTATTTTTAAAACACATGGTGATAACTGTAAAATTGTAATAAATCTTATTTTAATTTTGAATATCTGGAAGCATTCTAAGTCTAATATAAAAATATATTTTAAATAAATACTCCGCTAAAAGTACCACTAGAGAATCTTAGTTCTAAGCTTATCTGTCAATAAAACAATATTAAAAAAAAAAAATTGTCATCTAAATTTGGGGCAAAAGATTTTTCGTGACCGCATATTTACACTGAAAATATTATTTATCGGAAAAATACTTTATCATCGACGTTAAAGATCGGGAACCCTAGTTTTCCAATAAACATGCCGTGATTTAGTTGTGATCATCTAATAAAAATTGTAGCCTTAAAGTTATGAGTTATGGTTCGTTGCCTACGACCGAGCATATAACCAACCGTCAAACGGGTTGAATTTTAGCAACATTTTATAGCGTTTTGGGTCTACGCTTAAAAACCACTCCCAAGCGATCCGAGACCAATCCCAAAAAGATTTGCGTGTTCGATTTTAGAACGGACCACGCTTCCGCCGAGATATGCGTTGTTTGATTTGTGCTCCAATCTGTGGCGGACCGCTTTTTCTCGCTCCGTCAATCTTGACGGATCAAGACGAACTCTGGGAATTAGTACGAAATTATAATATTTAGAAAAACTAAAATTTTATAAAAAACCATAACTTTATGACAGAGTGATAACCAATTTGACGGAACGTTACACAGTAAAAAATGAAATTTTTGATTCACTCAATCATTATTGAGTGAAAAAGTATCTTAATCAAAATAGAGTAAAAGTCACACACAATAATGTATGTTAACTTAGAATTGTGTGAAAAGTTTATGTCATTGACAAGTTCAAACAATGTATCAATGGTGTTGACAAAAATTGAGTTTGAATGTCGAACAATTTTACTCAATTTTTTGACATTTCGTGGACTCGTTTTGACAAAAAAATTCGTTAAAGCACGAAAAATTTCACTCAATTTTCTGACCTTTAAACTGAATTTGTGTGGATAGCATTTACAGGCAAGTTTAAACTTGTCAATGTCATAAACTTTTCACGCCTGTGTTACGTTACACTATTTTCGGTGACTTCCAGTCAATTTTCGGTGAGATATTTTTTAACTCAAAGGCGAGCTCAACTTTTCACGTCTGAGTTACCTTACACTATTTTCGGTGACTTTCACTCAATTTTCGGTGAGATATTTTTTAACTCAAAGGCGAGCTCAAAGGACTTGGAGTGAATCAAAATTTCCATTTTTTTACTGTGTATGATCATTATAAGTCAATATTATGATCGCTTGGAGTCAAAGCTATGATGACTTTGAGTCAAAGCTATGATAACTTTGACACAAAGGATCTAACATTGAGCCAAAAATATGATCACTTTGACTCAAATTAATTGGAACTTTGCCTCAAAGTTAGACCACTTTGTGTCAAAGTTATCATCACTTTGACTCAAATTTATCATCACTTTGACTCAAAGTTAGATAAAGTTAGCGTAACTTTAAGACAAAGTTATCATAGCTTTGAGGCAAAGATATCATCATTTGAAGTTGAAGTTACATCACTTTGGAAATTCCAAATAAATGATAAGTTTGTGTAGAACTGACATTTGTTCTGCCGTGTTCAACTATGCCATTAGTTTGAGACAAAGTGATTCTTTTTTCAGTGAGAGGAATTATTCGGGAATTAGAAGAATTGGTAGGGAATTAGAGGAATTTGTTGGAATTAGAGGAATTTGGTTAGGGGAATTAGTAGGGAATTACTGGGGAATTAGGGGAATTGGTCGATAAAAAAAATAAAAATATAGTGGCGAAGCATCTTAAAATACAAGGGGTCCTTGCGCCACAATAGTATTTATACTCGCACAAAGTAAACTTGAGGAAGCCTTAAGCCTCCTTCTACCAAGGCATATGAAATTGAGGAAAGCCTCCTTCGTCAAGGCTTCCTTCAAAGCAAAACTAAGCTTAAAGACTTTGGCGTGTGTAGAAAGAGACACCAACATAAGCGCACGATTGGGAGAGTAAGGGATAGTGATGCGAATATAATGTAACCTTCATTAATAAGGAGTCGCTTTATAATTTTTTTTTGTATGAAAGCTGTGCTCTTCGGCTTGCATGTTGAAGAACGCAATATATAAATAACCTTTATTTGACCGGCACTTTGACTGTATTTTATAAGGTTTATATTGTAAAAATAAATTGTTTCTTTTATTCAGATTTTTTTCGATATTTTTTATTTTTATGCCCACCTACTGCAAATAACGTAACAGATTTGGTAAATAAGTGATAAATTTATGTGAATTTTTAAAAAAATGGGAATTCGGGGAACTACTGGGGAATTAGCAGGGAATTGCTATAGATACAAAGAATTAAAAAGGAATTAGAGTGATAGGTAAAAATACTGGGAATTAGCGTACACCTTTTTTTCTGCGGTTTACCCCTCGGTCATAACCTTACTTTGTTATTTTTTGTTCCTTTTATTTTTAAACGAGTATTGCGTAATTTTTGAGAAAAATTTGCCTCAAAAAGGGCAAAAATTATTAATTTTGTTCAAAATGTAAAGTTAAGTAAAGCTTCATGTCGAATTATACTACTTTTCGATTTATGATTGCATGTCGAGTGCTTGTGCAAACCGTTTTAACTTTTTTATCTCTCTTATCAAATTTGTTCTTCTTTGCTTTAATAGTTGATGAATAGCGCCCTTTAGTATGTTATTTTTACAATATCTTAATTTCACCGGGATATTTTTTAAGGTCATGGGGCTTCAAACTGCATTAAACTCTAAGGATCGAATTTGGCATACATGCCTAATAGTTTGAGGCACATTTGAAGTTGGGCTATCATAACGTTAAATTATTAAGATTTTTTGAAGAGAAAATGGCAAAAATCTTTTTTTTTGCGATTTTCAAGGTCATAAAAGTTGTATGTTTAATGATTTTTGGCCGCCATCTTAAAAGATGTCGTCATATCAACCCCTTCTACACGAATGTGAATAAAACACTCGGTAACATTTGGTTTTGTGACTAAAAAGCTATTAATCCCACATAGTCATAAAACTTCTTCATAAAAAATCCCATGGGATAGAAATTATCGACATATGCCTCTACACTAGGACGGTCGAAGTCGATTTACGCAACAGTTGGTCTGCGTGTCATTTTGTATGAGTCCCAGAATGTCCCGAAATCCATACCAGCGACAGAGTGTATGTCCTGACAGCTCCTAAGGTACAAAAGATCAAAAGATCTTGGGTGTTAATAACGAAAATGCAAACTTGGATGAGATGCCACAAGGAACACACAAAGAACCAAAGCGAAAAGAGAAATGATTAAACGATGTTTCGCCCTGGGTAACCAGCGTGGGCTCATCAGTGGTTTCACTGGTTACCCTCTACCATACATCATTAAACACCATCGTGCACTTTGATTTCCAACTTTGTATCACTCACAAATAGGCATCGTTCCGCACTGGTACTTATTCAAGTTACCTGATACGGATTCATCCTGGCGTGTTAATATTTCCCGTAGGAATATGCTCCTAAGGCAATTAAAACAAACAAATTAGTTACTTCAACCGAAAAGAAACTAAAAAACAAAAGATCAAAAGATCTTGGGTGGAAATAACAAAAATTCAAACTTGGATGAGCAGCCCACAAAAAAGGATTTTTTTTTAGCTCCTAAGGTTTTTGGATGGGCACCTATATTATTCAGGAGCCTTAAGGACTGTTTGACTGTCGTAAAATGTATTCATTGATTTACTACGCCAGAGTTCAGATCTTGGTCGATGCAAATACTTTACATTACCTAAACTAAACGCTAATAACATTTTTTTTTTCGTGTTTTATTTTAATTTCCATGTTCCTTTTCACCCCATTTGACGGTATCTGATTTGGCGAGCGGTATAACATTAGAGTAGCGGGAACAGATGACAAACGAAAAAAAAATCCTAAGACACGAAAAGGCTTGGCTTTTGCCGCGATAGGAGAAGCGAGAGAAAGAGCTATTTTCGAATGGTACTACGAATTCTCAATGAATTTATTTACGTTAAATTGTTAAGTATACGTCCCATTTTACCTTGGGTTTGGTTGAGTTCCATAATTATTAATATTTAAGGCCTGCTAAATACAACGAACAACTACTTTTTGGCATTTTCGAAGTTACTTCTGTCAAACATAAAGTTTGGAAATAAAAACTTTCGTAAATCAAAGGGTAAGGGTAAGATTAAATTACAGAGATCTTCCCAGCAACCACTATTTGTACAAAATAGTGCAGATTTTTTATGTTGGTATAAATAAGTAGCCTTGAATGATTTTCGTCAAAAGTACCGTTTTCGTAAAATGGTGTCTTGAAAACCATTATTGAAAGACACAAGTATTGTGAAATTTGCTTGGTTCAGTTATTTGTAGTCCTTCTAAATTTACACAAAATAGGTTTTGTACACAGGAAATCTTAAAAGTATTTACTGCCCATGCTTTTACGTTGATTCCCAAACTTTTATCCTAACTTTTGCAAACTTAGTTAACAACAGATTTTTCGGCAAACCAGGGTTGAGTATCTCTTTAGGTTGGAAGAAATGTGCTAAAGCATTTTTAAGCACAGAGTAATTCAGTTTCAAAAATCTTGAAAAGTTGGATCTCTTCGGGTGATTAAGGATTAAGAAGTAATTTAATTCTAATAAGGGCGGTTAATTTAACAGTACCACTCTTTTAATATTTTGCGATCCTTCCGGAAACGTTTTAGGAGATTTTTGAGATACGAAATTTTGTTTTTCACGTAAGGGCTTAAAATATAAGGTGGGCCGAAAAAACCGTACATTCTTTTTTCGGTCGCAGTTTTGCTACCATTAGTTTGCTTTTTGTGATTTTAATATCTGCAAAAAGCTAAATCTTCAGACTATATGAAACTTTTTCCAAAATTGACATTTCGTTAAAATGAGATGGCGCATGATTTTTAAATTTTGTCATTTTTAACACCTTGTAAACCATAGGTATATAAACATCTATAATAGTTTGTGTTCTATGAGGGATTTGTTAAATCTCGTCCGATTCTATTAGAATTTGAGCTCAGCGGAAATTCGACATTTTATGAAAATCCGTAATAGCACATGCTTTTGAAACTTAGATATTTTTCACTCCTCCTCCATTTGAATTATCCGGAAAGCCACCTCTTTCCAGAGTACAAAGAGGTAGCATTCATAAAAATCAGACATGAATTAAAAAAGCTTTGCTTAACGAAAGAGGTGCTATTTCTAAACCTGTAAACTGTTCACCTAAAAACCCTATTCTACTAAATCCACTCTACTTTGCCATGTCATTTTAGTTTGCTGGATACTCTGTATAAAATAACAAAATCGGATAAGTTAAACAAAATCAGCAGAATAAATTGCTGTAAACAAAAAACTAGAAGTTTTTAGACCTATGTTTTGCAGAAGAATTACGTTGGCGATGAGCTTTATTACTTCTTGCCCAATTTTTAGAAGTGATACCTCTTTGTGCACGACAAAGACGTGTCTTTATAGCAAATGCCTAAAATCGAGTGCAGTGGCGCACATAAAATTTTGACGGGGGGATGTTAAAAATGAGGAAATTTAAAAATAACGCGCCCACTTGGATTTTAAGGAAATGTCAAAATTACCACATTATTATATTCCATATTAAATTATAAAATTTGCGACTAATTTCGTAATTATTTAGATTATAGCTTTTAATTCAGTTAACTTCGAGAACAGCTTAAATATATTTATTTATATTCAATTTTTTTTTATCCCGGGACTTTTCCATCCATCTTAAAATCAATTGCTCAGTATAACCAAGCTATGCTAAAGTTAGAGAATTAGTCCTTGACAAACCAACAGCCAATAGAGTAAAAAATATCAATTTTTAATTTATTTTATGCACTTTAGGGATTAAAAGTGTACTTTTAATCCTTCATTTTAGATATAAAAGGGGCACTGGTAATCCCCCAGGGATTAAAAATAATTTTAATCCCTGGGGGATTTAAAGTAAATTTTTCCAAATTAAAAAATAATTTTATTGAAATTTGATTTGATCGAAAAAAATAATTAGCATATGTATTACTTAAAATACCTTGAGATTCTTGGACTTCTGTAGAAAGTATACCAGGAGCACCTTTTCATCCGTAAAATTCTCTGCATGCTGTTCAGCTAGCGATGGCCTCTTCCGCGGCCTCTTCAATGTTCATTTTCAAAAAAAATGCTGTACGATTTTTCTGGACTCGCCGTTTGGTGACGCCGTTTGATGGCACAATAAATTTTGAGTGAATCCACCATGCCAACAACAATCAATGACAACTATCAGTAATACGAGCTGTTAATCTTGAAACTAGAGTACCGTTAAGTGGTATACTGTTAGTTTTTTAATTTTTTGTTTTTAGTTTTTTGCATTCTAAAGTGCATAAAATAGTATACAGACCGCTTCAAGCTACTGCGAATATAGGGCGGAAGAAGTCTAATTTGCCAGTGTACGTACATGCAGAGACACCGCACGCCTATCAGTGAAGCAACCAATACTCAGGCTTGCGATCACCACTTGCATGACTTTCCTTTGGTATTTAGTACGCCTCTAACCACGGTGCTGTGTGGAGCGTAGTCAATGAAAACGGAATTTGGTCAATAAATACGCAAATTTTTATAACGTAATTTTCTTATTTTTTGTCACTGATAAATAAGAGCGTTTTATTGTCAACTGCTCAGATTTATCAGTGACGACGTGTTACAATGAAAATAATAAGGAGAAACAAAATAAAAGCAAGTTCTCAAAATAAAATAATACATTCTAAAAACCAAAAAGATTCTCCCAGTAAAAAAAAAAATTAAAGCAAATGTTCGAAAAGTCCTCCTTGCTCGGCTAGACAATATCCGAGCCTACTATAAAAACCCCTTCTAACGTTTCCAAGCATGTTAGGGGTGATAATTTGAAAAGCTTCTTCAAAAACAGATAGAAGTCATTAGGAGCAAGATCGGGAGATCGAGCTGGCCATAAAATAGTTCCCCGTGTACTTATAACCCGATTAGGAAATACATTATCAAGATATTCCCTAACAAGGCCAACATTGTGAGCGGAACAACCATCTTGTTGAAACCATGTTTCACCAAATCTTACACCTAACAACTGCCTAGCAGTTGGAATAATGTGCTGCTGCAGTAGATCCAAGTATCTAGGACCCAAATGGCCCAATTACGTGTTCCCCTATAATACCCGCCCCCCAAACATTTAGTTTTTGGGGATACTGTGTTCTTACGTCAAAATACAAATGCAAATTTTCCCTTGACCAATATCGAACGTGTGTTGGGTTATGACGATTTGACCATTTGACCATCTGCACTTTTTCGGCAACTTCGTAGACATCCATTTTTGGTTTTAAAAATGTATTATTTCAATTAAGAACTTACCCATCTGTGTCTCGAGCAAGGCAGAAATAAAACAAAATAATAAAAACAAAATGAATTTCCAAAAGATAACACTGCAGCGTGCTTCGAATCCACCTCGGTCGTACGGCACGGAGAGTAAATTGGACTTGATTACCCCTATGTTCGCAGTAGCTTGAAGCGGTCTGTATAAACCTTGTGACTAAAGTGTATTTTAATCCCTTGGCGAATTGTATTGTAATTGTAATTGTACAAACCTTTCGCCGGGGGATTAAAAGAGACACTTTAATCCCTAGGTTTATAATGTACTATTATTGCCCTCCATACTATTATTATATCAATCCTACTAATTATTCAAATGTTATTGGGTAAATAGGCCAAAAATCTTTAACGGTATTCAATTTGATAAATAAGATTAAAGCATTGTCTTTATGCAAAATTTAAATACAACCAACACATACAGGCACAAGAACTGACAACGTATCATTATAAAATCTTCACAAAAACGTAGAAAAGCGTAATTTGCGGTAGCAAAGTTAGGTTATACCACACTTTCTCCTTTAAACAATATGCTATTGTGCAGTTAGTCAAGTTTAGGAATAAGAAAAAGAGAAAAATGCCTTTATTTTAGTAAAACAATATTCTATATCGTCTGTATGTTTTCTCACACAGTTATATTTCCTGTCTTTTTACGTAACTTCATAGATGACTTTGTTAAAAACAGGTTGTAACAGTTATAGGGTCGAAAATTTTCGCCTCAAGTGGGAAATGAATCTGGCATAACATTTTTTTTCTGTATTTTGTTGATGCTACTCTGGCAGTCTTGGGCATTTTGAAAAATCCAAGATGGCGGCCATTTTTAAGTGAAAAACTGAAGACAAAAATCTCCAAACAAAATATAGGGGTGTGGAACATAATCTTATTCGGTATTTGATCGCAAAAATAAAAATCTTCCATTTTCTTTTCTGAGTTACGAAAAAAATCGACTCACCAGCATACCCACTTAGCACGTTGCAAAATAGCGTTATTTAGACAGAGAAAATAACGTTTAATAAGTAGCGTTGTTCCATCCTTTTTTTTTTTCAAAATCACATTTTTTCACGTGAAATACCCCACGTTACCCCCCACTTCTCCAAATAGCCCCCAGACTTGGATTCAGCGGACCCAAGAACCCCATAAGTGATGTATCGCATGTATATGCTTCTTTTCAAATTTTTTACTCACGGCCACCATATATTTTGTTAAAAAGTTATTAATTAGTTCTATAAAGAGGTTGAGCAGAGCTATGGAAATCAGTAAAAAAAATCAACAAAATTTTTTCGATTAGTCTTTATATAAACAGTATTAATATGTACTCACACTCCTTAAAATTACTCCCAAAAGTTTTGTTAACTGCAATTTTGAATTTAGCGGATTCATAAACCCAAGAATGGATGTATCACATGCCTAGGTTATTAGGTCGATTTTGGGGTACCCCTCAGAAAAAAAAACAGATTTGGATTCCGGCGATCAAAAACCGACTAAAATACTGTGCCACGCATTTTGTTCAGATATTTACTTCTTCAGTATTATAATTTAAAACTGGCGACCACCTTGAATTTTTCAAAATTCCCAATGGTGTCAGAGTGGTATCAATTGGATTTCTAATAAAGAGTATCTTGTCTCAGTAAAATAGAGTATCTTGGCTAACAAAATCAGTAAAAAAAATTCTTGTACCATTTATTTCTACCTATATTTGATCGTCGTTTGGACTACACACTATAAAAAAGAATATCTTGCATCAAGTTCATATGATCTTAAATAGGGCCAAACTTCCTGGGTTTTTATCTCGTTTTAAGGAAATATTGACCTTAAATTAAGAAATTTCTGGGGGTTTGCCTGTTTTGTGTTTAGGCAAGAGATCTTTTCTTCAGTGCACCGTGAAGTAAAAAGATCATACTGGCAAGATTGAATTTGAGATAAATTTCAAAAAAATTGTTATTTTTAATTATAATTTACGTTTTTAAGATAGGTAAGAACCTACTAACTCTTAAGGGAAACCGATATAGTTTTTTCAACAATAAACCACAATGAATACGTTGATCGAAAAATCACCATCAGAAACGATAAATATTAGACAATTAAAGTAAATATTTCAACGCATCCGTATCGGTATACGGTTGACTTGTTCATGCCATGTTTCGAACGATGCCTGCTTTTTTGATGGGTGTGATGACAGAATCTCGTTGCATACGGGAGGATGTACGTATCGTTAGGGACCCACGAACGTACGCAACGATTTCTATCAGCAGTCATGTCATCGCACGCTTCAAAAAAGCGGGCATTGTTCGAAACATCGCATAAATAAGTCAAAAATGTCGCGTATTTTGACATTGTTTGGAACGCGTTACGTATACCGATACGGATGCGTTGAAATATTTACTTTAATTGTCTAATATGTGGCGTTTATCTTTTCTGATGGTGATTTTTAACTTTTTAAAATCGATATAAGGTGTATAAATAATGTCACAAGGGTGGAGGGGGGATTCTTTTAAAAAAGGCGAGGATTTATTCCAGTAATTTCATAATGGTGGGTACAGTGCCTAAAAATATATAGTAGTTGCGTGCGGAGCTGTCAGAAATAGTGCCGAGTGACTTTATGTACCGATAAGTCCCTATTATTAAACTCAAATTAGAAATTCTTTACATAACTTTTACCTGTATGCATGCCATGGTTATAAGGCAAATAGATGTTATTAGGAACTTTTAATTGGTATAAACTCGACTACGATAAAATCTTTAAGTTATAACTGTTATTAGAAGAAAGTAAAAAATTTAAATGATGATACCATGCCACAGTATAATCACAGCCATAGTAGGTGCAGTGCACTTAATTTACCATAATATCGCAGTTCCTTCTGCGAAAGTACAAACCACTTT
This sequence comes from Oxystoma pomonae, assembly GCA_963921995.1. Lineage (NCBI taxonomy): Eukaryota > Metazoa > Arthropoda > Insecta > Coleoptera > Brentidae > Oxystoma > Oxystoma pomonae. Next base: position 40,933,668 of record OY998165.1, read on the forward strand.
CGCGGCACATTCCTGTAACTTAACAATCAAATGTTATTTTTTTTTACTTGTGGAATTAAACAGTGTTGCACTGATTTGTGGTGTTAAGTTGACAATATTCTGGGCAGTCATACTAGTAGGCTTAAAGGATATAAATATGAGATACTATAACGGCCTAAATGTCGCAAAATGTGTAATGAAAATAACTTTGAAAAATAAAGAAGGAAATTCAAAATCGCGGTTGGCTTTGACACTGTTTGAGCTGCCAGGCCATAGGCGAAAGATCTACTTCGCATGCACTAACAATGCCATGCTAGTGTCGTAGTGACTTACGATAATTTAATGGGTATTAATTTGACTAAAAAGCCAGTTGACGCCTACCTCTTCTTCTGCCCTTTGGCCCACTATTGTTGCCATTTTTATAACCAAATTCACACGGATTTTCTGCCAGCTTGGTGTCAATATGACCGCTATAGTAGACTAAAGGATACTAAATCGAAAAAGAGTTAACTCGCTTTTTAGTTAGATGTTGGACTACGACATCATCTGTCAGAAAACTTTAATTTTATAATTGCATTTGTTTGTTATATTATGGATAAAACAACTACAGGCGCAAGTTTAATCTTACTCGAGGGTTTCAATCCACAAGCTAAACCCGTTACACACGGGCATGGCGCCCAAGTGGCGAACCCACTTCCTGAGAAAATTCGGCATCATCGAAAAGTTTACATTTTTGACCAGGTGTGGTTTTACCATTTTGTGTATATTATTGCAGTGTTTCCGTGTTTTAAAATGTTGTGGCGGTATTTTATGTGATTGTGTGCGTTATTTAAACAAATTGCATCTTGTATGATCAACTTTTATACAAAAATTAAATATTACTCACCAATTAAGCCTCAAAGATCCAGCTTTTTGTTTTCTAATCTTGTTTTGTCCAATTTTCTATTGATACGAAATTACGTGAAACAGTAGACAACACTTTTTAAATTTTTTTACAGTAGTGTCCACTTTTTTAATATATTTTTCAAAAGTAAACAAAAACATTAAACATAAACCTAAATGTTCGATGTCATATGGATGTCAGTTGCTTTCTCTACTGACGCAATCGACGCTTGCCCGGTAGACTCCTCGTTTTTAAATCATTTCCAGGCTAACTTGTTTAGGGGAGCTATTAATATCGGTACGCAATTTTTCCCGGGAAATGCAAAGACAGGGCCGTTATATCATCTCATAGATATATGGCCTAAAGATGTTGTCAACCTTTTTTAACCAAACTTCACAAACTGTTTACTGGGTTGGTAGTAGCAAAATTCCCCAAAAGTAATTATTTTATTGATGAAGGGAGGTAACAAAATTAAGTTTTTCGGGGATTATTATTATACTTACGCGAACCAGCATGGCGGCTCAGAGTATTTTTAATTGGGTTCTTGCATATTTTTCAGTTACCGCATATTTGGAAACTATGTAAAGAAATATTCGACCCTTATCTTTTCTTTTTTTTAAAGTAACTACAAGCGGATAAAAACGCGTTTAAAGTTGAACCTTTTAAAAAACTGCTAATTCGGCCATCGTGCTTTGAAGTTATCCTAGATGACCTTGTTTCTGCTTAGCCGCTAAATTATTTTTGACGTTTTCCACTTTAGGTTATTCGCGATGACACCCCGTGCGCCCCGAGGATCACTTCTCTGTTCGTTCTGACGCTTGGGGCGACCCATTTTCTGTTCGAGATAACAAAGAGCTCGCGCTCGGAGCGTGCCCGATGTGACCCGAGCACGTGGATGGAGAACAAAGGAAAAAATACATTAACCTTTAAAAAAATTGTTTCTTTTAAAGCAACTAAAATTTTTGTTAATTTTGTAGTTTTTGCAAAGTGTGTGGTCGGATCTGGTAAGACTGCGAATAAAATCGATAGGCTGGTCTGGTCACTTGTGAAATATGATTTTTGCTGTTTTATAAAGTTCCTCACCCCGTATTTATAAACTCGATGGTTACTAAGGGAAAAAGGGACGGATATGTACCATCGAACCGGCTCATTTTCTTCGTCTTCGTCACTGCTGCCAAAAACATATCCGCAGCAAAATGTAAAACAAGTTTGCTAACATCCATTTCCACTTCAATGATTCTGCAGTTCCCAGTTTTCAAAAAGAAATAAAAAACTAAAACAGAAAACTATTGTGAGTTATGACTTATGATTCTCGAATCTATAGCGTTCAAGATGATCAGCAAATCTCTGTGTGCCCTGCTCGTGACGTCATTAGTAATTGCAAAGCGCAAAGTGCAGAGGACGGTTATACTTAAACAAAGTGCCAAATTTTTTACTCCAGTAGACGAAATTCGTCGCCTTCGTCCGAGTCTTGAAAAAACATTTGATGCGAAATGAGAATGGACCATAATCTATTCATATGTATCTCCTGATGAAAGAATAACCAAAATAATCGTCGAACAAATTATCCAACCCCAATTTGAAAAAAATGTTGACACAAAAAGTAGGGTTCGAATCAAGAATCAAGAATTCTATTTAAACACTTTTTGTACACAAATACAATTGTAGCAAGTCAGACAAAGACAGAAAAATATGTAACATAGTAAAGTTAACAACAATTGACTTCGATGGAACAAGCCCTTACTGACAGAAGAACTGGGACAACGGTTTCAGGAGATTCGAGAAAATATTATGGAGGAGATTATCAGCCGATTCTGGACAAAATCTTACGAACCTGCGACCATCTACGACAGACTTGGCAAGCGAAGCACCAAAGGAAATTTGCCCATCAACAGCCACAAAGCCAATCGACCACCGACGCTATAAGAACCATCGTAAATGGGTCAAAGAAGACATTGACACCCATCTAAGAAAACTTACTTGACAAAAGACTTAACTTTTCCATCGCTCCTAAGAAGATACCCACCATCGATATCATCACCGCCATAGAAGGTCATCCTCTTCCACGACAAGGCGCTGACGAGTTCAGACATCAGGGAAGGACCATTATTGACAAACCTATTAAGCATACCTCTAATATAAGCAAGACAGAGGAAATCGCGTTGAAGAATCTTCCAAAGGGCAAATCAGTTAAAATCTTACCGGCAGACAAGGGCAATGCAACAGTGATTTTGGACACGGAAACCTATGACCAGAAAGTTGAAGAGGCACTTGCTAAAGGAAACTATAAACTTCTCCCAAAAGATCCGACGCAATCAATCGAAAGTAAGATTTATAGAATTTTGAAAAAGTATTCCAGATATATTCCGGGCAATACAAGGTCTCAACTTACACCACATTATAGCAGGCCTCTTCATCTTAACGGAATCTTAAAATTCACAAAGATGCAATGCCCTTACGCCCAATTACAAGTTCCAGAAATTCTCCAACAAGCAATCTGTCTAAATTCCTTTTGAAAATTATTCAACCTCTTGCAGGCAAGACCGCTTCATTTGTAGAAAATTCCAACTATTTTGTTAATATTCTTAAATCTTTTGTTTTAGGACCCGAGGATAGACCTGTCAGTTTTGATGTCGAAAGTCTATACACCAATGTCCCGATAAAGGAATCGCTAGATATTATTAGAAAGAGACTGGTTGATAACGAATCCCTTTACGAACGCACCAGCCTACCGCTGGAGGGAGTGATGGAGTTGTTGGAGTGCTGCCTACATAAATATTATTTTCAAGTGAAAGATAGGTTTTATGCTCAGGATGACGGTCTGCCAATGGGTTCATCGCTTTCGCCAGTGGTGGCCAATATTTACATAGAGTGTTTCGAATCACACGCGGTTGATACCGCAACATATAAACCTAAGCTCTGGCTGAGATATGTTGATGATACTTTCATTGTCTGGACCGGGAATGAACAACAACTTTCAGAATTTCTTCACTACCTAAATAACATAAGACCCACCATTAAATTCACAATGGAGTTGGAGCAAAATTGTCAAATTCCGTTTCTTGATGTAATTGTCACACGAGTAGAAAGCGACATCAGAACAACAGTCTATCGTAAACCCACTCAGACAGGAGAATATTTAAATCAAGGTTCAAATCATTCTACTACAACCAAATGAGGCATAATCAAAACTTTGTATAACAGAGCAGTTCAAATGTGTAACAATTCTCATGACTTGGAAATCGAAATAAGAAACGTTAAGAAGCATCTGCAGCTGAATGGTTACAGCCTTAAACTTAAAACAAATACTTTCTAAATTTCAACAAACAGGACAGAGATTACAAGACCAAAACCAGGCAAATGCATTCCTTACAATTCCATACGTTAAAGGGGTATCAGAGAAAATTCGAAGAGTAGCGAAAAACTTTAATATTAAGACAGCTTTTAAATCTAGTAATATAATTCGAAGCCTTCTTAGTAAAACAAAACCGGAGAACAAACAAAATAAGGAATGCATTTACCAAGTTCCTTGTGAGTGTGGTGAATCATACATAGGCGAAACTAAAAGACCACTATCTGTTAGGCTTAAAGAACATCAGACGAATACCCAAAAAGGTGAAACAACGAAACCAGGAATCGCCGAATATGCATGGTCAAAGCAACACCGAGTGAAGTGGGCAGAAGCCAAGTTTTTGCACAAGGAGTCGCACTAGAAGAAACGAAAATTCCTTGAAGCTGCCTTTATTGGGCAGAATCGGGGTATTTTCAGTAAACCAAGTGTTAAAATCCCAAATATTTGGAAGCCTCCTTGGGCCAACTTCTTAAACTTCAACGTTGAGTGATTTCTCACAGTATATAAGTAGGTAGCCTTAGGAATTAATTGTAGTTTGCATCTGAAGACGATCAGAGATTGTACTGATCGAAACGTCGTGTATAAATAAAATATAGACAATGGAAGTCCGAACCACAGAGTTACTTTCAAACACATCATTGTCTCAAACTTTCAAAGAAACCATTGTTATTTCATTTACCATCCGCCTTGATTTATGGTTTTAAGTTGGTGTGTTGCGTGAAGTACTCTTCATTTTTCTTGGATTTTTTGATAAAGGTATTAAAAAAGTAGTGTTAATAACTCGTGGCTAAACTGTGCTTTTTACTTGCGTTTCTAAGTACCTCGCTGCACTCGTTATTTAAACCAACGCTTGTAAAAATGCACTATTTTAACCACTAGTTGTGAAAACTTCTATTTCTTTAACGTACGAACCCCATCGCAGCAATCAGGCAAAATTGGTAAATCGACGCGACGTCACCTTAAATGTCAAATAATAACCTCCTGAAAAAAGACTAAATTCTAAATGTTGTGACTTAGTAGTGTGTCGGTTCTATACAAAGACATTTTTTTATATTTACTGTGTTGAAATACCCACGTAATCGAATAAGTAATGGGATAATAAAATGAAAAGTAATTTTGTAATAGATCATTAATTAGATTTTTTATTAATAACTGTGCTGATGTTCAGGTAATTGAACATTATTAAAGGGTTCACAAATAAAATTAGAATATAAAGTGCATAGGTAAAAGGATTTATAGGCAGAAGAAAATTCGTATGCTCACTTTTCCTGTGGTCGGAAACCTAAAGCTATGAAATAATAATTAGATTCTATAAGTTTTGTCGTCGTAGTGACTTACGATAATTTAATGGGTATTAATTTGACTAAAAAGCCAGTTGACGCCTACCTCTTCTTCTGCCCTTTGGCCCACTATTGTTGCCATTTTTATAACCAAATTCACACGGATTTTCTGCCAGCTTGGTGTCAATATGACCGCTATAGTAGACTAAAGGATACTAAATCGAAAAAGAGTTAACTCGCTTTTTAGTTAGATGTTGGACTACGACATCATCTGTCAGAAAACTTTAATTTTATAATTGCATTTGTTTGTTATATTATGGATAAAACAACTACAGGCGCAAGTTTAATCTTACTCGAGGGTTTCAATCCACAAGCTAAACCCGTTACACACGGGCATGGCGCCCAAGTGGCGAACCCACTTCCTGAGAAAATTCGGCATCATCGAAAAGTTTACATTTTTGACCAGGTGTGGTTTTACCATTTTGTGTATATTATTGCAGTGTTTCCGTGTTTTAAAATGTTGTGGCGGTATTTTATGTGATTGTGTGCGTTATTTAAACAAATTGCATCTTGTATGATCAACTTTTATACAAAAATTAAATATTACTCACCAATTAAGCCTCAAAGATCCAGCTTTTTGTTTTCTAATCTTGTTTTGTCCAATTTTCTATTGATACGAAATTACGTGAAACAGTAGACAACACTTTTTAAATTTTTTTACAGTAGTGTCCACTTTTTTAATATATTTTTCAAAAGTAAACAAAAACATTAAACATAAACCTAAATGTTCGATGTCATATGGATGTCAGTTGCTTTCTCTACTGACGCAATCGACGCTTGCCCGGTAGACTCCTCGTTTTTAAATCATTTCCAGGCTAACTTGTTTAGGGGAGCTATTAATATCGGTACGCAATTTTTCCCGGGAAATGCAAAGACAGGGCCGTTATATCATCTCATAGATATATGGCCTAAAGATGTTGTCAACCTTTTTTAACCAAACTTCACAAACTGTTTACTGGGTTGGTAGTAGCAAAATTCCCCAAAAGTAATTATTTTATTGATGAAGGGAGGTAACAAAATTAAGTTTTTCGGGGATTATTATTATACTTACGCGAACCAGCATGGCGGCTCAGAGTATTTTTAATTGGGTTCTTGCATATTTTTCAGTTACCGCATATTTGGAAACTATGTAAAGAAATATTCGACCCTTATCTTTTCTTTTTTTTAAAGTAACTACAAGCGGATAAAAACGCGTTTAAAGTTGAACCTTTTAAAAAACTGCTAATTCGGCCATCGTGCTTTGAAGTTATCCTAGATGACCTTGTTTCTGCTTAGCCGCTAAATTATTTTTGACGTTTTCCACTTTAGGTTATTCGCGATGACACCCCGTGCGCCCCGAGGATCACTTCTCTGTTCGTTCTGACGCTTGGGGCGACCCATTTTCTGTTCGAGATAACAAAGAGCTCGCGCTCGGAGCGTGCCCGATGTGACCCGAGCACGTGGATGGAGAACAAAGGAAAAAATACATTAACCTTTAAAAAAATTGTTTCTTTTAAAGCAACTAAAATTTTTGTTAATTTTGTAGTTTTTGCAAAGTGTGTGGTCGGATCTGGTAAGACTGCGAATAAAATCGATAGGCTGGTCTGGTCACTTGTGAAATATGATTTTTGCTGTTTTATAAAGTTCCTCACCCCGTATTTATAAACTCGATGGTTACTAAGGGAAAAAGGGACGGATATGTACCATCGAACCGGCTCATTTTCTTCGTCTTCGTCACTGCTGCCAAAAACATATCCGCAGCAAAATGTAAAACAAGTTTGCTAACATCCATTTCCACTTCAATGATTCTGCAGTTCCCAGTTTTCAAAAAGAAATAAAAAACTAAAACAGAAAACTATTGTGAGTTATGACTTATGATTCTCGAATCTATAGCGTTCAAGATGATCAGCAAATCTCTGTGTGCCCTGCTCGTGACGTCATTAGTAATTGCAAAGCGCAAAGTGCAGAGGACGGTTATACTTAAACAAAGTGCCAAATTTTTTACTCCAGTAGACGAAATTCGTCGCCTTCGTCCGAGTCTTGAAAAAACATTTGATGCGAAATGAGAATGGACCATAATCTATTCATATGTATCTCCTGATGAAAGAATAACCAAAATAATCGTCGAACAAATTATCCAACCCCAATTTGAAAAAAATGTTGACACAAAAAGTAGGGTTCGAATCAAGAATCAAGAATTCTATTTAAACACTTTTTGTACACAAATACAATTGTAGCAAGTCAGACAAAGACAGAAAAATATGTAACATAGTAAAGTTAACAACAATTGACTTCGATGGAACAAGCCCTTACTGACAGAAGAACTGGGACAACGGTTTCAGGAGATTCGAGAAAATATTATGGAGGAGATTATCAGCCGATTCTGGACAAAATCTTACGAACCTGCGACCATCTACGACAGACTTGGCAAGCGAAGCACCAAAGGAAATTTGCCCATCAACAGCCACAAAGCCAATCGACCACCGACGCTATAAGAACCATCGTAAATGGGTCAAAGAAGACATTGACACCCATCTAAGAAAACTTACTTGACAAAAGACTTAACTTTTCCATCGCTCCTAAGAAGATACCCACCATCGATATCATCACCGCCATAGAAGGTCATCCTCTTCCACGACAAGGCGCTGACGAGTTCAGACATCAGGGAAGGACCATTATTGACAAACCTATTAAGCATACCTCTAATATAAGCAAGACAGAGGAAATCGCGTTGAAGAATCTTCCAAAGGGCAAATCAGTTAAAATCTTACCGGCAGACAAGGGCAATGCAACAGTGATTTTGGACACGGAAACCTATGACCAGAAAGTTGAAGAGGCACTTGCTAAAGGAAACTATAAACTTCTCCCAAAAGATCCGACGCAATCAATCGAAAGTAAGATTTATAGAATTTTGAAAAAGTATTCCAGATATATTCCGGGCAATACAAGGTCTCAACTTACACCACATTATAGCAGGCCTCTTCATCTTAACGGAATCTTAAAATTCACAAAGATGCAATGCCCTTACGCCCAATTACAAGTTCCAGAAATTCTCCAACAAGCAATCTGTCTAAATTCCTTTTGAAAATTATTCAACCTCTTGCAGGCAAGACCGCTTCATTTGTAGAAAATTCCAACTATTTTGTTAATATTCTTAAATCTTTTGTTTTAGGACCCGAGGATAGACCTGTCAGTTTTGATGTCGAAAGTCTATACACCAATGTCCCGATAAAGGAATCGCTAGATATTATTAGAAAGAGACTGGTTGATAACGAATCCCTTTACGAACGCACCAGCCTACCGCTGGAGGGAGTGATGGAGTTGTTGGAGTGCTGCCTACATAAATATTATTTTCAAGTGAAAGATAGGTTTTATGCTCAGGATGACGGTCTGCCAATGGGTTCATCGCTTTCGCCAGTGGTGGCCAATATTTACATAGAGTGTTTCGAATCACACGCGGTTGATACCGCAACATATAAACCTAAGCTCTGGCTGAGATATGTTGATGATACTTTCATTGTCTGGACCGGGAATGAACAACAACTTTCAGAATTTCTTCACTACCTAAATAACATAAGACCCACCATTAAATTCACAATGGAGTTGGAGCAAAATTGTCAAATTCCGTTTCTTGATGTAATTGTCACACGAGTAGAAAGCGACATCAGAACAACAGTCTATCGTAAACCCACTCAGACAGGAGAATATTTAAATCAAGGTTCAAATCATTCTACTACAACCAAAATGAGGCATAATCAAAACTTTGTATAACAGAGCAGTTCAAATGTGTAACAATTCTCATGACTTGGAAATCGAAATAAGAAACGTTAAGAAGCATCTGCAGCTGAATGGTTACAGCCTTAAACTTAAAACAAATACTTTCTAAATTTCAACAAACAGGACAGAGATTACAAGACCAAAACCAGGCAAATGCATTCCTTACAATTCCATACGTTAAAGGGGTATCAGAGAAAATTCGAAGAGTAGCGAAAAACTTTAATATTAAGACAGCTTTTAAATCTAGTAATATAATTCGAAGCCTTCTTAGTAAAACAAAACCGGAGAACAAACAAAATAAGGAATGCATTTACCAAGTTCCTTGTGAGTGTGGTGAATCATACATAGGCGAAACTAAAAGACCACTATCTGTTAGGCTTAAAGAACATCAGACGAATACCCAAAAAGGTGAAACAACGAAACCAGGAATCGCCGAATATGCATGGTCAAAGCAACACCGAGTGAAGTGGCAGAAGCCAAGTTTTTGCACAAGGAGTCGCACTAGAAGAAACGAAAATTCCTTGAAGCTGCCTTTATTGGGCAGAATCGGGGTATTTTCAGTAAACCAAGTGTTAAAATCCCAAATATTTGGAAGCCTCCTTGGGCCAACTTCTTAAACTTCAACGTTGAGTGATTTCTCACAGTATATAAGTAGGTAGCCTTAGGAATTAATTGTAGTTTGCATCTGAAGACGATCAGAGATTGTACTGATCGAAACGTCGTGTATAAATAAAATATAGACAATGGAAGTCCGAACCACAGAGTTACTTTCAAACACATCATTGTCTCAAACTTTCAAAGAAACCATTGTTATTTCATTTACCATCCGCCTTGATTTATGGTTTTAAGTTGGTGTGTTGCGTGAAGTACTCTTCATTTTTCTTGGATTTTTTGATAAAGGTATTAAAAAAGTAGTGTTAATAACTCGTGGCTAAACTGTGCTTTTTACTTGCGTTTCTAAGTACCTCGCTGCACTCGTTATTTAAACCAACGCTTGTAAAAATGCACTATTTTAACCACTAGTTGTGAAAACTTCTATTTCTTTAACGTACGAACCCCATCGCAGCAATCAGGCAAAATTGGTAAATCGACGCGACGTCACCTTAAATGTCAAATAATAACCTCCTGAAAAAAGACTAAATTCTAAATGTTGTGACTTAGTAGTGTGTCGGTTCTATACAAAGACATTTTTTTATATTTACTGTGTTGAAATACCCACGTAATCGAATAAGTAATGGGATAATAAAATGAAAAGTAATTTTGTAATAGATCATTAATTAGATTTTTTATTAATAACTGTGCTGATGTTCAGGTAATTGAACATTATTAAAGGGTTCACAAATAAAATTAGAATATAAAGTGCATAGGTAAAAGGATTTATAGGCAGAAGAAAATTCGTATGCTCACTTTTCCTGTGGTCGGAAACCTAAAGCTATGAAATAATAATTAGATTCTATAAGTTTTTTTCTTATTTGAAGCACTGTGTTTTTCACAATTAAAAGTAATTTGTTAAAACGGTTATAGGTCCACTACCTCTTTCGTTACTTAGGGCATTTTAATCAATTGTAACACTGAGTTAAAAGTGGCAATAAATAACATTTTTGCCCTTTAGAAACTAAATACGGATTTTAGTCTTTCAAATGTCGCCGCTAGGTACTAAAATGACACTTGTGATCTGTAGGGAGTAAAAATGGTTGCCTTTCTTAGAGACTAAAAAGGTACAAAAATCCAGAAAGATTGCCAACGCTTACGTGGCTGACATTCTCCAAGGAATAAGTCATAAAAATTAAACATTTTTTGAAAGAAAAAGTAAAACAAATCCCAAAACTGCATATATATAGACCACGTGACAAAAATATATTTTTATTCCTTGGTGAAATTTTTTACCTCGATATAAAAACTGCCACTTTAGTACCTAGGTAATATACTATTTGGATTGGATTAAAAGTTCATCTATGGGTTAATCTGACAAATAATTCTTTTTCCATTTTATATTTAAAGTTTTTTAATTAATTTTAAAAATATAATAGATATTGCAATCAAGCAGTTTCATTTTTAACCTGGGGTAACAAATTTTGAACATTTAGGGCCATTTTCACATGATTACTTTTTTACATAAATTCTAGGTAAACTGAAAGTCACAACAAGATAAAAAGTAACTTCCATGTTCTGCATAACGCAGTGCACAAAGTTCCCCACTTTTTACATAAATAATTTGTAAATAATTAACTAGAAAGTATATCGAAAGGTAAAATTGGAGTAAATTTTTTTATATAATATTTGTATCTCAAGTAACTGTAACTTGATATCACGTAAATAACGTACTCTTTATGTAATTACTATATATAAATTTATAACATAAATATTACATAAATATAAGGTATTGGAATTAAAGTCATATTGTGTATATAATCTTTTTATATTTCTAATGTCAGAACAAGGTAAAATGTAACTAAAATATTATGCGTAACGCCATACACAAGTGCGTTATGTTATGTAAATATTACGTAAATTTTATAAAAACTTTTTTATGTAAATCAAAATAGTATATGTTAATGTAACAGATGTGTTTGCAGGTATATTTTATGTAATAGCATAGGAGTACTTCTAAAAGTTGAAAGTTCCTAACTTTTATTTAAATACTGTGCCTAAACGACAAAGCATAATCAAAGGCATATTGTATGAACACATCATGCTTTCATAACTAGCGGTTTTAACTTTTTTTTAATTAAAACTGTAACAGCGAATAAACCATATTTTGTCTTGTATGAACAATATAACCTATACATACATTTTAAGAAGTTGTCACCGGTGACACCGAAAATCTAATTAGATATATTTGAGGTTAGTCAAGTCACACCCCTCCCCTCCCCGAAAAATATTCGAGTTTTTATTTGCTTATAATTTCGAACCAATTTCGAACTTATTTTGAACCACTTTTAAAAATTTTGAACCACACTCCTTCCTGTTTTTTTATATTCAAAATAAGCGTAGAAAAAAAATAAAAGGCACTATCTCAAAATTAAGAACTAATTTCAAGTTCCTAATATTACCAAAAAGAATTTAGAAAAATCCACTATTGATTTTAATGCGCAATAAAAATCTCTCTGCTCATATAGTCCGCATCATCTAAGAAGCACTATTGGAAAAATCAGGTGCTTTGCACATACACATATTTGTTTTCAAAAAAAACGCATACATGCGGTTACAAAATTGACTTTTCTAAAAGTGTATAATATATACGGACTACCAGCTAAAATGCCTAAAAACTTCAAAAGTACGACAATTTGTCATATTGTTTAAAAAAGGTCTCTAAAACTGAAAATATTTTTTTACTTAAATTAAAGGCAACCTTATTTTTATATTAAATTTTGCATAATACTAAAAAATCAGCAAAAATAATGTTTTAGTAAAGTCTTTATTGAACAATATCAAATTAAAACTCAAGTAACGGACGAAGGCTGTTCTATAAAGAGGGCGGTGGCCCATTTTGGAGTTGATAAAATAACAATAATACGATGGAAACAGCGCTGGATTGAAAACAATTCGACGAATAGGAAACTTGGATTAGGACAAAAACGATGGTAAACTTAATACTAATTATTTTAACTTAAAGAAGAACTAAAATAAATAAATTAGTATTTAATAGGATCACCATTTTTCTCTACTACAAGCTGCAAACGTCTGGGCATTGAAAAGGTTAAATTTTGAAAATACTGATGGTCTTCTGAGAGCTGATCCAGTGCGCGATAAATAGCATCGCTTAACTCTTCAGAATTTCGGGGTCTCCAATTCCCTTGGTATATTATTTTAACGATTGGACCCCATATATTTTCCATTGGGTTAAGGTCAGGGCTGTTGGCCGGCCAAGGAAGTGTTTTTATATTATTATTCTTAAAACATTGGCGAACAAGATTAGCCCTGTGTATTGGACAGTTGTCCTGGTGATAAACGAAGTCATTATTTTCATGTAAAGCCTGTACAGATGGCAGCATAACGTTTTCAAGGATTTCAATATATCGTTCACTAGTGAATCTTCCTTCGATTCTCCAAAAAAAACCCAAACCTCTAGCACTGAACCAGCCCCAGATGTTTACAGAAAAATGTCCATCTTTTTTAATTTGGTTTGTATATTCGGGTTCAAATTTAGAATTTGGTGAACGATAAACTAAAATACTCCTGCTGTTTCAAGATGACTGAAAAATTTTTTCGTTAGTGAAACCACGCTCTCCCAGAAGTCATTATCACGAAGAACGTTGTTTAGTGTAAAAATCACTCTGGCCTGTTTTTGTTCTTCTGTTAGAAATGGTTTCTTTGCAGCAACTCTACAAGAGACTTCTGATTTCTTTACTCTTCTATTTACTGTTGCTAAAAAACCCAGATATAATGTTACATTAGCTGCTTCAACCGACGTTGAAAAAGGATTTTGTCTGAGATTGTCAATAAGTCTCTCATCTTGTACTTACTTTTGGTCGTCCTGATCCACCTTTCCTATCCGTAGAATTATTTTCAATCCAGCGCTTTTTCTATCGCATTATCGTCATTTTATCAACTCCAAAATGGGTGGCCGCTCTTTTTATAGACCACCGTCTTCTATAACTCGAGTGACAATTTGAACTTTTGTAAATGTTGATATCTGTGGCATTTTTAAGGATGTCACACTGAATTTTAAGCTGTCAGGCATACTAAGCTGGTGGTGCCTTATAATAGTATACACTAATGGAAAGCTAAATTTTGTGACATAGGAAAAAATGCATGTATGAGTTTTTTTTTAAATCAAGTGTACCAAAAGTCCAACAAAAATGGAAATAGTTTTTCTTACGTAATTTCTAGTCGTTTCTAGTGTATTTCTATGTCTCTCAAACTGACTAGATTTCAATTGGCGAAATCCCCCATTTTAAATAAATATAAAAAATCACAGAAATTACTAGTGGATTTTTTCAAATTCTTTTAGGTGATATTAGGAGTTTGAAATTAATTCTTAATTTTGGGATAGTTGCTTTTCATTTTTCTCTACGCTTTAAATGAAAGGGTGTGGCTTGACATCCAGCTACACCCCCCCATTTTGAATATAAAAAAAAACCAGGAAGGAGTGTGGTGGGGTGTGGCTTGATGTTTGATGGGCAAAAGCAATCTGCACACTTATTTTGTTGTTATATCAGAACGTTGCTTCTACTATAAAATGGCGTGATACAATGTTGTTTAGAGCCACAGCAACAAAATAACAAACTTCCCGCGGAGTACCTGCACCGCGCTACTCACAGTAATAAGGTTATTAAAAAGTTATAGCTCTCACTAAAAAACTATAGGTAAACGATAATAACCCATTTTGCAATAAATCTAATCGTCTTTAATGATCGGCTTCTACTTCTTATAGATGGTAAACCACTGTAAAGAGAAGTAAGATTTTTATTAAAAACAAACAAGCAGTGTTTTTAATTAAACTTTCAACGATGATGTTAATTAACATGCAACTACATCGCGTGGTGATTTCATTTGGGGAATTAAAACAAGATTTTTTTTACTGTGCCATTCTAAGGTAGGATTTAATCTTTGAGTAAATGTATTCAGGCACACTTTACCTTCTTTCAAAAAATTAGACTTTTCACGAGCTTTTTACCCATTTGTCAAATTTTTACCCTTTTTGAGATCTAGCCATATAATCTGTTTTTGTTTTAAATTATCATTATCATTAAGTTTTTCGTTTTATTTTTCTAGGCAAGCTAGCATAAATTTTACAATGGGGTCGTAAGATTTTGTTTGATTATGTAAATACGTGTTTAAAAGAAACTTTAAATACCTAAGTTTTTTTTAAAGGAAACAGTGTTTTGCCACCAAATTATTTAAAAAAACTTTTAAAGAAAAAGCTTTTATTAAATGCACTCAAAAGTAGAAAATAATTATTTATCTTTTTAATACCATAATAAAAGCGATGGGCGCAAGTTAAAAATGTTAACTTTAGGTATGGTATAGAAGTCACATCGATGTTTCTCCTAAGAAACAGTAAAGTTGTATTACTCTATGACCTAAAGACATTTTCAAAGATTCTTTAGATGAAAGCATTTTGTTTATCATCCGAATAGAAGAAGAATTTAGTTCTTCCTTTGTAGTTCTCTCTTTGTCACCTTAAAGTTCAAATTTGTTAAAATTTGCGCCCATCGCTTTTATTTTGGTATAAGAAAGATATAAAATTATTTTCTACTTTTAAGGGTATTTAATAAAAGTGTTCTTTAAAAGTTTTTTTAATAAAAATTACTTGTTAATTTTTAGATTTGTATCATAAATTTTCTTAGAATCCGCCATATTGAAATTTTCAAATCTGATCAAAAATTCATATCCCCCTGCCGAAAAACCCCTGTATGCCAATTTTGATTTCAATCAAAAAAACTAAATCTTTTCCCCCCTCTACTTTCCTCGTTAGAGGAAAGTGTGTACCTAATAATATCATATTATTGTATTGTCGCCAGATCTATAAACGCATACTAAATTTGAACGCACACCCTTAATTTTTAAATTTTTACTCTTAGTTGTCCATTTTGAATCCGCCATATTGAAATGTTCAAATCTGATCAAAAACTCATAATACCCTTCCTTCAAAACCCCCGTATGCCAGTTGCCAATCTTTTGCCCCCTCCACTTCCCTCGTTAGAGAGAGGTGGAGAATATCATATTATTGTATTTTTACCGGAACTATAAACGCACACCAAATTTGAACACAATCGCATGTGGATAAGTCAGTTAAAATTGGTTAGCAAAATATGACCAAAAATCGTCCATCTTGAATCTGCCTTATTGAATTTCAAAATCTTATCTCCAAAAGCTCCCGTATACCAATTTTGGTTAAAATCGGACAAACTTAGTTGTTTTCTCCCTCCACTCACAATGACATATTATTGTATTGTCACCGGAAATTGGAAAGAAATCGGATGTGTACAAGTTAGTTAAAGTTGGTTAGCAAAAGATGACGAAAACTCGTCCATCTTGAATCCGCCTTATTGAATTTTTAGTGCCCCAACACACCAAATTTCAACGAAATTGGGCGTACTTCAACTCTACCCTCTCCACCACCTTCAAGTAGGTGGAGCTATCAATTTCATCACACTATATTCTTGTGTTGTCACCGCAGCTATATAGGCACGCCAAATTTGAAGCCGATCGGATGTCGGGAAGTTGGTCAAAATTAAGTTGCAACATTCTACTCAAACAAACATATTTACATAGATAAATTGCAAGTTAAATAAAAGCTTGTAGCGTTCTTAAGTACTTTACACACAAAAATGGATAAGGTTACGTAACGCATCGAATAGCGACATAAAGCTATTTGTAACTCATCGCCGTATACGTATCCGCATCTAGCGAGAACCAAGCATATTAGTTGGTCAGAAGCTTGTACCACGTTCGAAAAGAGGAGATATATGCTAATCTAAGGTGTTCTTGAACGCGATAGGTGTTGAGATGCGTTAGGTGTCACGTATCGCTACGACACACGTATCGTATCTCAGCACCTATTGCGTTCAGAAACACCTTAAATTAGCATATATGTGCTCTTTTCGAACGTGGTACAAGTTTCTGACCAATCAATGTGCTTGGTTCTCGCTAGATGCGGATACGTATAACGCGATGAGTTACAAATAGCTTTATTATTATTTACGATGGATTTGAAGGCGCAATATTTATTTTTCTGGTCGCCGATTGGTTAAGATAAGATTATAATATAGGGTCGGCCAAAAATTTCCGCACTTTTTGAATGACCTAATTAATTGCTCGATTTTAAATATTAATCTTTAAAGATTCAGTTAAAAGTTTGACACCTCTTTAAAATACAAGATAGCATACAGTTTTAAAAAATTTGTAATTTTCACCCCTCTGAAATATTTTTTCTGTGCGACACTGATCAACCTCCATATAGATTATTATGAGTTTTTTTTTTGGCTTCTAATTTAAAAAAATCACAATATTATACACTTTTAGAATTGTTATATTTTTTGACTTAATGGCTCGATTTACAAAATTTTTGTTTTCGATATATAACATTTATTAAAAATCCAAGATGGCACGTTTGAAAAATTGGTAATTTTAACGCCCCCTGATTTTTTTATGTACGATACTGAAGTAAATCTAAATTTCCAAAATTAAGGCTTTATTATTTCGGCGTATATTGATCTATCTATCTAACTTCACTTATTAAAAAATAAAAAAGTTATAAATTTATTAATTATGGAAGGTGAGAACTAGAATTAAAATTTTTAGAAAATTACGCGCTTTTTTAATTTACATGACTGCTCGATTTTCAAAATGTTTAGATTTTTGGAGAGACAAAATATAGGAGTTTTGCTAACTAATTCAAATTTGACGTTTGCTGTAAATCAAAGATGGCGGCTAGTTTTTTAACGTGTTTAACTTTTTTATTTTTTATCCGATTTAATTAAGTAATACTTTTTTCGTAGCAAAGTAGGTTTTATTCAGTGAAGCGCACAATTTTTTCTTAAGGCGGATAAAATTTACTTAATTTTTAAAAATCCTGGATTTTTATGAAAGGTCAAAAACCAATTTTTTTTTTAATTTGGCAATTATGTAAAAAGTTGTATGTGAAATTTTGTGATTAGACCATAATTTTTAAATTTAGTATAAGCAGAAAAATGTGCGTTTCTAATAACTGCTTCAGAGTTTATTTAGTGTTGCACATAAAACAAATCTTGAAGTGGAAGAAAAATTACACATTATTTTTCGACTGAATCGTAGTCTCACATTTTATCTTTCCAAAAAGCTAAAAACTTTTAAAATCTTGCAATTAGATCAAAATTTAGAAGCAATTCAAAAAGTGCGGAATTTTGTGGCCCCCCTATATATGCAAATATGTGCGGCAGGCCTTTATTAAATAAGATATCATTATCGATCTGTTTTTTTTTGTTATATCGGAATTCGCCATTCTATATTACATTTTCCGTGAGCAGCTCCGCCGAGGCAAGTGTAGGTACGATCCTAGTAAGCACAAAAAGAACATTGAGGACAATAATATTCCAAGAATATTTATATTAGATGATAAATGAGATATAAATCGATTACAGAGGGGGATTTTCATGTACTATTTATACTATACCCAGTAAACACCGTTATGTAGAAATAACGTAAAATTTACATAACAGATTTACCTTCCCAATGAGCATTTTCAGAAACTTCTGGTGACAGCTATTTATATAATTATTATAAAGAGGGTTCCATTGATACCCTAGGGTATTTAGAAGTTTCCTACAAGAATTGAGTTTGTATATTTGTTTTATTATAGAGCGTTTACCTCATTCAGACGATATAAATATTACATAAAATGTTTTATTTAGTAGTTATGTAAGATTTGAAATGTAAACTTACGGTTCAATTGACTATATAATAATTATGTAAAAATTAGGACTTTAATTTGACGTAAATTATTTTACAGGGAATTTATATAACTTGGATGACATAACTAATACATAAAACATATTATGTAACAAATATGTAAAATTGTAAATGTAAAGTTAAGGTTCAAACTGTTTCATAATATTTATATAAATTTCAAAATTTTAATGTAACGTAAATCATTTATAGAGCGTTTACGTAATTTAGATGATATAAATCCTACATAAAATTGTTATGCAACATTTCAATTATAAACCTACAGTTCAATTGATTATATAATAATTGTGTAAAGTTTAGGACTTTAATCTGACGTAAATATTTTTACAAGGAAATTAAATAGCTTATATTACATAATTAATACATAAACAATGATGATGGTTATGGTGATATAAAGGTTATGTAATATTTTACATGTAAACGTAATGTCTAAATTGTTACATAGTAGTTATATAAATTTTATTACTTTCATTTAAAGTAAATCATTTTATGTAACAATTACGTAAATTAGATAAATTAAATATTACATATATTTTTTGTATAATATATTAACGTCCCGCTATTTACGTAATATTTACGTCAATTTTAAGAATTTATTTATAAAGTCATATTATTTACTTAAAATTAACATTGCTTATGATGATTTAATTTTACAGTCAAAATTTTGACGTAATATTTACATATTTTTTTCATAAAAATATTTATGTAAGATTTATGTAAATTTATGTAACATATTTTGCATAATATATGAACTTTAGATCTTATTAGGGTAAAGTCACAAGTGTGTTTACTGGGTATAAAATGTCCTCGTCAAGAAAAGAACGAAATGCGGTTCTCTTAAATTCAGTTTTGGTTTTATTTTATGCAACAAGTTGGTATACGAAAAAACCCGGTTTTCTTATTTCTTAATGGAATTATCAAATGATACATAGGTTTACAGACAATAGATAGAAGGTTTTTGTGGCTGCAAAAAAGGCAAAGTGTCTCAAAAAAAACCCAACGTTATTTTTGAGATTCATAAAACTTTTGGTCATCGGCCATTTTCAATTTTTGATAAATGTCATTTTCTGACATATTGGCAAAAGTCTATTTTAAGTTAAAATCAGATAAATAAATAAAAAATTGTCAGTTAAAACAAAACCGTCCAGTTTTTTGTGGTCCACCCTATATTATAGAAGTATTACATTTAATAGTGCTTTTTGCAAA
Organism: Oxystoma pomonae; assembly: GCA_963921995.1. Taxonomy (NCBI): domain Eukaryota; kingdom Metazoa; phylum Arthropoda; class Insecta; order Coleoptera; family Brentidae; genus Oxystoma; species Oxystoma pomonae. The sequence continues at coordinate 40,953,577 of OY998165.1, forward strand.
GGCGCAGTAGATAAAATTTGTAAAGTTTTATCGAAAGAAGTTTCTTAGCATGTTACGTGAATATATAAAGTCTCTGTAATCGATTTATATCATAATTTACTGAGATACGAATTATGCTCAAAATATCGTTATCGTTTTGGTGAAAAAAAAATTGAAATTGGGGAAATCCTTCTTTAAAAAAAATGTACCTTTTAGGAAATGATGTCTGACACCTTGTTTAAGAAGGTCAAAATCCCTTCGAAGACTTCCGCTCGAAACACAACTTAACGCGGATCGTAGAATCCCACCTCTAGCAAATTAACCTTATCTCCTTAAACTTTTACTGCACTAAAATTCAATTTTTAATAATATTATTTTTATTGTTTTAGGTAAGGATAATGGTTTTGCAACAAACTGTCTATTACAGATTACAGAAATAAGTAAGTTGAGCACTTATTTTTTTACACCTAGGTATATATGTTTGTTGTTGACATTTTGGTGTTTAAAAATAAAACAATTAAACAATAACACACTAACCTTGGCATTTAAAACGATACATTATTAACATAGTTGGTAGGAACCTATATACCATATCACACAAAGAACCAGCCAATCTATATAAGCAGGTACAAATCATTCACCCTAATACGTACGAAATAATTGTTTCGAATGGAAAATCGTGTGAACTAGTAAAAGAACTGGAATATTGGTTCGTATCAAAAATAAAGTGTAAAAGACTAAAAATAATTAAAGATATTCTAGAATTTCTCAAGTGCTATATACAATTTTTATAATTTATGGTATATTCATAGAACCTTATGAGAAAATAAGAAATACAGCTTATCCTTGAATTAGGGCTATACCACTGACATCCCGTTTTTAATGCATAGGATAGTCACCATCAGTTCCTTATTTATTTTCCGAATTTTTAAAATGATATATCGATGTGCCTCGAAAGAATGTGGCTTCGTAACCGACGTTTCAGATTTATAACAGTGTTGCACACAAGAAAATATCTAGGGGGGTTAAAAATGTCTATTTTTCAAATATGTCCGCCATCTTGGATTTTTTGGAAATGTCAAGTATCATACTGGCCCTATAAATTTTGAAGATTTGACTTTCTAAAACGCTAAATATTATTAAATTCGGACAATTTCCCGCTAAGTTATAATCATTTAAAAAGGTGCGGTTTTTTTTGGCACATCGCATAAAATAGCACTCAGTTTTTCGGGTATCGAAATCGTGTCACACAATGTTATTAATAAGAGTACCCTAGGTTACCCAGTCTTAACACTATATTTAAACTAGTGCCGATTTATTCCACACCAAGTCGTCTAAATAAAGGCGTTTCCTATTATGTTGCTATCCTCCATTGTATTAAATATTATCTAGGAAACCAATAAAAATAGTTAATCAAATATATTTATTATCTGACTGAAACTACACGCCTTGGCACAGGAAATTAAGTCTCGTACCTATATATACTTTGATTTAGCTTTGCAACATTTTGTTTTTTATGGGCTACGAGCGCCTACCATCGACATGGGCATAAGTATATATATTAAATACCTACTCATATAATAATATTGATAAAAAGTATAATAATTTTAAGCTGTATGTAAATAATATATTAGTTTACATAGGAAATACATTTTTAATACTAAATTTTTTATAAAAAATTGTTATACAAGAAAACTTTTTAGGAACTGACCATAATTTGAGTGGCCATCTTGATTTGCGTAACAGTGTTGCCAACTTTTTCTATACAAATTTTTTTGTCATTATTAGTGTAGAAATTAAAAATTAAATCTTTTTAAAAAAGGTAGACGTGTTACCTTGTCGCAAGGTTGTCAATACAAAAATGAGTAAGCTTTTAGTTGCTGCAACTGCCTTTTTATAATGGGTATACCTTTGATTACATACCACTCAGATGACTGAAACCTTTGAAGAATTAATTTAAAAACTTTTGCCACTTCGCCAAAACTTTATATTTTTCACTCTCTACACGTGTTCCGCTAACCTTTGCTTCCTTACTTTGAGTAAAGGTGGTCGGAGGAGGGAAGGACGGTAGTGCCGATTGCCCCCCTCCCCCTTTTCTCGAGAATTTATTTAAAAAATCGCTAGTTTTTCACAAGAACAGTAAAATTTTTTGTAGTTTTTCAAAAATTTTCGCCTGCCACACCCTACTGGGTCGAAAGTTACATTAATTTTAGAACTTTCGCATAAAACTTTTTCTTTGCTTTAATAAAATTTTGACCCTACGCCCCTTTTGGGAAAGCAGCGACCGTCACTGGTTTAATTCCCGTGAAACAAAAACGGGTGTTGGTGATCCTTTTAGTGCCAATCTAGTCATAAGCCAATAACATTTTGTTATCAAATATTGGAAACACTCTTACTGGCGCTATACTGGCTCCCCAAAATATCATCAAATTCAAGTAATAGGCACGAGACGTCCCAAAACTAACGCGATGTTGAAAACTTCTCTAATTAAAAATTTGTTCAATTTTAAGTAAAATGTAAATAATATTGCTTTAATCAATTGAATTGGAAATCAAAACAAGGCAAAAGAAATGAGCACATTGCAATCTTATCGGGACAAAAAGATACAAAGCAAATCTTGGGCGCATATAGGAGGGGGGCTAAGAAGTCCAGATATCCTACCTCAAATAACAAGATATAGTTTAATAATTTAACTAAATCATGTTGATCAGAAAAACCCATTCAACTATGAGATATCTAGAGAATTTCCTGAAACACCGTAAAAAAAAATAGGATGGTCTGATGGTCTGTACGTCAACCAAGAAATTTTTATTTCTTTCGAAGAAGAAGAAAATTTCAAATGGATAGAGGACGAGAACTACAGGCAATAACTCAGAGAAAAGTCTTTCCGTGACCTACCCCAACCCAGAACGTCTAGAATACTAGTTTAGAGCTCTACACTGAAAAACATTTTTGCTGCGATGTAAAAGTAACATTAATGTTATTCCTCAATTTTATCGGTTTAATGTAATTTTTCAATCGTTTTTTACATATTATTAATAACTGTTTTATAAATTGAACTAATGAAAAAGTACAATTAACCAATCTAATTAAGCAATAAAATGAATGTCACCCTTACATTGGAGCAAACATTTTTTTTAGTGTATCAATTGGGCTATCCAAACAATGGGTTTTAAGTGGCTATTAGGAAATCCTTTCCGCTGATTTATCTTTTAGTAGTGGGATGATTATCTTATAATACTTCTTGCCCTCTACCCTACAAAACATTTTTATAGAAATTTATATAGGGTGCTCAAAATGACCTTTATTTTAAGCAATAAGTTTTGTGAATGAAATTTTAGCGATAGAAGAAAATTAATACTCAAAAGCTGTAAAAATCATAACACTACTGTATTATTAATTATTAAATGGCTGCTTAAAACCTAAGTGCCTCCCTCAATGGCTCAATTCGGTAGAGATGTAGACTGCATAGAGCTTCTGGGTTCAAGTCCCGGTCGGGAAAAAACTTTTTTTTGGTTTATTTAGCCACAAAAGGTTTTTGTTACATGACAATATAGATATAGGTCGTTTTTCACCTGTCAGTCAAAGATTCTTCTATATGGATTAAGTTGAAAGACCCCATAAAAAAAGAATTTTAATTTGAAACCCCGGAGGATTTTTCACACAGATAACAGTAACAACTATTACGACATAATGGCGCTAAAGGTTTGCTCTTTTACGACTTTAAACCGACCATAAGGAAACGGCGAATATACATGCTTATATTGCTTGCGCAAGCCGCTCTTTAATTAATAGTTTCATGTGAGAAAAGAACAAAATTAGTTATGGAGAAATAAAGAAAAAACTTTTTAAAACATGGCTGGCGAAGGAAAAAGTTGTTTGCATGCCAGTTTATATGAAATATTTAACAAGAGAAAAATTTAAGGCTATACTATAATTGGTACATCAGAAGGTAGCTGCAAATACGATTTTTTATATTTTCCTATGTGCAACACTGACTTTTTGACTTTCATTTTAAGGCGCATTTACACAGACAAACTTTCCTTTGATGTTGAAATGCCGAAAAACATTTACACGAGCCTCTTGAGCAAAATGTTCAAAGAAAAGCTCGAGAAAAATCTCGTACAAAAAGACTCACGGAAATTTTGGAGAGAATGTTAAGCAAAATTTGTTTGAAGAAATGTTGGTATAGAAATTTCTTAAGGCGCATTTACCCAGACAAACTTTCCTTTGATGTTGAAATGCCGACAAACATTTATACGAGCCTCTTGAGCAAAATGTTCAAAGAAATATTCGAGCAAAATCTCGTACCAAAAAACACACATAAATTTTGGAGAGAATGTTGAGCAAAATTTGTTTGAAGAATGGGGGGTATAAAAATTTCTTTACAAATTCAAAATATATATTGTTATCGGAATTCATTGAAATTAACTGAAAATAGAAAAACAAAGTTTTGAAACAAGGTATTTTTAATTAAGTGGTTTCCGACGGAAAACCGATTTGATGCCGAAATTCACATTTTACCTCATAAGCAACTTCGATTGATCTGATTTTTATAGGGGATATGCCAGTATATTTGTAACTTTTTTGGGGTTGTAAAAAAACGAGAAAAAAAAATTCCAATTTATTGTTGTTGCCTGTGAAAATAATGATAAAAATTTACGTTTAAAAGAATATCCCTTTATTTTACTTCCTAGTTTAGTCTTTTACAATAATAATTAAGTCAAATTAAAAAACCTATATACATTTTATTAAATCTCGAATATATGAACAAAAGCACGTTCGGTTTAAATATTACCCGTTTATTACCCACTTTTACAACCCTACGAACCCGACCCTTGTCTAAAAAATATAATTTAGCAGTAATTTAGTAGACTGTGTCGCCGATTTATCATCCAATGTTGCCCTTTGCATATTGTTGGTTCAGTGTCAGTAAGCGAGCGTGATTATTACATTAAATTGACAGTAAATATCTAGATTCTTCAGCATTTTCATGAACCTTTTGCTTTTTTAAGCAACCCTTGGGACCTTAAACTAACTAGGTAAATCTGATGTGAGGAATTAAAAAACAACAATAAAAGCTAAAGGTAAAGTAAAGTTACAAAAATATGTTTTAAAAAAATCCCCCTCTTCACCACTCCTCATAGTCCGGAGGCGCGGATTACCGCTTAAAAGTGCAATTTTTGAGTTTTTTGCCGATATTTCAAAAACTCAAAATTTTTTTGGAAAAGTAAAATTTTCCTGGGTTTTTTTTTGACTTGAAAAAAACCCGGGAAATAAAAAAAAACTCGCAAGAAAATCCCAAAAAAAATCCCGGGCAAAAAAAATCCGAGAAACACCCTAAGAAAAAAATATAATAATAATGTTTCGCTTGCCGTAGGCTTTTTTTCACAAAAATTTTAAATAAAAGTTGGTGCTCCATTTTTTTAAAGAATTGAGACCACTGATCACTGATATGAAATACTATTTATTCTCATCTTTAAAAATATGTTTCCAAAATACATAGCAATAATTTGCTCAAAAATTTACCCGAACAAAATGTTCAATGAAGAACTCACAAAAATTTTCACGCAAAAAATTTTAGATCTTTTGCACGAGCTTTTATTTGAGCATCTTCATCTGTGTAATTGCGCCTTTACAAATTCAAAATATATATTGTTATCGGAATTCATTGAACTTAACTGAAAATAGAAAAGCAAAGTTTTAAAACAAGTTATTTTTTACCTCATAAGCAACTTCGATTGATTTGATTTTTAAAGGGGATAAATCAGTATACTTGTAACTTTTTTGAGGTTGTAAAAAAACGAGAATAAAAAAATAATAATTGGCACTTATTTATCGCTGTGGCCTGTAAAATGTAATGATAAAAATTTACGCCTAGTTTAAAACACACTACAATAATAGTTAAGTCAAATTAGAAAACCTATATACATTTTGTTAAATCTCAAATATGTGAACAAAAGCACGTTCGGTCTCACCCACTTTTACGACCCTACGATCCCGACCCTTGTCTAAAAAATATAATTTAGTAGTAATAGACTAGACTTTTGAATCGCACTGTTGCCCCTTTGCATATTGTTTGTTCAATGTCAGTAATCGACCTTTTGCCTTTTTAAGCAACCCTTGGGGCCTTAAACTAACTTAAACAAAGCTAAGGGTAAAGTAAAGTTACAAAAATATGTTTTAAAAAAAATCCCCTCCCCCACCACTCCTCATAAACGTGAGGCGCGGATTACCGCTTAAAAATGCAATTTTTTTGGAAAAGAAAAATTTTCCTGGGTTGAAAAAACCCCCGGGCAAAAAAGTCCGGGAAAAACCCTAAGAAAAAATATTATAAGTAACCCTAATCCATGTGACAAAACTGATAGTCAAGAATAATGTTTCGCTTGCCGTCGGCTTTTTTTCACAAAAATTTAAAATAAAAGTTGGTGTCCCATTTTTTTTAAGAATTGTGATCACTGATCACTGATGTGAAATTTTATTTCTTCTCATCTATAAAACTATGTTTCCAAAACAGATAGCAATAATTTGCTCAAAAATTTACCCGAACAAAATGTTCAAATAAATGCTCACAAAAATTTCACGCAAAAAATTTTAGATCTTTTGCACGAGCTTTTGTTTGAGCATGTTCGTCTGTGTAATTGTAATAACAAATAAAAGGCCAGAACAAGTTAACGAAATAAATAAAATTAAAAAAAAAATTACAAAATTAAAAACATATAAAAAATACTTATTTTTAATAGCGCGTCATTGCACCGTTGGCTGCAATGATATTTTGAAGTCTTCTGGGCATTGAATTGGCTAAATTTTCAAATAAGTTTGGATTTTCAGCAATACCTTCCGTATATGCCCTTACGATGAGTTCCATTAGATGGTCTGAATTCCTGAGGATTATATTAAAACTTGCTAATTTCTTTGCGGTATGTCCCCAAACGTTCTCTATTGGATTCGCATCAGAGGTTTTTGCAGGGCAAGGCAAAACTTTGAAATTATTATCCTGGAACCATTTTGGCCGTATGAACTGGACAGCTATCTTGTTGGAATACAAAATGATTTGGATAAGGGACTCTCACCTCTGGAAACATTACATTTTCCAGCATATTAAGCTAAACTTCGAATGTAAATCGTCCATTAATTCTAAGTAGAGCGTCATGTCCTCTAGCCGATATCCAACTCCAAACATTTACCGAAAATCTGCCCGCCCGGTCTTCGTTTCCAGCAATATATCGTTTTAAAGATCTTCTCATCTGTGAAAACCACCTGCAGTCAAGATTCTTCGTTCTACTACTTCTTTTCCTCACTTAGTTTAATTTTCTTTGCCGCAATGCGACACCTTAGCCTCGAACGTTTAATCATTATGTCTAATCTTGGAAAATTTGATTTAATTTTTACTTTTTTCGCTTTAAAAAACGGATGAATTTCCACAAAATGAATTACTCCTTGGTCTTCCTTAGGGCTAGTAACTTTCGTCAAACCGGTGCCTTCCTTTCGGTGGATAGTTCCCTCCTCTTGAAATCGGTTTTTTATGTTTACCATCGTAGACTTGCCGAATAGATCAACCAACGTCTAGTTTTGCTAAGATTTGAGCTTTATCAAATTCCGGAAGACGCGGAGGCATTTTTTTAAATTTGGGCGACACTTACAACCATGATATTGGCAGAGACAGAGACATTTTCACTTAGAATAGGAGAACAATGCGGTACTATAAAAATTTTAAAAATTAAACAGGCTGCTAACTTCTGCTGTACCAGTTTTATATGGAAAGAAGTGGACCTATAATTAATCTCTAGAAAGTTGTTTATCTCTCTTTCTCTCTCTCTGTTATTAAATACTGATTTTTTTCCTGGGAAAAATATTAGTAATACAAACAACGTTTTTGCTTTTATTTACCAAATAGTTTTTAAATATGTAATATTTTGCCGTCAAAAACTAGTTTCTCTTGCGTAGGTATTAATTTTATTATTGGCAACCATTATTGATAAAATTGGTTGTAGCATTGTTTAATAAATAGGAAAGATACATAAACTTATGAACAGACCAGTTAACACTTTTGAGGCAAATCGTGGTTCAAATCAATTCAATTCAATTTCTTTCTTGTTTCTAGACATTTTACAATTTCATAACTATATGATCTAGCAATAAATACATACTAAGGAGAACAAAGTCTACTTTTCTGTTATAACAACTTAGAGTAAAAGTATCATTCATTTGTGATTAATAGTATAATTAATGAACCTATTTTGTAATTAACTAATTAGAAAAATATATTTGGTAAATTTAAAAAAGGATAAAAAAAACAAAATAGCATTTACTTCTTTATTTTTAGGATACTTATTATAGAACGGTATCACAAATTTCCTTGGCAGTAATCAGGTTCAGATTTTGAAGAGTTGTTTTAAAAAATTCAGGATTATTCCAGCTAGGTGGGTGTAGTTGTTTATATAGAGGACATCTGAAGAAGACATGATCAAATGTTTTTAGTTCTAGCTTATTGCAAGCACTACATACTTCTTCTTGGTTAATCCTATAAGATTTAGAATCTTATTTTATGGCATGGAAGCATGGACACTGACTGAGGCCATGTGCAAAAAGTTGGAGGCATTCGAGATGTGGTGTTATCGTAGAATATTAAGGATATCTCGGATGGACCGAGTAACTAATGTGGATGTTCTGCTTAGAATAAATAAAGAGTTTGAACTTTTATTTACCATCAAAAAACGAAAACTTGAATATTTTGGCCATATTTTGAGAAATGACAAATACAAACTCTTAAAATTGATAATAGAAGGCAAAATTGAAGGCAGAAGAGGTCCGGGTCGTAGACGGATATCATGGCTTAAAAATCTTAGACAATGGTATGGTGTTAGTACTACGATACTTTTCCGTAAAGCAGTGGACAGAGTACATGGCATGGCACTTGAAGAAGAATCATAACTTCGTTATAGTGCAACCAAAGGTTCCAAATTCCCAACATAATTTAAAAAAAGGTGCTCAAACCATTGTTTTATTTGATATGCCCAATTGTATGTAGGGTTGGGGTTAGATTCTAAAAGGTTAGCAAGTCTATTTGGGCAGTTGTGGTAATTTATTAAAAGGATCTTTATTAAATAAGGTAAAGCGCAATTAAAAATAAAGTAAAGTAATAAGTAAAGTGGGTTGATTGTGGTTCGATTCTGACTATCGCGGATTATATATTTTTAGGAAGATGCAAAAGTGATTTATAAAAATATCTTTGCATGCTTTCTAAGGCATCTGAGTACCTTATTCGCCACACAGGCACGCAGGCAATGAATATACTTACTACTTGGTGGTCCAAATCATTAATTAATTATCTTGGGGAAAATGAGGAGCACACTTTTCATTTCATAGAGATTTGAACCAAAAAAAAAGTGTCAAATGGTTTGTCCAAAAGGTTGACCGACTTTTCTATATATTAGACAATGTGTAATTTTTCACATTTCCACCAACTTGGTTTGGATGGTTCTAAATTAGACGGAAAGGTCTTAGTAAAAACTTAAAAAACGTCTAATGAAGCAAACCATAAACGTAATGCATAGTCTCGATACAATAAAATAAACAATAAATAGATAAAGCAACTAATAAATTACGTAATGGAAGTTTTTTAAAAATCGGTTCGTAGAGCGAGATTAATAGAGCAGGAAGCGTTATTTAGATTTTTTCGTATGTTTGGTTTAATACTGCTTTTGCGTGTGTTTAAACTACATGGTAATAAATTCCGAATCAAGACGGTATTTAATGCATTAAAATATATCCGTACAGATATAATATTAGCTTTATGTGAGGTACAGTTTTTGCCTACACATTTAATTTTTACATAGATTTGTAGGCAGTTGGAGGTATGATACACAAACAATATCTTGATTAGGTAAATTTAACGAATAACGGTTATTTCAAACAGCACTAGAAAATGCTATTAGAATTTCATAGAGAATGGGAAATAAATACAAATAAAGCTCTATTTCCTGTATCTTTTAGTAGTAGTATAAAGTTAATACCTACGGAACCAGTAGAGATGCAATGCTTAATGAACTTAATAGATAAAAATGGATCCCAGGCTTCAATATGTACGAGCATGCTCACAGGCTTTTGTTTTTACGCGAAAGCACGCGATTTACTGCTGACCTAGCCTGATGTTTTTACAAAAATTTCCTAAACGTTTTTTGTTTCCTATTTTTTCAATTATTGGCAACAGCCTGCGATCCGTTTCGATCTACCTACGAACCTACTCATCGTTTGGATAAAGGCTAGGACGTCTGACAATTTTGAATGTTTGAAAGTTTGAGACAATGATGTGTTTGAAATTCCCCTAAGGCTACGTATTTATATGCCAGTGGCGCACCCAAGAATTGACTTCGGGGGGGGGGGGGGGGGGTGGTGTGTTTAAGGATAAATAATAAAAAACGTTAAACCAGAACCAGGTTTCTCCCGCCCCCCACCGGTGGGCCAGTGTATATACTATGGGAAATTACTCAACCGTGAAGTTTAAGAAGTTTGCTCCGCCCACGGAAGGGCTTACAAATATTTGGAAATTCATCACTTGTTTTACTGAAAATAACCTGATTCTGCCCAATAAAGGCAGCTTCAAAGAATTTTCGTTTATTCCAGTATGACTCCTTGTGCAAAAGCTTTGCTTGTGTCCACTTGATTCGGTGTTGTTTTGACCATGCATGTTCAGCGATTCCAGATTTCGTTGTTTCACCTCTTTGGGTCATCTGATGTTCCTTAAGCCTAGCAGATAATGGTCTTTTCATCCTGCCTATGTATGATTCACTACACTCACAAGGAACTTGGTAGTTCCTTACTTTGTTTGTTCTAGAGTTTCGTTTTACTAAGACAAAGCTTCAAATTGTATTATTGGATTTAAAGGCTGTTTTAATATTAAAATTGTTGCTCTTCGAATTTTCTCTGATACTCCTCTAATGTATGGAATTGTAAGGCTGTAACCATTCTACTGCAGATCCTTGAGATGAGAATTGTTACAAATTTGAACAGCTCTGTTATACAAAGTTCGTGTTATGTATTATGGCTGTAGCAGAATGATTTGAACCTTCATTTAAATATTGTCCTGTGTGAGTGGGTTTAAGATAGACTGTTATTCTGATGTCGTTTTCTACCCGTTTGACAAGTATATCAAGAAAAGTAATTTGACAATTTTGCTCCAACTTCATTGTGAATTTAATGGTGGGTCTTATAATATTTAGGTGGTGAAGAAATTCTAAAAGTTGTTGGTCCTTCCTGTTCCAGACATTAAAAGTATTCGAACCATTCTATATAAATATTGGCCACTACTGGCGAAAGCGATGAACCCATTAGCAGACCTTCATCCTGAGCATAAAATCTATCTCTCATCTAATAATAAGAGTTATGTAAATAGCACTCAAACAACTCCATTACTTCCTCGAGCAGCAGGCTGATATATTCATAATTTCCAGAAATTATCCAACAAGCATTCTGTCTAAATTCTTTTTAAATATTACTCAACCTCTTGCAGGCAAGACCGCTTCATTTGCAGAAACTTCTAACCATTTTGTTAATATTCTTAAATCTTTTGTTTTAGAATTATAGATTTGTCAGGAATCGCTGGATATTATTAGACAGTTCCTCCCCAGTTCAGGGATCCAGTCTTATGGCTTGTCTCCTGTTTACATAAAGGCTGGAAATCTTGCAAGTTAGTTCTTTCTCCTCCCAGCATTCCATGCGAGTTCAGTCCTGCTGTAACTTTATCACTGCCAGGGTGCCGATTCTTGAATTTCGAGAGAATGGTCACCTGTGAACGTTCACATCCTTGGTTTCGACCAATAAGAATGCTTAAAAGCTGCCAACCTTAAACGGTGCACGCGCAAAGCTGACTTGATTATCTTTTTTTAAGATCGCCCGTTCTCCTGCTCAGAGGCAGGTGTATGAAAGTGTTGGAAGGTTCGTTTGATACACGGTAATCGGGTGAAGTTCGGCCGTGGTCGGATAGGTTTCGGATAACGCGTGATTGCTTTAAAGCGTGTTATTGGTCTTACTTGCCTTTCCGACGAAATTCAAGAATCGGCACCCAGGTGCTTTTAAGACGCATAGTGTCCAGAATTCCTATCAGGGGTACCACCTCATTTGCAATAACCAGTCTCTTACTGACGTGGTGTAGTCCGTGATTAGTCCCATGCCTTACTGCCAGGAATTTTCTGGTCCTTTAAACGCTCAATTTTACAGGTCTTTGAATTTAAAAAATTAGTAAGCACGATGCTCTGCACTGAGATGCCAAAAACTGCGAAAGTTCATCTTCTGATTGGTTTGTTTTCTCAGTGGCAAATTCCTACTTGTTTTGCCTAAGAGCAAAAAGTACAAATAAACAATATTTGCGCTATTCTGGTTCTAAGTTTGATCTAGATTTTCATAGTTAAATATGTGCCACTTTTGTCCTTGTTATTATGCAAATTGCTATGTACTGGGTTTGCGGTTCTGTGTTGTCTAATAGCTAATAGTTTAACGAGAATTTAATTTTAAAATTGCAGCATGGGATACAGTTTTATTAGACCCCATTTAAGCAATTATTATTATTTATGAGACAGAGTGACAGCTAAAATTCATGTACTAGTCTAGTCAGCTTTGAAGCAAAATTGAAATAAAAAAATCTAGAAAATAACTATTTTGACAGTTATTTTTAATCCAGGAAACTAAAATCAAAATGCATTAATAAATTTTTATTAAAGAAACTTTAAAAGAACAAGCTTTTGTAAAACGGACTCAAAAGTAGAAAATAATTTTTTTTTCTTATAACATAATAAAAGCGATAGGCCCAAATTAAAAGAAGAAGAATTTAGTTCTTCTTTTGTAGTTCTCTCTTTGTCACGGGAAAGTTAAAATTTTTAATTTGCGCTCATCGCTTTTATTATGGTATAAGAAAGATAATTATTTTCTACTTTTGAGTGCATTTAATAAAAGCCTGTTCTTTAAAAGTTTTTTTTAACTTTTAGATTTGTACCCTAAATCGTCTATTTTGAATCCACCATATTAAAATTTTCAAATCTGATCAAAAATTCATATCCCCTTCCCGAAAAACCCCTGTATGCTAATTTTGATTGAAATCGAACAAACTAAATGTTTTTCCCCCTCCACTTCCCTCGTTAGAGAGAGGTGGCTACCTGAGAATACCATATCTCATTGTATTTTCGCCGGAACTATAAACGCATACCAAATTTGAACACCATCGGATGTGGATACGTCAGTCAAAAACATTACTGAAAATCGTCAATCTTGAATCCGCCATTCGCCAAATTCGTATTCCTTATCCCTAAAAGTCCCCGTGTACCAATTTTGGTTGAAATCGGATAAACTTAGGTGACTTCCCCCCTCCAATCCCCTCCTAAGAATGACATATTATTGTATTGTCACCGGAACTGTAAATGCATGCCAAATTTGAAGGCATTCGAATTCGTTATCTCTATCCCCAAGTGCCCCAACCAACACCATTCTCAACTAAAAAGCCTGTTAACTCCTACCGCCTCAGTGCCCTTTAGCCTATTGTGGCAGTCATTTTTATAACCAAATTGACAAGTAAAACATGGATTTTCTGTCAGTTTGGTGTCAATATGGCACCGATCATAGGCCAAAGGATACTAAAACGAAAATGAGTTAACTGGCTTTTTAGTTGAGTAGGGTGTTACCCCAACACACCAAACTTCAACGAAATCGGGCGTATTTCAACTGTACCCCTCTCCAACCCCTTCGAGTAGGAGGGAGCAGTTAATTTCATCACACTATATTCTTGTGTTATCACCGCAGCTATATAAGCATGCCAAATTTGAAGCCGATCGGATTTCAGGAAGTTGGTCAAAATTAGGTTTCAAAATTCCACCCGAATATCTAGTTACATATATACATAGATAAGCACATTGCAAGTTAAATAAAAGCTTGTAATGTAAAAATGCTCATAACTTCTCTATAACAAGAGCTAAGGAGCAAGAAATACACAATAGTAACATTATTAATAATACTAAGTAATTTACAAAAAAAAGAAAACAAAACAAACACAATATTCGATCTCATAAAAAATAAAATAATTTTTGTAAGCTTTTGGAGTTGTTTATTTGCTGCCACATATTAGGGAGATTTTGGTCAGGTTTTTTGTCAGTCTGTTAGCCTTACCTTGATTTTGGGCAGACGCAGTAGCGCTCTGTCAGGCTGTTACCTTTATTAAAGGTAACCACTGGCATTAATTAGAATCTAATAGCGACTACCTTTACCTTTAAAGAGACAACCAACCAAACTTGATGTGCCTCTGTGGTGGGAGATTTTTAGGTTCTAAAGGTTTGTTTTGTTTTTCAAAAATTTTGTGTATTTGGATTTTATTTTTTGTTAACCGTGTTTATAGTAGTAGTGAGGTGCCTTTTTTACCGTTTTTTTTTTTTTGGTGAAACGGTGAGTAAGTACAAATAAGTTCGCATAGGCTCGTTTTCTTCTATTACTCCACCAAAGATATCTTGTAAAATCATTTGCCTGACTAAATTTTTGTTGGGGTGTCCATCTCCCAGTCCCATCACTAAATTAATATTTTCCTTCATAATATGGTTACAAAAGCAAATAAAAAAACGGCCTGAAAAAAAACAACAAAAGTCAATAAAAAAGTAAGGTTATGTTTACCTCCAAACGATTGACTACGTTCAAAAGCTCTATTTTTAACCTCTTGAAGTTACCTTTATTTACGGTAACGTTAACCATAAGAGTAACGAAATGTGCCGTTAAACTGCTTGACCACAATCTCTCTAAATATTAAAAAGTATCTCGTTGGCAGTATACCAATAAGGCTATAGGCCAAAGATTGTACATTATGTGAACCTAAGTGGTCTACATAGTACATAATTACAAAACACTATAGATAAAAAAAAAGCTTTTCGCTTTGATCTTTTGTGTGTTTCTTGTGGGATGCTCATTCAAGTTTGAATTTTCGTTATTTCCACCCAAGAATTTTGATCTTTAATTTTTTAGTTTCTTTTCGGTTGAAGTAACTGATTTAGAAGTTTTTTAACTTCTTCTTTGTTTTAATTGCCTTAGGAGCATAATCCTACTGGAAATATTAACACGCCAGGACGAATTCGTATTAGGTTTGGATAAATAAGTACCAGTGCGGAATGATGCCTATTTGTGAGTGGTTCAAGGTTGGAAACCAAAGTGTATGATGGTGTTTAATGATGTATAGTGGAGGATGACCAGTGAAACTACTGATGAGCCCACGCTGGTTACCCAGGGCGAAACATCGTTTAATCATTTCTCTTTTCGCTTTGATCTTTTGTGTGTTCCTAGTGGGTTTGAATTTTCGTTATTTCCACCCAAGATCTTTTGATCTTTAATTTAAAAAAAAAACGTGTTTTGGTGTTTTAAAAATCAGGAGGCTGCGGCCCGTTCAAAAACACAATAACATATAGGGGGGTTTTATTTAAAAATACAAACCTAATGTCCAAATTTAAAATTCGATGAGATTGATACTACCAGCACACATAGCATTATAAAACTTTTGCCATAACATTTTTTTTTATCACTCATATTAAAAAACTAAACAGACAAGAGGGTTCAAAATATAAAGGCGCAATTACCCAGTCGAATATGCTCAAACAGAAGCACGTGCAAAAGATCTGAAATTTTTTACGCTAACATTTTTGTGCGCTTTTCTTTGAACATATTGTTCGGGTTATTCTTCGAGACAATTTTTGCTATCTATTTTGGAAACATATTTTTAATTACATAATACACATAATAATAATTACACATCAGAGATCAGTGATCTCAATTCTTAAAAAAAATGGAACACCAACTTTTATTTTAAATTTTTATCAAAAAAAGCCGACGGAAAGCGAAACATTATTATTGGCTATCAGTTTTATCACATGCAATGTTAATAGTTTGCCATGGAGGTAATAACATTTCATTCTTTCTCTCACTTTTTTTATTTTTTTTCATTAAAAAAAGAAAACGCAAATATCTTCGAAGTAACTGTTCTGGAGGGCAGTTATTTTTTAAAAACTCTGGGGTGGGGGGAAGGGTTAAACCAGTCGGAGCGCTGCAAAACACTGCATAAACCAATTTGCTATAAAGTACTTTTTAATTATTTTTTAACTACCAACAATATTATAAGAAAAAACTTGTTGGTACCTACTTCATTCAAAATACCGAAAAATTAGGCATCCCGATTGGGTCGGGTTCGGTATATTTACTAGCTTCGTTTGGGTGCCATATAATGTCATTGAAGGCGTTTACTTTTAAGCAATTTTGCTAAAAATGTGTAAAAACTGCAATTTAAAATCTACGTATAAGCCTACTCAGGCATATCTTTTTGTTTGGCGTCGGAAAGCCCTTTCTTTTACGAAACGATTTGTTCTAAAACTTTCATAGAAAAACTGCGTTGACCCTTGTTTGTTGTCATGTAAAATGTACCAAAACCCCCTCTCACTATGCAAAGCTTTGTTCTAAAATTTTGAGAAAAAAACTGCATTGACCCTTGTTTGTTGTCATGTAAAATTTGACCAAAACCTCCTGTCACTACTCTTCGATTTTTACTTTCTCCTAACCCTTACATTTTACAGTAAATAATTAAGTGCCACTAATTGGTGTTTTCTTTCCCTATAAAAATCAGATCAATCGAAGTTGCTTATAAGGTAAAATGTGAATTTCGGCATCAATTCGTTTTTCCGCCGGAAAGCAGTTTATTAAAAATACCTTGTTTTAAAACTTAAAATTTAATTTTTAGTTTTTCTATTTTCAGTTAAGTTCAAAGAATTTCGATAAAAATATATATTTTGAATTTGTAAGAAATTTTTGTACCAACATTTCTTCAAACAAATTTTTCTCTAACATTCTCTTCAAAATTTCCGTGAGCTTTTTTGTACGAGCTTTTGCTCGAACTTTTCTTTGAACATTTTGTTCATGAGGCTCGTCTAAATGTTTGTCGGCATTTCAACATTAAAGGGAAGTTTTTCTGTGTAATTGCGTCTTTAAAAAACACCCCATACATCCAAGAATTGTTCAGTACTGTACCGCATCCAGCATCATAAACTTAATTACGAAAAGGAAAAACAATGTATTTTAATTACGCTGAAGGTAGAGCGTATCGTAGTTACAAATACTTATCTAATAAAGGAAGGCATGTTAACATTATCCTATTCAACCCATCCATATAGGTATCAATGTGCCCATACTTCATCGATGAAGTATCAAGGTATCAGTAAATTTGCTGATATTGTCAAGTCGATACACAAACACAAAGTTAGGTAAGTTCTGAAACCGCATTTAAAAGTCAAGAACTCGGCGTTCATTATTGTGTTGCATTGTCCGATAATTCCTTTGCGATTTTTGTTTTAAAAAATCTCACAATTTTTCAAGCACATCACTTCACATTTTTAAAATAATGAACGTTCTTATTATATTAGGTGGCCATTATTCTTTACCGGACTACTTTATTTAAACATTTATCGCCGTATTTTATTTTTCCAATTTGCATCCTTAGAAAACGTTAAATTTTACCCGTGTGCATAAATTTTTCCGCACATGTGTTGCAAAGTACTTTTCCACACATTTTTACAAAAATTAGAGCAATTCATCAGTGTCCGTAGGAAAAATAGCGTCCACAACGTGATAGAAACTAACTTTATGCACTTTAGGGATTAAATAGGTACGTTTAATCCCTCTTTTTAGGGACTAAAGTGGAGCTTTTAATCCCTAAGGGTTTAAAAAATAATTTAATCCCTAAAGTATTAAAAATAAATTTAATCTCTCAGCCTAGAAATTAGAAGTAAATTTAATCCTTCAAAGATAAAAAAAAAATTATTCCTGGAAAATTAAATTTATCGCAAGTCAAGCCAAACAGCACTTTTAAGTCAGTTTATTTCTTCACTTATTTGTAATTTAGTCCTTATTTAATTTGAGGAGAGAAAGAGAAAATAAAACTTATGTTCTGATTAAAAATGCTGCTGAGGTTACCTAACTTAAAATATTCAGGTTTATAGCTTAGCCAAAATCAATTATTTTTATAAAAATCTGGTACGTAAACTGGGGTTTTTTAACAGATCGGAAAGTAAATACTTTCCGTGCAATTTTTTGTACGGAAAGTGTAACTTTACACAGATGGGTACAAATATGGGACTGGAAAATAAAACATAGACCGGAAAAGGATGAAGAGACTGGAAAATCATCATTTTCCGGTCCCATTTTTAGTCAAGTTGGCTAGGACTTTTTTCATTTTTGTTGATTTTTTTAACCTTTTTTTGTATTTTTTTTTTGTTCAACTAAAAATTTTATTAATGACTCCTGATTGTAACAATAGGCGAATATTAGTTGCTTAAAGAAAAAGTACTATAGATAACCGGAAACTCACTTTACAAGTTGACATAGAAATTTTACAGGGCGAGGCATAGGCGAGACCTATAAATATGTGGAGTTCCCTTTTCTGGTCTAACGTAAATACTTATTAACCTTGAGTTGGTTGTATTTTGCGGTGCCCATTGTTGCTTTTTTACACAATTTTCAACCTTCAAAAATTATTTATTATAAAATATGCCATATTTAGAGTCATTTTTAAAATATTTAAAAAATACGACACAATTAGGCAGAATTTTATATATGATTATGTAGAGGCGGTATATAGGTAAAAGAGTTTTTATTGGGTAACGTAACCACCACACACCTAAAAAAGTAAATATTACAAAAAAAAATAAAATTAAAGTTATCGACAAAAGTCAAAATAAGAACCAACCGAATGGCGGCCGACCAAAAGAGGTCTTTCGTCTCACGGCTGGTATACCAAGCATCTCCTGCGCGGCAAATTACTTAAAAAACAGTAAAATGTCATTACAAAATTAGAGATTAATATTTTTTAAATAATAAAACGAAAACATGCTCATCCACTGTGGTATATGACGCTTTTATTTTGGCCAAAATTACAAAAAAAAACAAGTTTACTCTTTAATGCTGAAAATACTACCAAAAATGTTAGAATTGATTAAGGCATTACGATTTGTAAAAATAATAAGTTATACCTAAGTAGGCTTTGCATGATGACAGCTCAAAGTTACTTATGCGTCAACTAAATTATTTCTTTCTTTTTCATGCCAAAAATAGCAAAAGTTGCAATTGACGCCATTACAAAGATACTAATTTGGAAGTGCTTATTTTATAATATTTATGGAGAATGAAGGTAGGATTATTAAATTTTATGACTTTAATTCTGTAAAGGTTTATTATTTTGTACTTGTTGGTTTTAAATCAAAATAATATATAAACATGGTGAAAATATATAATTTTTTTTTCATGGGATCAGCATGAATCCTACCATGCTTGCATGTAATATTGTTTTTTAGAGTTAACACTAAAAGGTTATGTTTAATTTTTTTACAACAATTTTCAACATTGGAGTTTTTATTAATTTTTAGATGAACTCCTCTTTAGAAATCAAGATCTTTTTGATGTGTGGTTGTTGGAAAAAACATTTTCTTTAAAACCTTTAGCCATAAACAGATTTATTTTGGATAAATGCAATATCCCAAATTTGTCAAGACCTCAGGGCGCCATTTTTAAGAAAAAAGTTGCCGTATTTTTAGCTCATGTCACTGTACGGTGGAAGAGTGTGCATAGAAGTAAACAATGGTTTTGTTCGAAACATAATACAGGGTTCCTAAGCAAATCCTTAGGGGGCCAAGCAGACAAACGGAAAACCACATTAGGCAGAAAAGGATGGGCATGGGGCGATGTTGTCACTACATCTTATACGTAGTAAATCCATTCCAGGTTGTTGTTTTCTAATGTTTTCCATTTTCATACCTTTAGGACTGGAATAAAAATTGTTTTTGCTCGACTTTAATACCAAACTGATGAAAGATATCGTAAAAAAAATATTTTTCGACTTTTCATTTTGTAGCCATTGTCCTTACGCACTGTTTACAGGCTGGGGACTGAGATACATGCAAATGCCTAACCTAAAGCATTCATACACGGCCGGAGAAATCGACTGAGATATTTCCGTAGAAACTTTATCAAGCAAATAGGACGGGTTGACGCCTTCGAACGTCCAACCCGGGTTTTGCACTTTGATTCGAAATCAAAAAGGCGGAACAGTCAGATGTGGGGCCGTGCACAAATTACGTAACGGTGATTTTACCAATTTTTGACCCCCTCCCTATGTAATGTTTTGTAACGTTTTGGCACGCCACTCCCCTAATATTACGTAACGATTTCAAGACCACTACCCCCCCCCCCAAAAAAAAACTTTTCACTTATTTTCATTCCAAATTTTCTTAGTTTCAGTGGAGGAGGGCGAGAAAATATTTTTTTCGTAAAAATTATACTCTTTAGACCTATTTCTTTGCGTTCCCGAAATTACGTAATTTTTGAAAAAAAAATTGTAACTTCGTGCTTTGCTTTTCTAACATTTTTGCGTTCGGCTAATTTAATTGAAAAATTTTTGCCTGCGGCGCCCTTTATCTTCTCATCCGAAACCAAGATCCCCCGTTTTAGGAAAACTGATCCCGTCTCTGTTTCTAAATTTTTTCGAATAAAAGTAGAGTATTACCATGGGGGAAATAATTTTTTTCTACGGTATGACGAAAATTTCGAGAAAGTTGAGGAAAAAAATAAAAAAAGTGTCAGAGCTCAAGTTCTCCGTAAAAAAAAACGTTTTTTATAAAGAAACAGAGCAAGATAAATCTTTTCACCCTTTTTGGGTGTTACAAATATTGGCAGCCCCTTATTTTTCGCTTTTACCCTCCCGCTAGTTTTGAAGAATTGGTTCGCTACATGTTTCGAGATCATGTCATAAAAAAATAAAAAAAATGTAGTGTAGGGCCAGCTCTATTTAAAATCAATAATATGGCAAGCAAAAAGCTCTGCAGGAAAAACAGCGCCGTTTATTGATTTCTTTGTCTGCTAGTGCCATCTGCATGGTTGGGCCGTTTCCGGATAGATGTCACTAGTAGAAAAGAATGGAAAGAAATTTAATTAAAAGCGAAGATATTTCTTTCTAATGTTAACAACCTCACGAGTTTATCGCTCAGTATCGTAAATAATTGACCCTGCCGCGTCCTTTAAGCAAGAAAAAGCTGTGGTTTGGACCTGAAAACATCTAATTTTTAATTAGACTAGATGGTGTGGCCGCCATCTAGCGGAATTTGCAGACATCTTGTCAACGGTTATTATTGCAACTATGATTTATGCTCACAATGACAGAGTGGCGACAATTTTGTCTCATGAAAGCAGTCCGGAGATAATAACAAACTGGCACCATTGCTCAATATACCTGTTTCTTTTGTGCGCGCAGAACTTTCTATGCCATATCTGTTTGATTTATTGAAATCCTATCCCTAAGGAAAATCTTAGGAACCCTGTATAACTTCAGGTATATCTGAAAATATAAAAAATTCAGTACGAAGAAAAAAGTAACCTTTTACGCAAAAATCTGACCGATCACAGAGGCGAGATGCTGTCAGCCTATCCAAAGCCAACCAACATGAAACTATATTAATAATCAACGCAGCTGCTAATGCTGCTAAGCAAAGTGGTGCAAAATACCTCTTCTTTCTTCTTAAAGAATCAACAAAAAGAACTACAAAGCCATCCAAACTAAAAAAAGCTTTAGATACTGTTGGTCCGATATCATACCCTACTCAAGAAGCACTAGCATTTGTACTAGACAATCGATTTACAAAACAACAATATTTAGCTATAATATCTGGTTCAAAAAGTAGAAACTGTGATATATACCCCGCCTATGAACACACACTAAAAGCTAAGTTACACTGTAGATCATCAAATATAGATATAACAGAAAAATATGCAGAGGTTCCTGTTCAAGATCTTCTGGAGCACACCACAAAAAGAATTTTAAAAGTTCAAGAAGACATTATTGCCAACCTTATGATATCAAAGTCACAAAGCAGCCTGTCTCTTACTTTAATTGCAAGTTACGGTTTTGATGGTACTTCTGCTGAATTTTTGCTACAACTCTTATACCTCCGAGACTCGTTACCTCTGATCGTATAATAGTATGGAATAATTCTACACCTCAATCAGTTAGATTTTGTCGTCCAATTAAACTGGAGTATGTTAAGGAAACCAAGGTTCATGTTCTAAAAGAAAAGACGAACCTCGATAATCAAATTAAAAATTGAAGTGATCTGCATGCGACCTTAAAAGATTCCCACATGCAAGTCAATTTTAAATTATGTTTAACTTTAATAGACCGCAAAATTCTTAGCATACCCACTGACACAAAATGTAGTCAGGCTTGCCCCATATGCATTGCAACACCAGTAAATTCTCTGTCTGTTACTGATTTTCGATCCCAACAGTCACACCAAAAGAAAACTCTTTGCAATATGGATTAGATTTTTTTGAGTGTATTTTACACATATCGTACAGTTGGCAAGGAAGGGGATCAAAAATCTTTTGGCAGAGCAATAGAAAAAAGTTCAAAACCGCTTTTGGAAAGAATTAGGGCCTTCAGGTGGATAAACCAAAACCAAACGGTTTGGGCTCTACTTCAAGAAGAGTATTTTCAAACGCAAACGTGTTTTCAAAGATCACAGAAGTTTATTTGAATTAATACACAATTTTTGGGTAATACTAGTTTCTCTGTGTTACCAATTGCTGTTAAATTAAACAAAGTTTGAGAACTATTGCTTTGAGACTGCTGATATTTTCATGCAAAAATATCCTTGGTTTCCGATTCCAGCTAGCGTGCATAAGATTCTTATCCACAGGAAGCAAATTTTGCAAAATTGTTTATTACCTGCTGAATTTTTGGGAGAAGAAGCCTCAGAACCTAGGAACAAGATCTACAAGCACGACCGGGAATACCAGACTTAATAATTTAACAGACATTTTTTATAGAGGTCCATTGCTTTAAACCAAACTAAAAACAAAAATCTTACCAGAAGATGTTAAAAACCTTTTACAAACACCCGATGAATGTTTGTCAAAAAATGACTCAATTGAGAATAACGGCCAATCCAGAAATTTTGAGATGGATCTTGAATTTTTTTTTGACACTACAGAATTAGATAGCTTACAGTTGGATTCCCAAATAGAAAGCTAGAGTGTAAAACTACCACAAATTTCGCAAATTTGATTTTGATATTTTGAATAATGTAGTCATAAAATAATAATACAATTTTGTGTGCATACTAATGTTTTTGTTTTAAATTTTAATAATTTCTTTACATTGAGTAACCACTCGGCAGCACATTTAAGAAATTCAAATAGAAAAATCCAAAGAAATCGTGGGCCTAAAAATCAAAGGAAATCCTAAATTTAAACTAAGTAATAAAACTTTTCTTGCAAATTTTCAAAACAGTATAACTTAACATATAACTTATAATAATAATAATAAATTTGTGAAAAATTGGTTAAAAAATAAAAAAACCCGCTACTTTGAATCCACCATTATGTTTTTTTTTTAATTTTAAGTCAAAAATTGTATTGAGTGACCTAAATCACCGCCAAGTCTTAAATTTGAGGAAAATCGGTTAAAAAATAAGAAAGTCCGCCATTTCAAATAATTCATTTTGATTGTTTGAAGTTTTACTCAAAAACTGTATTGAGTGACCTAAAACACCACCATGTCTCAAATTTGAGGCAAATCGGTTTATAAATATGAGAGTTCGCCATTGTGAATTCGCCATTTTGATTTTCATTTAAATTTTAGTCAAAAATTGCATTGAGTGACCTAAAGCACCGCCAAGTTCCAAATTTGAGTCAAATCGGTTTAAAAATAATAAAGTTCCTCATTTTGAATCCGCCATTTTAATTTTTTGAAATTTTATTCAAAAACTTTATTGAGTGACCAAAAACACAGTCATGTGTCAAATTTGAGGCAAATCGGTTAATGAATAAAAAAGTTCCGCTATTTTAAATCCGCCACTTTAATTTTTTGAAATTTTTTATTGGTCAAAAACACCGCCAAGTTTTAAATTTTAAACAAATCAAACAAAATAAGGACATCATGTACCACAGTGAATGTGATACTTTACCGCACGCGACGGCAGGTCAACCCGGCAAGAGCGGTAAAGACACTTTATGCATGTGCTAGGTATCATATTTTACCTATAAGCCTTAAAAATTCCCAAAAAATAAATATAAATATTTGTATTTTAATTTTCTGAAATAATTTACCGCATAGTGTGCTGTAAAGTGTGCTGTTAACTTTATCGCACAGTATGTGATACAGTACAATCTTCTACATCCAAAAGGGTGTTCTAAAGTCTACTTTACCGCACGCGAGTAGCTAAAATATTTCCGTGCGAAAAAGTGGCACTTTCCGTGCGTGAAAAAAAATTTCCGCACGCCGTGCGCGACAAATATTTTCACGCATGCTGTTGAGCAAAAAAAATTTCTCAGAAAGGAGGACTTGAAGTCGACAATGGCATTAAATAACATGAGCAGTGGTACTTTCAACGTTACCGTGATTAATAATTACCATAAAAATTAATTTTGTAAGCTTGTTAAAGTTGAGTTCTGAATAAAACATAAAATTCTTTGTTTTGACTATTTTTTCATTTTTAGTCTGCTAGGTTTAACTAAAATAATGACGAAATATTTTGATATTCCCCACGCTCGTAGGAAAAATGTTGTATCTAACGCGTGCGGAAAGTATTTTCCGCACTTACGGCTTGCCCGAACTCCGCTGCAAACGCCGCTGCGTGTGGAAAAGTATAACTTTCCGCAATTGTTAGGTAAATAACTAGTATGTACCTCGCCTCAGGATGTTCTTTACACATTGCGGTTGTTAAAGCTGTATTTTTTGAGCTAGGTTCTTAAATAACTGTTTCACATAAATCTACTCTGATCTTATTTTGAAACCATTTTGAGTGCAGTGAAAATTGACCACATGTATAAAGCACTTTCGAATATTTTTGTTAACGCAAGAATAAACTGATAAAATGGGGCTGCCATCAGGGTGAGCATAAAACGTTAAATTCTTTTGTAAATACAAAAATGCCCGAGTGCACTATAAAAGCCTGCGGTTTTCAATTTACGATGCAAAGATGGCCATAATGTTCAAGATAATAAGGGGTTGTTGGTATGACGAATGGTAATTAGAAGGTAGTTACGGGCGGTCAGCATTTATTCCAAAGAATATGGTATTATGGGCCTCCAAGCCAGTAAAAATGTAAACAATGGAAGCGCGCCTATAAGCAGTGATTTATGTGCTATTAATGATTTTTTAGGCCATATATTTTATACAATAAGACGGGATTTTTTATCTATGCTTTAACATTTTAGTTTCTAAAGGTTGGTTTAAAAATTATAGTCAATAAACTTATTTTTATGTTGAGAAGGAGGTCGCCCCCCACACTTACAAAAAAGTATGACAATTTACGATTGCATTTTACAGACATTTTCATTTTTTACTACCCTTGTGTAAACTCCTCTATGACCACGAGGTATCCGTGCCATTGGGCTCTCAGTAAAGTTGTGCTGAAAATTCCGTGGCGCTAAAATACTAGAGAGAGAAAACAAAACATTTTTTTTTGTAAAACTCTATTGTAGTTACGATGAACATATTTAGTAAAATACAATGAAAAAGGTTTCAGCTTTTCTGGACAATTATTTTTATTTAAACTTTTACATCAAGTGCCGACGTTTCGATCCTAATTCGGATCATCTTCGGGGCAAGATGCTTCGAGATTTACAAGAGCAAAAATGGTTTTTACAAACTAATAACATTATTAAATCAACAACAACGTACGTATATCACAGCAAAGTGTCTACAGACAATCCAGCGGACGAAACCAAAACAGCAATATTTAATAAACTTGGAAATATTTTAAAAAGTATAAAAAATAAAAATGTTTCCCATACGCCAAAAAGGAATTGTCCCAACTTTACCACGCTATTTTAAAAAATATATTTACATTCTGGCACTCTTTTGGGAAAACATTACGAACCTAGTTATCCAAAAATGTTCGCTTTTAAATCCATTAAAAATCTCTATTTCTGTACCTATTTTTTTTAAATTGTTGATCTTAGCTTGTTTGTTAACAAAATCTGTGTACGGAAGGTATGACCGTTTAAAGCAATGGTTTGAAGCTTTCGAAAAAAAAACAATATTCATAGCTGCGGGTATTCAGAGAAGTGGACGTCGATTGATTACGTAAGTTCAGAATGTGAGAGTATTCCGGCTAAATCTCATCATTATTGTCTACTCTTATTTCAGAGACAATTATTTTCGTTTTCCTCGGCATATTTGCACTTGGAAATTTTACAAATTAATAATAAAAATTCTTCATTTGGCATTTAATTCTAGAATGATAAGAAAATGATTGATCCTAAATTAATTTTATGTTTTAGTAGCTAATATTCGCTAATTTTACTTACCCCACCTTTTACTTTCACGCTTTTCCCGAGGCTTCTCCTCCAGCTTTTCCCCCGCCCCCTCACGTTTTTCAAATCCGTCCAATTAGTCAAATACTCCCTTTGTCTGCGGTTTTTACTCCGACTTTTTACTTTAAATGGTCATAACTTTTGTTTCCGAAAAACGATTTCGACAAAGTAAAGCCTGTGATCTGCCCACAGAAACCCAAAGAATTAAGGAGTGGAACTCTCATCAAAATACGTTTGGTAGTTTTTGAGAATTATGTATTATGTACTAAAACAATATATTTTATTTTTCTTCGCATAAACCGTAGTATACACACTCAACTTTCTGAATCGCTTAGTACCTACCGCAATACCGCAAAAGTAATTAAATAAATCAAAGAACCAGCAAGAGCCCTACAGCTCATACAGCTATTGAGACTCTATAAACTAAGACGTTGTTCTTAAAGATTTATTTGACTAGAACAACTTGCTTTCGAAATACTAGAACACAATAGTTGCGTCTAGTTAACCATATAGGGGGCATAAATCATAATTTAATCTTATTATTTGTTCTTGCTTTCCAAGTTCGTATATATCTATATATACAGAGTTTAGTTTCAGAATTGCTAAATTGTAACTAAAAAATTAAACGTCCAGGTAACTTTTTAATGAAGTTTTGAAATATAGTCACAGCTTATCAATATATTGAACAGTAAAACTAAAACGGCAAACGTATTTTGTAATTTGCCTAAAAAGGTTCTTTCAGGTTAGCATTTTTTTCTGGAAAATTTTATATGTTATCTATATTACCTGTTTTTGGCCAATTTTTTCAGTCAATACTACTATTAGTGTCAGCTTTTTTGGGTTTGGTTAATAATATCACTAAGTAATATTGTTTGTCTGGACTTTATTTCAACTTTAACTGATTCAGATTTTAATGAATGTTCACCAAAATGGCTTAATCTTTTTAATTTATCAGAAAATACATTCAAATTTTTTTTTTTCTTAAACAACATGATTTGGATTTAGAAATATGCAAAGTTCGTTACGTTAGTTTGTTCAGTAGCTGTGACTCAGTAACCCACAAAGGACGTTTTTTAGCTCTCCAAACCCCCGAGAGTAGGTCCTGGATAAGTGCTCTTCCAGCGACAACCGTCAAATAACAACATTTTTGACACTTTTAGAATTTCCATAGCTCCTAGTCTTGGTCTTCCCGTGTATGTCGAACACACCCGCGTTTGTGGCGAAATAGCAGATGCTTACGGCTCACATGGGCCAATACCGTTCTCAACTAAAAAGCCTGTTAACTGCTACCGCCTCAGTGCTCTTTAGCCTACTGTGGCTGTCATTTTTCTAACCAAATTAACAAGTAAAACATGGATTTTCTGTCAGTTTGGTGTCAATATGGCAACGATCATAGGCCAAAGGATACTAAAACGAAAATGAGTTAACTGGCTTTTAAATTGAGAACGGTGTTGCATGGGCTAACCTGCAAAAAAAGCGCAGGTCAAATTTCGAGACAGAGGGAATGATTAATTCTGCCGAATTCCCGCCTGTATTGGAGCCGCTTGGTATATCTCGGAGCGATGGAAAGTGAGTGGATGGAATGACACTTGTCCCATGGAAAATGGGCAGAGAGGTGCTCGGGGACGCCACATGCAGTTACTCGTTAGATCCTTCATACATAGAAAAAACATCTTAAAATGCAGGAAGGGCCGCATATATTGGAGAGCAAAAAAAACATAACAAATACAAAGACCTAAAAGACAGATACTTTTTTGTTCCATTTGCAGTGAAGAATTTCGACCCTTGGGGTGATGAAGCCAAGAACCTGGTCGCTAAAATAGGCGGAAAATTACCGGATGAAAGGGCTCGGAGTTTCATTACCCAGAAGGTCGGAATTGCCATACATACATGTGCTTGGAACAATCCCAGAAGAGTTAGGTTTGGAAGATTTTTTTTTATTATGTAGAAAAAATTATGAAAGTATGGTTAGTGTGTGCGAGTCTGAATTTTTAAGCGTTTTTTATTTTATTTGTTGTTTTACGTTAGATTTTATAGTCAATACTTGTGTAAAAAATTACCAAATGTTGTGTTTAAAACTTCCCCCGACGGCAGGAATTATTTTGATTTTTTTTCAGAAAATTTAAACGCAGCTAAGTCGGGCGGTTGGAATGTTACTTGCCACAACTCGCTAAAATTTGGCAGGTGACATTCTAACAGCTCGACTTAACTAAATGTGTATGAAGCAATTGGGCATTATAAATGGTAGAGCTTGTTCCCGTAAGTCAAGCGTGCTGCGTGCTTGTTTCTGGACCGGTATTCTCGTAATACGTAACGTTTTGAAGTCGCTAAGCGAAACGAATAGCGAACAGCGCGCTCAGCGGCACGCTGACCGACGACTTTTTGTATTCGCTCTGCCGAACGCGCTGCCCTACGAGCAGACAGAATCAAATTCGCTTAGCACATCTTGGCATCACCGAATTTTGCATTTTTATTTCTTGTTAGTCTTGTCGCTCCTTTTCTTTTTCTATGTGTAAGAAAGAGGCCATTACGTGATCGATTTCGATCCGTGGTTCAGAAAGGGTAAATCAAATGGTGACTTGCACAAGTGCATGTTGATCCTTTAAAAAATTACTTGATGGTTTGATTTAGCTCAGATAAACCCGCCCTTTGACCCTGTGATATAAACTAGTAGCACGTTCCCGCACAGTGTGCGGGAAAATGTTTACCCCGAGACTTAACCGCACACCTACAAAAAAATTCCGCACTCAGTGCGGGAAAGTTTAAATTTATTCCGGCACTCAGTCAGGGAAAGTGGTGTTTCCGGCACGGTCGTATATTCATATTGATACTTTATTATGTAGCATTTATGGTTAAAATGGTTTGACAATAGTTACTTATATATCTAGTAAGTTATACCTTTTAATTATAGTGAACATGCGTTTTCTACATTTTAAGAAACAGAAAATAAATCTCTAAGGTATTTTTTACCCAAAAAATAACCTAACCAATTCAACAACAAACACAGAAGTCATACATCCACAGGAGAAACCTCGCGCGTTGAAAAATGGAACTGTTAAATTAAAAAAAGAAAATAGTAATTTTTAGTACATTTATGAATAAACAAAATGACAAAAATAAAAAATATAAAAATGGTAATTAATGTGAAAAATGTGATATTTCAGAAAAGTAAAGAAAATACAGACGAAAACACAGAAATAAAGGTAGCTACCTATATTGTTTGCTAATTATTTTTTATATCAATTAAGCTATTTATTTCATGTTTGCTAATTTCATATTTCATGAAAGCTTTTAGTTTATTTTTGAAAGAAAACAATTAATGTGGGCAGGAGCCTAACAAAACCAGATATTTTTTGGTACACATCCGATGAAAGATACAAAAAGCACCGCTGACCAATGGCTTTTTTTACCCTTGGTTTTACAGAATTTTGATTGCTTCTATTTTTAGTATTATACGGATGCTTAATTATTTCGATGTCGATTTTGATAAGAAAAGTTTTTGTTGCAATTTTTTGGAAAAAAAAAAGTTGTCTTACATCGAGCATCAAATAGTAAGGTTGATGTGTACGTGTTTGTCACCCGTCCCCAAGCTACTAATAAGAGATTTTTATTTTTCTAATTATTAATAAAAACGCAAACTGAAAAAACTACTATATTTTCTGCAGCACTCTACAAAGTATTGTAGGGTAGGAAAATCGTACGCGCGGAGGGCAAAACAGCTGGCAAATGGTAGGTGTTTCTCAAACGGTCGCCACGCGCTGAGCGCACTTCGTCGACGCCTTGCGTTCAATATATGTGAATACCATTTTTGTTACTTTGGTCACATGGTATGCGAATATTACGTTATCATACGGTCAGCGAGTACGAAACGCCGATCGTATTTAGTTACGAGAATACCGGCCCTGTTCTCGTAAATCTACTTTAACCATGATTTGAGAAGAAAGAATAATGCAGAACTGCCCGAAAAAAGAGCAATAAATGAATAAACCCCGAAAAAAAAATAGTGGTTATTTTCAAATTCAAAGTTGGACAGATTGCCCTCCGGCCAATCAAAGAACCCTGCACAAATTACATTGGGAATGGCTTTTGGCTAAATGTCATAATTTTTTTTATATATTGTAGTACTCGATCAACAATGCACAAAAATAAAACAAATGAGATAGGGAGCAGGATAACTCTCTGAGATATGGAGCTTTAAAGTTGGCGCGTTTCAAGGCTATATTTTTGGACATGGTGCAAGTTGTTTTCCTACAACTTTGTTGATTACCGCCAAAATAAAACGATTCGTTTCTCGATTTGTCCTGAATGAAACACCCTTTCCAATATTTTTTTAAGGGTTCTTTGGTACCACCAGATAAGTGACTGATTTCTGAATTTTAAAAACGAAAGAAAATGACCGCTTTTAAAAGAATGAAAATTTTTATTTTCTTTAAGACAAACGGCCAGAATTTATAAGTTTTTACATATGTGAATAAAAATAATAAGAGTAAGCTAATGGTACCATTAATTGGACAAATGGTAGATACCTTTAATGCTTTTTAATATTTTTGGAATATTAGTGAAATACGAAAAGTGATTCAAAATAACTTATGGGTCGGTTATACAAACTTTTTTTAGACAAATTCAATTTAAAAGCTTGATACGAATATGTTGGTATCGATAGGTATCCATTGGTACCTGTATTTGATAATCACATTGCTCGTGTGTTATATGCTTTTAGGCTAACTTGGGGTTGCCGGTAACGAATATGATAACATTTTTCTGGTTTTTTACACTGTGTTGGCAACAAATCGCCGTTTCGTCAGCAAAAGTTTGACGTTGTCAAGCCTACTTTGATTTTTTTTTTTAATGCAAAGCTGCTGAATGCTGCAGAAAAACGGTAATAGTAACCGGAAAAATGTTATCAAATTCGTTACCGTCGACCCCAAGTTAGCCAAAAAGCATATACCACACGAGCAATTTGATAGGTCAAATACAGGTACCAATTTGTACTAATTGATACCAACATATTCGTATTAAGCTTGTGGATTGGATTTGTCCATAAAAAGTTTTTATAACCTACCTATAATATATTTAAAATCACTTTTCGTATTTCTTGAATATCAAAATTTTTATGGTACCACTCAAGCTAAAACTTTTTTCTTTAGCTAAGTGGCATTATTTTTAATAACTTATGTGAAAATTTTGAAAATCTGGCCGGTCGTTTTAAAGAAAATAAGTTCAATTTGCCGTTGAAGTAATATATTAAATGAATGCTTGAGTTTTCCACATCAAAATAACGAAAATGCCGAGAGCCACGTTTTTTTACGGATTTTTTGGATATAAAATAGTAGTTTTCACAACTAGTGGCTAAAATAGTGTTTTTTTTACAAGCATTGGTTTAAATAACGCGAGTTGTTAACACTATTTTTTTAATACCTTTATCACCAAATCCAAGAAAAACAGGAAATAGTTATTTACATAACGAGTGCGGAAAGTAATACTTTACCGCACGCGACGGCAATTGACCGAACGAAGCGAAGCGAGTTCGGTCAAGCCGGCAAGGGCGGTAAAGACACTTT
Organism: Oxystoma pomonae; assembly: GCA_963921995.1. Lineage (NCBI taxonomy): Eukaryota > Metazoa > Arthropoda > Insecta > Coleoptera > Brentidae > Oxystoma > Oxystoma pomonae. The sequence continues at coordinate 40,985,487 of OY998165.1, forward strand.
ACGCATGTGTTAGGTACACGATTTTACCTACAAGCCTTAATAATTTCCAAAAAAGAAATTTAAAGTGCACTTTACCGCACTCATTTGCATGCGGAAAATAGTACTTTACCGCATTCAGTGCGGTAAAGTTATCGTTATAGCACTGTACCACACGGAGTGCGGTAAAGTGACTATGTTTATTTCAGAAAATTAAAATACAGATTTTTCTATTTTTTTTTTTGAGATTTTTTGATGCTTGTAGGTAAAATCGTATTCATAACACATGCGTAAAGTGTCTTTACCGCCCTGTCCGGCGTTAACTGCCGTCGCGTGCGGTATCACTTTCCTCACTTGTTAGGTAAAGAACTATTAAAAATCTCGAATGAAGAGCACTTCTCGCAACACCTCATCTTTACACTATAAATCAAGACGCCTGGTAAATGAAACAACAATGGTTTCCATAGCGATGTGCCTTTTTACTTGGTGACGTTCAATGTTGCGACATTTTAATCTTTGACAGTTTGATATTTTCACAATGCTTTTAAATTATTTTTTCGTAAATACTTGTTGAAAAATGACCGAAATGGCTTAATTTCTAGGCAAGAATAATTTGATTTTTTTAATATTACTATTTTCCACTATCTCTCTTTAATTTTGGGTAAAAATCGAACAGAAATCTTTTTTTGCACTCGTGATCAAAAAAAAAGTTTAATATAAAGTGCGTGCAACTGGAAATTAAACTCCCTGAGTCATTATGAAGACTGCAAACAAAATAAAAACAAAATAAAATATTTTTTTTAACTTCATCAAAAACATGATTTTAGACACTGTCTGCAGATAACTAAAGCATGGCTTTTCTGGTTACCGATGCTAAAAAACTTTTTTTTTATCACGGGTGCAAACAAAGATTTGTGTCCGTTTTTCTTCCGAAAACTAAAGATAAATAGCGGAAAATGTTAAAAAATATTAAAAAATTAAGTAATTTACGCCAGTTTTCACCAAGTATTTACGAAAACGAGTAAAAAAGCACATCGCTATGGAAACCTTAGTTATTTTATTTTCCAGCCGCCTTGATTTATATATATCTTCGTTCGAGATTTTTAAAAGTATTTTCCTGTTTTTCTCGGAATTTTTGATAAAGGTATAAGAAAGTAGTGTTAACAACTCGCGGTTAAACTGTGCTTTTTTTTTACTCGCATTTTTAAATACCTCGCTGCGCTTGTTATTTAAACCAACGCTTGTAAAAAGCACTATTTTAGCCACTAGTTGTAATAACTACTATATAAAACACCCAACCTAGAAAAATCAATTTTTTTTTGTCAAAAATCCATTATTTTTGCTATGTAACCACCTTCCTTTTCCTTGGAGATTATACCTTGTGCATATTAATAACTGGAAATGTTTTTTTCTGCATTAATAATTGGAAATCTTTGGAAATGGCATGACATGTGTCAAAAATTTCCACGGAAATCGCATGTTATATCTTTATATTAGATTTTCTAATGTTTTAAATAAAATTTGTCCTCTGATGGAAATATGCAGTTTCAGTCGGTATATTCTGTATCTTCTCGGAAATCTAACATGCACTAATTATATTACTATTAAAAATATCACTTTTTAGTCATAAAATTGTTAAGCCTTATTTCTAATTCTTCAGCCATGATTTATTTTTTAGGCCACCCTCCTCAATTTTTTTCTTTCATTTCCAGTTGTTTTCATTCCCTCTCTTTCTACTGACATTTATTTTGATAATATTCTTAGTAAAATTTTACCAAGTTTTTCCTATTTTTCTACCCCAACACCTAATAGGATTTATCACCCACTGCAGTGCACAGTAACCCACTTAAACAAAAAAAATAGGCAAATCTTTATCAAAAATGTCAAAACACCTTGCCAAATCGGCGGCGTCGAACTGTCCCATCTCTCCATAGAGAGAGCAACTACGTTATTTTTATATATCAAAAACCCTGTAATTTTTCATATGCAGTAAAACTTTGATATGTGGTTTAAAAAAAAAACGTCTGGGTAACGCCTGCTTTTCACGTGACACTATACGGATGTGCTTGTTTTTTTTTTTAAATCAAATCAATGTCACGTGGTGAGTCAAACAGTCATGCATTAGTGGGAATTCGAATTCTTTAAACTTCGTTACGTAGCCAGAGTGAAAGGACACGGCCAGCCTTTTAACCTGAATTGGGTTTTCTTACTCACTTTGCGCTTGGGTTACGATTAAACCGCTTTAACATATGAATACCAGCAGTGGCGTAACCAGGGGGGGGGTTGAGGGTTAAAGTCCCCCCCCCAGGAGACCCAATCTACAAAAAATTGATCATGAACAATAGTCCAAAATAACTTGGTGGCGCTATAGATAGCTCTGACGTGTATTTGGTGTGATGTCTTAAATTTTAAATTTGTTGCCTGCGGTGCTATTACGTCATTAATTGTTACAATTTTAGTTTAATTTCAAGGAATTTTTATCACGTGTAATAAATGGCATTTTTTTACTTTACCACCGCAAACCACCACTTCTTGGCATCTAACCCAATCTATTTTCTCAAAAAAAATTTACAAAAAACCTAAGAGATCAAAATTTTTAGAGAACTTTTTGTTTTTTTTTGTCAAAGTTTTCGCCTGCGGCGCTATCCCAACATTAAATATTGTTACCATTTTTTTTAATTTTAAGCAATTTTTGTGAACAACACTTAAAACGAGTAAAAACGAGCATTCTAGTGTAATTTTTCGAAAAATTTAGCCTGCGGCGTATTTTTGTTTCACAGCACTAAATCAACACCTGTTAAACCGCCCCTCTTCCCTCCCTTCAGTTCAAGAACTCAAGCAATGGGCACCTACCTAATTTTTAAAAATTTACCATAGGTATATAGTTAGTTGATTTTTATTAAATGATGAAACCCCCCCAGATATTATGTACGCACGAACTTGCAACAGAGCATTATTTTTGCCTTTTGACAATTGCTTTTGTTATTTAGCTATTGCCCACGATTTCGTTCGCGTAATTAAAATTGTAGATTCTTCCCCACCCCTGCCTCCTTCCGCAGCTTAACTCCGAAAATCGACTCTAATACCCGTTTTGCTTGTGTTTTTTTTTCCGTTTTTTGGCTTTAAATGATCATAGCTCTAGTTTTCGTAAACCGATATTGATGAAATAAAACCTTTGCCCTGTCCAGGACTCCAGGAATTCCAGTAGTGAAACTCACATATTCGTTTAGTAGTTTTTGCGTAATTCTGATACAAACGGACAAAAAACAACAAAAATTGTAAAAATTGGTTTCTATATGGTTTGGATAGAACCAACCATACACCAAAAAAAATGTTTATTATATGTAAAGATCGACTGTTTTATTTAAAAAAATGTATTTAAAAAAGGTGGTTCAATAAATCACAGAACTAATTTTTCTCCTATCTATAGGCTAGTTTAAACCTTAGCCATAGTCAAGTTGTTAATTTCAATGGGTTTGTTGCCCTCGTTTGTCCCTATTATACAATTAATATACTTAGATTATTTTTACAAAAACCACCGAGTAGAGTAAGCGATTTATGGTCTGCTCAGTGCAATGTATCAAGAACTTTTTCTAGAAAGCTGACTAGAAGTTAAAATTCTTACACGTAATTACTATAGGATAGAATTAATGATTGAAACGTCCGAAAGTCAAAATTCTGATCAGATAGATTATTATTTTAACACTAAAGAGTACTCGTATTATCTAGCAAGTGCCATAAGATAATAAGCAATGAACAAATATGCATTTTTAGCAAATCTTCATTTTATACTAATTTTAATAGAAATTTGTTAGTACCTATGACTGTCCTTTTTGTTGGTTTGATTAAATTTGTTGCAAATGATATTTTGATTGCTTCATACATTCAGTCTCACACTAAAGAGTACTCGTCTTTTCTAGCAAGTCCCATAAGATAATAAGCAATGAATAAATATGCATTTTTAGCAAATCTTCATTTTATATTAATTTTAATAGAAATTTGTTAGTACCTATGACTGTCCTTTTTGTTGATTTGATTAAATTTGTTGCAAATGATATTTTGATTGCTTTATACATCCAGTCTCACACTAAAGAGTACTCGTATTATCTAGCAAGTCCCATAAGATAATAAGCAATGAATAATTATACATTTTTACCAAATCTTCATTTTATATTAATTTTAATATGATATTTTGATTGCTTTATACATCCAGTGTCACACTAAAGAGTACTCGTATTATCTAGCAAGTCCCATAAGATAATAAGCAATGAATAATTATACATTTTTAGCAAATCTTCATTTTATATTAATTTTAATAGAAATTAGTTAGTACCTATGAGTGTCCTTTTTGTTGATTTGATTAAATTTGTTGCAAATGATATTTTGATTGCTTTATACACCCAGTCTCACTGTCAGGAAGTAATTTTAAAGCCACACATATTACTGAAACGAAATAACATTCAAGAACGTTAGATGGAAGTCAAAGTTAAGGTTTGTTGCCATTCCTAATGAAGATATAATGATAGAAATTATAAATTAAAGTAAGTTTTAAGCAAGCGGAAAATGCTATAAATGGTAAATGATTCAGTTTCCTGAAGCGGTGCAGCAGAACAACGGTATTACTGTGTATCTATTTTTATAAAAACTAATTTGTGCTTATAACCGTTTAAAAACAAATTAACACTTGCCAGCGGTCTAACCTAAATTCGGGCAGTAAAGTTCAACAGTGAGATTTACTAAGATCCAAAATAGTACCCCCACCGGTCTAAATATTTACACCTGTGAGGGATACCAAATTTTAAAATCAATTTTCAAAAAACACTAACCCATACAGAAAAGACACAAAGTTATTGATTATTTTGCCCTAAACTAATTTTTTTTTTACAAATTTATAGCCCCCAGAAAGGATTGTTTTGTGGCAATTGGTAATAAGTTCGTTTATAATTTTCCTAGGTAACCGTTTTTACAAGGAATAATTTAATTTATTTAATATCCCAAGTTATTCATTAACCAATAAAACACCTCAAACTTTGTCCAAAAAGCGCCATACTTTGAATCCGTTTTCAGGACAAAAAATATATTTATTCGGGCACTAGGAGGCAAAACAAACATAAGTGAAGGTCACTGATTAAGCACGAAAAATATACCAAACAAACAACCCAAAACAACTATATTAATTTATTCACTATAATTAAAACATTGACAGTGGGATTTACTAAGATCTAAAATAGTACCCCCACAGGTCTAAATATTTACACCTGCGAGGGGTACTAAATTTTAAAAGCAGTTTTCAAAAAACACTTACTTATACAGAAAAGACACAAAGTTATTCATTATTTTGTATTGCTATTGCAAAATACCACTGAAAAACTGCTGCACCTCTGGGGGTGGTTTAAATTTATAGCCTCCAGAAAGGATTGTTTTGTGGCATTTGGTAATAAGTTCGTTTATAACTTTCCTAAGTAACCACTTTTACAAGGATTAGTTTACCTTATTTAATATCTCATGTTGTTCATTACCCAATAAAACACCTCCTATTTTGTCCAGAAAAACGCCATATTTTCAACCCGTTTTCAGCACAAAAAATATATTTATGAGGGCACTACGAGGCAAAACAAACATAAGTGAAGGTCACTGATTAAGACCGAAAAATATACCAAACAAAAAAACCCAAAACAACTATATTAACTTATTTACAAAATAAAAGTAAAACATTGAGGTTATCTAAAAGCTTACTCAAAAAAACTTTCCTTACTCAAAGCCCTCTCATTTTAAAGCATTAGCTTTCATCAGTAGAGGTTGGTGCAAGCCAAAGGTGCAAGCAGATGTAAAAGATCCGAACTCGCTGTTTGTGATTGTGTGACGCAGTGCTATTATTTTTAAACTGACATTTCGACAGTGACAGAAATGTAAAAAAAATTGCATTTAAGTTTTTTAATACGTTTCATAAATAAAAACAACTTCTAAATTGATACAAAATTAATCTACTCCTTATTTTATTATTACTCATCTAAATCGTTTTGTGACATAAAGTATTAATTCAAAAAATTAATTAACAAGGGTAAGTTTTAATTAGAGTAACATATAGCCCCAATGTTAATTTATTCTACAGAGTGTGTCCTATTTGAACCCCGCGTGAGTTTAAATTTTTTAATTTTCTTTTCTTCTAAATTGAAAATTTCCTCTTATATCTAGTGCTATTATTTTTAAACTGACATTTCGACAGTGACAGAAATGTAAAAAAAATTGCATTTAAGTTTTTTAATACGTTTCATAAATAAAAACAACTTCTAAATTGATACAAAATTAATCTACTCCTTATTTTATTATTACTCATCTAAATCGTTTTGTGACATAAAGTATTAATTCAAAAAATTAATTAACAAGGGTAAGTTTTAATTAGAGTAACATATAGCCCCAATGTTAATTTATTCTACAGAGTGTGTCCTATTTGAACCCCGCGTGAGTTTAAATTTTTTAATTTTCTTTTCTTCTAAATTGAAAATTTCCTCTTATATCCAACACAAGATTGTGGTAAGATGATTATTCAATAAACAAATTTATTAAAAATCTTCTTATAAATTAAACTATATCCAAAATTCAAGGAGGGTTGGTTTAAAATGCTTAAAACCAAAAAGTTCACTTAAACTTAGGACCGTTATTATAGATAATTTTATTATTTATTATGTAGGTGGTACGCCGTACAGGTACAACTAAAAGCCAGTAAATCACACTTTTACAGTTTTTTAGATAATAATAGGGACTTATCGTTCTATGAAGATTAAACCATAAAGTAATATACCTACGAAACAGAAGAGCAAAGCAGAAGAAAGTGGATCGCAGTCTCCTGTGCAAATCCTCGTGAAAAGCGTTTCTGCACGAAAGTCTGCGATACATTTCGGCCGGCTTTACGCCTCTGTTCCGTAGGTATATTACTCTATGGTTAAATAACTACTACATATTTGTAGGTACTTTTCCTAACTGTTATGAGATGACGGGAACAAATCCTTGCATTTTTCAGGAAAGTTTAACTTTATTATTTGCGTTTAAGTGCTCTTATATAACTATAAAGAAAAAACACAGTTATTTTTTTTAGGACTGATTATAATGTCCAGATTGAGATTAGACGGCGTTGTTCTTGGTTGCCGAAGCTATCCGAAACCTATGATCGGGCTATCCAAAACCTGCGTTCAGGCTATCCGGTTAGAGCTTTTTTGGGCGCGGTGCTCTCAAAATAGTGTCGACTTTCATTATGTTTATGCCGACCTTTAATAAAGAACGGCATTAAGGTAGGAAGAGAGGGGAGCTGGAAGTGTTATAAAGTATTATAGGAGGGACAGGGGGAATTTACACGAAAAATGCGAGGATTTGTGTCAGTTATTTCATAGCAGATGGGTAAAATGACTAAAAATGCCTATAAACTAAATTATTTACTTTGTTTATACGGGACTCTTAAAGCGCTTCTATGTCAGGACGGTTTCCAAATTTTGTGGGATAAACAGCACTAAAACCTTTTTCCGCACTAAATCGAAAAGTAAATAAACAAAGTCTAAAACATGGATCGACCAGTACATATGACTCATAATTGTACTAAAATCCAGCGAACGAATATTTTTTTCTCAATCCCTTCATTAAAACTCTGAATTTCTATAACAACAAACACAAATATTTTAAAATTATCTCTTATATCGAAACAAAAATATTGTAATATTATTATGTTCAACATGAAAACCAATTTTTGATTTGTTTTGTACATGTTTTAGTCTATATTAAAATCTTTTTTGAGCTACTTGGTTGAAAATCATGAGGAAGGTACAAAATAAAATATTACGCACAACTTTTGAGTCAAATGTGATTTTTTACCGGCGACGTTTTAAAGCACCCGTTAGAGGCTTGTTTTTAAAACAGCCGCTTGAAAAACAGAGGGTTTTTAGCCTTTTGCCGTACTAATATGACAGTGAATGCCTGAAAAATCAAAACCAATAGCTACTGGCAAAATATTTTGTGGACTTAAATAACGCTGAGAAATTCAATAAATAACTAAAAATAAATCATTTTAAGTTACTCTGTTTTTATTTTAGATTTACTTATCTCTATGATGAAAAAAATATTCTTCCTTTTCTTAATAATGTTAGACAATTTGCTTTTGATGCTCTTACCATCAACTTACAGAAAATAATTATAAGGTGGCCTAAAGCTTTTACAGTTTTTTTTCCATTTTCTCAATTTACCTTGGGATGGATTTACTGCATTATAAGGAACCTCCTCTCTACCCCCGCGGAACCATTACGCCAATTAGATTTGATTTTAACCCGTTCAAAAGTTAGCGGAAAAGAAAGATTTTTGCAAACGCACTGTAAATATATATTTCGTCAACTACTCCTATAGAATACAAAAAAAGTTTCAAATTAAATGAAAACACTTTTAGGGTTCAAGGACGGGCTCACCAAGTGTGGCAGGATGTGAACAAAAACTGGATGTGACAAATTTTACAAAACAATTGCTGATGTTAAAAGAATTAACAGTAAATAACCTAAGTCAGTGACTTTAAACAAATAACAAGAAAATTACAATTAGATGGGTTAGGTCGGTTTGTGTCGGTAACCTTTCCTTATGGATATTCCTTAGGTAGGTCAATTGCAGTTCACATCCATATTCCTAAATATCAAATAAGATTGTCTTAAAAACTTTAAGATTTATTTTAAAAAGCAAGTCTTTGAATACAAAATTAATACAAATTAATTAATAATGCAATGGTGTGTATTATTAATATATAAAGGAATGGATTTTAAGACAATCCTACTTGTCATTCAGAAATATGGATATGACCTGCCCTTGATGCCATTGCAGTTTTTCCGTGTGACAATGGATGGGTATTTTCTATCTTTCCTCCTTCTAGTTAGTCATAAGAGTTTAAAAGCATTGCTTAGTAAATAGTTTTAGTTAAAGGGCGCTGAAAATGCTGACATAAAATACATCATCACCTATACAATTCTTCTTTAAAGCAACGATTTACCCAATAAAACTTGGGTCAGTGGAGTTTTTAAATTTTAAAATAAGTATAATATTTTTTTGTGTAATTGAGTACAGGATATGCCTTTTATTTTGTAAACCTACTATTGAGAATGTTTATCGTTCCTATGTTCAAATTTGATCAAAGCAGAGAACACCTATTTTTAAACCCACACATTAGTAACTGTAGGATATTTTTTAAAACCGCTGTAGAAAAAAATCCTTGGACAATAACCTTTATGTGTATCCCACACACAATTTATTTTTTAATTTGCAAATCCAGTTTTTTATATGGTCTTGTATACATCGAAGATCGATTAAATATAAATTTAAGTTTTCTTTAGATTTTATAGATTAAGTCTTTAGTCTATTAAAACTAACAATTGAAATTATTGACCCGTGCAAAAATTAAATACAGAATCTTTATATATTTTTTGCGACCAGTTTTTTAAAGTTTCTATATTGCTGTTCTACATGAATTTTAATATATTCCGAACTTTGTAAATGTTTTATGTTGTACATACGTTTTTTAATTTTACTATTTTATCATGATTTTATTTGCGACGTTATCTTGAAAGATTTATGCAACAACCTCCTTGACAATTACTTTGTTTATACGGGCCTCTTAAAGCGCTTTTCTATTAAGACGGTTTGAAAATTTTGTCATATAAACACCACTAAAACCGTTTAAGGCACTAAATTTTATTTTAAAGTGAGTTAAGAAAGTGGATCATCATTTTAAACCGATTTTAGGGTCGATATAAACAATTTAAAAACCCTTTAGAGCTTTACGTAAAACTTAAAGTTAAAACCGTCCTTATATAAAACCGGTTTTGCGCGCGTATAAACGTAATAAATTACGATTTAGTCGAAATCGGTTCGAAATTTCAAAAACGAATTATGAAGTATCGATAAGACTTTTTTCCGTCCTAATAGAGACATAAAGCTATTTGTAACTCATCGCGGTATACGTATCCGCATCTAGCGAGAACCAAGCACATTGATTGGTCAGAAACTTGTAGCACGTTCGAAAAGAGCAGATATATGTTAATTTAAGGTGTTTCTGAACGCAATAGATGCTGAGTAACGTTACGTGATACCTAACGCATCTCAACACCTATCGCGTTCAAGAACACCTTAGATTAGCATATATCTGCTCTTTTCGAACGTGGTACAATTTTCTGACCAATTAATGTGCTTGGTTCTCGCTAGATGCGGATACGTATACGGCGATGAGTTAAAAATAGCTTTATGTCGCTAATATACGGTGTCCTAAACTCGCAGCCATATACCTACAAACAGTCAAGTCACGTGCGCACAGAACCCTGACACTGGGGTGTGAAATAAATTTAGAAATGCTCACAAGGATCCAGGAGTTTTTAATTTCTTCTTGGGTCTTCTCAGGATAAAGTGAGAGAGCGTCACCAAATTCCTTGGTAAATATTCCGCAAGATTTCGAGTAAAATTCATAGTCGAGATTTGAGCTCCTTCTTACTTCTTTTTTTTTAACGTGTTGTTCGCAGAAGGGGGGGGGTGGGTTTATTTTATGAAAAAAATCGACATACTAGCATAGGCATGTTATATATCAATTTTAGGGTTTTTCGGTCCGCTGAATACAAATCTGTAGTTAAAAAAAAAATTGGGGTTAATTTGAAGGAGTGGAGGGGTATTTATGCGGTAATCAGTAAAACTGTGTTTGTGGAGACTTAACGTACAAACTTTAGTCAAGTTTTATTGCAGATTTTGACAACTCTGCTCAACTCCATTATAAAAATAATCAATGGATTTTGGGCATCATCCACCATTTTGAAATATTCAAGATGGCGGCTGTGAACAAAAATTCAAAAGAGAAGATTATGCATGCAATACATCAATTCTAAGGTTTTTGGATCCACTGAATTCAAGTAGCTAGAAACATTTTTAGGGGTAAGAGTGGGGGGTTATTTATAGGGAAAACAGTAAAACTTTATGTGGAGACTTAACGAACAAACTTTGTTTAAGTTTTGTTGCAGATTTCGACAGCTGTGCTCAGCGCCGTAATAAAACTAATTAATGACTTCTGGGCATCGTCCACCATTTTGAAATATTCAAGATGGCGGCCGAGGGCAATAAATCAAAAGAGAAGCATATGCATGCGATACATCACTTATGGGGTTCTTGGGCCCGTTGAATTCAAATCTGTGATCAAAAAAAAATTAAGAAACGGTTGTAATTTTGAGAAGTGGGGGTAATTTATGCACAAAATACAATTTATTATATTTTTTACAGATTCTGGTGCCTGTGATTAAAAAAAAATTGAGGAGTAATTACTGTGTAAAAACTAAATTGAGTTTTAATGAACAACATTTATTGAATTGCCCTTGAGTCAAGAGATCCTTTTTTCAGTGCCTAAATTAACTTCAAAAATTTGTCTTAAACAAGAATTTGGAATTAGTGGTCCCAAACACCCTAGAATTATGTATCACATGCACATCCCTCTCTGTCAATTATTTGATCACAGCCGCCATCTTAAATATTTCAAAATGGTGCATGTTCCTCAAATGGTATTATTTAGTTTTATGAGGATTAAGCACAGCTGTAAAAATCTGCAAAAAACTTTGAAGGGAGGTTGAGCAGACCTCTCGAAGTCTGTAAAAAAAATAAAATGAAGTGTATTCGCTAAGTTTCCATTTAGTGTTTAGCCCATAAATTTCCCCCTAACCCTCCAAATCCCCCAAACTTTTTTTAACCACAGATTTGGATTAAGCGGACCCAAGGACCCCATAATTGGTGTATCGCATGCATAGGCTTCTCTTTTGAGTTTTGCCCGCGGCCGCCATCTTGCATATTTCAAAATGGTGGATGATGCCCAAATGGCATTAATTAGTTTTGTAATGGGGCTAAGCAACTTAAATAAAGTTTAAAACTCGACATAAACAGTTTTACTGTTTGTTCCCATAAATACCACCCACTCCATCAAATTATCCTCAAAAACTTTTTAACTACAAATTTAGATTCCATTGGGTCCAAAAACCTTAGAATTGATGTATCGCATGCATATTGTTCTCTTTTGATTTTTTGCCCACGGCCGCCATCTTGAATATTTCAAAATGGTGGGCGTTGCCCAAAACTCATTAATTAGTTTTATAACGGAGTTGAGCAGAGCTATCGAAATCTGCAACAAAACTTGTATAAAGTTTGTCTCCACATAAACAGTTTTACTGATTACTCCATAAATACCACCCTCCCACTCCTTCAAATTAACCCCAATTTTTTTTAACTACAGATTTTTATTCAGCGCACCGAAAAAAACTAAAAATTGATATATTACATGCCTATGTTGGTAGATCGATTTTTTTCATAAAATCAACCTCCCCTCCGCTAGGGTATCCCCCAGAATAAAAATAATACCGAATTTGAATTTAGGTGACACAAATCCGACTAAAATGATACTTTTATATAGTTTTTAACTTAAAAATTGCCGCCGTCTTGGATTTGTGGCATCAATCGGATTCCTAAAATAGAGCATCTTGGCTAAAAAAATCAGAAAAAAAATTTCTTGTACCATTCATTTCTCACTTGGGGCAAAAATCGTGGTTTGGCAACCAGACTAAATATGTTTTTCACATTTTTATGCCATGATTTTACTTACATTTTATAGCTTTCTTTCCAAAAATGTCAATTTCTAGAATAAAATACTTACTTTTTTCAAGTTTTCAGTGTTTTTTTTAGTGTTTGAAAAAATACGGCTCAAAAATATGTTTCTTTGTTAAATGAAAAATATCCAGGGTGGATTCTTTAAATGGAACTGTGGTTCTAGCGGCTTTAGGGAAGAGGTTTTAAAAAAATCTAAAAACGAATCTTTAAGGATTTTTTACGGACTTTCCGCCCATGATAAAAAAAAAAATTTGGGGCCTCCAGCTGGAGGCCCAGGGACCACCAACTATTTTTTTTTTAAATAAGAAGGTACCACTTGTGGCACCTTTGTGGAAAGCTTGTTAAAAAAAGCCAATGTGTTAAAAATTAAAAAAATATTGTTTTGTCAATTGTTTTAGCTTCAAAATAAACTACGTATTTCTCTATTTCCTATTGGTAGTCCATTTGGGGGACCTTGTTGAAGGCCCAGGCCCTACCAACATTTTTTCATCAGGAGGTACCATTTGTGGCACATCTTTGAAAAGCTTGTTAAAAAATTTTTTTTATTAATTTCTTCTTTGTCAAGCCATGTGTTAAAAATTAAAAAGAAAACCTATTTTTTGTCAATTGTTTTAGCTTCAAAATAAACTACATATTTCTTTATTTACTAAGTGGAATAAATAAACTACCACACAAAGATATTATCGGCGCCCTATTTGAGGGCACAGCCTAATTACCTTTTTTTTAATTTACAAGATATTAGATAAAAGGGAAATAGATTCAAAACTCACGTCGATTTTCTTTTTCACTCAACCATCCTTAACGACAAGAAATAAACTTTTTAAATTTTTAACACACAGGTTGACAGATGTCAAAAAAAGTTATTTAATTGCATTTCTTTTTTAACAAGCTTTCCAAAAAGGTACCACAAGTGTTACCTCCTCATGAAAAAAATGTTGGTAGGTCCTGGGTCTTCAGTGAGGGCCTCTAAATGAGTAGTTTATTTTGAAGCTAAAATAATTGACAAAAATATATTTTTTTTAATTTTTGACACATTGGTTGGCAGATGTCAATGTTTTTTATCAAGCTTTCCAAAAAGGTGCCACAATGGTACCTTCTTATTTAAAAAAAAAATAGTTGGTAGGCCCTGAACCTCCAGTTGGGGGCCCCAAAGGTTTTTTTTATCATGGACGGAGAGTCCGTAAAAAATCATTAAAGACTCGCTTTTACCTTTTTTCAAAACCTCTTCCCTAAAGCAGCTAGAAGCACCTTTCCATAAAGAATCCACCCTGTATAAGGTTGTTGAAGAGAGACAGCAAGCTATAAAAAAGTGTTTTGGAGAAAGATAGAAATAATTTGAGGCAATTGTTAAATAAAAATTTCTGTTTAGTAAACTGTCTGTCACCTTGAGTAGTCTCGTGCATATGATTTTTATTTGGCTATTTTTATGAAAAAAACAACAAAAATTGTAATTGTTCAAGAAATAAGGTGTTATTAATTTATCTCAATCAAAGGTCTTTACAGTCTTTAAAATTACAAAAAGACGTGTCCTACTATAAATGTATTTTAGCACATCTAAAAATATTTTAACAGGTATTTAACTAAATTATTTTAGGTCCATCATATCCGTAACATTATACTTACTTCTTGGATAAAATATTTTTACTGTGTCATTATGGGTAAGAAATTACACTTGTATTAAACGGTAGAACCAAAATAATGATCACCTAACTTGTACCAATTCTTCGGATCTTATCGTTAAAAAAAATCCGTCGGATTTGACCAAAATCATAATTACTCATACGTAACTATTGTTTTCTTTGTTGCCTTAATAAGAAAAATTATTCTTTGCCCACATGTTAAACCCCAATCAAAAATAGCAATCACGTAACGATTTATTACAACAATAAAACAATTGACTTGCCGAAAACTGTTCTTATTGTTCTTTAACATGCCAAAAAAATTGTGTAAAGAAAAAAGAACTTTGCAAAACGGATGGTACTACTCGAGAAGTTGCCTTGGCTTCTTAAATTATTATAATGGAATAATTTGTCTTAAAAAAAAATTGTAATCACAAGTTCAATAAGACTATTAAAATATCAGTCTAAATTAGCTTTTTTAAAATAGCTTGAAATGTGATATATTAGGCCGGTATTACACTATAAAATTTATTTGTCAAAGATCTTTAATAAAAGTTATTTGATGAAACATTTTACAGTGTAATATACAAAATTTCATAAAATATTTCTTTTATTTTATAAAATATGGTATATTACACTGTAAAACGTTTCATCAAACACCTTTTAAAAAAGATCTTTGAAAAATAAAATTTTTAGTGTAATAACAGCCTTAGTAAAATGTTACAAATATATGCTAAACGACCTCGTAAAAAATACTTTTCTAAAAAAAAAATTCAAAACAATGATTGAGCTGCACTTTTAAACAATAGCTAAACCCTTCCCAGCAAACACGGTTCCCTCGGGCATTCGCCGGTCCGATGTCGATGCAATCGGACCATCATCGGCCCTAAAGCAGATAAGGTTTGCGTTGGCATAATGTCGACTATAGTAAATTGGGCCATCTAGGTGTCGACTCTTGAATCGAGGGACGGTCACATATGGGATTGTTCTTACGAAAAAATTTCTAGTCTGTATTCTTGAGCGCGCGAGGAATGTTCCCGTCCGTCGAAAATTCGGAGGTGAACGTTCTACTGGTATGAGGCAGGAGAATGGCGCTGTATCGCACGAAACTTGCGCAAATGCAATGTTTGGTTGGTTAATTTGTAACCTAAACTTTGTTTCATTAGAGTGATTCGGTTTTTATTTCGTTGTATATCTTTTTTTATATAAATATTGTCGGTAAAAATGATGCAGACAGAAGAAATATGGCTCGTGAATAGAGTTATATATTATTTAGAGGAGGCCGAGGCGGATCCGGCGCAACAAGTCACCCCGAGATTCCAATACAAGACGATTTGATCCTTGAAAAATTACTGTTTCGAAAAACCTTGCAAGAGAAATAATGGCCATTTATCGTTGGGGGCTGAAGGGCATCAGACTTGTCCATCGACACAAAAGTAAGCAATAAATTAATATACCTAGTGCAATATATAGTATGTTTTCACTCATACTCTATACATATTGAAAAGATTGTCTTCTTTTTCTTTCATAGAGCATGTTCTCTGTTCTGACTAAGAGCGTGATATATGAAAGAACAAAATGCTTCGTTTTTTATACTATAATGTAAAAACATACAAAGTAAACCACATAACAACCGATGGATATGTATATCCAATGGATATCCGTCGGCATATATACATTCATCCAACATCTATTGGATGTGCAAATGATATTCTTTTAATGGACCTACATGAACGCCTCTAATGGATACTTAACTTTTATCATATCATACATGAAACATACATTCAATGGACATCCAGTGATGTATATGTGCTTCATCAATGTGTATACATTCTATAAACCCATATAAAATAGATATACATTGATGGAGCTGCAACAGTCATGTAAGTGTGATAAATAATCACTTCTGATGGATGTCCACTGGATATATACGGGACATTCATGGGAATAGAAGAATTGAGGTATCATCATAACTCAAAAACCAATTAAATATCCAATTTTCACAGTTAACAGGTATCCTTAGTTATAGGTTAACCTAGTTCAATCCTCTGAAGCATGGTTTATGCAGCTACTTAATCTTATATGTCTGTCTCTTTCTCACATATATGAATAGAAAAGGATGGATAGAAAGTTCATTATGTTTGTCAATTGTGCATGTTGCAGCTACACAAACCTGTTGCAAGTTAATACCTCATACTTATAAGCTCTTATTTAATTTTTTTATTTATAGGTTATGGTAACTTCAAACCTCTATCACATGATAAAAAGAAAGGTTCGTGGCATATCGAACACACATATTTTGCTTTTCAATTCATTACGACCAGATCTCCAAGATCTAATGGATAGTCCAGAAACCTACAGGCCTGTTTCATCTTTGTTAGGAATCATCAGGGTAACATAGGACTGTACCTGGCGTATGAAGCATAACATAAACAACCATACCCAGAGAATTTAAACTTGTCAAACAACGCGGGATGATGGGTGGCTATATGCAACGCTCCGCCTATCATAATAAAGCAAAAAGCAAAACGTTAAAGGATGCAAATATCAATAAGAATGAAATTTGCGAGCAGGACAAAAAAAGAAACCTGCGAAATGGTACCGGTTACTGAAAGAGGACCATTCAAAATACAATACATGGTTCCTACCAAGAAAGTGTTGGAAATCACGTATGCCACACATTGAGTGCTCCGAGCTGTGTTTTAATTTTTACAAAAAGTGCCTTCCATTCAAAGTTCAGCCAATTCTGATGTTTATTTGACAACAAATAAATAACTTTACAGTTAAGTTTTTTTTTTGTTTTTTTAGTGTTACATTTAGAATTTTTTCTGTAATAAGCACTTTAAACTTTAAACCAATTAAACAAAAAGTAGAGATTTCACATGACCCATTTTGAATGTCGCTTCGAGATTTCCTGAGCTAATAAGGTCACTTACAGAAAAAAAAGAATCTCCACATAAGTACCATTTAAAAAAAAATAGTTTTCTGTATCTATAGCCAAGTTTTATGTAAAATATTGTAAATTAAAGAATTTAATAACTTAAAAATGAGACCTTTCATTTACACTCAGTTATGTAAAAGGTGACCGCTTATAAAGTCCCTCTTAGAAAACACTTTTTATTATTTGTCACAAAAAGCTCAATAAAAAATTTATTATTTGTCACATAAAGCTCAATCAAAAAGAGAATTACTCATAAAATAAGGTAGATTTCTGTCACAATTTCAGTTTTTTCCCACAATAGACGCAGGGTAGCCATGAGGTTTTTTTTTATATGGAATGGATGTAGGGTTTATCTGTGGCAGTTATCGAGTAAAATTAAAAATAATTTGCCATAAGGGAGTGTCTAAAGAGCCGACATTTCGGCTGACTGGTCATGAGGCTAAAGAGCCAACAGTAAATATATTTATTATGTGTTTTTCATATTTTTGTTTTTTTTTTAAACTAAATTAACCCATATCCTAACCTAAACAGGCTCAAACCAACTTACTAAAAGCCAAAACAAACCAAAAAACAAACTTTAAACTAAATTAACCCAGCCTAATCTAAACAGACTCAAACCAACTTATTCAAAGCTCGTTAAAACCAAAACAACCCAAAAAAACACTACAACCCCCACATCTTTTTTTAGCATAAAAAAAATGCAGGCACCTTTTAGGCCTGCGTGTAAGGTGGAATTAAAAAAAAATAAACTGTAATAGAAATTTATAAACTACATAATTTCATATAATTCCCATTTACAACAAAAATTAATTTTTTTAATAGTTTGTCATACGTTTATATTGCACCTTCAATACAACGACTGTTTTTGGTTATATGTCAAAAAAATAAGGAAAAAATCACAGAAAATGTTTGGGTTGCTTTGAAATTAGTTCAATCGCTCAAAAAGCAAACTGGCAACATTGGACGTGTTTCGGCTGCATTCAAAAATACGAACAGCCAGCGACGGGGATGGGATCGTTCCCTCGGAGTGTTCATATCCTTTAAGTGATCATCCACCACACGAACGTCCGTCTAAAATTCAAGAATCGACACCCGTCAGTCGCCGATTCTCGGGCGATTAAACAAATTTTCAGTCAGACCATCGTCCACCCTAAAGAAGATAAAGTGTCGACTATGGTAAATCGGGCCATCATCAGTTGCCGATTTTCGACCGATTAAACAATGTTCCAATCGGACCATCATCTGTCCTAAAGTGGTGTCGGCATAAGGTCGACTGTAGTAATGTGGACCTCCGTCAGTTGCCGATTATTGACCGAAAACTGAAAATCGCAATATGTCCAACATCGGGCCAGCGTATAGTCGCCGATGCCGATACAATGCCGACGTTGTCGACATTGACCCGATTTAATGCCGACGATTTGTGCTTGCTGGGTTTCTTCTCCGGTCTTAATAAATTATATCAGAAACAAATACGGGGACACCTAATTAGCCCTCTTCCCCCAGTTGAAAATAAAAACAAATAGAACGCATTTTTTTTTGATCGGACTATATTTAAATTTTGCGGCTCATTCCAGAACCTATTTTTTCACAAAAACAATTTAGCCTCACCAGATAATTTTTTTAACGTCAAGCAAAGGGCATTTTTCTTTAAAAATATCTTAACATTGTTTTTAACAAATGTTAAAATCTGCGAAAGAGCAGCAAGTCGACCCACACCTTTGGAATAGCAACAACCGCATTAAAAATTATGGTTGTCAACATTCTCACCTAAAGTTAAATTTAAAGCATGATCTCACAGGAGATGTTGAAACCGCTATTCTGCAATAACATAAAAATGTCTAGGCATATAAAGATCTTGCCACCGGTCGGTAGTTGGTTTACCGGGAATTAAACTACTTAGCTTGTTTAAAACCACTTACAAGTGTTAAGAATGGTTATGTTAATTTTTGGTTATTTTAGATCGTTTTAAATTAACAAAAATATTCAAATACTTATGCATTGGCAGTTCCAGCCATTTGAGAAGAAGGGGGGGGACGGTTTTTCGATACGAAAAAAAAACTGGAATAAAAGCATAGCATAAAAAATACAAAACACTTAGTAACTACAAGCGCGGATTTGGCCCCAAATCTAGTGGGGGAGGTACTCAGATTTTAAGTTGTTTATTTCATACATTTTTATTTTTAAAAATGTTTAAATGCGCCAAAAATTTGAGAAAATTATAACTACGTATAAACATTATCTTTTATATTGTATATCTCAAATATAAGATGCCTATCTTAAAAAAAGTTTCCGGTATTTTTGGGCAAAGCGGTCAATGACAACTTCAATATGTCTGTTGATATGCAGCAACGCTAAGCCCGTCAAACAAATTTCCGTCATAGTGTTTGTACTTATATTTTCAATTTTCTGAGGCAGGAGAAGCTTCTTTCTGACGAAGTATTACTTACTGACAAACGTCCAAGAATGTTTTTATCAACGGAAAAATATCGCCACACTTGTTCATTGCCTGGAAAACGTTATCATATATGTTTTGATTTAAGCTTTTGCCTACTTCTGACCAACATTCTTTCCAAATACTAATTTCTCCCAATAAAAGTTCAAGAATTTGTGTTTTGTATTAACCAAACAGTTTATAGTATTTGGAAACGACATTAGTTAATTTTGCCTTGATTTTGACTTCACGATGTATAAAACTTGATGCTCAGGTCAAAAGTACTTAGAGCCTCGTTATTGATCCTTGATTTTATGTCCGAAATGATTTTGTCTAAAACTTGTTTATAAATTGAAACTCTATGATACTGTTCTGTATTTCTAATATCGTGGTTTTCGTCTGTTTCAAACTGTCCCAAAACACTGTGGAGGGATTATAGAATGTCTTTAAAGGAACGTTCTGCAATTTCTCGTTTTTTCTCCAAAGACTTCAGGGTTACCACCAGCATCTTTGTTGTCTACTTTTTTTTTGAGCAAAGGGGGAGGCGATCGCCCCCCGTCCCCCCCCCCACCCACGTAAAATTTCCTTAATTAAAACTTTAATTAAATTAAAATTGGGGTTTAGAATGAACACCTACACTCCGTTCAATTTTTATTTAGAAATAATCTAACTTCAATGATTTACTGAACCAAACCAGATTTGAAAGTTGATGCCCTAGATTGTTGTTATTGTCAAATTTAAAGTTTTCAAGTACTTTTTTAAAAATTTAAAAATACCTTAACATTGTGCCACCAATTTTTGATACTGACATGTTATAAGAAAATGTATCGTTATTTTTGGCTAGACAAGGCTGTAAATGTGAACAAACATTTTGTAATTAACATGAATTAATGCGTTATGCGATATCACAAAATTGTACAAAAAAAAAGTGTACAGAAAAAGGTTTTATGAAGTCTGTATAACGATATTATAATATAAGCACACATGATAAAAGTAAAGTTAAAGAAGGCTATGCGACACTGGCTCAACTGTGATCAACTGTATCTTCAGGGAAAAAAGACATTACTAAACACCAGATCGAAAATTCTTGCTGACAGATAACTTTCTTTAAAATCTATTCAATAGACACTTAAAGATAATTTTCGGGTTTATCAGCATTCGTATCCTTATCTCTAGCGAGTCGACCTATCAGGCAGGTGTACTTTTAAACTAATGACGAATGCGTGACAGCTCCAGCTGATCAAATGCGTCAAAACATCTTTTCGTATGCAGGAAGGGTCGTAACGTTACGACTCCTTTATCGTACTTAACGAGGTTTTCGTGCATTTAATCAGCTGGAGCTGTCACGCATTCGCCATGATTTTAAAATTGCACATACTTGATTGGTCGACTCGATAGACATAAGGATACGAATGCTGATAAAACTGAAAATTAACTTTAAGTGTCTAATTTATCTCACTGGGGATTTGTTTTCATTCAAATCAAATTTATTAAATCTGTCTTTTTAGTCCACCTTACCAATATGGTATAGGGGACTATTAAAATCGTGAAATTTTGACTTTTCTTAGTTTTATTAAAAATGAGTTACTAAGGTTCCAAAACACCTTAATCGACGAAAAAAAAAGTTGTCTGTCGGTCTGAGTGAATCGGGTGAAAAATGCATTCGATCCCGATATCTGTCATCATCAAGAAGAGTTGGATCTCTTATCTCTCTCAGATTGATGTAATTAAAACAAGATAATAATGGTATGGTATCTCGCAAAAACGTGCCTTTTGATGTCGCAAAAACGCTCCTTTTGAGGTCGCAAAAACGCGCCTTTTGATGTCACAAAATTAACCTTAAAAAATCTTGTTTGTTTTGTTTTTATAATTGCCAAAATAAATCAAAATAGTTTTTTTTTTGTTCTAAAAACAGTTGTATTATAATCATTATATAAAGAAATCAATAACAAAATTATAGAAAAAACCTTATGAGCAAAAAAGGTTTATGAATGAGTTCATAAGAATATTACGGACACCAATTTATTATAAAAAAGTGTAGTTTTGGTTTGTGGAAAACAATCATAATTTTGTTTTAGTGCAACCAAAGGTTCCAAATTCCCAACATACCAGTTTATATAACTATTGTGTGTGAGTTCCCAAGTTTTTATAAGTGTCTCTCGAAAATAAATGGGTTGACAGAAAGATTTCAAACACCAATTTATATAACTTTTGTCACTGATGACTTATATTTTTATAAATATGTTGGTGGAAACATTTTTAACACCAATTTATATAACATTTGAACCGATGACTTCAATTTTTATAAAGATGTCCGTGGAAATATTGTTAACGCCAGTTTTATGTTACTTTAGGGTACCATCAATTTAGAGCCTTTAATAAAACAAATATACAAACTCAATTCTTGTATGAAACTTCTAAATACCCTAGGGTATCAATAGAACCCTCTTCATAATAATTATATAAATATCTGTCACCAGAGGTTTCTGAAAATGCTCATTGGGTATGATTAAATATAGATCTCAAAATTAGCTTTAATACAAAACTAAAATTCTATAGTGCCGCCACGGTTTATCAATATCAAAGTCGGAATGTGTAAAACCCCATGAAAATCAAACCATTGTCCATCTTTTATCCATCATTAAACTAGACTGAAATATAAATAAAAATGGAAAACGTAGATATGAATTTATAGAGACCTACACTTTTGACCCATAGCTTTAGGTGACCACCTATCATTATTACCGAGTTTGCTTTCTTAAAAGTCATTCAAATAAATTTATGCAAGTACCGGAGCACCTACTATCTCGCTGTGATAACAGTACCAGTAGTTTGAAATAATAGTTCTCGCTTCAGACTTGGCAATCCGAAGAATTTAACACGATCTAATATTATTTACTTGATGGGCATTGATTGGGTAATAGTTGTACTTCGTGGATAAACTATAAATGCTAATTACTTTGAGAGAAGCATATAAATTAAAAGTTTTGTTTTTAATTGAGTATCGGTTGCCAAACTTTGTAAAAATTTTTAAACTCACATTCTACTCCCGATAGCGGGTGTAGGGAGGGGGGGCGGTCCGGTTGGGTTGTTTTACATAAACAAGTATGCATTTACAGAAAGAGAAACATTTTATTCTCAAGGCGATTGCAATTACGCCCCTCCCCCCGCTCCCACCTTTTCCGATTGTTTCTTAAAAAATCTTAGCCAAAGTGTTTGAAGTATTATTTTGCTATTGGGGTGCTATTTTCTAATCAAGTTGTGCTTTATAATTTAGCTTTTTTTCTGCGTCATTATGTTTCGTAAAATTATCTATTAAATAAGGTAAGTAATGAAATAAACTATGTGTTTCGGACTTCCATTGTCTATATTTTATTTACACACGACGTTTCGATCAGTACAATCTCTGATCGTCTCCAGGTGCAGGCTACGTACTCATATACCATGGGAAATCACTCAATCGTGACGTTTAACAAGTTGGCTCCGCTCAAGAAGGAGCTTCCAAATATTTGGAATTTCAACACTTGGTTTACTTAACTTGCCCAACAGAAGCAGCTTCAAGCAATTTTCGTTTCTTCCAGTGTGACTCTTTGTGCAAAACCTTTGCTTCTGCCCACTTCATTTGGTGTTGTTTTGACAATGCATGTTCGGTAATTCCTTATTTCGTTGTTTCCCTCTTTGGGAATTCGTCTGATGTTCCTTAAGCCTAACAGATAGTGGTCTTTTGTCTTGCCTATGTATGTATTATTGGGTAGAATCAGGTTATTTTTAGTAAACCAAGAGATGAAATTCCAAATATTTGGAAGCCCCTTCTTGGGCGGTGCCAACTTCCTAAACTTCACGGTTGAGTGATTTCCCATAGTATATAAGTACGTAGCTTTAGGAGTAGTTTGCACCTGAAGACGATCAAAGGTTTTACTGATCGAAACGTCGTTTATAAATAAAAAATAATATAAAAACTTTCAAACAAACGAAGGTAAGTATAATATATGTCAAAATTATCGGTTTGAAATTTTTTAGCTGGCCGCAATTTTTTTGGTTGAACGGCATTGATGTACTACTTTACTGCTACTTAGTACGACTAATTAATGGTTCTGTTTAATTTTTAGACAAATTTGACTTTTTTAATCCTTTTTACTATAAATCTTCACAAAAACGGAAATGTAAAGATAAAAAAAAGTGTAAATACTGAGTGACTAAAGTGTATTTTTATTCTCCAACGAACTGTACCCCTTGCGACTTTTGGGCTACTGTGACACTTAACTTTCTAGGTATATCATGAACTATATTGTGATTAATAATGCACTAAAAGTGACATTAAGAGATAATTTAGCGACTTTACTACTACAGAGTAATATCCTCGGTAATATCATTATTACTTTTCTTTAATTTGTATTATTGTAATTAAAAAAAATATTTAATGTGCAGGTCTATCTGAAAATTTATTATATTATGTGAATATAGATTTTAATTTGACCGTTTTATAAATTGTAACAATAGCTTTGACATTCATGACCTCAACTAATTTAAAGCCTCTACCTTGCACTTCATATCTAAAACATCTTAATTGCCTCCATTCTTCAATATCTCGTAAAAAGCTTACATAACAGTTTTCTGAAGAGCTGAAGTGACTTCAAGTGGAAACTTAAAAATAAAAAGAGACATCATTCAAACGACCATTACTCGGTATGCCTCGCAAATAATGAAATGATAATAAATCTTAATCAAATACATTAAGAAATTATACATACACCATCAGTGAGCCAAATTTTTGTACAGTGCGGTGAGATGTTAGAAATCCGTACTTCCTACAGTTATGTGTTAGTAATTTTTTGATAAACTTTTTTTCAGATATTTATGTATACAGGAAAAATGAAAATTTGGTGAAGAAAACGAATTTCTTATGTTAATTATACATAAAGTTTACAAGGCAAAATTTTTAAAATTTGGGGCGTTTCATCACATTTCTTCCCCTTACTTTTTTTTTAAATACTTTTACACATTTCAATTGTTTCAATGTATAGTTATCTCAATCATTTTAACCACTGGCAAAAAAAAGCATGTCAAAAATTCTTTTGTGGCCATTTATTTAAATTAATGAACAAATACCGTATAATAAGACTTAGGTCCTGTACATCTTGAATGCCGAATATATTTAGACAATATTAGTCTTATAGGTCCTTTACCTTGAATGTTACATAGACAGATGGCAAATTCAGTTTTTTTTTTTAAATTTTAATAGTTAAGTGGTCATAAAAATTGAATCGGTAATATTCTTTCTTTATTTAACACTGAGGCGCAACATTTAATTTTTGTCGCAGGAATGGAAGCTGCCTCTCCCTTATAAATACTCTCTTGGATGTCCATAAAAACCTTTAAAATACTACCTTGAGTTTATGAGATATTTCTAAAATGAAAAAAAATAATAATAAAAACGCCGCAGTTTTCTTGGTTTTCATCATTTATCACTTAAGCAATATTTATTAAATATTTATTTTAGTATCCTTTATTTTCATATATAGTACGTATGTACCATATCTATGTAATTTTTAAACAAAAAATATTAAACTTAAAAATTTACTCATTTCCAATCCTCCTAGCCAAAGGTATATATTTCTCGAATTCAATTACCTTTTAATAGATCTTGAAAAATTCTTGACTCTCTGGGAACTTCATGGGAAACTATGAGCAATCGAAATTGGTTTTATAGTAGGATTCTCTTTGAAACAATTTAAAAATTGAAAAATTTTTAAGATCATGCAACAATTTGGATATATTAACCATTTACTTCTAGATTATTTCAATTTTCTTAATTTGAGCCGTACAGGCATCAAAATTTTTGGAATACATACTTTGGATTTAAAATTTTTCAAACTATTACCCGCCTTTTTCTTAACATTTTCCTGTTTCCCCAGAATTACCTCACTATTTCTCTTAATTATACTAAGGATATTTGACCAAACTTTTATTTTTTAATAAAGACAATTATTTATCTGGCAAACCTCAGCCGCTATCTTACCTTCAGCTAAGTCCTGAGCCATTTTGCTCTTCAGGAACTAAAACGTATATTACTCCCTCATTTCAGGGACCAAAATGGTACTTTTTATTCCCGGGACTAAAATATTTTAGTCCCGCTCCTTATTATCAGGCTACATAAATTAACTTAACGTCAGAACGAATAAAGGTTTGGTAAAAACGCATTTTAGGAACATTTATATTTATTTGTAACATCCGAAAATAGGCATGAACACAATATGAAAAAGAACTAACCTAACCTATAAATTCCTAAACTATTTGATATTAATATAAGTCACAATAATATTTACAATGGCCCCACTACAGCCAACTAAATGGACTAATGGTCCCGAATCTGAGGCGGTTCCGCTTCGCTGCTGTATTGGAATTTAAAAGATTGCCGATTGGGTATGTTCAGTGCCGCAATCTTCAGCGATTGCAGTGCATATGGTACCTGATGTATCTTCGCTTTAATAAAAACGGTGCCCAAAAGTGCAAAAAATGTGACTAAAGTGTCTTTTTATCCCTCAGCGAATTGTACAAACGTTTTGCCTCGGAATAAAAAGTATGTAATGTACTATTATTTAATCAAATATATACACGTCGACTTTTTTTAAATTTAAAAGTAATTATTTCAAAAACGAATTGATAGATTTTCGAAATTTCTACGCACATTCAAGAGACCTTAATTAGTTGCTTAATTATTGCATAAAAATGTGTAATATAAGGTAGTCCAAATAAAAGTGCGCACTTACCTGCAGATTTTTTAAAATTTGTCCGATTTTTATAGTTGGCAGCTTTTTGAATATTAAAAAATGCATTATTTGTGGGATAAATATTTATTGCGATATAAAATACTATAAGTTTGCCAGACTATATCTTTAGAATTCTTATTCGATTTACAAACAAACGTGGCTTGGTAACGCAGTATTCCTAATAGGTGCAGTGGCGCACACAACTTTTGTGCAAGGGGTTCGAAAATATAAATTTTTTAACGTCCGCCATCTTATATTTTAACAAAATGCAAACTTTAAATACGGGGCAACGAAGCCTAGTATCTTTCAAAAGACTGTCAACCATAAAAATCGGACAGGTTTTAAGAAATCTGCAGATAAAAAGGGTGCGGAAACGAGTTGCTTGGTAAAAAAATTTCAGTATCTAAATACATGAAAATGCCTTTGTTTCGATTTCGTTGGAACACACTGTATATATATATATATACAGCGTGGATTCTTTAAACGGAACGATGCTTCTAGCGGAATAGAATTTGATTGAATAAAAAAATCCAAGAACACGTCAACTGA
Source organism: Oxystoma pomonae (assembly GCA_963921995.1). Lineage (NCBI taxonomy): Eukaryota > Metazoa > Arthropoda > Insecta > Coleoptera > Brentidae > Oxystoma > Oxystoma pomonae. The sequence goes on from OY998165.1 coordinate 41,012,421, forward strand.
GATTTTCAGTTTCCTCTAATCGTGCTGTCTTGTATTTTTTTATGTCATTTTGTTCACGAGGTATGGCAAAAAAATATATTTTTTTAAATAGGACACCCTGTATATTTTGCAATTTTTGAAATCTGCAAACAATTCTCTCTTCAGCAATACTACACAGTAGGATCTATCTTTTACGTAATCAAGATATTTTTATCTAAATCTGTATGGAAAAGTTCGATATTCATTCAAATATCCCCCGTAAAACAGGGTATAGACAACAATGCCTCTATCTTGGTATTAGCGTGTGGTATTGTCAAAAAGATAATTTTATTTAGAATTCAAAAATGTCAAACTATGCAGGGTGTCCTATTAAAAAAATATATTGTTTTGCCATACCTCGTAAACAAAATGACATTAAAAAATCCAAGATAGCACGATTAAAGAAAATTAAAGATCTCAGTTAACGAGTTTTTGTATTTTTTTGTAAAACCAAATTCTAACCCGCTAGAAGCACCGTTCCTTTTAAAGAATACACCCTGTATATCTAGATATGGAAAGGTCTTTTAATAAAATATAGACAGATTTTTGAGAAATAATAAAAGTATGCTAGTAAATCTTACTGAAACAAAATATGGAACAATTTTATTAGAGGTACAACATATCAGATAATCGCTTCACAGCTAAGGGGTGTGGTTGGCAGAAGATGGTCTAAAGAAATTACAGATATTATCTTTTCGCATTCCAACTACTTATAATTTTAAAAATATAGAAAACAAGACTCACTACATAAAAAACTTAACTATACAGGCTGCTTATTTTTTTTCTTTTGGTGAAAGTGATCAATAAACCAATACCGTAACAGTACATTTGTTAAAAACAAAAGATCAAAAGATCTTGGGTGGAAATAACAAAAATTCAAACCTGGATGAGCATCCCACAAGGAACACACAAAGGATCAAAGCGAAAAGAGAAATGATTAAAAGATGTTTCGCCTTGGGCAACCACCGTAGGCTCGTCAGTGGTTCCACTGGTCACCCTCCCCATACATCATTAAACACCATCATACCCTTTGATTTCCAACTTTGAATCACTCACAAATAGGCATCGTTCCGCACTGGCACTTATCCAAGTTACCTGATACGGATTCGTCCTGGCGTGTTAATATTTCCAATAGGAGTATGCTGCTAAGGAAATTAAAAACAAAAAAAGAAGTTAAAAACCTCCAAATCAGTTACATTAGTACATTTGTTATTTTAGCAAATTGTTAAAAATCCAAAATAACAATTATTGTCAAGGCACATCCTATTTAGCGTATTTGCAACCAAGTGCATCATGTATGTGAAATTTTTCCTAGGGAGCTTGACGTTCCTGTGAGGGGCTTGAGTAACAGCATATTCATATTGTTCAGAACATCATTTTATTCTTGATATTTGGGGAAAATTTAAACTTTGAGAGTCGATATGCAATGACTCCTTCCAAAATTGACCCCCAGCTCTAACTATAAATGTCAGGCTTTAGGCCAACAGATCCGTTCAAGTCATGTCTCAAGGAAAAGCTGCACGCATTTAAACGTAAAGAGGTATTATTAAAATATTCGTCTGTTGTTCAAATCATGAGGGTGTTTAGCATTTTGTCTTGTTCCTGTGGTGATTAAAATAAGCGGGCACATTAAATTTCCAGTATAGCTTTAGCTCTCAGAATATCATTGAAAGAAAAAATATTTTTCAAAAGCGAAGCAGGGGCCTTAGAAAAGATTTAGAAACTTTTTTAAAGATTAATAGGATTTTAAATAAAATTTTAATAGCATTTGAATTCGGGATGTGATGTGAATCCAATAGAGAATGTTTCGGGACTTATCGCAAAGAAATTAGCAAGTTTTAATATCATCCCCAAGAATTCGTCGTAAGGGTATATAGGGAAGTTATTGCTGAAAATCCAAACTTATTTGAAAATTTAGCCAATTCAATACCCAGAAGGCTTCAAAACATCATTGTAGCCAACGGTAACGGTGCAGTGACGCGCTATTTAAAATATTTTTTTATATGTTTTTAATTTTGTCATTTTTTAAAAATTTTATTTATTTTTTTTTTGATCTGCTGTACCAGTTTTATGTTCCTCAGAGCCAGACTCATTTACGTGCAGTTTAGGTCATTGTTAGTTTAATGTGTTATTTCCCAATTATAAAAAGGTGTACCTTGTGGTAAAAGTAAAAGGTTTATATCCGTTTTTGTTATATTTTATTTATTTCCCTTAACTGTCTGTAAGTATTTTTTAAATTTCAATATCAAAATTAACTCTGGCTTTAAGCTTTGAGAAAAAAAAAATTAGGCTAGTTTATCATTTTATTTTTTAAGTGACGTATTTGTTTTAATATTTGTAGCTTCCGGATATAATAGTTATTTACCTCACGCACCAAGCACGACGCGGAGTGGAGTTCGGGAAGCCGTCAAGGGTAGAAAAGGCATTTTCAGCAAGAGCTAGGTACAATGTTTTTCCTACGAGTGTTTTTATTCATCTTATTTATCATAGAATAGTTAGTCCTAAATATCTTCATTTTTAACAATACCAAAATCATGTGGAAAAGTAACTTTTCAGCACTAGTGCGGAAAAGTAACTTTTCCGCATAATTTTACTTTTCCGCACAATACATTTTCTGCATGGAAAATACTACCCATAGAGAGTAATTTGATTTATAGTAAGTATATCTTGAATTAAAATATTTTCCTTTAAAGTACATTAAAAATCGTGCGAAGATGTAAAAATCGTGCGTAAAAGTAAGATCGTGTGGAAAAGTACAACTTTTAATGTAACGTACGATTTTCACTTTAAATGACAATATTTTAATTCAAGATATACTTTTAATCAAATTACTATCTATGGGTACTATGCAGGCACAGTACTAAAAAAATCGTGCCGAAAAGTAAAATCGTGTGGAAAAGTAACTTTTCCGTACTAGTACTGAAAAGTTAGTTTTCCGCACGATTTTTGTATTGTTGTTACTGATTTATGTAATTATTCTATCTTATGCGTCATCTTGTAGCATTATTATAAAATATTTGCGCATTAAAAACATTTTTTTTGATAAATAAGATGGACAAAAACACTCGTAGGAAAAACATTGTATCTAACTCGTTCGGAACATGCCTTTTCTAAACTCCGCTCCGCATCGTTCGTGCAACTGCCGTCACGTGCGCACAAGTACCACTTTCCGCACTTGTTAGGTAACTAACTATTTCATCAATGCAAAATTTTCAAATTGGACCAGTGCTTTAGGAATGAAGTTATTGTGTATTTTATGCAAAATTGTTACCGGATTTGCACTAAGTGAGTGAGTTAAGCATTTAAGTTGAAAGCAATGCTCTAAACCGTTTTTAAAGTATTTATACCGACCCTAAAACTCGTTTGAAAGCGATAAAGCGGTTTTAGTGTAGTTTTAGTACATTTTTAAGTCATCCTTATCTAGAACTTAGGTAAAATATTTTTCTAGAAAACTGGTTACGTTTTGTTATTCTAAAGGCTTAAATTGTTTTTTTTTTTTTAATTTTAAGTAGCTAGTTAGTCGATGTATATGTCGTAAAAGCTTGGATCCTTTTTGCTATTAGCCTACCGATTTACTGATCTTAATGCCTACCGATTGAGCCAAAGTATACATATTTTAAGAATTTTTGCAAAGATTCTTGCAGCCGATACCAACCTTCGAGATGAGCTCTATAATTGTAATGGTGTGGCGAAGAATACCGACCGAGAGATGTCTTATCAAGCTGTCGATGGTGTGAAATTATTATAATTCTTCGCACCTTTTTGTGCTCGTTTTCGCATAACTACGGGAGTTCGATTAGTATTTCCATTGCTTAGGGTCTAGAAAAATCGGTAGCTTATTATTGAGAAGCTCGTAGCTCTAAATAAAGTAAAGTTATTATTCCGTGTACTTATAGACGTAAAAATTGACTTTTATTACTCATATAGGTACAAGGTACTCAATTTTAAAACCATGAATTTTTTATTACCTATGGGTAACAAAAAAAAATTGAAAACGGGGTAGGCGCTGCCGTGCAAAGTAAAAATCTAACAGTGGGATTTACTAAGATCTAAAATAGTATCCCCCCACAGATCTAAATATTTACACCTGTGGGGGGTACTAAATTTTAAAACAAAATTTAAAAAAACACTTACCCATACAGAAAACACTCAAAGTTATTCATTATTTTGTATTATTATTGCAAAATACCATTGAAAAACATATTTTTTTCTTAAAATATACCATATTTTAGGAGAAAATGCCCTAGAACTAATTTTTTTTGACAGGCTTCAAAATGGCATATGGTGAATACGCCAAAAATTTGGCACATAATAGCTTCATCATCTGTGTTTCAGGTTATAAAATTGGTGATTTTTTAGACCACTTCTGGGGGGTGGTTTAAATTTATAGCCCCCAGAAAGGATTGTTTTGTGAAAATTGGTAATAAGTTCGTTTAAAATTTCCCTAAGTAACCGTTTTTACAAGAAGTAATTTACCTTATTTAATATCCCAAGTTATTTATTAATCAATAAAACACCTCCAATTTTATCCACAAAAACGCCATATTTTCAACCCGTTTTTAGCACAAAAAATATATTTATGAGGGCACTACGAGGCAAAACAAACATAAGTGAAGGTCACTGATTATGCAAGAAAAATATACCAAACAAAAAAACCCAAAACAACTATATTAATTTATTTACAAACTGAAAGAAAAAAATTGAGGTTATCTAAAAGCTCAGTCAAAATAACTTTCCTTACTCAAAGCCCACTCATTTTAAAGCTGTAGCTTTTTTATAAATAAAAACACCTTTTAAATAAATACAAAATTAATCAATCTTTATTTTATTATCACCCATCTAAATCGATTTGTGACATCAAGTATTAGTTGGAAAAGTCAATTATCAAGGGTAACTTTTAATTAGAGTAACATATAACCTCAATTTTAATTTGTTCTACAGTGTGTTTACTATTTAAACCCCGCGTGGGTTTCAATTTTTGAAATTTTATCCTCCTACATTGAAACTTTCTTCTTAAATCCAACAAAACATGATTATTCACTGAACAAATTTATTAAAATTCTTCTTATAATTCAAACTGCGTCCAAAACTAAAGGAGGGTTGGTTTAAAATGCTTAAAACCAAAAATTTCACTTAAACTTAGGACCGTTCCAAAATAGACTAAACCTTTTTAGTAAATCCCGCCGTAAAACTTTAAAAACTAGGTACGAAAAATAATTGATTTTTAAGGTTAAAGTCGAAAAACATTTTTAAATTTCGCTTCTTAATAAAGAGAGAAACAAGTTTAATATGGTAACTCGACTTACTAGGTTTTTGTTTTGCACGTCAAATGCTCTCTTTGTAGCAGCATAGCCCAAGAGCGTTAGCTCTGAAACAAAGGCTATAGGGGAATTCTTCGGGATGAAGCTGAATTTTTGACAGATGTTAGTTTACCTCTATAGTAGTTTTTAATAAAAAGTTTCCGTCCGAGGGACGCTTGCTTCCTCCGCTATCTTGGATAAAGGTGGTCGACAGGGGTGTTATTAAAAAAAATTTTTTATATATTTACCGATTCTTCTCAAATTTTAATTTATTTATTAAATAGCAGTCAATACTTTGAATTTTCGATGTTTGTGTATATACCAAAAAAAAATATTTTCTTAAAATCATTTCATTTAATTTTGTACGTGTTTTTTAAGGTCTTCTATCGGATTTTCCACCATATCACTATGAGATACTATAATATACTATACTAAACAGGGTGGAGACTTTAAATGGAATATTGACCGTAGCGCGTTAAAAAATTGTTTTTTTGAAAAAATACAATAAAAGGTCAACTAAGATTTTTAGCAGCTAAAATTTTTCTCAGAAAATGTTTGTGAACGGACCCTCAGAAAGGGGTCTATTCACATACAACTTTTTTTTCAAATGAGAAAACTCCGCTTGTAGCACTTTGTTGGAAAGCTTATCGAAAAAGAAAAACGCCAGGGTAATTTTTTTTGACATTTGTCAATATATCTGTCAAAATCCTCAAGAAATCGTTGTGTTGGGCTTCAAATGGAACATTGCCCCTAGCGAGTTTTTCGTTTTTATGAAAATACAAAAACACGTCAACTAGTAATTTTCGCAGTCAGAATTTTCGGCATAAAGAACGGACCCTCAAAAAAGGATCTATTCAAATAAAACTTTTTTTTTCAAATAAGAACACTCCACTTGTGGCATCTTGTTGGAAAGCTTAGTAAAAAAGAAAAACGCTCTTGTATATTTTTTGACAATCTCAATCCATGTGTCAAAAATTCTCAAAAAATTATTGTGTCGGACTTTAAATGAAACTGCTCCAGGCAGGTTGAAAATTTGTTTTTTCCTTTGAAAAGAAAAGTTGTATGTGAATAGACCCCTTTCTGAGGGTAGGTTAACAAAAATTTTAAGAAGAAAATTTTTATTACTAAAAATATTAGTTAACGGGTTTTTGGATTTTACTAAAACCAAATTTCTAATCCTCTGGAGGCAATGTTCCATTTAAATCCAAACACAATTATTTTTTGAGAATTTTTGACACATGGATTGACAAATGTTAAAAAAAAAAGGACACGAGAGTTTTTCTTTTTCCATAAGCTTTCCAACAAGGTGCCAAAAGCGGGGCCTCCTCATTTGAAAAAAAAAGTTGTATTTGAATAAACCCTTTTCTGAGGGTTCATTCACAAAAATTTTATGCCGAAAATTTTGATTGCTAAAAATATTAATTGAAGTACTTTTGGATTTTTCTAAAAAACAAATATCCAACCCGGTAGGGGCAATGTTAGATTTGAAGTCCGTGTAATATATTTAAATTTATCGCGCAGTTGCGCGGAAGTGCGTCCGAAATACGTCAAGGTCAAGGACGACCTTTTTGTTCCTGGTTTACCGAGTGGCACGTTTCCCAATGGCTGGAGCTCCTCCATTTCGTGGATATCCCGCTAAAACTGTAAGTAATATTGCCTTAATTACTCGACACTTCAGTTCGCAACAATCATTTTTTTGAGGATTTTGACACATGGATTGACAAATGCAAAAATAAATTATACACAACAAAGTTGTATGTGAATAGACCCCTTTCTGACTTACTTGAAGTGTTTATGGATTTTTTTAAAAAACAATTTTTTAACCCGCTACGGCCAATATTCCATTTAAAGGCTCCATCCTATATAAAAAGCGTATGGGAAATCTCTGTGAATATCAAGTTGGCCGGGGCCAATGGATTAATACATATAATTATAAGTTAACTATTGGGAAATCAAGATAAGCAAAGCGCCCTCTAACCTAAAGCCCCCAACTATCCTAAAGCCCCCGATACCATGGCAACTGCAGGTGTTTTGTCAACAAGGCCCACAGTAGGCAGAAGGGTATTTTTACGTTTTCTGACAGAAAACCATTCGAGGTTATGTTTATCTTTCAAAAATATTTTTTCAAAAACAAATATGAAACCACTCCGCGTGTGCGGTCGCCCGCCGAAAATGGCCTAGCGCTGCGCGAGCATTACCCCGAGTTTATCAAAGAACCAAGAGAACTTTACTGGCTCGCTGGAATTACTAGGAATTCGCCTAGAAACATTCCGACAACTTCACAACAATTTTGTTTTTATTTTGATTCAATTTTTTTTAAAATTTAAATTATTGCGGCATAAGTTATGTGCAAGTTTACTAGTGAAATCTTAGAGGCCTAAGGATATATTTTAGATCCCAACAGCAGTTTCAAAAACACACGGATACTTGAGTATTAACAAAACAGGTCAGTACAGCTCCATTTACAGGTTGAGGAGACTCTTGCTAGTCGTTGATGCTCCTGTTTAAAATAGAATATGATTATTTCGTTTAGCGTCAGCAGCCGATTTTTAAATCTGCATGCTTTTTAAGTTAACCTGTTGTCCTTAAATCAGTGGCAACAGCTAGCAGGAGTGTTTCAAATTCCTTGTAAATGCAACCTTAAACACTAAACCCAGTTACTTTAATATGTAGTTGGGTAGCGTTTTTTTAGCAAGTAATTGTGCAGTAAATGGTTTGGTAATTATGCAGTATACGGTTTTCTGCCATTTTTGATTTTTTTTGAAAAATTCTTTATGGGGGCACCTTCTAGGGTCCCTAGGACCCCAAATCCGTCTGCGCCGGTTGGTTTTTTTTTTGTTTTTTTTTGTTTTTTTTTAATTTTTTTTCACTAAAACAAACCAAACCAACACAGTCCAACCCAACCTAATCCAAACCAACCCAAAACAATTAAAAAAACACTTTACAACCCCCCCTGGACACCCTTTTTTCTCGTTAAAAAAAAAAAAAAAAAAAATCGGGCGCAGGCGGATTTGGGGTTCTAGGGACCCTAGAAAGTGCCCCCATAAAAAATTTTTCAAAAAAAATCAAAAATGGCAGAAAACCGTATACTGCATAATTACCAATGGCTTTTTTTTATTTTAGTATTTTACTCAGTTTTTTTTATGAAAAATATCTGTATGTAGGCACTAGCTAGGGTCCCTAAAGAGTTAAAATTTATGATCGCTGGAATTGCTAAAAAGTGCTGGGTTGGTTTGAGTTCAGGATTTGGGTGGTTTAGTTCCCGCTTTAGTTAAAAAAAATGAAAAAAGTTTCATCACTGGTAAATTTGAACTTCCTAGGGGCTCAGGTAAGTGCTAAATAGGTATCTAAAGAAAACTGTTTACTACACTAATACTGTTTAGCCTTAATATATTAAGTGAGCAGCATGAAATAATACTGTAGAAAATTTTACTGATAAAAAGTTATTCTTAGGGCCAGTTTCTCAATAGCGGATTATCAGAAACTTAAAGTAACTCGCGCGCTATAAATCCCAGTTTCCTTGCTGTTTTTAAGCCAATATTTTTTTTAGGTTAACCCTGAGGCAATGTAACTTACCCTCACCTTGAAGCCCTGGTTATCCTGGAGTTAATTTTAACCTGATTTTTAAAGATTTTTACTAGGTTATGTTGCTTGAGTTAACACAAACTCGCTTTTGAGAAACCGGCCCTTAGTCTCTCTTGTTTTTTGAATAAAATAGGTTAGTGACTTGAAAATTGGAGAATATTAATCAGGAAAAATTCTTTAAAATATAAATAGTTGCTTACTCATCTTTCAAATAAATTAAATACACAGGATCAGGAATCATGCACTGTGAACCAGCTTAGATTTTAAAACTCATAACACAGGAAAATAAAACTGCAGATTACAAAACTTGATTTTCTTTGGCTTGATACTTTTGTCTCTAACTTATAACTTAGATAACCAAACCAAACCTCTGCTTCTGTAACTAAAAAATTATTATGCAGAAAATCTTTTAAACAGTTTATAAACATGTGCCACTCAAGAGAAAATTTTTAAGAAATATTGGTTGTTCTCGCCTAAAGTGCAAAATATAGAAACAAAATTTAGAGATAGAATATTTCTTGTTATTTTTATTATTCTTTTAGGAGCTGTATATAACAACAAAACATATGGAGCAGTGGATATTTAGGCAACTACCTTAAATGAAAAAGAAGAAGATTCTAAAGTGCCACCACCCAGAGAAGAATAATAATCTATAAATTAAAAAGTCTACAATTTGTACCCAAACATACAGAGCAGTGGATATTTTGCCAACTAAAATGTATAGCAAAACAAGATGGTTCTATAGAGTTAACACCAAACAAAGAATAATAATCTATAAACTCAAAGTAAGTTTTTGCTTCTGATTTCAATTATATTTGGTGAAACTTCCTTAAATAAACAAAATTTATTATAGTCTAGATCCGATATCAAAAATATCAAAAACTATACACAAAGAACAAAACAGAACAATTTTGAAGGGGGACACTCACAGATAGTTTTTGGCTCTGTTGGAAATTTCATAGGGTAATTTTTATCTCTGGAATTTAAAAGGGGAAAGGTCTTTACTATTAATTATGTCAAAATTTTAAAAAGCTAGGATGACTGGTGTTTAAGATATTTGCTTTTAAATTTGGTATGGAATGAAGAAAAGGTTTGAACCTTTTCAGCGGATCAGTTTGACCACCAAAATTTAAAGGATAAAAGTAGGCTTATTTGGATGATATGTTTGAGAAAACAATCAGAAAAAAATCATGAAATGTTTATTCCCTTTTTTATTATGAAAAATGTAACTTTAAAACCAACGTTTTTTCCTGAATTTTGTGCAAGAAATTGTTTATTTGTCACTCCTTGACAAATTTAAACTTAATATCTTGCATGTTTGTAAAGCAATTTAAACGATCTTCTAAATAAGATGTCATTCGAGCCACTTTTTTATATAATTTCTCCTGGAAAAACTCATATCCCTCAAGTCACTCCCAAAAAGCCTGTTTATGGAAAAAAATATATTAAAAAGTAATTTCTAGACTACTAAAATTGTATAATGTTTTTCAAGTGTTCACCAAATACTCAAAAACACTTCTGTTATGTTTTCGTTGAACATGAATTTGAATTATTTCAAGCATAAATCAAGGTGCCAATGGGCTTTTTTCCATGTTTGAAGGGAGCGCTTGATAATAAAGGTTTTTTGACGGATTTTGGTAGCTAAGGGGGTCTATTTTACAAATCCAAGTGATGAAACTCTGGCTCCTTTGGGAGAACTCCAAAAAATAAAACATAATATAGGCACCATAAGGGTTCTAAGAACAGATTTAACAGTAAACATTTTTTTAAATAAACACATCAAAAATGGACTATATATAAATCCATTTTTGTCGGAATATATATTTTTTTTGACACCCCAAATATTCCAGATGGCGATGACGGCGACTTAAAAGCACAAAATTTTCATGAGAAACTAGATCAAGTACACACGTATAATACATTAACCTCAGGATTTTTGGAAACACTGATTCCATTTTTTAGAATAAACATTTTTTGGAAATAATATAATTAAGGTTCCTAGGGGCAAAAAAAATCGTAAATGACAAAAAAACTTGTGACCTCAATTAAGAAATTTTTGGATTAACTGAATTCATTTTTGGTGTAAAAAAAAAAAAATAGGGGTAATTTAAGGGGCCTAAGGGTGAGTTTTAGGGGTAAAAACAACATACTATTGATAGAAAGACATCACTTCGGAGATTCTGGGGTTAACTAAATTCATTTTGGGGGTTAAACAGATTTTAGGGGTAATGTAAGGAGCCTGAAAGGGCAACAGAAAAAATTATTACAATTATTACAATAGGGATTCAGACGAGGATTTAGAGGTAGTTTAGGGAAATATATCGATTTGGATATTTTTAAGTCTTCTAAAGTTGTATATATGTTAAGAGGTAATATAAGTTTGGGCTAGGTCCCAAAATTTTGTCCTAAGATCCTTTTATTGTCTCCAGATTTTTTTTTATCCAAAGAATGATATCAGTGGATGTCTGTATTTGATCTGGTTTCTTCTAAAATGTTTGTGTCCCATCTTAAATATTTTGAGTTTTACAAGGGTATCAGAGTGGCATTAATCGGATTCATAAAATGTACAGCTGTACCAATTAAAATCAACTAAAAAAAATGAAATTAGTCAACCATGCATGCAAAATGTTTACTTTTAAAACTGCTAATAGAACCCTTTGATACTTCTAAGAATTTTTAAATCACATAAATGGATTAAGGGAACCCAAAAACCCCTGAATTGATGTATCAGATGCCTATATTTTGTTTTATTTTTTTTATTAGTTATTTTTAAAAAATGGTCACCACCTTGAATATCTGGATTCAAGTTTCCCAAAATCAGTAAAAAAATATCTGTTATCAAGCTCTTTCTTCAATTTTGTTGTTTTCTCTAAAGAAAATATTTTTTCAGTTCATACACGTATACTTTTTTTTTTTAAATTTCAGAACCTAACCACATGAAGCCTGATATTTGAAACTACAGCTACTAGTTTTCGGTTCCAAAGAAGGAAAAAATAACATGTTATTCTTTTCTTTTTTAAGTTAGATTTAATTTAAATGTTTATTAATAAGTATTTTTGAGATAAGTTTTTAAATTAATTTATTTAATTGCATAGGTTTTTATAATGTTGTGGCCATAATCACCTCAACAAGTTGAGCCATGTGTGCATTTAGTTTTACTTCCAAGGACCAGATGCCCACCGGTGGACACAATTCCTCCACTGTTTTGTGACCATCGGTAGGCACGCGGTCCTGAGACGTAAAACAGAAATGCCCACATGTGAGCATGGGCAATGTGTTAATAGGAGGGTGTCACATTCTAAACACCAAATACATTTAATTATGTTTTAAATTGAAATATTTATTACACTCCATTCCAAATTGCTGCAGACCAGTTTTTTGACACTGACAATGACATTTCCATTTAGCTTCTGTGTTTAATTATCAGCCGCCATATTGAAATGGGTCCGGAGAATTTGGAATGAGGTGTATATGTAAAAATGTAATTTTTCAGCATATTTTTTAAAATTTTATTATATATAGTTAATTAAAATTGCTAAAAATATTTCTACGACACAAAAATGCTAAAGTATTCTACCCATATAGTTGTTATTGTTTTGTGAATAACTAAAATATATAAAAATTGTATTGTTCATTCTGGTAGTTTTCTTGCCTAAATTCCAAAATCTGAAAATAAAAAAAATTAGAGGTAAACATTTGTCTAATTTAGCTACAACGCTTTTTTTAGTACTAGTAAGGAGTACTTTAATAAATGTTCACTTACAACCAAAACAGAACTCCAAAAAAGAGAAAGTATTTCTGCAACCCTATCTATGCCGCAACCTTATCTTATGCATTTTTAACTACATTGGGCATTGGTAATTAGAGTTTTAATTAAAGGATCTTTTATTAGGAAATTAGAGATTTTTGGACCTGTAGGTATCTCTTTCAGAAGCTACACATTTCAAATTTTTAAACAATAAATGATTCACTAACAGAAAACACAAGTTTACATCAAAGATAGCAAGAGATGTAACATTACATTTGGTACCTACCTATATGCCAACAAAAATAAATAGGTAGTATTTCTGTGTGTGCAAGCATATTAAATATTAAGTTTTTGGATTTTATTTGAATTATTTATTTTTGAGTTTGCACAAGAAGTAATAATTTTGGGTAAGAGATTTAAATGAAAAAGGCATCAGTACATAAGGTCAATAACAGAGTTTGTACAGAAAACCTTTAATTGGATTCTCTGATGTCTCCCAGTTATTCCTAACCATTTGTAAAAAACTTATAATTTTTTCAAGAATTTTGTATAAAAGAAAACAGCTGCAAAATTTTAGTTTGACAAATTTCATGATTCTAATTTGTTTTTAAATCAATTTTTTCCAGATGGGCTTCCAGATTTTCCTTGTTTTTGTATATTTTTTTGTCAAATTTCCTGACCTTTTCAAAGAATAAATTTCTCAACTTTTCTCGGTTTTTCAGTTCCATACATACTCTGACTGATTAAAATTGTTACAATAAGAATTTAAATTTTGAATTTTATATATATACCTTGAAGACAAGAAAAGCAGGGTCATTCCATCTTGATAGATTTCTTTCCTACAATAAGGCATGATTTAGGAAATCCCTGATACTGCAGCTAGTTTGCTTATTGCAAGGCTTATTGTATTCCTCATTGCATAGTCTTTTCTACTGTTCACATAGGTGTTTTTTTTTGCCAGGTGGAGCAGCCTTCTTATTAGTATTTTCAGGAAACCTCCCTCCTAGACAGTTTCCTCAGGCCAGTATGCTTAATCTTGAACAAACGTGAGGGGAATTTCGCTCACCTCACCTCTCGGTCCTTTATCTTGGACACCTTAAATTTACAAAAATATTCAGGTCCTAATTTTATTTTCAACTCTTAAAAAGTGCATAGAGGTAGGTATTAAAACTGGACTTTCTCTAGCTTTACTGTAGAGAAAACTTAGAAATAAGTAAATGAGCCAAAGTGAGCAAAATGTGCCTCACTATTTTTTTGTATAATGTTTTTATTCTTTACCTAATATTTTCACTATAGTCCGTGAGCCCAGGCCTATGAAAATTTATGACTACCTCACCGTTGAGACTTTGTATGTGTTCTTCAAGATGTTCTAAGGGGTATTTTTAGAGACCCCTCCAAACTTAACCCTTAACTGAGCCCTTAAGTTAAGGTCCTTTCAACAGAATTTCTCGGAAATGTTTAAATTAGATAATGTGACCATGTGTTTTAAATACTTATAAAGCAATCCTTAAAAAATCAGCTGTGAGGACATAAAAAATAAATATTATGCAAAGTCCGGCAAGGTCTTAACAGTTTAAGTTATGGGCTGTGGGACTATTAATTTGTATGGTACCTAATTCCACATATGTTAGTGGTAGTCAAAAAGGAAAAACATACTTATTATATATAGGTACCTACATAAAATAACTTGTTTTGCAGAGGAATAAAGGCGTATTTAGAGTTCCGTAAGGCAAGTGGTATGAGGTAAGATGCAAGGAAAATAAACAATAACAAATGCATGCTGCTTTTACTGCATACCGCTTGTGGCTTATGGAACACTTACTTTGTTTATATAGGCCTCTTAAAGGGCTTTTATATAAGGATGGTTTGAAAATGTTGTCATATAAACACCACTAAAACCGATTTAAGCACTAAATTGATTTTATTTGGAAGCAGTTTATCACTCAAAAAAAGCCCATTCAACACCATTCTCAACTAAAAGGTCAGTTAAATTCTACGGCCTCAGTGCCCTTTAGCCTACTGTGGCTGCCATTTTTATAACCAAATTGACAAGTAAAACGTAGATTTTCTGTCAGTTTGGTGTCAATATGGCATTGATCATAGGCCAAAGGATACGAAAATGAAAATGAGTTAACTGGTTGTTTTAGTTAAGAACAGTGTTGGCCCATTTTAGGGTCGTTATAAACACTTTAGTGCATTTCTTCTAACCTAAAGAAAATACTAAACCCTAGTCTTTCAAAAAATCTGTTGTTAATTAATTAATTAATTAATTATGTTGTTTTATTTGTTTTTTCTTTAAACTGACATTTAATGAAGGACATAACCCTCGAAGAAAGCGATTTTATTTAAAACCATCAATATATAAAAGCGCTTTTAGGTGCATATAAACGTAGTAACTGAGGACAGCAGCATATGCTTGCTATAGTTATGGAACTCTGAATACACCTTAAAAGAATCTAGAAGGAGGAAATTTCCTTAAACTAAAAATGTGTACCTAACAACGTTGCCTAGTCCCTTATAGTTATTTCAAGGGGTAATTATGCAGTATACGGTTTTCTGCCATTTTTGATTTTTTTTTTAAATTTTTTTCACCAAAACAACCCAATCCAACACAGTCCAACCCAAAACAATGAAAAAAACATTACAACCCCCCTCCAGGCACCCTTTTTTCTCTTTAAAAAAAAAAAAATCGGGCGCAGCCGGATTTGGGGCCCTAGGGACCCTAGTAGGTGCCCCCATAAAGAATTTTTCATAAAAAATGGCAGAAAACCGTATAGTGCATAATTACCTTCCAAGGAAAAACCAAGGAAACAACCCTTATAAAGACAACAATACTTATTCAAAAAATGTATAGTCAACCCGAGGTCTTACCTTAAGAATTTGCTTCCTTTTATTTTTTCTTGATCCATTGCATATTTTCGGAGTCTTTAAGCACACCAAGAGGCAAATAATGTACTATATTAGCAAAAACCGAGGGACAAATAGAAAAACTTATTGTTTTTGCCTGAAAAGTAAACAGGCAGTCACATGGACCTAAAGGTTTATTTGCGCGGTGGTACCGTACAGCGGCGGTAATGATGATGCAAGGCAATTTCGGGCTACAGCAACGAATCATGAGTTACACGGAAGCGAAAGTAAAAAAAAATTATGTGCTTTAGCAGCGCGGAATGCGAAATCAAAATAAGTAAACTATCGCCAAATTTTTGCCCGGTGCAAAAAAAGCTCTGGTGTCCCACTGTGGACAAAAATAAATAAACTCTCCGCGTTGCCATGGAAAACAAATGCAATGACGTAAAGTTTTGCAAAAAAATCAGGTCGCCACGGTTAAATTGATTTCCCAATAAAGGCCCTGCCCGCGTATTTCCCTATGTTACAAGGCCGCGGCAACCCCCTGAGAAATCAAGTTGACCGAGAAAAATGGTGCGCATGCGTCGATCTTCGCGCGCGGATATCGAAATCCTTGTTGACACTTCTTCGAAATTATGGGTTATGTTAGCATTTAGTCTTTATTTTTCTGAAAATTGTCTCCTTTCAAAGAGAAAATGGTGCAAATAACTGAAAAACTGGTCTCGGCTAAGTAGCAAAGTTTTTAGTTTAAAACAGTAAAAAAATACGGGGGTAAATAGTTATTGCCGCTGTTTTCGTTGGAATGTGGACAGAAAAATAGACTGAAGACTGAAGAGCGAATTTAATCGTCTTGTAAGAATGAATTTTGCATATTTTAAAGAAAGGCAATTGCAATTTGACTTCACAACACTTCGCACTACTCGGAAACACGAAATCGAGAAGAAAAATTGAAAATATTTTAAATTTAAAAATAGTCGCAATAGCGCCAGAGCGATCACTAGAAGACAGTCCAATGTTGCCGAGTTGACTCAAAACTTTTAGAAAACGAACTCGTTTTTCGTTGAATATTTACTAGTCTAATAATTTAACATAAAAACATAGTTAAAGTCGTAAACACGCTGTTTGTAAAGTAAAAATTAAATTTCATTTAATTTCATTTAATTTATTTTAAATGAAATGACAACAATGACGCCGATTGCGGGGACGTTTTTCGCGCATCCTGGACCTTTACATTGAGCTTATAATTATATGGATTAATGACATCAGACATCAGCTGGAAGTGCGCTGAATGAGAAATGAGGTTACAAACTCGCGCAGGCTCAGATCGAGCCGCATTTATGCCATTGGCTGTGTCATGACCATCTTAATTTTAAAGTAACACTCGTGGCATATCGGACAAAGCGTTTTTGTTTTTCACTTAATTACGACCAGGCCTCCAATGTGTAATGGATAATTCAGACACCTACAGACCTGGATTGTAACTGATAATTGATGCGACACAGGCTTTAGGAGGTGTCTTCTTGTTACCTGCTGAAAGGTACAGGATTCTGTATTTTCGATTGCACTTTTCAGTTTTGATGTTTTTGTTTCTCAGTTTATTCGACAGGTGGCGCACATAAGTACCACGTCTCTGCGTGTTAGAAACTTTTTGTTTTAAATTCAAGAGGTGTGCATGGTTGTCTCTGAAGCTTTAACTGCGAGGTACAATTCTATGACTCCCTGATGATTCCTAAAAGGAATGAAACAGGTCTGTAGGTGTCTGAATTCTCCATTAAACAATGGAGGCCTGGTCGTAGTGAAGTGAGAAACAAAAAACGCTTTGTCCGATATGCCACAAGTGTTACTTTAATTTTTATTTGAAGACACAAGATAAACCGCTACGATTTTTTCACATCCTGGGCCTTTATATACCTAATAGCTATACGTCTTTTACGAAATTCTGTACTTTATAAAAAAATATTTAAATAAAAGCAATGCGCACTTTACAGTTTCTTTTAGATTGGCCACTAATTTTGTGCTAAGTCTAGTGGTAACGAATAATTGAAAAACCACAAAAGTGGCATATGGCGTATGGGTGGCATATTTGTAAAGACACAAAAGTTTTAGTTTTTTACGAAAGTCGTCACGGTCCTTAAAAAACTATGGAAATCAAAGGGCGGTACGCTAAATCTGGACCTGAGTATAAAAAGATTTTTGCCCATATGGAGTTAATACCATCACTGAAAAAAGCACATTCAAAACTGCAGGTAGAAAAAAGGCCATACTCCTTGTATGATTGGTTGTCGATTTAGTTAAAACACGAAAAATGGAGTTTGACCCTTATTATGATTTTTTAGCCAGTAGCTATAAAAACTAGTACTATATCCTTGTACTTTTTAAAGTAATTAATTACCGCAGTAACATATTGGTCTTGTAATCTTAGAAAAGTTTTAATACACCAACATCTGTGCTTCTTTGTCCCAGCCATTTGTTGAAAGCATACAGTGTTGTAAAATTATAGGCAAATGAAACAGCTCAGGAAAATATCGTACATCCTTAAAAGGAATCTTTAACCTAATGGAAAATTCAAATTTTTCGTGTTGCTCTCAGTCTCAGGTGCAGAACATGATAATGCCGATAAAGAAGACAAAGTGGTGAGTGTTTAATGAAAGGGAAGCAAAAATACTATAATATAGGGTGTTTCATTTGCCAACTTCACTTTTTTGACCGCCTATAATCCTCCGAATTCTAGAATTTCAAGTTTTTTAAAAATAATAAAATTTCAAACATCCAACATAAAAATTAAAATTTTATAATAAAATTATACATTTTCAAAACTGGTGCCTTGTCAAGGTAAAAGTTGCGAAATTTGAAAACATTACTAGTGAAGGCAATGAAAAACGTGCGGCTTTTTGTAGAACATTTATAAAACGTTACGCAGGTAGACAAACAAAACTACAAGTAAGTATAAATGGCAGTGTCAGGTATGCACAGTAGATTTTTCGCCTTTGGCTTTTAAACTATTAGACCGATCGGATTAACTCATTTAAGGAGTATGTTGGGAATTTGGAACCTTTGGTTGCACTAAAACAAAATTATGATTGTTTTCCACAAACCAAAACTACACTTTTTTGCACTCGACGCGCGTTTCGCTAACAACGTTAGCATCATCAGGAGACGATAAACAATTTATTGTTTATTGTTTATCGTCTCCTGATGATGCTAACGTTGTTAGCGAAACGCGCGTCGAGTGCAAAAAAGTGTAGTTTTGGTTTGTGGAAAACAATCATAATTTTGTTTCATTTAAGGAGAAAAAAATTTTTAACAGCAATTTGATAAGTGGAAATGGTAAAGGGGCTTCTAATAAACGTTTTAAAAAAAAATGCGTGAGTGGGGCTCTTGCGGGGTGGATTTGGTGAGGGGAAAGGGGGTAAAAATGGTATTATGGCAATTTCCGGCAAAACTGAACGTCATAGAGTAAAAACTTCAATACAAAAGTTCTAGACGGTGCAAAGGTCTACCAATTTTGTAAATGTCACTTTTTAACATTACCTCAAAATTTTAGAGAAAAATGCAAAAAATCCTAATATTTTTATTTTTTCGTTTTTTATTTTTCATTTCCCCAAAAATAATTGCAATTTCACAAAACTTGGTGAAAGTATACCTGTCTGTATCATTAATGCCCACAATTTTTTTTAGATAAAAAGGTTAAAAAATTTTTGAGATAATAAGTTTTTTCGTTCGAAATTACTTTTTTTTTAATCAAAAATTCTACTCAGGAAAATTCTCACAGTATTTTTTTGACGTTGGTCATTTTTTTTGCATTGAAACATAATTTTTGGTGGGGTAATAAAAAATTATAGTAACAATTAAAAAACATGCTCAGAAATGCAAAAAAACAAATAATGGTTTTTGCAACAAGGAATTTTTCATTTCATTGTTAATAATTTCTTTCAATTAAAAAAAAAATCAACAACCGATTACACTATCTATTTCTACCGAAAAAATACAAAGTAGACGGTATTTAATTTACTACGTTTATACGCGCCTACACCCGGTTTTATATAAGAACGGTTTTAAATAAAGTCGCTTTCTTCTTCATTAAAATCGTTTTCTAACAGCTGA
This sequence comes from Oxystoma pomonae, assembly GCA_963921995.1. Classification (NCBI taxonomy): domain Eukaryota; kingdom Metazoa; phylum Arthropoda; class Insecta; order Coleoptera; family Brentidae; genus Oxystoma; species Oxystoma pomonae. The sequence continues at coordinate 41,032,023 of OY998165.1, forward strand.
TCGATGTACTGTCAATCTTCTTACCTTACAGTTTACCAAAAATTAAAACATATATATTTTTATATTAAAAAAATCTAATATTGCATTTGTATGAACCGCAAATAAAACAATTAAGGTAACAATTTTTTTCCTGTTAAAAATAAAATTGATGTAGTATTTAAAATTGTTCTAATGATATGCATCGGACAAACATTTTCAAACCGTCATTTGTTTAAAACTTTATTTTGGTGCAGTATTGCTACAATCATTTTATTTCGATTAATAAAGTGTCATACATAAACAAAAAGTTTTTTGACGTAGAATCGATTAGTGCAGTTATTTTTTATTTTATTTTAACAACTAAAATATATTTTTTTAATATATTATTTAAAATTATTTTTTTACCTTCCAAATAAATTTGAATCTAAAATCCGTGTCTATTATGAATGTACTTTTTTTCTAAATTTTTAAAATTGATATTTATATTACTGGCTCACGAAAAATCGTTAGGTAATCTATCAGAGAGTTTATTACGCCGGAATTGCAAAATCAATTGTCGTTTTCAATTTTTTTTTTATTTTTTAATTTTAACGAGAATTTTTTGACATTAGTCATTTTTTGTTTGTTTTGACATATACTTTTTGGGGAGATAATAAAAAATTATAGTAACAATTAAGAAACATGCATTACGAACATTTCATTTTTCAGTAATTGTTTATAATTTATTTCAATTTAAAAAAAAATCAAGAATAGATTACACTATTCAGTTGTACGGAAAAAATGCAAAAAATATTTTTGGTCATTTTAGTAAATAAGTAATTTTTTTATCTAAACTGATTTCCTCAAAAAAAAACTTTTTATTACCTTTTTTTGTAAACTCTGTTTAAATCACGATAATATGAGAGGCGTATTTTTTCTATTTCTATCGAAATAATTTTTGGACGGAAATAGCTCAAAATTTTAGCTTCTTGTTGGAAATTAAAAATAAATTAATTAAAAATAATTTTTTTAATTAATTTAATAAATGTATTAAAAATTCCAGCTTAATAAACTCTAATAAATTACCTTACGATTTTTCGTGAGCCAGTAATATAAGTATCCATTATAAAAATTTAGAAAAATATACCATTTTTGAAAACATAAAAATTACAATTTAGATTCAAATTTAACTATCAGGTAAATAATGCACCAATAGATTCTACGAGAAACAATTTTTTTATGTATTAAAAATTACTAATCGAAATAAGATATTAATAGCAATACTGCACAAAAATAAAGTTTTAGGTCAAAAAATTACTTTTTTATACGGTGCTCTTAAAGCGTTTTTAAACAAAGGACGATTTAAAAATGCTTGTCCTAAACATATCATTAGAACAATTTTAAATACTAAATCAATTTTATTTTAAACCGGAAAAAAATTGTTAACTTAGTTGTTTTATTTGCGTTTAAAAAAAATTTAATATAAGGATTTTTTAATATAACAATATATATGTTTTAATTTGTGAGAAACTGTAAGGTAAGAGGATTGTCAGTTCATCGATCAGCTGTTAGAAAACGATTTTAATGAAGGAGAAAGCGACTTAATTTAAAACCATTCTTATATAAATATCCATTTTAAAAATTTAGAAAAAAAAGTACATTCATAATAGACACGGATTTTAGATTCAAATTTATTTGGAAGGTAAAAAAAATAATTTTAAATAATATATTAAAAAAATATATTTTAGTTGTTAAAATAAAACAAAAAATAAGTGCACTAATCGATTCTACGACAAACAACTTTTTGTTTATGTATGACACTTGATTAATCGAAATAAAATGATTGTAGCAATACTGCTCCAAAATAAAGTTTTAAACAAATGACGGTTTGAAAATGTTTGTCCGATGCATATCATTAGAACAATTTTAAATACTACATCAATTTTATTTTAAACAGGAAAAAAAATTGTTACCTTAATTGTTTTATTTGCGGTTCATACAAATGCAATATTAGATTTTTTTAATATAAAAATATATATATGTTTTAATTTTTGGTAAACTGTAAGGTAAGAAGATTGGCAGTACATCGATCAGCTGTTAGAAAACGATTTTAATGAAGAAGAAAGCGACTTAATTTAAAACCGTTCTTATATAAAACCGGGTGTAGGCGCGTATAAACGTAGTAAATTAAATACGGTCTACTTTGTATTTTTTCGGTAGAAATAGATAGTGTAATTTGTATTTTTTCCCTATAAATAGATGTTGTAATCGGTTGTTGATTTTTTTTTAATTGGAGGAAATTATCAACAATTGCTGAAAAATTCATTGTTGCAAAAGCCATTATTTATTTTTTGCAATTCTGAGCATGTTTTTTAATAGTAACTATAATTTTTTATTATCCTACCAAAAATTATATGTTAAAACAAAAAAAATGAGCAACGTAAAAAAATACTAGTAGAATTTTTGATTGAAAAAAAAGTGATTTGGACAGAAAAAAATTCATATCTTAAAAAATGTTAAAGTTTTTTACCTACAAAAAATTGTAGGCATTAAAGACACAAAGTGGTATATTTTGGCAAAGTTTCCTGAGAATAGAATTATTTTTGCGGAAATGAAAAATAGAAAACGAAAAAATTAAAATATTACGATTTTTCGCATTTTTCTCGAAGATTTTGAGATTATCTGAAAAAGTAACATTTACAAAAGTTGTAGAACTTTGCACCGTCTACAACTTTTGTATTGATGTTTTTACTCTGTGACGTTCTGTTTTGCCGGAAACTCTAATAACACCATTTTTCTCTCCCTTTCCCCCCACCAAATCCACCCTGCAAAAGCCCCACTCACGCATTTTTTTTGAAACGTTTATCAAAAGCCCCTTTACCATTTCCAGTCATCAAACAGCTGTTAAAAAATTTTTTGTCTTTTATTTTAATTTGGTTGTACTATACTTTCTTCGTTTTTCAAAAGTATTATTGTTCAACATTTTAAGTAATCTGGAAAAGGAGAGTGGACACTTTATACTAGAAACGTGTAGTAATATCATATCTCTTATTTTAAACATCATGATGTCAATTTATTTACTTTAATTCAAACGTTTTATAGGCAAATGGTTTTCCTTAGTTTATTGCCAATTGTAATTTCCTCTCTATTCATTGTATGGACTGAAACAATACAAATGAAAGGCAATGGATATCTATATAAAACCGCATATTTGTAATAATTACAGACTTCGCAAATATTTAATTCCATAACTGGACGAAAATACAAAATAACTTCATCTTTCAACAATTCTTTGTTAAATTTAAATGCATTTTTTTATTTATTATCACCCGAATGGCCACGCAACACCGTTCTCAACTAAAAAGACAGTTAATTCTTATCTCTTCAGTGTCCTTTAGCCAAAGATTGCCGCCATTTTTATAACCAAATTGACAGGTAAAATATGTATTTTCTGTCAGTTGGGTGTCAATATGACCGCTATAGTAGGCTAAAGGATACTAAATCGAAAAAGAGTTAACTGACTTTGCCCACGGCATAAGAGTGTTTTTTAGTTGGGTTAGTATATATGTGTATGCATGTATTGCTACATGCTGTGTTATAGGTTCGTTAAGATAGATGACACTTAGGAACTTGGCTAAAGTAGGGTCCTAATTGAACTTGAAGATGAAACTCGATGCTTCGGAGACCTTTTTATTTGTGACTGAGAACTTCTTGATAAGCTGTCTTCTAGCTCTCGCAATAACTTTGACTAATGTCACTCGCAATGACTTCCAGAAACTAACTGATTCTCAAAGATCGCGCGGTGATCGTCAAAATTCTAGAAGACAGTTTCCATGGATCTACCAAAACTTTTAATTCAACTATCATAAAATCTAGGAGAACGTAGAAACTTCTCGGTAACTTCAGAACCAGAACATTGGCGTAGCTTTGTTGGTACCTAAACATCCTACTTTCTACCTAAATTCAACTTAAAACAGTGGCGTAGCAAGAAACCGGCTCCTACCGCAAATTTTTAAAAATTAGTTGAGTACCTATTGCTTGAGCGCTTGAACTGAAAAGAGGGGAAAAGGACGGTTTAATAGAAGTTGAGTTAGTGTATACAAAACAAAAATACTTGTTTTTTCAAAAAAAACTTGGAAAAAAAAACAAAAAATTCTTTAAACATTTGTTTCTCTTCTATTTCTTTCTCTCTTAGGCTTTTTGTAAACTATTTTTCAAAAAGTAGATTGGGTTAGAGGCCAAGAAACACTCCATTCCAAATTGCTGCGGAACAGTTTTTGAAACTTAGCTTGTGTGTTTAAGTTTAAGTTTAACGATGAATTTTGGATTAAAGCGGCATTTTAAAATTTAATATAATATTTATTGACTTACAGGAATTTTACATATTGCGTCATCGATGTTTGACGGAAAAAGAGGAAGGTGAGACCGTTGGCGTCTGGCATGTCCTTTCTTTGGGTTGGCATACTGATTGCAGTAGGCCAGTAAATGTTTATGTTGGCAGTAAAGGTTTAATGTTAATTATACAGTCCAGATGTCAAGTGCTCAAAAAGAAAAAGTTCATGTGACCGAAATAATTCAAATTTAAAATTAATACTAAAATATCTTATTTAAAAAAAAATAATATGGCGGATGTTAGGCGCCATGCTATATTGTCATACGATGATATGCTTTTGGACAACTTCCTCATATAGAAAGCGATTTTGATAATCTTTTCTTTTACTTTATTGACGACGACCTTCTTAAAATTTAAAAAAAAAAATATTTTGGTTGATACATATCTCAATAACACAGACATTAGCCAGTTGTAATTCTTAATTGTTTATTGCTTATTTTGCTATTTTTGAAGCATCAAAATAAATGTATCCAAACGAAACGTCGGATTAAAATTCCGAGAAGACCATTGTGTTTTTCTAAAAAGGTTGCCACAGACATGTTTTTACAGAGCTCAATTATCTCTTAAATTAAGGGAGATATCATTAGTTAAAATTTTTTGTAAAATTGTTTTCTTTATTTTATTTTCTCTCTCCAGGATAACAAATAAAGCCTGAACATATTCCTAAACGAGTAATATTCCCAGCTAAACTATTCTCTGACGGAGATCAAATAATTGGTTTTCTTTAATTAATGAAAGAAGTTAGATGAGTTTATTTAAAGGTAGTGGTTAATAACGTTGTGTAAAAACTATAACCACGCAACCTCGGCAAACAATCATAATTGTGGAAAACAATGGAACAATTTAGACAAGAATGAAACTGGATATTTACCGTCACACAATAAAAACAAAAGAAAAATATTAATAAAAGTAAATTCCACAGCACGAACAGGCGAAAAATAGAAATCTGCGACAAGACGTGCTACCACATTAAACCGAGATACCGGAAATTCCATTATTACGCAAGTTTTAAGTAAAAACAAAATATAAAGATGTGTTTCGATGAGATTAAAAGTTTAATATCATAGACACGAAAACATTTTCGTTTTTAGTTTCTTCTTTTTAAAAAATTTACTGATCTTTTAAAACCAATGTATCCAGACTTATTGTCCACCAACTGGATATGTTTGTGCTAATTAACATATCAGACATTTAACAAGTTACTCCGAAATGCACCGGTTTTACATCAAACCTAGTTGGCCCCCATCCAAAAGATATTCGATTTTTGATATGCTTATAATTTCAATCTAATTTTGAACCACTTTTAAAAACTTTGAACTACACTGCTTGTTTTTTTTATATTCAAAATGTGGGGTACAACCGGACGTCTATCCTAAAACTATCCCAAAATTAAGAACTAATTTCTTACTCCTAATATCACCGATAAATAATTTTGAACAATCCACTAGTAAACCTGTTTTTTTTTTTAAATATGGTGGGGGTGCAGGTTGACGTCAAGCCACACCCACCAGAAAAACTTTAACTTTGATATGCTTATAATTTTGAACTAATTTCGAAGCAATTTTGTACAACTTTAAAAAAATTTTAACCACCCTAATTTCTGTGATTTTTTATATCACTCGTGGCATATCGGACGAGGCGTTTTTGTTTCTCACTTCATTACGACCAGGCCACCAATGTCTAATGAAGAATCCAGACACCTACATACCTGTTTCATCCTTATTAGGAATCATCAGGGAGTTTTGGACTTTTTAGTTCTGCACGACAAGCCTCCTCCGGAGCGATTGCTTGCTGATGCCTTAAAATTGGGGCCACGTAGTATGAAGCTCCAATTGGGGGCGGTGCTGCTGCGAACGTTACCTCTTTTTAAGAGTCATGTTACAGTGACCTTATACTTTTATAGGTTTCTTCCTTATAACCTGCTGAAAGGTACAGGATTCTGTATTTACGATCTTCGGCACTTTTCAATTCTGATGTTTTTGTTTCTCAGTTTATTCGACAGGTGGCCCACACAGGTACTACGTCTCCGTGGATTACAGATTTTTTGTTTTAAATTCGAGAGGTGCGCATGGTGCCTGTGTAGCTTCAACTGCCAGGTACAATCCTATGACTCCCTGATGATTCCTAATAAGGATGAAACAGGTGTCTGGATTCTCCAGTAGACATATGAAAAGGTCATAATGAAGTGAGAAACAAAAACGCTTTGTCTGATATGCCACGAGTTTTACTTTAATTTTTATTTGCGGACACGAGATTCACTTTGTTGTTTATTAATATTGCCTTATTAAACTATAGATGGATAATTTTATGATAACCACAAAGCCTTTATTTTTGATCTTATTATCTTTAACCAACTGCGAGGAAATCCGTTCTTTATCTACGGCAGTTTTATCAAATTCATGTTCCTAATTAATTACTATAAACTATGTAGATACATGCATGAGAGTTTCAAAAATTCAAAAGGTAAAACGGAATGCCATGCCCCCCATGTGCGATCGTTATTATTATCATAACGTTAGCAGATTATAATCTACCAGTATTTGCTCCACGGGTTCCACCTTACTTCCTTGATTAAAGATAGGGAGATAAATGTAGAGGTTTATTGCCTTTATTGATAGGTTGATTTTGTTGTTGTTAAGGGTTATGTGTTGTGAGACGGATTAAAAAAAATTAAAATAATTAGCAAGTCTGGTATTATTATTGTGTGGCATTATTATTTATGCTTAATTACAAAACTTTTTTTAATCGATTACTAATGGACCCACTAATATTGCCTAACCTGTTAACAGCCCCAAAAATTCTGCAGTCAGAAAGTAGGATTAGGTTGTTTTTTTTCTCAAATTCAGACGGTTTGAGCTAAAGCAATGAACTTTGGCATATATGTTGGCCTTCCGGCAACGTACCCTCGTGTGTCATAACAAATTATATGTGTGGCACCTAGGGGGCAACAAGGGCCAAAATGTATGTTATCCTTTATACCTTCTATGCTAATGCACCTGCACATCTAAATCTCAGTCAGGTGGTAGTTCACACCATTACCTACAAGTCTACTACACCGAAGAAATTTTCATAGCTGTTATCACAGCCCCTAGGGGCTGTAAGGGGGAGAAACACTCCATATGTACACTGACTGAGAATTAGACGTGCAGGTGCATTAGTATGGAAGATAGGAGGAATAGTTTAAAAATACATATGTAATTTTTTATAACATAGGAGGGTATGTGCCAAATTTCATTGCTCTAGCTTAAACTGTCTGAATTTAAGAAAAAAAATTGACACCCTAACCTTACTTTTTGACTGCAGCATTTTTGGAGCTGTTCACAGGTTAGACAGTGTTGTTGGGTCCATTAGTAATCGATTAAAACAGGTTTCGTAAAATCTTCATCAATAGTCCCACGGAATACGCTATGCTCCATAAGTATTATTAGAATATTAAAATTACACAAAAATACTTGATAGTGGGCCGTGATAAATTTATAAATACTGATTAAGACAAACTAATTCAGTTATTTTACCAATAATGATTGTCATCCGACATGACCAACATAATTGACTACACCTGGACACGTAGGTAGTCAGGTATATTTAAAATGCATAAAAATATTTATTTTACATTAAGCATTGAATGTTAAAAAATTTATAGTTTATACGTGCATTGCCAAACATGTGACAAATTTAAATATATTTAAAATTTTAGTCACATGTTTTTTACGAAAATGTGCACACAAGTAGGGAGTATTGCTGGTATGTAAAATGAATAGTTGACACTCCTTCAAATAAATAAAATCCCACACGTACCCCACCTTATGTATATGAAGTAAATTTTTGATGTGATGGAAAAAGAGGGTATTACTGGTGCATGCTTCTTTTTTGCGTAATTTTGTGTTACTTGCAATGTCAAAATTTAAAAATGACAAGACCGAACCTAGTCAATGTTTTAACAAATGATATTATAATAACATTATGACTGGTACAGTATTTTTCCTACGAGCGTGCGGATAAACGCCTTTCTTGCACTCATTTTCGTGCGGAAAGTGCCACTTTTCCCCACGCCGTGCGTGAAAAAAAAATCAAGAAGACTTGAAGTCGACGATGGCATTAAGCAACATGAGCAGTAGTACTTTCAATGTTACCGTGATTAATAATTACCATAAAAATTAGTTTTTTAAGCTTGTTAAAGTTTAGCTCTGAATAAAACACAAAATTTGCAGTTATGACTATTTTTTATTTTTAGTCTGCTAGGGATAACCAAAATAATTACAAAATATTTTGATATTTTGCACGCTCGTAGGAAAAATGTTGTACCTAACGCGTGCGAAAAGTATTTTCCGCACTTACGGCTTGCCCAAACTCAGCTGAGCGTCGTTCGTGAAAACGCCGTTGCGTGCGGAAAAGTAGAACTTTCCGCACTTGTTAGGTAAATAACTATTTCACAGAAATACCGCTTTAATTGACGTCAACGAGAATTTTCGATATGACGTTTGGTAATTTTGGTTTCTCTCTAAAGAGACAGTTGGGTACAGTTGGGCCAGTGCTGCAGTGTTTTATGTATTCTTACTTTAATCATGTGTGTTGATAGTACTGTTTTGAAGACTTCATAAAACGTTTGTGGTACAGTTTTTTTTATCTCCAATATTGATAAAAACAAAGCATCCCTTTCATAAATGCAACATTGCAAATTGTTTTTTTTTCTTGTTTCAGTCTCTCCTACGTGGAGCATTGTATAAAGATAGGAGGCAGCTTTAAGTCCTAGCTCCACAGGTGATGGAAATTATAGAAAATAAACTACGTAGTTTGGTCAAAAATAAAGTTCGTTTATATTGCCAACAATTCGTGGTACCGTAACGCGTTTCGGTCCACAAAAAACAATAAGCCAATCTGAAAAGCTTTATTACTCTTTACCTTTTGGTTGAAAATTGGGTGTCCATAGAGTTTGATTACATATTTGTTTGGATTATATATTTTCGTAAAATGTAATAGATTTCTAACGCCTGTTCATATCATTATTAGTTCCGCTTAAATTCACTAGACATAAACTTATGTATATATGTGCTTTCTTTACTTATTTGTCATTCATTTAAAGCTGCTGAATTCAAAAGTATTTATTTAAAGGATCGAAATCCAGATCATTAGTTTCTCTAACTAGAATTTCTTGTTATTCGTTATCGATGAAATAATGATAAATTGAAACTTGTAATTCCTTTTTTGATGAAAATGACAATTTAATAGACGAATAATAATGTACAAATGTTTGACGGGTTTAACTGTCCCCCCAAATTGTATTTTGAAACTTTAAGGCCACAAAAACGGCATTGATTTGACAAAACTGCTTTGCTGTTTTTGTGCCAATCTTTACCGGGCAGAATATCGGAAACGAGAAAACGGAATCTGTTGAAATTTGGCATGAATGTTTATTTTTGAATTCCTCACAACCGCTTCTAGACAGTTTTTTGCTAGACTCTCTCATTCCCGAAATAAAATAAACACGGCTAATAGTAGTCAAAACTCTTACCTGGCTTTTTCTTTAACCTCGTTGATAATACAGAAATCTGTAACAACAATTTTTGGTCGTCAATTTTTATAAATCCTATTATCTGATAACAAAAAAGTTATGGTTTTTTTCTTTAGAAGCGAGATTCTGGCGGAATTCTGAAAACGCCAAGATCACGTAATTTGGTAATCTATGCAATTTTTGTGGCCTTAATTTAAAAATTGACCTCTAAAACCAAAACCCTCTCCAGAATAAATTCCAGGGTGCGCCACTGCATAAAAGAAGAGCGTCAAGGAAAGGACAAGTACGAAAACTTTTAAGAAAACTAATTTATAATAAAAGTTACAACACTTTATCATAACAAACTATACACGAGCCTTACCAATCATTACGTTACACCCGTATTCCTAACGTATTCAATCGGTTTACCAGTTAAAGGATGCATAAAAAAGGTAGCTGCCATCGGGGGTGAAAATTAATTGTTTACGGAAATGGTACGAATTTTTAAAACCTTATTTTATAACTATCTATAATTATTAACGTACGTTAATTCAGATTAGTTTACGTAGACAAATTAATATTGTGCTTAATATAATGTCATAAAATTAATATCAACCTTACTTATATGATGTTTTCTAAAATCTATAATCTTATTTTTAACTAGTTTGACCATAATTTTACAGAGTACATAGGTACCTAATTCCGAAAACAAGATGGTTACTTTATAAAATAATATTTATAATTAACAGAGACAGTCGCTGCATTTTTAAAGAGAAGGGGGAGGGTGAAAAAAAATGTATATATTTTAATTGTTGAGAAAATTATGCTAAATTAATGCTTTTCAAACGTCCTTAATGTTAAAAAACAAAAGATCAAAAGATCTTGGGTGGAAATAACGAAAATTCAAACTTGGATGAGTATTCCACAAGGAACACACAAAAGATCAAAGCGAAAAGAGAAATGAATAAACGATGTTTCGCCCTGGGTAACCAGCGTGGGCTCATCAGTAGTTTCACTGGTCACCCTCCACTATACATCATTAAACACCATCATACACTTAGATTTCCAACCTTGAACCACTCACAAATAGGCATCGTTCGGCACTGGTACTTACTTATCCAAGTCACCTAATACGAATTCGTCCTGGCGTGTTAATATTTCCAGTAGGATTATGCTCCTAAGGCAATTAAAACAAAGAAGAAGTTAAAAAACCTCCTTAGGAGCATAATCCTACTGGAAATATTAACACGCCAGGACGAATTCGTATTAGGTGACTTGGATAAGTAAGTACCAGTGCCGAACGATGCCTATTTGTGAGTGGTTCAAGGTTGGAAATCTAAGTGTATGATGGTGTTTAATGATGTATAGTGGAGGGTGACCAGTGAAACTACTGATGAGCCCATTATTCATTTCTCTTTTCGCTTTGATCTTTTGTGTGTTCCTTGTGGAATACTCATCCAAGTTTGAATTTTCGTTATTTCCACCCAAGATCTTTTGATCTTTTGTTTTTTAGTTTCTTTTCGGTTGAAGTAACTGATTTGGAGGTTTTTTAACTTCTTCTTTGTTTTAATTGCCTTAGGAGCATAATCCTACTGGAAATATTAACACGCCAGGACGAATTCGTATTAGGTGACTTGGATAAGTAAGTACCAGTGCCGAACGATGCCTATTTGTGAGTGGTTCAAGGTTGGAAATCTAAGTGTATGATGGTGTTTAATGATGTATAGTGGAGGGTGACCAGTGAAACTACTGATGAGCCCACGCTGGTTACCCAGGGCGAAACATCGTTTATTCATTTCTCTTTTCGCTTTGATCTTTTGTGTGTTCCTTGTGGAATACTCATCCAAGTTTGAATTTTCGTTATTTCCACCCAAGATCTTTTGATCTTTTGTTTTTTAGTTTCTTTTCGGTTGAAGTAACTGATTTGGAGGTTTTTTAACTTCTTCTTTGTTTTAATTGCCTTAGGAGCATAATCCTACTGGAAATATTAACACGCCAGGACGAATTCGTATTAGGTGACTTGGATAAGTAAGTACCAGTGCCGAACGATGCCTATTTGTGAGTGGTTCAAGGTTGGAAATCTAAGTGTATGATGGTGTTTAATGATGTATAGTGGAGGGTGACCAGTGAAACTACTGATGAGCCCACGCTGGTTACCCAGGGCGAAACATCGTTTATTCATTTCTCTTTTCGCTTTGATCTTTTGTGTGTTCCTTGTGGAATACTCATCCAAGTTTGAATTTTCGTTATTTCCACCCAAGATCTTTTGATCTTTTGTTTTTTAGTTTCTTTTCGGTTGAAGTAACTGATTTGGAGGTTTTTTAACTTCTTCTTTGTTTTAATTGCCTTAGGAGCATAATCCTACTGGAAATATTAACACGCCAGGACGAATTCGTATTAGGTGACTTGGATAAGTAAGTACCAGTGCCGAACGATGCCTATTTGTGAGTGGTTCAAGGTTGGAAATCTAAGTGTATGATGGTGTTTAATGATGTATAGTGGAGGGTGACCAGTGAAACTACTGATGAGCCCACGCTGGTTACCCAGGGCGAAACATCGTTTATTCATTTCTCTTTTCGCTTTGATCTTTTGTGTGTTCCTTGTGGAATACTCATCCAAGTTTGAATTTTCGTTATTTCCACCCAAGATCTTTTGATCTTTTGTTTTTTAGTTTCTTTTCGGTTGAAGTAACTGATTTGGAGGTTTTTTAACTTCTTCTTTGTTTTAATTGCCTTAGGAGCATAATCCTACTGGAAATATTAACACGCCAGGACGAATTCGTATTAGGTGACTTGGATAAGTAAGTACCAGTGCCGAACGATGCCTATTTGTGAGTGGTTCAAGGTTGGAAATCTAAGTGTATGATGGTGTTTAATGATGTATAGTGGAGGGTGACCAGTGAAACTACTGATGAGCCCACGCTGGTTACCCAGGGCGAAACATCGTTTATTCATTTCTCTTTTCGCTTTGATCTTTTGTGTGTTCCTTGTGGAATACTCATCCAAGTTTGAATTTTCGTTATTTCCACCCAAGATCTTTTGATCTTTTGTTTTTTAGTTTCTTTTCGGTTGAAGTAACTGATTTGGAGGTTTTTTAACTTCTTCTTTGTTTTAATTGCCTTAGGAGCATAATCCTACTGGAAATATTAACACGCCAGGACGAATTCGTATTAGGTGACTTGGATAAGTAAGTACCAGTGCCGAACGATGCCTATTTGTGAGTGGTTCAAGGTTGGAAATCTAAGTGTATGATGGTGTTTAATGATGTATAGTGGAGGGTGACCAGTGAAACTACTGATGAGCCCACGCTGGTTACCCAGGGCGAAACATCGTTTATTCATTTCTCTTTTCGCTTTGATCTTTTGTGTGTTCCTTGTGGAATACTCATCCAAGTTTGAATTTTCGTTATTTCCACCCAAGATCTTTTGATCTTTTGTTTTTTAGTTTCTTTTCGGTTGAAGTAACTGATTTGGAGGTTTTTTAACTTCTTCTTTGGTCCTTAATGTTGTTGACAAAACTTTTTTAATTGACTAAAATTCTAACAACCAAAGATGTAATTTAAGCAGCTTAGAGCATGTCAAAAATGCTAAAAAAGCTATTTTTAAAATGTCTTATAAGTGCTGTTGACTCTAACAAATCAACCACGTCGTCGCAGGCAAATTTTTTAAAATTAACTTAAAAAGTCTTCTAAAATCTCCAGGTTTGTTTACGAAATATTTAAAAAAAAAGATTGAATTAGCTGACGCGCTCGCGCCCCTTTGATCATCAGTGTAATTAATAATATTTTAGCAGAGCAACAATATGATCTAGAAAATTTAGGTGAAGTTGGTAATCAGATTTCGTGTTCAAACATCACACATGTTTTAATTGGGTCACTGGCAAACATTTTTGGAACACCTAAATTAAAAGTACAATATTTTAACATGTTTTCAATGTTTGCTGAAAGATTTGTGCAGGGTTATTTACTATATTTGGACCCCTGGTTAGCGCCTTTATTGTTGATGATAGAAAAAAAGTTTAAAAGGAAAAGTTTTATAGTTTTTTAAAAGCCTTCTAACCCATATGACAGATGTTGTTAAATGTCATTCTATATGTCAAATTTAGACATCAACTTTCTTATATTAAATTTAACACCCTATATATTTTTTAAAACTTCGACAGATCTTTTCTTCCTGATTCCAAAAATATACCATATCATAAATTTAGAAAATTGTTGCCATAAGAGCAATGTGTTGAAAAAAGAACCACCGAAACTACTTTTCCTTGGCTAACACATTGCCTTTATGGCAAATTATTTTTATTTCACTGGAGAACTGCTAGAGATAAACCCCACATATGGTATATTTTTGGAATCAGGAAAAAAAAGTCTATCGAAGTTTTAAAAAATATACGGGGTGTTCCATTTAATATAAGAAATTTGATGTCTAAATTTGACATATGAAATGACATTTGACAATATCTGTCATATGGTTTAGAAGGCTCTTAAAAAATTATAAAACTTTTCTATTTAGACTTTTTTTGTTTCATCAATAATAAAAGCGCTAACCAGAGGTTCAAAATATAATGGATCACCCTGTACAATTCAAGCAGGAAGTACTTTAAAATGTTTGCTTTTCTTAGGCTTGGATTTGTCTTGATATTAGTTATGGTTGTTTTAAATTATAGAAATAATAAAATTGTCTTCATATGAAAAAAAATAGTAGCTTTAAGCTTAAGCTTTAAGAAAAAGTACGGTACTCTCAAAAAGAGTATAAATGTTCACACTATTTTAAGTGTCGTTTATTTTTTTAGGTCTTTTCTGGATCATTTGAACATGAGTTTTCGCAACTTAAAATAGAAGATTAGAGGTAAGTTAACTAATAAATATCAATTTTAAGCCTTTTTATCTAAAAATTATTGTACAGGAAAAACACTACACGCTGATTGTGCAACGAAATATCGGTGATTTCTTTTTAAATGTCTTTGCGGATATAAACTACTTCAAGGAAAAAACATACAGAGTGTTTATTTTAAAAGGTATGACCTAGGTTTCGTTTTAATTTAGGAATTTCTCCTGAAAGCAAGCAATCAATATTAAATCACTTACAGAACGATATATCTTTATCCCAAACAAAATACTTACATCAAGTTCATTGACTTTTTTTTACTGATTCTTACACTTCGCAACTGATTATCTCATTTCGAATTGAAAATTTTAATCAGTATTGATAATCTTAACTGGAATTCATAGGTAATCTCCGTTGAAATAGACGTGTAGCTCTAGAACCAAAGCTAACATTTGTTTAAATTAGAATTAATTAAATTAAATCATGTATATTCGTTTACCTTCGACCAACGATAAATAAAAATTTTACGAACCTCTTAACACGATTTTAATGGCTCACTTAGGGTCCTAGGATAATAATAAAACTTAGACGTAAATCACAAGATGGCTTGACAAGCGATGAAAGTTTATTTTATAAGAGCACTAATTGACACAAAAATGTGAATCATTTTTCTATATTTTTAAGACAATAAATATTTATTAAACGTAAATAAATCCAATTTAATTTTAGTGCCTAACCAAAAATAAGTTTTAAGAAAAAAAAACTTTTAAAAAGCTATATGAAAAGTGTCTGAGTAACCTTATTTTTTTTGACGTTTTAGATAGAACATCATTGAAACTTCAGGTTTATGAAGGTTGTTGACTTAAGAGTGTTGGCGTTTGATATTTTTAATAATTTCTGATATTTATGATGACAATTTCATTGGTCGTAGGTAAAGTATGGTACACTAACTCTTATGTTATGGTCATTACACGCTCTGTCTCAAACTTTATCTTCGCGTTTAATGACCATCATAACATGCTTGTTATGTAAACTACTATTATGTGTGTTTAAGAAGGTTTTACCATTTCTCATTAGAAAGTAAATCTCAAAAACGAATGAATTGATTGCGAAATTAACGACATTTTTAATATTTAAAATTTACTTTCGTTTCGACCTGAAATACTAAGGGCAACCTAAAAAATATTTGTTCTGACTTTAACATGAAAGAATTAAAAATAAAGTAGGGTGTGGCCTGGATCTTAATCTAAGCTACTTTTTATTTAACATTTTGTTTCATAACTCGAGATAAATAGCACAGAAAATTGAATTTTTTAATTAGTTTTTTGTTTTTTTTTTCCAAGGAGATATCACACGGTAATAAAAAAATATATCTGCGCGTCAGCACACGTAATCACTATGTAAAATTTTGTTATGATTAGTGAAGGACTTTTTGAGTTAGAGTGGCTACAAACTAGGCGACAGACAGACAGACAGACCGACAGACTGACAGACAGAGCGACAGCATTCGTGCTTATCACTATTCGGAACCTCAAAATTCGTGGAGAATCATGAAAATCTCGAAGTGCGATTTTTCGATGATTATATTACTTCCCTTTAGCGAGGGAAGTAATAAAAACAGGGTTTTTTAGGTTTTCGAAATTCTTAGCGGTTCTCGAAAAAACCCGGGTGTTACATTTTATATAGACACCCTGTATAGTCATAATATGTATTAACTAACGACAATTCTATAAAATCCGATAATATATGTTGATAAAATTTCCAGTAATTGGGCGTTTCAAGGCGAAGCTCATTTCAACTTGTGCACCTTGAGAATAATGTGTCCAATACACACTTTAACAATTTACCATTTATTTTTGTATCATAAGAAAACAGAAACTAAAACACTAAACAAGGTAGATCATATTATTTTGAAAGTAAAACTTCGTTGTACTTGCAAAATCTACGCGGTCGAGTTTTTTGAAATTTATATCGTTACATTTGTTTATGGATTGTGGTCATTTCAAACACGTCTTTTGCATAATGATTCAAAGAACTAAATTATGTGAAAGAAAAATTTCAACAACTGGCAACATGTTTGGTCATTTTTATATTATTATTTAAATCAAACCAGCAGTTAACCTGCAGAAATAACGAAAAATAAAATAATGAAAAAAAAAAAGAAACAGAACATTGTAAAACACCTCTAACCCGGGTCCCTTATTATGAATCCGTAATTAGAGACCAAGCTGTGATCATCTATAATGTTATTGTTATTATTTTTATCGAAATTAACTCACAATAAAAATAATAGCAATAATTATTCTGGTGGACCCTGTACGTTATGTCGTTTTAACCCAAAATTCTTTAGAGCTGATAAAAGAAATTGTTCATACTTAACTGATACGATTTTCTTGCTATCTGTCAAACTGGAACCACTACCATTTAGACCTTATCTATTATCTTTTTTTTTGTAAAGGTCGTCCTTTATTTTTGTTATTGGAAGAAAATTTTGATCTGCTGAACAATCTTGATCTAGGTTGTTTAAATACGCAATCTAAGGAAATACCATCAAGAACCTATTTAACGCAATTGTCCATTTTGTGCTTATAGACAGTTGTGAAAAAATACTCCCCCGCAGCATTCCCCGGTAACTGCACAAATAAATAACAACATTTCGATTTTATGCTGTTTACTTATTTTTTATTTAGAAATAATTTGGTTTAGTTTTGGCACATGAAAATAAACAAAAGAAACCTACCAGCGCGGTAATTATTTTTTACTTGTAAGAAATTGGAAATTATCTTCTTATTATCTAGATCACGTTATTGAAACACCAAAAAAAATAAAGTTAATTAATTAGTATTGCTATCATCCTTGGTTGTGCCTGATACCCACAACCAATTTTATAACAGTAACTTTATGTCAATTAATCTATCTTTACTATTTTCAATACCATACTCAGTTTTGTCTTCCTACCCATGGTAGGAAAACTAGATTAGAAAATAATTTTTATTAAGAAAAGCGTTAAAGATTCTCTTCTTAATTTTATTGTCTTATTTTGGGAGGTTATTTTCTTATTATCTAGATCGCGTTATTGCAACACAAAAAAAAAATGGAATTAATTAACTAGTACTGCTATCATTCTTCGTAGTGCCTGACACCCACTACCAACTTTGTAGCAATACCTTTGTTTAATTAGTCTACATTGAATATTGTCAATAACGTGTCTAAGTGTGTTTTCTTACATATTGTAAGAAAATATTTTCGAAAAAAACAATTTCTTGTATCATATTCCCAGATAAGTAAGTAACCCCCGAATTCCCTGAAAAGCCTAAAGTTGTATTCCCCGCTCCCACAGATCATGTCATGACATGCCTGAACCTGGAGGTCTCCCACGTTGAAGGGCACATGCTGTCCACACTATTTGCGCCATAGGAAACCAATTCTTGTCTCCGACGTGTCACTTAATTTCTGGGAACGTAGATTTATAATAAGAAAAAATATTTCTGAAGTAATAATGAATAATGAAGTAGTTCCCAGTCTAAGATATTGTCTATTACGCTCGAAGAACAGTTTGAAAATCTATTTAACGTTGTTAAACCACAATAGGTTCCACGTGTAAGAAATATGCCCTTATGATTTATTTGCAAGTTCGACAGATATCTCGTATCAGAGGTTAACGAGTTTAAAAAGAGATAGAACAGAATAGAAGTTGATAAAAACTTTGATTTCTTTTTTCTTTTAGAGAATAATTCACTCCCCCAATTTTGCACACCTGGCAAAAATTGGCGTGGTTTTTGTAGATTCGGCTTCATGCTGGATTCTTGTTGAAACATTTAAAATACTGAATTTTTATTCTTTGTAGCCTTAAACTTTGTGTCAATATATTCTGGTGCAGAATAATAATCTTATAAAATTTTATTTGCTGATTAACTGGATGACTGGCAGCGCTTCGTTCTTGGATAAAATTTGGTTTTAAAGTGATCCACGCTTTTTTAAGTTTAAATCCATTTATTTCTGTTAGTCAATACTTTTACAGTTTTTACAGTTATTTACAAAAGATGTTTTTCTTATGTTTAAAAATGCATGAGATTGTCGTAGCCTAATACTTAACCTAAAACTTAACCTACATTTTTTGGGTTGGATCATAGACATAGAGTGCGTAGAGCTTTATTTTGCGTTATGCGTCCATTACAACGGGAACAAACCTCCTTTTTTTATTAAATGTGAAATTGCTAGGACTAAAGTTAAACAGATTGTAGATATGGATGAGGAAAAATGAAAATGAATGTCTTTTTACACTCAGCTGTCTAAGCGTCATTCGGCATTTTGTGACTTCGTCTCACGTGCGGTGGTGGTCTTGTATGGGTGACTCGGATTACTCCACGCTTTGCCGTGCCTTTACCTTATATAGTCACCAAAGGCGTGTGAAAATATAGCCCTTATGAACGACGCTTGCATGCAATGCATTTCTTTCCCAAAATAAATCTGTCATCACCCTTAATACGAGATGAGTTTTCTGTGTAACTAGCTCGATTTAAACCACTTTTTGGTTTAAATATTTTACATGAATTAACTGAAGAATTCTAATATTTTTAAAAATTTAAAGAAAGTTTACAAAAACTAGGAAACCCCAGTGTGGGATGTCTCCATTGTTTCAAATTTCAGACTCTATTTTCTTTAGTTTGATACTCCGAAACCCATATTTTGATGGACTTACTTCCAACTCCCTCCTCCTATCCTAAATTATAACTTTTCAGAAAATTGAAAAAAAGAACACTGTTTCAGATTCTAGACTTTATTTCCCACAATCCATATTTTGACAGACATACCACAGAGTACAGGACATACATCCATTACGGATCATGTCTGTTTCGGTACTCTGTGCCTCCAACCCCTCTTCTTCCACTTTATATTATTATTTAAAAAAAACTCCATATCCTTTATTCATATTTCATATATATAATTCACATTTTAATGGACACACCTCCAACGCGTTTT
Organism: Oxystoma pomonae; assembly: GCA_963921995.1. NCBI lineage: Eukaryota > Metazoa > Arthropoda > Insecta > Coleoptera > Brentidae > Oxystoma > Oxystoma pomonae. The sequence continues at coordinate 41,051,673 of OY998165.1, forward strand.
CCCCGCTACAAATTATTATTTAAAAAATCATAAAAAAAACACTGGTTCAAGTTCCAGATTCTATTTTTGTAAGTTTCATACTATATAACCCATATTTTGACAGATTAAAATACTTATCAGACATAATCCATAAACACTTATCCACTAACTTTTAAAGAGGAGTATATGCGAATTGTCCGGTCTATATTTATTCGAAAATTTAAGTAATTGTGAGTTATTTGTGCTCCCTTCAAAATCTAATCACCCGTATTTCTTTACCTCTGGTCAAAATTTTAAAATAATCCGAAACATGTGTTTGCTAATTTAATTAGTAGGTTCTACATACGAATTTTTAGACCTTTATTTCTTGGGATCGACCCGCGGCGTTGCCCGCGAAAAAGAAATGTCATTTAACAGCTGTCATTGGGGAAATGTCAAATAACAAGTAGCCTATGTTTCAATCCATGTCACTCCCTACCTTCTTACCAAATTTCATCTAAGTGGGTCCGGCCGTTTTTTGCGTGATTGAAGGACAAGCATAGACAAAAACAAACAAACAAACAAAAAAACAAACAAACAAGCAAACAAACCAAAAAACTTTCGCATTTATACTATTAGTAGAATGTTGTTAAGAACGCACATTTTGAACAATTTTTAGTCGACTGCCTACGAGAAATGAATGTTTTTCGAGATGAAATATGTATGTTTATGTGCACCTTTAGAGACAAAACGGGTGAACCAATTTTGATAAAAAAAAAGGTATGGCTAGAATACCAAAAGTCCCGAGGATGCTGTAGACTATATTTTATTCAAAAAATCAATATGGTGGATTTTAGGCGCCATATTGTCAATTTTCCTATGCTTTGGCAAATATAACACGATTTTAATCTTTCTAAATAAAAAAAAACTACCCTATAGTCGCACTAACAAACTCAATACGGTACTAAACTCTATTTAAGACTGGTACTTGGGTAATTTTTACAGATATCATATGCTCTGGAGTTAATAAATTTAAAAAGGGATTTAGCGAGGGTGAATAAATGACAAAATCAATGAATAGCGAGCTTTCCCTCAAAAAAGGTAATGGTAACCGTAGATCCGGATTTCGCACTTGTAGTGGTCATCAATACGGTGCTCGGAATTAGAAATCTGACACAGGATTCATGTAAAAGACAACCATGACACGGTAGATGCACCTTCAGTTTGAAGGAAAATTAAGCGTCTCTATGGAGACAGATATAATTATCTTTACAGATATCCTAAGCTTTGGAGTTGATAAATTTAAAAAGGGATTTAGAGAGAGTGAATAAATGACAAAATCAAACCTAATTTCTAGCGCCGTACTGATGAGCACCATAAGTGCGAAATCCGGATCGACGGTAAACATTACTTTTTTTGAGGGAAAGCTCGCTATTTATTGATTTTGTCATTTTTTTACCCTCGCTAAATCCCTTTTTAAATTTATCAACTCCAAAGCTTCAGCGTTGCCGCGAAACGTACTGAATTTCTTGCCCAAAAAGTACTGAATTCATAAAATCGTACTGATTTTTTTTGTGTACATACTCTTGGAATAGTAAAAGAGAATACACCTCATTTGACGTAAACTGTAAACTTATTATTAATTAGCGGGTTCACCAAAATATTAACATGACATTTATTTTCGCGTCGCCCTCGGTATATTTCAATTATATTTCGTTTTTTTCTTAGTTATAGGAATATTATGGGAGGAATATGACTATTTTGACCGAAATTTTTGATTTTGTGATTTCGTACTGAATTTGCCCCTTTTCTAAGAGAAATGTACTGACGTACTGAATTGGTCAGAAACGTACTGAATTCAGTACAATTTTACCCAAAAGGAAACGCTGCAAAGCTTCGGATATCGGTAAGGATAATTATATGTGTCTCTATCGAGACACTTAATTTTCCTTCAAACTGAAGGTGCATCTGCCGATTCTGCAATTTGACAGAAGGTTGTCTTTTAAATGAATCCTGTATCAGATTTCTTCATCATCATTTTATATCTCAATTCCTAGCACCGTACTGATGAGAACCACAAGTGCGAAATCCGAATCTACGATTACTATTACCTTTTTTGAGGGAAAGCTCTCTATTCATTGATTTTGTCATTTTTTCACCCTCGCTAAATCTCTTTTCAAATTTATCAACTCCAGAGCTTAGAATATCTATTCTGTAAAGATAATTATATCTGTCTCCGTCGAGACGCTCAATTTTCCTTCAAACTGAAGGTGCATCTGCCGATTCTGCAATTTGACAGATGGTTGTCTTTTACATGAATTCTGTGTCAGATTTTTTCATCATCATTTTATCTCTCAATTCCTAGCACCGTACTGATGAGAACCACAAGTGCGAAATCCAGATATCCGGTTACAATTACCTTTTTCGAGGGAAAGCTCGCTATTCACTGACTGGGTAATTTTTTTATTAAATTTTTTTTTAACAAAGACGACATAAAATCAATTCTAGAAAATGCAGAAAATTATTACGTCGGTCGATTATTTTCCTTCAAGCCACAAACATAAATAAACCATGGCAGTAAGTACCTACTTACGTACAAAAAACTTAAGTAAGTTACAGTTGCTATCCTTGAAAATTAAAACGCTTGCGACATTTTTCGTAGGACTTATAAAAATAAAGAATAAGAGACAGTAAACCACAAATAAATCGGTAGATTCACGATTTCAAAAAAATATGTAACTTAAAAATTCGTTTAATTAGTCCATGCAATCTAGAATTTTAGTTCGGAATCGGAGCGGACAGGATGACACTTTGAGGGTAGTTAGGGCCTATATAATGAAGCTTAAACCCAAGTTTTAGACTTCATCCCCAAGAGGTTTTTCCGCCATCTTGGATTTAGGGGTGCATTTATTTTTCGCGATATACGGCTTAAATATGCAGTTTACGAAAAAGTATGCCCAGTGATTTATTGTAGATAATAAGATTTTAGTGAAAAATTTAGGGGTTGAACTACAGTTTTTTTAACTTTTTTAGCCTTTCTGTGCCGTTTATGAAAAAATATAATTAGGAGATAAATGTAGACCTTGAAAAGCTCTACAATATTTATATCTAAACTTTTTTGCATATTATTCTTCATTTTCGCAGTGCAGCGCTCCGAATTCGCGCGCGCTCATCCCCAGCGCCTGAAAGTCGAGCGTGGTGCGGCTGATATTATAAACCGAATCTCACAGAACTACTTTGGTATAAGAGAAGGCTCAATGAAACTTTGTGGGTTGTTTGGGTACATAAGCGAGAAGATAAATCTACGTTTTAGACTTTGTTCCCCCTTGGTTTTTTCCGCCATCTTGGATTTGGGGGTGCATTTGGTTTTCGCGATTTGCGGCTTAATCATGTAATTTACGGGAAAGTAGGTCCAGTCATTTCTTGTAGGTAATAAGATCCTTTATCGAACTATGTAAATCAAATAATTAATAAATGCATTATTTAAACAATTACGTGCATTTTAGTGTAAAATTTTGAGTTTGAAGTACAGTTTTTAATTTTTCCAGTTACGTTTATCATAAAATATAATTAGTGCAAAAAGATAAGTCTTGAAAAGTTGTACTTTTAACATATCACTTTTCATTTTCGCAATGCAGCGTTCCAAAGTTGGGCACTCTCACTCCCAGCGCCTGTGAGTCGAATGTGGTACGAGTGGTATCATAAACTGACTCCTAGAATCACCCTGAAATAAGAAAGCGTACAATGAAACTTTGCAAAAAGTTCGAAAACGTTAGCGAGAATTCGAATCCGAGTTTTTAACTTAATTCCCCGCTAAGTTTTTGCGCCATCTTGGATTTAGAGTTGCATTTGTCGACGGTCTGATTCTTTATTGTAGATAATAAGATTTTTTATCTAACCGTGTATAAAACGACTAAGAAATTACTTCGAACCATGCAAATAATGAGAATTATTATATATCAATAGTGTTATTCTAGTTGTACCTTGTTATCTTACCTCTTATTTCAGCTGATTGAAGCAACGATTGTACGCCTCGTGTTTTCACATCAATATTTACGGACAAATTTTTCGTTCATATTGAAAGCGATCTGGAAGATGTTTACACTTCCACAGTCAACGTCGAAATAGGTTTTTTATCTCCAAAATTTTCCGTCAGAGCAGGTGCACTATGAAAACGGCACAATATTAAGATAATCTCCTGAAAAACGTGTCTGAAAAATCTGAAGTGAGGTACATTCCACTCCAAACAAATTTCGTCATTTCACGCCAAAAAGTTTTTACGTGAAATAATATACTGTATTTTCACGGTTATATATACTATGAATGACTATAAATAATATTCAATATAAATGAGAAACATTGCAAGAAATAAGTTTCCGCGTTCAACTTGATTTCATATCGTTGAATCCATAAAAACTAGAAAAATAGAAAACTGTACTTCAAACTCTAAATTTTGGACTAAAATGCTCGTAATTGTTTAAATAATCATTTAATAATTATTTAATGCACATAGTTCGATAAGGGATCTTATTATCTACATGAACTGACCGGACCTACTTTCCCGTAAATTGCATAATTAAGTCCCAAATCGCGGAAAACAAATGCACCCTTAAATCCAAGATGGCGGAAAAACTCCTGGGAGAATGACGTCTAAAACGTAGATTTATCTTCTCGCGTATGTACCCAAACTACCCACAACATTTCATTGAGCCTTCTCTTATACTAAAGCAGTTCTGCGAGATTCGGTTTATAATATCAGCCGCACCACGCTCGGGATTGAGCGCGCGAATTCGGAGTGCTGCACTGCGAAAATGAAGAATAATACGCAAAAAAGTTTAGAGATAAATATTGTGGAGCTTTTTAAGGTCTACATTTATCTTCTGATTATATTTTTCATAAACGGCACAGGGAGACTAAAAAAGTCAAAAAACTGTAGTTCAACCCCTAAATATTTCACTAAAATGATCATAATTGTTTAAATAATGAATTGTTTCGATGGGGAATCTTATTATCTACAATAAATCACTGAGCATACTTTTCCGTAAACTGCATATGTAAGCCGTAAATCGCGAAAAATAAATGCACCCCTAAATCCAAGATGGCGGAAAAAGCTCCCGGGGGATGAAGTCTAAAACTTGGGTTTAAGCTTCTTTATATAGGCACTAACTACCCTCAAAGTTTCATTTTGTCTGCTCCGATTCCGAACTAAAGCATTAGAACTTAGATAGATTGCTTGGACTAAATGTATTTACCCTCTTATATGTGGTTGTTTTTAACATTTTAGTAGTCGGTAAAAAGCCAAATTTTATTAACAAAAAATAAAAGATGCACATAAAATGTACCATAAAGTTTGAATGTTATATGCGGCTTTGTAATAATAAATATACGTAAGTAAATTATAAGTAAAAAAGCAAACAAAAATAATGTTGAAAAGCTTGTTTTTTACGAGTACCCAAGGAACTTTATGTCCCATCCCAAAAATAAATTTTGCTGGGCCACAAGAACTTGTTTAAAGCCGTAACTGCAGTATCTCTAGAAATACAAAGATTTAATAACGATGATTATTAGAGTGCCACACAACAACAACAAAATATCAAAACATTCCAAGATTTTCACAACTTTCAAAAACAATAAATGCAATAAATATGAATAAACTTTATGGAGGTGTAGTTCTAATAAAACTTAAAGAATATTTAAAAATAGTTTTAGAATCGTAAAACGAGGGTATAGCTTATCAACAAATAAAATTTGCTAAATTTTTTAAAATGATTTATTAAAAGACAATAAAATTGAGAATTTACGTCAAGTACCTACTGATATTTAAAAACGAAAGTATATATAATTCTTTCTTTTAATTTATAATTTATCCCTATATTATAGTTTTCTTACGAATTTTTGCCTTGTTTCAAATAACTTGTGTGTAAGAAAAATCGAAATGATACACACGAGAAAAAAAAACATCTGTCCTCGAGGTTAGTTTTGTTTTCACAGTTTACCACTTTTTACACTTTCATAATTTAGGCCCGACAAATATCATACAAAAATCGATTACTTTAGTTTATATCGGTGGGTAGGTACTCTGGTAAAACGACCCAACTACCTGACGTGCCTACAAAAAAGTTAAAAAAAAGAAAAATAAAGTCTTAGTTTAATGACCCAAAAATAACGACATGTTTTTGGAGACTGCTCGCAGAAAATTTGGAGACCATTAGTCTCAGTCTAGTGGATTTAAGTATTTTTTTTTGTTCTTGTCATATCAATTTGTTGCTTTGCGTCGTATTTTCTTACGGTTACACAGTAATATTTTTTAATTACAAATTAAACATTAGTAAGAAATTATGTTTCTTTTTTATATTTAAATTCTTCAGTTACGGCTTATTTACTAGGTAAGCAAAAAAAGATTGAAAAAAACAGGGCGTCACGGAAGGGACATTCCCAAATTTGTGACAGGTAAAACTATTTTTTAACCATCATGTAAGTTAAATTTTTTTTGTAACTGTCTAAACTCGAAAGAGACTTTAAAACCTTACATGCTAAAATAAATTTATTGATAGCAAGTATAGTTTAAAGTAAAAAAAGCCACTAACGGACGAAATATTGGGTAAAATTTTTACTTTGCTGTCCGACTACATATTCAATTTTAACTTTTTAGATGAAGACGCTTTTTATCTTTATCTTTAAGTCCATATGGTTTGGATTTTTACATTTTTTTCTAGTTATCTTCCAAAGGAGCCACTTAGAAGTAGGGATACAATAAGCAATCAGCTGCAGTCTCAGAGAATCCCTAAACCTGACCTTGTCGCAAATAAAATCACTTCAGAGTGCTTATTCTTGAAAGTGACAGATGGGAAAATCCCCGGGGAGCTCCCGGGGATTGATCCCTAGCTCACGGTCCCCGGGAGCAAATATCCACATTCTTGAGATATGGGGAGTGGGCGGGTCAATATAGTCCCTGGGAACACTGTTACCAGTTTGTGCAACTAATCAAATCGCAACACATTTTGACCTACCAAACCAACCAAAATTTTTCTCAATGTACGTAACGCTGTTTTTCGTTTTGTTATTATTTTTTACTAAACGGAGCAACAAGTTGCGAAAGAAAACGTGGATAAATTCAGGCCTTTATCGAGCCAACATATAGAATGCTTATAGAATTTGTCTACGCTAGACCGATTACGTACAGGGAAACTTTCTCTGCTACATTCACGTGTGCGGTAAGCATTATTTTATGGAAATAAATATCCGAATAATTGGCCATATTTATGTTCCGTTAAATCAAAGGGGTTTCTTTTGTCCAAAACATCCCTTGGAACCTCTATTTGTTCCACTGTATCTTTCACGAATTCCCGAGTATCTTTCACTACTACATCATTTAAAATTATATTGTTGAAGTCTTCTTATCTTAGCCTTATATGATTACGCTTTTACTCAGAATAAACAAAAACAGATACAATCAATATAAAAATTAGGTTAGAATACCCGGGGATCGGCTTCTACTACTAGGTCTTACTAAGAGCACATGGCTGCTCTTTCGGGAGCAGCTCCCTCTCTTAACTTTTTTTCAAGAATACAGTGTCGCCAAATTTTTAGTAAACCCCGCCTACTTCTCTCGCCTCTTCTTTTTTACAGTAAATCTCCAGTGAGCCAGGTTCCTCGAGTGCAAGTATTCTTGGAAATCAAAATTCCAATGAATATAAGATGGAGAAATGTAAAACTTCTTTTTTGACATTTAGGTTCTCCCTGATTGATATTGATTGGAATAATAGATGCAGATATTTTCCGAAATTAAGGATCTATGCTGTAAATATCCCTGTTATAACCTTTTTTGGCACTAGAGACTTATCGATACATAAAGTTTCGTACCAAGGTTAAAAAACTAAGTACTACAAATCTGTTATTTTTCACGTTTACTCTTATTCAACTATGAAAAGAAAATACAGTTATACTTATCTGGACCTATTCTTATAACAAAATTGATATAGCGACGTTCAGGCCATCTGGCCAGTGCTTCTCTTCTTAAATAGAGAAAATTTGCTCCCAGGGAGTCAGATTCTCCTGCTACTATGCATCCCATTGTTCCAAATCTTCGGTTTAAATCGGTTTCTCTCACTTTTGCCCGATATCGATCGAAAGTAATTCAATTGGTCTTGACTAAGAGATCAATATCAATGGGAGCAAATTTTCTCTCGATTCAAGAATAAAGCACTGAGCGTTTTTGAACGCGATTCTGTCAAAATAATGCCAACTTTTATAATGTTTTTTAATGTCATATAATGTTAAAAATAGTATGACAAAAACGTTAGGAATCCAACTTAGCGTCCCTTCACAAATTACGTAACGCAGAAGCCTGGAAGTGTTATAAAGTCCCAAGCAACAATTTTCTGACCAATGACCATATACTTCACCTAAATGGACGTTAATTTGGGTGTATAAATTAATGATCTTCAGACGGTCTTACATATTACGACAAAATTCCGTTGCTTTAACGTTAGATAATACTGCAGTAACATTGTTGCCGTCTACCCAACGTTTAGCTGACCTGTCATGCGTTGGTGCATTTTTTAGTAGACCAGTGCCGGCGTGTGGACGTTTTTATAAGACTCTACTTACATTTTGCCGACGTATCAACGTCTAAACAACTTTCACATTACGTGAACTTGCGACGTTTCTGGCCGGTCTTGCGACGTTTTCCGGCCGGAGTTTTGACGAACTTAAGTGCCCTTTTCTTGTGAGGAAAAGTGTCCAAAGGAATTAATGGCATTATATTCTCCTTCTCTGCCGCACTTATGTACGGCAGATTGCCCTATCTCTCTCTAGATTTTAAATAACTGACTCAACTGGTCAGAAAGAGAGATGACATTATCCTACAAGTATATGGGCGAAAGAGAAAGACTGGTGCTCTTTAAACAGTAATGTCTGTTCCACAGCTTCACTTCTTGCTGCTCACTAAAAATGCTTTTTGCTTTTGCTTCTAAGAAGTAGGATCTTTGAATTGTCCTGCCATATTTGTAAAAACTAAATTTTATTTCACAGTTCACCGACCATTTATTTAGAAAAATCGAATAAAAAGTAAGGTTATAGGGACTGTCAACTGTCATCGGCGGAATTGTTGGAGCGTTTTCCAGTCGCATGTTGGGTTGATAGTAGCCAACGCTCGTGGCAAGTGCTTCATTTGGGAATGTTCGAAATTCGCCACCTTTGATGCCGTCGTTTATGTTCGAAGTGATCGCCATTGTTTATATTTACTAAACACGGCAAAAAATACTACAAATACCATTGAATGGCATTTTGGACACATTTTATGTTCCGGGCGAGATAGCTATTTGACCATGGAATCCTAAAAAGAGGGCTTTATTTTTCGTTTAAACACAAACAAATCATATTTGTTTTGTGTTTCTAAGCATATTTGTCAGTAAACCGAATTGCGTTTTTAAATTTTGCTCCCATAGTGGCCATATAAATACTATTTAATAAACGGTAATTATCAAATTAAAATTTTTTGTTTGCCATTTTCTAAAGTGTATAAAAATAAGTTCATTTTAGTAACCGAAAATCCCAAAGTTTGAGATGGGCAACATTTTCTGTAATGAAACACCACCAAAAAATTTTGTTGTTTTTTTCTCAAATCTTCTTTTATTTGCTTTTCTTACCATATCATGGGGGAAAATATTAATTTAAGGATAGGACTGGGAGACGGACACCCCAACATAAATTTAGTCAGGCAAATGATTTTGCAAGAGCAAACTTATTTGTACTTACTCACCTTACCAAAAAAAGAACGGTAAAAAAGACATCCCACTACTACTATAAACACGGTTAACAAAAAATAAAATCCAAATACAGAAAAAAAAACCTTCCAACACAGAATCACATCAAGTTTGGTTGGTTGTGTTTTTAAAGGCAGAGGTAGTCGCTATTCGACGCTAGTTAGCACCAGTGGTAGTTACCTTTAATAAAGGTAGCAGCCTGACAGAGTACTACTGCGCCTGCCCAGAATAAAGGTAATGGTAACAGATTGACAAAAAACCTGACCAAAATCTCCCTATTGACAAAGTACCTAGCATTATTTTTTCATGAATTTATGCAATTTAAAATATCGCATATACAATATTTCGGAAGTACGTGATACTAAACATAAACAAGATCCCAAAAAAACACACTAAACAAAAACTTGAAAAACTACAAACTGACAAATAGAGATTTGGCTAGCTTCAGATTAGCGAAAGGGTTTTAACGAAATATACGTAATTAAGGAAGACCAGTCAGGAAACTTAATTTAATAACTAAACATCTCGATATAGTCCAATTTTTCGTTTCTCTTCCCAATTTTAGCCTCTTTGCTCTACATTCTTAAATCTGACTAAAATCAATAAGTAAATGAGGTAAAACCAAAAGTTTTATTAAAATGTAAGATTTAGGCCAGTCTTTTCCGCCTATGCACTACTAAAATAGAGACTTTTTGAGCCACCTTATAGTAATTACAGACTTGCATTACTACTACTACTACTACTATTTACTTTTTTCACGTGGTTTATATACTATCTCTTGCACTTTTGAGATTTGTTTTGCATTTTCTTTTAAAAAATTGTTGATTTCGTCTCATTTATTGTGTACTGGCACCCACATAAAACAAGAGGCAATATTTGTTGCATGCATTTTTTATCGAATGCAATACTTGGGGATTTTATTTTTAGTTCCTAGGAAATAAGTGCTTTTAAGTCTATAAGGGCAAAACGTATCATTTTTCAAAATGCGTTTTTAGTGTGCAAAAATAAGATTTTCTGAAATGAATGAAGTAGATATAACGACAAACTTTATTAGACAAGGCCTTTATGCTTATTTCTAACCTTGGAAGAAATGGACTAAAGCGTTTTTAAAATGTTTATAACGACCCTAAAATGATTTTTAAAGCTATAAACCACTTTCCCAAATCGCTTTAAAATAAAATCGATTTAGTTCTTAAAATAGTTTTAGTAGTTTTGATGCGACATCATTTTCAAACCGGCCTTATATAAAAGCGCTTTAAGAGGTCCGTATAAACAAAGTAACTTACTACGTTTATACGCGCCTAAAACCGCTTTTATGTAAGGATAGTTTCAAATAAAATTATTTTCTCCGGTGTTATTATTACTTTAAAAGAAAACAAATAACAACTAAGTTAACAACAGATTTTTCGGTAAAACTAACGTTTAGTATTTCTTTAGGTTGAGAGCAGTGCATTTTTAAAGTTTTTATACCGAATGTTAAGTCGGTTTTAAAGCGATAAACCGCTCTCTTAAATCGCTTTAAAATAAAATCGATTTAGAGCTTAAAACGGTTTTGGTGGTATTTGTACGAAAAATTTTCAATATGTCGAATGTTATGTTTATCCTTACTTAAAATAATTAAGCATAACTAAACTCAATTCCAAATTGCTGCGGACCAGTTTTTTGACACTGACAATGACAGTTCCATTTGGCTTCTGTGTTTAGTTGACAGCCGCCATATTGAAATTGGTGGAGGAAATTGGAATGAGGTGTACTGTAAAATTTGATCGTATTATGCTGGCCCAAACACTTCCTATCTCTAAGTTTTTAACAAAAGTTAAAGTACAGAACATTTTGCTTGGGCGCAGCGAATACCCACATATTCCTCTTAGCTTTGCAGCCACCTTTACCAGTAAAACCATTAAACTTGACATTTAATCTTGGCTGCGCATTAAGCATGATCTCACTGACTTACAAACCACTTGGGTCGATTAATTTATCGGAGAATACGATCGACAAAAAGCATCAAGTCTAGTCTGTCGTTCAGGGTCCGAGGAGCGAACTACCGAGCTTTATTTTTAGGTCTGTGTGCGCTTTTAGCGATATTATTAATCCTCAACATACAGGGTGATGGCATTCTTACCTGTGACAAGAATATGTAATCTGTAATGCACAATAGACACAAACGGTGGGATTTACTAAGATCCAAAATAGTACCCCCCACGGGTCGAAATATTTACACCTGTGGGGGTACTAAATTTTAAAACCACCTCAGGAAGGTGGTTTAAATTGAAAGGATTGTTTTGTGGCATTTAGTAATAAGTTCGTTTATAATTTCCCTAAGTAACCATTTTTACAAGGATGAATTTACCTTATTTATTATCCCAAGTTATTCATTACCCAATAAAACACCTCCTATTTTGTCCAGAAAAACGCCATATTTTGAACCCGTATTTAGCACAAAAAATATATTTATGAGGGCACTATGAGGCAAAACAAACATATGTGAAGTTCACTGATTATGCACGAAAAATATACCAAAAAAAAAATTCAAAACAACTATATTAATTTATTTACAAACTGAAAGTAAAATATTGAGGTTATCTAAAAGCTCAGGCAAAAAAACTTTCCTTACTCAAAGCCCACTAATTTTAAAGCTGTAGCTTTCATCAGTAGAGGTTGGTACAAGCCAAGGTGCACGCAGAGGTAAAGGATCCAAACTCGCTGTTTGTGATTGAACGCAGCGCTAATATTTTTAAACTGACATTTCGATAATGACAGAATTGTAAAAAAACTTGCATTTAAGTTTTTTAATACATTTCATAAATAAAAACACCTTTTAAATAAATACAAAATTAATCTGCCCCTTCTTTTATAATTATCCATCTAAATCGTTGTGTGACATCAAGTATTAATTGGAAAAATTAATTATCAAGGGTAAGTTTTAATTAGAGTGATATATAAATTTAGTTTACTATTTAAACCCCGAGTGGGTTTAAATTTTTTAATTTTCTTTTCTTCTAAATTGAAACTTTCTTCTTAAATCCAACAAAAGATTGTGTTAAGATGATTATTGAATAAACAAATTTATTAAAATTCTTTTTATAAATCAAACTATGTCGAAAACTCAAGGAGGTTTGGTTTAAAATGACTAAAACCAAAAATTTCACTTAAACCTTGGACCGTTCTAAAATAGACTAAACCTTTTTAGTAAATCCTATCGTTAAAGTAAATATTTCAACACAGCGGTTTCGGTATACGTAACACGTTCGAAATAAAGCCAAAATACACTACATTTTTGCCTTGTTTATGCGATGTTTCGAACGATGCCCGCTTTTTTGAAAGGTGTGATGACAGAACTGCTAACAGCAATCGATGCGTTCGTTGTGATGGACGTAACGATACGTTCATCGCTCCGTACGTATCGATTGCTGTCAGCTTTTGTGTCATCGCACCCGCCCTAATTTAAACCTTTTCGTATCTCTTACCGTTTAGGAGATCCCCATCGTGAGCATCGAATTTGAAACACCCTGTATATACTAACTAAGATCACTGACAGAAAGAAAAGAATCCCTACTTTTAATACGATCGTTCTATCGGTCCCAGAATCGACACCCTGGAGATCTTCTGTTAAAAACTACTTAATCTTGTCTCAATATTTTTCTTTTGGTTCACTTTAAGGCGCACGATGTAGCTAGAAATCTGACCTTTCGCAAAATGTTGACATTAAGACCCGAATCAATAAATATTGTTGTTTTATCGAGCATTTTTCCGTGACTAGTTGATTTGATCGTGCGTGTTCGTCTATAAAAATTTATGTTGCACTGACGATCCCTAACAAGAGTGAAACAAGTGTTTGCGCTTAATCTCTAGGTCGCACCTGGTATTTATTATTGTGGTACACCGGTGTATTTTATGTATAGTTTGTTTTTTGCTATCGATTCGTCATCGAAAAAGGTTCAATAAGGTTTAAGAGTTGATTGTCGATATTTGTTCCTGGGCATAATATTTTAAAAACGGCATATGAAATTTTTGTTAAATTGTATCCAAAAATTATATGTTTCTTTGCTAAATAACCAACGCAAAAACACAATATTAAAATTACTTGGTACTAAATTTTGGTTATAGGTTTATTTGAATTAAGGAGCGTTCAAGGTTTGAAATATAGTGTCAAAGTAGCTTGATGAAAATGGTGGTTTAGAATTTATTTTAACGCACATAAAAATTTTAGGAATGTTTGTTACAATGCCTAAATATTGTTTTAAAGCCAATCTAACATATTCCATACTCGATGGTTGCCCGCGACTTTTTTCGCGCGTGGAAAAATGTAGATTCGTCCTTCCCCTTCTTCCATGCCGTCCAGCCTTCGGCGGCTTAAATCCTTCCATCCACTCGCACACCCGCTTTGGCAGCGGTTTTTTCCAGTTTTCTTTCTTTTACATGGTCATAACTTTTGTTCCCACGAACCGATTTTGATAAACTACTCAGAAGTTCAAGGAATGCAGCATTGAAAGTCGCATCAAAGTCAGACGGACAGGAAGGCAGACAAACAGACAAAAGTTCTAAGAATTGAATTTTTGTAATCTATATCGTTTGGTTAGAACCCACCCCCCCTAAGAATTTTAAAATGTATAGATTTATTCCTAAGTACCCCAATTTTGATTGTTAAATCTTTGTTATTGCTAAATCTTTTCCAGATTCAAAGAAAACAGGTACAAAGAAAGCTTAACAAAGGGGCGAACGATGAACTCAAGTCGTCCTGGCTACCGATTATTAAATTTCGAGAAAATGATCGCCTGAGAACGTTCAGATCCTTCGTTTCGGCCGACAAGAAGGCTCAGAAGCTGCCAAGCTTATACGGTTTTAAAATAAGATCGCCCGCCCGTTCTCCTACTCAGAGGCAGATATATGAACGTCTAGGAAGTTTCCTTCAATACACGGCAATCGGGTAAACTTCAGCCGTGGTCGGATAGGTTTTGGATAACTCGTGATATCAGCAAAGCCTGTTATTGTTCGACATCAAGGAAGTGACTGTTCCCCTGCAAAATTAAAGAATCGGCACACTTAAGGCAAGATTCTGGGTGCAGACAGTCCAACAACGACACTGTCGCACATCAAAGTAGCAAGGGTTCTCATCTTTCGAGCTTGGTGAATGAAAGAGAAATCGTTACAGTGCAGCGTTGCCAAAGGTCGCTCGATCGAGAGAGATCTCGTTCTTTTTTATCTTGGTTTAAATTCTCGCTCCTCTTTGTCAAATCTTGCTCGTTTTTTAACTCGCTGCCAGATTCGCTCATCGCTCATTAATTATGTTCTGTAAGTAGTCTGTTGGTACCCAGTAAAAAATACCATTTACCACATTTTGGGAGAATTTTGAGTAAACTTTAAATTATTCTGAGTACATTTTCACTCACAACAAATTAAAGGCGGGACTGCTGGACAGTTTCAAGGGTGATTTGAAGAATCATGCCTGTATTCATTGTACTCCCATTTCATAACCTGAAAAAAAGATGAAAAGTACAACCTTAGAACAAAGCAGGGCTTTTAACCAAGCTTTTAGTACAAAATACCGACTGGCGATCCGTGAAATTTTGCTTTTAGTGCCTTGGCGCAGTGTCACGAACCGTATCATAATTATACCCAAAAATGAGAAAGCAAGTTTCTCATTTTTTTTAATGAAAGCTGCATTTTGTAGTATGCTTTCGCATGCTAAGGTGACCAATCCATCGTTCGTTAAATTGGATTAGAAGACATTTTTTTTGGTATTTTTTTTTAATTTTTGAGGTTTTTGTACCATAATTTGGCCCAATGTATATCTTGTCTTTTTACGTGACCAAAAATCTCGCTCGTTTCGAAAAAATTCTCTCTCATTTTTGACAGAAAATGTCATTCCATAAATTAGACATCTGTGGCAACGTTGGCACAGTGTTGCCCATACGCCAGATTAAGGCTGCTGATGTGGGGCTCACCCACGATGGAGAGAAAAAAACTACACTTGCTCAGATGAACCCACATACTGAACTTCGTAAAAAGGAGAGGTGGAAGATAGGGGTAAAAGATGAGTATGGCAGAAAGAGCTCATCCAGCTGCCAAGGCCACTGGTTGCTCCCTTACTTCAACTACTACTACTTTCTTCGTTCACAACACCCGTTTAAAAGTCATATTCGAGGTCTCACTTGCTCTCTGCGTATCTGGCTTAGCAGACACCATTTTCTGTATGTCTGGCATTTGAATATGCTTTGGAAAGCTTATCTGGAAATTGTTTTGGTCTCGTCAAATGGTTTGCAAGTTATACGTCTTTTCGTATCGTGTTTTTCTTGTAATATTTGGATCGTTAAAACGGTTCACCCTGTACAAGGGAGTCCAAGAGTTTAATTGCATTTCAAGCGTCCAATCCCGGAGATTAGTGCGAGATAATTCTTCTTCTTTTCTCTAGGCCGACATTGTTCGACTTAATCGACGGTCGCAATTAGATGCAAAAGGACGGCCAGCATTTATAGAGAGACTCATTTTTAAGTCATCCTCTTTGCCTTCGCAGAAGCCGAAAGGATAATATAATACTCTGCAGAAATAAAATTGTCAACTCTATACGCGAGCATCAGGGGCGTCTGCACAATTGCTTAACCGCCGCCCTTATATACCAGGGGCGGTCGCAGCTTTTTTTAAAGGTTTTTTTTTTGTGAAGGGTAGGACTAGTGTGTCAAGGTCGCGAATGCTTGTGTATAAATGTTGTTCAAAAAGTTAATTAAAATTGTGACAATTAGGCTTTAATAATTTAAGCGGTTAACTTTTTTGTTTTTACAATTTTTCCTGTGATTCTTAGAATAAAAACTCACGCACCAGTTTGAAGGAAAAGGGAGATAATTTAAAAAACGACAGTATTTTAAAGAACGATAGAGATATTTCAAAACTGGTCGAATGGAACATTTTTCTGATTTAACAGAAGAAGAGAGAAGGGCGTTTATAATTTGAGTCGTGGTTAGCCGGTCGGTAAATCGTGGTATTTCCGGTGAATGCACGTGCAGTCTGATGCGAAATATTTTTTTTAAGCATTCAGAATTCAGTAAACAAAATAGTTATATCCTATAACAGTTAAGATAACAATTAAGTTTGGTTTTGCTAAATTTAATAGACTTAAAATTACCTCAATAAAAAAAATAAAAACACCTGAAAACAAAATTTGAATACAAAAAAGCAACGAGGATATAAGCTAAATAGAGGGGACACCTAATGGTAAATTTCGACCCTGCTCAACTGAAATGAATACGAGATGGCGCAGGCTATCGTGCTTTTAGTACTTAAATCCACAACTTGGTGCGCCACTTTCGTTTTCGAACTTGCTTATTTTTAATGATCGAAAGCATTGGCGGTACACTGGGAAATCGCATTGTTCTGGACGTGTTTCGCGTGGGTTCATTGAACTTCATTTGATTGCCCGCGTCACGCTGCAGGGGACAGACACAGGCTCGTGCCGGGGTTTCACAGGTGCGTTAGTTTACGATACAGTGCTTTCGTGCTTCTTACTATTTTTATTAAATTGTCTCGTGAATTGTAATCGAAATAAATTACAAAATGTCAACAAAGTGTTGTTCGTATTGGAACTGCTGCAACCATAAAAATAAAAACAAAGATGTTGCTTTTTTTTATTTTCCAATCAACGACATTCTAAGATTGGAAAAATAAAAGAAACTTTCAGAAAGCTTAAACATTCTTTGTAAAAAAATGATCGAAAGCATTGGCGGTACACTGGGAAATCGCATTGTTCTGGACGTGTTTCGCGTGGGTTCATTGAACTTCATTTGATTGCCCGCGTCACGCTGCAGGGGACAGACACAGGCTCGTGCCGGGGTTTCACAGGTGCGTTAGTTTACGATACAGTGCTTTCGTGCTTCTTACTATTTTTATTAAATTGTCTCGTGAATTGTAATCGAAATAAATTACAAAATGTCAACAAAGTGTTGTTCGTATTGGAACTGCTGCAACCATAAAAATAAAAACAAAGATGTTGCTTTTTTTTATTTTCCAATCAACGACATTCTAAGATTGGAAAAATGAAAGAAACTTTCAGAAAGCTTAAACATTCTTTGTAAAAAAATGATCGAAAGCATTGGCGGTACACTGGGAAATCGCATTGTTCTGGACGTGTTTCGCGTGGGTTCATTGAACTTCATTTGATTGCCCGCGTCACGCTGTAGGGGACAGACACAGGCTCGTGCCGGAGTTTCACAGGTGCGTTAGTTTACGATACAGTGCTTTCGTGCTTCTTACTATTTTTATTAAATTGTCTCGTGAATTGTAATCGAAATAAATTACAAAATGTCAACAAAGTGTTGTTCGTATTGGAACTGCTGCAACCATAAAAATAAAAACAAAGATGTTGCTTTTTTTTATTTTCCAATCAACGACATTCTAAGATTGGAAAAATGAAAGAAACTTTCAGAAAGCTTAAACATTCTTTGTAAAAAAATGATCGAAAGCATTGGCGGTACACTGGGAAATCGCATTGTTCTGGACGTGTTTCGCGTGGGTTCATTGAACTTCATTTGATTGCCCGCGTCACGCTGTAGGGGACAGACACAGGCTCGTGCCGGAGTTTCACAGGTGCGTTAGTTTACGATACAGTGCTTTCGTGCTTCTTACTATTTTTATTAAATTGTCTCGTGAATTGTAATCGAAATAAATTACAAAATGTCAACAAAGTGTTGTTCGTATTGGAACTGCTGCAACCATAAAAATAAAAACAAAGATGTTGCTTTTTTTTATTTTCCAATCAACGACATTCTAAGATTGGAAAAATGAAAGAAACTTTCAGAAAGCTTAAACATTCTTTGTAAAAAAATGATCGAAAGCATTGGCGGTACACTGGGAAATCGCATTGTTCTGGACGTGTTTCGCGTGGGTTCATTGAACTTCATTTGATTGCCCGCGTCACGCTGTAGGGGACAGACACAGGCTCGTGCCGGAGTTTCACAGGTGCGTTAGTTTACGATACAGTGCTTTCGTGCTTCTTACTATTTTTATTGAATTGTCTCGTGAATTGTAATCGAAATAAATTACAAAATGTCAACAAAGTGTTGTTCGTATTGGAACTGCTGCAACCATA
Source organism: Oxystoma pomonae (assembly GCA_963921995.1). NCBI lineage: Eukaryota > Metazoa > Arthropoda > Insecta > Coleoptera > Brentidae > Oxystoma > Oxystoma pomonae. The sequence goes on from OY998165.1 coordinate 41,070,477, forward strand.
AAAATAAAAACAAAGATGTTGCTTTTTTTTATTTTCCAATCAACGACATTCTAAGATTGGAAAAATGAAAGAAGCTTTCGGAAAGCTTAAACATTCTTTGTAAAACCGAGGAAGAACTAAAAAATTTTGTCATTTGTTTAAAAATTTTGCCCCAAATTTTATATTGTTCAGCAATGCAAAAAATGCAAAATCACGTCGATTGAAATCTGCTATTACCTTTATTAAAAATTCTCAATATAGTTTTTAGTTTTTTTTTAATCTATGGAAAATTTCGATTTATCTCCTCTGGTTGAGCTAAAAAAAATAACGAGTTTCTGCATTTTTATAAATTGTTTGCTAAATTTTATATAAAGACCCGGGTTCTTTAAGAAAGCCAAAAAGGTCATTAGGAAAGCCTTTCATTTGGGTGTTGTGATGTGAAAAGCCACAGAAGCTCATTCTCTCTAGTGAAAAAGAAGACGAAAAGCCTTTGACCGCTAAAATTTAAATTATTTAGATGTTTATAATAAAACCCAACTTTTTTTCATTTCGCGTGTACCTAAAAAAAAAGTTTTATGCTTTATGGACTACTGTTAAAAACCATTTTTTTATACCTTAAACATGTCGTTATTGGATACCGATGAAAAACTATTTTTTAGAGGCTCAAATTATTTTTTTTGATACCTTCATTAAAAACACGATTTTAGCCACTATCCGCAATGTACCCAACCATGGCTTTTTTGGTTACTTTTTTTTTTGATCACGAGTGCGAAAAAAAATTGACGTCTTTTTTTTACCGAAATTTGGATAAAAATAGCTTTAAATGTTAATACTAAGAAATTCTTATGATTCTTACCTAGAAATTAATTCAAAATTATTCACAAAAAGAACAATCACAAAATACGAGAAAATTACAAACTGTCAAAAATTAAAATATAAGGTTAGTAAGGTTACCATAGAAACCATTGTTTTGTCATATACGCAGCCACCATTGATATTGATGCTAGTATAAAAGTGGCCAGCTTTCAGAGGATGTTGTGTTTGAATTTTATTTTGTAAGTTTTTTTCCTGTTTTTTAGGAGTTTTTGATAAAGGTATTAAAAAATAGTGTTTACAACTCGCGGCTAAACTCTGTTTTTTTTACTCGGGTTTTTAAATAAAAACGCACGTAAAAAAAACACTCTTTTAGCCACTTTTTGTAAAATATTACTTTTCCCAACTAGTGGCTAAAATAGTGCTTTTTTACAAGCGTTGGTTTAAATAACGAGCGCAGCAAGCAGGTATTTAAAAACGCGAGTAAAAAAAATCATAGGTTATCCGCGAGTTGCTAACACTATTTTTTTAATACCTTTATCAAGAAATCCAAGAAAAACAGGAAAATACTTTTAAAAATCTCGAACGAAGAGCACTTCTCGCAACACACCATCTTGTAGAAAACACGATTTTAGTCACTAGTTTTATTTAAAACTATATTATTTTTTAATTTTTATCCATTTGTAACCCGCTGTGTTCCTATCAAGGCAACCCTACTCAAAATGCGAAATAACATAATTAGTTAGAAACTGATCGACAATATTCTGGGCAGCCATGCTCACATGCTGTTTATTTTCTGTTGCTTACTTTTAATAAGAAAATAATGGTAATTTTTTGGGATTTTTGCCAACTTATTAATCATGCAGCTAGTTAAATTTTGTAAGAGAAGGTTGAAAACATTTACGCGAACCGGCATGGCTATTTTATATGTGGAAATTATTCTGAATAGTAGCAGGGGGCACCATTTTGAAGTTTAACAAAATATTATGTGATACATTATTAAAGATACCTATAAAATAGTGTATATAATATGAACCATGATTTTATATCGAACTTAAAAATATGTAATGTGCCATTTACGGTTGTAGTAAACAGATCTGCCAGATCTGCCAAACTATTTATTACTTTTTAATGCAATTTTTTAATAAAATCGTTCAAGTTAAAAAAAATAATTGTCTTATTTTTCACATATTCCTAATCAAAAAGAAACAAAATGCAAAATGTATATGGTGTGCCAAAAAAAACCGGTCCGATTTTAATAATAATAAGCTTTTTAGAAAGCCAAAGCTTCAAAATTTATAGGACCAATTTCAAACTTAATATTTCCTAAAAATCCAGAATGGCGTACCAATTTGAAAAATAGGCATTTTTAACCCCCCTCATATTTTTTTGTGTGGGACACTGTAAATAATCTGAAACATCGGTTACGAAGCCACATTCTTTCGAAGCACATCGATGAAATATTTTAAAAATTCGGACAACTTTTAAATAGGTCCGCCACCTTGGATTTTTAGTAAATGTCAGTTTTATCATTAGTTGTATAAATTTTGAAGCTTGTGCCTTTTAAAAAGTTTAAACTTATTAAAATCGATCAATTTTTGAAAAAGTTATTGCGTTGGTTGGTTGGTCCGCCATCTTGGATTTTTAGGAAATGTCAAGTTTGACATTCGTCTTATAAATTTTGAAACCGTAGATTTCTAAAACGTTAAATATTTTTAAAATCGGACAATTTCCCGCTAAGTTATAATCATTTTAAAAAGTGCCGTTTTTTTTGGCACACCTTATATAATTATTTTTTCGCAACATTTCAATTTCTAGCAATGCCTTATTATTACAAGATTTCTTTCCTGTCAATTTTGTACAAGTTCTTTCCAAATTAACTCTGCATAAAAGTCCCAGTATAAAAAAAGTTCTCACACACCCCCCATTTTTTTCATAAAATTGTATTGTCACTAAATCAAACCGTAAATCTGAAAACCACATGTTTTTATCTGTTTTCATTACACACACCCTTTTACACTCCTCACCCACAAAAAGATACCTGCGACTCAAAATTTGTATCAATTCCTTATAATCCTAATTATACGCTACGCTACGTTTGCACCTGAAGACGATCAGAGATTTTACTGATCGAAACGTCGTGTATAAATAAAATATAGACAATGGAAGTCTGAAACACAGAGTTAATTTCAAACACATCATTGTCTCAAATTTTCAAACAAAACCATTGCTTGTTGAAATTAGTTTTATTACTTTTCTGTACAAAAATAAAAATTAAATGACTCACAGGAAGATATAATGAGATATTTCGAAACAGAATACCCGATGGTCAAGAAAATGCTTTCCTTGTATTCTTATTTTTGTATGTTATTTCCGTTTTTTAATAATGACATTTAAAAAAATAACTGTGGCTAAACCGTGTTTTTTTTACTTGCGTTATTAAATCACTCGCTGCGCTCGTGCTTAAAAACCACGCTTGTAAAAAAAACATTATTTTAGCTACTAGTTGTAAAAAATAATATTAATTGTATTTTTTAGGAACTTTATAGACAATACTATGAAATAAACAACATCAAGATAGGATTAAATATGACCTTAAAAACCAGGTACCCATATATAGGCGATAATGTCAAAATTCACACTAGGCATTGACGGTATGAAAAGTAAAATAAATGATTATTATGCCAAAACTGAATGCACCAAAATTTTGTAAAACGGAACATAGGATCATAAAACTAATATACCATCCACCAAAATAGTCCAAATTCGTGACTAAATTCAGCTATAAAAGCTCACAACCTCGTGCACTTTCCTGCTTTGACGGGAATCATTAAAAACAGTACAGTTAGCAAGTCAGTGGTCCGAATACTTCCGGAATTACCGAAGGAAAAGTTTATAGGCTAAAGTAAAGCTAAGCCACTGTGAAGGTGGGAAATATACTCTAATTGATTTAGATATATCGCACCTTTATGAGTAACTTGAAAGGGGTACATTGAACTTCACTTGGTGGTGGTGATTTATAGCATTTTTAACATATTTTATATAGATTCTCTAAAATTTATTATAGCCCTATATCTGGGTGTATGCTTATGAAAAACGCAGTATTTTCTTAAATCAAATTTGTAACGTTTTTACCCAATGAGCATTTTCAGAAACTTCTGGTGACAGATATTTATATAATTATTATAACGAGGGTTCCATTGATACCCTAGGGTATTTAGAAGTTTCCTACAAGAATTGAGTTTGTATATTTGTTTTATTAAAGGCTCTAAATTGATGGTACCCTAAAGTAACATAAAACTGGCGTTAACAATATTTCCACGGACATCTTTATAAAAATATAAGTCACCAGTGACAAAAGTTATATAAATTGGTGTTTGAAATCTTTCTGTCAACTCACCTATAAAACCGTAAGTAACTATCCATTAAAGATATATAATAGATTGGTTTTTAAAATGTTGCTATCAACCCACTTATAAAACTTAATTAACCAACAACAAATTTATATAAGATAAGATTGAAAATATTTCGAGAGACACTTATAAAAACTTGGGAAATCACACACAATAGTTATATAAATTGGTGTCTGTAATATTCTTACAAACTCATTCATAAACCTTTTTTGCCCATAAGGTTTTTTCTATAATGTTGTTATTAATTTCTTTATACAGTGATTATAATACAACTGCTTTTAGAACAAAAAAAACAATTTTAATTTATTTTGGCAATTATAATAACAAAACAAACAAGATTTTTTAAGGTTAATTTTGTGACATCAAAAGGCGCGTTTTTGCGAAATCAAAAGGAGCGTTTTTGCGACATCAAAAGGCGCGTTTTTGAAAGATACCATACCATTATTATCTTGTTTTAATTACATCAATCTGAGAGAGATAAGAGATCCAAATCTTCTTGAGATAGTTGCCGATGACAGATATCGGGATCGAATGCATTTTACACCCGATTCCCACCAGCGTTGCCGATGCGCAGTCACCTTGACTCAAAAAACTCATCACGTGGTCCGACATGAACTTGTATAGGCAAATATCGCTTAGACCACATGATACGTGTTTTGATTCGGGGGACCCACGAATGAGAAACGCATAGATGGGAACCGTGTTTTGGAAAAAGAGAACAATATAGTAACCGTGTTAAGGTCACAAAAATGCACCGTGAAACGTCGAGCGCATACGCTGATACTGCTCGTCGGCGGCAAATGTGAACACCCCGGAAAATACTCGCCTGTACACCCTTCGACGCCGCAATCTAACTATATTCTTGAGATAGTTACCTCTGATAGTTATGCGGGCTTGAAGTGTGTGGAGGCGGGTATTTTTCCTGGTATGTGTAGTATGCTGGATCTCTCGAGGAATGCATTTAGGAAAAGAGAACAATGGTAACTATGTTAAGCTCGCAGAAACAGACCATCAGTGTTCGACACTGCGCCATCTGTAGCCCTTTGTTCCAAGTAGCATCATTTTTTAAAAGGGTCATAAAATAGTGTTTCCGAGGTAAACAGTGGTATAGTTGTATTATTTTTTTTATAGAATTGTCGGAAATTTTCGCCATTTCGGATTACAAAAATAGGTTTTTGGCCTAATTAAAAACGTTATTTATGGGGTTTCAACATGTGTTTCAATCGAAATATTGCTTGTTAGGGTTAAGAACAACATACGAAATTCAATATTGGTCCCAGAAAGAAAAAAACGCATATGAAAAAAAAACTGATAGTTAAATGAATATTTTTTTTCACGTTTTCTCAAGTATTTTTGGAGCCCATGAAATTTACGTGAGTGTATTCGAAAACTATACAGTACACACGGGACCGCAGCTGATTTTCAGAGTAGGATGACTTGAAAAACAGCTTTTATTTGACTATAGTATATAAATATTCATATTCCTGCTTCAGCTTATCTCACTTTCATTTTTATTTATTTTAGAAGATTGCTAAACACCATTTTTATTGTAAAAAGAAAAAGAATAATACATAACCAGCAAAGGGAAGAAAGATGGTAAATCTAGATTTCTAAATCCATAAAAACCTTTAATTTGTTATGTAGTGTTGTAAAACCTTTTTATAATAATCTCTATACTTCAGGGCTCATAAGGAAGTTTTATAAAATCTATATGATGTTTTTCTATCCATTACTATGTACCATAAATTTTTATAAGATGGTGTTGAACAGTTGTTTTTCAAGTCTTTTTTACTCATTTAAGAGATATATTAGAGTTATAAAATTATCACCAACACTAAATAATATAATTTTTGGTTATTTTATGAAGGTTTTTATATTATTTGCTGTAACTTTTATATAGACAAAAATGCTCATTGGGTAAGAAGCGCGCATCACTTTTTTTACATGCTTTATGTATAGATAATTTCTGGCAAAGGCTGGATCTAGAGGTAATTCCAGTCTCAATTCTATAGTCGGGAAATTAGACTTTTCAGTTGTTTTTGTACCTTAACTTTAAAAAAATACTTAATTTCAAAAATTTTTAGAAATAGAGGACAAAAAATGTGTGGACTTTTTTTGTAAACCTCTCCAATGATTAATTCTTTGTTAGGACTGGGAATTTAGAATAGCCAGTCAAAACCCCAAGCTCAATCGATTAAAGCATTAGAATGGCATTCCAGAGGTTCGGTGTTTAAATCCCGGTAAAGTATAAATAGTTTTTTTTATTTGTTTCTTATTTAATTGTCCTTGCTTTTTTTTCCATAAATGTGAGTGCTGAAAATTTCGTATATTTATTAAGACATTAAATTTTTTATGCACCTTTTATGTCACTAAACATTGCTGAAAATTAAACTTAACTCTAACTCAAAATTTTTTGCAAATTAAATCTTCACTTGATTTGTCTAACTTTCATCAAAATAAACTCTTGTTCCCCACCCTTTAACCGAACTGAATATTATTTGACATATTTATGTGGGCCCGGTGACGATACGTAAAATATTATAAAAAAACTACCACCCTTACCCAGCCTCATCGAAAAAAAATGTTTTTACTCTGTAAGCTGACTGATGCGTAATGAACGTAAAAAATTAAATAAATAAAAAGAGGTTTTTAAGTAAAACGATTTTATTTAATTGTACACTAAAGGTTAAAAAATCGCAATTAAACTGTGCTTTTTTTTACTAGCGTTTTTAAATACCTCGCTGCGTTCGTTATTTAAACCAACGCTTGTACAAAAAGCACTATTTTAGCCACTGGTTGTGAAAACTACTATTTATTAATGTATTCTACTAAAAAAGAGTGCTTAAATAATAATATGACATAAAATCGTGAGGCGATTGTAAGTTAAATCTTTGCCTTTGATTTAGAGTATAGAGCACTCTACGATTTGATAACATATTCCTTTATAAGCACTCTATTTAGTGAAATATATCAGTTAAAATTATTTTTTAAAACGGGTAAATTTATTGTTCAATTAATTTTTAAAGTTATAACAAGGTTTTTGGACTTTTTCTGATTCAAAATCTGTTTTTTTTTTTAATTTAAAGCACACATTAAAAAAAAATAGTTGCAATGACTAAGCTAAAGTAATTTTTGGGTATGCAAACTCTGCTTTTTCGCAATTAAGTCAGTATTTCAACGGTGTTAAAATTTGTCAGACCACTAACAAACAAAACAAAACAAAGTTAACAGCATGAGAGATCGCTACTGCGCTTGTGCAGAATAGGGACAAAGCTAACAGAATAGTAAACAAAACGACCAAAAATCTTACAGATTTACGGTAGTCTATCTCCCATTTAAAAAATGACGCAATTTAATAATATTTACCCAGCTTCAATCGTCTTCTTGTCAGGCTTATATCACAGATTACCTAATGTGCTCTGCGTTAATATGGCCCTTATACCTAAATTCGTTGTCGTCAATAATAATCATAACAACAAAAGCTGCTATTTTTTAATTAATTACTAAGTCACAATATTTAATAATAATATCAGTGTATAATTTGACTGAAGTAAAATAAAGAAAGGCAGCCCAGAATAAAGAAGAAGAAGGTAAGGAAAGTTCACCGGAGGTAATTGGTAATTAGCCGACACTTGGGTTCGTGCCCGGGGCTGTCACGCCACCGACTCGGTTTGTTGTGATAGAGTTATGTCATAGAGGAAGTGCAGATAAGGCGCAACAGAATGCACTGAAAATTATGGCTCTTTTGCCTATGGGAATTCTAGCGTAATGGGCTATAAAATTTGAAAATTTAGCTGAATTCTCTGCCCAATGCTCAAAAGTTTTTAAAGTCCTTTAAAACGTATACATCGACGATCCTATAAACTTTTATGTGTCTGTTTTCTAATACCTGTTTTTTGTTCTAAATGAGGGAATATAAACAGGAAAATGCCCTCTGTCTACTTCGATTATTCGGTTTGATTGATAGAATGCGGTGAAAATAATAGCTACTTTGCCTATGGAAAGTCTAGGGTAATGGGCTGTAAAATGTACGAATATAGCTGAATTTTCTGCTCAATATTTTTAAAGATCGATTGAAACGTGTTCTTTAGATATGACGGATAATTTACATAGCCAATACCATAAGCTTGAGGTGCTTAGTTTCTTTTCGGTCGAAGTAACTGATTTGGAGGTTTTTTAACTTCTTCTTTGTTTTAATTGCCTTAGGAGCTTAATTCTACTGAAAATATTTACACGCCAGGACGAATTCGTATCGGGTAACTTGGGTAAGTACCAGTGCGGAACGATGCCTATTTGTGAGTGGTTCAAGTTTGGAAATCAAAGTGTATGATGATGTATGGTGGAGGGTGACCAGTGAAACTACCGATGAGCCCACGCTGGTTAGCCAGGGCGAAACATCGTTAATCATTTCTCTTTTCGTTTTGATCTTTTGTGTGTTCCTTGTGGGATGCTCATCCAAGTTTGAATTTTCGTTATTTCCACCCAAGATCTTTTGATCTTTTGTTTTTTAGTTTCTTTTCGGTTGAAGTAACTGTTTTGGAGGTTTTTTTAACTTCTTTTTTATTTTAATTGCCTTAGGACATAATCCAACTGAAAATATTAACACGCCAGGACGAATTCGTATCAGGTAACTTGGATAAGTACCAGTGCGGAACGATGCCTATTTGTAAGTGGTTCAAGGTTGGAAATCAAAGTGTATGATAGTGTTTGATGGTGTATGGTGGAGGGTGACTAGTGAAACTACTGATGAGCCTACGCTTTGATCTTTTGTGTGTTCCTTGTGGGATGCTCATCCAAGTTTGAATTTTCGTTATTTCCACCCAAGATCTTTTGATCTTTTGTTTCTTGAGGTGCTTGTTTTCTAATATAATATTCTTTGTTATTATAAGGGGAGTTTAAACATAACAAACCTGGGTTTCTAATTGCCACACACTCTGACTTCTTGGTTTTTTGTGCTAGAGTTATGCCATAGAGAAGGTGCAGATAAGGCGCAATAGAATGCGCTGAAAATAATATCTACTTTGTCTATGGGAATTCTAAAGTAATTCGCTGTAAAATTTAAAGATATAGCTGAATTTCCTACTCAATATTTTTTGAGCAATACGCTGAAAATTATAGCTCTTTTGCCTATGAAAACTCTAGGGTAATGGACTATAAAATTTAAGGATTTAGCAAAATTTTCTGCTCAATATTTTTAAAGACCGATTAAAACGTATTCTCTAGATATGACGGCGCATTTACATAGCCGATATCATAAGCTTGAGGTGTCTGTTTTGTAATATAATATTCCTTGTTATGATAAAAGGACTATAAACATAAGAAAACTGGGTCTCTAATTTTCACATTCGTCGCCTTTCGTCTATTTTGACTATTCGTCTTGTTGTGCTAGAGTTATGTCATAGAGAAGGTATTTATGAGAATTCTAGCGTAATGGGCTATAAAATTTGAAGATTTAATTGAATATTAAAACTTATTGTGCAGACATGACTGAGTATTTACATAGACGATTTTATAAACAAATTGTTTCCTATTACCTTTTCTTTCTAGTTCAAGGTATATAAACACAAGAACACAAGGCGTAACAGATTGCATTGAAAATTATGACTCTTTTGAAAATGTAGCTGAATTTATTGCTTAATATTTTTTGGAGTCCTATTAAAATAATTGTCCAGATATGATGGAGTAATTATACAATACTTTATAGCGTAAAGAACCTATTAGGAGCTACATAGGTCACTTTTTGTCTGATTCTTTGTTGTGATGTCGAGAGAAAACCAGAAGGATGAAATTTAGTAGAATCAATTACTTACTTAGTTTTGATAAAAAATTTGTCTTTTTCGGTATTTAGTAAATTATATTTTTGACATATTCAGGAATTAAATTTGTGTCTCCTAATAAAAATTCTATCGGTAAAGAAATCTTGGATTAAAAAAAAATTGCTGATAGATTGGAGTGTTCGACAATTCTAACAGAAAGTACTTTTTGTCTTCAGCGTCCATTCATCATTGTCGAGTACGTAAAACTTAACCTTTAAAAAAATACTTGCCTTAAGTGTTACTTAACTTTTTAAATGAGTTACGTGGATTTAGAAAATTTACTATAATTATTGTATGTTGTATGTTAGGTTTTCAATAAAAATCTTCCTGCAAAATACTCTCTCATTTATAACATTGTCTAACATTTTAGACAATGCTATAAAATATAACAGTTTTTAACATGAAAATACGTAATATTTTGTTATCGGATTTGGTGATGGTGTTAAAATGAGGATTTTACGTAATTCCACGTTTTATTACAATGTGTAAAAATAATTTTTAAAAAGGATGATGTTTAAATAAATTAGTATGAGTTTTTTATTATCACCTTGAACTTATAACGGTCCGCTTAATTCTAGTTAAGTTCATAAATATTATTCATTAATTTTTTACCATGTAAATTATAAAAAGTCACACCTATCCTATTTTAAATTGCTCTAACCATAGGATAAAAAAAATAAAACTGGGTGACTTTTTGTAATAAATCACCATTTTGTAAACGCCACAGCCAAAACCTTTGCAAAAATTTACTATGACTGCTGTAGCATCGATGTTTGCCTCGGTGTTCGCATTGTTACTTAATGGAATTAAGTATTTTCAACCTTAAAAATATCGGACTTGTATCTTCTTAAAACTTTACTAGGTTATGTTTTTTGGTTTATTTGCTAAAAACCGATATTTTTTAAAAACATTTTATCTGCAAAAAGTTTGAAAGTGTAATTTTTAATGATTTAGGGTTATTTTCTAGATTTTATGCTTTTTCATTCCTAATTCTGATGTAATGAATTTTCAAAATGCAAACGCTTTTCCCACCGACTTTCCGCTCTTTCTAAACTTTACGCTTCTTGACTAATTGCTTTTTTATACTTTCTTACGTCGCGTCGCTTGTTGTCTCGTAGATAATATTTTATGTTTTTTGTAATTCTCACAGTCCTGACAGCGCCATCAAAGATATTCAGAATCTCGTGAGAAATGAGAACAATTCTCTGCGAAAAAACATAAGCAAAAACCACACATACAAATTCGAAAACAAAAATTAAAAAAGCTAAGCAACGTAGTCAGACGTACGTCGCATACCAATCTTTGCGTGATTTTCTGTAATTCTTGAAAAGGAATCGAAAACCGAGATTGAGATTTAAAATGATGTATCTCTAGGGTATCTAACGATTGCCAGTATAATACAGACACGTTGTCAAGTTATTGCTCAAAGTGTGCTGCGTGTAGTTTTAGTTAAAATCGGAAAATTTTTACATAATACTTTGTCCCTCAAATTGGACCTAGAATAACTTATTATTACAGAAAAAGTACTAATTATATTACAGAAGAAGAAAACTTTACAAACATTTTATTTTTTTTTGGTATACAGATAAATAAATAAATGGTCTGTAAATATATGGTTCGATTTTGTAAGTATCTCCAGTTTTTGTAGGATTTTTTGGTGAAGGTATAAAAAAATAGTAATTTCTTCTCGCGTTTTTAAATCACTCGCCCTAGTTACTTTAACCAATGCAATGCTTACAGAAAAACACACTATCTTAGTTACTGACTGTAAAAGCTACTAATGTCAAATTCTCTGGATATTTTCATATCATAACGAATAACAGGCATTCAATTAATACTTTTTAACTTCCACCAATTAATCAAACATTATTATACTTAGTAACCTCATGGATTTTGCTTTTAGATTAAGCAGGTACTATTGAAATAAACTTTTTACTGAACTTTTAACAAATATGAGGGTAGTTTAAGTTCGAAGAAATTCCAGGAAACAAGAAGGCCGATGAATTGGAGGGTCCCTATGTAAAAAAAACTAAAGGAAATTTGGCAGAAGTATAATTTGTCAGAATTTAAAAGAAAAGAAAATAAATAATCGGTCCGAAAACAATTGCCTCGAAAATGAAATAACGGGAAAATTAAATCGCTAGAAAATATATGCATAGAATTAAATTTAAACGAAACATATTTTTATAGAAACTCAAAATGTTGAAAAATATTTTTAACGAACATAATTTTAAAGACATTTAATAATGCCGAACCACACCCTTCTGGTCGAAAATGGTTTTTAACCGATAGCCACGAATTCAACTGCTACGTTGCCAGGCTTACGGTAGGGAAGAGTCGAAGTAAGTTGGGATATTGTATTAATTTACCTCCTTTACAATCTTTAACTACACCCTACCCTCAAGTCTCTTCATAATATTGCATTGTCATTGGACCTACTTTACAAAAGTGAATCGCCAGATTTGATAGACAGTTAGACAGCCAGAAAATGTGAAATTAAATAAACTCGTTAAAAAAACCCTATGTCTTCTTCCAAATAGAGAAACTTGTCAACGCCGCAATCCAGGGCCTACGGCGTTCTAGCGATTCGGCTGGATTGTGGTTCTGGTCATTTAAGGATCGGGCATTTCATTTTCTATAAATTTGTGGGTTATGCGTTATATGAAATAGAGCCAAAAAAATCTCTATTCTTTTCTTTAAAACGATTTTTGAAGAACAGCTGCTTAGAACGGCTCTTTAACTTATAATTTACTAAAAACCTTTTAAACAAGAAATATTTAAAGAAAAACTCAACCATATGCCAAAGGTCAACTACATAGTCTAATAGCGATTTTTGATAACAGTAGGTATATTAAGCCCACAAAAATTGCTATGAAATAAAATTTTATGGACCTTATTTTAATGGTTCATAGTTTTATAGACGTAGGTGGGTGAAAAGCTGGGCTAATAACAAAGACTATAAAGCTTTGGCAAAATTCTTGTAGAGTATTTTTTGGTTTTATAGCGGTGGTGAATTTTTAAGCCAAATTATTTCTTTTATAAATCTTTCCAATCTTGTAATAATTCTCTAAAAAAAAAGTCTAATATTTGTGATCAGGCATAAGGTAAACCCTTTAGCGACGATGCCAGATTACCCTGAAAATTGTATCCATACACGTAATGTTCTTACAAACATATTATTTTTATAACTTTTGTATTATTTACCAAACGTCAAACGTATCTTCATTTTTGACCACAAAAATAATTATTTTAATTTTCCAATATACAATAAGAATACAATACACTATATAACCGTGTACTAAGCTGCCTCATATATTATTTGTCGTCGGAGTTGCCACTTTAGTAGATTCGAGCTGGTAAACCTAAGGTGGATGCTTGTTATTGCCTGCTGCAGCGTTGCCAGACTGATAATGTTTCAAATGATTTATGAATAACTTAATGGGTCTATTTTAGTTGAATGTCTTTGGCTTTACTACATAGAAGAAATTAACAAAGAGGCATGTGAAGTTCCAATAGAAACCTTTCTGGACCTATTAAATATTTGACATTAAGAAGACATACTGAATATTGCTTTATATTCTATCCGTCATACTTACACTAAACAAGAACTGCAAACATGCTTTTTGGTAGATCCACAGTAAAAACATTTCCAACTTCTGGCTTCCGCAGACGTAATAGGATTTTAAATAAATATAAATTTAACAATAGAATCGCACAAATTAAAAATTAAAAAGTGGAAAGATGCATCCAATCACTTTGATGTCCGGCTACAAATTTGACGCCCTGCGGCCCCACGAAAGAATGTTGAATTACTCCACAAATGGTCATACCAAAGTGTAAACTTATTTTAACAAATATTTTAAAAATTAACCATACAAACAAAATCCTATCCAATCCTCTTAAAACCTGTCTCAATGTCCCTTTTTAAATTCCCTGTCCCCAGGGTGGTAACCATAGGATAGGTATTACGATTACTTCATTCCATTCTTAGTATCGTAAATTATTGCAATTTTTTTAAATACTGCCTCGGTATATGTATGTATGAACTCATGCTGGTTATCCTCAGGGGACAAAAATGATCAAACGTATCCATAATGCAAAGTCAACAAGTAAGGATGTCCTTTTTATAAAAGATTCTCCTTAAGGCTTTATAGCTAAAGTTTTTTTTGTTGCCATTGCAATTAAATTTGAAAATGTAGGCAAATTGCCAAAAACCAACGACACTAACACAATGTTTATTTGTTTAGTCCGTAGACTAAATTCTAATGGACTGCACCATAGATGGCAACAAGGTTGTACTTAAAATTTATTTGTTTTTGCGCACCTAGGTTTCACTTGCCTTGATTTATTTAATATCAAAAAATAGTTAAAAAATTAATTAGTTAAATTATTTTGGGTTTTGACGTTTTTGAAAAAGTTAGGTTACGAGAAGCTGTAAAAGAGGCGTGTGCCTCCCTTGCCTAGTCGCTCCATTGACTGATTCTTGTTTGTTAGATTTGTCAATGATTACTGTTATTCCAAAAAAATGGCTATAAATTTAAAAAAAAACCTATAAATGCTAAATAAAAAAGTCAATACGAAATCTGCGGTCTAGCTTATTTTATTTTAAGTTCCATTGCATAACTTAAATATTAAATACACCAGACTTACATCCGTAGGTAGGTAGATACTTATAGAATATTACCTAACATATATATATATATGTACATATTTTGTATTAATTTTTATGCAATTTTATCGGTCGAACTTAAGCGTAAACTAGGTCGCAACTGTTATTAAATACGAAAAGTAAAAGTGGTTTTTAAGGTATCATATTGTCTTGTGCAAAGGACGTTTACCAGTAACTGGTACAATGATTAGTAGACATAAAAAAAAGTTTGATATTTTTTTTGGGCGGGGTTAAGCGCAAAAAAAATAAAATATAATTTTAAATTAAATTCAAAAGATTTTTAAAAATAGCCAAGTTTTCTTTTACAAAGTTGTTCATCTGTCTTTTAAATTTTTTCCTATTTATAGTAGTTTTTAAACTGAGGGGTAGAATATTGTACAGTTTTTATCCAATGTAGTCTATTGATTTTAAAAAAGTTGTATTACTTGGTTTAGATATAAAGTACTGAAGGTTACGTGAGATTCTTGTATCATAGTTATGACTTTTTGCTACGTTTGAATGTGCACATTTGTATATAAATTCAATTGTTGTTGAAATGTATAAAGACTTAATTTCAGGAGCGTCCCTAAACAATAGTTCTGTTCAATAAGTTTTTGATTTTTCAAATATTATTTTTAAGGTTTATACTAGTTTTTTCATGTTAAATTCATAGGCTGATCCTTTTATAGGCAAATCACATCTAATTAAAGTTCCTACAAACGCTCTATAAACTTGTACCAAAGTTTTTTCACTTAATATCAGTCTAAGTCGATAAAATTTATGCATGAACCTACGTATGCTATTAACTAAATTGTCTATATGGACATCCCATTTCAGATACTGATCTATTTGACATCTGGTATTTGTAGTTCGCTCAATTGAGATATATTTTTTAAAGCATTTTTAGCTTTTATTTTTGAATTTTTCCACGACTTGTCTGCAATTACAACACCAGCATCATCAGCAAAAGCTACAGCAAGGCTACATTTAACAGGAATATCAGGCATGGCATTTATATGCAACTGTCCCTTGTGGTACCCATACTATTAATTCACAGTCATCACTGCACTCTTTTTTTTTCAAATAGCTCTCCACTAAATTTTTTGCCATTCTTCTAATTCCATAGCTTTCCATATTGCCCAACATAATACCATGATCCACGGTGTCAAAAGCATTGGCTAAATCTAAAAAGATAGCCAAGGGCTTTTGTCCGCTGTTCATGCTGTGCTGTATGAAGCTGATAACTTTATAAGTGCTCGGATATAATGTTATGTTTTTTTAAAAGGTGTAGTCTTGTTTTCATTGCTTTTTCAGCTATTTTTGCAATACTGCTAATTAATGAAATACGCCGGTAGTTCGTCATTTCACTAGTACTGCCCTGTTTACGAATAGGAATTACAATCTTTTTTTTTAAACTTCTGGAAAAATAGCTTCTTGAAACATTATATTAATTATGTGACACAAGGGCTTGGAGATAAAATTTGTAATTAGTTTTATAACCTCAGAATTGAGATTGTCATATCCAGTACTACTATTATATATATGTTTGGATAAGAGTTATCATATTTTGATTATTAAGTCAGTCGAGTAAAAAAAGAGGGAGATAGCCTAGACAGTCAAAATCTTTTGTTTTTAAAATATTTTTAACATATGTTTCTAGTTCGTATGCAGAAACAATCTCGGGCGAGTATCCTATAACTTGAAAATTGCATTTGTTTTTATAAAATAGTAAAAAATACAGGACAATAGCAGAATTTTTAAAAGGGGAGACCAGATTTATGATGGGATTTTTAAAATAAATATAAGGAAAGCCAGCCTCAGGGCCTCCTTCTTCCAAGGAAAACGAAATCGAAAATTGTTGCCTTCAAGTTCACCTTCGAGGCTCTCTTCAAGGGAGAATTATAAATACGGCCCTGTTATACATTTTTATCGGTGCCCTTTTCTTAAAAGTATGCTATTAAGTATCCTGCATTTTTTACTATGTCAACCTTTTCAAAATTGTATGCCTATCACATATAACTTATGAGATACTATAATGGCCCAAGGATTGCCAGATCTGTCACAATAATAAAGTTAAATAACAAAAAAAATATTGAGAAAATTAGCATTGCCCCTGAACAAAATCTACTGCACATGCCTGACAATGTCTTCTCGCGTCAAAAAGAGTTTTTGGCTGAGCATTTTTTCCTTGAATAGGGGAGTTATTACCCTATGGCTTTTTTCGTAAAAGCGAGGAGAGGGCCCTTATAATATCTCCTAGATATATGACTTTTTATATTCTGTTTGGATAGTTGCACCCTTTCCTGACTGCTACGCCGCGCCGCGCAAATCAAATCAAATCAAAAAATGCTTTATTGTCATAAGTATTACGATAGAATTTTGTTGACAAAGCTGTAAACTAAGCCTAAAAAGCCAAAAATAAACGAAAGTTAAAAATCTACATTCACAAGTCCTAACTAAATTTGTAAGGTACAATTTGTTAATAGTTATATTCACAACGAGTCGATAAAAATACAAATAAAATAAAAGTATTAAGATAAAATTGAAAACGACATGAGGATATAAAAGAATTTAAAATAAATTATAAAAGTATACCAGCACTTAACAAAATTAATAAATAAAAAGCAAAAAAAAAAATTAAAACGAGTACTATAAAAACATTTAGTTAATAAACAATAAAAAAAAGAAGTAAAAACAAACAATTAAAAAAAAGAAAATAAATACATTATAACACGATTTAGCAGGTGTCTTGATAATGTCATAGTAAGGACGAGACTCAAGGCATTCATTTATTGATTTTATAAATGTCTTATAATCATTAATATCTCTCCTTGCAAGTTTTAGATGATTATATAATCTTGTACCGTGGTATATGGTTGATTCTTTGGTGAAAGTAAGCCTTGGTGTTGGTAAGTGCAATACTATTTACTGGCTCTTTTTTTGTCCAATGTAAGACCAATGCGCAGTATACCAAGCTAAGTTTATTTAAGTGTGTAAAAGTCAACTCCCAAAGTTGGAACTTTTTGCAAAAATAAAAAAAAATAAAATCGTTATACTCTTACTCATCCCCCTCCCCATAAACCTCAAACCCCCTCATTGGAAATAACAGTGAAAAAAAACAATCGCTAGCCGAGAATCTAACTCGGGACGTCCGTATTGAAACGAATATACCAACTAACACACCACGGCGCGTCGGCTGATGACACGACTAATTGATTGTATTTTTTTTTAATTACTGTCTAGTTAGCTGCATACTTTAACGAAATTTCATTGATATGTCTCTCGACCTCAATTCGAAACGTAATGGCAGTGGGCAACCGTCAAACTGCTTTCGATTTCACTCGCGAATCAAGTTTTCGTATCATATGAGCCCTTTTAAAGTAATCCATAGAATGGACAAAACACAGTGTAAGCTGCTACCTATCCGTAGACCTGGAATTTGCCGGATCGGACTTTTCTGTCTTTTACATTTTATAAGCATATTTTATATCTCTATGTTGCTTTCTTTGGTTCGGCCCTTCGTCAAACCTCGCTACGTTTTGTTCGATATCTCTGCATTAGCAACATAGAGCAGTCGTTATAGAACGATATCCCAAGCTCTGGAGTTGATAAATTTCAATAACAAAAACAATGAATAGCGAGCTTTCCCTCAAAAATGGTAACGTAGATGGATTTCGCACTTGTGGTGCTTATCAGTACGGTGCTAGGAATTAGAAGATGAAATGATGATGAAAAGATATGACACAGGATTCACGTAAAAGGCAACCACCTGTCAAATTGCAGAATCGGCAGATGTACCTTCAATTTCAAGGAAAATTAAGCGTCTCTAAGGAGACAGATATAATTATCTTTACAGATATCCTAATCTCTGGATTTGATAAATTTCAAAAGGGACTTAGTGAGGGCGAATAAATAACAAAATCAATGAATAGCGAGCTTTCCCTCAAAAAAGGTAATCGTAACCGTAGATCCGGATTTCGCTCTTGTGGTGCTCATCAGTACGGTGCTAGGAATTTTCCCTCAAATTGAAGGCAATTTGACAGATGGTTGTTTATTACATGAATCCTTTGTCATATCTTTTCATCATCATTTCATCTCCTAATTCCTAGCACCGTACTGATAAGCACCACAAGTACGAAATCCGGATCTACGGTTACCATTACCTTTTTTGAGGGAAAGCTCTCTAATCATTGATTTTGACAAAAATATATGTTTCTAGTAATAAGTAATACACAGTGTGTCCGAAAATTCTGGAATAATGGACTTTTTAGGAGAACTATGGGTTTTTTGTATTTTTGAGAAGCTTATGTTCTAAGGATTCAGAAAATTCAGAAAAAGAGATTTATCAGATAAATATCTTATTCTAACTGAACCTAATCTTGCGTCCATAATGTGTATATCATGCACCCTTGAAAAAAAAAACCGCATCACAGGTAATAATATTTCAACCAGTGTCGAGATATCAGGGGGTTTATTATTGAATATCGTAGTTAAGGCCACACGGAAACGTTGACTTCCCTAATATCGACCAATAACAGCCTTTTAAGCTACGGACACGAACACGGCCGAACTTTATCCTACACTTTCTTTTACCTGCCTTTAAACAAGGGAACGCGCTCTCTTGAAAAACGATAATCGAGTCAGGTTTACGTGTGCACCGTACAAGCTTGGCAGCTTCTGAGACTTCTTATTGTTCGAAATAAAGGATATGAACATTCTTGTGCGACCTTCCCTACGATATTTAAGAATAAGCCTGGTGACTAGGATATAATAAAGGCACAATGTATGCCTTTTAAGTCAAGTATACATAGTATTATACTGTTCAATTTAACAACCAAATATCTGTAATCCAAAAACGTTCAGTCGTCACCTTCTGGTATAATAGCCACTTGACCCACGGCCTTCGGTAAATTTAAAATAATTCTTGCTGACTCCAATCTGAATAAAATTTTCCACCCATACATGAGCTATATATATTTGGTAGCACACCCACATGATTAAGAAACCTAGATGAGCTTGGTGCATGTGCTAAAATGTTTGTGTAAACATTTGAATCAAATTAAGTTATCGTTTTTTGAAAATACCTGGGACGAAAAAAATTTCAAAGGACGCATTTTTCCAAAAAATTTTGAAAATAAGGTGAAATATAATTTTTGTATGGAGTTTTTGAATGATATATCGCAATCATTGTGGATACAGTTTTTTATTTTCAGCTAATTTTTAATTTTGACCAACGTTTGGGTAATATGTAATACAAAATATTTAGAAGAAGAGTGAAAAAATAAAGTATTGAATTATTTAATTGCAAGTTAAAATTGATTAGTCAAAAATAAAAATTTGACGCAAATGGTAATAAAAGGTACAGCAATTATTACTTTTAACCAAATATTTTTCTTAAACGAAATTAGGCATAGCTTGGACAGAATAAATCGACCAGTTATGAAAATAAATGGATGAAACTGACAGTCGTCATCAGGTTCCAAATTTTTTCCCAAAATTTGTAAAAAAACGTTGAACAACATAATATTTACAAACGGGAGACATCACAATTATGAAAAAAGGAATAAATAATATTGATATATAATGAGATCAGCCCTCACTGTCTGGCTCATTTATCTTGCAGAATCAACTTTTTTGGGGATTTCCACATACTCGAATCATAATTTGAATAATTCATGATTGCCAAAAATAAAACGGCCAAACTTAATATGCCCGAAAAATAAACGTGTGCTGAAATGAAAAACACTCAAAAAATAAACAAAACGAAACGTAATTATCTCGATCCGTAATTTAGCCGACCAAACAAATCCCGGCGGCATGGACCGCCCAAATGGCGGAGGTGCCAACTTAATATCTACTGCTAAGCGCACAAGCAAATATTTATAATATTTTTTGTGACTAAAATAGGGTGTATCAAAAATATACTTTTGATTCGTTGCATGGGTTTAGTGTCTTTAAAATATCTCATTAATATGTGGCTTTTAAATATCATTTTAATAAACCAAATTCTCTATCGCCAAAAAAATAAGCGAACTCCTGCAACCCGCCTTCTCCGGTAGGCGAAATTACGGGTCTGGTAAATAATGGTTCGATCAAATTAGAATTTGGAAACCTTCAAAACCAGGAGCTGATTTTTGCATTTCAAAAAACACGAAAGTTATATCCAAAAATAATTAAAATAAATAAATTTTTAAAGTTTAAAAACTTGGAAAGTATTAAATTATTAAAAACTTGAATTTAATGGTAAAGTTTTTGTTTAAGCAATTTTTACTATATTTTTCACATTTTTATGCAACGATTTTTCTCACATTTTAATGCTTTCTTTCCAAACTTTCAATCTCTAGAATAAAACACTCAAGGTGTTCAAGTTTTCACTGTTTTTTAGGCGTTCAAAAAAAGTACTGTCGAAAAACATTTTTTCTATGCTAAAATGAAAAATTTTTAAAATTTTTGAAGAGAGACAGCAGGTAATAAAAAATTATGTTACAGA
This sequence comes from Oxystoma pomonae, assembly GCA_963921995.1. Taxonomy (NCBI): domain Eukaryota; kingdom Metazoa; phylum Arthropoda; class Insecta; order Coleoptera; family Brentidae; genus Oxystoma; species Oxystoma pomonae. Next base: position 41,091,636 of record OY998165.1, read on the forward strand.
AAAATGGAAATAATTTAAGGCAATTGTTTAATAAAAATTTCAGTTTTGTCAAATAGCAAAAATTGTAATTGTTCAAAGCGTAAAGTTTGTAAGACATAAGGAGGTATTTTCAATCAAAGTTCTTTACAGTCTTTAAATTTACCAAAAAACGTGTCCTACTAAAAGTGTATTTTAGCACATCTAAAAATAATTTAACAGATATTTAACAAAATTATTTTAAGGTTCAGCATGACTCTCCATAAGCAACAAAAATCACTGAAATCTTTACATGTCTACAAAAACATTTAAAAATATTGAAAAGCAGTTGCTAGATATAGATATATATATATATATAGATAGAAATATTAAAGTGCTTATCCATTGGAAAGATTTTAATAATTTTCTTACAATTGGTTAATTATACAACAATTCACAAAACTCTTTACATAAAATCATCTAGAATCTTGAGACCTTCAAAATGAGGGGCCCCAAATTTTTACACCTCAAAAAACAAAAAAGATGTGCCCAAAAATTATTTTTTTTAATCTATTTAAAAGTTCATTTCACTTCAAAGCAAATAGGTAGTTATAATAGAGGAGATAATTTCTTTAAAAATTAAAATATTGCAAGTTCATTATAACATCAAATTTGGATTTGGTTAAAAAACGCTGGCAGTAAAAATGCGTTGACCGTTCTATTCAAGAAACCCGGTTCCCACCTACAACTTTTTCGTAAGTTCCCACTCACGCGTCACATGATGTCGATATGAAATATTATGACAGTCATGTGACGCCTGCGCAGCTACGCACGAAAAAGTAGGGTTTTACGGACATTCGGAAAATGTCACAAACACCAACTACAAAACACAGGATTCGAATTACGTCATTATATCGTCCTGTGAATTTCAAAATGTGCACCTAAACACACGTCATCAAGGAGGCCATATTTTGGCGTGGGTAAGATGACCGTAGTTGGACGCACGATGTTGGACGTGACGTAGTTTTTAGAAAACATATTGACGTCAGTTAGAGTACTCGCGGTACGACTGAATTTTGCACCAATATGTGACGTCGTCTTTGGTGAACTTTTCAGTCACAATAACTAGTAGCGCACAAAACTGCTACTTGGGCTCTTTTTGTGAAAAATAACGAGGGATAGTTAGTGCCTGATCCATTAATCTCTTTAATAGTTTTTCGAGTTCATTGCGCTACACAAAACAACTTTAAACATAAATTTAAAGCACTAATTTTTTTACTGCATATTTAATATCGGGGCCTATACTGAAAATATTCTCATTGTCGCCCACTAAAACATATCAACATGTGGGCGATAAAGAGCTTTTTCCTCTTTTGTATTTCATTTATTTATTTTTTCGTTAGTCTAGTTTTTTAATGGTAGCTATTCTTTTAACCTAAAGAAAGGGTATCAATAAAAATGCGCTTTAGCCAAGTCTGGTCTAAAATTTAAAGGCCTCTGAAAAAAGACAAAGACCAGTCTTTTAGCTAAGCTGTTTAATGAAGGTAAAAAACCAAGGTAACTTTAACTTTAGGGGTTTACGTTTAAGCTAGAGGTTTTAATTAACTTTTGTAATCTTAGAATTATTACGTGTACGTTGATCTTTAGAACTTTCTTCACTTTCGATTACGCTCAACGCGAATAATAGGGAGTAAAAGCCAAACCACCGAGTAAACGTAACGTAGCTCTGAAATCCAGCGCTCTCATTGGTAAAAACCGGCAGAGATGGGCGTTTCCACCTCGACTAACGCTATTTCATATCAGGCGACGCGACGTAATACTACGCCACTCTAGCGTCGCTAGCGCCCGTATCTCATGAAAATCAGTCTCGTTCGACGTACGATTGGCAACTTTTGTCAAATCTGAGCAATGAGAGAGTTAGATTTCAGAGCTATGTTACGTTTACGCGGTAGTTTGGCTTTTACTCCCTCTTAATAATGGATTCTACGCAAAAACGTTGGGCTGACATCATGATAACCGGGAAATTTCAGCAAATTAACTAAATTTAACGTTGAACGTTACTTGCGGTCAAATACCACATGCGCTACTTGAAGTAAACTAACCTTAATATTTCCTTCCTACAAGATTTTATTTAAATTGCAATGTATCTATGTAACGAACTAGACACGTTTGTTCGGGTGTAATCTTGCAACTTAATTTTGGCCAACTTCCCGACATCCGATCGGCTTTAAATTTGGCATGCTTATATAGTTGCGGTGACAACACAAGAATATAGTGTGATGAAATTGACATCCTACTCGAAGGGGGTGGAGAAGAGTCTAGTTGAACTACGCCCGATTTCGTTAAAATTTGGTGTGTTGGGGCACTTGGGGATGGAAATCACGAATTTCTAATCAGATTTTGACCATTCAATATGGCAGATTCAAGATGGACGATTTTCGGTCATCTTTTGATAACCAATTTTAACTGACTTATTTACATCTGATTGTGTTCAAATTTGCTATGCTATACAATAATATGGTATTCTCAGGTACCCCTCTAACGAGGGAAGTGGAGGGGACAAGATTTAGTTTGTTCGATATCAACCAAAATTAGCACACAGGGGTTTTTAAGGAGGGGGATTATGAATTTTTAATCAGATTTGAAAAATTCAATATTCAATTAAGGGTGTGTGTTCAAATTTGTTATGCGTTTATAGTTCCGGCGACAATACAATAATATGGTATTATTAGGTACACACTGCCCATTAACGAGGGAAGTCGAGGAAGGAAAAGATTTAGTTTGTATGAGTTAAATCAAAATTGGCATACAGGGGTTTTTCGGGAAGGGGATAAGAATTTTTGATCAGATTTGAAAATTTCATTATGGCGGATTCAAAATGGACGATTTAGGGTACAAATCTAAAAATTAAAAAATAAATTTTTAGTAAAAAAAACTTTTAAAGAACAAGCTTTTCTTAAATGCACTCAAAAGTAAAAAATAATTTTATATCTTTCTTATACCATAATAAAAGCGATGGAATTAAAAAATTTTAACTTTATGGTGACAAAGAGAGAACTACAAAAGAAGAATTAAATTCTTCTTCTATTCGAATGATAAACATAATGCTCCCATCTAAAGAAGCTGAGAACGGGTGAGATTGCCGTGCTTGCCAAGCCTTTGAAAATGTCTTTGGGTTATAGAGTAACACAACTGTTTCTTAGGTGAATCGTCGATGTGACCGATATACGATACATAAAGTTAAAATTTTTAAATTGCGCCCATCGCTATTTTCCATTTTGACCATCCAAAAATGTTAACAATGAAATGAAAAAATAACTAAAAAAGTAGATTGTAAATTTTAGATTGCAAGGGTAGTCGTTCCGGCTCTTTTAACCGCACGGCACCACTGCTTCCCTTGCAAAAATGTTGTGCATTACCCTTCATCTTAGTTCGTGTTCAGGAATTTAAAGCTTTTTCTAAAACCAGCTATTTTCTTGGAGAATAGTTGGTCCACTTCTTGGGTAGATAGCAGTATCCCCTCGAGGTGCCTAAGCTTCTTCCAGAGTTGGGCGGGGCATTCACGGAGTAAGTGTTCTGCGGTCTCTGTTGCTCGTCGGTTTCGCAAAATCTTTAGTGGTCGTCTTCTGCTCTTCCTGTTACCTTTGCCTTTCTCATATTTAATGTTTAGTGATATTATATCTTATTCTAAGTAAAAACTCTACATTGTCTCTTTGAAAGAGAGGTCCCTAATTTCATAACACCGGGATTTTTCACAAGGCTTTATATTGGTTTTATATTAAAGTATACATAATTTGAATTTTGGATATTCCTAAGAAAAACGTGAAATATATATATTTATAAATGGTACTTACATAAAATTATGGACTACTAGTCCAGCCATTTGGACTCGGTCGGTGGTCAAGTGTCTGCTCTTTTATTATGAAGTGGTATAAAACTTTTATAAAACAAACTTGTATAAAAAAACTCGTACATTCCAAAAGAAAAACGTTTCACTTCCAATTCAAGACTCAAACTTTTTCGCAAAACTTTAAACAAAGTTGTTTTATAATTTAGTGTTTGTATTTTACTTAAAATTCATTAAAATAAAGATAGTTTATAATTTTGAGGATGTTTTAACCTAGTTATGATAAAACCAAAATAACCATGTTTAATAATTTGAACTTGACAATATTTTACCGGGCAGTGTCCGGTGAGCAGTCCGACACTATTTTGATGGCTTTTTTGTTCATGTTTTTTTCCACTTTTTTTTTCGCCAGTCTTAGCCCTGGAGTGTTCCTTAAGTGTTTTGGCAATTGGTCCTTTTTACAATTATTGAGTTCTTTTAGAAAGTGGCTTTTCATGAGTTCATAGTGGAGCTCTGGGACATAGTATGGCGTTTCAGTACCTTGTTTGGCAAGGGTATCTGCTTCCACGTTGCCCGCTATGCCTCGGTGTCCGGGCAACCACATGAAGGTTACCTAGTAGTAGTAGTAGTAGTAGTAAGGGGGCGGCCCACAGGCCTGGCAACTAGGCCTCTTCATGGGCCCTTTCTGCAATACCCCGTCTCGCACCCTTATCCTCCCACTCTCTCTACATTTCTTGCTTCTCTCTCTCCGGGCCTTCCCGCCTTCGTTACGAAAGGCAGCACGTCAGCCCATCTTAGAGAGTGTCGCTCCTTCTCTTCTATTGTGGGGGCACCCCACGTCTGCTGCCTCAATCTGGCGTACCCGTCAGACTCTCCTATCAGGTGCACCGCTGATTCCTCTGCCCACCCACATGTTGGGCAGGCGGAGTCGTCCAACACTCTGATGCATGTCAAGTGATTGCGCAGCCGATTATGCCCTGTCAGCATTCCTACTAACAATCCAATGTCCTTGCGAGTTTTTCCCAGGAGCCATTTAGTTCTGGCTGCGTCTGGTCCACTCACGAACAGTTTGGACTGTCTGCACTATCGTGCTTCCCTCCAGGACGAATTCAGTTGATCGCTCGCCCATTTATTGAGCTCGCTTTGCACCTGTTTTCTTGTGATTCCCAAGAGCGGTTCCGATCCAATATATTGGGTTTCGGCACCAGCTTTGGCAAGTTCGTCCACCTTCTCATTCTCTGGTATTCCCTCGTGGCTCGGGACCCACATCAGTGTCATCCACTTGTCTTCAGCTAATGTCTGTAGCGCGTTGATGCACTCTTCCCCTAAGCTACTGACAATTTGCCTTGAGGGCAGCTTGGCTGTCGGAACATATGCAAATGTCCCTCCTGCTATTTCTGACCTGTGGTAGGTTTGCCGCCATGATAATGTCGTATACCTTCGCCTGAAAGACCGTAGCGTGCTCGCCAAGCGGATAGCTTTCTTGAACCTCTAGGTCTTCCGCATATACTCCTGCACCTGTTGTCTGCCTGGCTGACAGTTTTGATCCGTCAGTGTAGCAGGCCATCGCGTCTCTGACTAATTCGTTTTGGAATTCTTCTCTCTGCCACCAATCCCGTTCAGGTATTGTGACTTTGTACTTTTTGCCAAACCTCCATGGTTTTGAAGGAGTCCCTACTGGCATCTTTAGGAGAGGCAACTCTTTTGTTACCAGTTCTTCGATTGCCAGAGTACCCTTGTCTCTAAGTTGTAGGTACGTCGCCATCAGTGGTCAGGTCTTCTACTACAAGCCAACAGACCACTGACTCATATTGGATTCTTGGTCGTATGATGGCCTTGTATAACCAGTATAGGTTCTTGGGGGTGATACCCCATGTTCGAAGGACCACTCGGCGCAACTGCCACATTGTTGCTTGGACTTTTTCAGTCATTTTGGCAACATGCTGCCTTCACGTGAGTCCCTTGTCCAGTATGACTCCCAGATACTTAAGCTCTGATACTAAAGTTATGGGTCTGCCGTACACTATGGGAGCTCTGAAATCCTTTTTCTGGTGAAGAGGATCATTTCAGTTTTTGCAGGATTATTAGGCCGTTCCAGTCTTCTATGAGTCTGATCGTCTTTTGCATTCTTTCGCAGACAGGGGCGAGGAAGCGGCCAACGACCTTCACCCCCCGCCGTCGTCTGCATATGCTTGCGCGTCGAATCCTTCCTGTGTCAGGAGAAGTAAGGAGGTCGTCCATTATAAGGCACCACAGATGAGGAGAAAGGCAGCTGCCTTGAGGGCAGCCCCCCGTCATATGGACTCTCCCAATCTTGCCTGTGCTTCCCTCTCTGTTAACGCAGACTTTATCCATTCGGTCAGACGTGCTTCATCTCCTCATTACTGAAGGGCAGATGTTATTATCTGCGTTCTTGCCTTGTCGAAGGCTCCTTTCACGTCAAAGAATACCATGAGTGCGTACTTCTTGTACTGGAGGGCCTTTTCTGCCTTGTGCAGTACTGCATGAAGAGTCGATTCCGTTGATCTGCCCTCTCTGTATGCGTGCTGGTCCTTGTGGAATGGTCTGTTGGCCAGTATTCCCTCTAGAAGGTACCTGTCCACCATCTTCTCCAGTGCCTTCATCATAAATGACGTGAGACTTATAGGTCTGAAGGATTTAGCCGTGGTGTAGTCCTTCTTTCCCGGTTTGGGGATAAAGACCACATTGGCTCTCCTCCATGCAGTTGGAACGTATCCCAGAGCTACGCTGGCGCTAAACACTCTCCTCGTGTGAGGAAGTAGTGCCTCCAGGCCTCGCTGAAGCCATGCCGGGAAGATCCCATCTGGACCTGGTGACTTGTACGGACTGAATTCGTTTATTGCCCGGGCTATTGTATCATCCGTGACTACGCGATCTGCCAGCCCCCAATTCGGCGTTGCCTCCTCGTCAAGTGTAGCTGGCATCCGCTCGTCGTGCGGATCTCCATCCCCCGGAAAATGTACCTCCAAGAGATGTCTCAGTGACTCCTCTATGGAGTTGGTCCAAGTTCCGTCTTGCCTCTTGAATGAACTTAGGGTTTGCCTAGTTTCGTTGCTCAAGATTTTTAAGAGTTTAGAGGTCTCCGTTAGTGAGGTTATTTCACTGCAGTATGTCCTCCAGCGCTCTCTCTTGCAGCGTCTTACCTCTTTTTTAAACTCTCTCCTAGCCTCCTTGTAATCATCCCAAGTTGCCTCGTCTCTTTTTGCCATCGCCTTGTTGAGGGCCTGCTTGGTTTTTCTGCGAAGTCTGTCGATCTTGCTGTTCCACCAAGGTACCCTCTGTAAAGGCTCGGGCTTTAGGGGACATACCTCTTCAAAGCTGGCCAAGATTGTCTGCTCCAGATTTGTAACCTCTTCTTCTAGACTCTCCTTCGTGGTTATGTCAGCTCCTACACTTCCCTTCCTTCGATCTAGTTCCGCTTGGTAGCTTTCCCAGTTCGTGGATCGTGGATTCCTTCGGAGTTTCTGGCACGTTTCCTCGGTTTTCACTCCGAATCCGATCATATGATGATCGGAAGTGATGACCTCTTTGGTAACTCTCCAATCGACGATGTCTTGAAGTAAGTCTCTTAAGACCAACGTTATATCAATAACTTCCTCCCGGTCCTTATTAACAAACGTGGGCTCCCTACCTCTGTTCGCGATTTCCAGGTTTGTCGTGGTTAGAAACTCGTAAAGGGCTTCACCCCTTGGATTGATGTCACGGCTACCCCACACTACGTGGTGGGAGTTCGCGTCACATCCAATAATCACCGGCAATCGTTTTTCCTCCGCAAATGCTATGACCTGCGCTAATTCCTCTGAAAAAGGTTGATGTTCGCTATCGTATGGAAGATACGCGCTACAAACTACAACCTTAATCCTATTGTCTCTTACCTTGACTTCCAAGAGCGCTGCCGCTACGTCTTGTGTCCTCAGTTGCGGTAATGCTACCGCAGTGAGGTCCCTCGATATTAGGATACAGCTTCTTCTTGGTTTTTTCTCATTATCTTTGTCTTTTCCTGCTATGATGTTGTAGCCGGTGCTGCCTAGTCCCCCTACTTTTCATCCTATAACATAGAGTCCTGGCATTAAAACAATCTGCGGGGCATTATTGCCAGCCATGGCTCCGACTAACTCAGCAGTCGGACCGAGGGTTTTATGCAGATTGATTTGACTTACCCGTATCGCCGCCATGTCGAGGATGTCATGGAGCGCAGGGAACCCCCTACTCTGACCCCTTGGAGGCAGATGGACCCTTCCTTGCACCCTTTCCAGGCCGACGGGCGGCCGCGCTGTACGAGCGTGACCTCGACACCGCCAGGGTCACAAACTGGAAGCACAGACGCTAGTCGACTCTGTCCAGGTACTGGATCGTGTCCACGCCCGCCATAAAAGTCAGACGCCAGCCTCCCGGTCCTCCCGTCGTCTCCAGATGCCTCCACTTGACGACCTGGTTCAATAAACAGTCTCTGGTGGCCTCTGATTCCGCCGTGAACAGCATCCAGCCTGGTTCAACCAAGCCGAAGTTTTTGAAGCGAAGCTCGGGACCGCCCGGCGCCCTCATCGTCCCGAGCATCGCTCTAAGCAGCTCACGGCGTATCTCGGCCACCTGTGCATCTTCGATTTTGCCGTTTGCCCTATCGAAGCGGAACACTACCTTTATAGCCCTGGATCCCCGACTCTCGCCTTGAGAGGGTTCGACCTCTGCGGGCAATTCTTCCGTGCTCAGGTCCCCCCTGAGTAGTGGGGACGTGTGTACGGCTTCTTCACCCTGGGATATTTTGGTCGAACCACCTCTCGGCTTCTTTCGGTTCTCCTCAGGCGTCCTGGATGTTTTCGGTCTTCCGCGCTTGGGAGCAGCGTGCCCTATGCCAGATGTACTCTGTTGGGTTCCCTGGCTTTCCGAGCTTCTGCTCTTTGGCGCCTTCGGTAGATTGGCTATCGCCACCCTCTTTGCCAGCCATTTGGCTGTTTTAAGGTTGTCCCTCTTCTCAGGTCCTCGAGAGGCCTGACCCTTGTTTTTCGGCGCTCCGGTGCCGCCGGTGTTGGCCGTTATGTCTCGGCCTTTTGGACCATGACTCACCCTTCCAACACTCGGCGGCCGGATGGAAGGGCGGGGTGCCTTTTTTGGTCCCCGGTCTCCTCACCGGCCGCCCGGCTGCTCTCCTCTTGCTGGGCCATCCACTCGAGTTTTTAGAGCTTGCGGGACTCTCTACGCCTCTTGTTTTTCTCCGCTTTCCTCCGCCCTTTCTCGCTTGGCGATTCCGACGTGACCTCGGCTTTCCCGTTACCAGATTTTGGTCCACCCTTGATTCTCCCTTTGGGTTTCTGGGCCGGCTCGGCCAGAGATTCCGGGTCGGCATCAGACTTGCTTTTTGGCGCGAAGGTTACCTAACTAAACAAAACTAAACTAGACGTCCGTCGTTTAAGATATCGTTACGCTCTTTGAGACCGACTTCATCGCGAAAACCGTTCGCAGATAAATTGATGTTCTGTTTCGGCCTCGCTCTAAGGCGCACAATGGTTTATCTCTAGGAAAAAACTATGTAAATTCATATCAATATTTTTTTAAAATATTTCCATTTTTTGTAAAGAAATGTCCCCTTAGGTTAAACCTATAATCGATTTTTTCAGATTTATTTTAAACTTTGAGAAATTGGATGACAAAATACAATTTTGTATTAATTTTCAATTTTTATTTCCTTCTGCAACCCGCTGTGTCAATTTTCCTCCTTTTTTTACTTGTTAATAGGGTATATTTAACAGTTTTTTGTTAAGCCTTAAAATAATATTTTCTTCTTTAATTAAAAAAAAAACTTAAAATAACAGGAAACACTATGTTGTTATGATATATATATAAAGTTCTGCAGAGGAAAAGTTGCCTTCCCGCAGGTTACCGCAGCAAGATTTTTTTATCGTTATATACTACGATGTGTTAACTTTTTGTTATTGTTTGTTTGTTTCTTAAAAATATTTTTTGTAATAAATTTCAATCCCGTTTATTAAAAGAACACTAAAATAAAAGTACATTTCAAAAAATCTTTGGGGGGGGGGGGCTGCGTGCGCATCTGCTAAAGGTTATAGAGGATTAAAATTAGAGCAGAGCGCTAATAAAAAGGATAAAGTAATTATGATATAATGACATTAGTATCGCATAAACCACTCAAAGAAATGCTCAAGACTTTGCACAAATATTGACATTTTTAACATGCATTTTGCGTCATCTGATCCTTTTATACTTGGGCTTAGGGCAGAGCCAAAAAAATAGTATAAAGTATCAGTCGATTTATTATTTTTTTCTTATATTATTACAATCATTTTTTTTTTGGAAAATAAGAGTTTAGTAAGATTTTTTTAAATTGCCTTCTTTTGTAGGTTTATTTAGAATACACCCTACAAAAAAATATTAAATATATAGGAACAAGTAAGCGACCAGAATTTGACAAACAACAAATTAGTACTTTTCTTTTTGTTTCATTCTACATAGAAGTTAAAATTTAAGGGACTGTAGGACCTGGGGGGCATCCGACCCTCTCCTTATAGTGTAGAAGTAGTGTTTCCAAAAAATCAATGATCAATATACAATACAATATTTATCCTACACACAGCAAGGGGGAGGGGGAGGTTCAGCTAAGAAAAAAATGGTACATATGTGTTAAATGTATGTACATATTTTCAAGTTTATCCGATAAATACCCTTACAGATATTTAGTTTTTTCCGAAATATAACCGTTTTAAACCACTGTGCGGAGCGACGTACGTCTAAACAGATAGAAAACAACCAACGGAAATAAGTCTTTAATGTCCTTAACTTTTTGGCTCAAATTTCAGGCCTTTATAAAGCGTTACACTGGGAGAAAAAATAAGTGCATGTCCCCTTGTCCGGCACCTACGCCAAAAAGTCGCGCATATCGCATTTACTATTTAAATGAGATTCTGGGTACCTACTGTTATTTTTTTTACATTATTTTAACCTTTTTTGGGATATAAATATACAGGACTAGCTGGCCGCCCGCGACTTCGTTAGCATGTTTAAAATTGTTGACCTTACCCCACACAATCTACTCGAATTTTCGCTTTCCCTGAAGTTTTTTTCCTTTTTCTTTGCCTTAAGTAGTCATAATTTTTGTTCCCGTGAACCGATTTTGATGAAATAAAGCCTTCTTAGAGATCCAAGTAATGCAGGAAAATTCTTCCAGAATTTTTTTTGCAAAAAAAGCCTTTCTTCCATTCTGGGAAAAAATAATAAAAGAATCACTTTTCTCGATTCCGGACTTTATTTTCTTTAGTTTGATACCACACAACCCATATTTTAGTTGATCGATATTTTCATTAAAAATTGGGTTGGGAGGGGGAGACGGGTAATAAAAAATTGCGAAAGTTAATACAAAAACCCTGTTTTCGATTCCGGGATTTACTTCCTTTAGTTTGATACCCAATAATCCATATTTTAAGGGATCAAAATTTTATCGTATATGGGGGATAATCCCTTCTACTTAATAGGCTGAAACAAGTATCCATCTATTTTATTAGTAGAGTCAATAATACCTCTGTGACTTCTTTCTTCGAATTACCCCTATTTCTTCATCCCCAGTTGAAGTTTCGAAAAACGCCAATGCATGTATTTATTTATTTTATAATTAGAATCTTCACACCAATTTTCGGACCTATGCGCCTTTTCGTTTCCGAGATATAGAAAACCTCTTTAAAATTTAGGTGTGATATTTTCAAAAATCCTGAGACTGTAGGTCAAGGTCCCAGGGAGAGCCTTAGCTCCCCCACTTTTTTGACCCTTTACTCCGTGTGTGTGGTGTGATGTCTTAAATTTTAAAAATTTTCCTTACGGTGATATGACGTCATTAATTGTTACAATTTTAGTTTAATTTTTTTTTTAATAAATGGTATTCTTAGTACAATTTTTCTGAAAATATTCATCTGCGGCGCATTTATGATTTGGCAAAAAATCTATATGTACCACCCCAACCCTACCCCTATATCTTCATCTAACCCAATCTACTTTTTCAAAAATATAAATAAATAAAATATTTTTTCTAACAGACCAAAATTCTTAAAGAAATTTTGTTTTTTTGTCAAAGTTTTCGCCTGCGGCGCTATTCTAATATTAAATATTGAATAATTTTAAGCAATATTTTAAACAACATTTTAAACGCGTAAAAAATAGCATTTTATTGTAATTTTTGAAAAAAATTTAAGGGTTAATTTTGAATAAATCTGCAAATGAGATTAGATGAAACTTGCTATTAAAAATAAGTATTTGGGTTTCGTATACACTAACTCAACACCTATTAAACCGCCCCTCTCCCCTACCTTCAATTCAAGAGCTCGAGCTCAAGCAATAGACACCTACCTAATTTTTAAAAATTTGCCATAGGTAGGTAATTGATTTTTATTATATGATGAGACTTCCCCAGAGTCGATTTCGGGCTACGCCACTGCTTGAATCTAAAGTTTTAAAATGAATTTTTCCGTTAGTTAGCTAACAGATTAAATTTTGGCCAAGCCAAACAAGTGTGCCATTTTGTAGCTACCTTTAACACATTAGTCATGCATTTGAAACAGATATTATAAAATGTATCTTTTTAATTAGTGTTAATGTGTTGTAGTAGCCCTTTGTGTGTTTCAATATAAGTATTTTTCTGTTGTTGATAGGCTTGATTCTAAGTTATCTAAATCCAAATATAATATGGAGGTTTATTTTTTAATTTCAGAAAACAATGCACCGCACCAACTACCACCTTCTCTCCACCATCCTGTTAGGCATCCTAGCCTACCAGGCATGCGCCCAGTCAAACTATGCCGATCAAGCCAACAACATAGAGTACCAGGGTGAAGGGCTACCTCCGGAAGCCACTTTGGATGGAAAAGTTACCAAGCTGGATGATTTAAGTCCGATAATATTTTTAAATAGGACGAAGGCCACGTTAAATTGCGCTGCTGGATCCATGCAGGTATAGTGCATGGGCTACGATGAGTAAAAAGGGAAAAAGCGGCGTTTTGCGATAAAAGTAACAAACTTTGCACAGTTGTTCTTTATTTATTTTATTTATTTATTTATTTAATTTAAGTATTAATACAACGTAATTGACAATGTATGTCATTTAAGAAAACAGCATGTATCCAGAGATATGTGTGTGTCTCTTAAATTATACAAAAAAAAACTAAATTTAATCCTTATACTAGCGACATTAGCTCAGCAATAGTAGACTAAAATATAACACAATTACTTAAAGTATATGTAACAAAAAAAAATATATTAAATATTGAATTTGTTTTATAGCCAGGAAATTTTTTTGGATATAGTATGAAAATTGTCTCTTATCCATAGTTTGATTTTAAGTTTAGGCAATTGTTTAACTTTTTGTTTATACAAGTTATTAGGAATAGTATTAATTAGAATAGGACCTATGTAGTTTATATGTCTTTGAGTAACGCTAAAATTTTGAAACGGTATGTAAAAATCAGTACGACTTACTGCTCTAGTTATTATCGAATGCTTAACCATTCTTTGAAAGAGTTGATTTTTTACAGCAAAAATTACAAGACGATAGCAAAACAGTTCCCTGATAGTAAGTTGCTTAGATACCTGAAAAAGTTGATCAGTTGGGTACCTCTTAGGTTTACAAAACATGACTTTTAGCACATATTTTTGAGGAATGATCAAGGATTCAAGAGCAGATTCTGAAGCTGCACCCCAACAAACAATACCATAGTTTAAGAAAGACTCAACCAAAGCAGAGTAAAGCAATTTTAGTAGACTTAATGTTAAAATATTTCTTAGTTCGTAAAATTTGAAAATTGTTTTCTTAATCTTGGTTGCTACATAATTAATATGTACGTCCCACCTCAAAAATCTGTCGATATAAACACCAAGATACTTGACGGAACTAGTTCGTTTAATTTCCGTAGCGCAGTTACATTCATTAGGTTTTAAAGAACAGGAAGGATCATGTAGCCGAAGCGAAACAATGTCTGAAAGTCCTCTTGAGTTCATGGCAAAATCAATAAAAACCGTTTTATCTGTATTTAAGGTAAGTTGGTTTTCAACAAGCCAACATCTAATTTTATGTAATGCTTTTTCAGCTTTGGACCAAAACAATCGATTTGACTTGCAGCTCTTCTCCCAAAACCTATGCTGGCGCGGTGGGGAGGGGCGGTAAAAACTGGAGGGGTTTATATTTTCTTAAATTTTAGTCTGTTGTATATAATCATCATTGATATCAATTTATAGGTTTTCGATGATGGCCTAATAAAAAATTACCACCTCCATTCGTTTTAAGGTGCCTCTAAGGGGTTAAGGGGGTGTTAAAGCTCCGATTTGGACATTTTAATAATAAAAATGTAGGATTTAAAAAAAAATCAAAGCTTGTATAGAATTGTTAATAATTTTAATATTATAATTTACATCACTTAATTTTTGATCAAAAATCTTCATCCTGTTGGGTAGGTGGAAAGGCAGGAGCTAAAAATTAAACACATACTTAAAAAAAAAATATTTTGCTGGATATTATCGACATGGGTATTGATTTACAAGTTTTCGAGGATGAGCAAACCGAAAATAACCCCCTTTATTAATTTTAAGGTTTCCTTAAGGGGTGGTGAGGGGATAAAATCTCCAATTTGGGCTTTTTAATAAAAGAAGTATAAGATTTTAGTAAAAATTTGCATAGTCTTGTAAATAATTTTAATATTTTAACTTATATCACTCAATTTGTTACCAAAGATTTCCATCCTGTTGGGTAGGTGGAAAGGGAGAGGCGTAAAAATTAAAGAGGCATTTATGTAAAAAAAATATATTTTGCTGGATATTATCGACATGGGTATTGATTTACAGGTTTTCGCGGATGACCAAACCGAAATTAACAAACTTCATTCATTTTAAGGTATCCCTAAGGATTTATGCGAGGGGGTAAAAGCTGCAATTTGAACTTTTTAATAATCAAAGATTTTATTAAAATAATAAAAATTGGCATATGATTGTTTATAATTTTAATGTTTTTACCCATAACCCCTTAGTGTTTTACTTAACCTTGGTTAATAGTAATAGGAGAAAAGGAGATATTTAAATAATGCATTATTTAAATTTTAGGATATGTTTCATCCTGTTATAAGTAAAATTGCTATCTTTACAACCAAAACAAAAATGATGAAAATACTTACAGAATAAAACCTGTCCTGCCTGCCCTTAATGCATGCTGTTGGATGGCAGCTTCAGCTGATGGCAAGAAATTCAACGGCTTGCTTTGAGACATAAATAAATATTTTCTTGCCTCATTGACACTGTCCATTTTCTGAACCCCATATAGCATGACAACAAATTTTTCCAGACATTTCGCCAATCTGCATAGAACTTTAGGAAATTGTAGCAAATGCTTCAGACCAGTGTATTCAAGCAGTTGTCCCCAAATAATTAAATAAATCTTTTTTGTTTTCTTTCGGAAATATTCTGCTCAATCGCTAGGTAGTATATCTGTAAGCAAAGTTTCTAAATAAGTAAGAGTTATAGTAAAAATAATCGACATACCACGAAAAAATATTTACCTTTTGTCAACAAATTCTGACGTCGGATTTCAGATCCTCTGCTGTCTCTTGTTGCCTCCTTTAGGCTATTGGGGTCGTAAAGATCCCAAGCAAAATCGCCTCTTTTAACTTGTAGACTTGAGCTGAGTTTTAAAATATAAGGCTTCAATTGACTATTAAAGTAATCTCCAAACTTCTTAAAATTTGCTGTAAATCAATACCCATGTCGATAATATCCAGCAAAATATTTTTTTTTTAAATAAATGCCTCTTTAATTTTTACGCCCCTCCCTTTCCACCTGCCTAACAGGATATAAATTTTTGGTAAAAAATTGAGTGATGTAAGTTAAAATATTAAAATTATTAACAATACCAATCAAATTTTTACTAAAATCTTACTTTTTTATTAAAATGCTTAAATGGAGCTTTTACCCACTTCTAAATATGTGCTCCTTTAATTTTTACCCCCTCCCCTTCCATCTACCCAACAGGATGAAGATTTTTTACCAAAAATTAAGTAATATGAGTTAAAATATTAAAATTATTAACAATTCTACGCAAGTTTATAAATTTTTTTGAAACCCTAAATAATAATAACTCTAAAATGGCCAAATAGCAGCTTTAACACCCCCCGAACCCCTTAAGGGTAACTTAAAACAAATGGAGGTGGTAATTTTCGGTTTGGCCATCATCGAAAACCTATAAATTTATATCAATAATGATTATGTATAACAAACTAAAATTTAAGAAAATATAAAACCTTCCAGTTTTTACCCCCCCCCCACCGCGCCTGTACAAGTTTTGGGAGAAGAGCTGCGAATCAAATTGACTGTTCTGGTCTAAAGAGCAACTGTGCAAAGTTTGTTGCTTTTATTACAAAACGCCGCCAGTTAGCCCATGCACAAAGTAAGAACAAAATTTTACTGGATTCTTATTTTTTTTATTTGATAAAAAGTTTAATAAAAGTATTCTATAGCTGATTTCCACGACGCAAAGGTAAAAAATGTCACGAATTCCCTGATAGCCAAATAAAAAACAGTTTGTTTGAACAGGACAAAAGGTATCATTACTTTTATTTATACAAAGTCCCTAAATAAATCTACTTAAATTTAATTGCTTTGTAAGTTCCAAATCCATCAAAATTTACTCCTTCTGTTTTTCAGTTGAAATAACAAGTAAAAATTTAACAAAAACTTGAGTGTATGCGATCGGATAATGGATTCTTTTTTCTGGGGATATGTACGAGGGCTTTGGTTAAAAAAAAAGTTGTTTTTGATGGAGAAACTAAAAAGTTAAAAAAACTGACACTCAAGCATGCCTGATTGTATTACTAGAGAACTATTGAAAACTATTTGAAAAAACTAAACAGTCAAATATACTGAATATATAAAAAAAAACTTCTTCTGTCAACACCGCGTACGTAGTAAAATATACAAAAAAAATACAATAAAATCTTCATGTTTGTGGCGGTTTCATAATGTCGAAACTACTTTTTTTGGTTTTCTCGCCACTAAGTTAAGGAAATTTTTCCAAAAATATATTAAAACCGTGGTTAAAACCCACTGCGTAAATTTGTAAAGAAAAAACTTTGTTCGTTTGTCACTGGTTTTTAAAAAACCCCCGTTTCCCACCTACGACTTTCTCATGAGTGATCACTCACGCGTCACATGATGTCAAAATGAAATGTTATTCCAGTCATGTGACGCATGAGCGGGCACGCACGAAAAAGTCCTAAGTGGGAACCAGGTGTTAGATAAAAAATTTGCCTACATATCCGCAAATCTGACGTTTTGGCGGAAACTCGACTGCCGCCGTTATCAAAGGAATTATTCTTTTCAAAATTTTTCTCGATTCTTTTTTAAAAATATGTTACCATACAACTGACAAGGCAAATTTTTTATCTTATTTAGAAACCACTGACAACAAAATTTTTCCTTTAGGAATTTACGCAGTGGGTTTTACCATATTTTTAGAAAAATTTCCTTAACTTAGTGGCGAAAAACCCTAAAAAATTAGTTTCGACATAGTAGAGAATTTTTCTGCAGCAATAAAGCAATTTTATCTATTTAGGAAATATTCTTTTCAGTTTTTTTTTTGCTTTTTATGTATGCAGGTATAAGTGCTAGAATGTCACTTTCAGTCGCTTTCAAAACTATAATAGAAAACTGTCTAGGTATAATATTTTATATAAACCGCACCAACATCTAAACAAATAACCTGCAATAAACCAAAAGTTTTGCCCGAATAAAAATGCAATATTTTACTGTCTAAATTGATAACTTTGTTTCAACTCCATTAACTTTTTTTTTGCTTGTCTGTCCCTAGCTGTATTACTATATATATATATATTTAGATAAAAGCCAGTATGGTCACTCTTCACTTAAAACTTATTTAATTAAAACCAACATGTTTTGGTAGAGTTTAAGTTTTCTGAAACAATTCAAGAAGAAAACAAGTTCATTAATTACACAAAAGTTAGAAAGGTACCTTTTTTACAAGATTTTTATTTATCTTGCAATGTATCTATGTATATATGTATGTTTGTCCGGATGGAATCTTGCAACTTAATTTTGACCAACTTCCCGACATCCGATCGGCTTCAAATTTGGCACGCTTATAGCTCCCCCCTACTCGAAGGGGGGCACAGTTGAAGTACACCCGATTTCGTTGGAATTTGGTGTGTTAGGGCACTTGGGGATGGAGATAACGAATATCTAATCAGATTTTGAAAATTAAATATGACGGATTCAAGATGGACTTATACACATCCGATTGCCTTCAATTTTACACGAATTTACAGTTCCGGTGACAATACAATAATATGTCATTATTAGGCACCCCTCCCCTCTATAAAGGTAGTGGAGGCGGGAAAACACCTAAATTTGACCGATTTCAACCAAAATTGGTATACGGAGGCTTTTGGTGATAGGGGATATCAATTTTTGATCATATTTTGAAAATTCAATATGGCGGATTCAAGATGGACGATTTTCGTTTATGTTTTGCTAACCAATTTTAACTGACTCCGATTGTGTTCAAATTTGGTACGGTTTATAGTTCCGGTGAAAATACAATAATATGGTATTTCCAGGTACCCACCTCCTTCTAACAAGGGAAATGGAAAGGGAAAAAGATTTAGTTTTAGTTTCTTCGATTTCAATCAAAATTGGCATACAGGGGTTTTTAAGGAGGGGGATTATGAATTTTTGGTCAGATTTGAAAATTTCAATATGGCGGATTCAAAATGGACGATTTAGACAAATTTAAAAATTAAAAAAATAATTTTTATTAAAACAAAACTTTTAAAGAACAAGCTTTTATTAAATGCACTCAAAAGTAGAAAATAATTTTTTATCTATCTTATTCCATAATAAAAGCGATAATTTTAACTTTACGGTGACAAAGAGAGAACTACACAAGAACAACTAAATTCTTCTTCTATTCGAATGATAAACATAATGCTTTCATCTAAAGAAGCTGAAAAAGGGTGAGATTGCCGTGCTTGCCAAGCCTTTGAAAATGTCCTTAGGTTATACAGTATTATCGTTTTTATTATGGTTTAAGGAAGATAAAAAATTATTTTCTACTTTTGAGTGCATCTAAAAACTTATTTTTTTGTATATTTTGAGAGGGTGCCCTAAGTTTCTTTTTTATTTCTTGATTTTTTTTTAAAACAATTTCTTTCCTTTTCTTGGATTTTTATCTAAACGCCTTGATGATGACAGGCGAAACATGTTGGTTTCGATTAGATATATTTTAAAGGGAGAATGACCATAGTTGCTTTAATTTAAATATCAACTTCACTCAAGATGGATTGCAACAAAAATTTATTTTTAGATTGATCTCAAGTTCAACGATAAATTCTACGGAATCGCTTACGCCGATTTTGACAGAAATTCAGCATGCCAAGTAGCGGGCAGAGGCGACTTGACTTACAAGCTGGAGTTGCCTTTGAAAGGATGTGGAACAAAACAAGTAAGTAAAGGCCTATTTTTGCACCCATTTTAGTCCTTCATTTGTGGATGTAAAATGCGATTTTTAGTATACAGGTACTACAATAAAACTAAACAGAAATCTAAAGTGCAAAATATACACTCGGTATATACAGGTTATACCAAAAATTCGAGTCCACCCTTATATCCTTGAAACCAAACGAGACAGAGAAGTAAGAAGTAAAATTTCATCGCATGCACCCGTCATTAAGGAGGCGGGGCTAGAGCGGCGACGATACTTTTTTTTAAACAGCATTTTTAGTTTTTGCGGTATTTATTATTATAAAGATTTACAAAAAGAGTTTGTCCAATAATATTTTTCATTTAGAATGTCTTATTCTTGTGATTTTTACGGTGAATTTTAATTCTTTAAAAACTCAAAAACACAACAGAGAAAAGGGAGGTTATGATAAACAGATCGGAATCACTTGTCATAGTTGCCAATGCAAATCAATGTTTTACATTTCTTACGAAAAACTAGCCAAAGAAAATGTTTAAACAAAAATTGACACTTATCTTTACAACTAAAAAGAATACAGAACTTTTTTTATTTTTCTACTTAACGTTTTACTGTCGGCAACCATGTCAATTATAAGGGATACGGTATTCTCCCGCAGGTAACGTCAAACTTTATCAGTTATTAAGGGATTCCGTTATTACCTGGTAACTGTACATGCCCGAAATAACCGATAAAGTGAAAAGGCATCAAAATTATAAGTGTAAAAGGTCTCTAATATGTTACTTTTTCCTCTAACGGTTTTTAAATAAAATGGGAAAATTATCTTCATAAGACCAAGGAGTTAAAGAAGAAAACAGATATTCGGTGATAACAATAATAATAATAATAATTCTTTGTCTAAATCATTGTTCTTATTTAAACGTTTTTGTCATTTTATTTAAAAACCTTTAGAGAAAAAGGTAACATATTAGGTATTTTTGGAAACATCTATTTAAATTTTAAAAAATATGCAGGTTATCTCATTTGCCCTTAATGAACGGCGGCATAATTAGCATTCAAAAAGATACTTTTTTGAAGACCATCTAATGATGTAAAGTTTTACTTGTCTGTCTCTTTTGGTTCTAGAGATATTAGGGTAGACTCGGAGTTTTAGGACACCCTGTATATACAACGTGACCAGTGCCTTTTTATCCTTTGCCATCTCTGCCACAAAAATCGCATTAAAACTCTTAAAATCTGTTCAAGTTTTCAACAGATACAAAGAGATTTTATTAGCTTGACGAGATTTGATCAGCCAGATTATTTGCCTTGTGAAAATTTGTGAAAACTGATTAGCTTTTACCATATTTTACGAGAAATAATTTTTTGCTCTCGAGAATTGACAAGATTTTTCACAAACTGCGTCAAAAACATATTAAATCTAGTAAAATTTTATCAAATTTTTTGCCTTGCTTCATTCTGGGGACAAAATGTTCGCACTAGGATAAAATAAAAAACTTTCGTCCCTGTATAAAATAATTAGAACACCTGTAAATGTTTAGCCGATAAATGACTAATATGTAATTTAAAATCATATAAAAATGAGATACTATATATAAATATATATAATATAAAAAAAGCCGTAGCGATAATAACTCTCCCAATCAAGTTAGCCTGGAAAAAATGCATGGCCAAAAACACGCCAGAGCCAACCCTGATTTTTAGGTTATTTTCTTGGTTTTGGGCCATTACGTTATCTTATATACCGGGTGGGCCATAAAAAACCGGACAAAATGTTTTTCATTATAACTTTTGAACCATACCACCGATTTTAATGCAACAAACTGCTCTTTACAGGGAATTGAGCACGACTTTGAGTAAAAATATTTTTTTGTCCGCCACCTTAAGATCTAAGATGGCTAAGAAACAAACTTTACCCTTCAAAGAGCCACGTTTATTCTTATGTTACGGAAAATTTTTGGATTTTTACTGCTATTGAAATTTGCCGCCATCTTGCAATCCAAGATGGCGGACAAAATCAAACTTGACCCTTCAAAATGGCTCGTTTATTCATATTTTCTAAAAACTTGTTTATTTTTTTTTATTCGTGTAACCCTTTCGACTTCTTTTAAATTCGTAAAAAAGCTCTGTCTCCGCCGCTTATAACTAGATACAAATCATTAAAAAGTGGTTAGCAAAAAATTAATATAAAATTAAAAAAGGGTAAAAAAATTACTGGCAACAAAAAAAGGAGCGGCTTTTTTAAATGGTGGCAAATTTCAATGACGATCTTTAAAGAGAAATCGATCCTTACCATGATGTTTTTTATTTTATTAAAATCAGTTCAGTAGTAATGAGTTTATAAGGAAACAATGGTTAAAACAAAAATTAATTTTTGAGAACCACTAAACCGATTTTAATGCTACGCGCTTGAAGCCTAAGAATAAACCAGCTTCTTTGAAGAGATAAATTTAATTGTGTGCTTCTTATTTTATTGAAATCGGTTGAGTATCAATTTGAGAAGGCAATCTTATAATCTGGAAAACAGTGCTGGAAACAAGAATTAATTTTTGGAGAATCACCAAACCGATTTTGATGATTTATACCTCGTTGTGCGTGGCGAAAGTAGTACAAATTAAAAAAAATATTTAAAAGTTTACAGAACATATGAATAAACGAGCCTCTTTGCAGGGTCAAGTTTGATTCTGTGCGCCATCTTGGATTTCAAGATGACAGCAAATTTCAGTAGCAATGGTTAAAGAACAGTCGATTTTCGCCATGAGATTTTTTATTTAATCAAAATCGGTTTAGTAATAATAAATTTATGAGAAAATGTATGCAGACAGCACTGAGACGGCAGTCGCATAATCCGTAAAACACTGATTGAAATTTTTTTATTTTTTTTAGGAACCACTCAACCGATTTTAATGATTCGCACCTCGTTCTGCGTGGCAGAAATAAAGCTTTTTTACGAATTCGTAAAAAAATCCAAAAATCTTCCGATACATAATAATAAACGTGGCACTTTGAAGGCTAAAGTTTGTTTCTTTCCGTAATCTTATATTTTAAGATGGTGGACAAAAAAATATTTTTACTCAAAGTCTTGCTCAATTCCCTGCAAAGATCAGTTCGTTGCATTGAAATCGGTGGTATGGTTCGAAAGTTATAACGGAAAACAATTTGTCCGGTTTTTTATGGCCCACCCGGTATAGTAATACGTGTAAACCCAAGCAACAAAATCAGTCGTAACCTGGTGGCCGTCTCCATGCACTATCCCTAATAGAGTTGTGGCGTCATGTCACGGCGACGATTTTACTGACACTATACTTCGAGATATTCACCGTTTTTGGGAATGCATTGGTACGGTTATGCAACTACATTGTGACGGTAACGATTACTCTTGATATAGAAGTTATGTCGTCGCGGATAGTAAACGGGCACGTTATCCCGACGTCCTGAGCTGCGTTCGAACTAGGGCAGCTACGTTTTTTTTGGGCAAGGACACAGCTCCCTTAAATTAAAAAAAGCTTTTATATATAAATTAAGGTCATTTAAATAAAAAACTACGAATTTCCTACGTTTTCGTAATCTGCGTTGCACCAATAACCGTTTAAAATGTTATTTTGATCGCGGGTAAAAACGCCGTATGCTCAATCTTTGATAACGCACGCGAAAATATGTGACACAGTTACTTCCGCCTGTGCCCCGCAACTGCCCCTACCTAATTTTTGGAGCTTTTTAACACCGGTTCCCAAGCAGTTGTTAAACGTATAGATATACCCCAAACAATCTAGTAAAAAAGTGGAAAAAAATAACACATCTTTGATTTTTGGAACAGAGCTTTTGAATACATTTATAAACATCATACCGAAAGTCCCTTAGAATCCCCTGGATCCGAGGTCTGCTATATTGAAAAGATGACAGTTTTTTGACATGCCGCTCATGCTCTATCTCTTTTTTTTGCTGGGCAAGTCAATAAAGCCTTATCAATATTTTAGAAGGATGCTGAAATATGTTGATCTTTTTCTAAACTATATCAGGAAACACACCACAAAATATGTTACGACAGGAAACAAAAATATTATCTATACCATAACCTATACCTAATAATTATCATTTTATTAAACACTTTTCTGAAGTCACGACATCTGAAATTTATAAACGCATAGCACTTTACTGAATAAAAATGCTGATTTTTTTATAAAAAAAACACGCCCCCCTCCCCAGTTTTGGCCTAGTTTTATTTAAAATGTTGATAAAATATCGAAAGTATTTGAGGTTAGAATTTCCAAATTAAATTTATTTCCAGTTTTAATATGTCTTATTAACGAAATATTAATATTTTTATTTTATTGGTACATGCAACTACTAACCAGTGATTTAATGAGGTATTTTTAAATTTTAATTTGTATTCCATGTTTAATAGCAGTAAATAACATGGTAGCGTCGCGCATTCAGTTGACGGTTGACTTACAATGTCAGTTAAGTAGCGGTAACTCGTAGGCAACGTTTTTTCACTACATGCACATTTATTTCTTACTGCGTGGTAAATAGGCAACCGTGGAGACTCCATAACTTTGTAGTAGGGGCTACTAAATTGCAACAAAATTAATATCAGTTCACTCGTTACCTCGTAAAAGTAGTATTAGAAAAATTAAATGTGCCAACTATAAAGTAAGCCTCGGACTATGTGACTGTAAAGTTTTTTCGTGCTTCTAGTAATGGTATATAGTTATATAGTGGAATATATTACTTTCGCGTAGAACTTTATATTTTGACGTCACTGTGGTAATTTTTTAACCGTAATAGTGACCACACTGAGTGACAATAATGAAATTTTTCCTATAAATAGTATTTTGTAGGAAATATTACTACGCTTTAACCCATTTTTGATGGCAATGACAATGGCGCAAGTGAAATTGACTATAATTGTTGCTTGGGAAATTAACCTATCGGACTTTTTTAAATGTTTAGGGCTGGCTAATATCGTGTTAGCTCTGGGTCAAGTTAACCCTAAAAACGATTTAAAAAAAGTGCTATTTCATTTTTTACGCAGAATAAGGACATCAAATTAATTAACATTGTAGTAACTATTTTATTTAACAAATTATATAAAAGTATTTGACTCAAGCTCCTGATCTTGGGTCAATTTAACTTCGAGATCGCACAAGAAGTTCTACTTTCTTTGGTTCACCTAAAAATATTAATTTTGATTTTATTTTTTTAAATATAAAAAAAGGGATTTTGACCTATCCATTACTTTAAAAAAAAATGTTAACCAATTTGAAAAGCCAAGACTTCAAAATTTAAGAGTTTAATACCAAACTTGATAATTTATAAAAATACAAAGTCGCGGACATTTTTAAAAAATGAACCCCTCCCCTCCCGAGTTTACAAATGAGTGAGTTTGGTAAATAAAATTTATTAAGATTAGATTAGTTTGAAAGAAAATGTGAATATTTGACATAAAACTGAAAAATTTTCACCATTGGCTTTTAAAAATGGTCAGCATTCAAAACATCGCCCAACAAAAATGTTTTATTTTGGACCTGACTGAATTTGGTTTACCAAAAGTACTTTCATTACTTTCCTATTTCTTACCTGATTTTAAAAAGTAATAAATTATTAAACTTGGGAAAGATTAAGCTCTAGACGCAAAAGTTAAGTTGAGGGAAGGGAATAAAATCGCCATCTTGAACTAAATTCCTAATTTCTGATTCTGATTCTGATTTAAAAAAAAACTTGCATATACACAAAATTATTCCACTCAAAACGAAGACATATTTATAGGTATGACGTATGTATAACGTACATGAAAAGGTTAGTCCAACTCACAGACAGCATTTAGGTCTATATAATGACAACCTCAACATGAACAAAAAGGAAGAAACAGAATATTTTAACTTATAATTATTATTTGACCATGATGAAGATTTATCCTGCCTCTCCGCTTTAAAAAAATAATATCATTTCTTTTCGTTTTATATTTTGATTTTTTTTTGCAAGAATTCAAAAAGCGGGACAATTTGCTTCGGGTCTACAGACCAATCAGTAAAAATCTGGATACAACTGGGAAATCATGTTTCATAATAGTTCTTTTGTTGTATTTCGTTAGTTAGTTAAATTGCATATCATTGTAGTAGCAAGAACCTATCGATAAAAATACGAAAATTACCAAAAAAAATTGTACTCCTTCAGGTTTTTTGTTACATTACATGATAGACGTAACGCTTAAGAGAGGGAGGATGAGATAGGATCAGCCAAGGGGTTACAAATGGGTGGGGGATGTCCCGTGTCGCATACATAACGCCCAAACCGAGCAGTGACTTTTTTAACTGTTCAATTTTATTATAAAAGAATAGTAGTTTACTTAACAAGCATGTTATTATGGTCGTTACGCGAAGATGTGTTTATTATTATTATTATCTGAGCGTGTAATGACCATAACACGCGAGTTAGTGTACTATGCTTTACCTACGATCAATCAAAATGTCATCATAAATATCACAAATTATTAAAAATTTTAAACGCGAACACTCTTTCTATCTAAAACATCAAAACAAATAAGGTTACTAAGGAACTTTTTATATATCTTTTTAAACACAAGATTTTTTTTCTTAAAAATGCGTAACATGTCAATTTAACGGGATTTATTTCTGGTTAGGTACTAAAATTATATTTTATTTATGTACGTTTAATAAATATTTATTGTCTTAAAAATATTTAAAAAATAGTTAACATTTTTGCGTCAATTAGTACTCTTTTAAAATAAAGTTTTGTCGGTTGTCACGCCATCTTGTGGTTTACGTCAAAGCTTTATTATTATCCTAGGATCGTAAATGAGCCATTACAATCGTGTGAAGAGGGTCGTAAAATGAGTGTTATTCATTGGTCGTAGATAAACAGTATTTTGTGGTTTAATCTCGCTTTTAACAATTATTTTGTTTTATATTTTTAATTTGCATTATTAGAAAATTAATTTGCATTGTAAAAATAATGGTCTAATCTGAGGTACAATAATCGTGTTGACCAGTGAAGTTTAATCATTCCAGCAATAACAAAAAAAAATATTATTATTATTTATTCCACAAATTCTGACTCAATGACGTATAACAGATGTTAAGGCACCATACCAGACCCACTCGGTAAATTTATATTTGTTTCAGCATCGGCTGCAGGACGCCTTTGCAATGACGCAGGTATATATCACGTAATATTAGACACAACGTTGGCAAGCTATTTTTGATTCCTTGTTGTTAGCGTATCTTTGATACGTTTGTGAAAGTGTCCTTAAAAAACAGAGCTAAAGTTGTGCTTACAACGTACGATGTAACCAAACCAATTCTTGTTCAGTGCTTGCTACACAGTTTTACTTTGTGTGCGTTCGCATAGAAACTCGATCGAGCAAAGCTAGCATAGTGACCATATACCTAACTTAATATACACGCCCTGGCAATTTTGTTAGTAACATATCATGATCAAGTAAGCCATGAAAATAAAAATATGCGCCCTTTTTGCGAAAGTGCGTTGAATTGATGTTATTTCTGTTTTTGTTGGTTTTAAGTTTTGATTCCGAAAGTGGTGTTTTTCTCGGTTTTTAATTAACTCACAGTACACCTACTACAGTGTACTGTGATTTTACGTTATTTTCTAACTGACAGCATAATTAATAAGGTAGCAAATATATCACGATAGTTCTGTTGGGCTTTTCTAGTTATTCTGTTCTAACATCAGTTTCTGTTCTAGCATCAGTATTAGAATCAGAAATTGCACCAAGTGGATTTATTTCTAAATTTTGAATATTTTCCGATGAAGGTAAGTCATCTGAACCATTCAAAAGGGTCGCATCTCCCCTTGGTGCTAAGTGTTTCAATGAAACGCTAGCCTCTTTCCCATCGTTATAGCGAATACATGCATATTCAGGATTAGCGTCTATAAGATCTGCTTCTTTCACTAAAGGATCATATTTGCTTTTTCTGTTTTATTTTCTGACGAGTACTTTATGTGGTATGGACAGCCAAGATGGTATAGATGTGCCACTTATAGACCTTCTCTGGTAGACAAAAAATCTTTCATGAGGTGTGCAGTGAGTATGTCCTTATATAGTTTTTGTTGCTGTACTCAGGTGACTATTTGAATTTTTTTTGGACATAGTTTGATTTATACGAATAATTTTAATAAATTTGTTTACTGAATAATCATCTTAACACAATCTTTTGTCGGAAGAAGAAAGTTTCAATTTAGAACAAAAGGAATATTAAAAAATTTAAACCCACGCGGGGTTTAAATAGTAAATACTGCAGAACAAATTAAAATTGGGGTTATATGTCACTCTAATTAAAACTTACCCTTACTACTTAATTTTTCCAATTGATACTTGATGTCACAACGATTTAGATGGGTAATAATAAAATAAGAGTAGATTAATTTTTTATATATTTAAAAGGGGCTTTTATTTATGAAATGTATTAAAAAATTTAAGTGCAAGTTTTCTTTACATTTCTGTCAGTGTCGAAATGTTAGTTTCAAAATATTAGCTGCGTTCGAATCCCAAACAGCGAGTTCGAATCTCTTAACCCTGCTTGTACCTTGGCTTGCACCAACGCATACTGATGAAACCTGCAGCTTTGAAATGAGTAGGCTTTGAGTAATGAAAATTTTGTTGACTTTTAGATAACCTCAATGTTTTAATTTCAGTTTGTAAATAAATTAATGTAGTTGTTTTGGTTTTTTTTTGTTTGGTATATTTTTCGCGCATAAGCAGTGACCTTCCTTTTATTTGATTTTAATTGAAGGTTTATCAATAACTTGGGATATTAAATAGGGTAAATTAATCCTTGTAAAAACGGTTACTTAGGGAAATTGTAAACGAACTTCTTACCAATTGCCACAAAACAATCCTTTCTGGCTGCTATAAATTTAAACCAGCCCCCAGAGGTGGTCTAAAAATCACCAACTTTTTAACCTTAAACACAGATAATGAAGCTATAGCTATTATGTTCCAAATTTTTGGGGTATTCACCATTCTCCATTTTGAAACCTGTCAAAAAAAATAGTTTTAGGACATTTTCTCCCAAAATATGGTATATTTGGGAAAAAAGCAGTTTTTCTGTGGTATTTTGCAATAACAATACAAAACAATCAATAACTTTGTGCCTTTCTCTAAATTTTAAACAGGTGTAATTATTTAAACCTGTGGGTGTACTATTTTAGATCTTAGTAAGTCCTACTTTAAGTATCTATTATGTATTTGTTTTCAAGCAGCTATGCTAATGTTATCTATTAAAAATGATTTATGGTCAAATCTGAAGTCAACCGAAATTCACACCGGTTTTTTATGCACACCATAAAACTAAAGTCGTCAGAAAAAAAGTAAGGGTATATCAATTTCTGAAATCTGACAGAAGATAAATAGAGGCGTTTTCACACAAAACCGCCTTTTTTCGCTGTTTTATTTTTTGGGGCGTAAAAATATAAAATATGCCCTACAGTAACGATACAAAAATGGCAAGTGGGCATATTTTATGTGAGAATAAAATTCCGATTTTTATCAATTGGCGCCAAAGAAATGGTGTATTATTTTACCCTCAGGAGCTGTTATTATTTTTTATCGATAGCAATCGGATTATGTTAAAGAGGTAAACGAATAAAATATCAATTTTTTGTTGGTACGTCTTTAATTTTGTAGGGCAACAAATATGAAGATTTATTCATAATAGTGGAATAAAATTAAATAAAGGTAATCAAAGTCTCAATTTTTTATATTTTAAAATGCACAAGTTTATAATAGCATTGGCGCACCCACAGGAATTCGTTCTGAAAAGATTTATTCGACCGTCCCTGGTGGCCCAATAGGCTAGAAAAACAGGGAAGAGTGTAAAAGATAACTTGGTCCTACCCCTCTACTCACGCCGGTAACCAGGATTGGGTCGATATCCGGTGGAGGCGTCCCTAATTACACACTCCCCAGTCGGTAGACTACTGAAGGAAAAAAAGGCTAGAGAAAAAAAATACCTGGGCTGGGGTCCGAAGGTAGGAAATAACCCGTTCGGTAAACGGTAAACAGCAAGGCGTATTATATAGCTTTATCTAAAATTTCTGTATTCCTGGCAAGTAGGCCCAATCGGTCCCTTTTTACCTTACCCCAGCCCAGCCCCCTAATCCACCACCTGTACCGCTTGTACGGTAGTGGGCTCTCCGGGCCTTCCTGTTCTCTTCACGAACTCCAGTACTTTGACCCACGTGAGAGCTCGTAGGTCCTCTGCATTCAGGTTCGGTTGTCCGAGTACCTGATGCCTCATCCTTAGGTACGCATCGCACTCCGCACCGAGGTGCCGGGATGTCTCCTCCGCCCTCTCGCAGGCCATGCATATAGAGTCATTCCCGATTCCGATGCGAGTCAGATGCTTACTGAGTCGGTTGTAGCCGGTCAGTATCGCTGTCAGTGGTCCAATATCTTTTCGTATCATTCCCAGGAGCCATTTGAGTCTGGTCGTGTTCGGTCCGTCGATGAATTCTTTGGACTGTCTGCATCCTATTTCGATCTCCCAGGAGTCTGCCAGTGCATCGTTAGCCCATTTAATGAGTCGACTTTGCAGCTGTCTCCTTGTTATACCTAAGAGTGGTTCCGGCTCCACGTATTGAGTGCTGGCTCCGATCCGAGCGAGTTCATCCGCCTTTTCGTTGTCCGACACTCCTGTGTGTCCTGGTACCCAAATCACTGTAACTCTTTTGTCTTGACTCAAGGCTTCCAGTGCTTCTACGCACTCTTCCACCAGAGTATTGGCAATTTTTGGGGTACTGAGTGCCTTTAGGGCCGCTTGGCTGTCGGAGCATATGTTATATACATGTGACTTAGATCATTTTGAATTGCGACTGAATTACATATAAGCAAATTTTAAAATATTACCTTATTTCAGGAATAAAAAAATCTAGAAAAATATATTGTAGGAAACTGCTGGGTAGCATCGTTCAAAAACCAGTCAGAATAGCTGTTTTAATCATGGTATAAACATCATATCAATAAAGTTGTTATCACGAGATAGCGATGCACAAGTACTCCGAGACAATCGTACCTTAATGGAGACAATACAAAATTGGGTAAACTCTAAATTTTCGACTTATGACACCATGACTTTTGGGTGGGGCACCAAACTTATTTTAAACGTTATAAAATTTGCAATTTTTGAGGAAAAGACAGATTACACTTTAGGTTTCTCTTTTTGATAAAAAAATCGTCTGCAACTTTTCCAGAGAACTTAACTTTAATCCTTAAAATTTTATTGTAGCCTTTAAGATTTTATTTTTCTCCCTAAAATTTCATCTTATGCCCTTAAATGTTAGTCCCTATGGACTAAAAAAATATTTTTTGGATGCAAGAAGCCCATTCAATTTACTAACGTTTTAGTTATGTGTGCATTATATGAATGTAAATAAATAACACACATTTATTTGAAAGAAGTAATTTGATAAAAAACAGG
Organism: Oxystoma pomonae; assembly: GCA_963921995.1. NCBI lineage: Eukaryota > Metazoa > Arthropoda > Insecta > Coleoptera > Brentidae > Oxystoma > Oxystoma pomonae. Next base: position 41,122,387 of record OY998165.1, read on the forward strand.
AAAGAGAGAGAAAACCAACAATCCTTTGTGATATAATAGGGTCATCAATTTTAAAGTGGACAGCACCATTATTAAAGCTGTTGGCAATTTTTCCTGAAATTTTTCATTTTATTTTTGCAAGGAAATAATGCCTTCCCCAGATTCCTAGTCATTGTCCCTATTGTTATACCTAAATAATGTGAAATCATTTTAAAGGAACAAACAGTACATACGATAAAACTTTGCCGTTTTATTTCTACGCTGAGAAAAAATCAGGCAAGACGTCAGTGCGGAAAAGACACTTTTCGCACATGTCAGGTACAAAATTTTTCCTACTTGCGTAAAATAATTATTTATTTTGAATAATTTTTAGAAAATTGCGTATGGTAACAAATTTTGCCCGCACGCCGTGCGAAAAAGACAGAAATTCGTGCGTAAAAGGGGACACTTTTTGGCATGCACCCCTTTCAAGGGGTAAACTTTACCCCTATATTTTTTTGATTTTGGCATTGGACCATGCAACTTTAAAAATGGATACTCTAAAACTAATATTTTTATAGTTATTTACCTAACAAGTGCGGAAAGTGATACTTTACCGAAGGGATGTCAGTCGACCAAACGAAGCGAAGCGAGTCCGGTCAAGCCGACAAGGGCGGTAAAGAAGCTTTAGGCATGTGATAGGTACAAGATTTTACCTATAAGCCGTAAAATTCCCAAAAGAGAAACATAAATACCTGTGTTTTCATTTTCTGAAATAAACGTAGTCACTTAATCGCACCGTGTGTGCCGTAGAGTGCCATAACGTTAACTTTACCGGACAGTATGCGGTAAAGTGCAATTTTCCACATCCAAAAGAGTGTTGTAAAGTGCACTTTACCGCTTTACTTTGAGAACTGAAAGTAGTACTTTACCGAGTAATGCATGGTCAAGTTACTTTACCGCATAGTGTGCGGTAAAGTAAAATGTCACAGTTACTTTACCGCACACTGTTCTTCGCATCGTTCTTGTTAGGTAAATAACTATAACGCTTAGGCATTTTAAAGACATTCCAAACAAAGTATCACTGCACCCAATTTCTTTGTCCAAAACATAGCGGTAAAATTTAACCCTCGAAAGGAGTGCGTGCTACAAAAAGCCCCTGTTTTATTTTCGTTGGAACACACTGAGTATTAGGAATATTTTGGAACGCTTATTTGACACTTCGTAGTGGTTGTGGTAATTACTGCGTCTGCGCAATAGCTAAACGCCATTCCGTTGTGGTAATTAACCACTACCACTGCCGTAAGCTACGAGTTCAGTTCGTTGTGGTTGTGATTAATTTTCTGTTTAATTTTGGAGAATTTTGGCGCAATTAATTTTAAAAATAATAAAATATTGCCAGATTCCAACATGTAAAACACTTATTTTGTAAAATTAAGCCAAATTTTTGTTTTTTTCTCATCTCTAAATTTTTCTACAAGTAACAGTTTTTAATGTGTTCCAAAAACTCTGGTAAAATCGATGCGTGGTGGTGGTAGTGGTTGTTAAACACTACCACAGCGTCTTGTTAAAATTTTAAGCGTTCCAAAATTTCCCAATTTTTAATACCCGAATAGACAGTTTTTCAAAAGTTTCCCTTATTTCAGAAACAGAATATATCTTTGTCCTTGCCTGGCATCGTGTGAAAATTTTCGGTGGGATTTACTAAAAGGGTTTAGTCTATTTTAGAATGGTCCTAAATTTAGGTGAAATTTTTGGTTTCGAGCATTTTAAACCAACCCTCCTTCAGTTTTGGATATAGTTTGTTTTATAAGAAGAATTTTAATAAATTTGTTTATTGAATAATTATCTTAACACAATCTTTTGTTGGATTTAAGAAGAAAGTTTTAATTTAGAAGAAAAGAAAATTAAAAAATTTAAACTCACGCGGGGTTCAAATAGTAAACACTCTGTAGAACAAATTAACATTGGGGTTATATATCACTCTAATTGAAACTTACCCTTATTTTTTACAATTAATACTTGATATCACACAACGATTTAGATGAGTAGTAATAAAATAAGGAGTAGATTAATTTTGTATTTATTTAAAAGGTGTTTTTATTTATGAAATGTATTAAAAAACTTAAATGCAAGTTTTTTTGCAATTCTATCACTGTCGAAAGGTTAGTTTAAAAATATTAACGCTGCGTTCAATCACAAACACCGAGTTCGAATTTTTTACCTCTGCTTGCACCTTGGCTTGCACCAACCTCTACTGATGAAAGCTACAGCTTTAAAATGAGTGGGCTTTGAGTAAGGAAAGTTTTTTTGACTGAGCTTTTAGATAACCTCAATGTTTTACTTTCAGTTTGTAAATAAATTAATATAGTTGTTTTGGGTTTTTTTGTTTGGTATATTTTTCGTGCATAATGAGTCACCTTCACGTATGTTTGTTTTGCCTCGTAGTGCCCTCATAAATAAATTTTGTGTGCTGAAAACGGGTTCAAAATATGGCGTTTTTCTGGATAAAATAGGAGGTGTTTTATTGGGTGATGAACAACTTGGGATATTAAATAAGGTAAATTAATCCTTGTAAAATCGGTTAATTAGGGAAATTATAAACGAACTAATTACCAAATACCACAAAACAATCCTTTCTGGGGGCTATAAATTTAAACCACCCCCCTGAGGTGGTCTAAAAAATCACCAACTTTATAACCTCAAACACAAATAATTAAGATATTATGTGCCAAATTTTTGGCGTATTCGCCATTAGCCATTTTAAGGCCTGTCAAAAAAAGTTAGTTTTAGGACATTTTCTCTTAAAATTTGGTGTATTTTGAGAAAAAAGCAGGTTTTCAGTGGTATTTTGCAATAACAATACAAAATAATCAATAACTTTGTGTCTTTTCTATATGGGTATGTGTTTTTTGAAAATTGGTTTTAAAATTTAGTACCCCTCACAGGTCTAAATATTTAGACCTGTTGGGGGTACTATTTTAGATCTTAGTAAATCCCACTGTTTATGTTTTATTTAAAAAAATATTAAATCCTTTAAATTATTATTCCTTTTATACAGGGTGTAAAGGATATGAGTGCAAATATTTTAATGATTGATAGGAAATAAAAAAAAAATAAAAAAGTTATCATAAAGTAGGGGTCCTTGCAAACTCCTTTGTTTTGAAGATATTTGGTTTTTAAAGTTTGAAAAAGGGCATTGACATTAACAAAATGTCGTATTCAGTTTTTTTACCCGAACGGTTTAAGGGGGTGGCAAAAAACCTTTGTAATGGGAAAAAAAAAATTTCATTAATTCAATTAGAAGAAAAACGAGGATCTCTGTTTAGTGGCAGAACAGAAAAACATGCAAAGGAGCCCAAAAAAAAGGATCTTCTTTTAAACTTTTACACCAATTTTTGTTTGTAATTTGTTTTTATGCTTAATTGTTATTATCGTTATTATGATGTACGAGCCTAGAAAATTTCGTTTATTTTTTTTGATTTCTAAACAAGATATGAAAAAGCACAATCGCGCACCCAGTATCTCAGAAACAAATTACTTTTTTTGGCCTCCCATATCATCCATTAAAATAATTGCACTTATTACTTTCTACACTTTTATTTATTGCTTTGAAAACAATTAGCATACAGATGGATATAATCCCAATAATATATAATATGTCTTTGTTGTTTTAGAATCCTCAAAGAGTGTTCACAAACAACATCGTGGTAAGGTTTCATCCAGGACTGGAAATGGATGGAGATGAAATAATCACTGTAGTCTGCAGATACCCACCACCCATTGCTCCCGTACCACCTTTACCATTGCCCATGTAAGTAAAGTGGTCTAGATTTTAACATTTAACAATACCGCAAAATTTTGTACAGATATTGCGAACTACCGTTTGCAGGGGTGCTTTTCAAAATAAGTCTTATAACGGGTATCTAGTTTATGATTTCAAAGTTATCCTTAGCGAAAACTTTTTAATTAGTACGTGTATTATTATGATACCTACGTATCTTCGCCACGATTTGAAACATGCAAACTACAGCCTTTTAACCCAGATTTGAACATTTAACAATAGTGAGATTTTGGTCGGATTTTTTGTGAGTCTGTTACCCTTACCTTTATTTTGGGCAGGCGCAGTAGCGCTCTGTCAGGCTGCTACCTTTATTAAAGCTAAACACTGGCGCTAATTAGCGTCGAATAGCGACTACCTTTACCGTTAAAAAGACAACCAACCAACTTGATGTGATTCTGTGGTGGAAGATTTTTAGGTTATAAAAGTTTTTTTGTTTTACAAAAATTTAGTGTATTTGGATTTTATTTTTTGTTAACCTTGCTTACAGTAGTAGCCTTTTTTACCGTTTTTTTTTTGTTTGGTAAACAGGTGAGTAAGTACAAATAAATTTGAAGAGGCTCGATTTCTTCTATTACTCTAGCAAAGATATTTTGCAAAATCATTTGCCTGAATAAATTTATGTTGGGGTGTCCAGCTCCCAGTCCTATTACTAAATTATTATTTTCCTTCATGATATGGTTAGAAAATAAAAATAAAAAAAACAACAAAAGTCAATAAAAAAGTAAGGTTATGTTTATCGCCAAATGATTGACTACGTTCAAAAGCTCTATTTTGAAACTGACTGACCAAAATCTCTCTAATGTCGAAAAATTTTATACAGAACGAACCATCGTTAAAGAAAGTTAGCAAGAGTGCTTTTAAAAATAAGACTCATAGCGGGAGCTTCATTTCAAAATGATCCCCATTAGAAATTTTTTAAGTTGTGCGTGCACTGTCGCACCGAGGGGAAGGGGGGGTTGGGGTTAAACGAAATGCCTGGTTATGGTCACATTTTTACTTCAAATATATTAAGTTTTTTTTTATTTATTTATTTCTTCTTAAACCTGCCCCCCCCCCAAAGTCTATTCCTGGGTGCGCTACTGTGTACGTGTAAACCTACTACACCTACGTATCTTTGCTACAATTTGAAATATGCAAATTATAGCTTTTCTACCGAGCTTTTTACTGAATTACAGATATTCGGTTTATTGCCATCGTTTACAACTTATTTTATGTTCAATTCTTTAAACTTTTTCGTTATAAAATTGATACAGATTATTGGGATGTTGATTCTCGAGCTTCGTCACTCATGCCCCATAAGCCGCATATTTTACTGTTTTCTTATTGTAAAAACCGCAAAATGAGCACCAACCGAATGGTAACCAACCGAAAGTTGGCTTTAATTTCTCATACGGCATCTCCTGACCCAACGGTTTATCAGAATATGCAAAATGAAACCCGTTAAATAAAAGGAAGTTCAATCATAAATCACTATAGAAATTGCTATTGGTCAAATTAATTTTTTATTCAAACCCTATTTCATCAAACCCATTCAATATAGGTCAATCAAGCCACACTTCCCCCCCAGCCCCCGAAATATATTCGAGTTTTGATATGCTTATAATTTCGAACCAATTACGAACTAATTTTGAACAACTTTTAAAAATTTTGAACCACACTCCTTCCTGGTTTTTTTTAATATTGCAAATGAGGGGTGCGGCCAGACATCAAGCTACACCCCCCTCATTTAGAGCGTAGAGAAAACTGAAAAGCAACTATCTCAAAATTAAGAACTAATTTCAAACTCCTAATATTACCAATAAGAATTTCAAAAAACCCACGAGTAACCCTTTTTTTAAAAAAGAAATATGGCGGGGGGTGCAGATTGACGTCCAGCCACACCCTCCCCCCCCCCGAAAGATATTCGAGTTTTGATATGCTTATAATTTTGAACTAATTTTGAACCACATTTAAAAATTTTGAACCACACTTTCCTGGTTTTTTTTTGCTTGACGTCCGGCTGCACTTCCCATTTTGAATATTAAAAAAAAACCAGGAAGGAGTGTGGTTCAAATTTTTTAAAAGTCGAACATAATTAGTTCCAAATTAGTTCAAAATTATAAGCATATCAAAACTCGAATATCTTTTTACGCTTTAAATGAGGGGGGTGTAGCTTGACGTCCGACTGCATCCCCCATTTTGAATATTAAAAAAAACCAGGAAGGAGTGTGGTTCAAAACTTTTAAAAGTGGTTCAAAATTAGTTCGAAATTGGTTCAAAAATATGAGCATATCAAAACTCGAATATCTTTCGGGGGGGGGGGGGTGACTTGACTGACCTTTCAACATCAAATTCGAAATTTATAAGACCCGTCTTTAATCCAACCATTGTTCATCAAACTCATTTAATATCAAACTCGTAATTTGTAAAACCATTATTTATCAAACGCGGAATTCGTAAAACTCGTTGTTTATTAGAAAATTTTTGCTAAATTGATTTCCCATTCGCCAATAATACATGAACCGGAGGCGTACACGCAGGTGACGCGGCGTCGCGGCGTTTCGATGCAATTGTCGTTCTATTGGCTAAAAGTATTCACAGGTAGTGTTCAATACTTTCTGCATAGATTCTCTATTGCGTGTATACGCAATCAATTTAGCAAAAATTTTCTGATAAACAACGAGTGTCACGAATTCCGATTTTGATAAATGATTTTTGACAAATTCCGAGTTTTACAAATTACGAGTTTGATATTAAATGAGTTTGTTGAACAAAGGTTCAATTAAAAACGGGTTTTATAAAATTCGAATTTTTTATTGAATGGGTTTATGAAATAAGGTTCGGAAAAAAAATCGATTTGACTAATTGCAGCTTATCGAGTTTTTTTACAACATAATCATTGAGTTTAATTTGCCATTAACAAGCTTTTCCATCCATGGAAAGTGGTGGTGGGTACCCATTACTCCCCCATTATTCATGGAGATGAAAGGCCACTAAATACTTTTCGTGAATTTGAAAAGTTGGTGTACGAAGAAATGAAGCCAAAAGATTACACTCAGGATCGTACAAAGTATAAGTTTTTAATTTTTACACACTCGATGCGCTGCACAGAGGTCGAAATCTCGAAAAACCTGGCAGAAATTAAATCAACACATTTTGTGTACTCATGGTGCGTGATATGATATTATTTTAAATAAGTGAGCGTAAAAAGCATGTTTTTTAAGGCCTTTTTGCACAATTTTGCTCGCTTTCGGCACATAGCAAAAATATAGCTTTTGTGGTTACTGATGGTTACTGATTTGTATTATTCAGGGTAGCAAAAAAAACCTAATATGAAAACGGAGTAGCCGTATGCTTTTGTGTTCTAATTTTTTGTGTGTTTGTTTCCATTTTTTGGTAGGTATTAACAACAATTCGAGTCTTAACTGTGCTTTATATACACGCATTTTTAAATCACTCAATCAGACATTTGTCGATTACTTAATGTCAATACTCCATTTTTGCATCGTAATCGTAATTCGTAATGCTCGACCTCAAAAATGCCTTTGTACAAACTTTGATCGCAACCGGACATACTTAGAGCGAACCTCCCCAACCAATGTCAACTTCATAATATCATAATATTGTATTGTCACCGGTTTTATAAATGCGTACCAAATTTAAAGTTAATCAGATAAGTAGAAGTTAGTCAAAATGAAGAAGATTTTATCCCAACTAATATACAAGTGATTTTTTATTTGGGGGGGGGAGGGTATTTTGGAGAGATATACAGGGTGATTCACGACGAATGGGACATAGTCAAACCATAGGCACTATGGACTTAGCCCATTCCATATCTGGTAATAAAATTTACCTGGTGACGTTTTTAACAGATATCCAGGGTGATTTACCAAAATATGCGAAAAGTGTTTAATTTAATATTTCAAAAACTATGCAACCAAAAATTATGAAATTTTGCATGCTAATTACACTCCCGAATTTCAATAAACATGTTTTTAAAAATTTGGTATTTTCAGGTTCAGACTTTTGAGTTTTTTTCTCATTCTTAAATCTCACAACAACACCCTCTGACTTACAATGATTAAATTTTTTCATTTTCTCCAAAAAGCCTAGGATTAGTACTTATCAATAAGGAAAAAAAATTAACGCGCAACTTTTTGTTTTTGCTATAAAAAAATTGTTTTTTAAAAAATGTGTAAATTTTCCTTTACTTAACATAGATTTAACAAAAACAAAATAAGATGCAGATCCCGATTTATGATTTTATTTAATTATTCTTTCGTTGTATAATATTACAGCATCACTTCAGATATACATACATCACATATTTTAGTAAAGTAAAGAGACGAGAAATCATTTTTAATTTTTTTTAGTTTTCAAAAAAATTTAAATTTTTTAAAGTTTAAAAACAAAATATATTATTTTTTTTTAACTTAAAAAAAAATAAAAATTTGAATTTTTCTTTTGAAAATCTGTTCCTTTTTAAATTGCCCTTACACTTCTTGCAATCTTCTTGCGCAAAAAGATACTTAAACTTCACAAAGATTAATCCTTTTTCATAATTTGCGGTACAATATGGGGATGTGTGTGTAAATGAAGCTGTAAAGTTGTGTAGGTATCGAAAGATAACAAATAAATAAAATCATAAATCCGGACCTAGTTTTTTTTTTTATTTTTGTAAAAAAAGTACTTAAACTTTATTAAAATAACCCTTTTTTCTAATTTTGGTGTCCATTAGATGATTTTTACTTAAAATGATTCTGGTATTTTTATGTTACAGAAAGGCACCGGGCAAATTTACACATTTTTTAAAAAACAATTAGTAAAAACAAAAAGTTTAGCAATTAGTACTAATCTTAGTCTTTTTGAAGGAAGTAAGAAAATTTATTTATTGTAAGTAAAAGGGTGTTCTTTTTAAGTGAGATTTAAAAATGAGGAAAAAACTAAGTGCAGACCTGAAAACAACAAATTTTTAAAACCATGTTTATTGATATTCGGAAGTGTAATTATAGCGCAAAATTTAATTATTTTTGGTTGCTTAGTTTTTGAGATACTAAAATTAACAATTTTCGCACATTTTGATAAATCACCCTGTATATCCATCAAAAACGCCACAGGTAAAAGTTATTACCAGATGGAATGGGCTTAGTCCATAGTGCCTCTGCAGAAAGAAGGATTGGTAAATACAAAAAGAAATATGCTGAACTGGAAATACATAAACAATTTTTTTTTTAATTGCAGCATTTAGAAAATAAGAAAAAAAATTACACTAAATTGTTTAGTACCGCAGATCTTTCTCAAAACCAAACCTAATCTCATATTATGTGATATTCTAAGAAAACATACCTTGTTGGTTCTCTTCCATTTTAAAATATTGTTACCAAAAATATTTAACGGCCACTTGCACTGACTTTTTTTTAATGGTCCTTTAAATAATTCTCTCTTTAACAATGAGTGCAAAAGGGATACCAGATGTCTCCATCTCTTGCGCACCCATTGATAAAGAGATAATTAGTTAAAGGACAATTAAAAAAAAAGTCGGTGAAAGTACGTATAAGTATTTTAATTAAAGCTGTTACTTTGTGCATTTTGGATATATCTCATAAGCGAATCAAAAAGCTAAAACAAGGGTCAACTTTGACATCCAGTAGAAAAGCAAATACTGACCTAAGACAACTAATATCCTAGGCAACCAGATGCCTGGAGTGTCAGAGCAACACCGCTCTCAACTAAAAATCCAGTTAACTCATCTTCGTTTTAGTATCCTTTAGTCTATGATCGGTGCCATATTGACACCAAACTGACAGAAAATCCATGTTTTACTTGTCAATTTGGTTATAACTGAGGAGTTACCTGGCTTTTTAGTTGAGAACGGTGTTGGTCAGAGTGCTCATGAAGATAATTTAAGAGTGGGGATTGTAAAATAAAATTTTATATTGCTGCCAGGTTTTTCGTCATTGCGACCTCTGTACGCTGGCTCAACAAGCTTGGAGTGAAATTTCAACAATACTTTGCGTGAATTTTGAAAGTTGGTGTACAAAGAAACGAAGCCAAAAGATAACAAACAACAATACAAAGTAACGTAATTTTTACAAACTCGACGTGCTCGCTCAACAAGCTTGGAGTGAATTTTGTGATTTAGTTCGCACAGGGCGCATAGATTGATTAAACGAACGCGGTATTTAAATAAAAACTCAAAAACACATTGTGACGTAAGAATATTCTTCCAAACCAATTCTTTAAACTTGCCCATAAAGGTGCAAAAGAATGATATTTACTAGATAAATAAAATTTAAAATGGTTTTATCTCGGAAAAGCGAACATTGGAAAACGTTTTATTGAATCGTTAAAAAGTTTACGAGAAACTGGCCTTACAAAGATATTTAAGGTCATCTTTTAAAATTATTGTATCTGACTTAAATATGCTTGAGCAACAATTTATTCAAAAGCGTAGATATACTTAGCAGGACGTAAATTTAGGTTTTTCTTTAATTTTGGTTTAGTGAGTCTTACTCTAACTTTCACTAATTTTACTTATATTTTTGATTTTTAATTTTTATAGTAACATTATATTATATATTATAACATTTATTTGTTTGAAGACCATTAAAACTATTAAATCTGGACAAGCATTAAAATATTTCTGCCCTAGAGGGGTCAAAAAGACCTAGTTTTAAAACAATATCCTAAAAATTAACTCTGTATTTTCGGACTTCCATTGTTCCGTTGTATTTATACACGACGTTTTCATCAGTACAATCTCTGATCGTCTTCAGGTGCAAACTACCTGAAGACGATTGTACTGATCGAAACGTTATGTATAAATAAAAAAAGATAATGGAAGTCCAAAATACAGAGTTAATTTCAAATACATCATTGTTTCAAAGTTTCAAACAGCAATTTCCTAAATTTCATCAGTTACCTAAGCTTTTAAAAATGGTCAAAATAGTCTAGCTGTCTAGGTTAAACTTAATAGAGATATTTTGAAACGCTCATTTGACACTTCGTAGTGGTTGTGGTAATTACTGCGTCTGCGCAATAACTAAACGTCATTTAGTCGTGGTAACTAACCACTACCACTGCTATAAGCTACGAATCCATTTCGTTGTGGTTGTAGTTATTTTTTTGGTTAATTTTAAAGAATTTTCGCGCAATTAATTTTGAAAATAATTAAATATTACCAGTTTCTAACATACAAAACACTGTGAAAGTTTTGAATGTGTTCCAAAAACTCTGGTAAAATCGATGAGAGGTAGTAGTAGTGGTTGTTAAACACTACCACAGCGGCTGTCAAAGTTGTCAAAATTTTAAGCGTTCCAAAATTTCTCTAATAAAAAACTTCTTAAGTAGTGAACAATCGAAAAAGTTCCGTTTCTTTGAACCATCCTATGTAATTGAAAAAGAAAATATCAGCTGATTCAGTCGTGAAGGAACCTGAGAAATGTGAACAAAGTACCACCGATGAATTTATGAACTCTTTTACTATTAATATCCACAATTAATATTTTTAAATCAATAAGATATTTATTTTTAAATCGAGAAAATATTTATTTTTATATTTCAGTCAACCACCACTAGCACCCGTCCTCTCGGAACCACCGCTAAAAGGTTTTCAAATCCTGCTTATAATTTGCGGTATCCTGTTCCTTTCGCTGCTTCTGCTCGGCCTGGGAGTCTCTTACTACTGTCTCAGAAGAAGACCTGTTAGATATATTAGACCTTTTACACCTCTGGATACTGAATCGGAAATCACCAAGCTGTCAAGTCCCTCGGTTTCAGGTGGGTGCTTATTTTTAAGAGTAGTTCAAGTTTTTTAAATTACTTAGTATGAATAGAAAGTTAATAATTAATTATACTTCTTGTTTTATTCACGTCATCGAGGTAGTGAATATATTTAAAGATAATATCATATCGGAAAACTGCAAAACTTAATGGACCGATGTACAGGGTGGGCTAAATTCGCTGGGATTTGGGGGTTTTGGGTACTTCTAGGCAAGATAGCCAAAAAATGGTATAAATGCCCTGGGTTCGATTTTCTCGATATGTTAAGAGGTTTTTGAAATACGGGCCTTTTTAAAAAGTCTGCATTTTGGGTTGAGGTCTATAACTTTGGTTTTTATGGGAATATTGTTTTCATGTAAAAAACTTTTTTGTAGACATTTTGACAGAGAACGCCTTAGCGCATCTAGTTTCTGAGATACAATCTAAAGTTAGTATTGTTCTTATGGAAAGTCCTTTTATTTCTTTGATTTTTTAAATCAGCATAAAATTCCCTTTAAAATGATATATCGCACTTTATGTTTTATTTCTTGTATTTCTTGTGATACATCATTTTAAAGGAAATTTTATGCCGATTTTAAAAATCAAGAAAAGGTCATTCTATTAGAAAAATACCAAGTTTGGGCTATATCTCAAAAACTAGACGTGCTAGGAAAAATCCAGTTAGAAGGTTAAGTCCTCTGTTAAAATGTGTTCAAAATTGAAATCAATATTCTTATAAATAACGAAGTTATAGACCCAAAATGCAGACTTTTCAAAATGGCCCCGTATCTCGGAAATGGTAAGACATATCAAGATGCAGTTTCGTATTTAAGCTTGTCTCAAAAATCGAGCCCAGGATATGCATACAATTTTTTGGCTATCTTGCCTAGAAGTACCCAAAACCCCCAAATTACAGGAAATTCATCCCACCCTGTACAGGGTGTCTGAAAGTAACGAAATCCCCAATATCTTAAAAACTAAAAGAAGCTGAAAGTTCAAGGTTCGCATACTTAGTTGCTTTACAAAAAAGCATCTTTTCGGGTGCGGAGCTATAGGACAGCGACCTTAGTTTTGCTTAAATAGGACATACTTAAAACGTAATTTTTTTTTCACGATTTTTAAATAAAATGGCAATTACTTTTTAATATGAGCAATGAGAAGAAGAATCACCGAATATCCCTGTTCTTGTTTTAGCTTTTTGGTCCTATGGAGAGGGTTTTGCCATTTTATTTAAAAACCGTTAAAGAAAAAGGAAAAATATTCGGTATTTTGAATAAAAAACAACTTCTTCTCCAATTTGCCCAAATATAAAAAAGTCACTTTAACATCCTAGCTCCACCACCTTGATGCCCGCCAGTAATTAAAAAGATGTATTGTTATAATTACCCGTATACCAAATGGGGCTCAGTTTCATTTTAAGAGACAAAATTGAATCGACACGCTATGCTTCTGTCGTTGTTTGAGATCTAAAAGGAAATAAAACAAAAAGTATAAATTTGAGACTTTCTATACGTATAACTTTTCCATTTCCTTAGATGCCACGTGTTTTAAAAAGCACTTTCGCTTGAAGGCTTTTTCCTCGAGAACAAGTAACTCGTTTTGGTTACTTGCCATGACGTCACTATGACTTTAAATGCCTGTAGTTATGATATCATCATTCAAAAACATAAGATTAAAAAAAAATTAATGCAAATTAAAAAACCATAAACAATCGATAAATCGCACTTTAACCACACATTTTTCAAGAAACCACATCCTCTAGGCTTGTAACATGATCTGGTTACTCGTGACGTCATGGCTTGGGTTACTTTGCGAAGAAAAACTGGAAACGAGTAACCGCACAGTTCACTTTTTGATTGATTTTAAGAAAAAGATATACTCTTTTCCCTAAATAGTTATTCTGATAAAAATTAAAATCTTCTATATACGTCCTACTGTTAAAAACCTGTCAAAAATATGTAATTTTTTCCCAAAATGAAAAAAAATATTTTAAAAAAATAAAAATTAAGGCTTATAGAGCATTTCATTTTAGACAAAAAAAAGTCAAATAAGCATTTTTGTAATACTAACCGTTTTTTTAATAATAAACGTCATTTAAATGTTTGAAAAATGAAAAAAATTGTTACATTTTGAATTTTAATGCTGTTAATGAGAAAAAATATATTTTCCGAAAAAACGATGTGAAACCTGAAAGAGAACATATTTTCGCGTTACAATGTTTTTTACATCACTTACAGTTTCTATATAAAAATAAAATTAGATGAAGAAAATGCTAAAATCATGTCGATTGTGTTGAACGTCTTTGCACCAAGATTTTTCTATAAATCTTAACTTCTAAAAAAAATACAATTATGTGCTAAGTAGGTAGTTTTATTACCTATCAAACGATAGTAAAAAAGTTTTGACTTCCTTATGTCGATTAAGAACATAATAAAAATAATTTTTTGAATGACCGTAATACTGACTACTACATGATGCTTTGTGCTCTGATATTTTTTTTAAATGTTCTATTAGACCCTTCAAACTCACCGGGATTAAAGGGGCAAGATAGAAGCAGGAATAAGGGAAGTACCTTATATAGTCAATATTTGTTGTTCTTTTATTGTATATAAAAAGATGTCTTTCAGAGAGCTACTCTTATTTAATTCCGGCAGAGGTTACATTAGGTACATTTTCTTCAACTTATTTTATTTTTGTATAGAAACTATAATTGATGCAAAAAGAAGTTGTAAAGTTTTTTTTATTGAAGATATGTTCTCTCTCAGGTTCCCCATCGCTTTTTCGGAAAATATATTGTTTTAACTAAAAATTTTTTCATTTTTTAAATATTTAAATTAAGTTTATAAAAAATGA